>JAINEB010000016.1:23295000-24767500 GCA_022840565.1 Eubasilissa regina
ATTATATTTAATACAAATAATTATTTGCGGGAATTCAGATGAATCAAGATTGTCATTAATATTGTAACATATATTTATAATGAGTTTTAACGTCAATGTATCGAGCGGAACAAAATTCATAAAATAGTATAAACGTTGTCAAATACAACTATCTATTTTCAGATATGTCTTTCATGACACGTGTTTCGACAATCTACCGCTGTCACTGTCAAACGGCGAATGTATCGGAAACTATTAAAAAGATCTTCGTAGGATAGAGCGGCAGGAGATTCTCATACGTAGTAGAATAAAGTTGACGGTAAAATGTTCAAATATCTTCTAATGTAATTAATATTTAATTATTTAATCAACTAGAAAGATAGCAACTAAATATTTTTTCAATAGATATTTTTTTTCCGAACATCTATCTTTCTAGTTGATTAATTTAATTTGTATTAAATATCACAAAACTATGTTCTGAAAATGCAACTTCACAACAAAAATGTGTTTATTAAGGAGAACACATTCTTATTGTGAAGTTGTAATTTTTTAGAACACAGGTCTGCGATATTTTAAATACTAATTAAATATATTAATTAGAAAGATATACATATGAAATCAATTTTATCGAAAAATATTGTTATTGTTACTGGGATTCGAACCTTAATCTCTTCCAATCCGGAGTCGGTGCATTAACCAACAATGCTACAGCATACAGTACTTTTAACGACAAATGCACCTTTCCCGGATTGGAAAAAGATCCAGGTTCGAATCTTGGTAGCAACATAATATTTTTCGATAAAATTGATTGTATATGTGTATTTTTCTAATTAATACATTTAATTTGTATTTAAAAATGTTTAATTGATTAATATATATCATTACTCTTCAAGACGAAGATCATTTGAAAAATGGTGACAATAATTTATTATTTTTCATCATCCCCACTACACGTGACACGTAGTCATCTTCAATATAAGTTTCTACCTGCATAATAATGAAAACTGCAGACGAAAGCTAGTTTTATGATCCGGTTTATAGCAGGGAAACGCGGCAAACATTATGTTTAGGATCGACATGAGTCAAGCGACACGTTTCTTATTCAAGGCAGAAGATATAGAAGACGTCCGCTATTGACTTGGCATGATCAGATAAATGAGATATTTGAAGGCGGTCCTGTTAAAAACTTTAATAATATTTTTTATTTAAAAAAAAGTAGAGATGCGCATACGGAACACGTGTCACATCAACATTTTTATTATTTTTTAAAATAGTACTAACTTAAAGGCCTCCTGGAACGAGGGTCGAACCCCTGCCACAGGATCACTAGGTGAGTATCGTAACCATTAGATCACAATGACGAGCATGCATGAGAAGATGCAAGAAAGTGAATACATAAGATTGTGACGTTCTTTCTTCTCTTCATACCTTTGTGGAGAAACGGCGTGATGGTAAACGCTAGAAAGTTTATTTAATAACTAGAATTTATTGATTCATTTATGGTTTATCCTTAATTTCGCTCTTGTCAAAGCACTTCGAGAAGTTACAGTAAATCACAATAACTAATTTTCAATATGAGTAATGACATTATATAATAATGATTGTGAAATATTTTAATTGCAATAGTGGATAAATCCTGATTTTAAAAATGATCACTAGGTGTCATTGTTTTTGTATTTATTTTATTAATATTGTATTTAAATAACTGCTATTGTAAAACAAAGCTTGTGGGGATTAGTCCACTCAACTATCTTGCCAAATCAAAACTGTCCATTGCGATTAACGTTATGGCGATCCATTCGTATTTCAATCTATCGGATAGATATTAATTTGATTTATTGCCAGGTATTCCAACAATATGCAGTATTTTTAAATGAAGATGAATCAATTCATTACAGTTCTCGTAAATATTATTTTTATAAAATGGTGTGTCAAGCGATTTATAAATAAAATCATTTTGTCTCAATATTGAACAAATAAATACTAGTAATAATTTGCATTCAATATTGAATACAGTTCATTTATTTTGTTTGTTATGATGCCATTTGCCTTCATTTTGACTATGGCTAGATTTATAATATAATCTAAAATTGGTTTCATAAACTTATGTAATAAGATATCACTTATATTTAAGTACTACATATATTTTTTAATCCGTTAAAAAACTAGGGGACTGAATTAAACTAATTAACTGATTTATAAATTTTATGCAAAACGTATAATAATCAAAATAATACCTTATTCTAGATAACATCTACAGGTTTTGTAATCTAATGATGTTCATATTTTAAATAAATATAAAATATCAACACACCTACAAAAATTATTTAAGAATATTGTATTATATAAAAAGATAAAACGATATTTAATACTCAAGTAAAAATATATTGAATAAATGCACGATTTTTCGAAGCTTCAAAGCATAAATTTATAATAAAACCAATGTAAACATGACACTAAAAAAAAAAAAAAATTTAAATAATAATTCGTAATTTAAATTATTTTTAGTGGCATATTTACAAATATATAGTTTCAAATACATTAAAATAAATTCCAATTTAATATTAGCTAGAAAGATAATATACCGAATTAAAACTGTTAAGACCCCGTGGGGTGTAATAACAATAATATTGCAAATAAAATAATCAATAAGTGGAGAACTAATCTACTGACAGAGGATTTTCTCAATCTGAAGTTCCCTAAAAAAACTAATTCTCAGTGTCATAAAAAAAGAGAAATGAATGTATTCTAATAGCATTCATGTCGCAATATCTCGGTAGCTAAAATACTTAAAATATTGTAATGATATATTCTTTATTATTTCTTATTGACTGATCGTATAGTGGATTCACGGTTGAGGAAGTCCTTTTAGCATACCGCCTCTTTGTAGTAATGGTTCTCGTTAGTATTTTCACTGCCGCTAATTCATCTTATCAGGATATATCCTGAATATTTAACTCTTCTAACAGCTTATTTTATTTTAGAACTTTGAAGATAATATAATTATAGTGATATTATATAATACCACACGTATCGCGATGCGACAGCTAAGAGTCCATTCTTGCTTGACTTCATTATATCATCTCCACTCTTTAATTCCAAATATTCTGGCATTCGAGTTGACTCATTTCGAGTCTGCCGCCGTTTCGTCTTAATAGTGTTTGTATGCTGGACGTGGCCAGACCCAATCGATCGATTGATATAGGTAGTATAAAACATTGGGTTGAATATATAGTTTATATCTAGTTTTGCTGTCTTCTCTACACAATATTTTCCTAAATGCATCCAAATATTCCACACAGAATCTTCCTTTCGAATAAATTCAGAGTTAGAGCACATTAAGTTTGGCTAGAAACCAACTCAGTCCACGAATTATTTCATAAATAAATATATATTATTGTTAAAAATTGCAGTCCAATACTAAAAATTTTCATACACTTTATTCGCTTTCAACAATACAACTCAGACTTACGGAGTATTTTAGATCTCAAAGCTATATTTCCATATCTTCCCGGAATATTCATGAATTATGCAAGAGGTACTACCACCCCTTCCCGGCACCCCTCCTTTATTTCGGGTGGTGGCCACTGTTTTATTTTCGAGTTAAGCAAGAAGAACGGTAAGAATTGAGTTAGAAACCCATTTTTTCCTAAGCGTCTGACTTATTTAAATACAAACTCTATTTGTATACATATTTATCCATTTAACCCTACTTTATATACTAATAATAACCGCACCCAGTATGAATTGTAAATTTCAATACTTTCTTATATTTACCAAATGAAAAGGTGTGAATGATATTATATTTGATATTACTCGTTACATTTATATATTTGATACTATTATTTGACAAAATTGAAATAAATATTATTTTAGAATATTGATCATATGCAGTTTTAGATAGTGCCGTGGCGTGGGTGCGAACTGTAAAGAGTCTTAATAGTGACTAACATCGGTCACATCATCCCTTTAGAATCAACAATCAGGCTTTTATTACATAAATTGAAATAGAGCACGATGACACATTTTTTAAAATAATTAATTATTTAAACAAACGAAAATAAAATGTATTTTTAACACTGTTGTGTAAAATAAGTATATAAATTATTTATTTAACAAATGTTTACTTAATAAAATACTTTCAGCAATAAAATTATTTTTTCTTTATTCTAGGGCAAGGGTCGGCAGTCTGTCAAGTAAGAAAAGCCAAATTGTCAAGGGAACAGGATAACAAAGGTAGAAGAGCCGCGTGTATGGAATATACACATGTATAAGTATGTGGATTTGTAGTGAAAAAAGTTCAAGATGTTTTATTTAAAAATTTAATTAGTACGGCATCCGTGCATCGCCTTTGATAGCTTCACTATATCTGGAAAAAAGGTACTTATTTTTAATTGAATACATGATTGCAAATTTGTAAATATGTTTTATTCTGCTTCTAAATTTATTTTTTATTTGGTTCATAGTTGAGAATGTTTGTTCGCATAAGCCTTGTAGAGCCTAAGATTGCGAGAATACCAAAAGCTAGTTTTTTTAATGCGTCATATGTTTCAGACAAACTATTCCATGTATCAAATATTATTTTTTCTATTTTAGACAGCTGTTTAATAACTGTCCACACGTGCTGAGAAATCAAATTGGACCTCTTCCGAGTTCTTCCGAGGGGCTGGGCAGATCTGTGAATTTGTTGCTCCACAGTTCCTCGCTTTTCAAATCTATTGACTGCATCTGGAGTGAACCAGCATCTGTATCGAACGATGTTAAGTTCATTGAAATTTGTTTTGAGAAGATGTACGATTTGTTCTGAATTGTTCACCAAAACTATTTTTCATTTTTCCTAATATGCTGCTGAAATGAATCGAATCAAAACAAGTGTTTTTTTCATCACGATAATATCTTAAATTCTTGAAGTATAGTGATTCACTCCTCTCTATATCTTCGGTGAGAACTTGTAGTTTTTTTCAAAGCATTCTAGTTCTTCGTGCGATGTTTCTTTTCCCTTGCATTAATATATTTAAAGCATTAAGATATGAAGTAATATAGACCGTAAAATGTAATTTTTGTAGCCGCGTGTCTTCTTCCAATTCTTGATGTTTGATGTTTTTTTCGCGTAGGAATGATTTTGTTTCTTCTAAACATGAAGCAAAGCGTTTCAGTTACCTCTAGAAAGCTAGCGAACCTTATTGTACAGAAATAAATCTAGGTATTCACTATCCATTTCGTTCAGGATTAGCTTAAATTGGCGATGATAGAGTGGTTTGGCCAAGATGCTGTTAGTTACTTCGATAACGAAGTTCATTGCCGTAACCATTTCTTCGGGAAATGTTTGGGCGCAAAGAGCTTCTTGATATATTACGCAGTGGAATGTAAGAATTTCACGGTCAATTTTTCTCTTTAAAATTGAAACTACTTCTTTGTTTACGCCCGTCATACTTTCAGTTCCATCAGTAGCAATGGATATTATTTTATTTTGGTCAATTTCAGTATTTTCTGTAAATGCGGAGTCCGGTCCATAGGTTTCAAATTCTAAAACTCGCAGACGGCTCATATTGATCAACGCGAATATGGTCATGTGTGGTCGGGCTAAAGTGTGGTAGAGAGTATTCCTTACGAGTCTATGTTTGTTCGGCGGCTCTATTTCATAAACTCGTAAGTCATAAGGTTGCTTGAGATGAGGTGAAATTGGAGTTTATGTCTTAAGAGCCGCAAACGTCCATGAAAAGAGCCGCATGTGGCTCGCAAGTCGTTTCTGCCGACCCCTGTCCTAGGGTAATTCGATGGAAGAAACATGAAAGAAATATGATTTTTAAAAATCTGTTAACTTTAACTCGATATAGCTCAAGAAATTAAATCAAAAGATTGACGAGTTTTAATCTCGGAGAATTTCAAATAGGTGCCGGTAAATAAGTTCTATTTAGAATAGTATTTCGTTCAAATATGAAGAAATTCTGAAGGGTAATAATTCACCGAGTGTCATCGGGAAGAGGATTTATTGCAGAGGAGGGCTGGGGGGCACGGGCAGGGTGAGATGCCACGGGACATATTGTTATTGTGATAGTTAATGAACACCACCTCGCTGGTGGATGCTAAACCTCCAGGTTTAATAACATGCAAATTGCGTGAACATAAATCACCCGCGAGACCTCGCTGTGGGATCTTAACATTGAATCTTGGAAATACTGGCGAGCGCCAGCAGTGGTCAAGAAATGTATACAGGCTGAATGCCCTGGAAGTATTAAGAAGTTAATAAATTGGAAAACATCAAAAACTATGTATGCAAAAAAATGGCCATGGAATATAAAACAGAAGGATATCCATGGTCAAAGACACATTGTCTATGGTATATCAAGTATGGAAAAACTAGACGTAACCAACACAACTTGTGTCATGGTGAGAATCGTTGTGTTCCATTTTTTCTTCCATAATATTAGTATTGATATATATGTAGTGCTCTCAACCAGATGAGATATGGCACGGAGTGGTCCTGGGTCTCCAGCTCCAGGGTCTCTCGAGCCAGATGCGCATCCATCCACCGCTGTTCTCCTTTTTCGATCAAAAATTGTACCCCATACTAATTTACTATTCTAGATTGTCACAGAAGCATTATGTAGCTGAGAAGTTGGAACTATATTTTCAGATACCGTAGATAAAGCTGCAGGGAATAAAGTGAACGGCGCTTTGAATGGAATTATAACTAACGGGAACTTGGCAACTGAGGCATGACTAGCGGTTCACAATAGAGTCCTGGTACCGACACTAATGTATGCAGTGAAAATGAAATCACTTAGGCGTATATGTGAAAAATATATTTATAACAGAATAAAGAACGAAGAAATAAAGAAAGAATGTAAAGGTGATATTAGTATAGTGAGTAAGATTAAGAAAGGATCACTTAGGTAGTTTGGTCAAATGGAACGGATGAATGAGGAGATAATGGTAAGAAACATATATTATACAAGTGTTGATGACATCAGAAGTAGATGATGTTCTCGGAAAACTTGGCACCACCAGGTAAACCAGATACTGGAGAATAGTCCTGTTAAAAGTTTCAATAATCAGCGAGTTTGTACGGGAAGATGTATGAATGTGGATGAGGCGAGAATCGCGTGTCAGGACAGAAGAGTGTGGCGCTCAATCCTGTAAGTAAGTGAATAAGATAAAGCTTGCCGTTGGATTGTTCGCAGGATTGAGTCATTCGTGTGTCACGTAACATCTTTCTCCGGCAATACATTTCGAAGGCATTTTATCAATTCGAATAGAGATGCGTGGAAAATGCACAGAATGTTGCGTATACGTAATATTTTTGTATTTTTAAATAATTAAATATAAAAATAATTTTCAATTTCAATAGAAATGCGCGCAATATGGATCGCACTAAAATTTTATTTCACAAAAAATACGGTAACACGGAAAATGAAAGATTGTTCTAAAAGAAGAAAAATCAGATTTGATATAACGTTAGTTACAATTAAACTATGCTTAAATTAGTTAAACTGCTTAACACTAAATAGATTCACTTAAACATTAAAAACATTATTACTACTAATACATTTCTTAATGAAGAGGTTGGATTCACTGTTAGATTATTTTATGTAAAAAAATAATAGAGATTTGGAAGCAGAAAATGTTTTTTTAATTTTTACAAAATGAACGAACCGCCTGCGCTGAAGAAAATAGAACCATCTTGGTGTTCTCCAGGAAAACAGATTGTACGCTCAATAAGCACAATAAATACTCGAATAGATGCATAATATAAAAATGTCCTAATTCTTAAAACAATAATTTTCTAAGCATGTACCGAGTGTGACGTGACGATCTAAAATATATATTAATATGTATGCTGTTTTATTTTCTCTACCCAACCGTGCAGAAATACTGTGATATGGTAATTAAGTATGTGAGTTAACGTCGCCACAACATCAGTGTCCTTCCTTTTTAAAATAAAATACTGATATAAAAATTTTAAAACCCAGTCTTAGGAAGAATTTGTACATTTCAGCATAGCAATTTTAGAATTTAGCACCGAAATATAAAATTCCCACAGCTGTGAGCTTGCCCTTATAGCTGCCTCTCCCTTGTATTTTGCTGAGGTCAAGTTTATAAAACTAAGGTTACCTTACATTTACATTGCTCAGACTCGACTAGTGAGATTACTGGTGAGATAACCCTCGAATTTATAAATATTTCATAACTGTACATACTTTAAAAATGATCAGTAAAGGGAAAACCAACTGAGATTTTCAATGTCATATTAACAGAAGCGAATATGCCTACCTACTATCTATTGAAAGTAGCATAATATATTGAAGATGGTCAAAGGACTGTGGTACACCATTAACGAGATGGATGTCATCGATCTTAAAAGACTTGAATACCCTAGATATTGATAGACCTGACAACCCATGATCGCAAAAAATGGTGCGTGCGATGATGGAGTCTATAAATACAAATATATCTTGCACAGAGAATTATAAAAGTGGAAAATAAATATATTATAATACAATAGTTAACTGCTGAATTAATGTTTGCATGTGCAGAATTGAATCTAGTCTGTAGTTTTAGAAAAGTTTATTACTCAATTCTTCTTACTTTTACCACAGCGCAGCCCATGCTGAATATGTGAGTGAGAAAATATCTGTCAAAAAAAATCGTTGTTTTGAAAAAATTTAATATGTGTAAAAATCATTACATCCACCAAACTTAACTAAAAATGTATTTTTCGAGTCAACGTATGTTATCATTTTGTGCTAATCTTTACACTAAAATACAATATTTATTGAACAGATATAAAATAAATTAAATACTAAATTAATGTATTAATTATAAATATATACATATAAAATCAATTTTGTCGAAAAATATTGTTTTTGCGTCACCGGGATTCGAACCTGGATCTCTATTTCCAATCCGGGGAAGTGCACTACCATTGTGCTATAACGCCAATATTTTTCTTGACAAATTTTAGATCCTATATGTTACATTTTTCAAATTAATACACCTGTCGTTCCATTATTTGAAAGCCATCTACATTATTTTTACAGAATCTCAAATACCTCTGAGTAAACCGACTGCAGACGCCAGAACAATCAATTCATTTTTAGTAAATTTTGGACACATTGATACAACATATATTATTAAAGAAAACACATTCTTATTGTGAAGTTGTAATTATTCAGAACATAGGTCTGTGATATTTTAAATACTAAATTAATGTATTAATTATAAATACATATACATATACATATAAAATCAATTTTGTCGAAAAATATTGTTTTTGCGTTTTGTTTTTTAACGACAGGTGTATTAATTTGAAAAATGTAACATATAGGTTCGAAAATTTGTCAAGAAAAATACTGGCGTTATAGCGCAATGGTAGTGTACTTCCCCGGATTGGAAATAGAGATCCAGGTTCGAATCCCGGTGACGCAAAAATAATATTTTTCGACAAAATTGATTTTATATGTATATATTTATAATTAATACATTAATTTAGTATTTAAAATATCACAGACTTATGTTCTGAATAATTACAACTTCACAATAAGAATGTGTTTTCCTTAATATAACATAAATGTTAAGAATAATTTTACCTTACAGGAAAACATAAAATATGAACTCGATTAACTACAAATGTCACAGAACTATTTTATAACCAAATAGAAACCTGATAGATAGTCCTAATATAATGTAAAGATATTTTAAGATAATCCAAGTACAATGTAAAGATATTTTAAGATAATCTAAGTACAATGTAAAGACATTTTAAGATAATCCAAGTACAATATAAAAACATTTTAAGATAAGTTTAGGAGTAATGTGATATAGAATAAAACACGACTCGACAATTGAAGAGAATGAACGAGTAATTAAAACTACTGCACAAGTCCAAAAGCGCATGGTCTCCAAAGTATATTCTGGGTTTGCAGTAGTGAAACGGTGCCTTGTCACAACTATCTTTGTGTGTCAGGACCAGTAGTCGCGATAGTAGAATAATTAAGAGGCAAGTCTAGCGGTATACAATGGAGTTCTGGTACCGATACTGATATATGGAAGTCAGGCCTGGAGGTGATAGAAGAGGAACGAAAGTAGACTGAGATCGAGATTAAAAAATGAAGAAATAATGAAATAATAAAAAGCTGATCTATGTATAATGAGTAAGACTAAGAAAGGATCACTTAGGTGGTTTGGTCGTATGAAACGGATGAATGAGGAGAGAATGGTAAGAAAGATATATAGCGCAAGTGTTGATGGTACCATAAGTAGAGGACGTCCGTGGAAAATTTGGCACGACTAGGAATCAGAATAGAACTCTCTGCCTATCCTCGTGGGGAAATAGCGTGATAGTAAGTTAGTAGAAGAGTTAAAAAAACGTTTGTACTGACTCCCTTAGGTGTATGCACGATATGTTGAAATCAAAACAAAATTAACAAACTGAATAGTCATCATTATTTAAATGAGGATATTAATATGATTATTGCAGAAGGGTACAGTGTTGGGAAGAAGCGCGCGTAGATTGAAGAAGTAAAATTATGAAAAGTTGTTAAAGTATACTGAAGAAATTTCCCGGAGAGCAATCCTCCCCGAAACCGTAAAATTTTACTGGTTCGCTACCCTCGAAAATATGGATATTTCACACAGTTGGCTTTTTTGGTTTGCGAGTAATTCATTTATTTTGATACGCACCTTAAAATGTATTAAGGATACCCTCCATCGAATTTGCTAGAATCTCTTACGATTCCCGGAATATAATTTAATTCATGTTTTATAGCGAGAAGTATCATACTCTTATAATTGCGTGACTAGATATTATGTTCCATTACACATTCATTTTTAATGTTATTTAAAATAAGTTAAAGGCGTGTCATCCAGCAAATGGCTTGTTATTGTTTATCACCAGTCAGCGCTGTGTTAAATCAAACATTAATAACGGAACTATTTAATGTACCACACATCCTGTAATGTTAAGCATGGCAGAGTAGCCCTAGACAGAGAGCGCAGCAATCACAGACCAGTAAATGAATAGACATTAAATAAAGTGTACATATAGAAGAGGGGTTAGGAACATTAGCTGTGCGACATCCACACATCCTCGCTGGAAACATAAATCCGATAGTTTATGACACATTTACGCAACAGTAAAAGTATTTTCTCTTCGCAAATTAAATTTTTGTGTAAACAAGACGTATTTTTTACATTAATGCATATTATTTTGTCAGCGTTCAAATTTTCGTTCCAATCGAGTCATATTTAAAAAAGAATAGCGGAGCTATTTGAATACGTAAATGGTACAAAAGTAATTACGTGGGCGATACCAAAATGAAAATATTGGGACAAGAAATTTTCGTTAGTTCATGTATATATATTTGAAAATTCCCCTGCACAGCCAACTCAACTGATTACCGTAATACTTCCAGTTGAATGCATAACCACAATTATTAGTTTATGGTCTACTGATAATTCTAATACTCGATGTTCTGTGGAAAGGTTCTGAAGGAGAGACAGGAGACAGTGTACGAACATTTATGAAGCAGTTAATAGTTAGTTGTCACTATTTTCATTATCGTCTACACTGATTAACACTAATCATTGTTGGCAAACCCACACTGTATCTTTTTTTTTTTTAAATAGAGATACGTACACGGAATACATGTCACATCAATATTCTTACTATTTTCAAACACAGTTAAACGCTTGTGCTATGAAAATAGGACTAACTTGCTGGTGTCCTGGAACGAGGCGCGAACCTCCGACCACTAGATCTCTAGGCCAACGTCTTGACCACTACACCGACAAGCTACTCTAAATTGGTTGAATTTACTACTATTTTTGTTACTATCTTAACCATTGTTGATTAACTGTTTGTTTTCCAAAAATAAACAAAATTAAAATTAAAAAATAGATGGTTTAAATCTTCCTTCATCTTTTGGTGTTCACAAATTAAGGAATCAAAAACATAAATTTTAGCAAGGCGAGAGCAGACGGAATATTATTTTTTATTATGGTTCTTTATATTTACATTCAATTTAGAATTTTTCTGCCTATAAAATTTATTAATTATATATGTGTACTATCTAAAAATCATTAAAGAACTAGATGATAATTTTTTTTATTAAAATAAAAGTACCTATTAGCTGTTTTAAGGCATAGAATACAACATACATTTTCTCTTTTGACAGTTTATTTCGAAACTATCTTTAATAGACATGAAAAATATCCGTGTCCGAAGAGATTCAATTTAGCAGGGTAAAACCTAGTTCTTCTACTGGGTATTGCATTGATAAAAGGCTGCACAGCATGAAGTTGTCGATTACCTAATACTCATGTCGGCCATATTGCCATATGTATCAATAAGAAATACACTTGCAAAGCATTTTTCTTATTTTATCTAAGCTAGCTAGGTTTACCTGAGATGATATTGGTTGAAAATAATTGCCTTATTTTAAGGTTTTGTGCATTCACTAATAAATAAGATACGATATTGTATTGAATTTCTTCGATAATTAAAAAGGACCAGCTTGCGAGGAATAACGAGAGACGAACGAGGGAACAAGCTCGACTCACCCGATGATGGTGCTGAATCATCGACTCCTGATCTCCAAAAGCATTCACAACTTGGGAATCCAATCCCGAGCCAAAATTTTAATCCCGGGATTTCGGGATTCGAACCTGGATCTCTATTTCCAATCCGGGGAAGTACACTATCAATTGTGTAAATTTAATATTTTTCTACATTTTATATTTAATATTTTTTGTCCTTAAAATTAATTTAAAGAAACGTATTTATTCTTTTTCTGATGTTGTTAGATTGCCTATGGCTGCAAAAAATGTTTATTTATTATAGGAACGTGAGTATCCGCCGATTCCCCCTACGATACGTGTAGGTAGATACATACACGTCGTATGTCACTAATATCGTAATTTTGTACACATACCAACTAATTGTGATTGATGAAATATCAATCTCGAAAGTTTCGGGATTATGTTTACTAGTAACGGAATTCATTGGTATCGAAAATTGTCTGGTTTCATGATCAAGCAATCCCTACTCACAACCGCAAGCTTATCATATTTATAAGAATAATAATTCCACAATGAACGATTCCAGGATGAGGCCGCACTTCACGCTCGGCGAGGGATTTTTTTGACACTTCTTAGGATATTGAAAGAATAAATAAAAGTTTCTTACGTGAACGTGAAATTGTTAATAATTTCATTTTATTCCACGAGCGAGCAAATGATTAGTCGTCATTAGAAACGTTTCTGGAAAATAGTGCGATGGAGATATCGGAGGTTTCTTGGATCATCCCTTATGGATAAGTAACAAAGGTACCGCCGTAAAATTTTATTTCACACACCTCTTGTGCATGAGTGGGGGCTTTGGCATGGAAATAGGCTTTGTCGGAATTGTTATTGACCTAAAAAAGCGAATACGCTTACAGAAGTCATGACCCTAAGGGAAAAATATTCATCGGTTTTCCCATAAAATTGATATGTAGCAATCAAGGTGTATTAAAATGAAAATAAAGGTAAATACAATAAATTCAATAACTCTGTACTTTAACTTGTATTGTAAACTCGTTTACTATGTAATTAACATTAGTAAAATATTCCACTATTTCAGTTTAATAATATTTGCAACAGGAACGTTTTAAAGGATTCAACTCGCATCTCGTTGATGCTGATCATGGAAATAAGACAAGGACTAAGAGATATAAATAAAAAATTACTCAAAAGAAAGGAAAACATCAGAAATAACTAATAATATAGCTCATTTGATTAGTGTTTTTCTATTAGATATTTTATGTTTAAATTAAATTTCTTCCAATTAACCGTTATGAAAATAAGAACTTATATCGATATTTTTTATTGACTTTATTAAGATATTTTTATTACGAACTTCCTTGTATTTTTCTCTATTTTTTAATAAAGTGTACCATACCAATGTAAATTAACAATTTAACTGTAAAATATATATTTTAAAATTATATTTAACTTTGTTTAAACCACCATTTTTTTTATGTCAACCGGTTTCTGTACTAACGTTTCTTCGTCAAGACTGGCGAAGATACGTTAGTATCGAAATCAGTTGACGTTAAAAGAATACAGCGGTTTATAGAAAGTTAAATATAAATACAATTATAAATTATGTCTAACCATAAAGTTAACGCTACGAACATCAACAATAATTTTTTATATATTTATGAAAAAAATAATACACACTCTTGGTTCAGTATTTGATATTTTAGAGAATTTGAGATAACAGCAGTGGGAAATTAAATTTTTTCCTTGTGCAATTCTTTACATGTATAATTTGAAATTATTTATTTCTTTCTTCTGTAATTTTGTCACGTATAACTTCCCCCTGACCCCAGCAGAAACATCCTTTTGACTTAATAAGTAAAATACCAAACATCGAGTCACAAATTCATGTCATGAATTTTTCATAAAACATCAATAGTAGTATTGTTTGTGTTTATCTGAGATTTCTGTGGGACGATTTATATATGAAGAAAGCCGCACATTTTCACACGTCCAGCGATCAAGGGTTAACTCATTGTTATCCTGCTACGGTTCTAAAAATATATATCGCTAAGAGATACAATTTATAACAACTCTGTCATTCTTTTGTTCAGTCGCAACATCGAGGTCAACCGGAAAGAGAGCGCGAGAGTCGAGATAAGATGATAGAGAAATGGTAAATCAATGTTGTTTGACAGAATAATAAATTACCGTACAAAAAATGAATTTAACTTTTCCATTTCCAGACCGGACCAGACTTAATATATCATACATCTTTTAATATTAAATTTATTAAATAATATATCAAATTTTTATTTTATTCTTCAACGGGAAATAATTAGTTCTTTCATTTTAAATTTAAACTGATCCCCGTGACGTGAAAAATGTGTAAATGTATGTTTATTGTTTCCGAGATAAGTTTGTAGAACTCTATAATCACACGTGAAAATATGGTTACAATCCTCAGAATTCTAAGTAATAATTTTTTCCCTTTTCATCCCATGCAAATAAAACTGTATAGTTGTCCTCCATTATAGTTAAATACAAGTTGTTGAGTTGTTATATCGATAATGCCCTTATAAGGCGAAACGCGTCTCATAAAGTAAATTAAACAAGTAGAATAAAAAAACAAGTGTTTTATTTTCACATTTGTAAATTTATGTTAATCGATAAGATCTTGTGGTGTGAGTTAAGATTTCAAAATAGAAGAGACAAAGCACTGAGATTAGAATCCCGGTAGCGACAACAATAGTTTTTTTTTTGATTTTATATCTATATCTTTCTAATTAATATATTTGATTTGTTTCGAAAATATTAATTACTTTTGAAAGCGCCCCTTAATGGAGTAAATGAAAAATAAATAGATTGAATTATCTTTCATATTACTAAACTATCAACGGGTACCTAATAAAATAATTGTAATTGATTTATTATGCCTAGCGGTAATTGTGCTTTAATCATGAGGAATCTTCGATCCCAATACAGAAGGCGGTGCTATTAAATCCATCTTAAACGATCCAACTTTCGCAGCGCCGGAAGTTATAACAAGTCGTGAATGAATATCGTTTAACTGGATTTGGGGATAAATGGTCGCAATCAAAGACTGTGGATTTCATTACAGTTTCGGAATCAAATAGACGTTAATGGCAAACATGTTACAAAAGGGCGCGTTACCAGCTCCAAATTAAATTTCTACCCGCCTCGTTATCAAACAAATAATCATATTGGGCTGCCGAAAGTTTCTCGGAATCGAAAACGCCGGAGTTGATGTATCAGCGGGGAATCTGGAACAAAACCGAACACAACTTTCCGACAGTCGCAAACTCCGGCTGATAATCAACATTATTAAAACCAAAATTGTATTTATAAATTGGATTGATTAATTAATTTAATAAATATATAAATAAAAAGCTTGAAACCATCACTTATGTTCACTTATGCAGAATTATGGTGATTCGCTTTAAAGATTATGTTAACTCGTTAGGGTTGCCAATAGAGATTATTTATATTAGAAGGATGTATATGGTGAAAATTGAGGGCCATATACGTCCTCGCTTCTTCTGTATGTATATAAAAAGTTACCAATATAAAGGCTGATATTTAGTGTTTGTGTCTAAAGTATTATGAATTAAACGATACTTAAGATAGATGCGTTTATTTACAGATTTAATTTACACTTAGTTATTACATTATAAAAAGTATAAGACAAATGTAATTCACTGACGGTGGTGCCGCGGTGCGTGCCAGTAGATGTATCCGAGGAGCTGGCCATGAGAAAAATGTTCAGCTCTATGGCTTCATGGACTGGTTCAATCGCGGAGTATTGCTGTCTACAATTTGGCAGGTACCAGTTGTGCAGGTGGCTGTTGAGTGATTATTTATGTTCCCCTTACGAGACGTGAGCAAAGTCACCACAAAATCTAAAGGCAATGAAGGGAGCTATGAAACAAAACGGGACACACCCTATCCCGGTAACGTTATGAGAGTTGTGCACTCCCGCTTCGATACCACTCATTAAAGCAACGCGAGTATTTCACCATTAAAAACTTCTTAATTAAGAGATTATAATAATAATAAAAAAAGAGTTCTCGATTACAAACTGTACCGTGAGTTAAAATTACATATTTGAATTTTCCGTCAAAGTTTACAATTTTTCTTTATTATTTTATGGATATATGTACAATATCAGAGTAGAGTATATTATTAAATACGATATCGTTATGAACAATAGTTAATAGGTCCGGTTTAAACAGTTGTGTGGGTAGAACCAACGCAGTGCAGCGGAAACAACCAACTATATAGTAATAGTATATGCCTCCCTCGGTTGATTGTCGTTCACAAAATAAAATTCTTATGACCATGATCACTTTAGTTGCACCGCAACAGGGATATCAATCGGTAATTTACTGTTGTATGTTGGCTCAGGTATCAGGTGACACCGCACAGAAGCTACACCTGCACGATATTCATAATGTAGTATGTACGTTATCATTTTGAAGGGAGAAGTCATGCAACCCCATATGGGGAGGATAAACGTCACATTTATATGTAGCTATGTAACAAAAATAAAAAAAGACTGGTGGAGCAATCACAGTTGCACTTCTTCTGACTGAGGAGTGTGATTATCGTGGACTATCTTGACGAAGTTCACCCATTTCTGCCGTCAATCAGGTGTCTGTTGCTATCTTGACCTACTTCGAAGTGGTTGTGTTCTTGCGTTCTTCAACCTCTAGGCATGCCATTGAAAGTCTGTATTTGATTTCCAGTTTTTGGATGCGTTAGTACGCTGAGGCGTCTATTGAATCTGAACAGGTGTATTCAATACCATATTTAAAAGGCAATTATCTTTTTCATTTTTTATTTTGACGGTCCATGTTTAGATTCCGCGTAGAAAAGAAGCCTGATCTCCTGCGTGGTAAGCGGGAATACCACTACCAACGCATAAGAATGTGACGTGAAAATAGACGTTTACAAATATCTTTTATAATTAAGTTAGTTACAAAGTGCAAAGTTTTTCAGACAGCTCATCCATCTGTGTTGCATAACAACATAAAATAAATAACACCTGTCCATGTTACATAGCAATAAAAAACAGGCAAGATCTGCTGTCAATTATATAATGGAGAAGTTCGCGGTTATTTCGTCATACAAAATAATGTTACAATTGTGTTTAGATAGTTTTTTTTAAAATAAACTATTGGTAAAAAAAAAAATCTCATTATTGACGGGTTTTTATTGTTAAATAATAAATCTGCCTAAAAGCATTTTCATGATATAATTTTACCTACATACCCGCTTTTGTACGCAGTTCCCCTACGTGTTTACCAAACTGGCATGACAACATTTAATGATACTTAAAATAAATAGGTAGGTGCCTAATTATATTTTGTTTACTCATTAAAATTAACAGCCGGAATACAATCCCCATAGTAATATTTACCTGTATGGTATTAATATCACCGACTACATTCCGCATTTCTTTTAAAAAATAGTAATCATTAGGTGTTAAATTAATAAAATTGTTGTAGAGAACTGCTTTATCAAAAGAAACTATTGATTACATACACGCTTTTGAAGTTATCATAATAACATGATATTATTACTAATGATATCACTGTTGGTTCTAGAAATACTCATTGTTAACAATTCACCGCCATCGCTCTGGCATTTTAACGCCCAATGGAAATATTATTTGAATAGGTACGGCCAACATAAAAGTACCATATTAGTACTTCTTATCAGTTATGGAGTGAGTAGCTATGGACTGACATATAAAACAAATATTGATCAAATTAAAGAGTTACAATGAAGATTTTTAAAACCTACATTAGATAACAGAACAAAGTGTTTGTAAGAAGATGATTATAACAAATTATTTACAATATGCAAAATCTTACAAGTTGACAAAAAAATAACACATAATATAATTTTAGAAGAGATAATAAACTATGTAAATATGAATACTGATCCTCACTACAGCTATTCTATCGGATCCTCGGGACGAACCGTGAGAAAACCGATCGCGAACAAGTGAGAAGAAGATGAGAGAATGATAGAATTATCGTGCTAAGAGTTCTTAATAAAATCAGTAAAGAATTATTAAACATGATGGAAAACAAAGAGACATCAGTGAACACACTCAAATATAACGTCAAATACATTTTTATCTAATTTTTGGATTTCTCTATTGTATTACATTATTTTTATTTTTATTATATCACATTAAAAAATAATTTAAACGTACTAAAATATAAAGTCAAACACGTTCTTATTTAATTATTTGATTTCTATATAGTATTACAACCTAAAATAATTATTTCTGATAAAATGTTAGTGAACCTTAATTTACTATTTTACTTAACTTACTTACTTAATTGAAGAGCAATCCCTACCGGAAAAAATAAAAATTGTTATATAATATATATAAAATAAAGTTGGAATAAAAAATCTACCCAAGTATCCAACTCTTCACAGATTTCGAAGTACCAAAAATAATAGACATATACAAATAAAATTCAATAATCCAAATTTTAAAATTAAAATTAAATGAAGTATTAGTACCGAATTTTGATTTACAAGATTCAGAGACCAAATTTATATTCCTAAACTAAAATATACCGCAACCCAAAATTACTACATGAGACTTACTCTCATAGAGAAGAAATAATTGTTAAAGGATATATATATCCTACTGATTATTTAAAAAAATGTATTATATCTTCTGATATTAAAATAAAAATATTATAAATAAAGAAAACAACGTATCACGTGGCGGAGGAGCTCTCACCGTGCGAAAGCGAATAAGCGAATAATTTGACTTTAGCTATACACTTTAAATTACCAATGAATCATGTATAATATACTACAAATTTTCGAAGCTATATATTACACTTTTTCAAATAATACATCTATTGTTCCATTATTTGAAAGTCATCTACTTTGTTTTTACGTAATCCCAAATATCTTTGAGTAAACCGATAGTAGATGCCAGAATTAACAATTCGTTTTTATTAAATTTTGGACACGTTGATATAGCTTATATATTATTAGGAGAACATATTCTTATTAATATTTATTTCAAATAATGGAACGATGGATGTATTAAATTAAAAAGTGTAACATATAGGTTTGAATCAAAATAATGTCGCTGTGCACCATGCCCGGCTTATAAAAAGATCCAGGTTCGAATCCCGGTGGCGCAACAACAATATTTTGATGAAATTGATTTTATATGTATATCTTTCTAATGAATACATTTAATTAGTGTTTAATATTATCGATATCATCGGCATAATATATTGAATCATGATCATATTTGCTTTATCGTATATTTAAAGTTATTTACATATTGATATCTTTAGCAGCTACAAGATGACAGGTTTTAAATAATCCAGGAATATTGGCTGAAACTCTTTTTCAAGTTTTCAGTTCGATTCTATGAAGACATTTCCATTTTCCGTGGGGTAACACGTTCCACCTTGCAGGAATTTATTGAAATCTGTCAAAACTAGGTGGGTGCATGCCTACACTGGAGGCTCTCAGGCATTGATGTCAAATTCACGGTTCGCAGCCCAGACTGGCATTTTTTCCTATTTGATTGCACATTTTTCTTGGGGAAGATACATTTCAATAAACTAGTGTTTAGAACGCATTCTAGGTTGTCGTTTTTATAATTTGGATCTTCTTCTGTAGTAATTAAACAACACTTTTTGATAACTAACGTATTGAATAATGCAGAATAATGTTTTAAAGTTTTTAAAAATGTGCTAAATAACATAATACAAATTACCTTTCTACAAAATATCACTGTTATAGCTAAAATGTTCAAATTATTGACAACATAAATATACATTTTTGTATTCTATATTTAAAAAAACTTCAAAACAAAAAGGTTGTATTTACTAATTTGATACGTCTTTTCAATGACATGTACGAATTTCCTATTTGATTTTCGATTTGTGACGAAGATAATTTATGATATTTTTATACTACAAGCCGCAGCATATTTTTATTTGAATAAAAGTGTCATCCATATTGATCACCGTCTGAAATGACCTTTATCTGTAGTGGTAAGTCACTTTACCACTAATTATTAAGAATACCGTTTTATAAGATAGCCGTCATTCTATTATATTTGAATTTTTGAGCCTTTGATTATAGTCGTACGAGATCAGCATATTAGTATATCGAAGTAATATCATTTATATTACCAATTACCAAGTTCGCATTTCTTTTATATAAAATAATAATTTTTAACCAATTTGTTGATCAGTGTTTAAAATTACGAATTTTACTCTGAAACACATTTTGATAAACTATTTTTCATTTAAAAATCACTGGTAAATGTGCAGAACCATAATCACTACTCATTCTAAAATATTTAATAATAAGACAAATAATTACACAATATTTGTATGCCACATAATAATTTGCGAATAAGAATTTCAGGTCGATGACGTGTTGCAATTTCAGTTCAATTTTTTCTTTAATTTTCTGGTATATTTAGCGACGATTGATATTATCGATTTGCTGCTTTACTGAACTCTAATTCCAGTTCTAGACGAATATCGTATTACTTAATTGTTATTTTTGGAACTGTCACATTATATACGGACCAGTGACACCAATATTTCTTATATCCTTCGATACTCGGTCGATTGTGTGGAAACGGTTATTACGATATCGAGTAACTAATTTACGATACGCTGGTTAAAAATGTTAAACACCCCTACTTTAAAGTATCTGCAGATTCCTGCGGTGTAGCGTTCCGCTGAACTACTTGTACTTGAAACTTACTTTTCCGGAACATGGAGAACACAATAACGAGCCGGCACCCCCCGCCCTTTCCACTATCGAGGATGAGGTTGATTCTGGAACGTTTCAATGAAAGTCTTCCATCATTTTTGTTTACTTCCCCCAAATCAAATAGGGGAGAGTTGTCCTTCTGGCGGCTGAGTAAATACGGCCCGAAATAGTGTCCTAGCGAGGAACAATACATTCATTAATCCAATCACTACTACTTAATTTGTGGACTTAATAACTTTGCTAGGAAATATAATAATATTTACAAAAGGATCCCAAAACATGGGACCCTTTGTAAATGGCAGAGAAAGCATGAAGGCTATGAAAATTGGGAAGATCATGAAGTTTAGTATTAAAGTTAGAATATAAAGACTTTGAAGAAAGTGTAGAATAAGAATTTAATATGAAAAATAAAGATATAATTTATGTAATAATTTACGAGTATAACCCCAATTAATTGACCCGGATAGAAAATCCGCACAATAAAATCGAAAAATATCTTGCATCAAAAGTTAACACAGAATCTAAGCGCGCTTATATAATAGTTTGTGAATTAGAACTTCAGATCAATGATGTGATTGCAATTTCAGTTTAATTTATTTAAATTTTTCGGTATATTTAGCGATGATTGATATCGTCAATTTGCTGATTTACTGGAACAATAGTTTCAGTTCCAGACGAATATTGGATCATTTAATTATTTACTTTTTCAAAGGTTACATTATATATGGACCAGTGACACCGATGTTTCTTGTATCCCCTAATTCTCAGTCGATTGTGCGGAAGCGGTTATTACGATGTCGAGTAACTAGATGTCCCAATATCGAGTAACTTGATAGTTACCGGTTAAATATCACCGAGACATAAATATCAGCCACCGCTAGTACCTACATATTATGTATTCTCTTGGAAGATTATTTAAAAAATTTACATATTTCTAAATTTTAATAAAATTCCCATTAATAATTCGCAACTCGGTTAAAGCAACCCCGGATAAACAAGATGTCTACTGTATATTACATAAATATTAAATATACATAACAATTAATGATGCGGTTAAACTTAATGCAATTGAAATTGGTGTGGAAATGAGTGCATTGGTGATAAAAATTTACCCAATTAAAACTTTGTAAGTCGTTTAATATGAAAACGGTTGCTCGTACGAAAAAATCTCATGGAATCTTTTTTTATAAAATCTTTTAATCTACAAAGTTCATACTAACTATTTTTGTCATCTGACCAAATTATTCAGACAACAAATGTTTAAGCGAGATATTTACAAAAACAGATTTTTGTGAACTTTGACCTCATATAACTTTAAGAGCGCAGTCTTCGGGGATTTTTAACATATTTAAAATAAAAAAATGCACATAAAGTCTTTCCACAGAGAAATGCGCTTTTTGCAGAAATATTTTCGCACTCTACGCAAATAATGTTATTAGCATGTTCCAATCATAAAATCAAAAGGATTCCACAAATATCATACTACAATTCACGTTGATAATAAAGAAATTATCATTAAAAATCGTGTGATGAAAATATTGACTAAAACTTAAAATATTAAAAAAGTTTACCCCTATCTTTAAGTTGATAATTAAATAAGTTTATATTAACCAGCACCGGTTAGCTGGAAGCAAGTTTATAATAAAGTTAAAAGTTTAACATTTTTGTGCATTGCGCTGAGCTGGCGCTTTATTAAATAAAAGTATCGACTGAGGAAAATCTTTACAGCAGTCACAATATGTTTAGTTTTTCCCTCTGGGGGAAGGCTCCAAGAGGAGTCTGCAACCAAAACACTCCTCCGCCGTCTTAAGGGATTCCCAGCATCCAATAGATCCAACCGATATTTTGTTGAGCACTTTCTATGCAAAGGCTGCGAACGTGCTCCGAATAGCCGATATATTACTCCCCGAGATAACGTCCTGTATGTGGTTTCAGTTCTTCATGGAAAATTTCACAAGGAAATTTCATCTTTCAGGTTTAATTTAATATTATATTTCTGGGATTAAGGCTGAGTGTGGAAGGGTGATCGGCTGCGTGTGGAAGGGTGATCCTACACTCGGAAGAAATATTCCGCGAAATTTTCCGAGGCCTTAGAAAGTTTGGAAACATTTCTTCGAAGCATTCGCTAGGATTGTGCCACAATTTGCTTCGGTATTTCATCAAAATTTTAATATAATTAGAGATAAAAAGGATTTATATTAAGATTTCTGGAGCGTGGCTAGACTAATTTAGAGCCTCACGAGAGCGAATTCATTCACTTTGGATAGTCTAGCGATTAAAATGTTTCCAATAGTGTGACTCGGTAAATGTTAATTATGTAACTGCGGAGGTTTTTTGAAAGTGACAGGGTATATGATACACATTTCGTAGCGGTATGACTTGTAATAATTACGAACTGCCAAGAATTTATCGTCATTTCAAAGAAATGTTTCTAGGAAACCATATACATACAGGATGTGAAGGATATTTATTTTGCTCATATTTGGACAACAAATGAACATGATCAAATAAACGATGACTAGCGTAGTAATATATTATGTCAAACAGCTACAGTAATAAAAGAGCATAACAAAAAAAAAAACAATCAATATGTAACCTCTGGGGTTTAAATTTTTGCGCCCGATAGGTTGCAAAAATATACAACAAAACAAAAGTAAATTATTGTTTCCAGTTATTGTGATGTCTATGGATTAAGGACGTGACAGGTGCACGCGCGTACGGGACGAAAGAGTCTGTATGCATGTATGCGTATAGAGTGGGACGTCGTTCAACGCAGGTAGATTTAATACTCTTTGTAATTTGTAAAATTCTGATCGTGAATAAATACCAAATGTAGTTAAAATAATTTATAGAAAAATGAATAAAAACCATTATATTAAAATGATTAAACATACATATATATTCTCTTAAAAGATGACTTACTGATTCTTTAGAATTGTAATGATGACCCTATGTCACAAATTTCATAACAATATTTCTACTATTTCATACTAGTGTATACATTAGAATTGGGCCGAATGTCAAATAAAGTTTTAAAATAAAAATCATTAAGTATTTAAATCGTCCGGAATTTCTGTTCTTCGTCCACACCATGTACACAATGAATTAAACATCTACGATTATCAATTAAGCATACATATTTCGATTATATTATTTAATGAAGCCCTAATAGTTGCAAAATTTTATTTAGAAATAATTAACAAATTCACCTGGATACGGTAATTTAGTAAGCAGATTATTGTATGTGTACAATTTTGTAAAATGTTCTATTTTATGTGTATGATTTTATATATGTATTATTATTAAAAGTATTTTATTTTATTTTATCGAGAATAAATCGTATCTAATACATGCCAAATAATTTAAAAAAAAAATTAATATTGGTATATTATAGTATTTAATAGTTTAAAGTCAAATTTACCTGAATATAATTAATAAATATAATTAAAATTCATGAGAAAATAATTAAATCAACGATCATTTTCAATTTTACATTCTCACTTCAAAGGCGAACTTTGAATTTTTTATTTGGCTATTATATTTAGACTGTGACAGTGCGATATGCTAATAGGTAATCCGCTTGATAAAATATTTACTTAAATTTCTTGAAAATATTAAAGAGAATTTCCAACACGAATTTTTCGCAGGCCAAAACCAAACTCGATTATACAAAAGCTACTAATTGAAAATTCGTCGAAGCCTGCGGAAAATAGTTAATAAGATTTAGAATATGATAACAAAAGCCTGTGTCAGGCTCTATACCAAAGTTATTTTAACTTTTTAATTTAAAAGTGTAGTTACTTATTTCCAATTTACATACACTAAAGATACCTATGTTTACATCACTGTTAAAGCGGGCCACTCGGGTGTTACAGGTTGCCTAGATATTCCGTAGATTAATTAACTGAGTGCTTAGAGTTTAAATTAGACATACTTATAGTTAGTTAACCAAATTACTCCTTATTCCGTTAATCAGTTGAAATATAAACAGCGAGGTAATTTAACGAAACCTTACCAAATAAATAATAATAATATATTATAATTTGTAACGCAAACGTGTTGTCGTTCATTTTAATAACTAATAGTTTAGAAATTTGTTTTTAAAAACCACTTTAAGTTATTAATATTAACCAATAGATTTAAAAAAAACATTTTTTATTCATTAGGATGATGAAAACTAAAATCATGTGTCAAAATATTATTAAGTTTTTAAATTTAATTTAAGAAAATTAAATTAAATTTCTTTTAAAATTCAATTTATATTCACCAATTGACGAATATAAATAACTCAAAGTGGTTTTGAAAAACAATTAATAACTGAATAAATTATTAATTATTAAGAAGTACACATTCTTATTGTGAAGTTGTAATTATTCAGAACATAGGTCTATGATATTTTAAATACTAATTAAATATATTAATTAGAAAGAAAGAAATTAATTTTATCAAAAAATACTGTTGTTGGTACCGGGATTCGAACCTGGATCTCTTTCCAATCCGGGGAAGGTGCATTAACCGACTATGCTACAGCACACAGTACTTTTGACTACATTTTTTCAAACCTATATGTTCTACTTTTCAAATTAATGCATATATCGTTCCATTATTTGAAAGCTATCTACTTTTTTTCGGATTGGAAAGAGATCCATGGTCGAATCCCGGTAGTAACAACAGTATTTTACGATAAAATTGATCTTATTTGTATATCTTTCTAATTAATACATTTAATTTGTATTTAAACTATTAATTATTAAAAATTAAATGCAAAATAAATTAGATATAATTTTATTGTTAATTTTTACAGTATTTACATAAGTGGTGAACTTCAATAACAACAATCTGATCAAATAAAATATCTATTAGAAGTTAATTAACTCAATGGATTTATTTTTATGAGTTGCAGTAGGTATTACTATTAACGATTGGAATTTGGTATTATTTCTAATATTCAACCATGTTCTAGGTACTTTGCTAGAATCCTCTTAGTTTCCTCGCAAAGCCTACATGATTTCATATCATTCAATAAATAAATACGTATAAAACTGAATGTCTGTCTGTCTCTTTTCTATACAATTTTATGCCCTTTAATCGATATAAATGAAGTTTTGTATAATACTCTTTGGGCACCATATTACGTCCTCATGGATACTCCGCCCTGGAGAGCCTTCAATTAGATTATCCATTTCAAATTTTGCATAATTACTCTCTACACTCTCCCCCCGCTCACTTTACTCTTTCTCTTGATAAAAATGTGTATTATATTGAATGTCATTCAAATTTTATTCAGTTACACTCTAGGATCCTGAAGAAAATATAGTCACCTCACTCATTCTCCTGAATATTTGACCCTCCCAATGCCCGGACCAAATTTTGCACAACATTAATATTTAGGATCTGCGCAAAATAAAGGCACCCCGCTTTCCCGCCTCTCCCCAAAGTCACTATTTTAAGTTTTTTTATAACTGAATCCTGGGCGACGCCATATAGGAACCGATAGTACATACATGATCAAATTTCCAATAAAAATGTTATTTATTAAAAATGTATCACTTATGTGTTTTAGTTGTTGCGTTGAATTTTTGAACTATTTGTAATAACTTTAAAAACCAGTGATATATGTAATCTTAATTATTAATTAATTGATTCTGTGTGTATCGATAGATACACAAGTACATTGAATAGTACATTGTACGTGGTCTCACGAGAATATCTAATTATTTAATATACCTACCTAATCATTGCAAGCAAAACTAAAGCAACTAATCATTGACTGCATTTGTCAATTGTCTTGGATGTGGAACATATTTAAAGGAAAAAATTGACAATACAGATTCCACATCACGGCTACACACCGTCATCTTCATGCGCGTCACTACAAAACGCACTCATAAATATAACATGATTTGTTCGGTGTCGGTTGCGATAAATTGCCGAGTAATTTATATCTCGGTTAACGTCATGAGTATCTAAACTATGACGGTCGTTTCTGAAAATACATAGTAAACTTGCACAGCTGGAGGTAAAGCAGACGAAATTGTTCCCAAAACTAAGCTGAGCATGAATGCAGTTGGACGTTTGGATGGAATTTTATAAAGCGACCTCTTACTACATCTAAAACGGAAATTGTTCAACCGACGCATTCTTCAAGTATTCAAGTACTGTTCAAATAAAATGATACATATATTTTAAATAACGCATGGAAGCACAAAAATACATTTATGGATTAGAGCAGTGATTTCAAAACTATTTCGGCATACCGCGCACTGGGTGCATTAGGATTTTATCACGGCGACCAATTATTATTCCTCTGCGAATGCGTTTTAGCATCTATAGATATCCGTGCGAATTTGTCGATAATTCCTTGTTAGAAGTATTTTTCAAAAGAATTGATAAATCACCAAAAATCACAAATTGCTGCAATAAGGGGGAACAATCTTTGCCGCAGTTGCAATTTATTTTGAAAAATAAAATCTTCAAAAGGTGTACTGCAATCGATCGCGATGTCTCAGGGTGTCGCGGCGCACACTTTGGAGCACGTTGTCCCACTAAAAGTTTTGCAGAAACACGTCACAGAGAAAAATAATTGATTCTAGAACAACGAAGATAATGACCTAGAAAAAATATACCTTTCTCTCTTTCTCGATCGATGTGCTCATGACTGAACTTTGTGGTCTTCTATTTTAAGCGCGAAGTGCTCGTATTTGCCTCCGCTGTTGTCTTGTTCAGTGCGACTTGTAGGCTTCGGCCATGTCATGGAATTAATCTGCCCATATTATTGGAAATCGCTCTCCGTCCTTGTATACTGTATACGGTCCGTGATCACTGACTACTCCAGGCTATCTTCATTTCTTTTAGCAATATGTCAATGTGTAAAATAATGACTTTTTTGCATGTTGTGAAAAGCCTTTCTTCGGTGGGAAATTTCCGAAGAATGGAGTTATTCGGTCATTTCGCAGTCCACAGTGTATGCAGTATACAGGTGTGTAGGTACATGAGATTCCGTAAAAATAAAGTAGACGGCTTTCAAATATTGGAACGGTAGATGTATTAATTTATAAAGTGTAACATATAGGTTCGAAAATTTGTCGTTACAAGTACTGTGTCCTGTAGCATAGTCGATTAGTGCATCTTCCCCGAAATAGAAAGAGATCCAGGTATTTTTCGATAAAATTGATTTTATATGTATATCTTTCTAATTAATACATTTAATTAGTATTTAAAATGTAATATTATTAAATTCACAATTTACTAGCTATTATCAGCGCAGCAGATTAAATTAATTTGCTAGCATATTATTATTTTCATCTAGTCAAATAATAACACCTTTCATACCGAAAACATACTGCGCATATGTATTATTTTAACATAAAACTAGATAGTGGTATATTATAATAATATAAATATGTCGTCAGCTTTGCAGGCGTTGATCCAAATGCCACATTTCTGCCACTCTTGGATATTTTATTCTCAAAATTATTGCTCGACAAACCGGCACAACATGAAATCATTTCGATAAAAAAAAACCTTCAGAGGAATCTAGGCTTCGACGCTAATGTCTACCACCCACCCTAAGCGCCCTTATCGCTCGACAACTATATATTTCCGTTAAAAAGAGTGTACATTTATTTACTTACCATAAAATGTTTTTCCTTTGGCTTACAGATATTTTGACAAATTATTTTCTTTCTTTAATATATTGAGTCGATCCATCAATGACATTTCCAATGTTTTATTTTATTTTATTTTTTCTCAGACTCGCGCGTTTCTCTTCTCTTCGGCGGAACTAGAAGCAAAAAGAATTACGCTGTCTCTAATGAAACGGAATGTGAACTATGACTTGCTCGCTTTTTTTACCCCCATCATTTATAAAATATATTTAAAAATATAAAAAATTGCCATAAAATTTTTCAAAGAATGATAACGCACATTTATACCATAACACATTCTCGCAATAAATTGTTTAATCAACTATATTATATTATATATTATATTATATTAGAAAGCATGTTCATGGCAAAACATTATGGATAAGGTTATTTCTAAATTGCATTTTATATGAGAAGTTGAACCAACTAATACGTATCGACCACATACCAGTAAATTAATAGACATGAAATGAAGTTTACACATAGAAGAGGGGTTTGGAACATTAGTTGAGGGACAAGAGGTATTCTACACACTTTCTTGGTGAAAAAATAAATCCGATAGTTTATGTACGACATATTTATGCAACAGTAAAAAGTATTTACTCTTTGAAAATTAAATCTTTGTGTAAATTAGACGTATTTTTTACGTTAATGCATATTATATTGTCAGCGTTTAAATTTTCATTGAATCGAGTCACATTTAAAAAAAAAAGTCAAAAAGCTATTTGATTGCGAAAGTGGTATAAGTGGTGATCACGAGGGGAACACCAAAATGAAAATATTGGGACAAGCAATTTGTTAGTCTATGTCTATATATTTAGTGGTCTGTGACTTTTACTGTTACTTCCGATACCAATCAAATTATCACTCAAAAGACTGTTACGGGAGGATGAGATTTAGATTTTCTAATTTCCTCTATATCTAAAAAAGAAGCCTTTAAAACGTACATAGTAGAAACATTAAACCTATTTTACTATTAAGAATCCATTTGGCCTCTCAGAACAATTACACTGATTTCATTTATATGATAAAGTTTATTGTATATTTTTATAATTAGGACCAATGTTAAAGGAGTTACAAAAAAAGTGCCGCTATTTTAAAACAAGATGGCGGATCAGGCTGGCTAAAGAAAATCTGATAAAGACTGTTGGAGCTTTCATGTTCATCAAATTAGTTGTATCCCATATTTATAGAATACTTATAATTTTTTTAACCGTCCTGTGGTTTTCTGGTTAAGATCAAAGAAAATACATTGACATTGTTATTATTGCCAAAAAAGTATTCCTAAAAAAATGTTAATAAAATTGAGGGAAAAAAATGTTCATATATTTATACTTGGAAATATATTTACTTTTTAAAGTGTATAACTAATTGTAGAGTATTAAGTAGATAAAACATTTTTTTATTAGTTCATCCCATAAATAATGAGGTATTTTTATACTTAGTTTTTAAAGAAAAAATAACTGATACAGTCGATCTGTACTCTTTAAAACTTGTAGATATAATAAATTCCTATACCTTCTTCAATATCTAGTAGTAATTTTACAAGATTTACGTAGTTTATCTCATCTCTCTCCGACTTTTAATTTATGTAATAGAAAAAAACCGCATTATTAATGGGATGACCCACTCAATAGTATTAAACAACATGAAAATATGTAATAATGAATGTTTGTTAATAGGGAGTAATCAAAGCTCAAATCCTACCTAATAATTGTGACAATAATTACTCATATTTCCTTGACTAATCTTCGATCAGAGCTCGATGCTATCGGCATAATAACAATGCGAACCGGAAGTGGCTGCAGCCGAATTGGAAGTGTCGTCTACCGGAAACGGAAGTGCTTTATTCAAGATTCCACTTAGTCAAGTCGGGACATCCTTTTGTTACAACGTTAGTTCTGTAAATTAAGCTGTCACCGTAATACATCATAGACGAGAATGCACCGTACCAACTTGTGCGCTAGAAAATGCTTCGGTTTGGTACAGGATATCGATGTGGTGAAGTATTTTTCAATGATCAACAACGTATATATTTAATTGATTGAGTTATTTGTACATGTACACATTCTTTAAAGTGAAACATTATGGTCAAATAACGTGAAAAAAGTGATCACAGTGCATTTGGTAAAAAATTGTAAACCGTCGGAACTGTAAGAGTTCCAGAGAATGATACTAGTTATCTTAATTGGCGTCTCTATCTGTAATTTAAACCTGTATATTAATGTTTCTCATCTAAACCTCTTGAAATCTCAAGCAGAATGTAAAGTCAAAAGTATCCGTAGTATGTTGCAGTTTCACATTTTATTTTTTGACTTGGATACGTCATTATATATATATATATATATATATAGATATGTCATTACATACGCCGAAGAAAGTCTGCGGATGACAAACGTCGCAGGAGTATCTGTAGGATTAAAATTCACACGGTGCCATGTGCATGTTGTGATGTTTACACACGATGAATATAACACATAATATATGTATCTATGTAAGAAGAACTAAAAGAAAATGACTTGATTGATAAGACGTGAACTCCATGTTACTACTTCTACTTTGTACAAAAAAAAAAAACAAATTTCATTCCCATAAAATCACAGAAGGTTATCCACACAAATGAATTCAAAAAATTGAAAATAACGTAATTAGATTCAATGTATAACACAGGAAAATTCTAAATTAAGTATGTATGATCTTCGGTAGACGGAGAAAAGAAAAGAAAAAGATTTTTCAATGAAGCATCATCAAAAAGAAAATGTTTATATTTTATTTATTTAAGCATTTTAATAATTTTTTCAGTTATTTGTAAAATTCTGTATACGAATTATATATACGTATTACGTATAGTATAGAAATATAGGATCAGTTAATATAAACATAGTGTTGCTACAAGATGTTATAATTCAAAAAACAAATGATTATTTTAATGTTTGATCTAAGATTTATATCACACAGGTACATATTGACTATTGGAATTCGGATTGACTAATTTTTAAACTGGTTTGAGAATATTAACCAACTTTACGGTAAAAATAAGAAGGCTGACAGTCTTATTCTGCAGTCTTAAAAATATTCGAGAAAAATATATGTTAAAAACTATATACAGTTTCTTCTTGGCCACGCGATCTTGGGTTGGAGTGGAGCTGAGAAAACTGCCCATAAACAATTAGCAATTACCAAAAAATTAATTCTCAGAACCGTTTAAAGAAAACCATAAACGTTTGTTTCCTTCTGACATCACTGTTTTAGGTATGCCAACTTCTTGATATTTAAACTAATCTATTATTTTCATGATAACAGAGTTTCATCGGTACTCATCGCATAAGTATTCTGCTAGAGCAAAAGAGATTAACCGTAAACCTCAAAATGAGATCGAGTTTTGGTCAATCTTTCCATATGATTCAAGCACCCAAAGTCTGCAATATTTTTCCAAAATGAAACATTTCTCAATGGGTAAACTTATATAATATCTTAGGAACTGGTTTGGAACACATTTTTGTTGTGAAATTGCATTTTGAACTGTGATATTCTGTGGTATTCTAATACAAATTGAACGCGCTTCCTCGGATAGAATGAGGTCTTTCTAGTTGATTAATTTAATTTGTATTCTAATACCTTTTCTTTATTTTAATTATATTTTCTGTTTATCATTTTCTAATTTCTTTTTTTTTGTGTTCTAAACATAGGCAAAGGAGGATATTTTGTTATTTAACATTCTTGATATTAAAATTTGTAATTTGTATGTTAATTAAGATGAAAATTGTTTTTGTTTTAATTGATTTCTATATTGGATACAACGGACGAGCCTATCTCCTTTAGTACAAAATTTTGTCTAGTTAAAGAGACATGTGATAAAAAGGTTAAATAAATTAAAAAAAACAATATTTCCATGACTGAACTTTTTAGCTGAATTTAATAATTATTTAGGAAATAGTAAGACAGAATTTTATTATAAGGAAAATTTAATCGTAGCAATTTTCAATAAATCCACTATTTCTGGTATCTTCTTTGGAACACATCCACTGTCTTTGGCAAGCCTTAATAATAACATACTTAAGTTGGAAACTTATTATTCGAAACTGGTAATAAGAGGTAGCATGACGCAAAAATTTTTGAATTGTGTAAAGATTAATTTAATTTTAAAATAAAAATTTGCTTATAACATTATATTTGAAAATAAAACAACGTTTTTCATGTTTATGACGTTAAATCTAGATATAATTCTTTTTTTTTAAATAAGTTTATATTATTCACTCTGATTAATTTAACGGCGATCGGTTTAGATATTGAAGACACTGTGATATCGAAACCGGTTGACGTCAAATAAATCAAAGCGGTTTATATTATTATTTTTTTAAATTAATTCTCACACTGTTTAAGTGAGGGCAGAAAAGAATTCGCAGTTGGATATCCAATGAATAATAAAAATATAGTTTGGATACGCCAAGTATCCAATCAAAATATTCGAGTATATTAAATTGTCGTTTGGAAGAATACTTTTGTGCGTGCTGAGTTCCATTAATGCAGTAACTGGTATTTTGTTGCCAGTTATGGTAACGGGCGGTACGCATGTAAAAGGTTATATAATAACCGGATCGTTTATTTTAGTTATGTTTTATTTAAATTATTTCATTTAATCTCAGACCCATTTTTTGGAAAAAATATTCATAAATTCAGTTAAATAATATTACAAATAAAATACTTTTAAAATTAAGGCTTCCTAAGTGGGAAACTGAACGCTAGCTTCCCGCCAGATAGTCTGGAGATTCTCAGTTTTTTATATGATAGTTTTTTTACGAACAATTCATTGTTATCCAAATTTAATAAAATGAATTGATTTAATTCTGGCGTCTTCTAGTATTTTACTCAAAGGTATTTTAAATGCATCACTAATCGCAATATAAAGTTGATAGCTTTTAAAGATTTAATAACAGATCTATCAATTTGAAAAAGCTTTAGAAAATAAGTTAAAAAATTTGTTATAAACCTACTCGGTTAATATGGCTAAAGTACAACTACTCAAGCTCTTTGTTAATATTAGCGTGTTACAAAGTTCAACGGTTGAATATTTTTCGTGACAAATTTGAATGGGAACCCCGCTGATTAAACGTATTGAATGATTGTAAAATTGTTGCTACTAAGATATCAGTTACTAAAAACCTACTCATGTAAGCGTGACTTAGCATTTCTGCAGTTACTAGTGTTCTAATAGTAGCACAGACCAGTAAATGAATAGACATGAAATAAAGTGTACACATAGGAGAGGGATTTGGAACATTATTTGCAGGACAAGGGGCATTCTACACACATTCTTTGTGAAAACATAAATCCTATAGTTTATGACACATTTATGTAACAGTAAAAGTATTTTCTCTTCGAAAATAAAATTTGACGAATTTTGTACATGAATGCATATTATATTATCAGCGTTTAAATTTTCATTCATTTAAGTGGACCAAAGTGATCATGTGGGTGACACCAAAATAAAAATATTGAAACCAGGAATTTTTGTTAGTTCATGTCTATATATTTGGTAGTTATAATAACGGGTAGTATACGTATCACATAATAATAATCATTATTAAGATTATTAATTTTAATTGTGTTTGATCGTGAAGTTCATCTAATGATTGGATAGGTTAGAAAAAAAGCTTTCAAGGCAATAGTGTCATTATAAATAAATACATTTTGTTCGAATAGCTCATTGAAATGTAGAAATTTGGGTCATGTAACCCAAGTTACTGGAACATAAAGGGCTTACAGAGATAAACCTCTTTTGATATAAAAACCAATAAGGGTGTCCGGATAGACAAATTCCGCGATCCTTCCGAGAAAATATGCTGAATTCAGAATGGAAATGTTTTATTAAAATATATAATATGGTTCTGAAATTACTATATAAGTCACATCCTCCGATCCTTTGCCGAGCAAAATTCTCCGAAAATGTATTGTTTAGTATCTTCAAATCAATTTTTTCGCCCATGCCACTGTATCCGTACGTGGGCTGCAATACACAATAATTTAGAAAAATACATATTTTGAGAAATTCAGGAAACCATCTTTTTAAATATACTAACACAAATCCAATAACCGTGAAATGTAATAATGGATTAATGATCTCTATAGATATGAAAATATGGAGCTGATCTTGTATAACCAGTACCTACTATATACGTGCTCATTATCAAAATGCTCTAAGTCATATTTCTTTCGTTTAGAGATATTTAAAGGTTTGCGTTTGAATTGATTAAAAAATATGTTTATATTACACAACACAATGTTTCAAAATTTATTTCATCTACCAGATTTATAATTTATTTCGACATATAAATGTTGCATGTAGTTTATAAGGAAATAAAAAAATTATAGTTGAAATTACTTACTCTATTATTAAAATAAACACTAGCGGAATATCGTTGAACGTCGTAACAATACACTGAATATGAAGATTCAACATTTTCACAATTGTTACAATTTACATCATGTTATATTAAGTTAAAACAATGTGATACAAAATAATTTAAAAAGCCATTTTCTTAAATTTTTTGACTCAGATCACATTCATAATAATGGGCACATATGACAATTTATTTATACTTCAAATAATCAAATACGAATTTTCTAGTGCATTAGAAAAACTTTTTTAAGGAAATGATGTAAGTAAAGTCATTACAAATTGATAATTGGGGAAAATGGATACGATGTTATAACTACCGCATAAGTACAAAATCGCATGGCTTCCAAAATGACAGTCCTCGGCGTTCGAAAATGAATAGCGCAAACCCCCCCTGCACTTGCATGTTCCATGGCCGCTGGAATGGTTTGCTCATGTGGAACTTTTGAGAGAGGGAAGGTTAGTAAAGAATATATATTAGAAGTATTTTTAGTCAGATGTTCTCTGACAGTTGATCCCCCGACAGTTCTTCTCTCGGACACTTGTTCCCTCGGACAGTTGATCCCTCCATAAATTGTTCCTCCGGACAATTTATCCCCCAAAGCTTCTTTAAGTATTTATATTCGTAAATACAAGCATCTGTGGGTGTTATAAATAGGATGGGAGCATATTTATAAGAATATAACTTTCGTACGAAATTACATGTAATTACAGATAATTAAGAATGTTTTCATATTTAAAATAAATCATTTTTATGTTAAATATTATTATTTTTAATAATTGTTATACACCACTTTTAATTTAAATATAATTTAAAATAGTTCACCTTGTTTAAACACTACTTTATTTTTACTAACACCAACCGGTTTCAGAACCACTACTGCTTTTTCAAGGTGATACTAACTTATTGTTACAGAATATGGACAATTATACATTAGTGTCAGGTGTTAAAGTGTTGGGGGGGGAGACATTTTAAATTAATTCTTATTATAGTTCAGTTTTTAATTTAAATTTAATTTGAATTTTAAAATAATTGACTTATAATATCAAAGTCGATTTTTTTACTTCTAAGGTTCAGCTTGTACGCCGGTATATACAGTACCTATATAGGCAACATAGATTTTTCCTTTTATCTTTTGAATGAAAATATGTGTAATTGGTTTCAAATTTATATTTTCCTTAAAGATTTTAAAATATGAAAACATTCTTAATTATCTCGAACTATACGTAATTTCGTACGAGAGCAATATTTTTATAAATTTTCTTCCACCCTATTTAAATAAAATATATTAATACTTATACAAAATACTTTGTTTAAACCACTATTTATTAATTATTCTACATGTTTCGATACCTATGGTATCTTCCTCAGGAAATAATGTATATTGAAATTAAAAAGTACAAGCATAGACAAAAACAAAACTATATAATGGAGAATAAGTAAGAACTAATATGAAAACAAATTTAGAAGGTGGCTATTTGCAATGAGGATTTGGATAAATTGTCAAGGGAATCAATTGGCAGGGGAAACAACAATCCAGGAAAACACCTATTCGAGGAATCAACTGTTGGAGGGAATAATTAGTTGGGATCAACTGCCGGAGGATCAATAGTCGATGCACCGAAACAGAAAGGGTCAGCAAAAGCCTTAACATGATTAAATAAATACTGGAGACCGACCGACGAGTATATCTAGAAACAAGAGCGTGTAGATTTATCCTCTATTCCTACCCCAGATAAGTTAAATTAAGTCCCTTTCAAACTGAGGCTGTGTCATGAAGAATATATAGTTTAGAGTTAATGGATGAGATCTCGTTGTAGAAATGAAGCATTATATGTATATAACAGGTAAACGCGGTTTCCTCTCTTACATTACGATAAAACAAATAGGAACCATATCAAGATTCAAGATAGAATTTACTCACAGATAAAGATTAACCTTGTGAGCGCCGTGTAAGCGCCGCTCCACGGCATTATCTGAAGCAATAAAAATCCATCTACGTTGTTCTTACCTCGCTAATGGATAAAGTTGCCGAGCCGCCGACGCAAATTGTTTGTCAGGGCACGATTCAGCGAGGCAATTGCCACCATTCCCGCTGCTGAATCAAAGGGTTAAATCTCCTCTGGACCAAAATTTACACGAGATTTTATCTCAAAGATGAGTAAACATCACATCTCACCGTTTTGATATCATCCAGCGAGGGCGAAAATTGTTTTCGCGATGTCGTGATGAATTGAAATTATATCAAGATGATTGCCGGCGTTTATAAATTCGTGCACAAAGAGGGGAAAGTATTTTGTGAAATCTTTGATAAAATAAGTAATTTGTAAGATTAATAAAAATATATTATCATCGATATTCTCGTGGCCACCCCGGCGAGACAAATATTAGAGGCTATTTAGATTGACGTGAAATGAAAGGGAAAATCTGATCATTACGAACAATTTGTCAGAATGACCGAGTAAGGAATATTGGGATATTATATATATATTATCTGCCTATACATAATATAACAATGTTTTTCTATGTATCGCGCGTACGAAAATTAAAAGTTAAATTTATACATTATAATGTATGAGTTTCCGAGAGACTAGTGGAAATTTCCTTTAAAATATACGAATTTGATGAATTCGCGATCCTTGATTTGAAGGTAGGTACAATTTTAAAATTATTTTAATTGTCAGGACTTTGTAAATAAAAATACGAAATCAGTGATATTTCTGATATGAATGATATGTAGGTATGCAGATATATTTAATAAACTACCTAGTCACGATTTCAAGCATAAATTTTTAGAAATATTTATTTATTCATAATGATCTTTTTTCAAAGTTAAACTATTTTTTATACCATTTCTAGACTATGGTTAAAGTTAAAGATAAGGTAAAAATGTTTGCTACGCAGTTATGAAAAACGGTGAAAAAAATCTACAAATTGTCATTATGGAAGCATTAAGGTTAATTAACCCTATTTAATAGCGCCCTCGAGGTGAAAGTTTTTACGAAAATGGCGCTATACAAATTATTCAGTATTATTATTATTACAAAGAATTTAATTGTGTAAAAAATTTGGTTGGTTTATTACAAAACCATAATTACATCTATTGAGTCGTTATTATATACCTATATAATATAGGGTGTTGAGTGGAAAATTTCAAAATTAAATTGTAATTGCTCGTAAACTATCAGGGTGAGGTGAGGCACATTTTCATATCGATAGCTATGTTAACAAACAGAACACGAAATACTGGTGCCCCGACAATCCAAGGGAACGCCATCAAAAACGTTTGCATTGTCTAAAAACGACAGTGCGGTGCGCAATTTATGCCCAAGGGATAATTGGCCTTTATTTTTTTAACCAGCGAGAGACAGTCACTGCTGACGTGTATTACCAAATGATCGACGAGTTTTTGGTACCGCAACTGCAGCTGTTTTCCGAGTTCAACAACATAACACAATTTCACCAAGATGGTGCCACTCCACACACAGGTAGTTTCAATGGAGAAGCTGAAGGGAATTTTTCCCAATAAATTAATCAGCAAGTACGGAGACATTCCCCGGGTACCTCGGTCACCGGACTTTGAACAGTACGAATTTTGTGGGGATACCTTAAGTCGAGAGTTTACAGCAACAATCCTCGAACAATTCAGGCTCTACAAGAAAATATTTACCGTGAAGTTGCTGCCATGGAATCGATGCTTTGCTCTCGCGTGGTCGTAAATTTAAGTCCTATTGCTAGAGTATTTTGAGAGAAATAGTCGGCATTAAGACGATATTGTTTATAAAACGTAAAATATCCATCGTTAAACTCCATTTTGTATTAATAAAATATGAGAATAATATTGTAGTTCTTTTTTTTATTTAATATTAAACTTGAAAATTTTCCGCTGGACAATATAATATCTTTATATAATATTGACATTTGACAGATGATGGTTGTTTCGAAATATTTAAACAAAAATAATGTAGACGTTTTCGGGTTGTTTGGAAAACAATCTCATTTTTAAGAATATTGACATGTATATCGTACAGAATATCGTATCCTTGTGTGACTAAAATTTTGAAAGGAAACAGATACATTGCATTGCTGTGAAGTGTCAATTTTCCTTGCAATTTGCGATTTTAGTGAATATGAGACTATTTTTGTTTTGAATTATATGAATAAAATAAACAATCTAGTGCGTTTTGTATATTATAACACTAGTTTTCTAAATTAATACAAAATATACGTGTTAGGAGAACACATTTTTATTGAAAATTTGTCGCTAAAAAAATGAATTGATAATTCTGGCATCTGCTAACACATTACTAAAAGGTATTTGAGATTCCGTAAAAATAAGGTATATTGCTCTTTCAAATAATGGAACGATTAAATGTATAATATCAAAAAGATTACATATAAGTTCGAAAATTTGTCGCTTAAAATATCGTTGCTGTAGCATAGTTAGATAGTGCACCTTTCCCGGTTTGGAAAGAGATCCAGGTTCTAATACCGGTGGCGTAATAACAATATTTTTGGATAAATTGATTTTATATGTATACCTTTCTAATTAATATATTTAAAATATATGTAGTTCACTAGATTGGTAGATGTGAATAATGTTCTAGAACCGCAACATTAGAATAAAAATGCGATATTATTAAAACAAATTAATAAATGTAGTATTTTATTGGCCGGTTGTGTGGTCAGTAGTACCTTTTTACTAAGGTGACTTTTTACATAAGTAACATTTTTTAGTAAAGTAAAAAGTTACTACTGATCACAATACCGGTTCTAAATGATAGTGAGGTTAATTTAAATTCATTGTTGTTAAAAAATTGCTTCCTAAAACTGTTTAAAATACGGTTACTTGGTTATTCACATGTATTTTGTTTTTTTACTTTCATCTCCACAATATTTTATTTGAGTGTTTTCAAATTTGAAGGTAGTATTCAATCTCGTGAGTGTACAACACATAACAGTTTTCCGCGGCAGCCGTCTCCTCTTCTCGTCCGACGTTCCATCATCTCGGAGTGTTCCTCTCCATTTCTTACGGGGCCGAGATGGAAAACCGTATTTCCTGTTTCCGCACTTCCGGCAGGCCCGCAGCCTGCTTCGCGCAGACACGACCGCCATCTCGAATGCAAGGCAAATATTTCTCTAGAGCCGCGGCTCCCCGCGGACTCTGCGTCTCGGAGTTGTCACTTCAAGACGTTTGCCTCGAGTATCAAGATAAACAAAATTTCAAAAATTTAATAAAACCAACAATCAAACGATACGCGTCTGCATATTCAAGTAATGTATATAAATACTGCAGGACGTAGCGCTACTATAAATATTTTTATTGCTAATGAAGAAACTAAATTGATGCGTTTTAGAATTATCAAAATGTTATCAATTCTTTGTCGAATGTCTTTCTGTGTAATTTGAAAGGAATCTGATAAATAAATTACGTTGAAGTGAAGTGTTCACTTCATTTGATTTATTTTATTTTTAAGTGTATCAAATACGCTACCGGTTTCGACACGTCCGTGTCGTTTAAACTAACTTAAAATATACAAGTACAGTAATTAGGCATTGTTAGGTGGGAGTAGCGGTGGAGATTTGGGGACAGAGGGATGGGATGGGTCAAAATATGGGAACATTGTTAGTGAAGGTGATTTACACGATGCTATTATAATGTTTTGTTGACAACATTAAATTTTGATTTTAAGTTTTGTTAATTTATAATATTTCTAAAGCGGACAATTTGAAGAATTTGTTAAAAGTAGTGTGTTTTAAAGAGGAATTACTTTTTTTAAACTGTGGCCTGTTTGAAACAAATGATTTGCGAATTCTGAAAAGTTATTGTTTCGTAAACAGAGTTCTGTGCATCATACTCATTGCACTCTAAAGGTGTTGATACCGCTTTTTCCTATTTATTTGAAAAGTCTTTGTTTTAAATATTTTTAATCTTAGAATTGGTGCAGAAAGCTGAGGAAACGAAATCTGATAAGATATTTTTAAAAAGAAGTCACCAGTATACACAAGTTTTATTATACATTTTCTTGTTGTTAGATTGACTGATACTATATATATATATATATATGATAAGCAACATATATTATGTACATTAAATAAACTCTTCAAAACAATATGATTAGAAATTGTTACATAGTTAATGCCCAAAAAATACTAAAAATCCTTTGATTTAAATGGATATATTACTTCTTTCATCTCAAGTTATATATCCAGATAGAAAACATGATAAGAAATAGAAAATTGTAACAATGTAATTCTGTTATACGTAACTAATTATTTAAATTATTAATAAATGAAAGTCCATCAATTGTGATAGAAAATAACATATTTTTAAATTTAAACAAAATAGTTGGGTGGTACCTACTTTCTGGAATCGAATTAAAATATTATTGAACTTTATAACGTTGGATGCGCAAAACTCTATTTATTTATTTAAAAAATATATAACACAGAGAGAACCATATCCAATCAAGTGGCAGAGTGCCCGACGACTATAGAATCATCTTATTCGAAATGTACGTGCGCATGCTCGCACGTCATTGTTAAAAGTGTGCCGTACAAACGGTGAGAACCGTATTTATGTAGATTGTATTTTTTACAGAAATCCTAGCGCATCCGTCCTGGAATGGGTTTTAAACACCAACTATGTAAGTAGGCTTCAGTAAGACATTCGCCTAGTTATTTTGGATTCGAGTGTAATCCCGGCAGATCACCATTTTGATTATAATTTGTATTGTAGCGAATTTTTGTTTATTTAAAAAACATTATATAACATTCGTTTTCTCACCATATTAACAGGACGTTAATAATATTTTATTAGTGCTTTTTTCATATTCTTGAATGCTTTAGTCATGGAGGAGTGGTCATATTTATGACAGAAGCTTGTTATTTCCATTAGTTCTTATACTATCGTTCTTTATGTTACAAGATTGTAGGCATTTCTGGATCAACTTTGCGGTATTATGTTTATAACTGTCTTTACCAAGTTTATCTAGCATGTCGGTGATATCCGACCGGTGATGATCAGTGATCGCTGTGTCCTCAATTTTTCATCAGATGATAAACCACTCCATCGGATGATCAGCCGCTCTATTGAGTCTTTAGTCTAAAGTTTAGCAGGATCTGCAACTGTGCTGCGGATGAAAGTCTAGTCCAGTTCCATCAGGATTGTGACCACACATATGTGTGTCAGAGAGAAAGTTTCTCGGTTATTCCGCATATTTTGGTACCATAGTTGTACCAATGTTCGGGTAAGCTTCATTATCCCATCTTTACATCTTCAGAGGGTGCCTTATCGGTGAGTTATTGCTGTAAAATGGTTGTGAGACATCTCTTTTGAGTTAAGTCTCATCTAAGTGAGTTAAATTTAACTTTACTTTGTATAATAAGGTCGTAAATGCCCTTCGTTATGCGAATGCTGTACTTTAATTTTTGATTTTGACAGATTTTATTGAATTCGTCGAAAGATAATAATTGGTTATTAACATTAATCGTAGGATAGCACTGATTAGCATATAGATATTAACGTCAAGTAACAGTAATCAGAATTAAGTCATAGGTTATGAAATAGTCCGTAGAAGTTGCTATATTACCTAAAATATACGTTCTATGGTAAACTATCACTTTGTTTATGGCACTGGGCTAAGGAGTGGTCCTGAAAACCATTGACCGCTAATCAGAACTTCACCATTACTTGATTTTTTCTCATGAGTATAATTTTTTTTACACGTAGTAAAGTTTTATTATTTTATAACAATCCGTTCCGAAACGACCGCTTCTTTATCTTTCTTGTTTGTTTCTTTGAGAAGAATAAAACATTATAAAACCGGTTAGGGTTAAATAATAAAATCCAAGTGATCGCATACAAGTGTGTGTCAGGATAGAAGAGTGTGGCGCTTTATCCTCTCTACCTGAAACGGCGTGATGGTAAGTTAGTTATTTAGTTACTACCTTATCTCTCTCTCGGGTCTCATGATGCAGTGTTCAGAAAATATCAATGCACTTTTATCGATTACGACCAAGGGATCTCAAAACCACCCTTCATTAAAAAGTTTATCTATGTATGCATGTGTACACGTATGGGATATAATTGATTTTGTACACACGATAGCTCACGTACGTAGTTTTTATCAGATTTCAATCAAACTTTTCTGAAAAATTGGTAAATGTTACAGGTAAGTTTATTAACCAGTCTGATTCGCCATCTTGTTTTAAAATCTCGTATATTCAAAATCTTAAAAAGTTGTTAATATCAAATGTAGATAAAGAGTAAAAAAACCCATACAGATGAAATTTAACTGATTTTTTTGGCCGTTACCGGGAGTCATTTTATTGATTCCTGCAAAAGTGCATGCAAAAATTTGTAAAGAACAAAAAACTAGCAATTTCCCGAATTATGATGGTTGATAAATAATTATAAATATTATTCATCGTTGCAAGAGCATAGTCATTTATTAGATATCATTTTTCAAAGTATTATTTAATATTTCTACATTTTTTGTAGAACGAAGATTTGATCTAATAAAACAACCCTTAAACCCTAATTACAATAAAACGAAAAGCTTCAAAGAATAATTTCACGGAGGGTGAAGGTGTCGTCTGTCGTTCCTACTTGAACATTCCCCCGTCACCTGGAGAGGCTGGAGTGATCTCCCGGAGTGAAGTGGAGAGGACGGGGTGGGGCGCAAAAGATGACAGGGGTGGTACAGCGGTACGGGGGTATGGGGGCTCGGGGTTAAGAGTTGAAGAGTCAAACGGATCTTCTGAGAAAAATAGTTATTATTTTAGTTTTAAAGATAATAAATCAAAGAAATTTGATTACTCACTTACTATTTAGTTTGTTAAGATGATATTAAAAATTGAAAAAAGACAAGTTGACTTCGTCCCTTCGATATTCGTAGAAAGGTGAGTATAATGAAGAAAAATATAAACTATTGGTTTGGAAAAAATAATACTTCAGTTCGATGTATGTATCAGATTTTTTAAAACCAACAAACAAAGTATTCCAAATGTTCTATAAATAACTTTTAATATTGTTTTTGTTGTATTTTTCGATGGTGGTTTGAAATTTGAGCAGAATGTATGCCGTTAGGTATATACAATTTAAATTTAAATTATCGATGCGACAATGTTCTCCGTCCCGCGTGGGCCTAAAACAAAATTCTAATAAGTATTTATGTAACGTCATAAAATTGAATCTCAACAATTTAACCACATTAATTTAATTTACTGATAATTGAACAAACGTAAATACCTAATGTACATGAAAAAGTCCAAATGACAAATCTTTTTCGAAAAAAATCTGTACTATCACCGGGACTTGAACACAGAAGCTTTATATTTCCGGTAGACCTCGTATTCTCACAACTGAGCTACGAAAAATCAATGATTTTGATGCAATTCAGTACATACTTCTATTTCATAAAACGCTAAAATGTATATGTGTGAGAAATCATAATTAAGAGCATTGGTTGCGAATCGTACTGGCTGCGAATATTTTTTTAACGTTGGTGATTTTAAATTTTTTTACTTATTTACACCATTTTAAAATTTAATTTGCATTATCACATAATATAAAACGCTACGTCGGTACAGTGAACACTTTGAATATTTAGTAAAAATACAAGGGGATTCCTTTATTTTTCTATAAAATCTGTCAGTTACTGGCGACAAAACTCCGAACCCCGGCTTTACATACACGGCAGTCGCCTTTCGGTTCTGAAATGTGGCGGACTTGTAGCTAGTCTTTAAGCGTCAGTAAGATAAATGATTTACATATATATTAATATCATTGATTGATTTGGCAGTTACTTCGTGGTGTAACATATTATTTTTTTTTTAAATATACAATTTAGAAATTTTCACTTTATACCTACTACATACACACAAAAATGACACTAAGTTGTTTATATTTATTATCAGTTCAATTGAAACCTGTAGATAGGAAGGTCAGCTTTTCTCGAAACTAGTTGTGAAACAACTCAAAAAATTGTGTGTGTATAGTAAATACACTTACAAAGTGATAATAAAAAATTATATATTTAAAAATATATATATTTATATATTTATTATACGCAGCGTTCTGTACCTGTAACCTACATACCTGTTGATGGATCACAACGTAAATATTGTATAAAGTACTTAACAACCGAGTGTATGGCGCGTGTATGAAGTATGAAGATTTAATTTCCGGAACGAACTGAACACTATACGTGTTGAACTGTACACTCGTAGTACTGTCGTTCCCAAAGTATTCGCTTTGTGTATTTATACACTGATTTAGACAGCATTTCCATTTCTAGAAGCCGGCCTGAATACTGTAAGTATTTGTCTCACATTTTGTTAGATTTCAGTTACATTACAGTATCTTCATCCCTTCAGTGCAGTTACGAATTTTTAAAACGGCCAGATAAAGGCAGGATGAACTAATTGGGTAATCGCTTTTTTGGCCGGAAAGTCTCTTGCAGTGAGCGCACTTTGGCTGCTCTAAATATCGATACACACGCAGAAGATATGTGTCATCATCACAATTGCTAACTGACAACTAAAACTGTGTAAAAAAAAGCTTGAAATTTACGCACATATTAGTTCAAAGAGTTCAGACACTAATGCTCACGTAATTTCGATACAATCACGTCACAGGCAACGTTTACATGAAATTATGTGTATATGAGACAAACGTAAAATAAACAAACAAAATTTAAGACATATGACATTAAGTGTACATGACGAATTATTTCTGCCGGGCATATTCTCTGCTGTGGATATGATCAGTTGATGCGAAAGTTATTGTTGTTTTAATAGTACTTATTTATAGATAATGTAAATAAATGGTTGTCCTTTACTTTGAAATCTATTTTTTATCAATACTTTTACCTGATTTAGCCAACTTCTTATCAACTTCAATCGTGTAACCCCAAAACAAATTACTGATGGTCGAGAAGAAAACTAATTTATGATATCGTATGTTGTATATATATATATATGAGTTTAAAAAAGGAAACAACGCAACTGAATACTGATACAAATTACTTAAAAATATTTGTTCAGTATATGGTAAAAATATCTAGTGGTTAGCAGATTTAGTTCAAGATATTTATTACTGTTATTACTAGTTTTTTAGTTCGAGGAATTTATTACTGGGAGATGAGCCCAATACTGGATCGAAGTTGATGACGAGCAATTCCGGGTCACGGTGGAAGCAGACCCTCTACTGACCTCAAGAGAGCAGTTATTTATTAATTCTTAATATAGTGCATACGTAAGTATATTTATATAAGCCCTAATATTAAACACGGTGTCTTTTAAAATATTAAAGTTTTTTATTTAGAAAAAAACATCGTCCCAATATATATTAATTTAAGCGTACAATAGTTTGAACCGTTCTCAGCACCTGGTGTTGTAACTAGATACCGTACTTTTAAAGAACTTGTACAAATTAATTTAAGTGCACTACTGTGTAATGTTAAAGTTTATATTCGCAATATAAACATAAACCGATACACATTTACGAGAGCAGACGGACCTTCCTTAATAGAAGGTGGCTTCCTTTATTTCTTTGTTAAAATAAAAACTTAGGTGGGTTTTACGATATTTTTATTTCTTTCTGGTTTGGAAAATTTCGCAACGTGTGTCCTTCGTCAGGCAGCATCCAGAATCCAATATCTTGGCGAAGCACCGCCAATAAACCATACAATCGTTACTGATGGAAAGTTTTCATGAAAACATCGCGTGTATCATATGAATGCACAATTTGCTTCATCTTGTCCGCCCCATGAATAAATGTATTTTGGAAAGCGATGATTTATAAAGGAAAATTGAGTATTTGGAAACTTCACGCTTTTCATTTCGAGACTCTAAAAATGTTTGATAAAATGAATCGTTAGATTTTTCTTGCTTATTTCGTTATTAGCTTATTATTATACGAGTATGTACAATATCAAACATCAAACAATCAGAACATTTTACACAACTTTCTGATCAGCGTTTTTTAATGTTAATAAATATATATTGCAACGTGTGGCGATTTTAGTGACATTCAAACAAAAAAAATAATGTTCACTTTTCTATAAATCAACTTTACATGATATTCTACTTTTTTTTAAAAAAACACATTAGATAAATCAATTGAAAAATATATATTATTACGAACTCGGGATTTTTTCTAACCGGGAGAATGAGTTACCAAATAAATTGCGGTAACCGTTTACGTTCTCGTCAAATATTCGAATTTGTATGTATTATGGTGAGACAATTACTATTTCTAGTCACCTAAATCCGGTGTTAAGTGTATATTTTTTCGATACACAGATTTTTTTATTTACTCTTCTAATCGATTTATTTAATTTATTTTAATAAATAAAATACTTCGTTAAAAAATTGCAACGTAACATATCCAACTTTTTGCTAAAATTATTTAATAAATATTTTTTTAATTTTTACAAAAAATTAATACATCGTTATTGACTCTTTTAAAAGATTGAAATAATTAGTACAATGAATTGGGTTTTGTATTTAGCACTCTCATTCAACTAAAGGATGTTTTTTTTAGAGGTTTGTTTTTCAAATTGGCAACACTTTTTCCAGCGATAGCCAATTTGATATCTGTCAGCTGATTTGTGGTCAGTTCGGTTTGTCATTTCACTTTTAATAGATTTACGCCAGAATAACGCTTGCAAATTTATTTCGAAAATCGTGGTTCAATTCGCGAAAGTTACCGCGCACTACGTTCATTTACGGTCGACATAATCGTCCATCCGAACATGTAATTTGAATAACCGTGAATCGTTTTCACACCACGCATACTCTAATTGATAATACGCATCCGCAGAAAGTTGCGTAGTGGAGCGTACTATCGAGAGGGACCCGAATGAGTGGGTTCGCCATCGTGCACAGCTATAGATCCATCATTACTGACTTTCTCGTTCCCCAATTGAATGGCGTTAATATGGAAGAGGTGTGGTTTCAACAAGACGGCGAAACATGGCACGTAGCGCACGCCACAATCAATTTATTCAAGAAAACATTCGATGAACGCATAATTTCGCGTAATGGATCTGTGAATTTGTCTCCAAGATCATCTAATTTAACACCTTTGGATTATTTTCTGTAAGAATATGTAAAGTTTCTAGTCTACGTCGATAAACCAGTTATTGTTGATATATGCCCTCAGCTGGTCCAAATAGTAGTCAAAAGTTAAACTTCCAGATTGCGCTTTATTTGAGCTAGCCGCGGTGCCCATATGCGCGAAATAATATTTAAACACTAATGGAAAAAAATTATCTTCCCAATAAAGCCAATACTATGGCCAATACCACGATTATTATGTGTTTTATTTCATTTTAAAGTTCTATACCTTTAAAAAAATATTGCAAGTTCATCACCATTGTCAACTGTTTTCTATCCGCTGTTGGACGAAGGCTTTCTCAAGTGTCTATTCGTTGTAAGTTAAACAATATTAGATTAAATAAAACACAATCACTTTGTGTGAAACCCTAAATTTGTTTACCGGTTTCGCTTAGCTTATGTTTCGTCAGGGCGTATTTAAAACTAACAATAAATACAAAAAGAGTGCACTTATGTAAAATTCGTGGTTTCTTACAAAGTGATTGTGTTTTATTTAATCTAATATGTCAAAACACAAAGTGTACAAGTAAGCACAATATTAAACTGTATTATTTAAAGTCATAATTTAGACTTGTAGACCATAACATACGCTAGTCTTTGTATCAACCGACTTCTAGTTGAATAATTTCTATTATATTTCCCTTTTGAATGGTATTCATTATGAAATATTTATGTATTTTTATTCGTTAAAAGTGCTGCATTCTTTGAAAAAAGCATTGGTGTATTTTACAAATTTCAGGAAAATTGACAATTCTTCCCTCTTTCTGTCTTTCTGTCCCAAATAACTAAATAGTTCCTTAAAAAATTCAAATCGTTTCTACGGTTTTCAAGCTTTTTTTGTAATAACACTTTTTAGTAAATATGTATTCTATTTTTATTTAAAAGTGTTGGGTTATAATAAGTTTTTCTCCGACGGGTCGTAGATTGGCGGCTGCACCCCGCGCGAGGGTCACGTAGGAGAACGAAGAGACGGGTGGCAGCTAAGGGAGGTTTAGGATAACTCCTGTCACTTCTGACAGTTGACGTCATACCTGGGATGCCGCAGAGATAAGGGTCGGTGCAGCGAGACATGTCGAGGAATAAGGTTATTATAACCTCTGCATTAATACAGTTAAATTAGGAATATGCGATAATTTCAATTTACATTATGGTATATTGTAAGGTTATGTAATCATATACCGGCATGTTTGTCGTATAAAAATAATTCTAGTGGAAAATGAGGAAAAAAATATGAACAAAATAAACTAATAAACGGACGTGCATGGCTCATTATAGAATGAGGTTTACGATGCCGCAGCAACAATAATTTTTCCGAGTGATCAAATAGTTTCTTAATGACGGGTCTCACTTTTGTTAAATAAAAATTAACATATATTTTAAGTTTGTAATCACATAAGTGAAAATAAAACACTTGTTATTTATTTATTTGAGACGCGTTTCGCTTTACAGGGGCATTATCAATCCAATAATTTTATCTCAACAATTTGTATTCATAACTATAATATAATGGGGGACAGCTATACAATTTATTTACATGATATGAAAGGGGAAAACATTATTCATTGAATTTTGTTTTTGTTTCAATTGTTTGAAAACAATTGTTTTATTTTCATTTATGTAATTAACACGAAGATGACTTAGAAATTTAAAAAAAAGCATTCACTATACTCATTATTGAGGAGAACACATTATTCTTGTCAGTTAGTTAGTTACAGTTTTCAGAACATACTTCTGTGATATTTTAATACAAATTAAATATATCAATAAGAAAGATATACGTTTAATTTGTATCACTGTACTCAGTTAAACCGAACATGTATTCCTTTTAATATAATTTCTCGCTATTTTAATATTTGTTTAATGGTTCATTTATATGATTTTATGTATTTTTCTTCTGACCAACATACACAAGTATCGAAATTATTATTTTCTTAATATTCTAAACATATCTACATGACAGTTGCCACGTCAGATTATATACTAATTTCATCATTTTAAATAATAATTGTTGATCTGTATATTATATTATGACAAACCACTATTAATTCTTTATTCGAACGCGTTGTTGACAGTTTATACGGCGCGGCATTACAAAAATGACCCTATTTAACTTGATAATTTTGCTGACTAATATTTTACATGCAATCGAAGATGACACAGATATAATTATGGTTCTCTTCTATCTCCCTATTAATACTATTTTAAATAAACAAAGTGATATTCAATATACGTGAAACCTACTATTATACATTTTTCAGATATCTAGATATCTAGTATAGAGTATCTACATATTTTTAAATACATTCATTTTTATTATTTCAGTCAATATTTTTACCAGTAAGCCGCGTAAAAGGAGGATTAGTTTAATTGTGTTGCCTGAAGGTACATCGGGTATATATATCATATAACTATATTTTATACAGTCGGTTATATTAAAACGAATAGATGTTAGAATCAGCCGAATCAGTAGAACTGGTCGACGTGGCACGTACTTAAATAATACGTAATAACGTGTCGACGTGTTGGGAACTTCCCTCTTGAATCTAAATGTTTTTTAATACATAAGTTTTATTTGTAATTTCACTTAAAAAATACAGTTTAATTGATTTTCAATATTTTTCACGTTTAAATGGTTGTGTTTAATTGTAATTTTGCTGCGGATCTGAAACGAATTACTCCCTAAACATATATGTATATTTTCTCCAGCTCCTAGAACCAATATATTTATTTCTAGAATACCCTGTAATATAAACGTACACCACACTTAGTATTTCTTAATAAAAAATAAAAAAATAACGAATAACTGCGTCGTTATTGTGAAAGCGTGTTCATAATATATTTGACTAATATCCGTCTAATGAAAAACAAATTAATAATAATCTTGCTTTGTATGTATTTCCTGCAGACACTGGCATAGAACAATGGCACTAATGTTGAACATATATTCAAGCCAATTTGTAAGCTTGTCATTCCTGCTTGAGAGAAAACCCAGCCGACGTCACCTTCAAGGCAACAAACTGTTAACACGATCCTCACCACAACAAAGTAAAGTTTCCAGCTTCACGCCCTAGTCATGATGAACTGAGGTACCGCCCTTTGGCTATTTTATGGGGTTATCAAAGAGCGAAAGTGTTCAAGACGGCGGAGGTATTAGGTATATGGTGTTACCGACTGGAGCTGCCAACAGGTGTGATTACATACTTAATACATTAAAAATAGTATATGCACGAAAAATGTTATATTTAATTTGTAAACATCCTTAGCTTAGATGAGTTCAAGTGGAATTGGAAATAAAAATAATTCTAACAAATTTACTATTACTATTCCGAGGACATGTTTGGCTTCTTAGATTGCTTTGAAGCTTTTATCTTTGCACTATATACTTGATTTTGATCAGTTAAAAATATAATTGTAAATTGTAGAACTTTGTTATTCGATAAGAACGGAGAGGCCCATCGATAAGAATGGAAAATAAATATTTTTTTATAATCAGTAGCAAAATAATTCACTCCATGTAACGCGACAATCAAATACTTTGACGTGTTAGCAGATCTTAATTTATACGTGCAACTCTTTATTATATATTGGCATGCGATTCAATATATGCTTGTTTTATGTCGCTTTGAGATATGAACAAACAGAAGAATTGATATATAGTTAGATTCGTCAGTTCAATTCGTTACAATATTATTATTTTTTAATATCAACTACAATAATAATCTGTAGAAAATTTGACGTTTGATGCACTGTGGAACTTCTTAGATATCTGAAAAGTGGTTTTCAATAAACTAAAATAAAATAAAATACAGTATGCTACTTTAAAATAAGTAATAATAATCATTGTTTCAAGAAACACTTTAGATTTGTGAAAAAAACATAACATAATAATAATACCATGTATTATAATTAAAGAAAAATCATGAAAACACGCACCATCGTCGGATTGTAAAATTAAACTAACTAACCTAATCTAATCTAACCGAACTAACCAATTTAACCCAAATTTTTTAAACATAGTACAAAAATTAAATTCTCAGAAAACGTGCATTTTGGAAAAAAAATCTCGGAATTTAGTATTTGTGTATATATATATTTCTGACTACTATATGATTTGAGCAAATTCATCATATTCCCAAATATAGTGTTTCATGTATCATAACGTGTGGTAAAAAAACTTTAAAATATAATAACTTTTTAAATACTTGCGACCGGATATTATTTTTTAATTGTAGAAATTAAGGCATTCAGTTCTATAGGAAAAAATATTTTTTGTAGAAATTCGAGAAATCACCATATTCTCAATATTAGATGCTAATCTAAAATATTTCAGTTAAGTTTATATACTTACTGTACCAATTCAATGTTAGTAACTGAAGTAGTTAAAGTTACATAAGCAGTTAAAAATCAGAGACATAAGCAGTTAAAGATCAGTGAGTGACACAACGATTTGCATTTCGTATTTTCATTAGCGAATCAATTTCTTTAGCCCGAAAAGTTAAACAGCTACCAATAAATATGTTTTCATTTAAATAAATCTAACCTTTAACTTAAAGGCTTTAGTCTAAGTTAACAAGCTGTATGTTGTACCGTGGCATCGATAAAGGTCAAGGATAAAGTTTAAAAAAATTGACATTAAAATGTCAACACACATTAAACATGCATACTATACACAAGTTTTAAAAAATCTATCCTTTGTACTGTTAACATATTCAGAGGTCAGTGTCAAAGGTTAGCAAGTGTTGTTTGCTTTTACCCCAACTACAGTCTACTGTCACACGTACAGGGTGAATATGATATTCCAGGTCGATGTTGTTTTTGAATAACTAGAAAAAAATTCATAATTTTTTAATTTGGTTTTTATTTTTCAATTACTTGGTTTATTACAATTGTGTTTAAAATATGATATTAGCCAAGTAGCTGCCTTTGGCAGCGGCACAAATGCGTGCTCTTTTAACCATATTTTTATAGCATTCTCGCACACTTTGCGTGCTATTTCAGCAATTTCATTTCGAATATTATCCGGTAGCATCAGAATTGCCGTTGGCTTATTGGCGTAAACCTTTCATTTTAAGTACTCCCACAGAAAATTGTCGGGAGCCGTCAAATCAGGTGATCGAGAAGGCCAGTCGATATCACCACTTTTTGATATTATGCGGCCGGAAAAAAATTCTCATGAAATTTCAAGCATAGCTCGGACTGTGTATGAGGTGTTGCAACCGTTCTATTGAAACCACATATATTGCAGGCTTAATTAACCCAATTCGGCCATCAATAAGTCTTCCAACACGTGACGAGAGCGATCAACATTAACGGTTACACCATTGCAATTGTTATTTAGATCAAATATTTAAATGACTTCAACACACTGCTGAGGCATTAATTGCTCCATAATAAATTCTAATTAAGTACTCTATACGACTACCGAATGCAAACTGACAAATGTCTACCAAACCGAAATATACTTAGAAATTATTGTAGTATATATGTTATTTTATTTAAAATAATATGTCAAACCACAAAATGCTTGCTTCCTACGGAAATATAAAAAAATATTGTTGTGTTATAAAATCAAAAATATTAAATTATATTAAAAATAAATTTCTCTTAAATATCTGATTATGGTGTTAGTATCAGAGATTTACTGAAACCAAGGTAAAGTTGTCTCCAGAAAATAAGTTTAATCATTATTATTCAAGAATCTCTAATTACAAATACTATTAAATTTGAAAGTCACCGCTGAACGAAAATCTCAAAGTACTTGTAAAACTTTTGAAAAAATAAATTAAATCAAATCCCTGGGAACGAAAATGTCTATCGGTAAAAGTTTTAATTTTTTTATAAATCAAATTCAAACACTCTTTGACCGAAGGTTTTGTTTTTCTTTACCAGAGTGGCTAATGATTTGTATTTTAATAGAAATAGCGTTATGCTGGAGTTTTCTTAGCTTATTGTATATGCGCTTTGGCCATAATAGTTATTATTCTTGTAGAATATATTGATTTTTGCACATAATGCTTTTCATTAAAATTCTATGTTTTAGTTTTATCTCTTAAATAATTCAACATGTAAATTTTAGATAACTACTTTATATTGTTATTACCATATGATTCAATAAATTAACCTGGTGACAAGAAAACGGGGGGGGGGGGGGGGGGTAAATTAATGAACTAAGTTATGATGCGTTTAATTAGGGAAGCAGGGGGACAAAAATGTTTTTTGGTTTTTACTTAAGTTTTTTCTTAGTATTCTGGGCTAATCTTCCATATATATCTGACCTTTCATTCCTACGTTTCGGATTCCATTGCAAGGTCTATCATAAGACCTGATGTACATGGCAGATTAGCTCAGAAACTGTATACAGAACAGCGGGATAAATATTATAAGACCGAATGAGAATGACTAGATAAGATCGACCTTTAGCAGGTAGCTTCTACCTATAGAAATATTTCAATTAGGGCGACTTGGACACGTCTTGCGAATTCCTGAGAAAAAACTTCGAAGAGCAGGCGGCCGGTAGGTTAACCCAAACTAGATAAATAGCAGTAAGGACTGTATGAAGATAGATCGGGTATTGAAAGGACCCTGTCGAGACTTTAGCCCCCGACCCCCCCAGAATAAGGGACGAAAATGATCAGTCGATTTTAAAATAGGATTATAATATAATGGAGTTTATAGTGACAGTTTGACAACTATTGAAATAATTTTAATGAAGATATTATTTGGAAAACAATTTTAAGGTATTATTAATTAACGAAGTAAGCTCTCTGCTGCTTATTTCGCGATATTTAATATCGAGTGAAATAAAAAAATACCTATTAAAGCTGAAATATTTTTATTTTTATTATACGTTTATATAATATATATCTATATTCAACTTCAAGATTTATTTATGCCTCTTATATCGAATATTTTCTCGTAAGGTAGTGACTATAAAAGAATTGTGAATTTGTATATTTTTATTTTTGAAATAATCTTAATAATATTTTATTATGATTTCCTTTCTTTCACTTAAATCAAAATGATAACAAATAAATTATCTCGTAGCCTTGTTTTCATCATAGTTTTTTTTACTGAAGAAAAATATGAAAAGTCTTGTCTCTCATTTCATAAAGTGAGAATTCTGTAAAGCTTAAGGGTGGAAGGATTAATGGCCGAGATAAGGAATATTACTTTTGTTGTTTATTCTTACAAACGGTGCTGAAGTTATAATAATTAATAATAAAAAGAGCCTGAATTGTATTCATAGCGAAAAAATGCAAGTGGTCATCCTCAGCCATTCCAAGTAATTATGTATTGTTTATGTATTTAATTATAAGCAAATTCATACAACAGTTCAGCTGAACGACTAACAACTAACTTACATATGTATTGTAGAAATATATCAATTTTCTCTCTATTAAGCCTTATTTTTTTCTAATAAACTATATAAAGTATTCAACTGAAAAAATATTTTATAAATTAAATTAATTTATTTGTTAAAATATTTTATTAAATTATTCTTGTTTTAAGTTTATCTATTTTTAAAAATAAAGTAACGTCTACACACAAAAATATCGTATAAAATTAAATATTAGTATGGGAATAGCCTGATGAAGCTCATTTTGAATACAATACAAATTTAAAAAGTGGAGCAATATAAACATTTAGAATTAATAATTGATGAAAATTAGAAACCGCATATTGATAATATACATAAGAAACTGAGATCCACGTTAAGTGCAGTTTATATGTTAAGGCTATGCACCTCTCGGGACACACTGTACTCACTGTATTGTACTTTGTGATGGTCTACTGGGTTATCAGTTATGGAGTGAGTAACTGTGGACTAATTTATAAAACATATACCGATCAAATTAAATAGTTACAGTTTAAGATTAAGTTTAAGATTCTTAAAACTTATAATAGATAACAGGACAAAGTAAGAGTAAGAGTTTGTAAAGAGATTATTTACAATATGCAAAATCTTACCAGTTGACAAAAAAGAAACATATTAACTTATTTTAATATTGTATAATATTAAAGATATAAATAATGCAAATATAAAAACTGACCCTCACCATAGCTACTCTACCATATGGCCGGGTTGAACCATGAGAGTACCGATGGCGAACTATGTGTACGATGAGAGAACTAGGAAATGTGTTGTACCACGAATATTTAAAAAAAGTAATAAAGACTTATTAAACATTATGAAAAATAAGGATACTCCAGTGACCTTCTAAAATATAAAGTGAAAAAACACATACTCATCTAATTATTTGTTTTCTCTCTTATATTCCATTTTAAAAAAATTTGTTAAAAACTCTTTATTTAGTATGTGAAGAGCAATCCTTAATATAAAACTGTTCTGCAGTTCGACAAATATTAAAAATTATAATGTATTTGTATGTAATAAAAAAATATGTATAATAATGTATGAATACTAGTGATGATCTAAAATATATGTGAATGTAACAATAATTGGCAACAAAGATTTTATAGTTGGAAATTTGGTATCTAGTGTACCAGTAAATCGCTTGTCGAATTACGAATCGAGTCACCATTCATCGTTAGAATCGATCGCAAATCTTACAAACACAGTCAAAATAACGGTTTGTGACACATTACTATTTTCGTTGCTACCGGCAACAACTTAAATATTTTAAAAAAATATATACTTTTTTCTGGATATATTTCTAGTTGATTAATTTAATTTGTATTAATATTTTTTAGGCTGATATTTTTCATTTAAAAAAAATTGTAATTGATTTATTTAAATGTTCTGAAATTATATTTACACAACAATGTGTTTCATTAAAATTTTTTTTTTTCCAAATCCTACATTAAATTTTAACCCGACTTCATAGAGACGAAACCACGTCATGAAAGTTATTATTTCACCTGTCTATGCCGGTATCGACTAGAATATATAGCGGGTTATCGTCTTCCGTCTCAATTGAATGAAAACATTTTATAAAATCAAAACTCGTTTTTTGTCGAAATAAACAAAATATATTTATATTCTATAAAATTTTCGTTTATTCAAAATCATACACAAAATGAAAAAACGAAAAAAAAAATTAAAAACCTGCCGAAATATCAGAATTATGTGCAGAGCCAGTTTTTATTTATTCTTAGATAATTTATTTAATAAAACGATAATATTTATCGAAAAGAATGTGTGAAGTCAAAACTTTTCTATGAATAAGTTTTAGTACAGAACTTGCAGTGAAGAATATATATACAGCAGCTACAGATTGCAAACACCAATAGGTATTATTAGACGCAGACCATTTATAAGTAAATAATACAACTTGTACATAGCGTACAGAGCAATGATTGAATTTCTGTTTTTCGTTATATTTTTCAGGTGCTGCTTGTCAATGCTCATACGAATTTGTAGAATTTAATAACAATATACGCTGTAGAGAGATGCTTGTAGGTAGACAAATGAGAAGATTCAGGATGTACGCGGTTAATGAATAAAAAACTCTGTTATTGCACGGTAGATATATATAAAATGTATATTCTGCCTTTTTTATAATATGTGTTCGCATGTTATTTACTCCGCCCGTGTTGTACCGAGCGAACGTGGTAAAATTAGAACTTTATACATACAAGTATAATTTAATATACTTAAAATAAATTTAATTAACTGTTCCACGTGGACAGCGCAGAATCCTGACATTTGTCAGTTCGCATTCGGTAGTCGTAGAGAGTAGTTAATTTAAATTTATTATGATGCATCTAACGCTTCAACAATGTGGTGAAGTCATTAAAATATTTTATCTAAATAATAATGGCATTGCCCTAACCATTAATGGTGATCGCTATCGTCACATGTTGGAAAACTTATTGATGGCCGAATTGGATCAATTAAGCCACATGCGGTTTCAACAGAACGGTGCCACCTCACACAAAGCTCGAGCTACGCTTGAAATTTTTCGATAAATATCAAAAAGTAATAATATCGACTGGCCTCCTTGATTACCTCATTTAATGCCTTCCGACTATTTTCTGCAGGGGTACTCGAAAAGAAAGGCCCACGCCAATAGGCCAACTATAATTTTGATGCTACAGAACAATATTTGTTTCGAAATGAAATTGCTAAAATAACACATGAGGTGTGCAAGAATGTTATGAAGAATATGTTTGCCTGCCAGAGGCGGCCACTTGGCCGATATATTCCATACATAATTGTAACAAACTAAGTAATCGAAAAATAAAAACCAAGTTGTGAGAACTGTCACTTTGTACGTATGTGTATGTGTGTCAGGAGAGTAAGTAGATGAGTAGTGGGGGATATGTATTATAACAGGCCGTCTCTGAGGGAACGGGCCTTTTCCATATTAGGTTCTCCAGAATATCTAGTCTATTTCTGAAGTGTATAGTTTATAATTACTGTAATAAACTTAATATTGTTACAAGAACATACTGAGTTTATATTCCAAAGGATGGGACCCAAAGTAATTAGTCAGTAAGCAGAGGATAGAACTCCTAAGAAATCTGGTGATACTTGGAAAGTTATCACAAAAATTGCGTTTTATTTTCTAGTTATACAAAAACAACATTGGCCTGGAACATAATATTCACCCTGTATTTAAAATTACGCAACCATAGAAACAAAAACGATTATGATGATATACATAAATAAAATGTTTATGAAGATATACTAATATATATATATATATATATATTATCATGCGGAGTTTACTAATTAGCTCGTAATCTTTTATTACAATTTTTTTTTGATTTTTGACTTGTCAGTGATTTTGATTATTAAAGTCCATAAATAATCTTAAATTAATGTCATCGAGTATTATCGATACTATTATGTCAGTATTTTTTCCAATCAATCGGGGTTACATATTTTTATATGGCTTACGAAGTTTATTTAAGCGGCCTTCAGAAATTTCATTGATCGATGTTGTTCTTTGAATGTCTGTCTTTGCTAAAGCTGACTGAGCCCGAGATGATTAATCGCTATCTTGTCGGTGCAAACATTTTAAAGATTAATAGCAACTAATAATATATTTTTTCAAAAAAATATTTTACTAACACAAAAAAATGTCACACAATGTACACAATGTAATACATATTATGTTAAATAATACACAATACTAGAGTTTCGGATAAAGTGACCGTTTCACGGCCAGTGATTCTGTAAAATATATTTTTCAGTATTGTTATTTATTATAAATTAAAATAGGCACACCGTAATACAAGTTAACCAATTAAGGCAAACAAGAACCCACAGAAAAACTTAATCAGACATATTCTTTAAACGATTTAAATATGTAAATTAATATATAATATACCGTTCCGGGGGTGACACGAGTCCGCCATGTTTCACATTCAAATAGCAACTACAGTTATGCCGTCCTGCCGTGCGATGCTATCTGGCAATATATTCGCTATACAGAATATAGCGGGGTTTGTAACATAATGTTGTTACATATACAAATTTATATCAAAAGAAGGATGAGGAAGAAGGTCCGAAAACCTAAGAACATTTGTAAAAGGAGGAGAGCCATGGACGCCATGCGTGGTCAGAGGCACAATAAAACGACTAAAATGAAGTGGATCAAGGCTTCGTGTGTCTAATTGCTTTACGGGTGGAATATTTAGACATGGACTAATTATATATTGGAATAATAGAAATACTAAGAGCATTGTTAAAGAAGAAATTATATATGATTTTGAGATGTGGTTGGTACTGGGTGTACATTTTGAGAATATTGCGGATAGCCAACCGCACGAATATATATTTTAATTTTGTTGTCATTAACAAGATATTAGGGTGGTTTCTTTTGTATTAGAAAAAATAAATTTGGCATATATTGTAATGTAAATTTGATCTATTTATGCAATTTTTAAAACACGTTTCGAGATTGTTTATTATATTAGCGCAAGTGAGTATTGAAGAAATGTGCTTTTGAGTATTGGTGTCCTACCTTATATTTCTACTCCTGCGGGAGCACGCCGTGAAGATGTACAGTGTGTAGTCGTAAATCCTTGATGTCATTTTCTATGAGTTGTGATACTTTATTACAGGCGTTTCCATCTTTTTTGCTTTACAAACTAGACGTGCGTATGTGAAATACGTGTCTATGAAAAATATTAATAAATTGCTGGTCTCCTGAGATGAGGACATGGATTGAAGGTCCGTGATCTTTTGATGAAACCATGTTGGACGAAAAAAAAAATCTTATTCATACATTACGTTTTTACGATTAAAAATTATATTGTTTCGTATTTTATAATCAAAAACGTATTTTTTGTTATATAACTCTCGCATAAAAAACTTTTTTCTGCTATAAAAATGACGACAAGACAAGAGAGAAGCTTGGTTCTGGAAAAGGAAGAAGAATTAAACGAGTGAACGTGAAATTCAGGTGTAAAATTGGCAATTTTCATGAAAACTAAGCAATTGACAGATTTGGAATGAATTTAAATCGCTTAGTCGATAGGATAAGAAAAGGTCGATTTTGTAGAGGGTCAAAACAATCAATCATGTTAAGGGGATGGGGAAGGAGCGGTGTTGTATTGTGGCGGAAGAAGTAAGGGTGAGAGGAGAGGTGCAACGCCGTGTATCAAGTAGTGTTTAATAAAGCAATTGTGTATACTTTAAATCGCATTAAAAAAAATACTAAACGCACAAAATTAATTTTATTTTCTATCTGCCTTCTCCATCTGGATGATCCGATTGCATCCCTTGTTTTCAAAATCCAATTATTATTTATATTAAATTTTTAAAGGGACAAAGCAATGTTTAGAAAGGACTACCGAGGGAATTGTTCTGTCAAAATGCGACAGGAAGATTATTCATTTAGACTGATGCATTATTTATAAGATGAAAAGCTTCAACAGTTTTCGTCAAACTTTCCCAACCCCTATTTACACGAGGGGTGTGAAAAATTTACGACTGTCTACAGAAGATTGCCAAATTTTGAAGGGTTAGAAGAAATTGGAGGAGGAGCCTTTAAGCAATTTTGTGAAAATTACCTTCTTTGAGTGTGCCTCATACTCGTGTTCGAAGGTAATGTTTTGAGTGACATGTGTTGACAATTATTCACAATTATAATACAAATATTTTTATAAAAGTTATTCCACAGTTTAAACAGAAGTAAGCAGTTATCATTTGGCTGTAATAAATATTAAATTTAAGGGTGGCTATAGGAAATAAAGTGAATGATGCTTTGTATGCATTAATAAATTAGTCATGTTGTACGAAGGAATGAGATAACTATGAGAAAAGCATTCAATACGGTACTGATGGCAACTGAAATAGAGGATATTCGCGGAAGATTTGATCTGACCTGGTGATGGAATATAGATACGTTAAACAATCGAAGAGGGGAAAATATACGGATAAAGTGAGAGATATGTATTTGGTCAGAAGCGTGTGGCGCTCTGCCATCTGTATACTTCGACGGCGAGAAAGTGTGACGGTATATTATGTAGTTAGCTATCTGTAAGTATGCGTATACTGGTGGACCTCATCATAAGTAATTCACTGAACACACTTGTATGTGTGTAGTTTACATTTAGTTACTATTGCATGCAGGCTTATTACAGTTTATAGATTACTTCATACTTTATAATTACACAAAATCTATTATTATTTGTGATATATTATATTACTTGTGATTAGCTTTCTGTAATATATTAAAAATAATAACTAAGCATTATAAATGATACTCGAATATTAGGGATATGACCAAAATCTAGTGGTGACAAATAAAATATGCTTGTGTTATATACCTACATATTTGTATCCAGTAGTTATAGTAATAAATGATTGAGGCATTTAGAATTTCAGCTTTAAATAAATTATTAAGAAATTTCAACACTATTAGTCACAAACGTAACATTTTTGAATTATCGCTGAATAGAATTATAAATCTAGATGAAATCTCTGCTTTTAGGAAAAAACATTTTTTTTTTACAATTTCTATTAATTGATTATGTTGAGTAACTGTATACACGCGTACCTATTCAAATAATTATTTTATTTAACTTTTATAATCGTCCTAAGGCTTGTATAAATAGGAAGACCAAACAGTGATCACCGATTGCTGAACACGAGGCTAACAGAGCGCAAGAATTTGGGAAGACCAAAGCTAAGATGGAACAGCAATGTCTTCAAAGATATGTCTGTCTTAGAAATCTAGAAATGGCTCATAATAGGGACCGATGAAAGAAAACTCTGGAGTAACTTTAATAAATGTAATGAAATAACTTGAATTAATTTAATTAAAATAATTATTTTCTTGCAAATACTAAGATTTCATTATAAATTTCACGTAACTACTTACGATAAAAAAAGACACTCACTGATAACTAACTCACCATCACGCCGTTTTTCCGCGGGGATAGGCAGAGACGATAGAGCCACACTCTTTTGTTCTGATATTTCATCTCGTCTCATCCACATTCAAACATCGTTTCATACAAGTTCGTCGATTATTGAGATTTGTAACAGGACTATCCTCCAGTTTACCTGGTCGTGCCGAGTCTTCTGCGGACGTCCTCTATTTGTGGTGCCATCAACACTTGCGCCATATATGTTTCTTACCATTCTCTTCTCATTCATCCGTTCCATATGACCAAACCATCCAAGTTAACTTTTCTTAATTTTACTTACTATACTAAGATCAGCTTTGCATTCTATCCTTACTTTGTCATAAATGGATATGCCGCATATACGCCTAAGTGATCTAATTTCCACTGCATTCAGTCTACTTTCGTTCCTCTTCTGCCAGGTCCAGGCCTCACTTCCATACATCAGTGTCGGTACCGGGACACCATTGTGTACCGATAATCTTGCGTGATAACTAACAGATTAGTAGGATCTTAGAAATAAAAATATTGAAAGATACATTCTACGTTGTGTCAATGTATTAAAAAAAGTTAAAAAATATTTTCATTCTTCGATTTTTAAGATTCACTACTTATTTTTAAAATGGTGATATTAAACGTCTTAAAAGCGTGTTACGGTTTGATAGTTCAAAATCATTCCACAAATAATTTTGTTTTACAATTTTCACGCCAATATATATACATTAGATTGGCCACCAGCGGGCTAATGGCGGCACGGACTTTCTTAACGGTTTAATGTTTCACGTCATAAAAATAAATGTATAATAATATAACATAAATGCATTCACGGCTAATTACACATTATATTTATAAATTTTAAAGCGCGCTAATTTTGTCTGCAGATCCTGATGAATGCTAACATAATTATTATAATTCATTGTGAAATTAGTATGAAACATCAATGTATTTTATTTGAACTGACCTGTTACATCTGACGATTGTTTCACTTCTATTTGTCTAAATTTCTTCCTGTAATTTCTCCAAACAATTGATGACAAGAATATTTCACTATAACTATCACTTTTTATATATAAACTGTAATTAAATCGATTGAAAACTTAATTCTTAACTCAGTTTGCAAACGCGATCAGCCTGACATCTCATTCGAGCGGCCATGTTATCACATCATTTGTGGCGAGGCCTGTGATTGGTGGAAATTTTGCTTGGTATTTGATTTCTATTGAAAGGGTGGTTGAAAAAATCTTTATTTAAATGAAAAAAGTCTTTGAAATATATACATCTTCTTCTTCTTTGATGATCCATTATTACGAGGATAATATCTGCTATGGTTTATTGATTGTGAGTCCGAGTATGGCAGAGGAGTCCTACTCTCCAACTGCACATATAAAAAGATTTTTTATGAAATGTTCATAAAATTTATTTATTTATGATATTAAAATGTATCGCGGTAGTTTAACGTCCTCTGTATTCTCTACTGGATATGTTGCCACCAATTTATTATGTCAAGTATTTGTCCCAACTAACAGTGGGGAGTAATCCTCTCCAGAGATATTTGTAATTAACTTGATTATATGATATGATTTATATTATAAATATATTGATTTATATTATGAATATATTGATCGAATGTAAGACATTTTTGAAAGTTATAGTTTTTGTTGAAATTCGAGAAATTGATGTGAGATGTCTGGGGGGTTGGGTGAATTTATTTCTCTAAAATTTTTGAATGCAACTGAGAAAAATTTAGAACGGTTAGCATTTAATGTAATACAATTTTATGTCGGAAGGAGGTTGCCTACGTTTAGCACAGTTATCCTGAAAAATAATTAAATGCGGGTGACAAGTTTCCATTAGATATAATTCCATTCAAAGCGCCGTTCGCTTACCTAACTACTTAAATGGCACAAATCACTATAATATGAGTTTGAAATGTATTATTGTGAAAATATGAAAGATACCAGACAGATGCACTTACATTCAATTTTATATCCATATGTCAATTTTAAAAGCCTAGGTAACAATAAAATTCATCACTATAATGTTGGTCCCCGTTGGCTTGCAAAATAGCGTACTTGTGTTATCACCGCGAATTGCTTTTAGCTGTCGTACGGCGAGCCAAGCTTTCCCAGTTTTGTCGCTAGGGGCTCTCAGTACGCCGCGAAACCTCTTAGCGTTTTGACGTCCACCGTCGCATCACCGGCGCCGTTCCCGCGAAATATTCGCAATTTAAATTTAGAATTTCAAAAATATTTTGTGAAAAGACAAAGTGCTTAAAAAAGTGTCAGTATATAAAATTCGAATACGAGTTATTTTGTTTTCTTATATATAATCAATGATCACGTGTGTAGAAAAGTAGAGTTTACGTGTTAAGTATGTGTAATATTTTAAGAATTTTACAGACACGCAACGGTGAAGTGACAATATTGTATTTAAACATGAAATAATCACATATTTTATTATTTTAATAATGTTGTGTTTTAATAGTATATAAACAGTTTAGAATTAAATAAATATTAAGTTTTGTGAATTTGGACATTTCTTCGTCTGACACATTGAAGGCAACGAAATTGTAAGTAAATTTTACTAATACTTATTATGACCGATTTTTTACTTTTTATTTAACAAAAAATACATAGAAATATATATTAATCGTTCGCAAGGAAATTTTCTGGAATTAAATATTTCAATAAATGAAATTACCGTTTTAAAGACTAGTATTAATGTAATACGTTTCTGTTTTAAAATCTATGTAAAATAAATTATATTAACATTTTAAAACTCTTTAAAAATTATAAAAACCGAAATAATGAATATTGAGAACTTATCCTTAAAAAATATAATGTATATAATTAGATAATATTTCACCTAGTTATTGCAGCTTTGTTTAGTAGAAATTTATATAAAATCCGTCAATACTTTATTAAATTAAACGTTTATATAATATTTTTAATATGATAATCTTATGTTTCAATTTCGTCGAACTATTTTTTTTTAAATTGTATATTGTATTATATGTTTTTAAATTTTATCCCCTGATTTTTTTTTTCTATATGATTATGGGTAAAAAAGTACCAAAATTAATTTTATTTCATTCTACCTAAACTAATAAATTACTATATAGTCTTTATAAATATTTTTGTTATATGATAAATAACAATCTTTTAATTACACGATTTGGTCTTGTAGATATATTCCGATATTTAATGTTTAAATATGAGAGTAATGTTTTTGATGCTGTTTTGAGTCAAAAATACAACTGATTTTGATACTCAAGACATTCTGTGTCAAACCTAAATTTTTATTGTTTTGAACCTTTATTTTTATAGTCTGTTTTGCTTATTTTTAAATTTTTATTTATATATTCCATGCCGCTTGTGTTGCTGTTCATATTTTTTTAATATTTTTTATACCAAACCTATTTTGTTAAAGCCCATAAGGGCGTTAATAAATGAATAAATAAATTAATACGTATATACATATAATATATATCTGTCAAAAAAAAATTACGTAGGACTTCTTTGCGCTATCCGCTGCGTATTCGGAACCTATGTGGCTGACATTTCGGAATAATTTGGAGGTTCTATCTTCAGAACTTCTTTCTTTAATATGATGAATATTTGAATGTACAGTTAATATACCGTTTGGTATAGGTGCCATTCAAGAATGAGAAGTATTTATATATTACTTGTGAATGTAAAAAATATATTTGAGAAAATAGACGTTCACAGCAGTCATCTTTTTTGCTATTATGCTTTTATTGCTAAATAAATATTTTGTGTGTAATATGTCCCTCGATTACCATTGCAGATTAGGTTTTATAACAATTACAAGACCAGTCTTGAAAATTTATATTTTAGTTTACAGTATTCATAAATAATTAATAAATCTAGGCAATATTATCGAATACCCATATGAATGAGGACGACCTAGGGGCAAGGGCGAGACTTACGAGCTATATCTCATTTGAGCTGAGATTATCGAAAAGATATGTCCTGATACATATGGTTAAGAGATTATTCTTTACTTAAATAATTATTATAGATAGATAGGTATTGACTTAATTAAAAAAATTAACAGTATATAAATGGAAAATGTAACCACATTTCAGTACAACAAGAAAAATGTTTTGCAAACTACAGATTTTAAAACACTTATATATTTTTAATAATAAATAATTAATTTTCTTTGTTTTTAACTATTATAAGTTAATTATATTTACCGACCGGTATCGAAATTTATCTAGTTTTCTTCCTCGGGGTGACTAAATAAAAACATATGTTGAATTTAGAAACATAAGAATAATTTGACATATGTTTTTAGTTAGTTTTTTACCACTCTGGTGAAGAAAAAGGCTAATTAAATGAATCAGCAATATAATACATTTTCGATAAATTTTGAACATATATTCTGAAATATAACCATTTATTATTCTATTTTTGAAAGCAATCAACAATATCAATATATAGTTAATTATATTCACTAGTCAGTGAATATAATGAACTCATAGTGATTTAAAACTAAGTAAATTAATTATACGTACTAGTTTTATTAATTTTAATTATTTATAAAGATAGTTCGTTCCTTTGTTAATCAAGAATCGTTATATTTTAACTAGTGCGAGATGTTATAAACTAATTTATTAAATATTTAAATTTAATTTAAATCGTGTTAAGACTATTTTAAAACTAATTTTAAGACTAATTTAAAACCAGCTGCTATAATTTTAATAATTACAATTATAAGTAGATTATGTCATCTTTAGCTTTCTTCCTGTCGTTTGATACATTGTAACTGAAGTTTAATTAAGTTGAACCGCGCAGTTTATTTTTTGAAATGCGAGTTAATTGTCTGTCCAGAAATTCTTGAAATATAAATCATATAATGCGTTTGCCTTCCGCAGCAGCTTGCCCTGACATCTTTTCAAAAATGTTATTTTAATTCTTAAGAAGTCTCTTATATTGATATAACAATAATTATAATGATTTATATCTGAATATATTAAATAAATCTTATCATTTTGTTTAAATGCAAATACGGTATAGTATGTTATACGTGGCGCATGTAAATTTGGCACTTTGATTTAAAGAAGAATATTTTGTATCCACTTACCTACAATACATTGATTAAAATTTCAAAAAATATTTGTGATTTGTATTTTTTCAGTTTTGCTTTTAAGTACCTCCGTATTTTGAATTTAAGAAGAATCATTCAAACAGTATTAATTATATAGACCCATAGAAATAAAAACTAATAATATATATATATATATATATATATCTACACGATGAAATGTAATATTTTGATGCGTCCTTCTTAATTTTTTTTTTGTCTTTATATACTAAAAGATAAAATTAGTTGTATCTTCTACGATACCATGAAAATATCTTGCGGAAAATTAAAAAATTATTTTGACTTCAGAAATGACACGACGAGACGAATTTGCGGTAAAGTTTTTTTTTTGCAATTAAGAAAAAAGATCATTAATACTCCCTACAACTTTCCCCCTCTAATTTATATCAAATCAGCCTTCTTTTGATGTCGTACATCAACTTGGAAATATTATTCCTTGAAATTTTATATTTTTGGTCGAAAAGTATTAAATTCAATTGTTGACTTTTTAACTTATTTATCGTCGGACCGTTTTTAAGCGGAGTTGGGCGCGGAGGATGTAATTCTTCGTATAATCAAACGATAAGAAAAAACTTTTATTCTTCTTTCTTATTTTTCCGTTCTCCCATTACTAGTGGTGTCCTGACATATGCGGGCGTCCTTTATTTCCAACTCTATTTTGCTTGAAGTCTTCTGGTCTTCTGAACCTGGCTGAAATGGAATGGTCAGTTGATCTTGAAACTTTCCTTGATAGACACATTCTGGACTCTATTCAATCTGAGCATCACGTTCTCTGGTGCTCGCTTTTTGTTCGAGGCCCTTATTTAATACCCAGAACTCGGCACTATATAACTTCGTACACTATATAGCTATTGTATACTCGACCGATAGTTTGGTCGGCTTTTGTAGATTGCGAAAAAACCTTTAAAAAACAATCATAGTTCTAACACTTTAACTAATTTATTAAATACATGGTTAAAATAAAAATGTAACATCATATATTTATTAAAGGTAAACTGTGGTGCTCGCCTTGCGTCTGTGTCCGGTTACCTTCCGGAGTTGTCCGTAGTCGTCCGCATTAGCCATATTCATTATTTGGTGAAAGTATTTTTGTCCTCCCTTTCCTCTCTGCCTTTTTCCCTCGATTACTCGTATATTTCTGAGGGTTACGTTGTGTCTATAATAAATCTTACTAATTTGTAATTCTCTCAGTCTAGCTCATTCTTTCCATTCTTCTCCAGCACCAAATCTCGAAAGCTTCCAACCTATTTCTCTCTCTTTGGCTAGTCACTCAAGTTCATTTTATTTAATACTATTCTCCAAATGTAGATTTTGATAAATTTCTTATCATCTTTCTTATTATTTATTAGTGATTTGAACATTTGTTTTTTGCATTAAATGTAAAGTTTGTACATTTTTCTATTCATAAACCAATTTTTTATCACACGTCTAACGAGCTTCTATAATAAAATACATACTCTGAAATATATATAATACTACAATGTGAATGTATTTATCTATACACGTGATAAATAACACTTTTCTTTCCTTTCCCTTTTTTGCCTCACATTTTCATATATTTTATCTAACATATATCTTACACGTTATTCTATTGTTCATGTTTCTAGCAGGACCGCCCTCCAATATCTGGTTTACCTGGTCCTATATTCCTGTCGCCTTTAACACTTACCTCATATATTTTCAATATCACATTCTGTGCACTTAACACTTTTAGCACCCCTAAACTATCTCAGTGATGCTTTCCTAATTTTATCGACTGTGTTTATAGATTCTACAGAAATTACCACTAAGCTTGCTTCGGATGATAAATTCCTTCAGCGATAACTGCTTTCAAGGCACCATTCATACATTTCCTACAATCACTGTCTTTTCGATATGTTTCTTGGTTTTTATCTTTCTAACATTATAACTAAATTGAGCGTTCTGCGCTAGTTCTAATCTACTCAATTAAATGTTTTAAATTATTATATTCAATTAATTTTTTCAATTTCCATTTATTTCAAATGTTGAATGAATTCGAATTTAACATTACCATAATTTTATTTTCGTATATAAATTATTACAATAAATCAGAAATGTGTGTACAACAAATGCATTGTCTCAACACAACAGTATTACACAATTATTTCACATTTTCATTAAAATATTCACAACAATATTAATCATTTTAATAAGAATATTTTTGGATCTCGGAACTAATTAATTGAGTTTTCTTTGTTCACTTTGGGGAAATTTTCTTTGAAATACGAGTGTTTCGAGATACGAGCAAGTTTAGTATCAGGTAGGTACTTATTATAGGTAATCATAATATAATTATTTGATAAGACTCTTAAATAAATATTTTTAATGTTCAATTATTGAAATTGATTCTTTCCGAAACATTTTTCATTTTTTTCCTAGGTTTTTTTAATATATTTTTCTATAGTAAATGTTGAATGTATTGAAATATAATTATTTCGTTGTTTAACGGTGACAACGGTCGTTGAAAAATACGTAACATGAACTGTTTTCTCTTAAAAAAATAGTGTTTCTTGGCAATATTTTGACGTGTTTTATTTCTTTGATAATGAAAAAAACTACCTTCTGCTTGCTACTCAAATAAATGCATACCAAGGTCTAATACAATGGAACTGTCATAAATATTTTTAGAATGAAAAGAAAAATTTAAAAAAAAAAAATGCTTCTATTCCTATAATCGATCGAAATTTACGTATATTGTATAAAACGATAATATGACCATGTTAATTATGAGCGAGAGACGGTGCCTAACAAAAAATGTATAAATAAATCACCTATTTTTAAACGCGAAATACTAAGAAAAATTCACGAATCTTCACTAGAAAAAGGAACATTCAAAATAATTTTAAAGAGAATACATTATTATTGTGAAATTGCAGTTTTTCAGAATATAGTTCTGTTATATTTAATGCAAATTAGTGTATTATATCTTAATATCATATCAATTAGTGTATTATATCTTTAGTATCCTGTCATCTCATAATCTTATAACGTAGCCAACCCAATGCATCTACAAAATCTAAATTATCTCATACAAATTAAATGTATTAAAAATAAAGATATACAAATAAAATCAATTAATCGAAAATATTTTTTTCGATAAATTGATTTTATCTTTATATCTTTCTTATTGATACATTTAATTAATATGAGATAATTTAGATTTTGTAGATGCATTGAGGTTGATATTTTATTAAATTATTAGATGACATGACACTAAAGATAATCGAGTGGGTACCCCAAAGAAAATTAACGATAGGAAGAGGTGGACAGTATGAAATGTATGAATTCGGAGGAGAATAGCCAGGTATAGAATAGAAAAAGGTGAAGAACAGTCGTCGAATAAGTAGAAAAGATTCAAAACATTTTAATATTTGTATTTTTACATGATCATGACATATAAAATATTTATTTATATTTTTATCCAAGGATGCAGTAAATTATTTAATACGACATATTTTTATTCTTATAATGAACATACTTTGATACGAATATTTATAAATTACACATTCCGATTAAAACAAGTCATGCAAGATATTATTTTTATAGGTATTACATATCATATACAGCAATCGACCGAGTAAAGATAAATAAATCCAGCAAGTTACGAAAACTGAAAAATACGTAATAATTATTTTTCGAAAAAAAAAATGAAAATGAAAAAAAACTAGTAATAAATACGCAAATATAATACGATTGGTAAAACATAAATTATCTGAGTTATACGAAAAATTAAGGAGTATATTTTAAGATTCAACTGATAAATGCTTACCTTCACATGCATCGTTATTGTTGTAACGATAAACTCAGGATATAATAATGCTTATATACGATAAGTGAATATTGCACATATATATTATAGGCATCATCGGTTATTTGCATTCCATCGTTGAATGTATCGCACACCTAGATCAAAACTGAGACAACTCAAAAAGTTTTTTTTCAGACAAAATAATAAAAACATTTTTCACCATTTTTTGTTACTAAAGTTATGAAACTAAATAACATTTAAAGTCATAAATGTATCCTAAAATGACATTATTCGAGAACTGGGCCTAAGTTAGTTGCGTATATGACAGAGTGTTTGAATACAATAATAACAAAAAAAAAGTTTTTTAGAGTTGTTTTAGTTTTGATCTAGGTGTGCAATATATGGGCGTCTCCGATTATCTTTGTCACGTCACTCCTTCTACCCCAATAATTTCGTCTATGCATCGAGACTTTGCTCTTCTAGATATTATTCTATCTCAAAAATATGTATTCTTTGTCCATTAATTAGCTACGAGTATTGAAATATGCCCCCCTCCCATCTCCATTGGCATTGACATCCTTCACCTTGGCCTGTGCTCTAATCCACTTGTTTACTTTTGTCTCTTCAATTAATACTCAGCATACTTCTTTCGAGGATTCTTCTCCTAAGAGACGGTGGCCGTACATATGTATGTATAATATACATTCTTGCACAATAAATCATAGTTTAAGTCTAACAAAATATTTTACAACATTATTATTTGTAATTTATAGTTCTTTTTTTTAAAAAAATAAATAAATACAGAGACCTACAAGACTGCTCGTGGTGTTTTATAGTGCGGCAATAAAGAAATCTCAGTTTAGTGTCACGATTAAACTGATGTTTTAAATATGTATGCAGACCCACTCTAATATATGGATTTCTACGGAGAACATAAGACCGAGGGTAGCATTAATGGATAATTAGTAACTTCCGGGATAAGAGAGGCCTTCAGCATAAAACCCTTACTTTTATTTATAAAAATATTTCAGTTAATATGGCTCGGATACGTCTTGCAAATGCCAAATTGATAGGTCATAGCAATAAAAACTGTATGAAGACAAATTGGGTCTCGATCGCCTTGTCGAGATTTTGAATCCCTTCGACTCGCATAGGTTAAGGAGACGAAAATGAAAATGATGATGATTAGGTGCTCTCGATGTGTGTTCAACTAATAAGATTACAATTTTCATTATTAATTATTTCATTTAGATTCTAAACAATATAAAAAAATACAAATTTAATGAATCCACTAAAAAGATAAACAGAAAAAAAATCTATCTTATAAAAATGAAATTATTTAATTCTGGCGTCTCCTAGCGTATATTACTCAAAAGTATTTGAGATGAAAGAATGGTAAGAAAGATATGAGCAAGTGTTGATGGCACCAGACATATCCAGGACGTTCGCAAAAGTCTTGGCACGACCAGGTAAATCGTAAGATCGTCCTGTTAGAAGCCACAATAACCGGCGAGTTTGTATTAGAAGATGTATGAATGGGGATGAAGCGAGAATTGTATGACAGGACAGAAGAGTGTGGTGCTTTACCCTCTCTGCCTACCCCGGCGGGGAAACGTCGTGATGGTAAATTAGTAAGTAGGTATTTGAGATTTTATGCAGTATAAAATTGATGAATTGCACAAATATATCAATTTGATAGAGCTACAGAATATATTGATGTGTCGAAACTGGATAAACTGGATGTCCCGGATAGAAAAAGTTCAGGTTCGAATCCCGGTAGCGATAAAAATATTTTTAGAATTTTTTTTTCTGTATATCTTTCTAGTTGATTCATTTAATTTCTATTAAAATATCACAGAAATATGTTCTGAAAATGCAACTTCGCAACAAAAATGTGTTATGCTTAATATAAAAATATAAATTATTAAGAATATTTCAATCCCTATCCGAAATCTGTAAGTCGTAATGTAATAAAAATATATCGCAACGCGATGAAATATCCTTGAAAGAAAAATTATCTGTAGAATTTACCGCTCCGAAAATGATAGAGGTATTTGAAACAAAGATATTATGTGGAACTCCATGAATTATATGGAAATGCCATTGTAGTAAATCAATTAAAACTGGAAGAGAACGCTGGCTGGGGTATTTGCATCGCATGGAAGACCGGAAACTGGCAAATAAGGTTATGTTCTGTGATCCGCAAGTGTGCAGGGGAGTGGGTAGGCCGACGTTGAAGTGGCTTAATAGGGTTGTAGTAGACCAGAGATGGCGAACCTATGGTACTTTTGTGACACGTGCAACCTTTTCATCCCACGGCTGGCCAAGGTTACATTTTGTTTGTATAACGCATTTAAGTTTATTGCAATTTTTATCAGTACCAAATAAATATATATTTATTATATATATATATATATATATATATATATATATATATATATATATATATATATATATATATATATATATATATATATCTCATTGTTTTTATTATTCTACTGATGGGCTGTGCGTCGCAGCTCTGTTTAAGTTTATTTCTAAGTATGGTGCAGTGATTTTTGCGTAGCAGCAAAGTAGATATGGTGTCAGTGTCCGAACTGATTTCGCGACATGATTTAAATATATATAATCGTTGTATCTTTGTCAAAACGTCTATAAAACATAAATAAAAAAATTAACAATGAGGCTGTAAATTATTGAATCATTAAGAACAGTTTAAAGTATTTTTGAAAAAAGGCTTACTTTGACACACCTGTAGAAAAGGGTCCGCCAATACTGTAGTAACTGCTATCGTATTCTCGGGGTGAAAATGGCAACAAATCCAGTAGGCAGCTAAGATTTATTCCGACTTTTAACGATGCTGCTGCTGATTATTTCTATGATAATAATAAATTATTAACTATCAATTATTTACACTTTATATTGTTTCAACTGATCAGATATAGACGGTCGTCTCAAATGACAATCGGGAGTATATCAAAAAGCCAGGGCATTGTAATGACCGGCAGTATGTACACTTGACAGAAATACTGTAAGGTATTGACCATCGCATCATAATCTCGGATGAACAAGCACAAAAATAAATTGAACCCTGAATTGAGGGTTCATAAAAATCAATGAATTCTCGGAAATCTTTTGTTTGACAAACTGACATTAACAGAACAATTTTCGGTCGATGAATTTTCAAAATTTTGCATTTTAACTCACGTTTAATATAAAGAATCTTCATCAGCGAGTATCTTTTTATATTTACGAGTATTTATATGCCAGAAATTTATATGAGAGCAAGAATAATATTTTATGAAAAAGCACGCATTTTTTCTCCTGTACACGTGTATAATTATTTCTTCCTAAGACTTAGATAACCGTATCGGATATTTGTGATAATGTTGGCGATCATCACTTTGATTACTGCAACTCAAACGGTATGTATGTAAAAAGGTAAATATGTGTGTTGGTACATGAATTTGTAAACAGATTGTGATTCATTAATTTTTAATAAAACTAAAAGAAACAGAAGTAAACACACACAAAATTTAACAATGTACCGAGGGTTACCAATGTATGTAATAAATTATCACTTTGAGCTCGGGATGATCGGGCACCCTTTCCTGTCATAGATAGAACTCTAGCACCCCGAGCTCCACGTCACCGGTTTAGCTTTAGTCGGTACTTACATATTTTTGGGTATCCAATATCCACGGGCTCGCTAGTCTGCAGAACATATCAAATATAATTGCAATTAACTTTACAACTACCCACGCTTTTCGCACTGAACATGTGGTACACAGTTTTCTAATTCACATGCACACATCTGTCTCCCAGAGGATCCGAGCTGACTGAAGCCAGTGAGGATCAGCTTGCCAAACTCAAAAATCGCCACCCAGATTTTAGGTACTGCTAATCGGAAGCGATAACTATTGCTGCATCTACCACCGAAAATATTTAAACAGTATTTATTTTATTTAAGTAAATATTAATTTATAACTGTCCTAAGATTTTTCGTGAAACTTTGTGGAATTCCATATGTAAATTGAGTTGAACGACTGTTTTATTCCACTATATTTTATTACAATATATTACATGTTAGAACGTTTTTAGGTTCATCTTCCCATTATCAATAATACAATTAAGCTAACTTTATTTTAACTTTAGCTAATTAGTGTTATTGATAATGAGAAAATGTTCCTAGAAGCGTTCTGACATTTAATATAATAAAATATAGTGGAATAAAACAGTGTTTGAATTCAATTTACAATTTACAACATATTAATTTATGTTTCACTTAATATTGTAATTACATTATTTTTTCACAAACGCGAGTAACATGTCTCTATTACTAGCAAGAAAAAATACCAAAGGCGTGTTTATATCAAATTTAATGAAATCCTTTGTCTTATAAGTAGGTTCTAATAAATAAAGCAAAATATGTATTTATATATTGACGTTCATTCAATAGCCATTTCAGACTACTTAATTAGTTTCATAAATAATATATTCAAATATTCTTTCTGCCAAGTATTTAAACATTTTTCGTGTGTCCGAAAATAGCTAGCTTATGGTTACGTAATGTTTGTCCAAGACACAGACCGTTCGGTCACATTGGATTATTTAAAAACCACTAATAATAATGGTCGATGCGGTGAGGCCCAGAATTATAGTATATTTCCAGGTGACACGTGTGTCGCAGGAATGATAAGTAACGTTGTTTTTTGATATCATTTTAAGAATTTGTCCAACTGGGTATTTGTTTGCAATAATTGGTTTAGTGATTTTATACTATGGTAGACCATTTTCCTCATTTTGATATATTCATTTCAACATTATAAAATAGGTTTTACGAAAATACTGCCCGTGCCAGTGGTTAATATTGGCCGCGAAGCGATCACTAACTAGTTGTCTACGTTTATCTATTCTGTAAGTTATTGAATTGAAATATTCCAAACTTTTAAAAAATATAATCAACATTGCGTGAAACCCTCATTGTTGTCGAGTGGCCGAACAACAAATACGTGAAATTAGATTAGAAGCGTTTCATAACCACCGCTAATTATTTCAGTTTTGAAATACATATTTTTGAAAATTTCTAGAGATACACCGGTATATTATTATTAAGGTTTCTCATTTATAAAAATATTCACTTATACGTAATATTTTATAAGAAATTTATGTTGACTGCAAAGGACGACTTTTAACTGCTTTTAGAACTATGTTAACGGGCAGTTTGAAATATTTTTATGACCAATTTCGTTTCTAAGTCTGTGCAACCTGAATCGGTGAATAATGACTAAAGTTGGGGGAATTTACCTCCCCATTATTAAATAGATAACTACCTGGCAGTATTCTTGAAGATTGCCATGATAAAATGAGTCCGTAATAATATTTTTATAGATTACTGCGGACTACGCGAGACTAGTTCACACTCAAGGTCTGTTTTATCATAAGGGATGGTTCCCTTGTCTCTGTGATGTTCTTCATTCATCCAGATGTTTAGTTCCTAGTTTCGAACTTCCTCCAGTAATTCGTTGGTCCGCCTTTTCCAATCTTTAATTCCAGTTTTACTTCTACTCAATTTGTTATAAAATGATTGTGTCAGAATTTTCCCGGATCTTTTTCAACATCTGCTTTCTATGATCTATATAATGTCTTTTTTCCCTTTATATATTTTTATATGTCTCCATTTATTTACTGTCAAACTAAACATCGTAATTTTTTCAAGTACGAAATGTCAATTTATTTATATTCAATTATTTTTTGTCAGATTCCAGTATCGCAACCTTATTAAAAAAAACAATATTTTTATTCAAAGCATAATGCAAGAGAAGCATAAGAGCTAATAGTGCTGGTAGAAAGGGATTTTCTTGGCTATGCAACCTCAGAAAGTGGTTCAATATCCAAAATGTTGGTGATCTTTTACAGAACATATCAACATACTGAAACATGGTCACCAACCAACCTACTATAGAACGTGGTACATGAAGAAGACTTGTAAAAAATTGTATGCGCGCTGAATTATTTTTTGTACGTGCTGTGATGTCAAATCGTATGCGCGCGCACACTCGCACACCTTAGAGGGAGCGTTGGCCTTTATCTTGAGGTATGATTAAAAATTAAACAACAGTGTGAAGAGTAAACTCTTGTTTTTGTTATATCATAAGGGAATTTATTTATTGCATGATTTAAAATAGTCAAAATGAACGAGAACGAAATCATCACTAATTATGTATGAAAAACATACTTTTTGAATCAAAATTAAATTCATTCGTTGAAAATTGAGTTTTTTGGAGATTTGGAGCATTGAACTATGATTATTAACTAATATTATATTTAATGTGATCAATTTTACAAAGCAAAAAGCATTAATTTGAAAAGTCACGATTAAATAATAGTTTTATAAAAATATTGTTTTTGTGAAAAAATACCATCAAAAATACAAAAATGAAAAATCTCAGTTAAAGTAAAGTTAGTTTCGAAGGCAACTCAAATTATGAAATTCGATATGAGGAAATTTCCGTCGGCGGGGCGCGACGGGGACAGATATGAATTTCAGAGATGGAGGCACGTAAGGAAGTGCGGAAAACAACCCTCATTCGTCACACCGCGTTGTTCATTTCGTTACAAGGGTGGCCGCGTCAGGCGCTAGGGTCGGACTTTACAGTCGACAAGGCTATTGCAGTTTCAGAGAACCAATTTTTTTTGCAATTTTAAATTCCTGTCATCATCATAATCTATCGTTCTTCACCCACTGCTGGAATCGTCATTCGCTGTTACGTATCTCTTCAGAGATTGAGAATTTCGTTAGTTCAGCGGTTTTAGGGCGGCTTGTCAGGCTCTTGATTGCCTTAGAGTAACATTCGTTTCTCCAACAATTATTTATCCTCCTAGCGTTGTGGCCTGCCCTATCTTCTATATTTGTATATTCTATTATATTGGCTCTCTACCTTACTGTGTCTGTATCTTCGTGTGATGCCCGTGGCTCTTTGCGTTAACCATTTTATTAGAAATCCATATCTTACACCCATACGTAAACACGGATTGACTAATTTTTGTTTTAATCACCGGAAATCTTTGTATTTGTTCATAAAGATTATAATATTATTTTAAATAAAGCTAAGTAACAGTCATAAGACACTTTTTCACCAACTGGTCTATCATTAGAACATTTAGTCGTTAGTGTGCGCGCTGCCATACATTCTCATACCTCTCGCCGTCATGACAGAACTATCGTATGACAGAAAGTCGTCGATGTGCGTTTGCACTTAAACCGCTAAGGTAGTATTTTATGAATACATACTATTAAAATCGGAATACACTAAAGAATATTAAAATTTTCAATCGAATGAGTACAGAATGCGAGCCGTCACTCGTTGTCTATTGTATTTAGTGCGCAGTATAGATGACTGACATGTTTATACCGATTTTTACCATTCGAAATATTGAGGTTTAAGTCCGAAAAGTTTTAATTTGAAATGAGAGATTACTGTCTCATCCGTGTTTGACCATCCACTGCAGGAGTCGGTGGTCCATGTTCCGTGAGTCAAAACGGGCGAAGGACGGTGGTCTGATAATTGTAATTGTGGATTCTTCAAATAACCGTTTAATGAATCTACGATAATATCATTCGTTGACTTTTGCCATTTCATGTTGCGCGAGTCAGCTTTCAACGTCGGAGACATCTTTGTATGTGAGCAAGAGAGAATTACAGCATCCTTACATGAAATAACGAGAAACCTCCGTTTCCGGTAAAAATGAGGGACTTTGTAAATTAAGTAACTCAGGGTCATTTATAATAAACAAACGCGTGACAAACTCATAAAGGTCTCGTGAGTAGCGCCCGTCTTCCCGGTGTCATTTAGGGATGGAAAATAAATATATTTTCTTTAACCCTTCCTCATTGCTGGGAAATGTTAGATAACAAGTGCTTAATTTTTATTAATATCCCAATAACAATATTTTTTTTTCTTGATTCGTAGTACAGTATAGTGTGTTATTATATTGTTATAATCAGATAACATTGCAGTAAAGTGAAACATTTATTTCGGTACCCTGCCTGCTACACTAGTATTTTACTGTATTATAGCAGACAGTGCCTTTCCGGTATAGTAATAAACAAAGTGTAGTGTTCAATATACTAATAAATATACATAAAGAGTAAATCAAGATGCGATTAGATAGCATATAAATAAAATGTTCAATGTATATAAAAAGCAAAAAAATATTATATAAAGAGTAAAACAGGATGCAATTAATAGAATATAAATATAATGAAAAACTTAAAATAAATGCAATGTTTCATTTATAAAAAATTAAAAAAAACTAAGTAAAGTAAGAGTAAATAAGTAAATAACAAACAAACTTATGTAAAATTGTAATGCTCAATATAAAACTATTGAAAAAAGTTCAGTTAAAATCTTGAGATTGGATTGAGAATAATGTTAGAATAGAAATTTTCTTGTTGATCTTCACTGCACTATGTTTAGCTCCTGGCAATTCTGCCAATTACCAGAAACATAACTAAGCAGAGTTATTTTTAATATTAATTCTAGAATTATTATATTAATTCTCAGAATTATAGTTAAAAAATGGACGAAAATGTAATCGGTTGATGTGGCGCAATGTTAACGAATTCTCCGGATAGGAATTGTTTCGGGTAACGCGTAACCCGGCAGCAACCAAAATATTTTTTTGATAATTATATTTTTTCTGTATGCCTAACCAATTGATTAGTTTAATTTTTATTAATACATACATGTAGGTAAATATTTTTGTAAACAATAAATATATTTAAAAAATACTAAATTAATGTATTAATTATAAATATATTCATATAAAATCAATTTTGTCGAAAAATATTGTTTTTGCGTCACCGGGATTAGAACCTGGATCTCTATCTCCAATCCGGGGAAGTGCACTACCATTGTGCTATAACGTCAGTATTTTTCTTGACAAATTTTTGAACCTATATGTTACATTTTTCAAATTAATACACCTGTCGTTCCATTATTTGAAAGCCATCTACATTATTTTTACAGAATCTCAAATACCTTTGAGTAAACCGACTGCAGACGCCAGAATTATCAATTCATTTTTATTAAATTTTGGACACATTGATACAACATATATTATTAAGGAAAACACATTCTTATTGTGAAGTTGTAATTATTCAGAATTGTGAATTATTCAGAACACAGGTCTGTGATATTTGAAATACTATATATGTATATATATTCAAATTACGCAAAAACAATATTTTTCGACAAAATTGATTTTATATGTATATATTTATAATTAATACATTAATTTAGTATTTAAAATATCACAGACCTATGTTCTGAAAAATTACAACTTCACAATAAGAATGTGTTTCCTTAATAATAAATATATTCATATTGTCAATAATATTTTTATGTTGTTTATACTTTTCCCATTTGAAATTTAAATTTTTTAGATAAAGACCAAATTGTAAGTAAAACTTTAACAAAATCGAGAGGGCTCCATGTTGGAAAATTGGATAAGTAGCAATGGATTAGATATAACTGTCGAAGCCATGATGAACGATGGGAAAAAGATGTTGGCTCACCTAAAGCTTGATGAAGCGACGACATCAGAAGGGTAATGGATACCACAGATGAGAAGGGTTGAAAACTGAATTGGTGATCCTTGGGGAATGCTTAATCTACCAGTGGAAAGACACAAGCTAATGGCAATGATTGGGAAAAGGAAAAACGAAATAATAACATTATACAGTAAGTTTGTATTTAGCCACGTGACTTTAACATACATTTGTTTTCATCTGGGTGATAAAAACTAAGATCACCTTACTTACCTACTTACTATCACGCCGTTTCTCCGCAGGGGTAGGCAGAGAAGATAGAGCGCCATACTGTTCTGTCCTGATACAAAATTCTCGCATCATCCACATTCATACATATTTTCATACAAGCTCGCTGACTAATGAGGCTTTTAATAGGATCATCTCTCAGTATCTGGTTTACCTTATCATGCTATGTCTTCTTCGGACGTCCTCTATTTCTGGTGCCATCAACACTTGCGTCATATATCTTTCCTACTATTCTCTCCTCATTCATCCGTTCCATATGACCAAACCACCCAATTTATCCTTTCTTCATCTTTCTTACTATACATAAGATATATAAGATCAGCTTTACATTATTTCTTTACTTTTTCATTGTAAACTCTCTCATAAAGGGATCTGCCGCATATACGCCTAAGCGATCTCATTTTCACTGTATTCAGTCTACTTTTGTTCTTTTTTCTCGAATACCATATTTTTCGACTTGTTGACATTCAGATCTACTTGATGAAGAAAAATGAATTTTTCTTAACCAATCGATTCATACAAAAAATGTACGTTGTTATTTACAATGTTACTGTTATTCCATTAAAAATGAATAACCACAATGTTTTTACAGTAAATATTAAAAATATAAAGAATATATTTGTCAAATTGTCACGGCAGTCGCTGGTGATATTCAAGGAGGGAGAATATGGTAACTCTAGGTTGGCTGTCAATCAACGCTGACCCTGGAAATATATAAACATATATATATGTATACAGACTTTAAAATAAAAAAAATGTATTTTATAAAAACCTTTATCCGTTTTTGGTACTACTTTGTGCAATTATATACAAAGTTAAAATAACCTGAAATTAAAAAAAACAAATTCACCCCCCCCAAAAAATCTTACGCCATTGTTGTTCCGTCATATGTCTGAGACACGAGGGCTTGTCGGTTTTGTTACTTATCTTACATTTCTATTACTTTTTCTTATCCTTTTTTCAGGCATATTTTGCGACAGTTTGATAGGCTAGAAAATTATCCTGGTCGAAAAGAACCTAAAAGAGCTAATTTACCTGGCGAGACCCTGAACCTGTAGCGGCGCATCGCGAGTCATGTCTTTTCTAATTGAGGTCTCTTTTAGGTTTATATATTTTTTTAGACTTGATTTTTGAAGCATTTTTTTGTTCCTCCACATCAAATTATTCATGCAACCTTAGTCAATTGAAATCATTATTGAAATTTCTTTTCGCAGTCTCTCATGAACAACACATTGTGTTAGATAACTTAGCTTACAGGTGAAATTGCGGATCAAATACCAGTATTATAGGTTATCCATTGATGCTCAAACCGAACAATTTTTTCAGTATCACTTCTAGTTCTCATTTTGATTCACCTAGAAACTTTGTGTTTTGTTGCAAATCTCGCATTGTTACGTATGTAAAGTAAAAAAATAAACGAGTATTAAATAAATCAATGTATTATAAAATATAATCATATTTGTATAAAAAAAAACAAAGTAATTTGAATAACATTTTACGATTTGTTTTGTGATAAATGCGTAAAAAATTATCTTATAAAACCATTTCACAATAAAGTTAAAGTTTGATAATTAACGGGGTTTGTGCCATTTTGAGTTAAACCGCGTGCTTTTTACCCGGACACATGTATTCAGTACTCATCTCGGGAAGGTGCACAGATGTTGGAATATTTGGAGAGCGATTTTGGGTATGACTATTGGACATGTACAATGGCATCTACTTCAAATTTCCAAACGAGTACTTGAAAACATTAACAGCTTTTAAACGTGTTTTTAAATAGATAAGTAAACTCAAAAAATATCAGGATGAGTAACAGCATCCAATATAAATATATTTTTAAAATTTTAACTATTTAATTTTCCTTAAAAACAAGTTTGAAAAGTCCTCATCCATAATTAAACATTGAATACAAACGAGGCGAATGTCAGTTATTGTAACAGGATTTTTTTGTTTTAATAATTTATACGAAATAGTTGGAGGCACCTTACCTTCTGGTATCGAAGTAAATTATTAATGAACACAGGGGAAGTATGTAGGTACCTACCTAGGTTAATACGCAAAGGTCAATTGATTAGTTTAAAAATGTGAAATGTTCAGAGAGCAATATTTGTTCGTATCTAATAAAGTACCAGACGACTATGTAGGTATTTTATTGGAAATGTGCGGACATATAACTCATGTTCGCAGATAAGTAATTGCTCGAATTTTGATGTGTAAACGCCAAGATTTATCCGTACATATGTATTGATGACGTTGTATATATTTGCTCTAGCGTTACATACAAAAATATTTTTAAATGTCAAATGACTAATGAATGAAAATGAATAAATAAATAATTATCAATATTTATAGTTTCATGATTTTACTGCTTAAATTTTTGTTTCGAGTAAATAACACATTTTTAGCTCGCCAATTTTAACACAATTGAGATTGAACCCGAAAAGTAATTCTTGTTAAAAAAGTATTCACAGTCACGCTAAAGGAATGAATACATACAGCATAATGGTAAAGAGATTTATGCTGAATTATCCGAGTAGTTTATTCTGCAATAATTCAGACAGTAAAAATTCGCTGAAGAAATGTAGATTCATAATCATACACAGGTGAAACGATTATATATAAATAATTTTAAAAATATTTTTAATATCATTTAGATCGCTGATTTTTCACATTACGGGATTTTCTCTTTTGCCACCATAACTCCATAATACGAAGCCTTACTTCGTACGACAAATTCCTATCTAAGATAATTGAATTAATAACACCAATCACTTTATTTCCCGCCATCATCCTTTTTCTGTATCATTGCGAGTGCAGAGGAAATGCGGTCGGTAGGGCGCATGTGTTGACAATTTGGTAGGTAAATTTGTGTGATAAATTTGGAAGATGTAGGTAAGATAGTAAAGAATTAACGAATTAGATGCAAATGTCAATCTGTTTGTTTAAATAAAAGGGGTCCGTGTAATACCTAGATTGACTAAATAAACCAGATTTTAGAGAACGGCACGGTTAAAAATTCTAACAACCGAAGATCTTGCGTGAGAAAATGTAAGAAAGGGGATGAAGAAAGAATAGAATGCTAGAATAGAAAAATGGTTATCTCTGCGGAGAAAAGACGTGATGATGAGTTAGTTTTCTCAGTACTTGTGTACTTAATAATATTTCTTACAAGTTCGATTTTACTACCCATTTGACACCATCAATTCACTTTAGAGTGGTTGTGATCACGATTCAGGATAATTATTTTCATTGGTGGCGGCTCGTTTTCAAAGTATTTATCTCGCAGAATTAGATACATCACTAGCATTATTAGCTTTTAGTAATTGGTTTCTATATATTGTATTACGAGTAGTTTATACAAATGTATGAATAAGATGGTAATAAAAGAATAGCCTAGATGAAATTTTATTATCGCCTGATGGCCGTGTAATATCCGCGAGTGTATTTAAAAGGAATTTAATTTTTTGTTGGCGAAATACATATTCTGTTATTTAGATCTTTATTCGTAAAAATAGATTAGAACAAAATAAGGTGTCATTATTATATATGGGTTACCAAAATAAATTAACACTGAAGCTATTTAAAAAATGGGGAGTGTGCCAAACATGCGCGAGTAAACTGAATGATCTTTTTTTCCGCACCGAAATGGAAGGCTGTTGTAGGTACCGTAATTTATACGAATAATAATAATATTCTTTATACTAAATGCTGAAAATACTTCTAGCATTTAAACAGTTTAGTTAAAATGAATGAAAGATTAAAAGATCTGGAACAGGACCGATGAATTCTCGTGTTCATTTACGCAATACTTTATTTTTCTCAACATGGTAATGTATGGGTGGTTGATTTATGTCGAATGCGAATTTAATCCAAAAAAGCCAGAGTTAAAAGCAATCTATATTTATTATAAAAATTATTTACAGAATAATTATTTTCAATTTTTAAAATATTTTTGATGATGATTTATCAAAAATGTAATATAATATATAATCAAGTTCATTCGAAATATATAACACTTTTTAGATTCGTTTAATAAATTCAATTTCTTTGAAGTAAATTAATTCGGTTTTAAAAGAAAGATTTTCGTATTTATATCAAAAGCATTGTACTCATTAGAGTGCTTCTTAATTTGACAACATTAGAAATATAAACGAGTATAAAATATTAATATTTAAAAACACGTGTATAAAATATGAATAATACTTTGCCCATCACGAATAAAAAAATAAATATATATTAATACATAACTACTTAAATTGATGAAACCAATTTTACATAAATAAATAAATGTTTGATATTTGTTAATAAATGTTTGATATTTTTAATGGCAAAAATAATTTTTTTAATGAAAACATATTTTTGTTGTAAAGTTTCTATTTCAGAATATTGTTCTGTGGTATTTTTTAATACAAGTTAAATTAATCAATTGATAGCGACCAACGTTATTTTTTCGATATTTAATTTCGTTGTTTTGCATTAAAAATAAAATTGTTTAGTTGAAAATTGAAGTATTATGATTGTTTGGGGCATATATTTATTCTTGAACGAATGTAGTGTACTGTGCCCTCCACCTCCCCTCCCTTTCCTCACCCGGCACGCCGCGGTCAGTCGATCGGCGACCCTGAACCGGTACGGTAACGAGTGAAATCGCATATATATGATATTAAAGTGAGACGTCATGTCTAATCCAGTGCAATCTGAAGGAATAGGACCCCTGAACGGAGATTGTGATAAAAACTAAGTTTACAGTCCACCTTGGAGGTGCCAGAAGAAGTGGATTGCGGTGAGTGCAAACCTCCTTCCGAATATCCTGTTTCTTCCGGCATCTTCTCTTTTACGCACCAATGACAAGGTATATTAATTTTTAATGTGTTGGTAGTAATATGTTGCAGAAAACGTCAGCATCGACAAAGAACTGACCCACGATAAAACATTAAGTATACGGTTTAAGGAATGTTTGAGGTAATTTTGAATACAACCTTACCTACCTGTATCAGGTTATTTGCTATGGTGTTTTTTTTATAAGACCAAGGTACGCAAGCATTATTTACTGTGAATGTATTTTACTCGTGAGGTGAGTAGTGAGTAATAATTATTGAGGATTAAGGACAATACCATTAATATAATGGCAAAATGTTAAAATGTAAATTTATTCAAATGCGCTTGGCACGAGCCCCGGTTGCTATTCATGGCATAAATAAACATTTTTATCGTCAAAATTTCACGATTGAAGTAAGGGAAGATTCTTTTATTGAAACCCCTCCTCCTACACCACCGGCAACCACCCGCCCTCCCACCCTCCTCGCCCTGTCGTGTCGGCCCATTTCGCGTTTCACAAATTGTACCTCAGATTTGTGTGCTGTGGTAACTTTATGTCAAACCATAAATAACTAGGGGTATAATTTATGTATGCACAATACGATACACGGCCTACGATTCTAAGGCCGGGTATCGATTCTTATTGCTATTACACCCTATATACACCCTTAACTTTCTTGTTTTCATGCACTGACACAGGTACGAGTATATATATCAGTACCGTAGATTAAACGGAAATGATCTGTGATGGATAAGAAAATTAAGTTAGGAAATTGAAATTTTGTTTCAGGTAAAATAATCAAGCTTACATTCCACTTATGTCACTGCTTCATAGTTAATAATATTCTAAAAGGTGTTCAAAATAGTAATTTAAAACATTTTTACAGAAAACGAGTTTTACTGAAAAAAAAAATTCGAAAATTATGTATTTTGAATATTTATCGCTGTGGTTATTCATTTTTATATGGAATTATTTATTATTTTATTTTTAACCACTATTATGAGTTAATTTAGTACTAACTTAATTTAAATTTAATTTGACATACGATTTTAGTTAGTTTATTTTACATCCTGATAAAAGAAAAGGTATGTTCCGAAAACTGTCCGTGTATTAAATTAACTTATAAAACTGGTTAAAAACAAAGTAATAAATAATTCAATATTAAAAATTATATTGTTACATTTGAAATATGGTAGGTCGATGATTAGCAAACATTAAAAGTATAAATATATCTTCATATAATTTAATTGAGGCAACCGACATATCCTACCAATATATATTTTTTTTAACGTTTGTAAAATCAACTTAGTGGTTAAAATTCATTTTTACATTGTTCAACTTTGTTCTTTTAACCACTTTATTAAGTTAGATACATCAACCAGTTTCACAAAATTCAATTTCCTTCTTCAGGATGACACATTAACTAACAATAATAATATAATATGTTATTCTAATGTTTTAAAAAAATCTGTATATTTTTTAAAATTTTTATCGTTAGGTAGTATCGATGGTTCCAAGAAATTATAAAGCCACTCCGGTTTTTACGTATCTACCGCTCCATAGCCAACTCCATATTTAATTTATAAATAATAAGATAAAACACTTTGTTTAAACCACTGTCTATTGATAAATCAACGTGTTTCGATACCATAGGTAACTTCTTCAGGAAACAATGTACAGGTGGCCTTCGACTTTCGCACTTAATTGGTTCCTGAAATGTGTGCGTAAGTTGAAATGTGCGAAAGTAGAGCCATGTAAAAAAACACAAAAATGTGATGTATTATCAGTTATGTATTTATTTATCAATCACACACATATACATAATAAAATAACAATGCGTATTAAGACTCAGGAATTTTTTTTATGAAATTGTCAAGAGATTGTTGAATGTCTCAATCGATTGTCTACATACTTGAGATATACGCTCTGTATTGGGATTACATTCACTCATGATAGCCAAAAAATTTTCAAGATGCACGAAGGCTTCATTCATATTTTTTATTGTCAAAGTCTTGACGATGTCAGCCTCTTCTTCACCTTCATTTTGTATTTCATTTACTTCTTGTTGTTCAGTTAGGTATTCATTCAATGAAGGCTCTGAATGAGATTCTATTAATTCATCAACATCTTTGTCTTTGACGTCTATGTTTAGTTCATTCATCATTGAAACTATTTCGGTTATGATAGTTTCCAGAGATTTTTCAGGGTTTAGATGATCGCTCATCATTTGTGGGCATAATTTTTTTCAAGATTCTTTGAAACCCGGTGAACTTGTTTATATACATTTCAAGAACGGAGAGAAAGAGTCAAGGAGTGAAGAAGAGGAGAACGACTGCACGTGAGATAAAAGCGAACATTATCAGAAGAAAAAACGATGGTCGAAAAATGTGCAAATGTCGAGGGCCACCTGTATATTATTATTAAAATTAAAAATGCAAACATAGATAAAAAAAAAACTATAAAAATATAAATGGTGGGTAACTAATTATCAACTACTGTGGAAACAAAAACAAAACTATAACTTTGTTTTCTATAGTTTTTTATAGTTTTGTTTTTATCTATGCTTGCATTTTTAATTATATTATACATTGTTTTCTGTAGAAGATACCATAGCTATCGATACATGTTTATTTATCAATAAAGAGTGGTTTAAATAAAGTGTTTTACCTTATTATTTATGTATTCGCAAAGTGATTTTGATAATATTGAACAAGTATTTAAATGAGTTTATTTTACACTTATAGATGAGAAGGACTACTCTTCCCGAAACTAATAGTTTTATTAGCTCAAAAATTGTGTGTGCAGTGTGAGGTAGAAAAAAAGGTTTTTGATCACGGGAATAGTCTAGTGAGGTTAGCGTTATTAAATTATATTTGGATTCGCTATATGATCCAATTGAGTGCAGATCGGTCGGAAGTAACGCTGTCTAATGTTCCTAGTTAAATTCAACACAAATACTGTGAACATGAAAAAATCATTTTATATTTTCAACACCTTCATTATATATTTTATTAATTATATATTTGTAAATAAATTTATTTTTAATAAATAATATATTTGTAAACATAATTATTATAATAGTGTACCTCTAATGTTAACAAACATTAATACATCAATAAATATATCTTATCTTATTATAAATGCAATTATGTTGAATGATGTAATTTTTTACTAGTTATGCTTATAGTTGCTACGTTGCAGCCGCAACATATCCAATCGCAGAGCTCAGCACCAACAATTTGCTAGCTCATAATAAAAACGTTATATTATAAGGTATATAAATACAATTCTTAAAATAACCGTGTTTTTATGATTTCGAAGAAAAGCAATTGAAAATTTTCTTTAAAATATCGCATCCTTCGTGAAAATCGACTTACGCTGCACTTTATGGCGACCATAATTCAGCGGATATAAAGGCGAGACACTTTATGGGGTAACCGACCGCATGCTGTCCCGCCTCGCCGATCATCGTGGTCACCCGCAAATGAAATAGTTTATTAGGTTCAATAAGACTTGTGGGATGTCACCTGGGATCGGAAACTAGCTATCGTAACCAATCTTAAGTAACTTAAATGCTTTTTTTCCCGTTCGGTTCAGCTTAAGTATCGAACGTATATAACAGGTCAACATCGGTCTAATCAATCTGTTTACCATAATTTGATTATCAGATTTTATGAAAGATTATAATGAATATTTTTGTAAAAAGTGATCACTTTGTGGTTTAACATATTATATTAAATAAAATAACAATAACTTTGGACGAAACCACGAAATTACAAAATAATTTATAAACAAAAAATACAAAGTGATTGTTATTTAATTTAAGATTATAATAAATTTGATTAGTTTTATCAAAACTGTTTTAACATAGTTTTTTTCAGTGAGTATCCCAGTAAAATTTGTCATGAAAAGAGCGGTTGAAAATTTCGTAAAATTTACATAATATTATCACTTTTGTATTGTCTTTTATTTTCACCATTACCGGTAGCGGGATCCATACCAGGTGCCTTCAAAACCTTTGTGAATTAAATTTAACGTCCAGTGATCCTACTAAATCTTACATGCTAAGCGAGTGCTCTACCATATTCCGCATACGGCTGTATTGTCAAATTATTTGTCTTATAAGTATATGTCTAATATTTTTTTATGTTAGAATTGATTTATATTTTTATTTATTATCTTTCTTACTGTTTCTTTACCAGAATCTATTTAAGAAAAAAAAACAATTATTTAAAAAATAAATTTAGTACTTAACTCAAATTGTTACTTAATACAAATTTACTCGAATAATTTTTAGGAAAAAATTTTAGAATGGGACTCGCAGTTAAATTTAGTCAGTTTATAATTTTTTGTTTAGTTTTACATCATTTATTTATCTCCAACGATTCCAAATTATTTGATTTGTGACCAACACCGTTTATATGCAAAATTGACAATCCCAATTTTTTATCAAAACCATGACCGCTTTCTATCAAATGATTAAAAAATTCTGAAAACCCACTATTGTTCAAACATCTCGAATGCTCTCTTACTTTTATATTAAAATTTTTACCCGTTTTACCAATATATATTTGGTCAGTTTCAGATCGTCAACTAACTACATTTTTAAATTTCATTAATCAATTAAATTATTTTTTAAAGAATTGTTTTTTTTTAAAATGGATTCTGGTAAAGAAACAATAATATATGTTTTTAGTTAGTTATGACATCCTGAAGAAGATAATGGTATTTTTCGAAACCGGTAGATGTATTTAAACTCAATTCAGTGGTTAATAAAACAAAGATAATAAATAAAATCATGAATTTTAACCAGAAAGTCAATATTGCTAATTTTAAAAGAATTGATTTAATTCAGTTGGCAAAATAGTTACATCATTATTCCTCCCCTGGTATCGAAATCTTCAAAATGCTTGAGTGCAATATTTCAGAAGCATCAATCTTCTTTTCTCTCATAAAATAAATATATCTAGGAGTAGCTTTTATATCGTGAATTTTATTTTTATTTTCGCTGCAGACATTTACGCCTCAGTTTGCCTTTCAAATCATGGATATTGATACGGGCACGTGAAACAGCCCACAGCTCGGTGATTGCCGTTCTGTCTCCATCCCCCGACACCTCCCAACAGCCCTCACCAGCGAGAAAACTTCTCTTTGAAGAAAAAATTCAATAACGTTAAATTTTTCCCCCCACTCGTAATTCCTTATCTCTAATATCTAATAGAAAAAAATAATTCTCTTAGCTGTTAATTGTGGGCTTTTTATTTAGTAATTTGAAATATATATAATTTTTTCAATAAGTAAACATTGCACTATATACAGGTTGAGTCGTATTCTTGTTAGTACTATAGTTTCGAAAAGTACAGTCCCTGTCAGCATCAGTTATAGATGATAACTAAGATCATCATACTGGGCGGGGTGTGAAAGGGGGTAGTCCAATAACGATTGGAAAATACCGCTACTCTTTCCACGCCCTCTTCTATTAATCGATGCTAAATTAACGCTAACAAAAATATTATCTTAGGTAGTCTGACTTCTTAATCGGTAAGGAAGTTAAACAGCCAAAATTTCATTGCATCCAATCTACGTACATCTTTTCACTGTTTGTTATTATCATTATCATCATCATCATCAACCGTTTTCTATTCACTATTAAATGAAGGCTTCTTCAAGTGTCTGTCACTTTCCTATGTCCATTGGTAATCATTGCCGCGTATTTTCGCAGAGTTTGATGATTTAATCAGCTTTTAGCTGTCTTGATTTCTCTTGATGATTGCATTTGTTCAACGATTATATGTCATCTGAGATTGTTGGCCTACCCATTGCCGTTTAATTTTCTTGACATATTCTATTATATCAACTAATTTTATCTGTTCTTTTCCACGCGCATCTTCTTCCTTCTCTTCAAATAGTGAGATCAGTCATTTAAATACACTTTAGTTTGGCTGTTCTGTAACTAATTTTATCGTATATACACCTACCTCTGGATTAGAACATTTGCTGTCCTAGGTAAATATACTTATTGTCTTGTTCGAGCTAGGTTTGATTTTTTGTTTACATGAATATCTATCAAATAGATATGTCACTATTCCTCATAAAAAATAAGACAAAGAAAACCACAAAAACCGTCGGTCAGTAAATCCTTCATCAACCTTGTGCAACGTATTTACTATAATTCTTTCAACCATCTGTCTATTGAGTGAACTAAATTCTACTGTATTTGGCAGTGAATAATAACAGTAAGAAACAGTTTTAAAAATCACGTGTTTTCACTCGAACACTCATTCAATTCAAATCAGCACAAATCGTCGACGATTTACGACAAAAAAAATCGCACTTGTTCATACAAAGGAAACAGTGTAAAAAATTCAAATTCTTTATAGATTCACGAACACAATAAATTCCATCGGGTAGCTCCACGCGCCGATCGTGATTTAAGCGGTAGGAAGTTATGAGCTATAAATTCTAGACATTTCTTTGTCTGTTTATCTTGAACCACCCTTCCGCACACCCTTGGGCCAGTGGCTGCTCCCTTAACACGCGCGAAACTATTACTACTATTTGAAAATATATTAATGTCAATGAGTAAGAAATGTCGTAATTGAATATATTTAAAAAAATCATTCAATAAGTATTTTGCATGTTTTAATGAAAATATATATGTCCGATTTCTGAGTTTATAAATATGAATTAAATCCTTTATGTTTTGCTATTGTGTATCAATTCTTTCAGCAGATTAAAAAATATACAAAAATACATCTTATTTCTTTTAAAGTACTAGACTAGATATCGGTTCGATAGGGATGTGATCTTCATCCCGAGAGACCGCCAAGTTTAATAATATCAGAAATATTAAAAACGTTGATGCGACTGCGTATTATTATATCGTACAGCACCACACATTGATATATTGCATAGTTACTTATGTCAAGAATATGTATATGATAGAATAGGCTGGGTTTTATATATAACAAATTTTATAATATGCGATACATTATTAATACATATTTTTTGTGAAATGTACGCTGGTGTTGTTCGAACGTCAAATTTACTATTGTCAAAGTCAATCCCGCCTAATAGTGTGGCAAGATAAAAAATCATTAAATATTTGCAATTTTCACCAAAATTGATATATTTTAAATATTAAATTACAGGAATTACATACAATTTTATGTTTTATCTATGGCTTTATTAACCCCTGTGTTCGAAATCTGTCACTTTGCTGGCGAAAAATCTTCTTTAATATCAATTACCCAGCGAGATCATCATCTTAGGAACTCTCATCACTAAAATAGTGGGATGTTGAATGAAACAAATAATAGATATCTCAAAGTGGCGAAGCTATTTTTTTAAACTATATTTAATGAAAAATATATGGAAGTATAGGTAATTACAGGGTTTGCGACCTGTCTTCGGCTGGCTTAAGTGATCACTTAATAAATATAAATATAACGTACACCAATTCTCACCCATCAATCTCCATATCTGTCAAATTTTGAAAAGTTAAATATATGTTAATATGTGAAGTCACTTCGAGTACCACTATACTTTTGCCAACTATAGACTAAATTTGATAATTCATTTTCTCTGAAACAGCATGTATGTCACAATGAGAATCTAATTGTTTATTGAAATCATTTAAAGATATATCCTTTATCTCTAAAATGTTTTTAACACATCATACTAGAATACGCCTGAAAAATCCATTTCAATTTTCAATTTAATATTTTTTTTATTTTGACCAGTATATTATTAACAATATTTGAATATGTTGAAAGATACACAAATAGCTGTGAATTGTCCGATCAAAAATGTGTTTTCGCAAAAAACAATTACTATAGTGACTTTTTCATCATAGTAATAATTTACAACTGATCACACAGCCAGTATTTAATGTGTCTAATGATTTAGTGCGTTGAAAAATGTAAACTATTTTTCTGAATTTGGATGTCAGATTTATTTTTGATATTTAATTAATATAATACAGGATGAATATTATGCACCAAGCCGATGTTGTTTTTGTAAAAATGGAAAATAAAACATATTTTTTAATTTAAGTTTATATTTAACAATTATGTACTTTATTACAATTATGTACGACGTTGACCAAGTAGCAACTTTTAGCAGTGGCACAAATGCGTGCTCTTTTAACTATATTTTTTATAATCTTATCGTACACTCGGGTGTTATTTCAGCACTTTTATTTCGTCTTGTAGAATCGAAATTTTTGTTGGTTTATTAACATAGATTTTTTTTTTCAAGTACTCTCAAAGAAAATAGTCGGAAATCGTCAAATCAGGTGATCGAAGAGGCAATCGATATCACCACTTTTTGACATTATGCGGCTGGGCAAAATTTCAAGCGTAGCTCGAGCTGTGTGTAAAGTGGCACCGTCCTGTTGAAACCACACGTATTGCAGACCCAATCGACGTAGGCCACCAAGAACATTTCCAACATGTAACGATATCGATCACCATGAAAGGTTACAACAGTACTGCCTCTTTCATCCTGAAAGAAATAGGGCCTAATGATATCACAGTAACTCAGTGTGAGTGTAAAGATTGTTTGTGTAGCAATTGAAAATTTTCAGTGGCCCAATAATGGCTGTTTTGTTTATTAAAAAAGCCCGCCAAGTCGAAATAAGCTCCACAATAAATTGTAAATAACTACTCTCTATGACTACAAAATATAAACTAACAAATATATGTTTAATCAAAATAGCGGCCGAACAAAATCGGCCTGGAACGTAATATTCACCCATAAATATATGGCAGTTTATTAAGTAACGTGTTCATTTATTTAAATAGAGGTATTATGTATGTATAATAAATTGTTTTTTTTCTACTACTAGCCGCCACTGCCGTAGACTACCTAATGTTGTAACTTCCAGTTCCTCATCCCCTAGGCCCTAGGACGCAGCCTTGAACATCTTCCCTTGTTTGCTTTTTTCGTACTCAAAAATGGAATAAGAGTAATAAATTTATGTCGCCAATATTTAATTTTATTTCATTTGCTTTTTGTCGTACAGGATAATTATAAAAAAAAACGTTATTTATACATTTTTAAAAAGCTGAAATAATCTTTCAACCATTTGCTTGTATTGCTCGATTTATGCAACGCTATTTTCATAAATATATCATATCAAGAGCGTTTTATATGTATCATAATTGTCATCTTTTTAATAATGTTTTCCTTGCAATGTATTTATCAAAGGAAAACAAAGAGTTTAATGGTTTTGAGCAAAGTACAAAAAATGATCGTCCGTAGATGATATATTTTTAAATACTTTTAAAATTGGAAAAATTAACTTTGTGGTTAAAATACATTATTTTTATTTATTAATTTTGTTTTACTAACCGCTTATTGAGTTTAAATACATCTGCCGGTTTCAAAAAATATAATTTTCTTCTTCAGGATGTCAATACTAATCAAAAATATATGTTTTTGTTTCTTTAACTGAATTTATTTAAAAAAGACAATAATTATTTATAAAATAAATTCAGTACCTAACTCAAACTGTTATTTGATACAAAATTACTCGAATAATTTTTAGGAAAAAATTTTAGAATGGAACATGTAGTTAAATTTAGTTGGTTGTTAATAATTTTTTGATTAGTTTTAAATGCTTTATTTATTATTTTTATGGTTTTGATAAAAAATTGGGATTGTCAATTTAGCACGTAAATGGTGTTGGTCATAAATGAAATAATTTGGAATCCTTAGAGATAAATAAAGCGTGTAAAACTAATCAAAAAATTATAAACAACCAATTAAATTAAACTAAAAGTCCCATTCTAAAATTTTTTCGTAAAAATAATCGAGTAATTTTGTATCAAGTTTGTATTAACTAAACGTCGACAGGTTTCAATGCAAATACATTTTCTTTAGTTAATTATCATTAAGTTAAGTACACGTAGATAGGTTTCAATTCAAATACATTTTCTTCAGTTAATCAGCTATCATTACTAAGAAGTATTATTTATTTAAGTATTTCGACATAGAAATCAAATTAATTATCGGAGTGGGAAGCGACCGCAGACACAGATGACAGAGGGAGATGAAGACAATACTCATGTTGGTTAACACAAAGATACTAGTAAATGATTAATCACAAATCGAGCCCTTAAACATTTAACATATATATGTATTATATATATTTCCTAGTGTTTAAGGTTGAGCGCAAAGGGCAAACTTACAGAGAACATATTTTTATTACCTAACCATAGTATAAGATTTAATATAAATATAATACACTTATACAATTTTAATTAACAATTTGACTCAATATTTTTTTTGCGGACCGTCCTGTAAAATAAAAAACGTCTTGTTTAGAAGTATAAGTTAAGAAATATTTAAATAAAAATAAAATGAAGTATACGACATTTTTTAAGTCTACAGTTCTTTGAACCTTGGTTGTAATACATAATAGTTTAGTTTTTTAGTAGATTTTTTGTTATAATGCACATTATTGACGTACGGATATTTTGAAGTTTTTTATATTTCTGCAGGGAGACAATAAAAATAAGATAATTTATTTCTAATTAAGTGAATTAAAATTGTACCAAGCTAGAATGACGTTACGTTCTAAAATGTTTAGGTAATTTATATTTTTTGTATTCTAGATATTACGACAAAATAGATTTATTTTCTTTGTAGATTAGAATTATTAATACTTTTTAAAAGATATATTAAATTGCACTGCAATTAATAGGTTGTGATTTATAGGTATCTAAACCTTTTAACTGATAACCTCATCTGTCACGGAGGATACCAAAAATGGTCGAGGTAAGCTTTAAGTTTGTTAAATAAAAATTTCTGAATAGAACTGAATTGAAGAACTGATGTCGCCGAATGGCAGAATAATTTTAAATGTGATATTGAAAATCGCGTTTCGTCATATCTCTGCCTGATCTGATCTGTATGACTCTCTCCATACAATAATTCCGCATTGTAAAATTAGTGAATTATGATGATTGGTTTTTGGATTTTGGATTTCTGACAGACATTTCACAATTTGAATATTTTATGTATATTATTTTCTTCTTCTTATGCTCTCTCCGTTGGACGTGCGGCTCGATGCGGCTCTACAGCAGACTGGCCAAATCATTGCCTCAAGTTCTTCAGCCATGATGTTCTTCTTCTTCAGGGCCCCGACTTCCATCAATCTTTACCTGCATTGTGAGATGCAAAATCTCGCACTAGTCCGAATATCTCATTACACATCCGAGATATTTAATTATTGCTTTAATTACTTATTTTCCTTTATTCATCCGAATTATAACATCTTCATTCGTAATTCTATTCATCCAGATTATTTTAAGCTTTCTTCTCGAATGCTTCAAGTAGCCTTATCATTTCCTCGGTTAAGTGTCCATGCTTCCATTCCATAGAATAAAATCGAGAACACATAGCATCTGACTATCCTCATTCGTAAATGAAAGTTGAACAGAACATCTATTTCATGCGGATAAAGATTGCGTGAGCTTGTCCAATGCGGCATTTGATGTCAACAGAAGGATCGCACCTTTCGTTTATATTGCAACCCAGCGACTCGTATATAATACTTTGTATCTTCTCCAATTCATTTCCGGCAATATAAAGACTTTCATTGTCAGCTGCGTAATGTTTGCTAATAAACCTATATTTTGTTTTAGTTGTATTAAGTTCTAATCTAAAAGTCTCGAACGCGTTCACTACTTGGTTCAGCAAAAGTTGTAAATCTTCAATGTTGCTCGCTAGAAGAACCGTACTATTTGCAAAACGCGGATTGTTCAGATAGAAACAATAAAAATATATTAAAATATATATATTCATACACCAAAAAACGTGTCACTTTAAAATGCTTACTATTTTCAAACTAAGTTAAACGCTAGTACCATAAAAATAATGCATTTAACATGCCGATGGATTGATTTTTTTCTTAGAATTAGTCAGAACTTTTCCAAAATACAAGAATTAAAATATATTTTTTCCATCAACCTCGAGTACAAATGTTTTTAATTATTGTAGTCCTAATTTTTTACTGTAACCCATAAAGGATGTTGTTTTTTTTCAGTTTTCCCAAAAAGGATGCTCTGTTTAGATGTGTGCCGAGAACATTTTTTATTACGTACATAATTCAAGGCTTAATTTATTTTTATGTGGCCCCAAACTCGCCCGCACATGCCACGAAGTCACTAATATTATTATACTTTTTAATTCGCGCTGTTTGCAACACTGCTTCACTTCACGTATTCTCATATCCTGTGCCTTGTTATTTGTGGCGGCAATAAGGCTCGCGACCTCTCGCGCTCCGAGGCAAATAAATTGATATTATTATACCATAATTTAACAATTCGGTTTACAACAATACATGTTGAAAATGTAACCGCGGTACTCCAAGACAACGAAGATCAGACTTATACAGTCTCCGGTGTATTATATATTTTTATATGGTGTAGAAACATGGACTCTGAAGACAGAGGGGAGAAAACGGATTGATGTGCCTTTAAGATGTAGTGCTGGAGATACATATTGCGCATCCCATTGATGGCATTTGCTTGAGATGAATCTTTCAATTTTTTGTACGTCTTGCGAGAAGGGAAGATAGCTTGCTGCGGTGGGTCACGGAGGAGAATGAAAAGGAAGGTCCCCTACCCGTTGGATCGACCGAGTGGAAAAGGCATCTGCTCTGGTGGCAGCCCTAAGATCTGCAGGATGCCGAGAAAAGTGGAGGAGCATAGTTAAGAGAGCGAGAGTTCACGGGAATCACGATCCTCAGTCATAAGTGACCATAGTGGATGAATTAAGAAATATTAAAATAGAATACGAATAGAATAAAATAGATAATTTAAAATTAACAATTAATACAATTAATTGTTAATTTTAAAAGCATTATTATGGCGAATACGGCTAATAAAGCAAAACTATACAAAAAACTGACAATTAAATATAGAATTGTGTCATTAAATATATATTTTTATCAAAACTGTTTAAAAAATAAAGTTATACCTAAAATATATATGTGGAATGTTTAATTAAAAAAAAAATAATAATAAATAATTCTAATATTTCTGTTATTAAAGCTAAACAAGCGTGGCTAAAAGAAGATTTAAAAAGTGCATTTAAAAATCGTAATAAAATCAAACTTGACCTAAAATTATTACATACAGAATTAGTACATGAACTTCACGCCATAGAATGGGATTTATTTGATGATAAAGTCCGAGATTTTTCATCTAGAAAAGCCTTTAAGAAAAGAGTGGCACTTGATAAAAAACTTAAAATACTATGTGATAAAAAAACCAATATTACTTAAAGGAAAAAAATAATATTCATTTTGATTACACATTTTATGATTTTAAAAATTTTTCATCTCATGTTTTTCTTCCAGAAGAAATATTCAAAAGGTTTTAAATATAATTTACAATAAAATAATAATAATATTAATAGTGTTATTGAAAATTTGGCAATAGATATTGAAACAGCATTATACAAAAAACCAAAAACATTTCATTACCAAGTTACATATTATTTAAATAATCATCAAATTCCTATAAATTCAGTGAAGAACAATCAAGATATAATGCATGCTAAAAACATACGAGAAGCTTTAAATAAAGAAAATCTTATCTTAACAAAAGCTGATAAAAGTCATACATTAATAGTGATGAATAAAATTGATTATATTTCGAAAACTGAAAATTTCCTCAAAAGTGACCAGTTTAATATAATGACAAAGGATCCGACTCAAAAATATCAAATGAATATTAAAAGTGCTTTAAAAGATTTCATTAGTGATATATTTACTGATAATACCATTTTATCAGATCTAACTTTAATTTAATTTTAAAAGTGTATTCCGTATAAAAAGATAAATAAGAGTGATATTTTAATAAGACCTGTGGTTTCATACTGTAGTGCTCCAAATTTTAAATTATGTTCTTTTATTACAAAAACTATAAATAGACTTAATATTTTTAAACAAAAATACACTCTATAAAAATCGTTGCAATTAGTGGATATGTTACAGGACATGGATCTTCCCAAAAATATTAAATTTGTTTCTTCTGATATTGTTAATTTGTTTACTAATGTACCTATTAATGAAAGTAAAATTTTAATTTCTGATTTTTCTAAATTCATCGAATTTACCTAGTAATTTGGTAAAAGATCTATGTCGTTTGTTAAACCTTTGTATGAACCAAAATTATTTTCAATTTAATAATATAATATATAATCAAACAGAGGGTCTTCTTATGGGAGCACCCATAAGTCCACTAACAGCAGATATTTTTGTAGACAATTTGGAAAGGAATATTTTTGATTGTGATTCTCCTTTGTTAAAAAATATTTTGTTATGGAAAAGGTATGTGTATGATATATTATGTATTTGGTCAGGTTCACAACGTCAACTTACTACATTTTTAAATTTCAGTAATTCATTTAATAATAAAATACAATGTACATTAGAAATGCAAAATAATTCGACCCTAAATTTCTTGGATCTAACATTGATTAAAAATAATAATAAAATTGAATTCAAAATTTTTAGAAAACCAACTTTTACATATATTATCATACACAATGAATCTAATCATCCATAATCACACAAACATTCAGGGTTCGTTTAGTCAATTTCCTATGTCAATATCCAATTTCAATATTGAATTGAATAATATTTAAAAAAATAGCAGTTAATAACGGGTATAATACAGGTTTGATGGACAGTATTTCAAAAAACTAAATTAAAAGAATATAATAATCAACTTTCATATAAATCACAGATAAAACATAATGATAATAATGATTATTGGCGTAGGATTTTATACATAAATAACTTTTCGATTCAAATATCTAAACACATACCACGAAACCTTAGACCGGCATTTTATACAAATAATAGTATAGGAAATTTACTCAAATTCTAAAGACAAAGATGATAAATTTAACAATTCTGGTGTCCATAAACTTAGTTGCAAGGATTGTGCTGCATTTTATATTGGTAAAACGGGTAGAAATTTTAATATAAGAGTAAGGGAGCATTTGAGATGTTTGAACAATGGTAGGTTTTCAGAATTTTTTAATCATTTGATAGAAAGTGGTCATGGTTTTGATAAAAAAATGGGAATGTCAATTTTGCATGTAAACGGTGTTGGTCACACATTAAATAATTTGGAGTCGTTGGAGATAAATAAAGCACGTAAAACTAATCAAAAAATTATAAACAACCAATTAAATTTAACTACTAGTCCCATTCTAAAATTTTTTCCTAAAAATTATTCGTCTAAATTTGTATTAAGTAAAAATTTGAGTTAGGTACTAAATTTATTTTTTAAATAATTGTTGTTTTTTTAAAAATAGATTCTGGTGAAGAAACAATAATATATGTTTTTAGTTAGTTACGACATCCTGAAGAAGAAAATGGTATTTTTCGAAACCGGTAGATGTATTTAAACTCAATTCAGTGGTTAATAAAACAAAGATACTAAATAAAAAATACAAAATTTTTCGTCTGTTTTTAATACTTGATGTTATTAGTAGAAAAAAATGCACTTAATTTCAATATTGTTTGAAACAATGAGATAGCTATGATCCATTGTGGATCTTTGCCATCACAACTGGGAGTCGCCACTCTCATCATTTTTCACAGGTAGTCTTTCAGACGTCTTACTCCTTTTCATACAATACATATACTTACAAATAATTTTCTAATGTGTCATTTATCAGTTATTTTATAATTAATTCGCTACAGCTGTGAAATAATTTATGACAGCAACAATGTATTTATATAACGCAGCAATCTCCCATTTTATCAGAAATATATTTAAAAACTCCCTGCTAATTAATTAATTATCACTTATAACATTATTTTCATCTTTAGCGACTTCATGAGACTCGGAAGTCTGTGAACGCCGTCAAATAGAGTGCCATCCGCCTCTTGACATCACCTTTGTGGTCCGGTCTGCTGGGCTCTCGCCTAAATCTACGTCTTTGTTTCACGTCGTGGTCTCGATTCTGTTGGCTGTGTATATTACGGGACTTATATATTTTTGCTACATGTCCCGTATGTTTTAAGTTGTTAATCAATAATCATATTTTACATATTTGGTTTATCAAATATAAATTTAGAGTAATAAAAATAATTAAAGAACGAAGGAAAATACAATTTTTAATAACAAAAGAAAGAAGGAAATAATGCAACATGAGAAATATATAGGACAATACCTACCTGCAATTTGTAAAGATAATACATTACAAAATGGACTAAGGGTGTAAATGTATATGTAATGTTTTAATTTGGATATAGATAAGTAATCAAACCATCATATTATATCAAATATCCAACATGTCTATTATTATGGTGACAAGGTTGGTTGCGTCATTTTTAAATCTCAGTAATTCACAATTTATGAAGCTTTTAATGATAAAGTATAATACTAATGCCATGTAAAGTTTAAAAGTTCAATATTATTTGAATTGAATCTGTGTCCGTTTGTGAACTAATTTCACTAAACTTGAACATAGAGCGATAATCGATTATTGCGAATAGTGATTAGGTGCTTTATAAATCATAAAGTTTATTTAAAGTTAAATGACTTAAAATTATTTTTCTGAATTTTCATCATAATGTTTTTTAAATGCGCATTATTTTGATTGAAGGATAAATATTACTCTAAAGCTAAAACCTGACGATGGAAGCTTCAATCGATACTGAAAAGCCAATTTAAATGGGTAAAAAACCCACCTTGACATAAAATTCCGATATTTACATTGACTGCGGCCGTGAAAGCTTCTGAAATTGGTTACTTTTAACCCCTTTTTAAGGGTAAATTAAAAGCAAAGAATCATTCCAAGCACCTCCAGTAAATGAATACACTCCGCTTGCAATAGGTTGGTTCAACCCTCGGGCTATTAACGTCTTATAAAAGACCTTTCAACCCTTCTTCACTCTTCCCTTTGAGCTTTTCAATGAGAAAGAACCTTTGAGATTTCTACCCCTTTCGTTTTATTAGTTCGATCGGTTTTTTGAATGGCAGAGTTGTTTTTCCAGCCAAATATCTATAATTATTTAGTAAAAAAATGTTGAACGAAATGGCTGTCTTTTTGACATGATCTTCAAATTTCTCGAAAAAAAATGTAATTCGATTGAATTTCATTGAAAAATACCAAATAAATAAATGGAAAACATATTAATTTGTATATTTTATATAGGAATTAATATATCTGTAGTGAATCTCAAAATATCAGATAATTAAAATTACTTTTGCAAAAGAAAATGTAAGTTCTACTAAAAAATATTTAAGGCTTTGCGTATTTTTGTACATAAATCAAAAACAGGACGTGGCGAATTTACAAATTACGCCATTTTTAAACAAAAATGTATACTATTATGTGATATATTGAGCATACAAAATACGTTTATACCTACTATTTTACATTGATATTACGTGTAAAATTAGAATATATTTTTATTTTAAAGACTACAGATTATATTTATGAAGAGAAAATCCTGAAATATATATTATAACAAGCAATAAATATTACATCATAATTTATTGTTTGTTATAAAATATTTTGATCGAAGTCAATTATAATTAAATTCAATCAATTAAATGATAATAAACTGACGAAATTGGCAGTGTTGCGATACTTTAGAATGTATAGTTCCTTGATAATTAAACCAAAATAACAAATCATTAAAAAATACAAGGTCATATAGGACTTTATTTGAGATCTTCATATTACTGGTAGACTATACTTCCAGCTAAGATACCTACGCCAGCTTTATTAGTTTGGCCCAATACATTTTACTCCAAGTGATACCATTTTTCCATTTTTAAGCTACCATCTTCTTGAAATGCAATGTTTTATATTAATACATAATACATTTGAATTATAAAAAAAAATCAATTAAAATACAGAAAACTGAAAAAAAATTTAAAATTCTCTACTGTAATTTCAAGAATATTTCGTTCATACTGATCGTCATTAATCATTAGTGCAGTTCTTCCGCACATGCGACTGAACTCAAATTTTCAAATATCTTGGATACTCGGACTAGTCTCGCAAAAATCATCGATAGCTCATTCTTACAAAAGCTGAACTTTTTAAAATCTTCAAGCTGTCAAACACTTGAAAAGTGAAAGATGAGACGGTATGTTATCAGATACGAAGATTTCAGAGCACGCACTGAAAATAATATGGGCGGATAATTTACGCAAAGATACAATGTGGCTGCTGGCAGATCGCAGCTCAAACAGATACGGGGCTATGGACCTGTGTGGTCTTTAGGGTTAGTATAAGAAGTATAGAAAATGAAAGTCAGTTCGGCGATTTTTTTAATGCGTTTTCTTCATCTTATAATCCGTATTTAGCACTGTTTCAGGAGAGTATCTGTCCTCCCCTCCTCAGACAGATACTCTCTTCACCAACAACGTGGACCCGTCAGACGGTTATTATTATAAGAGTATATACGTTTGTTATTCTGAGGTACCATTTTTGTTTTGTAAAAGTTTGTTTTATTTCTACGGAAATATTAAACGGCGTCATTTATCGCAATAATAAATCAAGGCCTTTCAGGCGGTGAAAGAAAGTTTGATGAATTTCGAAACTTTCTCGGAGAAAGATGCCGGAATGGTCTCGGGAAAATGTTTTACGTAGGAAATTCATTGCATTCTTCCTCTTGGGAGATATACGCACACAAAACCTCAATAAGGTGGATTAATTTTTAACGAAAATATTCTTACAACGCCATATTGATTTCTAACAATGTTAATACTTCATTCACATAAATGAATATTTTTACTTATATTTATTAATGTTTTTTTTACGTGAAATTATTATAAAAAAACAATTTACAACTCATAATATATACGTATATACCTATACAGAGAAAGAAACATACAGTTGCTTAGTTATCCCGCGTTACTCATTAAATCACATTAGTCATCTTCAGGTCTTATCGATAAAGTTTCGTTCTAAAATGATCGTGAATTACGTATTTTCAGTCTGGCAGTTCAGAGTTAAATAAAATCACCAATCTTTACGTTATATACTTGGGGTATTCGCTGCTAATGTTTGGTTTCTGGTAATTCTGTGGGGGAAATTATTATTATTGTTATTTGTTTGTGCGATAAGGGTTCGGAAAAATTAATATTTATGGATTTTTAATATTGTTGTCAGTAATGGGGTAATTTGTATCTGTAATAATATATTGAGCCAGTGAAAGCATGGAAACTAAGACGCGGGATATTCAAGAAACTTTCTCTCTTGTTATACTCACCCTGTGAAAACCTCAAATTGAACGTATATTTGTACATTTTTATTAATAATGTTCATGTTCGTGGTAGTTTCGAATATGGTGTTCATCATGAATTTTAGATCATTCTTAAATAATAATAATCGACAGGAAGTAATAATCGGTTACTTCTAACTCCAGTCGTTCGTTGTATTGAACTTTTATCGGAATGTTTTAGGTTCACAACTCTATTCTGATTTAATCTTACTTGTCATTGTTTAAACAAGCTGAGAATTAACTATAGTACCATACATTCTTTAAATATTCTATAAAAAAATCTATGGGTCTCGGGTAATATTTGTGAAAGGTAATATTTAAAAATCTTCCTTATCTAATAGGCAAGTAATGAAACTTATCTAGGAAAGTATTATGAGATAGTGCCAAAAAATTGTCGTTACTTAGATATATCAACTATTTATTAAATCTGTGAGTTTAACAGCATAATGATGTTTAATAAATGTAAGTGAAACAAATAATTTGAATGAATGAATGAGTAAACTCTCTCACCAGTGAAAACTAATACATTTTTGCAAAAATTAAATTTTTCAGCGTGTTAAGTAATATAATTAGCACATTGTCTCTACTTAGACGTTTAGACTTAAACGTTGAGATTATTAACCTTGTCTATGCGAAGTACAACAAAATTACTAGCACTCCGTACAGGGGGATAAAAAGTCCTAAAGAACATTTCCTTTCATTAAGACTTTTTTTTTAAACAAAAATGTGTTAAATGCATGGTTATAATTATTATACGCATACATATTGATTTATTGTATATACGTATTGTTCGATTTTGAAGAACAGTGTAACTATACTTCATTCGCTCGCACACATTGATGCGAGGACCTCTAATGTATATGCACGAATGAAACAAAACATAAGACCCGACACAGATAAGTGAAACAAAACATAAACGTTCCGATATAGTAGTTAATTGTAATATTTACATTTTTAAGTTTGCACCAAAAAATTATAAAAATATATATATATAATGTTGATTTGGGGTATTACGAATCCCCCGCTCCCCTAAGGCTGGGTTAAATAAAATATACTCATAAATACTAGAATACTCACAAAAATAGAATAATACGTATAACGAGTATTGGAAACTATTTATAGGAAAAAAAACTTTAACTTTAGTCACAAAGCAAACTTATCACTACTTCGTCTCTCTCTTTAGTTCTTCGCCAATCCTTGTCATGTACATCACAATTTATTTACGCCTCACTAAATTAAAAAATTTAAGCAGCTAATAGCTTTATTTTTTAAATATGATGTCTCTGTTTTTTTCATGTAAACTAAGTGCATTCAAATAAAAATTTTGATGTATTATTATGGTTAGGAAGTAAGATTAGGAATTTACATAATTTTTGGGCTTCTAACAAACTCCTTAAATGTTATAAAAAATCTTTTTATATTTTAATAATTGTTAAGAACAGGAACCACACTGAAAATAATAGAAGCCGTGAGGTCAGGAAGGCTGTTCTCATTTTGTTCCAACGTTCAAACGTTGAAACGTTCCACTTTTAGTTTACAAACAAAGGGGGACTTACATATATTCAAGCAGAGAAGGTCCTTGGAACAAGTTTGTACTATTTTGTAAGTGAAGACGCACCGAAATAATATGTAAACTTCGTTTTGAAATTATGTACAAAACTACCAGTGTTTGCAAAGGTTTATCCTTAAAATATATAATTATACACAGGGGCGCGCGCACCATATAATCAAAAAAGTTGTGCATTACTTTAATTCTGCGAAATAAATCAAAATTAAGTATTTATTTAATTATGTATGTAAGTCCTTACACAAATAATTATATTTTTTAAATGTTTGTGTAAGGATTATATATTAAATAACTAGAATCATTAGCCAGAAGAATTCAGAGATGACAAATAAAGCTGCATATGTGTTTTTTCGTAAAATATGTCCTATACGTATACGAACTAAACCCAACTCTCGCGCCACCCGGTGTTCTGAATACACGCCTTCGCTTGAATATACGTGTTGCATCACTTAATAACTTAATGTAGTAATTATATTTTTAAAGAATTAATATTAATTCATACAGGAACACAGGATTCACAAAACATGCTTCTGAAAGAATGTATATCTTATAGAACCTCTAATGACAATACCTATTACTTTTACAGTATCGATGTTAGCAGCATAACCTAGATCTACGCTTAGTGTACGACACTGATAATATTTATTGTACATATTTTTGTTAGTTCTCCGTAAATTAAGGATCGTGACTCCTTAACATTGCGCGTAACGCAACAGACAGTCTTCTCATTCAACTACATGTGCAACTGAAAATGAACCAGCGGGCACTGGATATTTTTGAAAGCAAAATTTTGCCATAACTTTAGGTGTGTTTTAGAATATAAATTTTGGAGTACACGCTACAATAATGAGTTATATATTTTTTTGAATAAGCTAAGCATCTCAAAAAAAGTTTATCAAAATAGTAAGACTTTGATGGTTGGGAGTCTGTCCGAAGTCACCGCTGAATACATGATAAATAGGGTGCAGGAACTCGGAATGGCCTTAGCTAAGATGCAACAAAGTCCTCAATATTTGCCCAAAAGTGGAGAGAAACGGCGCGATTGATTGCGATGACGATGTTGTCCAAAAACTGGAAATCAACTTCCGCCATAACTCTACAGATAGATGAATACTAATATGTTTATCCTGGTGAATTCCGTAACTTGAAAAAAGCCCAATTGTTTACGCGCGTTTGAAATCCTTTAATTGTTAGCCTTGGGTTTTCATGTTGTTTGTATGCCTGTTTTTTCTCTGTGGACAGAGTGCCACTTAACTTGAACAGAAACTGTTCAGTCGCCATCGAAATGGGTCTGCAATTGAGAAACGCTCCAGGAAGTATATTTGGGGCACGCAAGGAATTTGTGGGAACCGACCAAGAACGCACAATATTGGAAGTCACCAAAGACCAGCCAGCAGCCCAGGTCTTACTGAGTGGCACAATCTTATTATTAATAGAAAACCCAGGAACAGAAAAAGATATCGAAAGTAAATTATCTTGAACACCTATTTTACAAGCTAATAGGATCAAGATGGAGAGAAAAACCAAGATATAAACGGAGTGTAATATTAAGATGGATCTGCAGGTAGACGAGTGCCCAAAATACTGAACAACGAGTACAATAGCGAAGTCAAAGACGGCACACTGTAGTGACTGCGGAAAAAGTAAAAGAAAAATATGAACAAGTTCATCCGGTAGCCAATCAGTGTAAAATATAATAAAAACAAGCAAAGTTATAAAACTTGTACCTGTATAATAATTATAATTTAAACCTCCCCCGCACAAAAGATTCGGTGTGCTCTCGTATAATAGTTGGGGTTAAACGTGGGGCCATCCGTCATGCGGAATCCCCAGCCGCCCTTCTGGGCTGTGTGTGTGAATTATCTTACAGCCACTTAGGAGAGAATTTCTTAATAACTCCAGATAAGGGGCTTTAGCGCAGAATTTTGCAAAAGTTACGCGCGCCGCAGCTGAAAATATTCTAAACACCGCCGCATATTTCAGCTGTGAAATTATTCAATGTTAAAACTTTCTCATCACTGTAATAGCGGTACTAAGATTCAAATAAAGATTCTGCCCTAAATAGAGATTATTTAACAATGACGTGGACATTTCAACCGCAACACTATCCTCGATAAAACATTTTAAATAAAATCTCCCATCGGCGTACCTCCTGCGTAGGCTCTTTCCGTGTATACTTTGTTTCTGCGGAATCTTTGTCCTTTCATCTCCTTCAAGATTGAATAAATAATTATCATATAAAAAGTATTTGTTAGCATTCCCACAATTTTGTATTAAGCATTATTGAGGGACGACAGTATTAAATCGATAGACTCGTAAGTTAACCATTCCACGATTATACTATTGTTGTGGGCGGTACTTTGTATCGCCCTAAGACCATCATTCAGGATTGAAACAGTTCCTGAAGTTACTTTGGTATGTTCATTGACCAAATCTCAATAGATTAATTGGCTGAATATATGAATAGTTAATGGGTAAATAGCTAGAAACATATACTGTTTCCCACATTCCCATGTACTCCTTCTCTTATTTAATTGAACTTATTAAAATATATTACTTATTTATTAAATATGGAGGCTGCTGTGTAAAATATTGATAAAATTATTAAATTTATAATGTTATGAAATTGTATGAAGTTTACAGAGAAACTCTAAGGCGATTCTTAAGTAAATTTGTGTTTCGAAAAAAAAATTTAACTATTGTAAAAATAATATGAATTTCTATCTCTCTTTTAGAACAAAATAGCGATAATTGAATACGTTATAGTATCTAGATAAATATTTATGTAATATGCTTTCTTTTTATTAATAGGTATAAATATTTAAATAGAGATGCGTATTCGGAATATGTGTTATATCAAAATAATTACTATTATTTAATGGCCTATGTCCACGGTGATCTCTCAATGAGACTGATCTCTGAAAGTCATAGAACACTTCGCTCTGAATTCTATACAAATTTTTACCCGCTTTCGAGACAAATCTCATTTCCGGAAACACGCCATGAGCTAAAGAGGAAAAAATTGGACACCTCTATTTATTGATTAATTAGCATTGATTCACCACATTAAGCAAGCATGTCTGTCTATACATGTAAAATAAAAATAACCAAAACAGTTTAAAATGATGAAATAGATTAGAAAGGGAAAATAAAATTTTATCTATGATGTACCATTTTATTTAAGGCGAGCGCATTTTTCATGAAATTAGAGCTATCGCAATGCTCAAAAATAGTGTCCTTCAATAATCTTGTCAATAATGAAGTGTGAATCAGAGACACGAACTTTTATTATAGGATTAATTAACAGCGTTCAGTACAACTAGCTATGACTTATTAGAGAAAAAAAATATCAATTCACGTCCGAAAAAGTAATGACATAATTTGACAACGCAGTATTTTGTGTAGTTGTTTTTATGGAAATGGAATGTAATCGATATTAGTAGAAAAGTCAATCGGCAAGAAACATGGTCGTTTGCCGTTTAGGGAGTATTCTGACGTCAGGGCGATAGATGGAGGACATCATGGATCAATAATTTATGGATATAACTGGAAAAGGTCGATACTCTGCAGTAGATAATTCAATAGTCCGATTAATAAAAATAGAAATAATATTAATTATCTAAGAACTTGTAAATATATAGACAAACCAAAATGTGCACCCCAGGACCTAATTTAACTGTGTTTAAACATTGTTTAGTGCTCGAGCCTAAGGGCTTGAAGTGGACAAGAACTGGACCTGGACAACCGAAGTACTAAAGGGTTGAAATCGTCTCAAGACCTTTGGGAATTATTTAGTGTTTAAGTTTTGAGTTTACAGAGTCACCAGAAGATGTGTTTATGTTGTAGTAGTTTTGTATTTATGAATACATCCAATTATGTATTCATAAATATATTGAAAATTCAAAGCTAAGTAAAGAGTAGATATTATTTAAATTATATAAATAGAAATGTGATAATATAAAAAAGTGAAAGAGAAGTACAATTTATTTCATATGTTCAAAAATGCGTGTACTCACAGAATCGAACAAGCGATATCGATACATATGGGTTGATTCAAGCAACTCTATGTATAAAATGTTATAAATAAATTTGTAATGAACTACTTACTTTATTGAATATATATAACAAAATAAAGCAAGATAACGTGCAAAATACTTGTAGGTAATGAATGTTTGGAACAAGTAAATTTGTGTATTTGGGAAGTATGTTTGATATCGAAAGGAGGGTGACTACAGGAAACAAAGTGAACAGCGCTTTGAATGGAATTATAGCTAATGGGAACTTACCAACCGAAGCAAAACTAGCGCCACACAATGGAGTCCTGACATACCGACACTAAAGCATAAAAGTGAGGCATGGAGGTGGCAGAAGAGGAGCGAAATTAGACTGAATGCAGTGAAAATGAGATCGCTTAGGTGTATGTGTGGCAGATCCATTTATGATATAGTAAAGAATGAAGAAATAAGGAAAGAATGTAAAGGTGATCTTAGTATAGTGATTAAGATTAAGAAAGAATCACTAAGGTGGTTTAGTTATATGGAACGGATGAATGAGGAGAAAATGATAAGGAAGATATATGATGCAAGTGTTAATGGCACCAATGGGATGATTAGGTAAACCAGATACTGGAGCGCGGTTCTGTTAGAAGCCTCAATAATCGGCGAGTTTGTATGAATGTAGATGAGGCGAGAACTGTGTGTCAGGACTGAAGAGCGTGGCGCTCTATCCTCTCTGCCTACCCCCGCAGGAAAACGTTTTACAAACCGAGCAGCCTCGAAATAATCAGTAAATTTCTTGTCCCGTGGGACGCGACCTCTCGACCTCTCGGTTTAAAATTTAGGTTATTTCAATTGAACATTATTTCAACTCATTCAATTATTGTTAACATCTCAACAGAAAAGTATTCCGTAACTGAAAATAATATTTTTGATTACTTAACATTGCATATGATTTTTAATAAAATTATTCTTTTATTTCCCATAAGAGGAAAATTTCATTTTTATTGTTTTTTGAAATTTTATTATAAAGTTTTTTGATATTGAAAACTACTTAACGTGAATAATTTAGAATGATTTATCCAAAATAGTGTATATCTTGAACATAGGTTTTAATAGGAAGTAATAAATGTTTCACCAAATAGATGTAACACAAAGTGAAAAAGATGGTTAGCAAAATTGTAACGAAATGTAATTGGTAACTAAAAATAACTTATATAAATAGATTTTGTATGAGTATATTTCTACATGATTTTTTTTTTTTGGTAATTAAGTTATCATTTATACCTGTTGTTAATGAGAGGGTGTGCACCACTTGAAGTCGTGATATAAATAATTCTCAGTTATGTGCGTAGTGCACAGTTTGGTTTATTAATAAAATAAAATCGTTTTATTTCATCGGGTCTAACTCATTTTCGATCTCCAAAATATCTAACTTTAATGGTTTATGATTCGTAAATATGGTATTTAATTATTATTCCACCGTTTCAGCTTGCTGCGACTGTAAAATCGTGGTAAACAGTAATTATCGAACAAGTCAGGTACTCCCAGGCTGGCACACTATAAAATAACAAAGAGAAGAGGATTGTTGGAAACTACGACTTCCACAACAACCGGGTGTTCTCGATAAAACCTCTCCGTTCGGTTTGGCCATTAAAACGAAACATCCGCTTGCTGTTTTATGTCTTTAAAATGTAGCCACCCCGACCCCAACCCTTCTGCCGGTCCTCAACAACAGCGGTCCACGAGAAACATGGCGATCGTGCCCGCAAAACATGACACATGGTCTTTATCTAATTAGATTTACAATACATACGACACACATATACAAACCTGATCCCGTACATTTTTATTTTATCTTTTATAAAAAATAAAATGGTTAAATGCTAGACTCATAAATGCTTTTTTTGTAGATTCTTATCTCCGACTTCTTTTATAATATTTCATTTCATATAAATTATATAATAAACTTTAATTATAACATTAGATTGATACAGACATTATTCGCCGTTTTATAAAAATTATACTGTAACGAAAATAAACTGAAAACATATTATGTACAATTATCATTAGGGAGCATAGTCACTGTAATCGTCGACTGATTGGTGCAACATTCGTCCTCTTCTACAGCCGCCAGAAGAGGCTGGTTATCAAAATCCGATGATCAACTCTTTTCTGATTTGTCTAATCAGCTTTGAAGCGAACAAACCACTCTCGGCATGCCCTTTCGCTAATCGTTCCTTCGCCGAAAAGATCGTCGAGGTCGCGAAATGACTCACTAGCTTTCCGCCATTTCTCCGAGTAGTACAGCATCATGTGGCGTGTATGCGGATGCTTTCTTAATTTTCTAACCGTATCAAACAATTCTATTATGACAAGTGCCAATCAAATGTCAAATTCAAAAAACAAAACGTCGCCAAAAAAACAGCGTATAATTATGCATCAATGAATGCATTGGAATGTGATCTATTTAAAAAAAAGAGTGTTCATAAATCCAGATCAATAAAAATACGTTGATTCATTAAATGTACATAAGCCTCATTTTAAAAATTTTGTGTGACTCGATAGGACGCCAGTACCTTATTGATCGTTGCGGAACAATGAATTTCAGTTCTCGCCCCATACTTTGGAGTAACTTTATGAATTGAGAATCCTGCATTAACTTCTTACGATAATTTGAGGGGTGCTGATGGAAAATAACCTATGCAATTGAAGGAAATGGAGAGTGGCGAATTTTAAAACGATTTTCTGGCAGTAATGACAGTTTTATAACTCATAACTGGTTTTGAAGACATATTTAATTTTTAAAATAGCCGCTATGGTTAAAAATTGATAACACGCATATTTTTCTCAAATCTCTACTTCTTCAATTGCAAAAGGGCGATTTTGTATTTCTTTTATTAAAAAAATAGCACCCCTCAATTACCTAATATTCAATTATAAATATATTGTGCGAAAAAATAAAACGTTTGTAGATGAATATAAGTTTATTCTTACATTTTTTAACTATAATTAATCCTTTTCAAACCATGCATTAACGCAGGTCTACCATCCCAATTAAACTTATAATATTTCGGTAAATACATGCAGGATAAAATTCATATTTTAGATAACCATTAAGAAAATATTAGCGCCTAGAAATGATTAATGAAGAACAAATTATGAAAAGGGAATAGTGCAAAAATAATTATTTTTCAATCCGATTCGTTGTAAAATATACTATTTGTGATATGACAGAAAAAGATCACACACTAATTTCGCAGTGAAAATAATAACAAACATACGAGTATAATTGTCTCTTTCCCACTAATTAAATGAAGAGAGATATGAAGGAAGGTCACATTGTCCGTCGATACTCAAATGCAATGAAATTAAGTACAGGTACTGTCACAGAAAATAGAAGAGCCTGAATCAAGCTGAGATGGCAATGCTCAAATACAGATATTTAATTTCATATAGTGCAATGAAATATCTTAAAGAATGACAAGCAATGCCCGAACAATATTATCTTGAAAATTTTTTCAAAAGAATTAAAATTACGATCACACGGAGTCTGCCGTTTAGTTAATGATCAAATAAATAATACGATAATAGTTATTATGTATTGCTACACGAGGAGAATATCATTTACTTATGAACAGAGTTGGCAATAAAGTAAAACAATTGAAGATGTATGACATGAACAGAGGTTGATATTGAGTTTTAAACAATGTCAACTGGTCCACATAAAAGCAATAAATATTTGACGGCCTCTTCCGTTAAAGTCCCATAAAAAGGTTTTCCAACACAATGTTACCGCAGTTTACATAAAATCTTTTCCTTCGGGTATTAAAATCGTCGTGAATCCATAAATTACAGATTCATCTTGTAATAAAATATTTATAGAGAGATTATGAAATATAATGTGTTTTTTATGGAACTCGATTATGAAAAGACAAAAATGAATTATTTTAAATACGATTATTTTTAAATACAATATCATTTAAATAAACTACAATAGTTTTTGAAGTGAATCTCTAACACGAATTAATCTGATTCGAGACAAAAATATGATAACAAAGTTGTTACGTCTATGTGCTGGAGCTTGTCTTGAGAGGTAGAGACTGGAGTGCGCGACCCGTTATCATAACCGGTATTGTATGTCGAGTTCTGAAAAAAAAAAAAAAAATTAAAAATCAAAAGCTTTTTCTTAATATACTCCAATTTTTAATACTTAAAATAAAATCAAATTCAGGTATAAAAAAAATAAATAACGAAATATACCTTCAATCTTAATAGGTATAAATATAATATGAAAATAAGTTTCAATTAGAACGCACTCGCTCGTAACTACAGATGCCTACTATTTTGGAGAAAATTTCGGGACATGTAGTCCGAAGAAACAAAAAATTAAATATATATAATAAGTGGAGTAGCTAAAGTTTGTGCTGCCCAGAGAGATCTTCGAGTCTAAAGTATCATGAAAAAGGGAACTCGAATTCTGGGACGGTTAACAACCTTATTCGTAACACTTTTCATTTAATCAACAATAATAATTTTTAGCACCAAAATAAATATTTAATAGTTTAGGAACATTGTATAGATAGATTATAATGTATTATATTTTACTTTTTCTTTATCTTGCAGTAGATTTGTCCTGTTGCGGGGTAACTAAGCTACCTCGCAACAGGACAATTATTAAATTGTATTTACAGACATTAAAAGCAATCAATGTTTTTTTTATCTGAATGTTATTATGTTTTGAAAAAAATAGTGATAACCTTACACTAATAACAGTTATTATTACTTCCTCACCTATATATGCTCTTACGTAGCCTCTAGTATTCTTGCGCGACTTTTAAACACCCAAAAACTACGAACATGGGAACGTGCTTACGTAGGTTAAGTAATGAATTATTATATTCTAGTTATATTAGCAAAGGGTTGAGATTAGGTTACGCAATACATATAAACAAGCATGCGTCACTTGTGTCGTACACTGACCGTGAGAAAAATTTGCCTACTACTTATCAGAATATTATCGTCAGGAAATGTTTCAAGATTTAAATCAATAGTCCCGAGACATCGGAACATTGTAATTTAAATTTCGATAAACTGATCCCGTCTTGTTAACAACTCGCGGAGACAATAGACGAGTAGACCCGAGCCTGATCACACAGTACAAACTTCGGATCCATTAGCAACAATTCCCGGAATTAATTTCAGAAGCCATACACGGATTGGCAAAAACTGTGATCAACTTCGCTACAGATATTCAGGGCCATCACAAAACATTCGATCGACATTAATATTAATAGGAAAATATTTTAATGAAATCAAATGACTACTAAAAGCGAACGATGTCGAAAATAATTTATTATTTCTCAAAATTAATCGAACACGATTCCAGGTTCCTTAGGATTTCGGCCAGCCAATAGTCACGGTCTTCCAATTAATTCCAAAATTCTTCCAAAATTTGGTTAAATACTACGAGACGTGTTGAATCAGAGATGAAGAGACATGTTTTCCTCCGTTCTTTAAAATTAATAATTAAGTACTTATGTATCAAAGTAATGAAAATGTTAAATTTTCACTTTACTATTTTTTATGTAGGTATATACAATTACTATCTATTGCAATATTTTACATTAATAATAACATATGATATAATTGTGTATTTTTTAAATACCATGTCAAAAAAACACTCACTGAATATCTCAAATATGTATTGATCCGCCGTATCGTTGGAGGCAAACGGACATGTGTTAAATCAGAAAGACACTGTTATAATTGGTCTATCATGCGTGTTCAGTTTACTTTAATATTCATCATGATTTGACTGTAGGAGTATATTTTTAGACAGTGATGAGGCATGAAACACCAATTACTTGAGATACACTGAATTTACTGAGCAAACATCTGCAACAATATTGTGCGGATATCAATAATTACAAGGCGGGAAGTAAAGCACAAAGTAAAAGCAAAACGATATATTTAGGCAAAGGTGCGGCAGAGAAGCTGATTACTCAGCATAGTGGCCTGCTGATGACCTGTATACCATGTGCGTAGTGACGTGATTACTGGATGACGCCTTGTAAATATATATCTGCGGCATTTCTCATCTTCAGTTCATCATCCCCATAGGACAATTCATTACCGCACGTCAATCCTTCTCGGTTACAAACTATCCCCTGTCTCAGATCTCGTATTCTCGTAATTGTAATAGGATTGAATACACTGGTATTTTCATACCATATTGTAGACTTCTGCGTTATATCTTCATTTCCAGACATCGTACTCATTTATGAGGTCATAAATTACAGGATGAACCGACGTGTCTTCTCTTTCGTCGTATTTTTTTAATGTATAAATGTCTACACATGAGCATATATGTATTATTAGTCATTTGTTATTTACATCTTAGAAACATATAATATATATTCTATAGCTAAAAAAAACAGTTTGTTACACATAGATTTTTTAAAACAGATTTAAAAAATGAATTGCCCAAATAGGCAAGTCTGTTTTAGGGTAAATTGGCAATTGGCTAACAAATCATATTTCACAAACCAAATATACTACTATAACTCAGATTAAATAAAACACAATCACTTTATATAAAACCACGAATTTTATTAAACTCCAACCGGTTTCGCTTAGCTTAAGCTTCATCAGAGCATATTTAAAACTAACAATAAATATAAAGAGGGAGACAGAATATAAAATTACACACGGAAAAGAGAGAATACATAGACAGAATATCAAGGGAGGGGAAAGCGCAATGTTGATGGATATAAAATTGATTTAAAGGAAACATACATAATATGGGGCTAAATGATAAATTTACTTAGTTATTAAGAATTGCACTACCATTATTAACTGCTTTTTTTTATCACAAGGGACTAAATTGTCCAACCGGAGACCAAACCTGTTTTTAAGGTGGATAAAATAAATTTTAAAATAATATAACTCATTGAATCTAGATAAAATACAATTTAAATATAAAATAATAGTACTAATAGTACATACAAGTCAAAGCAAAAGTAAAAAAGTATAAAATCAGAGAATTAAAATACTAATGTGCAATACAATATAATATGGTAGGGATTATTATTTATCAAAGTAGACGAATAAAGCCAATATTTCGTGTCTTTGCTAAAAATACTCTCAAGTATGTGTACATATATCTACACTTGTGTTCTGTATTCATGTGGGTACTTAAAAATAAGGGAATATATTTGCTTTTATTTATTTACAAAAAAATAAACTTCTCATTGCGCACGCGTTATTTTTAATTTTTCTTGATACATAGTATTTAACTTTTGAAACAATACTCCTTAATCACGGGTATCGTGAAGACTTCCTTATAATTTCCTTTGTCAAACTGACAAATATAAAATATGTATCGGTGGCTAACTCGGAAGAACGCCATCCCTGCTATGTGGTGCGTTATCCCGTTCAAACAACGTTGTTAGGGCGTTTCAATTAGAATTGTGGTTGCGAAGGCGACTAACACCGTCTCCTCGGAGGCGCCCGATTAAACGGATTACAGCGAGACAAAGGAAACTTGACACGTCACAGGCTGTTTCGAATGTTAATTTTTAATCAAAGCGCTTCGATGATTGCGAGAGCCACGGCACATCTTCAACGATCGGAAGACTGAGAATATTGATGAGAGGTATTGTTTTTAAGTTTTTACATTTTTTATTCCTGATATATTTTATTCGATCATAATATTTACTCCAATTAAACTTTTATACGTTGTGGAGGTCTAGCGCCTCCATAACCAGTATATAACCACACTAATTCATCCTCCACCTGGTTAAATACGCACAAACGCCAACTGTAATAATGACAAGCCCTAGAAGGTACTCGCCTTAGCAGCATTTTATTTTTAGACAATGAAGAAGAAATGTAAGAATTATAAGTATAGCAAAATATTAATTAATTAAGGAGAACATATTATTGTGATGTTACAGTTTTTTCAGATCATAGTGCTGTGGAAAAATATTTTTTCGATAAATTGAATTTTCCTGTACATTTTTCAAATTAATACATTTAATTTGTATAATAGCAAAATAAATCATCGAGAAATAATTGAGAAAAAATTAATATACTTGGATTTGAAATTGAAATAAATAAATATGATGACCTTTAAACAGATAATATATTTAAATTTTATGGGGCTTACTTTTAAAATTCTGATTAGAAAAATTTCAGCAGAATTTCTATGAAAAATTAAGGCAAATCAACACGGGTACGAGCATTATATAAGAGGAAGATGTAGAATGAGACTGCCATTCGGGAACAAGGCTAAATCTCAGAAATCGGTGATGTACAGTGCGATGAACATTTTCAATGGAATCAGGTGATATAAGAAAGGAGGAACAATTGTGTAGATACAAAATTAAACTAAACAACTTTGCAAGATGTGTCATATTAAAAAGGAAATTTTTTATATTGTTTATATTTGAGCATATGTGTATGTACAAATTTAAGTATGCACTATATTCAGAATAAATAAATAAATATTGTTTAAAGAGAACACATTATTATTGTGAAGTAGGTAGTAGTTTTTACAAAACACAGTTCTGTGGTATTTTAATACAAATTAAATATATCAATTAGAAAGATATACCTACCGAGAACTTTTCCTTCCGGAAAAAATGGGCTAGCCATTACACCATGTAAGCCTAGTAAATTGACGACAAATTTTCGAACTCATATATTACAGATATTTCAAATTGATATATCTATTATTCCATTTATACAAATCTATCACCTTTCATTGCATATACCTTTGAGTAATATTATATATGCTAAAAGACGTCAGAGATTTTTATATTTCATTTTATTAAATCTCTTAATAAACCTTAATATAACACATTATTATTACGAAGTTGTAGTTGATATTTTAATACAAAACGCATTTCCTCGATAGAAATTCTGATGGCAGCGTATATATTTTTTTGGTAAATTGATTTTATCTCTGTGTTTATCTTTCTAATTGATACATTTAATTTGTATTAAAATAAATATTGGTCAAAATACAATTCAACAGTTTGTGTAAATCACTTGTGTACAAATTTGTAAAAATACGTTACCAGATATTAACGACTACCTGCCTAATGAGTAAAAATGAGTTCTTAGATGGTTCGATGGAACTGCATCAACTATTCGCCCCTCGGTCCTGAGCCACGTTAAGTGCTGCACTTAGCGAGAACCGCTCATCTCCTTTATGTGGTCTGACCATCTTGATGGAGCGTCCTTCGGAGTGTCTTTTGACTCGGTATCCTTATAAACTCACAGTGACCACTGTCTTCTTAAGACTATCACCGGCTCTCCGGGAAACATATGTATATTAAAAGATAATGATTATTTTTCTGCATGACTGTAATTGGAGGATGGAGGGGCTTGCGATCCACCTAATGCACAGCATTCTCTTCCAACACGACATCTCGAATGCATCATTTATAGAATAATACTTCTAGAATATCGTATAAATACGCATCTATACAGGATGTGACATACTAGTCCACAATATATGTTCGAGGAATATGTGCAAATTCTACACCGTTACGGAAAATATTATTACTTCTTCAATATTTGAAAAATTATTTTGTGAAAACATATATAAAAAATAAGAAAAAAGTCTTTGTTTAAACCACTATATTATTTAATTTATAATGTATTTATTTATATTTACAGATGTAAAATTGCTTATATTTTGATATAACAATAAAGGAGCATTTGAGATGTCTGATTTTTTCAATCATCTTTTGGAGATAAACCATTCAATTAACATTAATAACGGTTTAAAATGTTTAAATACAAATACAGTTAGATAAATTATTGATCTTAGAAAAAAGTAAAATTGTTAATAGTAAATTACACATTATACATAATTAAATTCTTATTGCAAATAGTTACTTTTTAAATTTGTTTTCACAATAGTTCCTAATTAGTTCCCCATCACTTATATTTATAGTTTTGTGTTTTGTCCATACTCGTATTTTTAATTTTAGTATACAATTTGAATCTTAAGGCATATGAAGGCATCATTCGTCTTAAAACATGTTGATAAATCACTATATAGCGGTGTAAAGTATTTTTTTTAATATTTAAAAAATATTATTGCTTGAAATTTTTACAAAATCGTTATAAACCTTTAAGTCTACGTACTTCAAAGTAAATATTTGTAAAAAGTATCCATTATTAATCTTTATCTTTGCTTCAGATCCTAAATCATCTATCAAAAAACATTCTGGCAGCTCGAAATTCGATAACCTTTCTTTTGTTGTTTTCAATTTACATTTTGGAATTAATATTTCAATTAATCGCATAATTAAGTTTTGTTTTATCTATCTCTGACATGGTTGAGATTAGGCTTGCAGATGTATACAGAAAAGAATGAATATAATAAAATAAATATGTTAAAGATATAAATAAAATAAATATTTCATTAATTATTATCATCGTCTTAGTCATTCGTGCAGTCCAGTACAGAACGAGGGTATTAAGGGTCTACTGTCTGCCCGAAACTGCCATACGCTATGAGGTCAGCGGGCCTTTGGTCTACTCACATTTCACCACATTGTCACATTTTTCATACATCTGACATTTTTTCGCCTCCGATGCCCCGCCGACTACCACCCGTTATCCTACATTGGATGGAGATACCCAACATAGATTTTTCTCTTAGATATCGTCGTCCATCTTTCGAATAGGCGCATCTCGTTTTTTGTTACTGTGGTTATATTGCCTAAACAAATGCCTTTAATTCCATTCGGCATACCCAATAGATATATCTGAATTCCAATAGGCATATCTAAATTTTAGTCCATTGAAGTAATATTACAAAAAACATTTTAAAGTAACCAGTCTTATTTTGATGTGTCATACAGGATGAATATTATGTTACAGGCCGATTTTGTTTAGCCACCATTTCGGTTTGTCAAATATTAATCGATTTGCATTTCGTAGTCATATAGAATAGTTAATTACAATTTATTATAAAGTAACTAATGATTCAACAATGTGTTGAAGTTATAAAATTTTTTATCTAAATAATAATGGCAATGCTGTAACCATCAGTGATAATCGCCATCGTCATACGTTAGAAAAATTCTTGGTAGCTAAATTTGATCGATTGGGCCTGTAACACATAAGATTTTAAAAATATGGCACCACCTCATACACAGCTCGAGTAACTCTTAAAATTTTGCAAGAAATTTTTGCCGGTCGCATGTCAAAAAGTGGTGATATGGACTGGTCTCCTCGATCAACTGATTTGACGGCTACTGATTATTTACTATGAGGGCAAATAAGAGGAAATTTTTACACTAATAAACAAACAACTATTCCGATGCTACAGGAGAATATTCGTAATGAAATTGCTGAAATAATAAATGCGCGAGAATATTATGAAAAATTAGGTTAGAGATTACGCATTTATGCCGGCCGCTACCAAAGGCGATTATTTTTTCAATATCATATTTTACATATAATTGTAATAAATAAAATAATCGATAAATGAAAACAAAATTTAAAAATTACGTTTAATTATGTAGTTATTTAAAAACTACATCGGCCTGGAACATACTATTCATCCTGTACTTACAAATGACAGTAATGATTAGTAGGTATTCATGGAATAAATACGCCTCATACTGTTTTTAAATAAAAAATATCCTTAGAAATTGGTAAGATTTTTTTTATCAATCAAGTGAAAAATTTTACACAATTCGTTAATATACCGTATGTCGTAAAATTAATAAATTCAAGGTGCGCCTCTTTGAAAGATGAACGACGATACATCATCATGGCACCAGTGAGTGTCCATATTCCAGATCCATTTCACAAAGTCAGTGGCGAATTGAAGACACTCAAATGTTTCCATAGTTTACCCAGACGAGTGCTATTAGCTTCTTGGTTCCTTATAGTAACTTTATTCAATTTCATATTTAATTGATAATTTACTCTAGAATTTTTTAGTTATTAAAATGTTGTAGTGTTTCGTTTAAAAAAAAATACATGTATTTTATTCTCACCGTTGTTATTTAAATATTTATATTTTTATTGGTATTTTTATTTCACTTTTTAATATTTTTCTGAATACATAATTGTACTGTTATTTTGGTGTGCTTACTTGTAAGGTTACAATATTGTATTTCTTTATATAATACTTAATTGCTAATGGTACTGTATACCATATAAATATACAAATGAATAAAAAATATTTAGAAATAAAACACAGCAAACTCAAATTGTTAAAAAAATAATTTACGCATTTTGTCTTTAACAAATATAAATACATGATATATACTGCATTATTAGTACGTATTACTTGTTATGAGTATTTTGCTCAAATGCCGTTTTAATTTTTGATTTAAAATTTAAATCATTTAGTTGTTATCCCCGTTTTAACTTTCGCCTGCAAACTACAGAATATTGATTATTTAAATCCAAATTCAGTCGAATAAATAATATCAGCTTGAATAAAATATCGACTACTGTGTTAAGTTAACGTAGAATATTAAAATAATCATAAATTAACTGCCATGTCAATTAATCATGTTATATTAATAATAATGTACAATTTTTAATCTTAAAACTACCTACCTCAGTGGCTAATTCATTGTCTCCATTGAGTCTTTAATTTATGGTTAACTTACAAAAAATCTCCCAAAAGGCGTGTGGATAACCATAATCACTACAAACTTTGGTGGATGTTGGCTATATCAAAAGTCTTCTTTCATTGATATCTATTTCTTGTCATTTCTCTCCAGTTTGGTATATTTAATGAAGATAGTTTTTGAGGTTGTTTTTGTCGGTTTATATTATTTGTGGGTTGGTTATCGAAATGAATACGTAATCCTTAAAGCAATTGCAAGTTGTCACTTAACTTAATGTGTATTTCTTTTAAAACAACTATTTTTATTTTCTCTCGTTACAAATAGAGAATTAAAAATGTAATTTCACTTTTCTCCTATCGGTTGAGTCATAAATAACTTCCGATGCAGATAGGCATAATCTAGCGTTTGTGTTTACCCCTTATGAGTCAACGAGATAAAAGAGTTTTTCCTTTCACTAAATAGATAGAAGTTCTGTTAATCTTTTGATAACTGTTTTGTGTAGTGGATATTACGCGTGTTGTTTCTTACCCTTAAAATAGTGAATCAAAAAGTGCGTATTTGTCATGTGATGTTTTGGGAATTCAAACAGAGCAATAGTGCGCCGGCAACAGCGGAAAAATATGCAGTGTAATACTGTGAAGGACTAATTACCGATCAGGCACCCTACCAGATCCGAAAGCAAACATTCATGGAAAGATGATTTTATTGTGTGTATGATGGGATTGACGAGATATGGTATAATCCACCGCGAGTTGTTGAATTCAAATTGAACTATTACTACAGATACATACATACGTTCAGCAGCTGCAAAGAGAAACTCCACAAAAAGCGTCCTACACTCGTCAATCGCAAAGTACAATATTACAGAACACTTCAGAAGCACACAAATAGACAATAAATAAAATATATAAAATATTATGTAAAATTATTATAGTGTAACCCCTCTCCAAGCACAAGAGCTAGTTTCTTTTATGGAGAGGTCGAAAATTTCTTCCAGTCCAAACTCACCAAATTTTATTAGAAAGGAATTGATAAGCTGCCAGGAAGATGGAAGAAGGTCATACATTATAATAGTGGTGAATACATAATATATTAATATAATTTTGTTATTTTATGAAGCAAAATGAATTTCTGATAATAATAACAATAATAATAATAATAATGTGCTTATTCCAGCGTGATCAGGTTTTTTTTAACCCGATTTGCCATAAAGATAATATATATTATGTTATACATCAAAGCTATGAAATAAATATAATGCTATGAAAAAGAAAAATAAAAACAAAATCAAGGAAAATATTAATAAATAAATAAAAAGTTTAAGAAAGTAAAACACAGAAGTTTTTTATGACTCGATCTAAGTATAATTCAAACATGAATATGTTTACTAGCTAAGCTATATTCAAACATGAATATAGCTTAGCTAGTAAATTACAACCAAAAATAAAGATATAATAAAACATTTGTTTGTATTATTTTTTTATGAAAATACTATCGGTTCATATTCTAAAGTTTCGATCTTTGAAGAGTAGTAATATTAATAAGTTATAAACTCTTGAAAATATACTGTGACTGATCCTACTATCGAATAAAAAGTATCTCTGTGATTTCGGGATTTTAGTACAAATGAATGTTAGATCCGATACCACCTTTTCATTTTGTACTACTCATATACAGTACATAAACTAGAAATATAAAAGATCTTTGTTATTTTAGAAAATAAAAACTTAGCATCTCAGGAATTTCTTTACTGCTCGACAAATTCAATTTCTCGGAACAAGAGATATTAAAATATAAGGAATTTTAGCAAAATATTATTACGCTTATTGTTTTCATTCCAAATATTAACATTTTTGTCTAACTGTACTATTTTTGTACAGCCTAGTCTTGCAATTCGTGTTTCGAACGGATTATTAGTTATAAATTGGAAAGCAAATTTAATTTAAATTCTATGTCAAAAATTAATTAATCGTAATTCTAAATTCAACGTAGGAAAGCGAAAGTAAATAAATTACTGAAAAAAAAAATTAAACAGAATTTAAAAAAAAACATAATTGCCAACTAAGTACTTGAAGTTGATCGATGTCTACAGAAATATGTGGACCGATTAATGATAAAGGTGAACGTGAACTCCTACAGAAAATTATCAGCAGTGACGAGAACATTGTTCTTAAAACCAAAAAAAAAAAAAAAAACATTAAGTCTTCTTACTATTTTAATGAACTTAAATAAATTATGCACAACCTACGTTAGATAATAAAATATGTATACTGGTGAAATATATGAATCAATACGTTAAATAAAGGCCTTAATTTTAGCTTAATATTGTCAATTATGCGATAAAGCAACAACGATACACGAAAACAAGCTATTAAAAATTTATTTTTAATAGCCTGTTTAATATACTTACAATAATACTTTTGATAAAAATTTGAGATTATCTGTTTTACATATACACAATGTTGGTTTTAAAATAAACAATTTTGAATCATTAGATATTAGTAAAAAATATAAAATTAATCAATATATCATAAATACCCAACAAAATTTAACCAAAATCCCAATGTAAAAATTATTTTAAATAATTTCGAATCAATCAGTCAATCTTTCATCATTATAAAATTTTTAATTAATAATCAGATACTAGATCTATTTATATTTTTTAATTTATTAATATTTAAAAAAATCATATAATTTAAATACATAAGAATAATTTGACATAGTATGATTTTAGTCGGTTTGTTTTTCGAAACCGGTTGGTGAATATAATTAACTCACAATGCTTAAAAACAAAGTTAATGAATTAATTATAATTTTCATATACAAGGTAATAGTAGAGGTAATGTTTGTAGGAAGATACCACGATGCACTATCAGCATTTAAGGGGCAAAGATAAAGCAAGTCGACAGGTTTGAAGTAGAATTCTTGACGGAAGATAAGGGAGGTGAAATATACAGAAAAACGAAGTATTTTACGATCTCTTTATAGTATGGCGATACAGATATTTGAGTTAAACTACAATACCAAACTAACTGTTTTTAAAATGATGTACCAGCCATTTTAATATATAGTAACCAAATCGGTTTTTTGCGTAGAGTGTGAGATTAATGATCGAAACCGCCTAAATTTTCGGGGAGCTTAGGAGTGAGAATTTCCGCGGTATCGAAGAATCTCGGAATAGAACCTCTACGTAAATGAACAAGGTGGCTTGCATACATCTTGAGATGCCAGAGAAATGAAAAAGAATACAAATGAATAAGAGGGAAGGTTGCCAAAGATAGGATAAGATAAGATAAACAATAACAAAGGCTTTATGAATACATTTTGGGTCTTTCTCAGTCATTAAGTTCTTAAAAAGCGCAAGACAGGAGAAGATGGACGCGCCTTGTTGAGACATTGGGATGTTGAAAATGTTTTTGTAGTTTTTCAAGGTATTTGAGAAGTAGGGCATACATTACTGGTTTTCGGTAAACCGATTTACCGGTTAATATGGCTAAATTCCATTAACGAATTACCGGTAATAAAATTCGAAATTAGCAGTAATTTCGGTAAATCATTTTTCACTTTTTAATGTATTATACAACAATACTTTTAAACAACGATATTTACAGAAAGCAGGCTTGTTGACTATTTTATTCTACGGTTTGTTTATCAGGAATTTGGTGTAATTTTCTCCAGCGTAATACAAATGCGTGCACGTGTGTTGGGAATCTAACCTAACCTAACCATCGCAAAAATCACTAGTCTAGCTTACGGTACTTACTTGATTATTTTTTATTTAATCCTTGGGGGCTAGTTTGTCTTCCAATAAATACTTTTCACTATCATAATGGGTGAATTTTTTTACAATGTGATATTTTAAGTGATATTTGTGTAAAATAAGTAACCATTTGTTATTTTTTTAAATATTTTTCTAAATTTATTTTTAAGATCTTAATATTACATATAAATTTTTATATAATCATATGGAAAAGGGCCAGGTAATATCCCTTCCGTGTGGCTGGACGGGATGAAATTGAGCGTTCAAAATAAGATCAAATACCTTGGCCATATATTCAATGAAGATGGACAAGACGATGATGATATAGAACGGCAGAGAAGACAGTTGAGCGTTCGTGCAAATATGCCGTTTGCGTTTCTACCGATGCAGTATGGAGGTGAAGAGCCTGTTTAACTCGTTCTTCACCAGCATGTATACCTGCAGGCTCTGGTCGAAATACAAGCAATTGACGTTTAACCGTCTCCGAATTCAGTACAACAACTCATACAGAATACTGTTCGGATTGGTGCATTATTGTAGCTCATCTACAATGTTTACCGAAAGCCGTATACATGGATTCTTTCCGCTTCTAAGACATCGAGTTGCTGGCGTAAAGCTGCGGCTGGAGCTTAGCACCAACACTCTGGTGCAAGCGGCGCTCTCATGGAAAGCTGGTTCCTTGACCAGAGAATGGCAACGCCTACAAAATAGCTACATATACAACAATGGCCGTGAATATATGTGTGAACTTTTTTTACTTTTTATTAACTTTTTTAAATTTTTTATTTTTTTGTATTTATTAATATTTTCCTTGGTTTTCTTTTTCATAGTATTATATTTATTTCATAACCTTTAATGTACTCGTATAACATAATATGTATTATCTTTATGGCGAATCAGGTTAAAAAAAAACCTGATCACGCTGGAATAAACACATTATTATATGTATAATAGATAACATTGTGCATAATATAATAAGTAATCTTTGTGTAAAATAAATATTAATACATATATAACAACTTGTTTTTATAAAAATATATTTTTTTTTAATTTGTGGTTTTATATTATAATATATTGACGTAATATTAACTTTTTGACACATTCATAATTACTGGAAAATTACCGGTAAACCGGTTTTAAATTCAGAGTTTTACCGATTAACGGATAATGCCATTTTCCGGGAAATTTGCATGCCGTATTGAGAAGACGTATAATTTCGAAATTCATCCTGTCTTCGTTACAGGATCGACAACCAGAGATTATGAAACAAAATTTAATACTATATGTATCTAACGCAAATGTTTTTTGTACAAATAAAATGAATAAGATGTAAGTCATTATAAGTTAATACGAATTCAAGCATAAATAAATACAATAAATGTTTCATTTATTTTTCAACGAATAACATGTCAGCCAATGTTGTATTCGCGTAAAAGCTTCAGTTCGATTCATTACCATTCCAGATGAAATACTCGGTCCTGGAAAAAGGCTTCTGGTGGCTGAAGGGTTGGGCCAATTACATCCGATCCGCGATACTCGATAGCGACGACTATTTTAGATTGTGAGTAATGGCGCTTTGTCTTTGGATGTCAAACAAAAGATAACAATGGCGGGCGGAAACGGATATAATGATTCCACGGAAATTATTACAATTTCTGAATAGAAAAGCTTTTCGAGTTGTCGGTCACAGTTTCTAAAAAGAAATAAAAATTTCGGTAACGCTGCTGGAAGTGAAGGCTGTATATTCAGACGAAGTATAAACTGTTAATTAATGGTGAGATAGATTATATGACAACATTTTTGTAGTGTAATTCTTCTAGATATTATGTGGAGTGGAGTTTGTTAAATTATACATAATTAAAAAGTGATTATTAAGAGAGTAATCTTAAAAGTAAAAAAAAAAGTATTTGAGTAATAAATATTTCATACTGAATACAAATTAAATAGTCAAATTCGATTGATCGAAAAAATGTTTTTGTTCCCACCCAAATTGATTTTGAAAATTTGTTTTAATATCGGGGAACCGTGTTCTGAAAAATCATAATTTCATTAATAAATTATGATTTCATTATAATTAATGAATTAACACTCATTATTATTTATTTATTTATTATTAATATAGTGCTTACATAAGTATATTTATATATGCTTTAATGTAAACAGAATTAAAATTGTTATTTTTTTACTAAAACTTATCTTTCACATATTTGCTATGTTTCATTTTGAATATATGAAGTTTCTCCTTTTTTCTTATGTCTTTCGGCATTTCATTAAAAATCTTCATTGCACCGTACATCATCGAATTCTGAGATTCAGCATTTTTTTTTAATGTCAGTCTCATTTCAGTATCTTTCAGTATGATGTTTTTGCTCATGTTGATTTGTTTTTTTTCTTATAAATTCTGCGGATATTTTCTTAGAGTGGGTTTTATAATTAAATACCATTTAGCCGAAAACAAAATGCTGGTGCAGTAGTAAATGTGAGGAATAATAACATTTGTGTACTATTTTACATGACTCGGTACTAATAAATCTTCTGATCCTTCCCATTAGCGAGCATCATTCGTTCAAAATGAATTAAATAAGTGTTTTGATATCACGGTATCTTGAGTTTTTTTTATCGTTTCTGATGACAGTTTCAAGATGTTTGTTTATTTTTAAAGTTAATGAAAATATATTGATGGACTCGAGTTGAAGGCAAGTCGGGTGGTACTACCAAATTAACCATGGCGGTTTCACCCATTTGGCAAATTCAATTGTCGTAGTTAAATAAATTGTTAGATAATCCAAGTAATCCGATTATTCATGAATTTGAATCATCGGGTTAAGGATATTGAACATAAAATAGAGCAAAATTACAGAGTAAATGACACAGAAATTTTGGTGATGATTTGAATGTATCAACAGCTATCTCTTTATACCACATTCTATCTTCCTTTTCTCTGTGTAGAAACGGCTCTTCTTCAATGTCCGTCCTTCATAACCGAATATCAAGAACCTCCGCTTTGTGGAATCTTTCCGTGGTCTTCTAAATTCAACTCTATTCCGGATTTCGCCCATTGCCGAGGTTATTGGAGCGCCAATACCTGTTTGGTCACTTTAACATTGTACATTTCTTGTCAGTTATTCGAAGTACAACTTAAACATTTATTTATTTTTGATTCTTCAAGTATACCAGATTTTTCAAAGTTGTTGTCTTCGTGATGAGTACCAACGTTTTCTTATATTTATCCGGTTGATCTTCAACAAAATCTTTAAAATATGCATCCAGCACCACATCTCAAAAACGTATCACGTGATACAAAAAATGAAGGCAATTAAAACGCTTCTAGCATTGCAAAATGATATGTTCCGTTTTCATAATAAAGGATGTCCAGCGGAAAATTTTCGGTTTAATATTAAATAAAAATGAAAATTACAATGTTATTCTTATATTTTATTAATACAAAATGGAGTATAACGATATGGATTTTACGATGTATATTTTATTTTACGATAGTATTTACTGTAGTTTATTTAGTATAAACATATAGTATAAAGTTTAGTATAAACATATAGTATAAAGTTTAGTATAAACATATAGTAAAAAAATATAGTATAAAGTTTAGTATAAACTGTAGTTTATTTTTCAAAATAACATGCACTGTTGATTTTTTTATTCCAGCTCAAGCTGCAATCTTCCTTATCGATTTACGGGGATTGCGCATAATTTCACGTCAAACTTGAGCCACATGTTCTGGCGTCGCCGCTGCCGTTGTTGGCTCCGGAGGAGTTTGGTTAACCATTATCTCTTCTTGTCTGAAATTTTGAACCCAACACCAGATAAGTTGCGTGCTCGTTCATTTACTCGTAGAATATTAAAGTGAATACAAAAAGCGCGACGCCCACGAACCAATGAATCACCGCTCTTTAAGTATTGTTCAACCGCGAATACGCGGTGCGCTCCCGATCAGTGACTCATTGCGACTAGCAAATCAGCAAATCCCGCACGTCGAATAATACCAATCTATGGTTTACAAGCAATTACAATTTAATCTTGAAATTTTTTCACTGGATACCCTATAGTATCCAGGTAAAGACATTACTGATTAAAAATAATTTCACCTAGAATTATTTAGAGCCAAGAAGAAGCGAACCGAATAGAATTGTATTGAACAACACTTCTTCTATCGTGAATTTTTCATTTTGTTTAACTGGATTCCCTAATAATATAAAAATCATAGGTCTAATATAATATTTCTCAAAATCTTCAATTAATTTTAAAATTGATATTTTAAGGCCAGGAGTCAAACAAAAATGGATCCACCAAAAGACCTCTTATAAAAATAAATTAAAATCATTTCGACAAAAACGAGCTTATCATTTTTGATTCTCTCCTTTTTTGACTTTGTAAGTTGATCCTTTTCAAAGCTCTCTGATTTCCCTTTACAATGGTTCCCGCGTCCCTTACAGGATAATCCATCACTCTCTTCCAGGGTTTTTCCCTAATCCTATCGGCGTCCAAGTATTCCTTTTTTTTGGCTCATGACGTATCGCAAGACTTGCGTCTAAAGTGACGTGCCGAAAAGAAATCTCCTCCCGTCACTTTTGACACCACGTCAAAGTTTAAGGCCGTCTTGACGTGCAGATAGCAGAAGTAAATAAAGTGTAGAAAAATACTAATTAATACTTTTTGCGTATCTAGCTTTAAATTCGTTTCTTAAAAATAAATGATGAATAACAATTGTAAATTGGGTACATTTATAGTCACAATAATAATAATAATTAATCATAGTATGCCACCTAGATATTAACATTACCATCTGGTTACGTTTCAGAACATCATATATACCGTTAACCATCAAAGGTGATACCATTATTTGTAATATACGTCAAGTACTTACTGAACGGTACTATTATAAATATTAATTAATTTTAAATTTATTATGAAAATATAAAAATATGTTTTCGTATTTGTTTGAGTTAATTGGTTTGGCTTTAAATAAATATCAGATATTTCATAGAAACGAAGCTATATTTATTATATTTAATGAAAAATATATAGAAATATGGAGTAATTACAGTGATCACTATATATATAACGTTCACTAATTCTCACCCCTCAATTTCCACATTTATCAAATTTTTAAAAGTAGTATACATGTCAGTACGTGGACTCGCTTCGAGTGCTACTACACCATCGGCATCTATGGACCAAATTCATTATTCCTTGAAACAGCATTTTTTCAGCAGAGATTTTGGCTTCGTTTAACAATAAACAATATTTTCAAAATTGAAGTAGAGGTTTTACGAAAACATTGATCGTAGCCGTTAAGCAGCCACTGTACCCACCTGCAGAACCTAGTAACAAGTATCGGTTAATGTCGATTGCTTACTTATTTACTTACTTACCATCACGCCATTTCCCCGCGAGGGTAAGCAGAAAGGATAGCGCACAATACTCTTCCGTTCTGACACAATTTTCACTTCATCCACATTCATACATCTTCTCATACAGGCTCGATGATTATTGAGGCCTCTAACAGGACCATCCTCCAGCATCTGGTTTTCCCGGTCGTGCCAAGTTTTCCGAGGACGTCCTTTACTTCTTGTGCCATCAAAATTTGCGTCATTTATCTTTCTTACCATTCTCTTCTAACTTATCCGTTTCATATGACCAAACCACTTAAGTGATCCTTTCTTAATCTTACTCACTATACTATATGAGCTTTACATTCTTTCCTTATTTCTTCATACTCTTACTCTGTTATAAATGGATTTGCATATACGCCTAAGTGATCTCATTTCCACTACATTCAGTTCACTTTCATTCCTCTTCTGCCAGCTCCAGGCCTCATCTTCCATACATTATTGTCGGTAGCAGGATTACATTGTGTACCGCTAGTCTTGCCTCAATTAACATGTTCTTATTAGCTATAATTCCTTTCAAAGCGCCATTCACTTTATTCCTTGCTGTCACCCTCCGATGTCGATGTCTTTCTCTGTCTTCCCGTTTCTATCGAACATACTTCCAAATACACAAACTCATCTATGTATTCTAAACATTCATTACCTGCAAGTATTTTGCACGTTGTCTTTCTTTCCTCCTTCTCGAATACCATTACTTTTGACTTGTCGATGTTCATAATAAGATCGCTTTTCTTGCATACATCATACATTCTACTCACTAGCCTCTGTAATTCTTGTTCATTATTAGCCATTAATACTGCGTCATCGGCCTACAATAAACAGCATACAATCAAATTGCCCATTTTTGGTCCTACATTAACATATTACAGTTCTTTCACACAATTATCCATGTACAAGTTTAACAACCATGGAAACATTACACAACCCTACTTGACACCTTTTTTAATGTCAAACCGTGGTGTGAATGATCTATTGATTCTTACACACGCAGAACTTCCTTCATATAGTGATGCATTTACGTGTATAAGTTTGCTATTCACTCTGTATTCAGAGAGTACATTCCATAATCTTTTTCTTATAATTCTATTATACGACTTTTGCGGATTGCTTTCTGATAGTAAATAATTAAACATTCATTTTTGCCAACATAAATATAAACCCATCTTTCCATATATATTTTCAATTAAATATAATAAAAAATTAAAAATATATTTCTCTCTATAAGATATCTGATATTTGTTTAAACACAGGTTGATTTGCTAATATAAACACCACTGTTGCTGTTATTTCAAAAATATGTTTCAACATTTCAGTGTTAAAAGTTGCATCTTGAATTGGTTATAACTTCAGTCAACTTCAACTTTGTGAGATAAAGTTGCCTCAAACGGCACTGACTGTTACGTAAAGGATTTGCAGTTTTCGGATGCTGTTAATAATAGCCCGAGACGAGAGTCTTCCGACGGAAGTTCTACATTTCTAGAGAGATTCGCTGTACGGGGTACGTAGATCACGCAGTGTCTAAGTTTGAGTAAAATATCGGAAATATATGCCAAAAGATACTTGAAACTTATGAACAGAGTTAAGGCCGTCGTGTTGAGCGCTCAATAGTGATAAAATTATGATCTTAATTAGGAAAATAAGCGTAACAATTGATATTTTAACCCGAACATACAAACATCATGATGCTTTTATTTTATTTTTAGTTCTTGTAAATTCTTTGAAAACCAAACCCACCATTTTGTAAATAACAAATTCAACACTTTTTCTAACATTTCCATTTAATAATCCGTTAATTTAATTGCCCGTCTCGACACAGAATTCATCTAATGAAACGGGCGCAGTCCAAACAGATTTTTACATAGTATTATATAGTTAGTAATAAAATAAATAAATGTAATTATTAAAATCAGTGTCATGTCTACATATTATAATTCATAGGTAATGACCTCGTGAACCAGTTAAATAGCTACACTATATGGCAAGGTGTATACGGATCAGCGCGACGCGCGTTACACGCAAAGAATAACGGTAAAGATCGCTATAATACGTCGGGTAGTTCAATATTTTCTTCATGTAAAACACTATTGCCAACTTCTAAATTAATAATGGGGAAATGGGAAAACCGCGAAGGTCAGCCTTGTACAGACACGGGTGCATTCTATCATTTTAACCCTGAAGGCAAGATACAGATGGATTGATCCCATTGAGATGACGCGCTAAAGAGATGTGTTGGGCCTACCGTGAATGGCGAGACACACGAATGTCTCCATTCTGTAGAAACTGAAGATCAAGGACAGATTCTCAATCTGCAGCCTCAGATGGATACTTATATTTTTTGGACAACTTGCGAGAAGGGAAGATAGCTAGGAGAAGCTTGCAGTGGGCCACGTTGAAAAACGAAGAGGAAGAGTCGGACCGACCGAGTGGAAAAGGCATCCGATACTTCTCTGGTGATAGCTCTAAGATCTGCAAGATGCTAATAAAAGTGGAGGAGCATCGACTGGAGGGCGGGAGTTCATGGAGATCGCGATTCTCAGTCATGAGCGACCGTCAAGGATGAAATTCATAATTAAGAAATGTATGATTTTAATAAGACAGTTCAGCGTGCTGCAGACACGCATCCAAATATATACTCTAATAAAACATTCAAGTGCATTATGGAAATGACATGAAACAAAAAAAATTAAGAAATCATTCATTCGATTAATCTCGAAAAATGATGATTGTAAAAAGAATTTCCTAAAATTAAACAGCAAAAAAAAATAAATTTTAATATTTTTTTATTATAACCCCATAATTGAATTCGATAAATTTTCCCGTAGAATTCTTGAGGTATAAAAAATATAACGCGAAAGTTAAATGAGATGAAAATATTATTTGGTTCATCGGTTTCAAGTCGACCCTCGGTAAGAATAATTACGAAATGTTATATTCTGCCCTCAATTAACCAAATGGCTAGATATTTCGTTAAATACCTATCCTTTATTTAATAAATGTGTTATTTATTTCGTTAGATATTATATGAACATATTAATGTCACAAATAGCTGCTCCGATAATACAAGTAATTGTTTATACACAATTAGGAGGATATATTTTGCGAAAAATTCTCACCCAAAACGCAATTTCAGTTTTTAAAATATCTCTCGAGCTTTATTTATTTAGCATTTCTTTAAATTATAAAATCATGTGGCTATCTCAAATGGGAGTTTGTTCCGAGCCAACAAGCCTGCAGCTCTGAATAAACGGTGGTAATAATTAGCATTGTTTCACTTTATTGACACAAGTCATTTATCGTTGCCTTTTCTGCATGTGCACCGAGCGTGCTAGCGCTTTGTTGGCATTTTTTCACACATTTCTGATACACGCAGCTGCGCCATTTTACTAAAAACTTTAAAAATATATATATTTACATCAGCTACTTAAAAACAAAGTTCGTTATACACTCTTACCAGACCAGTGCCGGTGTGCGGACCAGAAACCTCAACTCTCAGAGAGGAGAGAGCTCAGAAATTGGTGTTCGAGTGCAAAATATTGAAAAAGATGTTTGGTTCAGTTTATGTGCTTAAAATTTTCTTTGCCGTTACAACCTCAAAGTTAAAGAGCTTTACGATGAGTCTCACATCATCAAAGTTATTTTATTATATTATTCATAGAATCAGCGTTAAATTTTTAGTTTCATCATAACGGATGGATATAACGAAAGAATGTTATTACTCTACTTGAGCTTATTAGCACTACACTAGTTTCGAGATTCGTCGTTTCGAGATTGATCGTTGTCTAACTAGTAAAAACTTTTCCGAATTCGCGAACCACATCGTGGATAATAATTATTCCTTTCATTCATGTACCATTAAACTTCTCCATCCCATCGCGTGTAAAGGTAATAAAATGAACAATTTTGAAACGTTTCGTTCAATGTGTTCATATAACTTTACTACATCAACCGATTACGTTAACGGCAAATTTGGAACTTATAATACATTTATATATTTTTATAATTGGTACATTTTTCATTGGTACATTGGTAAGTTGGAATCCCGGTAGCAACCAAATACCTTTTGATAAATTGATTTTTTCTGTATATTTCTATTATAATTAATTTATATTGATAACATTTTTAATTCAAATTAAATACACCAGAACTGTATTCTGAAAATACAACATAATAATAAAAGTATATTTTCCTTAATAATATATTTGTTTAACTTTACGTGTAATAGAATTTCGGATTCACAGTAGAGATTTTAAATGAGCTAATTAATATAACTAGTATGTTCAGTTAACAATTTAATTTATAATAAAAAAAACTAAATTTATTTTATTTTAGTTTTAGAAAATGCGTAAATAATATACACATAATAACTAGTAGGTACATGTCTGCGTTTGAAAAAAAAACTTATATTTTACATTGGGATAAAGTGTTAATTTCCTCGGTGACACGAATTCAGATGTCATCAAAATAATCAAAAAATAAAGCAAGTACTTGGAAAAAGATTAAAACAAGTGCAAATAATGTAAATAAAGAAAAATATTATTTAAATACTAGACGTAGAACGGCAAAAGAAGATAATTAAAAATAGAAAAAGTGCAAGGTATTATTTACAACTGACGGTGTAAATTGACCTTCGCATGTATTTATTTTTTGTTCTTCTTTTAGAATAATATTATGACAATTTCTCACATAGAACGGGTCTGACCTAAGGAATTGTAATATTTTCTGAAGTTTAGAAAACATAGTAAAAATATAAAATAACAATTGTTATCAATTAAAATAAAAACCATTTACAGAAATAATAATAATAATAACAGGAATTACAGAGTCCTTCCTTTTCAAATCACTCTAGTATATAAGATATATATTATCGTAGGATATATATTTCAATTTAAAGTTCAAAAAACTGTCCAAGGACGAGTTCCAAGCTAGTTAAAAATATTTACGCTATGAATAATATAATATTTAAATGAAAACAAAGAAAATTGCGTACAAACAAATTAAAAAGGATACAACGCAAATGTATACTAAATAACTATTATAAAGATAAATATAATATTTTATTACGTTGTTTTAAATGTAAAAATAACAATACTTTATTAAAAGCAATAGCACATTACAAGGCAAAAATTACATTTCAAAAGCGTAATACACTTCAATTTTGTTATTGTGATTTATTTCATACACGAGTCACCAATTTGGAAAGAAGTGCGCGGAGTTTCACCCTTCGGGCGGTAGTTTTCAGTCTGGGTTCCGAAAAGGAAAATTCCAATGCCGCACTTAGAAATTCCCAACACTTTAGCCCCGAGCGTCTGTATCGCTTTCTATACTTCACAAAAGATTCTCAGCCACTTAGAGTAGATGGGATTTTCAATGATCACTGCTATGTATGAAGATTTATTTGCACGCAAAGATAGACATGGTATTATACTTACTCGCGCATGCTTCCTTACATACAGGGGCGGTTCTATTTTGCCAAATAAGATTATTTAGATGGGAAGAAATGATTTTATTGCACGAATTACGGTTACGTTTAAGGACAAAAATATATAATGTTTTTCATTTATTTGCATAGATTTTTTTTATAAAAATACTAGTTTTGAGTCTTTTCATTATCTCAATCAATGTTAAACCTTCTCAATAACTCTACCAAAACCTTCCAAGTTTCAAGGTACAATCAATATATACTGCTTCCGTCATCTATTTACATTACTAGCATATTTTTCACAACAATGCCATTCTCTAGACTCTTATATCTCTTTTTGCTATGTGGTCAAAATTTTTAATATTAACTAATCCTTAAAACCTAGAGTACCTACCTAAATATGAGAATTTCAATAATTAAAATTATACAAGCAGAGCTTTACAAAACAGAACATCTAAATGTTCGGAATCTTATGAAGGCTAATCTGTCATTTGACTTTTTTAGCGGACGTTTCGGATCCTATTGCAGGGTCCATCATCAGGATAGATATACACGACAGATTAACCCAGAAAACTATACACAGAAAAAACAGTACATATTTGTAATTTTTTTCATATTATAATACTGAGGAAGGAAATTATAATAACATGAAAAAAAAGCGGAATAAAATATACTTTTAAAGTTTCATATTTTTTTGCTTAATTTTACTGTCTATTTAAAATCTTTTTATTTTTATATTCTAATTGATTAGATCCTATATACTGTATTGTATTTAGAATCTATTTTTATGTATGTATATATTTATAATATGAAACACGAACATATGTACATATGTATATTAACTTCGAAGAATTTTTCTTAGATGGTTTTTTTGGGGAAACCTAGGCAGAAGTTTCAACATGGTAATACCATTCATTGTAAAGGCGTTGCATCAAAAAATTACGGTACAATCGATATAAATTTTTCATAATTGATTTATATATTAGTTGTACCGTATATAAATCTTGTTCACGGGAGAATAAATCTTTTACAGTTGAGTTTAAATTAAACGCACACACACGCATATATACACGCACACACACACGCGCGCACACACACGCGCACACACACATGTGTATAATATAGAAAATATTTTGATATTTTTTCGATAAACTCTTTTTTTCTTGTATATCTTTCTAGTTGACTCATTTAACTTGTATTCACAATACCACAGGACTATGTTCTGAAAATGCACCTTTACAACAACAATGTGTTTTAATAAAAAATATGTATACAGAATGTAGCAGATCTAGTTCACAATATTTTTCGAGTGGATACCTGACTAAATTTCGAGTCGAAAATGTTCAAGGAATATGTGGCTATCTCAACCGCGTCAGAGATATAAGCATGAAAAAAAAAAATTATGCGATTATTTCGATGAATTTAAATATTTCATTGCCTTTTAATCATATATTGAATTCAAGAAATTAAAATTCGTCGTATTTTGAGCGGCCAAACCATTTTATGTTAGATGATATAGGACCTGATGCTAAGATATATAATATTAATGGGTAAATTTCGCAAATATTTATTTAAAAGTATGTGGACTTAAAGCTTAACACGATTTTGTAAAAAAATAAAGCAATAATATTTTTCGTAACGGTGCAAAATTTGTACATAATCCTTAAATATTTTCGACTCGTTATTTAGTCAGGTATTCATGCATAAAATATTGTGGACTAGGTCTGTTACATTCTGTATATATTATTACACGTTTCATCAGTGCGGTGAAATGTTTATAAAGAGAATTATTAAAATGGTTCCCATGGTTAAAACCTTAACTGTAATATTTCTTTTTTAAATGTGTTATACTTTAAACAAATTCCTTCTCCTCAATTGGTAATATTTTATTTATTTATCTCTTTTGAAATGTTTTTAAAGTTTCAACCATAAAAGGTTTAATTTCTAATATTTTATTATATTAACTATCTTCTTCTTTTGTAATAAAAAAACATGATATTATGTATGTTTCTGAACCATTTCAAACTTGTCTGTAGGCGTCTTCATTCATAATTTGGTAAATTTATTTTTAGTCCCTTAGAATTTCTATGGAGTTCTTTTCTAACACTATCCTCAGAACGTCCACTTTTGTAATTCTCTAATTCTAACTTCTTTTTTCTATTCTTCTCCAGCACCACATTCTGAATGCTTCCGACCTATTTATCTCTCCCTGGTCGTCCAGGTGTTACTTGAACTGTATTAAATGTTAATTTATTGTTTTAATACAAAAATTGTCCATTGTAACATTTTTATTTTCATATTATAATACGTTCATTTGTCTCTGTTCCGTATTTGTAAAACACACTTTAGCGCGTTTGTAATATCGGGCGCGAAAATTATTATTGTCATATGCCAGCGTCCAAATTTCTTACCCATGACCTATCCCAATGCTTGCTCACCAGTGTTAAATGTGATCTTGATGCCAGCAGACGTCAACTTGAACGATATTATGTTCGATCTCGACATCGCGATAGCATTCGCGGTGTGGACCTTTTCTGCTCAAGTGCACAAGCACTGTGTTTTTTGTGATCCCGTGATTTACGTGTACAGTATCTATTGTTTGCATGTGCCGTGAGTGAACTTGTATCATCGCCATCTTCGGTCTGAAGCGGAGAATGGCTCATCTACGTGCCATTTATTGTGTGATCTCGGCGGCGACTGCAGGGATTACGGACACGTCATATTCAAGGTAAGGCGAGCAGCCCTTCTGAATCCCGGTTTCCGAAATCACTGGTCCTTCGACTAAACCCCTATCTCCTCACTGACTTCTCCCTGTACCACGTTTACCTATCCCCCCCACACCTTGCGGTGATTCCGATTTTCGATCGGAATTGTCGTAATCCATTCCGCGGGACGTGTGACCCTGGGATTCCATAATTCTGTATTAGTACAATTTATTAGGGTCATTAAAGACCACGTAAAAATTTATTTTTAAAAATAAAATAGTATACATACTTTTTAAAATTATTTTAATGAAAACACATTATTATGTATTGTGAAGTTGCAAATTAAGAACAGTTTAAATGTTAGTAAATTTAATTTGAGATTCATTGGATTATGAAGTAGTTTCCTTTCAAAAATTGTTTAATATATGTATCATTATAAAGACTATAGAATATAAATGCCAAATTGATCGAAAAACGTAACTGGATGATGTGGTGAAATGGTAACGCGTTTCTCGGAATAGGAAAAGTTCCGAGTTCTTATCCCGGTAGCTACCAAATATTTTTTCAATAAATAATTTTTGTCTGTATATTTTAATTTTATTGTGTATAAATTCTGCATATATGTATAAACCATAGTTACAATTAAACTTTCACTGTGTGTATTATATTAACAACGCTTTATACTATAAACCATTATAGTAATTATTAAGGGTTTGACCTCTCAACCCTGGACCTCTCAACCTCACGCTATTAATGCTCGTCTTGGCAAACTAAAGCTCTTCTCCATTTAGGGCGCGGGTTGGTTGACTTCCATAACCGGTGAAATAAATAGGTTGTCACAATGCAGCACGAACGATGTTGGCTTAGCCGAATGAAAATAAAAGAAATGGATCGGGCGGTCGGGGAGCGGAGGAAGGAAGGGGATGAAAACCCTAGATAATCTTTGTAGGGGGAATGAATTTATACCCCGAGTGGGCACGTGATCTGAATGAGTGATGGCTGAACTTTTTCACACCAGGTAGCAGGTACAGAATACCCAGCCATTTCTTGTCAGTGAGATATTTGAGTGAATTAGCAAAGTCGAGCAACGTCTATGCTGACTTTATACGATGCTAGTGTGGACGGCTTATTTGCATTTAAATTGCAAATTTGGCAAACCCTTCATTCATTTTACATACCCATATACCTGTAACTGTTTCTTCAAGGTTAGATCGCACTTTTTTGTAGATACTTTTGTTGAGGAAACACGTGTCATTGTCGAGGCTCAAAAGTTACGGTACAACTACATCTTGTTCAAGGGAAAATAAATCTTTCACAGTTGAGTTTAAATTAAACACACACACACACACACACACACACATACATATATATATATATATATATATATATATATATATATATAAATAATATTTATACAGCAACTAAATATTTTTTCGATAGATTTTTTTTTCTGTATATTTTAGTTGATTAATTTAATTTGTATTAAAATACCATAGAACTATGTTCTAAAAATGTAACTTTACAACAAAAATGTGTTCTCCTTAAAAAAATGTAAATACCTGCTTTACACTGAATGAATAAATGTTATTTTTTCTAAGTGAAAAAATCTAATGGCTTGAGAGGAGTATCGCTTTATAGTGAAAATAAATCAATTAAGCTTAATAATAATAAATCAATTAAGCTAAACATAATTATTTTACAACAAAAAAGCATTAAACAAATTAATGGGAAATTTTTAATGAAAATGTAGCGCTTCTGAGAATAAGAATATTAATATACATCGATATTCCACCGAAGCTGCCTAATTACCCATAGAGGAAGGAATAACTAAAATTATTTAAATAAGTCGATTGTACGTGGTTTATCCGCTGTTTGAAAATGACCTTGACCCCCGAAACAGCTGTAACATCTAAATAATACTTACGCAAACTAGCAGAACCCAATAATAATATTAAATAAATAAAATAACACAAAAAATAGAATTTGTGAACAAATTATGAAACCACGCTTAAACAGAGAATACAATGTTTCAGCTGGATAGATTGCAATCTATTCTAAATGCGGCTGCACGGATAATATATGGAATTTCCAAATTCTCTCATATAACATCCCTTTTACATCGGCTACATTGGCTCCGATTCCCTGAAAGAGTTGAATTTAAATTGTGCTGGTTGATGTACAAGGTGACACACAACATGGCGCCTCTGTATCTTCAAGAACTTTGTATCCCAGACAATTTGAATGGTAGACGTCAAACTCTCAGGTCAGCCTCTACTTTAGCTGTAGGAAAGGTTGTAGAACCAACCAACCGTTGCCAGAAGTCTAAATTTAGTGAGCGGGCATTTGCGGTTGCAGGCCCAAAAGCGTCGAACTCTTTGCCTTCCGTTATAAGGAACAGTGCATCAGAGACTTTATTTAAGAAAAAACTAAAAACGCACCTTTTCAAAAAATCATTTCCATAAGTAAAAATAACGATTATTAATTAAAAAAAAAAAAAAATTGTAAAACTATTAACAGTTTATGTGTAAAGCGCCCTTGAGGTGAAATTTTTTACGAAAATGGCGTTATACAAATTATCCATCGTTATTATTATTATTAGGGAGCCTAAAAAAATTACTAAACCTCACTAATAGGAAATTTCATAGCGTATTTCTGTATTTCCTACTGATTCATAACATTCTGTATCTTCTCCTGATTTCTAGAATTTTTCTGTCCATACAACGTTGTATCGCTTGAAGCTTCTAAGTTACTTAAGTATTTAAAGCTCGTAATTTAAGGACTGCCAGAATGCACTAATAGACTTAGGACCCCTGAGATACACATATATTACGAAAGATTTATCATTAGTGTTCTGACCTCTTACATAAAGTAATTATATATACGCTAGATAACTATTTAACAAATTGTTGGGATGGAGATAGATGAATCTAAAACAAAACATATATTAAATTTTAACCACTAATCACGGACTAGATTCGGGTAAAATTATAGGTAGGTACTTAGAAAATACCTGCGTCATATTAATTACTGTTTAATTACAGGTAACTATGTAAATTTTGTATTTAGACAAACATAGATTTGTGTTCTGGAGTATTGTATTTCATGTGTACCCATAACAAGTCTAAATATGTTGGTTTATATTATATTCATGAACTAAATGTAGTTATTTAATTACATTCATTTAAGGGTATATTATTTTCTATGTTTATAGCCTTAACTTTGTGAATATACATAATTAGTAATTTAAACAAATGCCAAATTTTGTATAAACCGTCTTTATCAATTCGACCACGACTGCGGCTAGCTACCGTACGATATTAATTTATTTTCGTATTTAATGTTTTTTGATTAGTTGGCATACGTCAGTCCTGATGAAGATCAACGTTAAATTAATCAAAGCGGTTTATACAAAATTTGTTATTTAAAAAATATATATTATTTTCTTTTATTTTAATTTCATAATTATGCTAGCAGAAAACGTTGACGACAATGATTATATAGAGTTGATAAAATTTGACAATAAAAATATTCTTCTATTGCGGGTACAAATTGCATATATTAATACTATGTGTATAAAAAAATATACTTACTAATAATCTATGCTCTGAAAATTTATACAATCTAAATGTTAACATTGATCTTTGAAACCTAACAATTTGCAATCTTTTTGTAAAACGCTAAATTAAAAAAAAAATCTAAAGTAATATTTTAATCTATTTAATTTATTGTATAAATGTGCAAATTCATATGAAAAGTAGTAAGGGAAGCGAATCCAATCTGGGTTTGCCTTCGGAAAACCCAGAGAAAGAGCCCTTAGTTATACAGCACGTAATCATGAAGAATGTAATTGAAATATAATTTCATTAAAATAGCTTTTTATATTGACTCACGCAGTGAAAGATTTCTCTCAAAGATTTAAAGATAATTACTATTAATCTTTCTAATTAAACAAAGCCGGATAAAATAATAAACTTAAGAGAAAATTTAAGTTTTTGAGTTAATCCACACATGAATATGGAATATTATAACTTCGTGTCATAATTCTATAATTTATAGTTTTCTCTAAGGCTGCCAATCTTGAAATAGATTTAAGTGATCTAATCTCCTAATTATAAAACGGAATTTATCTCAAACTTTTCAAAAGTTTTTGTATGAGTGTTGCGAAAAAGATTCTGCCAGACTAACAAGATCTTTTAAGCTAACCATATCAAATTCGTGGATTTGCAACCATTTTATAAGGATGGTTATGCACCATACTATTTCCTGGTATTAACTAATTCTTTTTTAAAATTAGTTAATACCAGGGACCAGTCGTAAATACCTCATGGTAAACTGCAATAGAACACAAGATCACGAAGATTTTTATTTGGTAGACAGAAATTAAATATCTTCCACGTAAGGGTGAAGACAGTATTATTAAACGTCTTCACTCATAATTGAGAATGTCAATTAGCGGGTAGACAAACCGCGCCGAAAAATTCAATATTATTTCAAAAAATATAAAATGATTTAACCTTCTCCATGCAAATGCGTGTTTATGCGGCGCAAACATCACACGTTTTTATACGCGCGCTAAAAAGTGTACTTAGGCCCTCAAAGTTCCGCTTTTCAATAAGCGCCCGGCCTTTATCATTGTTTTTTTTACGATTTTATCATTTTTATTACCCTCCGTCGGCCAATGGGGGCCTCGATGACGTCACTCACAAAACCCGCTGTGTATAATTAAACAGTTATCATAAAAGTGTAAAGCCAATAAAATTGTGCGGACGTCGGGCGGAGCGGGGCGGAGGGGTCGGAAACAATAAACAATGTGAAACTTTGGTGATTTTTAAGTGTTACAGTTGTTAATTTTTGTTTTTAATATTTGTCTACGGCCTTGTCGTAAAAATATTATTAGTACAACGCTGTTTACCATTTTGCGGTCGTCACAAATTTCCTTGGTTATTCACGAAAATACGCATTTTTCAGTGTATGAGCTGGTTTCATTTTATTAAATGCTTTTCACATAATCATCATTATCGTTATTAACATCAACCGGTCTCTCCACTGTACAAACAGGCCTCCTTCAATGATCGCTAATTCTTTATCTTCAGCCCTTCTCATTCGTGTTGCCCGTCACTCTTCTGATTCTATCACTCCATCGAGCGTGAGGAATCTAGATTAAGTATAATCAAACAATTATGTTATTTGGTTCTTTACAGCTCTGGTACTCAATATTCCAAGAGATATTCTAAGCATTTTCTGCTGTTTGAGAAATGTTAAATTTGTGCATGACATTGACGGTGAGGGGCCACGATTCGACTCCACGTATAATCAGATAATGTACCGATTGCAGGCTTTAATCTTTTACGATATTTAGACATTTATAAATTCCACAACCAAATAAAAACGAAAAAATTCCACAGACCAGCAAATGAATAATCATGAAATAAAGTGTTCATATATCATAGGGGTTTGGAACATACGTTACGGTACGAGGGCATTCTACAAACATTCTTGGTGGAAACATAAATCCGATAATTTATGACACATTTATGCAACAAAAAAACACACTTCGAATAGATAATTATTTTGTTAATAAAACTTATTTTTTACATTAATGAATATTATATTGTCATCGTTTAAATTTTTGTTCCAATCGAGTCATAATTAAAAAAAAAAGTCGCAGAGTTATTTGGTTGCGTAAGTGGTACCAAAATGATCACGTGGGGGACATCAAAATGAAAATATTGGGACAAGAAATTTGCTTTAGTTCATGTATATATATATATATATGTATATATTTGGTGGTCGGTGAACAATTCCATTAAACGGATATTTCAAAAATATGTTTAAATAGTCGCATCGAGATTATAAAGGGTAAAATATCTTTAGCTTTCTTTATAGTGACGATAACAACATTATTTATACAACCTAAATGGTGAAAAATGAGCACCTATAAATATTCAACAACCACATTTTTTTGATTATTATTACGATTGTAAGACTTACTCGAATCTTAATTTCAGTTCCATCAACACAAGATAGCTTTGATTCTCAGAGATAAAACGCTAAATTATATGTTTCAACATTTTTATTACATAATTCTATTTTCTAACAATGGATATTTATTCATCACTTTCTTTTGAATTAATATCAGAGACTATGTATAGATTGTAACACACCTGTTAGTCCACAATATTTTACGGCTGACTATATTGTGAGTCGAAAATGTTCAATATGTGCAAATTCTACACCGTTACGGAAAATATTATCTTTTTAATTTTTTACAAAATAATGTCAACATGTACTGCAATCTATTATTAATCTATATCTGTGCATCAGGCCCTAAATTACGTAACAAAAAATAGTCTAGCTGCTCGAAATACGATGTCCTGTAATTTTTTGTATTCAATGTATAATCAATAAAATATTTTAATTAATCGAAATAATCGCATAATTAGAATTGTTTGAAATGATTTTATATCTATGACATGGTTAAGATTAGGCACTCATTCCTTGACACGTAATTTAGTCAGGAATCGACCTATAAAATATTGTGGATTAGATCCGTTACACCCTGTATAATATCAGAGATAATATTCTAAGTCGTGGATATTTGCATATCGATAGTAATGGTGGCTTTATATTTTGAAAGCGCGTGAATATTTTTATACTCCTTGCCATTTTATACTCCTTTAGAATAGCAGAAAAGCGCAGCGGACAAACTCAGGGCGGGGTGAAGAGCGCGGGAGAATTTGAAATAAGAACTGCATTTGTAAGATACATCAATTCTACGATGTTCCCAGCTTTTACAGATGTTTACATGTGTAAAATAGTGTACCTTGGAATCAAAGAACTACGGCAATAGCTGCCACATATATTGATTACTCGTGATGATAGAGAGGTTTTAAAATTTAAATTGGCATTTTGCAACAAATTGACTCATGTTATAAAAATAATTCTGGTGCAGGATATCTAGTAAGTGAATTAAAAAAATATTTTATAGATTAAGATAAAATAAACCTTTGTACAATAATATACAAAAATAATATTATTAAGGAAAACACATTCTTATTGTGAAGTTGTAATTATTCAGAACATAGGTCTGTGATATTTTAAATACTAAATTAATGTATTAATTATAAATATATACATGTACACAACATAAAAAGAAAACAATATTTATTACTCATATTAGTATGCGAAATTATTTAATATGATTTAATACTTAATGAGTGCTTAATTACTTTAAGCTGTGAAAATGTAGAATTATGGAACATTTATTACACGGAATTATTTATATTAGGAGGTAAATTTTAGACAGTAAAATTATTATTTGCATGAAATCCTGTAATACGTTGTTTTTTGCTCCGCCTAATAAAACAATCTGCTTACCGCTTTAGTATGCGCGTCTACAAAACGCAGATTATTTCCATATTCAACATCAGCGACCGAACATTTATTCGGATTTTTTTTTTTAAATAAAATTTTCCGCCAGCCGAATCGCAATTGGTCAAAACAATGGAGGACAATGCATTAATTTGTGCCGTTGTAAATGTGTCACCCGATAAGGTGGCCGCGACGTGGCACGGAAGGAACATAACTCACCGGGATATTTCACCAGCCCCGAGATATTAATCACAGGGAGAAAAAGTAGGAAACGCCAATTTATGAATTCACCGACTCTATTCCGCGTTTAGTTATCCCGCTCATCCCGTTATTTCATATTAAATGTCTAACCAACTTATCAAACTGTCAGCCGGCTGTTAACGCATGTTTGCGTTCTACGTCATTTTATACGGAAATTGCTCTTTCGTAATCGATCATTCACAGCAGCTCGAAATAGTTGTTCTATATTATAATTATTGCCTTGAGTCACGTGTTCACGATTAAATAGTCTCACAGATTTATTTGAGATACATCTCAAAACCACGCACGAGTGTCGAGATTTTGATCTGGAGATAAACTCAGAGATCAACTTAGGATTGATAGTAAGAGACAAAAAGTCAAACTTGAATCTGAAAGCGAGATGTGATACGTGCACACAAACGTCACCTGAAACCACCACAGATCGCTATAGTTATTTATTTAAGAAAATTAATCATAAGTCACTAAAAATTTAAAACATTAACATAAGTGTTAAATTTTAAAAATTATTTCGTCTTAACTACCGCTTTAGATTCAAAATCATCCAACTGATAAACGATATTAACACGTGAACCTCTGAGGTATGTACACAGGGGCTGTGAAAGAAAGTGTTGTCTCCGATGAATTTCATGCTAGTAAAATCTATTTCGTGTCGAATATCTATTAAAAATCTAATTCGTGGACTTTCGTCTTCTAGGGCCTCTTCTGTTAGCAATTTTTCTTTGAATGATTATGAACATGTTATGACTAGTGACGAAATAAAATAGGTCGAGGTAGAGTGGTTTCCATTTCCTTGGCTGCCATCGAATCTAATGTCTAATTTATTATTTTTAAGAGTAGAAGCTTTATAGAACGAAACTTATTTTTATTATGTGTGGATTCGGATTAATGTAAATTCGAAAACCAAAAAATATTAGGTGAAAAGATTTTTAAAAATAAAGGTGAGTACATGGAATACGTGTCACATCAATATTCTTACAATTTTTAAAATAAGTTAAAATGACTACCTTGCTGGACTTCGGAATAAGGCTCGAATCCTCTGTGTTACTAGGCTAGTGTATTAACCGCTAGACCAATAAGCATGAATTACTTAGGTACTTTAGAACAAATCAATATATTATTTCAGCAAAAACTTTATAATATTATTTTCTTCATTAGCGGCCTCATGAAACGCAGCATAAGTCCATGATCACAGTTACTAAAGAATGCAATCTATTCTTTGACATCACCATTTTGGTCCAGTCTACTAGGTATTTGTCTACCTCTTCCAGGTCTTTCTTAATAACCCACCCAGGTCTTGTCTGTCTTATCGACCTTTGTCTTGTGTATATAAACTTTTTGCACGTTACGGAACTCGTCTACTCTCACTGCGTGTCCCACCTCTTCAGGATATCTGAAACGTTGTACCGTTATTGAAGTTCCTAGATCTATAATCTCCTTCATTATCGTTGAATTTAGTTTTAAATCATAATATTATGTTGATTCATAATTATCCGCTGTTTTTTTCGAGACGTTTTGTTTTTTTAATTTCATGTTTAATTGATATTTATCATAATTTAATTCTTTAATAAGATTAGAAAATTAAATTTTGCATCGAAAACCATACACATATATGCCACATTATGCTATACCACTTTAAGAAAGGTGAAAGGAACGATGTGATCGAATCTGTCGCTAGCGAGAGATGACATTTGCTGCCTCCTCCGACCTACTCTCCCACCGAGGCCCCGCGGACTACCGCATCAACCGGTCAGGTTGGCAAAGTCTATGAGACGATTTGGAGGAGTTGATGGAGGTTGTCAAATCGTGGATTGAAAAAACTAGCTCTTTTTCGCTCGCGCAATCGACCGTCTTCCAAGAACATAGCATGCAGTAATTGACGTTGATGGAGACTGTGCCCCCAAATGATAATTGTACTTAATACGTATTGAGTTTGTTTTCGTTTTAGGTTATGTTACAATTTAATAATATAATAAAATTATATTTTATATTCTATCTCGCTTTTTAAGTAAACATAAGTGCAGTCTTTTTGTATTTATGATTAGTTTCAAATACGTCCTGATGAAGCTTGAGATAAGCGAAACCGATTGACGTATAATAAATTTCGTGGTTTTGTACAAAGTGATTGTTATTTTACTTAATATAATACAATTTATGGTACAATATTTATTTTTTTAAACGGAGAATATATCCATCAAGCTAATATAAAATAATGTTTTATGAATTCACATTTTTTTGTACGGTGGAAATTTTTAAAAACATAGTTCCTTGGTAATTAAAACAAATAGGATATTCACTAAGAAAGGTAGGACAAAAAAAACATATCTAACGAAAAAATATTACAGTCTCCACCGAAACAAAAAAGTAAACGTTTTGCTACAACATAAGTTACGTACATACATAAAAAAATTCGTAACAATTTAAGGGTTAATATAGCGGGATTGGTAACCGGCAATATAAAGATACCGGTGCATTAGTTCGTTTTTTGCTCAGTGATTACATCAAATTTATTTAGTACATTTCGATATTTATTTGAATGTTTCCTCTAATTTTGGATCACGGTGTACTCTATTGTTTGGATGCTATTTTAAGGAAAAATGCTATTATTTGTGCGCTGGGGAGAAAATAATAAAATCGAAAGTAGGGCGACGTAGCTCCCCTATTCCTCTCCGACGCTCGGCCTTTGTTTCCGAAGCATCTCGGCTGGGCGTGAGCTGCCACAGAAATAAGGAACAGAGGGCATCCTTCAGTAGCTTTCTCGATGGATGGAGTGGGAGTGAGGAACGCTGCGATAATGTCTTGTCAGCAGGGGTAAGCTGCAAACCAAGGCGGTGCCTGGCCTGACGTTGCTTCACCCCCTCACACCTCTGCTAACGCTCGGTTGCGGATGCGATGTTTGTACTTTTGCCATGCAAAGTAACCTGCTGCTGCGGCAGTCGACGCTACCACCGAGGAGAAGGTGGCCAATTGGAGGTATTGGTGGACATCCATTCCTCGGGTCACGACGACCTCTTCCTTGGTGCTCTGGTTTCTTATGGTCATGCACCCACGACTCATCGGGAAGTGATGTGTCTACGAGCCCAACAACCACTCAAACCTTTGTACTCTCTATTCTATCCTCTGTCACAATAAACGACTATATACCAACCGCGCGTTTCCATTCCATTCTAACCTCCTACCCCCACATTACAATTGATAGTCTCTAAGTTCTAAGGCACAAATTAAAAAATATACCTACATATGAGACAATTAAAAAAAAAAATTATATACAGCCTTAGTTCACAATAATTTATAGGTGGATGGATACCTGACTAAATTACAAGTCAAACATATTCAAGGAATATGTGCCTAAACTCAACCATGCCTGAGATATAAGCATTTCAAAAAAATCTCAATTATGCAATTTTTTCGATTAATTAAAATGTTTTACTTATTTCAGATTATATATATGATACAAAAAATGAAAGGTCTTCAAATTTCGAGCTGCCAGACTATTTTTGTTAGATTATTTAGAGTCTGAAGCAAAAATATAGATTAATGATAGATAATTTTCGCAAATATTGATTTAGAAGTACGTATACTTAAAGCTTAACATGATTTTGTAAAAATTTCAAACAATAATATTTTTCGTAACGGTGAAGATTTGCACATATTGCTTGAACATTTTCGACTCGTAATTTATTCAGGTATCCACTCATAAAATATTATGGACTAGGTCTGTTACACTCTGTATACTTAATACGTATATAATATTATTTGACAGACTTACAAAATCGTATTATTTCGAAAATAAATTATGGTTAATTAAAAAATAAATGAATATGCTTAATTTACTTCCTTCAATTATATCAGGCCTTGAGGAACATACCGAGGTTCTTCGACATATTTTAGTCCAGTGGGCGAGAATCAAATATTCATTCGTTCATTACCAGTTCAGAGTTTAATTGCAAATGCAGCAGTACCAATAACGTTTATTTAACTGTATATTATTCTCTATAACTTTATCCAATTATATCGTTTGGATGCATGTAAAATATTCCGTTGCACCCCAGTAAAACTTTCGTTTAATTTTAACAAATATATAATATATATTTTCTGATCAAATAAATATAACAAATAATAAATAACCATCGTCATTGAAGCAATCAATACAAAACAATCGTGTGAGTACAAGCAATTGATACCGTCGGTGCACGGATATGTGTGTTATGTGTACTGTTCACTACGAAGGAAAGAAGGAATGAAATTTTAGTTCATTTATTTTTAATATTTTACTATTTGATTTGTTAGAAAACGGCTAGGTATTTAGCATTATACTTAGTATATACATAATATGTATATATATTTTTTAAAACCTTTTCATGGTACTGAATTCACAAATAAATTTATCTAATTAATTATTAAAACGTGAAAGAATTTACTTTATTTTTCAACATATAAGTCTGTGGCTATTCGAACGTTTGACGTTTATGAATACTGAATAAAATATAAAGTCACCATGGTACAGAGTATAGTGAAGGTACTTACACTTCAAAAATACACAGAAATATCTAAAAACTGCGTGACAACTACAATTAACAAAAATACGTAGTAGTTGAGTTAATAACATAAACAGTATAATATTTAAATTAAAATTGCCAGTTTAAACCAATAAGGTACTATACCGCGGTTTGCATGGAGACGCGAATAGGAGGACGGGGTGCAGAGTGGGTGTGTGGAATATTAGAAGAGGAATGGACAGAAAGATGAATGAACTGTGTGATAGTATGAATGAAAAGAACCTAGATATATTGTGCATTAGTAAGAGCATGAAGAAAGGAAGAGGAGAGATCGGGCACGATGACACGCTGGTGCTATGGTCCGGGGTCCCAGAAAAGGACCTAGCGTGTCAGGGTGTTGCAGCGTTGCTCTCGAAAATAATGATAGAATGTGCGAGAGAAAATGAGCTTGTCAGTGCCAGGTTCATGTGGATCCGTTTGAAAATTGGAATTACAAGTGTATTTTTAGTCGTAGGTTATAGTTCTGTAACTCAGAAATAATGAAGTTAAAGATGAATTTTGGAAGAATGTAAGGGATGTAATGAATGTAAAATAGAAAAATGAAAGAATAATTTTCGCAAGCGATTTCAATGGACGGGTGGGGACTCAGAGGGATGGTTTCGAGTCACTCATTGGTGTTTACGGTGATATAAAGATGAATGGGAATGGAAAAAATCTACTTCAGGTATATTGGGGCACCGAGATGGAAACTGACCATTTCTTTATCCTTTTAATAATATTTTTATTCCAAAGATGGCGGTCCATGAAAAAAACAGTATTGGCGCTATCTACAGTCAAAATTGAAAATCTGCAAAGGGATGATGTCAAAGAAAAATTTAAAAGGAAAGTGTATGAAAGGAGCGAGTAATCTGAATATAGACAATGCATGGGAATACATTAAGGTTACTCTATGTGTAACAGCGAAAGAAACCTGTGGCATAGCTACCCAAGGAAGAAAAAAACGTGATGCCTGGTGGGGACGATGGTATAAAGTAACTTGTTAAAGAAAAGAAGAATACGTGGCTCTATCTATTGACAGTAAATGGGAATGAATACACGAGAACAAAAGACTTGTACAATATCTGTAAGAAAAAAGTTAAATCTGGTGTGAAAGAAAGGAAAGAGCGGCTGAAAAGAGAAGAAGGGGTGAAAATGACTGAAAATTTTCAGGATAATATAAAATTCTTCTGGAAGGCGGTCAAAAAATCCCGATGTGGTGCTGAAAACAGTAGTATGAAAGCTATTAAGTCAGTAAATAGAGAGATGTTAACGAATGAGGATGAAATAATAGATAGATGGATGAAATATTTCCAGGAAACATATAAGAGTGTAGAGAATGCAGATGAGACCTAAGAGGCTCTTTGGGGTAAGTATGAAGTATGAGTATGAGTAAAATGATATAAATGCAAAAAGTATGAAATAAATAAAGTGTGCAATAAAACATATGAAGAATGGTAAGGCTGTAGGATATGATAATGTTGCTGTAGAATATATCAAGGCTGGTGGCCCATTAGTTAACTCGTGGCTTCATATGCTCTTCAATCAATGTTTGGAAGAGAGCCATACCCCGTTAGATTAGAGAAGGGCTATTATTATGCCTCTTTACAAGGGCAAAGGGTCGAAAATGGAATGTGGTAACTATAGGGCTATTAGTCTACTGAGCTCTGTCGGTAAACTGTATGGAAGAATTTTAATAGAAAGAGCAAGAATGGTGACGAAAGAAAAAGTATGGGACGTGCAAGGGACATTTATGGGTGGAAGAGGATGCATGGATCAGATTTTTTCTCTACGAGTGATGACGGAAAAGTTTTTGGCGAAAAACCAAAAACTTTTTTGTGCTTTCGTAGATCTACAGAAGGCATATGATAGAGTTATAAGAGAAAGGTTATGGAATGTACTCTCTGATTCACTCCCTGAACAGTAAACTTATACACGCAATCGTATCCCTATACGAAAAAAGTTCTGCGTGTGTAAGATTCAATGGAGCACTCACACCGTGATTTGACATTACAAATGGTTTCAAGCAGGGTTGTGTAATGTATCCATGGCTGTTCAACTTGTATATGGATAAATATGTGAAATAACTGGAATGTATAAATGTAGGAGCAAAAATAGGCGATTTGATTGTATGCTGTTTATTGTACGCCGATGATGCAGTACTAATGGCGAATAATGAACAAGAACTACAGAGTCTAGTGAGTAGAATGTACGATGTATGCAAGAAAAGCGACCCCATGATGAATGTTAACAAGTCGAAAGTGATGGTATTCGAGAAGGAGGAAAGCATGATAACGTGAAAAATACTTGTAGGTAATGAATGTTTGGAACAAGTAGATGAGTTTGAGAAGAGATGTTTGATAGAAACGATATCGAAAGGAGGGTGACTGCAGGAATTAAGTGAACGGCGCTTTGAATGGAATTATATCTAACGGGAATTTGTCAACCGAGGCAAGACTAGGGGTGCATAATAGAATCCTGGTACCGACACTTATGTATGGAAGTGAGGCCTGGAGCTGGCAGAAAAGGAACTAAAGTAGACTCAATGCAGTGGAAATGAGATCACTTAGGCGTATTTGTGGCAAATTTATTTATGAGAGAGTAAATAATGAAGAAATAAGGAAAGAATGTAAAGCTGATATTAGTATAGTGAGTAAGATTAAGAAAGGATCACTTAGGTGGTTTGGTCATTGGAACAGATAAATTAGAAGAGAATGGTAAGAAAGATATCTGACGCAATTGTTGATGGCACCAGAAACAGAGGACGTCCACGGAAGACTTGGCACGACCAGGTAAACCAGATAATGGAGGATGGTTCTGTTAGAAGCCTCAACAATTGGCGAGCTTGTATGAGAAGATGTATGAATGTGGATGAGGAGAAAATTGTGTGTCAGGACAGAAGAGTGAGTAAGTAAGTAAGTAAGTGTTTAAAAACTAACCAAGTATATATTTTCTGATATAAATTAATAACAACAACCCGTCTTATCGTAAATGAGGCAAACAAATTAATCAGTATTGTTAGTAGGCCCTTTAAATAGTTATTTTTTATCATTGATGCGAAATGCTTCGTAATAAATTATTTAATGTTTTCAATAATAATTTTGTCTGCTTGCAAATAATGATGTTGCTTGGTAAGCAAATACACATTTATTTGTACTATTTTGATATCAAATATTTGTTTATATTATGTATTTATATTCTCTATTGAAATCAAAAACACGTATTAATAAACAAACATTATCGATGCATACGTTCTGATGATATTTTATGAATTATAGATTATTTGATTATTATCATGGAATGGGCCTTCAAATTAAATATTTTTTAAACTTTGTATAAACGAAGATACAGCGGTTTAAAAGCCGGTTGACGTCAAATTAATCAAAGTGATTTATACAAGTTATTTTATTTTTATCATTAAATATATTCCCTAATTATAAACTTAACAATGTAAATATAAAATAATAATTTATAATTTCAGAATAATAATAAGGCTATAAATTTTACGATTTATAAAAAACAAAATTTAAATTATCTTTTTTTGTTATTTGAAGATATTTGTTGAATATTTATATTTTTAAATTTAAAAAGAATAATCATGAATATATATCATTTTGTATTCCAAATTTAAAAGCTTTTATCTATTTTTGATAATTGTTTCTTTAAATAATCTTTAATCTGGGATATTATTATTAATGCATTTAATTTTATGATTATTTATTTTTTTACTATATTTTTTTTTATCATCAAAAGATGACGTTTGTATAATTTGATCTAAGTGATACGATTTATTATTATTTTATCATCATTGTTTGAGAAAAAAGTGAATAATCTGTTCAATTAATTGAAAGACTATAAAATATATTTTAATCAAGATAAATAAAATTACAAACAATTATTTTTTGGTTCTCTCAATGGTCTGCGTGAGATTGTTGAACCGCGTGTACAACATTTCCTACCAGTGATACCTGCATCAACGTAACAATACGCTTATTGCAGTTCTTTAACTTTGCTTCCATACAAAATTGATTATGGCTTATTTATGTTCGCAATTAATATATTTAATAATGATAAATTGAGTGTATCTAGAAATTGTGTACAGCAACATTAGTACGGTAGATACTTATTCGCCATTATTTATGCGCCAAAATTATTTATATGAATTTACACTTCCAGCACTTAATACGTAAGTATTTGTACGAACTATATTTCGTACAACGAAAACATAAAGAACATAACAAATTACAAAAACACATTTAATTAATTAATTGTTAAAAAACCGGAATTGAACCTATTATTAAAATCACAATTATAATGGTTTGTCTTTTATTAGAGCAATGAAATATGTAGGAATATAATAGCACGCAATTAATCCACAAAGCATACACATAAAATCTTGTTTAATATAACACATATATAATAGTTACCTAGTCACACTGCTCAAAGTATATACCGTATATTAATATTTCTAGCTAATAAACTATTTAAAGATACTTGTAACTTATACTATATAACTTATATGTACACACAAATCTAAAAATAGAGAACTTATTATTAATGTAATATTAAACTTAAATATGTGAGTGATACTAGTAATATTGAAAAACATATGTTATCGAACGAATAGACTAAAAAATGTATCACAATTAACTATATAAACTTTGACAACGAACTACCAAAAGATAAATCATAAGCCAGAATCATGAATGACTTAATTAAAAAAATAACAATTAACCTTTCCCTGACGATACCCTCGCTTAACAGATGAGAGGGTTCTAATTACCAACATGTCATTATAATGTCATGAATTATCCATTTAAAGTCGAAGAGAAAATTTCTCAAAACTCCAAGTAAGTTATAAAGTTGCGTTCTTAAAAATATAATGTTAAATTATTTATCTATTTAATTTTATCCATTACTCATAAAATGTGCTTGTTTTATCATTTCATTTAAATAATGGTTGGAATTTTTTACGTTGAGAGTTTAAAAAAAAATCCTATGTTTTCCTTGACAAATTATTTAATTTAAAATGTAATTTTTTTAATATTCCTGAATGAAAACATGACTACTTCATTTGACAGTCAAAAATAAAGGACACTTAAAATTATATTTTGATATGAAATTCTTTTACTTAGGCCATGTTAATGTAAAAATCAAAAAAAATATTAATAGGTATTGTAAAAAAGGTGGTTGTCACTTGCCATGTATTTTTTGTTAACAAAACACACATCGTCAACTTACTATTTCCGGTTACTAAGGTACTGTAGTGTGACTAAACTATTCTCAGAAAATGGTAAATTAAAATAGAATAAGAGGATTTTGAAACAAGTTGAGAAAATCCAAAAGTCCAAACAGATTTATGGAGATGATCTATTAAACCAGCCCGAGACTTTTGTGTGCTGTATATAATTTTTTTATATTATTTTTTTAGTTTGTATTTACTGTTATTTTTATATTTAATTATTGTTATTTTATTTTCTTATTTAATTTTATTGATTTTTAACAATACAAAAACGTTTTTGTTGGTTATTTGAATTTTTTTTTTTTTTATTCATTTTTAATATCATCTTTCAATTTATTCCCCCCCTTTTTCCCCTCACTCCTATTTCTTTTCTCAATATAAATTCCTATTACGTTAGTCAATCTTTTTAGCGCTAATAAAGCACGAGAAAATCTTCGCAGCATAATCTCCATTGAAAGGTTTATATTTATTATTAAATAAAAGATTTACAAAGTGTACCGTAATAAAAAATATTTTTTGATATATTATGAAGTCCGATGTTATTATTCCCCTTTATAGCCATCAAATTTTCTTTTAATATTCCCCGCAGAAGTTAAATACAGCAAATCAGGGGTTTCATGTTGTAAGGAAGACATCGTGATTTTTCTGCAAAAGTAAAAAAATATTATTATGAAAATAATTAATCACGGGTGCCTTCCAGCCTTAGCGAATTCATTTATGGGGGACATTAATCATAATTTACCAAATAAAATGTTTAACCGTCGGACGTAAAGTGGGGTAATGTTTCATACCACAATTTTTTTGTATTCAATTATAATTTTAAAATTATGTTGTAACGTAAGATCTTGATTCTATTTTTCTAATGCATTAATATTTAGGATACTCATACACATTTTTAAATTTGGCATTTTTCAGTGATATGAATTTTATCATAATATTATAATTATAAGGATATGTAAAAGATAACTAAGAAACGTATTTTAGTATGAAATACTGAAACAAACTTAATCCAGGCATTAAGCGCCCTTGAGGTGAAATTTTTAAATTAAAAATTATCCAATATTTTTATTTATTAAGCAAATAAGATATTTTGTTCCACGTTACATTTTTTTATCATTTGAAAAGCTAGATAGTTTAGAAGTTTTTTTGTTGGTAATTCAGATTTACAACAGCATACATAAAAAACAGGATCTAATTAACTATTGATTTATATACATAATACTAAAAATAATTATTTATTTAAATCAATTTAAAGATCAATGTATATAATAGTCATCAAGACACAATTCATTGTTCTATTACAGTGATAATGTCAGAACTCATGCATTAGCTAACTCCGCAGTCCTCAGAAAGCATTATTTGGGGAATGAATATGTGGAGATAGTCGACATTTTCGCAGTAAATTTAACTCTTTATAAGACTACATTATTACAATTTTTTGTGTCTTGACTCAATGGTGACGAATAAATTGCTTTACTTTACATTTTATATTAATTTTTCATTTTGATTATGAAAAAAACATGATAACATTTAATATTTTTTCTTTGTGCATTGCACTTCTGATAAAATTTTCTGTTATTTTAGAAATTATATTAATGCCTGAATAGGGCGTATATAGTAATACATTTTATATTTTGTGAACACGACAACTGCTGTAGTTCTTAACTGTACTAACTCCGTTAATATTATACTTTGTGAAAAAAATATATTTTCACAAGACAGTTGAATTCAATTCTTAATTGAAGAAATTTTTTCGAAAGATAGATTATTATTATTTTTGCTATGTGTATATTTGACGACACTTTTAAACTTAAAATCGAATCGCTGTTTTGTGTTGAGTCACCGATCACAGCGAAATTTTTTACAAAATTTGTACCTTTTTTTTTTGATGTCACTACGGGTCGCTCTCTGTTCGGTGCTCGGTTGCCCATGGGTATTATAAATACTAACTGGAAACTATTCTGGCTAAAAAAACTCAAGCCGAACGTATGTTCATAGCGTGGTCACCCTTTCAATGTGAACTCATATAGAGTCAAGATTTCAGACCCAACACTAATAAGTAAGCAGCCTTTGAATGGGTATGTGTGTTTTAAATTAAATTGTACTGTATTAGTTAATCTTGATAAAATGTGTATTATCCTTCAGGTAGGTTATAAATTTCTCAAGATCAAATATTGTATGATATTTTGTTACTTACACTATTTATTTTTCCCTTTTTTTTCTTCTTTATTATTCTAAATTTATAGTTTATAAAATAATTATGTATAATATGTTTGTTGATTAAAAATGTAAACTGTTTACCTTAGCACGGGCGAAACCTAGTGAGACAGATATTAAAATACCACATGTACTTACAACATATGATATGAAATAAAAAAATAATAATGTTCGATAAAATACTTAGGCTATCTAGGGTTTAACTGGATATTTTTTTGTTTTTCCATTTATAATGTATTTAGACAAGTAAATAAGTATATCACCACGTTTAGATTGATTAAAAAGATTAATTTTTATTGTGTTTAATTTTCAAATTGTTTAAATTTAGCACTAACGTTTAATTTAGCACTTAAATTTTAAGTGTTTTCAGATGTTTGTCTTCGGTAAAATGTATTGAAATGAGCTTACGGTTATGAACTAAATTCTGTCTGTTATATTTTCAGACAAATATTAAACATAAAATATGCTTTGGATCATTTTCGTTTCGCTTGAAAAAAATAGACCAAATGTTAAAATTATATTCAATAGACGTTAGTAACTATTATTAAGAAGAACACATTATTGTGAAGTTGTAGTTTTTCAGAACACTGTTCTGTGATATTTTTAATACAGATATCAACCTTTTAAAGGTCTTGACGTGCTCGTATTTATTTTTCGCTACCACCAAAGTATATTGAGAGTACCTGAGTTTTTAAATGTCCCAAGCTTCGTTAGACACATTTATTAGAGTCGGTTCAGTTATTAGATTTATCCAGTTCTTAAATGAGTCGCACAAAGGCAGAGTGGCCTATCTGAAAAGAAAACAAATGGAGATATCAAGAGATCCAAACACATTAAATTAAGGCAAAACAAAACAATTTATTTTAAGCGTATTAGTGTATGTAACTTAAATATGAAATTATTCACTCGGGCAACCCTGCCGCTATGCGACTCAAATAAATAACAGATCCCGGTTACAATGAGCTTATGGTCACAATCATTACAGAATCTAGTTTTACTATATACGTAAAAAAAAATGCATAATTTATCTTTAATTGTATGTATCTACATCTTGGTATCTATTGCCATAAAAATTAAGTAATATTTAAATCAAAAACCTTATTTTTTCATTAAATTAACTAATTTCAAAGTAATATTGCTATTTTGAACATCAACGATCCTAAACTTTGATTTATTTTATACAGGGTTTTAAGACAGTTCTAGTCTATTTTTCAGGAACTAAGATCAGGTCCATTTTCTCTTTAGTGTCATCGTTAACGACAGGTACCGTAAATAATTTGAGTCACATGCAATTAGCTATGTTGGTGGTCGATGTAACCTCGACCACGTTTCTCTTTTCGTATCCAGTATCCAGTCGCCACAGCTGGTGTGTTTAAATATGGAAATGAGTATGCTTAAAACTTGACCATTGAGTAACCCCCACTCCCACCCCCGCCCCCACCCCCGGCGCCAAAGTATCCTCACCCCACGACACGTGAATTCATTATTACACTCATTTTCCAGACGGGTGAGTTTGTTTTGCTCGAGAAGGATTCAGATGCCCGAAGGTGAAATTAATAAGGGATTTTTCAGGAAACATTATTTTCCGGGAAGGTATTTTTTAAACCGTGTTAAAAACTTTGCGTTGGGTTATAAATAAGAATAATAATTAAGGTTACATCATTTTTATAGCAAAAAGTAATATTTATTTTAAACGGTAACAGTTTGTTTAAATTAGAAAAAAATATAAAATCACTAGAGGTTAACCCAGCCTAAGACGTTATATATACCTTTTAGAATATAATTGAATTATAATATTATGTTATACAAGCTACATGTTAGCCTGACCTAGCCATTGTGATTATTAAAATACGTGAAAATGTATTATATGAACCTAATAAAAATATAATTTAACTCCGGAATCATAACTTTTTCTTGATTTCAAACATTCCATTGGTTTTTGTAGGCTTCCTGTCATTTAGACTTTCGTTTGATCATGTAACTTCAATTAAACTATAGTCTCTGTTTGATTTCACATCTTTTGAATCTCCAAAATTGATTGCATTAATAAAATATAAATTAAAAATTGAGCGATAATAGTTGAAAAAATAAATATTTTCGACATTGACAGCAAGAATCTCGTAGATTTTGTTTATGTGAAATAATATTTGAAATTTTTTCTTGGTATTAACGAAGATATAGATTTATAATTTAAATAAAATATACAATAAATATTTTTACGATCAGATAGAGCATAAGAAAAAAACGAAGAAAGATTTTTCTAATTTATAGAACTAATATTAATGGAGTTACAAATTTAATAGTTCTTAAAAGGCGCCACTTGAAAGAAGATGGTGAATCAAGCGAATATCAATCAAGCTAAAAAGATTAAAACCAAAAAATAACTAAAAGTTAAAAAGTTATCGTGTTCCCAATATCCGTTGTATACTCGTATATTCGTATACGTATATATTTAAAGGAAGTTTCTTGGTTATTCCGTGTCTGTGGTTCTGAAAGAGTCCGTTATTCTACCAACGTATCGGGAAAATCTTATTAATAATCTTTAGGGGATCCAGTGTCATACTGAAGTGATCGCGGAGCACGTATTTTCAGGCCGGCAGATCAGTGCTAAGTGAAGTCTAATCTTTACTTTGTGTAACCTGACCCACTGACAACAATATTGAAAACCCATTAACAAAAATTTCTCCGAACTCGACACATATCGTAAAAACAGATAACAACAGTAATATTTTGCCTCACAGAATTACCAGGTACCAAACATTAGGTCGTAAACATCCTAATTACATAAAGTAAACGACTTCACTTTCCAGGCGCTGAACTGCCGGCCTAGAAAGACGTATTCCACAATCATTTCAGAGTGATAATTCACCGATAAGGCATCCCCTAAAGATGTGTAATGCGATTTTTTTCGACTTCCTTTCTAATACAATATATGTTTATATGTACACAAACATTTTTACGGAAGGTGGTTTGAAAGTCATGTTTAAAAGAAGTTCATCTAAATTTTCCGTAAATTCCATCACGAGACCCTCTAAATAGTATTTCATAGAAATCTACCTAAAAAGTAGATTGCTATACTGGACACATAAAATGTATGTGATTAGATCCCGGTATAAAAATAATGTAAGTGTTTTTCAAAAGATAAACATATTATTTTGTTTACATGCTTTCACTAAAATCTAGTTAATATGCAAATAGATAATATTATTTATGAATCGCTTTCTTTTATCAACAACGTTACGGTGTCAATCCGTAAAGCTAGTATCGGAAAGCCATTTCAGGTCCCAGCGATCGCTGACTCCGCAACAGGGAGCGCGGAATCAGCTGCTGGCCATTTTGCGTGTTGTTTCAAACTAGAAATTAAGCGCACCTTTCAGGAAAATTGCTAAAAGTTTAACTCGGGCTGCTACCATTTTCCGGGTGAGAATTCTTCGAATCGCTTCGGGCTTTTCGGCGAAATTTGGGTCACTGTTGATTTTAATCCACCGGCACAAAGTTATAGAATTTTATTTTCAAAAACTCTCTTTTGTAATAAATACGTCAAATATCATGTCGTACTTGAGTATTTTAATTTAATCATTTTTGGTACGCGAATTGTTAGGGTACTTTCAGAAAAATAAAATTGTTAAAAAATAAAAATAAATTAATCCTATAACAATTCATTAAACACAACTTGATTAAGAACTCAATTATGTAATTAACACCCAGATCTGCACAAACGCTTCGAACTTCGTCAGATCTTAAAATAGATATTACAAAATCTTGAAAACCTTGAAGACAGTTGTCGTTCCAATAGAATAGTGTTATCATTTTATTTGAAAAATTGCTACACCTGGTGAACTTTGTAACAATCTTATAGGTATATTAAAGTGTTTAAGATATTTGTTAACTTCTATTTTCGGCTATGTTTAGTATCCCCGCCTGTCACGTGGGAGATCGGGGGGTCGATTTGTACATTGATTTTATTTATTTAAATGAATTAATAGATATTATTTCTGAACAAAAATACGTAATATAAAATACCTATGTGTTTGAATAAGGGAGTTGAAAAAATATGAAACGTGGGAAGGGTGGAAAATTTTTTGTAGAGGGACATAAATAAACAGAGGGGCTAAAGAACCAACCAGAACCAGGAAAAAACACGACTTACCTGAAAAATGTTCCTTTAGGTATCTGAATCCGAATGAATTATGAATTAGGTAGGTTTATTTCACTGGATCCACAAATTTTCCGGCTTCAGAAAAAGGAACACCGTTGTTCCGCATGAAGTATTCTTGAATTCACACTTCGTTGATGTCGCGAAGTGTGACACATCAAACACAATAGCAAAGTGTATAAGTGTTGGCGCGTACAGTGAGAAACTGATTACACACTAACAGTACACTATCAGGACGATACTTCAACAAAGCAGTCAACACACCCAATGGTAAACGATTACTGTCAGTTCACACTTCTCAACTGAGCCAAACCATAAACTACAAAAAATACAGAAAAGGTCGTGTTCTGGGTGTAGGTGGGGGAAAACAGGCAGATAACGGAAAGGAACTATTATATCTACGCATTCAGGTGCACGTCAGACGGCGAAGGGCGGGCTATACATCATAAAAATCGAACACAATGGATAGTTCAAAAATGTGACTTGTCTATTATCATATAAATATGATTAAAAATACAACGCAATTTTCTTATTCGTTAAAAATTAATTTTAAATTATTAAATAGAATCATATACTTATTGATTAAAATTTTTACAATGGTAAATAAAAGAAATCTATCGTACCAAAAAAGGTGTTAATGTAAACGAAATGCTTGGTATAAATAAAAATGAAACAAAAAGTGTTACAATTTCAGAACGTAACATTTAAGACAAATTCAATTAATCAATTAGAAGAATACACTGAAAAAAAAATCGAAATAATATTCGGTTGTTACCCCAAACATTGCCTTTCCGGAGAAACGCGTTATCATTTTACCATGTCAACCAACCAAATTTACAAGTTTGGAACTTATATTCTGTAGTCTTTATAAATGATACGTATGTTATTCCATTTTTATTTTGTTGGTTACCATGACATTAAATATCATTAGGGTCCAAGGCAAACATCATGACTACTCTCCGGGTATCCCGGTCTTTAGGTACACAGTTCCAGTTGCCAATGTGCAACATTTTAATTTCCATTTTCCCCCTGTTAGCGGCCGGCAGGTGTGTTGCCTTCCTTCAGTATATTGTTCTTCTTTATTTGATTTTTAACATTTTATTAAAATAAAGACACTTTATTTTCTATGTTCAAAGTATTATAATTATCAGAGACATGGTTTTTAAAGAGAAAAGAAATCAAATCGTGATAAAGGCAAATTTCAAGTAGAAGTTTAGTGTGTAAATTAAGACGGATTGCTTTAAGGTATTCATAAAGTTTTTCCTTACTTAGGCACCAAAATTTATAAGTCGAATTAATATTTAATATTCTTTATACTATCAGGCTTTCAAATGATATTGAAATTTATTCTATCAAAATTTTAGCATTAGATAAAATCTTTTTTTATTCTATTTCTATTAATCTTTTAGAATGTTGATAAATCTAATATATTTTTTTCAGGTAAATATTTATCTAAAACTTTACATGTGTTTTTCTGTTCTCTATAAAATGCACCCTTCGACCGATCTAAAACAAATTTTTCGTTGTAACTCTTTAGGACCCTAGACAAAACATAGATGCTTTCCACCCTCCCTATTTACATTACCCCCTCTCCAAGATATAAATGTATGTTATATACATTGAGTGCTATCGGTTCCAAAATTTGCATAGTTACTATTTAGGACACTGAGCTAAAGATAGATAACTTCCACCCCCCGCCCCTTTTTCTGGTCACCACACCTTTGCAAAAGATATAAATGTGTATTATATAGTACGCCATCCAAATATTGTTCAGTTGCTCCTTTGGATCCCGAGGAAAATATATCACCCCACCCCACTCCCCGGATATCTCACCCTTCCCTTGATCAGATTAAATTTAGCATACATTATTATATTTAGAGCCTGCTCAGAATACTTCCCTGACAACCTTGCCTTGTTAAACTATCTGAGCAGTCTCGCCCCACCTTTCAAGCACGGCCAGCGTGACTGATTGATTCAAGTCGGCGGCACATGGCATATGTGAGAATTAATTACCTTGTATACCACGTGTCACTTGTAATACTTGAAGTTTCCGATAAAAAAAATCTAAAGCGGAATATATTTAATAAATTAACAATTATAAATTAATTTATTGTTATTCGTTTCGGTATTATTATTATCGTTTCGCAGAATGTGTTTATTGTAATTAATTGACATGTCAGTTACTTTGTCGTGTAACATGATTATTTTAATATTCATAATAAAACTTTATACTACACAGACGTTGGATTATTTTCACTACTAGTTTCGAGAGGTGTAGTTTCTCTCATCATCAGGTGATAACTAAATATTTGCGATATAAAATATTCAGGTCTAACCCCGAGCAATTTAAATAGAGAATAAAGGAACATCGCCGCTGCCTAAAAAATAACAACTTCTCGGAATTTCTAACATCATAATTGAAACACACCACTCTTTCGGTAGTCATAGAATAAAACTTCTCCACTCGGTACCTAATAAAGGATTAATAATGAACAATTTCGAAACCGTTGAAATACAAAAGAATTTTAATTCTGAGAAAACGCTAATTATAAACATAACACTCTCTAACACTTCGCCTTTATTGTCCATATTCCCGTTAACGACCGAAACCTCCCCCTTCTTTTCGAGCCCCGCCCCATTGCCCGAATATACTACAATTCTGTATATAGTTTAGTTATCACCTGATGAGAGGGACTGTACCATACCTCTCGAAACTAGTAGTGAAAATAACCCAGCGCATGTCTAATACAAAGTTTTATTGCGAATATTAAAATAATGTGTATATTTTACTTAGACTGAATTCTGGAATTTTTGTTTTTTTTTTCATTTCCATTTTATTTGACCCTATTTTATTTATAATTGATAATGATTACGATCATTGATCGCCATAACACGCTTCCCAGAACGGATATCTTTCTAAACCTTGAAGTTGTCTAGAACTTCAATTATCTAGTTGCGAACCAGAAGATATCAAATCACGCATGGATAAGGCGAAATGTTCCATGTCCACATTTGTCAAGATATGGAAAAATCATGATATATATCCAAAACAACGCAGTTTCTGGAGCATTCAATATTTGTATGTGGCGTGGAATTGTGGACTCTGAAGGCAAAAAAGAAGTGACGGAAGTGGTGCTGGAGTTGCTGAACATATCAAGGACGGTGAGGTGCACTAAAGTACATACTCTACAGAAACCAAACATATGTATTAACAAAGTTTGTTGTGGTGGGACACGTCAAATAAGTGAGAGAAAGAAAAATATATCCAACCAGTTGAATCGACAGCCTCAGATCTGCAGAATACGTTATGACGTTTCGTAGGACAGTTATAGAGGATGATAATGGACAAATACAGATACGCAAGATTTCACCGCTATTTCAAGGTCAACTTATATTATAATAGTTATTCTGTAAATTAAACTCGGTAGCATATATCTGCTATAAACTACTCAAAAACAAATAAGATAGAAAATTTTATATTTTAGTAAGTCTCCATCCTCACTAAATTAATTTTTATTTCTTAATTATGTATACATAAATACGTTTTTTGTTAAAAATTGTATTTATTCGTATATCTAATATTTCAAGACAAAAACTTTGCTAAAAATAGATAAAACACACTTAAATTAAACATATCTTTAATATTACAAAATTAATTTTGTGGTTAAAATAATTTATTTAATTTTAAAACTTTGTTTACAGCATAATTAATAAATAAAATAGATTTTTTTTTAAAATAAGTATAACGTGATATACCCATATATTTTGTGTAAGTTTATTTGACATCCTGGAGTAGAAAATTGTATTTTCTGAAACCGGTTGGTGTATTAATTAATTAAATGTTTACAAAACAAACTTAAAATGAATTTTAACCCCAAAATTGATAACAGTCCAAAAAAAAATTAAACACAACCATAACTGCGAATAAAGTGGAAACAAGTATCCTGCTGGTTTCGTAAACATTTTTTTTGAAATAGTTTTTTGTGTTTTTAAAATGGGTCTAATAATAATAATCTCGGTATTAATACAATTAGTTGTATCTCACCTAGCTCAGTAAATGGCATAAATCTTAAATTTCAAAAATGTAACTTGCGCGAGAATAAGCGTTCACGTGCTGAGCGGGCAGATGACACTGCGCATGCTTGTGTTTCGCTTTAAATAGAAAACAGCATTTTGAGTTTGCATATATTTGAATGCATCTTCGAAAAAACATTTCAGGTAGTTTAAAAAGCCTTCGAATTTTTTAATTATTGAGTATTATTTTTTGATGGTCGAATCGATGGTACTTTAATTTTTTTTTATTTTCGACCCTAGATTGCCAATATCACCAAAAATCTTTGTTACTATTCAATGTGGTGTGAAAAGCATGTGTTAAAAAAGATATATTATTATTATATATTAAAAAAATTACTGCATGTTACAACAACTAATATAAAATTTACCATTTCGAATTCATTTCATATTCTAGAAGCTACTAGTGTGTCCAAAGCTTTTGAAAATAGTATCGTACGAGTATACTGATGTGCTTTAGCGAATAGTCAGAAAATGTATGGAAAATTTTTATTAACAATATTATTACAAGTAACGGATGTTATTTTGCCTGTCTGTATAATAACAACGACAACAATCATGACACTACAGACAACAATCAGGTAGACCTCTCCATTCCCTCTATGAAATCGCTCCATCCACTCATCCAGGTTCATCCGGATCACGTCCAGCAAATGAAGTAGCGGTCTCCCAATGCTCAGTCTCCCCTCTGGATTATGTAACGACAAGTGAGAATGTGATATTTTATAAATTTGTAACATAAAGAATTGACACATCTTCGATGAAATCACAAGTCACGTCCCACGCGAAGTGTCAGGCTGTTGGCGCTATTTCATGTAAATGTGTCATATACTCATTTTTATAGTAATGCATCCACATAAATATTCACAGGCTTGGGAACGATTTTGGTCTTGTAGATATATTCCGAAGTTGAACGTTTAAATATAAGAGTGATGTTTTTGATGCTGTTCAGAGTCAAAGGTACAATTGATTTTGATACTCAGCCATTCTGTGTAAAACCTCAATTTTGATCAATTTATATTTTAATATATACATTTCACGCTACTTTTGTAGCTGCGCATATTTTTTATGATTAATTTTGGAAAAACACATAAGCGCGTAAATTCAATAAAAAAAAAAAAAAAAAATATATATATATATATAAAACAATTCTAGTCGAACGTTTAGGATATTCAAATAGTCGTCTAAAAGGTTAATTTTACAGAATGATTTATTTAACGCTTGGAAATTCTCCTATCTGCCTAGAATACTTATGTATTAGGAAATTTAATTCAACAACTCATACTTAGATATATTCTTCATATGACATGCTTAGTTTTATGCCACTTTATACACTTGATAAACGCATGTGACTAATACGAATTACGTCATACAACAAAGTTCGCACTATTACATGCACATAACCTGCCAAGCATCACTCAGTGCTGCATGAATTGGTATCGTTGACTTTAAATTAAATGAATCTTCTAACGAATTAATTGTATTTCCAGTGTTTTATGTATCATATTTTATTCTCATTATTATGTACGACTTGAACCAATTGTCATGCTAGATTTTATTAGATCTTTAAAAAAAACCTGCAGACATTCCATTATAAAAAAAACCCGCAGATAATTAATTACAAAATTATTTAGATGTTCGAGAAGAAGAGAGATATTTATGTGTTCGAGAAGGAGAGGAGATATTTAGATGTTCGAAAAGGAGAGGAGATATTTAGATGTTTGAGAAGGAGAGGAGATATTTAGATATTCGAGAAGAAGAAAAATTTAGAAGGAAAGTGGTGTATTATTTTAACTTTTAAAATAAACCAAATATTGTGTGAGTAATATTTAACTAAGTAATATTTTTTTATCACAAGTAATCTAGTTAGTTAGTTTAGTTTTTATCACTAGTAATAAGTGCAAGTAAGGGATACGTTATAGTGACGAGTTTAACCTTTTTGTGATTGTGTGTGATTCGATTATAACGATTAGTAACTGATATCTAACTGTTGGAGGTTAGTTTCTAGTATTTCGGTACTTGCTCGCCGAATTACGAATAATCAGTTACCAATAACCCTTATAATCGAACACAATCTCACAACCACAAGTAAAATGACTGTTTTATTAGCTCTTTTGACTATTATAATCTGTTTACTTCTTTATTATCAAATAATTACTAAATTTTTACCATTATTAAATCCGTGAAACTTACTTTGCTGAGACATTTCGTAATAAGATCGATATTATAATCTAAAAGTCTTAAATAAAAATAAATAATTGAACCTATTATATTTCCGTTCATTACCTAAACAATTATGCTTACTTAATTAAAACGATTTCCTGAGGGTATTCAAGAGTAATAATTAGCAGAAATTTGAAAGCTACCATTGGTATTTCAAATATAACCGTAATAATCTTTAAAAATTTCACGGTTATATTAATTTATTCCGAAATAAAAATATAAAATTAAAATTTTGGTGACGGAGATAATGGTTTTGGAAATCAATGTATTTTTATTTATGTACAGTTACATTAAAATATGACAAAGGTGATTCAATCATAAAATTCTTAACCAATTAATACACATGTCAATACAAAATACTCTAGGGACACTTAAATTATAATACCTTCTCGACTACGTTAGTAAAAAATATATAATAATATATTTATTGTATTGTAGATTTTCAAATATATAAATAAACTTTTGGTACTGATTACCTCTAAACATCGAAGACTTGAATATGCCATTTGTACATACGTTTATATATAACAACCGATAATTATTGATGGACAATGCTGGTATAAGCATTACCGACACGACAAGTGAAATAAATTGTTACATTTTCAGTACTTACTTAAATAATTGTGAATAGTTTCTTCATGGAACTGTCTTTCAAGCCACAAACAATAAAGCTATAATTATTTGACATAAGTAATCTATGAAATATTATTCTGGCAAACGAATAGTTTGTACAGCCATATTATAATAATCTTCCAGGGGAATACGAGACACGACGAACAGGAATGTAATGAAATTGTAAGTAAAATAAAATACTGGAACAGTAAAATGTAAAATATAAAGTTAAAATATTTCAGAAAACTGGACTACTCATCAGTACCTGCATAATACCAAAAAATTTGCATTTTATTATTAAAAATCTAATTTTAAAATATAACTAATGAATTGTTTTTGTCATTTCCGTAATATTCATTTTTCTGTTTTATTGTCTTTATAGGTATGTGTGTTATTTTTTAATAGATTTTAAATCAACAAATAAATATTACATTTAACATAAAGATCTTTGTTTTCGTGTTTCAACTAAATAAATATTCAATTCTATAAAAAATATTTTCTATTTTTTAACTATATGTTATCAATATTATATAAAATATAGATTATAAATATCATATTGGACCTACATTTGTCTCACTAGAAAAATTGATATGAATACGGATTGTTGTATAAGGAAATTATAAAATGAATTATTAAGAAAATAATTATATTCATCATGTTTAAATAATTATTGAGTAACCTTTTGAAATAAGTTAAAGCGAGGTATATATTTGTATATCAGAAATAATGTAAAAATAATATTTTGAAGTAATTTAATAATATACAATTAATTATGTTTCACAATTTATTTCAGTGTGTGCAACAATTCCAGTTCAACGTATGTTGCGAATCCAAGTTTAATTAATTTATCTGCGTAAAAAAGTTTTGGTTCGATGTTTTTAAAATTCCATTGGCCATATACAATATTTGTTTTGCAGTTTGTCTGTTATTTTCATTTGAGTATGTAGCAATTATACTTTGATTTGCTTTAAAATTATAAATTAAACAAAAAATTAAAATTTTAAACCGTAAGCGACACCAAAAATTCACTGCCTTATAAGGCAACTATCTTAAATTATATATGTTTAATGACTAGTTTAGTAAGAACATTTATTTTCTGCTTTGTTCTCTGTGGAGTTCTTTTCCGGTTGCTGCGATCAATAAACATTATATACTTTTAAAATTAGCAATATTAACTTGGTGGTTAAGATTCATATTCTTTTTATTTATTATCTTAGTTTAATAACATTTCTAAATTTAATTAATTCATTTAATAATAAAATACAATTTACATTAGAAATGGAAAATAATTCTACCCTAAATTTTTTGGATCTAACATTGATTAGAAATAATAATAAAATTGAGTTCAAAATTTTTAGAAAACCAACTTTTACAGATACTATCATACACAATGAATCTAATCATCCATTATCACATAAACATTCAGGGTTCCACTCCATGATACATCGTTTAGTCAATATTCCTATGTCAACATCCAATTTTAATATTGAATTGAATACAACTAAAAAAATAGCAGTCAATAATGGGTATAATACATGTTTGATAGACACTATTTTAAAAAATAAATTAAAAGAATATAATAATCAGTTTTTATATAAATCACAGATGAAACATAATGAAAATAATGATAATTGGCGTAGGATTTTATACATAAATAACTTTTCGAAACAAATATCTAAACACCTACCACGAGATATTAGACCAGCATTTTACACAAATAATAGTATAGGAAATTTACTCATAAATTCTAAGGACAAGGATGATAAATTTAACAATTCTGGCGTCTATAAACTTAGTTGTAAGGATTGTGCTGCATTTTATGTTGGTAAAACGGGTAGAAATTTTAATATAAGAGTAAAGGAGCATTTGAGATGTTTGAACAATAGTGGGTTTTCAGAATTTTCTAATCATTTGATAGAAAATAGTCATGGTTTTGATAAAAAATTGGGATTGTCAATTTTGCATATAAACGGTGTAGGTCACAAATTAAATAATTTGGAATCGTTGGAGATAAATAAAGCATGTAAAAGTAATCAGGAAATTCTAAACAGCCAACTAAATTTAACTACGAGTCCTATTCTAAAATTTTTTCCTAAAAATTATTCGACTAAATTTGTATTGAGCAGCAATTTGAGTTAGGTACTAAATTTACTTTTTAAATAATTGTTGTTTTTTTTTTAAAAATTTAAAAATAGATTCTGGATAAATAGAAAAATAATGCTATATTTTTAGTTAGTTTTGACATATCCTGAAGAAGGAAAAGGTGTTTTCCGAAACCGGTAGATGTTTTTTAAACTCAATTGTGGTTATTAAACTAAGATAATAAATAAAAAGAATAAACATTATATAATTGACGACTTCGAAATATGGATACGAACACCCTAGATATTACGCAGAACTACTTACATCCATACTGCATCTACATTAACAATTAATCTCAAAAAAGTTTTAAAATTTTTTGGCCACATTGCAAGGAGGTGTATGAATACATGGAGTTTTTTATGGTAAAAAACCTGCTATGAAGGAAAAGATCCACTGCGGTGGATCAATCAAGAGAAAGAAGTTGAAGGATATTGATTACATTATTATGTTTTGGTAAAGGAAACCTTTCGAATAGATCAGGGCCAATCTCATAAAAGAGATAAAATACTTATAAAAACACCAAATTGTACTGCGTTTACTCAAAATGCCATTCAGAGTAAAATATAAATGTTCAAAAACTCCTCAAGTACTTACAATTGTACAGCACAGCATCGCGTAGCGGACTCGTGACACGACATCAATTTTAATAATGTAAAATGAATGGGTGTACGATTTTACCCCAATAGCCTGCTGTGTTTGAGAAAACAAAATGTGTTCTCCAACACATTTTGTTTTCACAAAAGTAATACTTTGTTACATATAAAACTTAAAAATGATCTCATTTTTTACATTCCGACGTACAGAGTTTTTTCATGTTCTTTTTTAATGGGTGGTATTATTTATTTTATTAATAAGCTTATTAAGTAAAGGGATTAGGATGTGAGGTTATTTCTTCAAAAAAAATTCTCGGAAAAAGAAATATTTATAATTTCGCCAAAAGTTTAAAGAAGATAAGATATCTTTCAACCAATTAAACCATGCAAGGCTTTAAAGCCGCAGCTTAAATTTCTTGGGTTAGAATAATTTTATTAATGCGTATTATTTATACTAAATCGTTATTAGTTCTATTAAACTCAAATTATGGCTTCCATTTAATATGGTTTTGAAAGGATTTCAATGTCTAAATAAATTATTTAATATTTTTACAAAATGAATATATATTTTAAAGGGTGGTAAAACGTAACTTACGTTACTTACATAATCGAAGTTAAGAAAGATACAATTATTTTGATGGTTTATTTGTGTTTGTTGTATCTATGCACGTCTTAGTATGTGTGTCACTTTTTTTTGAAATCTGGTAGGTTTCAATTATTGTGGTGGTAAGCCGTTAAATAATTTTAACCATTTAAATAATATTTATTTTCAAGCAACAGTGTATAAAAATAAACATTAACATAAACTTGATATAAACCAAAACTTTAATTGACGCACAATTTATCGATACACATCGCTAAAGACAATAGCAGTTAATTGGATATTAAAATACTGTGATGGTCGATGGGTGGTGTATGGTCATCATGATGGGCTCGGTGAATTTCGAAACAATTGACCCGAATATGATACATGCGCTCGGTCAGTCTGCCAGCGTACGGGCAGCATTATGAAATAACTCTTATAGACTAGGGAGTTTCAGAATATCAGTCTAGAACTAGTTGGTAGATAGTAGATACGTGTGGTATATAGAAGTAGGCTTGTGTCAACAGGATATGCAATGATGATCCGCCTCAATAATTCGGACCATCATTCTTCTTTAAATTTTCCAATTTTTAGCTTGGTGAGAAAAAATGAAATCGGTATCTATAAGATTACAATATTACGCAATTATAAATTAACTTAGGCTTCCTGGATGATGCGCGTGCCACTGTGTCGTTTCAGGATCTCAATAATATAAAACCACTGCGTATGAATTTTTCACTTCAAATATTTGTTCAAATACTACGTTTAATGACGTGTGATCAAATATCTAATAACTACGTTAGATTACAAAAATTGGCTACAACTTTTAACAAACTTATAAATTCACCATCACATCGTTTCATCGCAGGGGTAGGTAGAATGGATAGAACATCACACTCTTCTTACACAATTCTCCATATTTATACATCGTCTACGATTATATATAACATGCAAAGTGATGTCAAAACCATATCAAGAAAGCAATTAAATTGAAAAGTAACTTTATTTTTCAGTTGTAATAGTTGGTTATATAAATCTTCCAACGTATTGAGACAATTATTAAGACACGGATGACAATAATGTTTCCTTATACACATCTAATATCCTACGGGCAATTCTGTTGAGCTATACCTATATAGTCTAATTGTATATACACATGTGTATGTGTGTATTCAATTCAGTTTATTCGCGGGTACACAAATCCCTTGCACACCACAGAGCCGCATTGGATTTAACGTTAATCCCAAAATACAGGAATCATGCTGTCGGAGAGGGTTTGGATAGGGGCGCCACTAATAAGACCAGTTCCACAGAGAAGTTCGATAATCCGCTGTTTTCTTCGAGAATGTTTAGTATTACGGTAACACTACACATGTGATTAACCTCAGGAATTCATTGTGTAATTGAGATTTAATTTAGATAAATAAATTTTAAACTACCGCAAAAATATAATTTAAACTATACATACATTTTTATCTGCACACACTCCGTATGCGTGACTTAGTCCAAAAAAATCTTAAAACTGGTCACCAAAAGATGTCTCTTTGAGAGTTCAGTTCGATAATATGTTTCATCTTCAGGAATATTGACAAAAACCCAGGGCTAAGAACTCATTTATCTTATGCCGCTGTTCCTATAAACTCCACGTGTTACCGTAGAGTTTTAACGTTATGACACGAGAAAGAGCCCATAAAAAGATTCTTCATTTGTGCCGATGAATAACAAATTCGACTAAATCCGGTAAAAATATTTGTATGGCCGTTGATTCTTTGTAAGCAAGGAAAAATTACGAATGCAGAACAAATTAAAAATTAACTTCAATGTTCAAAAGTATAAAAACTAGAGCATTCAGAAAAAAACCGCCACTATTAATTATCCAAATAAAAAAATTGAGAAGATTTTTTGTAATTGATTTTATAGTCAGAGTGTAAATTTTAAAATTGATATGCTTTTAATAAAATGCTTCTAAAACATACAAAATTTCAAGTACGTCACTCTATTTTTTATTTGGATAGTGCTGATTTTTTTTCATAAGCGTCAAAGTCCAACTCACAGTGCGAATCATCAATCAATTCGTTTAAGCCAATCACAAATCTTAATGATACTCGGTCATGCCCCTATTGGCTGTTGACAGTGTATAATGAAAAGAGGGATATTTTTTAAATATTTAATTCACATAAATGCCTTAGTTCAAATTAAAAACGTATAATAATTTAAAACAATTTAAAATATATTCACGAATGTGTGGATTGTATAATGACGTTCATACAGTGAATTAGTTGGACCTATTTTCCAGTTCATTACTAAGCTATAAAAAAGTTTTACACAACACCTTTTTTTTAAAACTACATTATACATTTAAACTCATTTTTTAAACTATCCAGGCCATTCTCTTGCGGACAGTCATTGCCTAGCGCTACACACACACACACTCGTTCGGCCCGACTGCGCCTGCGCCTGTCACTCTGTCATCATTCCATAGACATCACATGTAATTAGTATATTTTATTTTTGTATCGTATTCTATTTCTGCATTGTATTTGTATTTTTGTATCATTCACATCGACCGTTTTTATTTAATTCATATGTCATCCATTAACACAGTTGAAAAGTAGATGTGTTTAACGATTTCAAGGATAAATCCTGAAGTCATTCATTCGTACGATCATTACATATTGTGTGTTTAATATTTTTTTATTTGATTCATTCTTCGTCGTATGGCCGCTGTAAAAAAAATCCTTCAATTCTTTCTCCGTTTCATTCTTAAATCATTCAGCCATACGAGCAGAAAATGGGCTGCGTGGAAATTTTTTGATCCCCTGATTTCATCCCCTCTAGTAAATCACATTAGCCTCCCGTTTAGGGTCGCCGCCCTCGAGCCGCGAGTGGTCGACAAAGGGATGAACTTTTACTTTGACCGCTAGAGTTAAGTTCCGAAATTGTCTAAAGGCGGTTGGGAATTGTGAAAACGCCGGAAAATCCTTTGCAATTGGACGACATCTACAAAAAGAGATGAATTATTTTTCGTTAATGATGAAAGATGTAGAGTTTAGTACATGTTATAGGCATTTGATTCTTAACACCGGTAAATACTCTGTACGTTTAATTATCGGGTAGATATTTTCAACTATGCGGAAAAATAATGTTTTTGAGAGGTAAAATAATTTTAGAAACTCACAATTTCTACTTTTTCATACAAATTATATGTACCAATTATAAAGATACACAGATAATCAATTTAAAGAAAAAATATTTTGTTGCCATTGAAATTCGAACCTGGAACTTTTTATTTGTATTAAAAATATCACAGAAATATGTTTTGAAAAACTGCAACTTCACAATAGTAATATGTTGTCCTTAAAAATAATACTATTTCAGTCAAAACATTCCGTTTACGGCTTATTTAATTTTGGTATTTCTTTGCGCAGTTTATATATATAGTATATCAAAATGAAAATGCTTTTTTAATTACATATATTAAAAATTATATTATACATAAATTAATTATATATATATATATTTAAGATCTTGTGAAATAACTGATGACATCAAAATACATGACACTACATGTGTACATAAGGGCGTGCTATTTATTGGTTCCTGCTTACCTGGCTTCATGATTGTATGTAAACTTGGCTGATAATTATCATTATTCATGTGGTGAATATTTGCAAGCGGATCGACTACTATTAATATTAATTATGCTTACCTATATAATAAATATTAATTTTCTGTTGTTGTTACGTAAACGTTCCTAATAATAAAATTAAATAAATGACTTAAGCGCGAATAAATGATCACACGAGTGAATAATATAACTTCGACAATATTTTGAATATGTCAAAAAACACACAATTACTGGATTTTCACCTCCAAAGGCATTGTTATTAAACAAATTATAGATATCTCATAGAGACAAAGCTATTTATATTATATTATATATAAAACAGGTCGTAAGCCATGCAATACCCATACTTTCATATTTCCCATACAATATAATATAAATAGCTTCGTCTCTATGAGATATTTATAATTTGTTTAACATAATTTAGATTTCGAGTAATACACCAAATCACATAATTACTCCACCTATTTTAGTATTATTATAAAAATCGATACATTTTTTGAATGACACATTGGCACACAATGACACACGATAATGTACAGAAAGAAATAGAAAAAATGTTTTCAATGCTCGTGAAGAGATTCACTCTTAGAAGAAGAGAAGAGAAAAATATTGCGTCTTAAAACAATTTAATCTTCCAGAGTTAGTAAGTTGGAACCTACACTTTGATTATGTAAATCTAACCAGATGTGATGTTTATATGACATCGCAGTAAAGAGTCTTGAAACATATTGCTTTCGAACATTCTTACTATACTGCATGTATTTTGATGGGTCACTTTTTATCAGAAATAGCAGACGTATTTTCGAAATTTCATTTAATAAAGAGTAAAAAATTAATGAAGTTCAATTAAAGATTGATTATTATTATATTGTGCACCAGTATATTCATATGTGAAATTATTTACGTTAACTATGAATCAATTAACGTATGAATTGAGAACTTTTCGTAAATAATTCACCTATAATTACTACGGCACACTAAGTAGAAGCGTTATTATTTTTGCCCACGGCGCGTTGCCAGACCGCACACCTTTCAAGGTCTATTATATATATATTGAAACAATATGTCACATTTTTAATAAATGTTGTTTTCTAAACTCAATGATTTGACTTCAGAACTAATTTTGAAAAAATAACAAAATTACCAAACATGAGTACATATATAGGTATTAACCTACAAGCAAAAATACGTCACAAGTACCTAACCTAATATACTTTCATTTATGTATTTTTTTACACACGCTTTATAATCTACATTAATAATATAAAGTAATCTATATACACTCATGCTATATATGTATGTATTTTTTTAATTTATAGATTTAAAAATACAGATAGATCATAAAGCTAAATATATAGAGTATCCTTTTTATTACATAATTACCTATCTCAATAGATAAATCAATTCTAGTGTTTGAATTGAGGAGCACGGTCATTTTAGTTTTCATAATGTAAAGGTAGGTATAAAAGTAAAATATAATAAGCTTTAATAGAAAAATAGAGGTGAAGTAAGAAATATAAATATTGTAAAAATATTACTTAATTGCAATAAATCAGTTTAATGGTAGGTACATGAGAGATTATTCTAGAATTATTCTAGTTATTAGAATTATATTAGTTTTAGGATTATCAAAAAGTGTTTAGATAATAATATATGGCAACAATAAGCGTATACATATAGCTGATTTAATCATTTTAGAGGATATGTTTATTTGTTTTTTTTTTAATTACTAAAATACACATACCCTCTTAAATATAATCAAGGGTTATGCCAAATTCATTGAAAGAAATTAGAACTTTCGGAGCTGTCGGAGTTTTCTAATAATTGTTTGATTAGTGATTTGAGGGCTATATAAATTATTCTGTTTTAATTTTATGTCAATTATTTGATTTGTGCGATGGTCACTCTCGACTCTTTTCGTCATCAATGCTCGCTAATTAACTTACCATCGAGTCGTTTCCCGGAAGGGTAGGCCAACTTTCTGTTATGGGGTACCATTTTTGCCTCGTCGATTGTTGAAGTTTCTAACAAAGCTGTCCTTCAGTATCTGGTATATCTAATCATATCAAGCGAGTGTGCTTCATGCACATATATTTTCTTAACTACTTTCTCATCACTCATACGTTCCACACGCCCAATAGTGACCAATTCATAATTCTATCGACTACACCACAAACAAATTCTTCACTATTGTACGTACATAGTGCCGGTTGTGTGATCAGTAGTAACTTTTTACTTTAGTTAAAAAACGTTACTAAAGTTTAAAAAAATGCGTATTGTTTGATCGTTGGTAAAATAATATTTACGTCTCGAAAGTATATACATCTCGTAATAAAGTCATTTTACTCTCCGATATCCGATAGTAAAAACGAGAATCGATAGTTAAATATGTCGGATTCTTCGCAGATGTTCAAAAAGTCATCTGACACATTAATACTTGAAAAGTTGCAGTATATAACAATTAATCATTCAATATTCCACTATTTTAGTAATGAGAGTTCGTCCAATGATTATGTCAGTGTTTAGTATACATTAGCACATAATTCGAAAAAATTTCACCGCCAAAGTGATAGATTACGAATGCAGAGGCAAAAAAATCCATAGATAAAACATAAAATAAATAATATTTCATGATTATTTGTCGCGCACATAAATATCTTATCTATGTTTTGAAAATAGTAAATTTGACGTTAGTAAAAAAATTCTAAAGTAAAAAGTTACCATAGTAAAAATTTATCACTGATCACACAACCGGCCCTTAGAAACATAATTTTGAGCGACCGCATTTTGGTTGGCACCATAATTTCATATATTATTTTTTTCTGGATTTAATCCTGATATTTTAACTTTTTAATTTTCTCTATTGTTTCTAATATCACCTTAGTATTTTTATAGACCACAGAAACATCGTACAATGTAAGAAAAACGTATTTTTTATAAGTGAAAATCCACTTATTAAAGGTTTACTATAATAGCGAGAGATATCAAAATAATTTGCTCGTACACGTACCTCCGATCCTGCGGGATGCTGCTATCTGATGGAGATTTGGGAGAATAGCTGTATAGCCGAGGGAAATTACATACAAGAATCGGTTCACAAAAGCTGACCGCCATAATATCGGACCAGAGATTAGGGCTTTTGGTCGGTTCTTCGCACACGGCCTGGAAAGGGATTTGTGCTCGCAGAACGGGCAAGCACAAAGTGCTCACCATATCAAACAAGTTCGTAATAAGGGCTTGCGGAGAACGTTATTTCATTTTCTAAAGGTCTCTCCCGACATGTACACAAAAAAATTATTTACTACAAATCTCTTAAGGCTCTAAGTCTTCAACCTTTCAGAACTGGAGCTTAAAATACAAACGTTCGCAGTAGCGGTCTGTGAGACTACTACTTTTGAATCAATTCATTGTCAGTGAGATTGCGATTAATAGAAGGCAATATTTTTTACAAAACAATATTTTGTACATACATTTTTTTTTTACTTTTCATACTTTCTAAAGGACATATAAACTTTTTTTTTTAAATCTTTTCTGCCGAACTCAATATAAGTACCACCGAAAATTTGTGAGAAATGTATATATATAATTATTAGTAGAAAATTTGATTAGCAAGAAGATTAAATTAGGAGCCATCTACTCTTTCTTTTTCAATGAAGCTGCTTCAATTCATATAATAATAATTCTATAAATTATACAGCATAAATCTATTAATATTTTTCATTGTTTTGTTGTATCATTTTCAGTGTATTTTTTATTTAAAAATGAATTTAAATGTTTACACGTCTCTTAGATATTGCATGTAACAAATATAATAGTTTCCAAAAGCAAGAAAATAGGAATAGATAAATACATTTGGCGAATCATATATTACCGGCCTCACAGATCGGAAGCCGGCACTGAAAGGTTAAAACTGTTAACATAACAGGTCACATGGAGGGCAACCGATAACAGCAATTTAAAAGAGATAATGTTTTCTTCTCTATCTATCTATCAAAACAACTTTACAATAATAACAAAGAATACTTATTCCAGTTTTTGAAAATAAAAATCAATCTTAAATATCCAATGGTTTTAAGAAAACTTGAATTTTGGATTTATGTCATATTTTAAATTTACATTCAGTCTCAATGCCTACTACACGGGGAGACGAAAACTCATTTTATATAGCTGTACTTGCATATATGATCATAAGTGATTAAGTGGTCCCGGAAGGCCACCAAGTTAGCTTTGCGTTCGTAACATAGGCACGAAACTTAGTTTGAAAATAGTAATAATATTGATATGACGTGTATTCCGTGTACTCACATTTTTTATTATTATTTTAAGGTGTCTTCAATAGATTTATTGACGCTTGTTGTTTAGAGTAAGATGTAATTTTAGCTTGATGTATGAAGGCAAATATTATACAATATTTGGTAAATGTTATAAGTTAACGTACCAAGCAGTAAATTCGTGTTTACATTGAGCTTGAATTAATTATTTGCAAATTTGCCTACCATTACTTTGCTCGTTATTATTCAGGCTTATATGGATCAACCCTTAAGATTATTATTGAATATGAATAGATTTTAGTTCTCCTTGAAGTTTAAAAAAATATACATTATTAAACTGGCTCAAATACAGGAGTAAATTGAACGACCAAATAATTGGGTAATGAATAATTGTACTAAAATGCTGACATACTAGTTTATTATCTTTCTCAAACAATTGATAGGAAACACTTTTCTAACCATACTATTACTTTTGAGATACACTAGTAGTTTGAACCATATTATCAAGATGCTTTAATGATATTGATTGATGGCTATTTTTCTACATTGTATTATTTTCAATTCTTTCTTAGCAAGCATTATAAAAATAATTGCCTTTTTAAAAATGAACAGGAAATATTCTAATGTTAATATGGTGAGATGTACATAGAACGACATCTTTGGGGAAGTTATGTAATTTGGGCTGCGACAACCGGCGCGCTGCCAGCGCCGCCAAGCGGACGGCCACTCACGCGTATTGTCTCATGGCGGGGTTACTAATTTTGGAGGATTTGTGTGTGATGAAGTATCAGAAATATGTCACAGTAAGGTGTAAAATTGTATGACAGTCTGCCTTCGACAATCCGACATGTCATTCAAAAGCATAAATGTTTGTAATAATTCAAATTTAAATGTCAAATTCTGTCAAGGTAATGAATGGGTAAAAGTTACATTCGATTAAATCATATGGTTTTTTCAGAAATGTTACAATTTAATACATAGTTTAAAAGACGACTAGATTTTAAGCGATATCACGAAACGAGTCTCTACGTTGATGGTGCTATCTTCACGGTCTGAAGAATGATGCACAAAACAGGGTGAACCTGGTTATTTATACACGCGGCCGTCCGCTTTGCGGCGCTGGTGACACGTCAACCATCATTTCGAAACTTAGGTGTCATCCTACATCCATCTCACTCAATTATCATAAATAAAATTATAATAAAGTACTTTTCTGTACAATTAATTTTGTTAATAGTCTCTATCTACGCCATGACAAACATCCGAATATGACTGACATCCGTTACTTGATGCTACCTCTATTTTTTTATTCTATGTGTCTTTGCTGAAAGACTGAAAAATATATCAAAAGGAGGGTGACTACAGGGAATAGAATTAGAGCTAATAGGAACTTATCAATCTAGACAAGACTAGCGGTTCACAATGGAGTTCTGGTACCGACACTGATGTAAAGTAGTGAGGCCTGAAGCTGGCAGAAAAGGAACGAAAGTAGACTGAATGCAGTGGAAATGAGATAATTTAGGCCTTTATATGGCTAATCCATTTATAATGAAGAATGAAGAAATTCAAAAAGAATGTAAAGCTGACAGAATAGTATATTGAGTAAGATTAATAAAAGATCAGTTAGGTGGTTTGATCACATGGAACAGATGAACGAGAAGAGAATGGTAAGAAAGGTATATGACCCAAGTGTTAATGGCACCAGAAACAGAAGACGTCTGCGAAAGACTTGATACGACCAGGTAAACCGGATGGAGGAGAATGGTCCTGTTAGAAGGCCCAATAATCGGCGAGCTTCTATGAGAAGATGTATGAATGTGGATGAGGCAAGAAATGTATGTCAGAACAAAAGAGTGTGGCTCTCTATACTCTCTGCCTACCCCCGCGGAAATGGCGTGATGGTAAATAAATGATGTATCTTAGCCGGTTTTAATATATGATTTAATTATGTAATAAAAATATATATCTCTCAATGTGAGTGAGCTATATATCTCTCTATTTGTAAATACGTAAAACCTCTATTTATTTTTCCATAAATGTCAATTTATGGAAAACACATTTACACATTTTTTTAAATATCGATTCTGATTTATTCGTAATTGTTCAATTTCTACAAATATTCTTGTAGAAATAAATTACTTTGTATTACTGTCGCTTTAATTAACATTCATTTCATAATACAAAAAAATATAAGTACTTACCAAATAATCTAAATAATTAAAAACACGTGTTGTAAAAATCATACGGTAGGTAGCTTTTAGCGGACGCCACAGCTGTCACAGGATCAAAATATTCTATGGAATTATAATAAACTGCCTCGCATCCTCTGTCAGTTATTATTATTTACTTACTTTTATACTTCCAAAACTATACAATACATTCAGTACCAACTGGAAATCGTACAATTCCTATAAGATTATACAAATATGGATCCAATATATGATTCAATCAGGTAGAGATGAATCAGAAGCATGGATATCCAACAATTTAATATAATGTATACAATTCTTTTACTAAAAACTCACTAGTCCTACAACACTCCCACTCCATATATTTTTATTTTATTTTTACTTTTTTATTTATATTTGATTTCTCTTTTTATTCCAAATAACACCACAACAGCATGAAAAAAAAACTGGCTACTTTAACACAGACTTTAGTCTAGCAAAGTAGCCAGGACAACGCTGTATATATCAGAGGTGAAGTCTACTCCATCCCACATAATAAATTATGTATGTTTATTATGTATCCACCTCTGTTAGTACAAAAATATGGATGTCAAAATATATATATAAATAAATAAAATAAATATATAGATGTAAGCATGATGTAAAATGGTATTCTGGCCACGTCATGTTGAGCATCTATGCAACATTTACATTTCTGATGAAATTTTCCACGTACTACTTACAATTATGTTGTTTTTAATTCTTACTAATCGTTCTAAATAGTCAAACCACCTTCGCGCCACTTTTAATTAAGGTTTATTATTTATTTATTTATTTATATTTATTTTTTATTTTTGTTTAAGGTTTAATCTCTTTTATTGCAAAATTATAACAGTTATTTAAAGTCAAATATTTTTTGTATTAAACAACAATACAAACAGTAGGTACAATCTATTTAATATTCTGATTTCTTACTCTTCCTATTTAAGATACAATCTGCTTTTTATTTTGCAACTTCTGTTAACTAAAGATCAATTAATTTTGCATTCTGCGTTATTTCTCTTGAAATGAGATGTAATCATTTTATTCTTTGTCAGCATTAACCTTCTTTATTATTCTTTATTATAATAATTGTTCATATTTCTCGCTCAACAGAGCTGCGTAGTATTTGTATGTATTATTATTGATACATAAATTAATAAATAGCCTTTGATTACTTAGACAGACGATCATTTAGACATTATTTAGTAAGTCTTTCTGCCAGCATGAGTAGATAAGAATCATTGTATGTGTGTTTAAGCCTTTGTTCACAATATAATACAATATAGTATAATATTTTAAAATATATCGTATCTTCACGAGCCGAATATATTTACATCGTTCAGCGGTTCAACCCTCTTTCGTAAACACACCGTTACAATAAAAACTAGTGTCGTAAGATAAGTAAAATTGTTTTCCTTCGATCGATGATAGGATACATTAGGAGATACCTTACCAGATCGAGGTAAGTCGAACGATCCTCGTTCGTCCCTAAATTTCTCACACCCTTTTACCATTATCTTGAGATTGCTTTATCTTCTCCTGTTCTATTTTCCAAATATTCTGCTTCATGCCTGAAAATGTTTTTATATTTAGAATTCCTAACATTATCTGACTATTCTTAATTCCTTTAATTTTTACCATTCAAACGACTATGTATATAAACTTTACAGGTGAAAAGGAGCTATGATCGAGGAGTCCTTAGAGGTATCGAACTGAAGATGAAGATATTTGCCGGAGATCTAACGTTGAAAAATATAGTCTTCAAAATAATCAAGGTAAAAATACAGTAGTCTGAACATCACCATTTGCGAATAAAGGATTGTAGTGAAGGCCCCATTGCTAGCAGCAGAATGCCAGTATTTGAGGCTCTGGAAGACGAAAGATATCCTTGCTGTAGAATCTAATGAATTGTTTCTGAAAACTTGCAGTTCAATTATTTCGAGCAGCTTCTAATAAAATAATAATTACCGATGTTCAATAACCAGAAAAGCCGAGATAACTCATCCCCTAGATTACTGAATGAATGTAATGCAACTGCATGTAGAAAACAGAGGAATTTCAGTGCAGCCCCGGGCTTATTTTCGATAAATTAACAGAATTCAGTTATGAACCTCAGATAATAAAGTCCTATTGTGTCCAATTACATTTCAAGCAAAATTTATTTTATTCTCATCGTTCGCTCCTTTTTGTATATTATTCTCATCCCTGCCGTCCCTGCCGATCAGAAAAATAAGAAGGCTTTTATTTTTGTTCAATATACGATTATTCACTAAAAGTACAACAATTTATTTTCTGATAGAAATCGCGTAGAATTTCAGAAATAATTTTGTACGAATGGCCACTTTCCGTGAAAATATTTTATGTTTTGACCTATTTTCCTATTTGCCTATTACGAATATCTTTAACTGTAAAATTATTTCCTGTAGACTTCCATAAATAATGTTACTAACGATAAAGGTTTTTGTAATGGCTCACATTTTTACAATAAGTTACTGAGTTAGATTTAAATCTTAGGGTAGGTAGGTTCTTGTGAAAACTTTTCTTGCGACTTTATGAAGTGTACAATCAATATTTAAGGGAGTGGCGGAAAGTGATCAATTAAAGGTAAAGAATTGCTTGTCTTTAAAATAAAGTAGTCCATATTTCAGAGTTCTGGAACCAACGTTTTCTTCGTTCATTGTTCTCGCGGAGCTCACTTTTCATCAGCAGTGACAATCCATAACTATAGCTCATTATAGTGTCTGGTTAAGAAAGGAATACAGATTGTTTGTCTTTATTCATAATTTCCTTCTGACGTTCATGACACTCGTAACTCGTGGCGTCTTCAGGAACTGAATCCTGGACACATCATTACACACGAAGTTCCGAAGTGTAGATAGGTTTATTTTTGTGGATCCCTTCTTTGGAGTCAAGAGACGTGGAATAACCTAAAATTTTACGGGTCGAATTCCGGCAATATGTGACACAATTGTCACTAATATTTTCTGATTCTGAAAAAACAAAATGTAAAAACTGTATCTAATTTAATGTATTAATTATAAATATATACATATAAAATCAATTTTGTCGAAAAATATTGTTTTTGCACTATCGGAATTCGAACCTGGATCTCTATTTCCAATCCGGAGAAGTACACTACCAATTGTGTTATAGCGCTAGTATTTTTCATGATAAATTTTCGAACCTATATGTTACAGTTTTTCAAATTAATACATCTGTCGTTCCGTTATTTGAAAGCCATCTACATTGTTTTTACGGAATCTCAAATACCTTTGCCAAATACAACCAACTGCAGACGCCAGAATTATAAATTCATTTTTATTTAATTTTGGACCCATTGATACAACTTATATTATTAAGAAAAACATATTCTTATTGTGAAGTTGTAATTTGAGTAGCTTATTGGTGTAGTGATCAAGATGTTGGCCTAGTGATCTAGTGGTCGGGGGTTTGCGCCTCGTTCCAGGACACCAGCAAGTTAGTCCTATTTTCATAGCACAAGCATTTAGCTTAGTTTGAAAATAGTAAGAATATTGATATGACATGTATTCCGTGTACACAACTCTATTTTTTTTTAAAGAAAAATAAAAATAAAAATAAAATTATTCAAAACATAGGTCTGTGATGTTTCAAATACTAATTTAATGTATTCATTATAAATATATACATATATAATCAAGTTTGCCAAAAAATATTGTTTTTGCGCAACCTGGATTCGAACCTAGAATTCGGATTGGAAATAAAGGTCCAGGTTCGAATCCCGATAGCGCAAAAACGATGTTTTTTGACAAAATTGATTCTATATGTATATATTTATAATTAATATATTAAATTAGTATTTAAAACATCACAGATCTATGTTCTGAATAATTACAACTTCACAATAAGAATGTATTTTCCTTAACAAACATTATATCATCCCTATAGTTTCAAGAGGTGCTGTCCCTCTTAACACCGGGTGATAACTAAATTAAATACAGTATTGTAGTCAAATCAGGTAATGAAGCGGAACTTGGAAAGACGAGGGAGGTTTTGGTCGTTAACGGGAATGTGGACAATAAAGGTGAAGTGTTAGGGAATGTTACGTTGTTAATTAGTGTTTTCTCCGAATTTAAATTCTTTTGTATTTCAACGGTTTTCAAATTGTTCATTATTAATCATTTATAAGGTACCAACTGGACAAGTTTTTGTCTATGACTATCGAGAGAGTGGTGAGTTTCAATTATGTGGTTAGAAATTCCGAGAAGTTATATTTTAGGCAGCGGCGATGTTCCTTTATTGTCGTATTTAGATTTTTCGCTGTTTATCTTACATATTTTGTGTCGCAATCTTCTTGAGTTATTTAATATATTCCAGTTTTTTCTAATATATTACCTATTTGTTTTTGAATTGAGTAGAATTTATTCGATGTTCTTGGTGCAAAATGCGGGTTTTATGTGCAAAGAGAAATTATTTGAAATTTTACAGGAAATTGGACCAGTATAATGTGTCTGCCAAGAAAATTAGAATAATCATGTTATACCACCAAGTAACCGGCATGTCAATTAATGATATTGTATCATATTGTTTGGTAGGCAACTTTACGATATTATAGGTTTGTCGTTTTTTATTTAAGATAAATAAAACTAACTTGGTGATCTTCCAGAACGAGATTTCAATCTCCTACTACTCTTGACTACTCGATTACTAGGCGAACGTTTCGTCACTGCACCGTTACAAGATTTTTGTATCGATAGCTCACATTGTAAAACAACAATAGTACGTTCAAAGAAGTGCGAATAACAAACTGTTTTGTATCATATAAAGAAAAAGGGAATGTAAAAAGTTAATTAAATAATACAAGTTAATTTGTATCGTAAAATATATCAATTTTAGGTTGTACACATTTTTGTTGTGAATTTGCAATTTCAGAAAAAAATGTATAAGTTGTATCATAGTTAATTCAAATTAAATTAAATTGATTGTTTTAATTCAACCGTTTGCTAGCGTGTATTACTTAAAGGTATGGTATAATCATCGCAATATAAAGTTGATCGCTTTTAGAAATGGAATAATAGGTGTATCAATTATTAAAAGCTACAGAATATAAGTTCAAAAATTTGTCGTGTACGTATTTGGTTGATATAGCGAAATTCGTCATCGTATTTTCCCGGATACGAAAAGGTCCATCCCGGTAGCAACTAAAATATTTTTTCGATAAATAGTGTTTTTTCTGTATATGTTTGTAGTGGATTCATTTAATATGTATGTATTGTTTTTTAACCGTTTCTACTAAAAAAAACATCTCTTGTGTTATATGACAGTGCACTGGGATAGAAGTAAGGAATTCTCATTTTACTTACATGCTGGAATCATCACGCATAGCCAGTGAGAGGCTGATAACGATATACTTTTACGTCATGGCCATAATGCAATATTCACAGTTGCATGTCAGTCTTCCTTATTCAGGCAGGAAAGCTAAAAGCACAATTTCCATATCAGCTTTCAGGTAACAGCAGACGATCTGGTAAGGGAAGCAAATGCCTCCGTTGTTGGGGTAATTTGTCAATGTCTACAGAGATAGACACCCCGAGACGGAGCACGTTTCTCTAACACTTGTCACCGAACACACCCTCGCAGGTTGTGCGCTTCACGCGAGATGAGCTATCAGTACCCCGGATTGATAGGGGATGGATTAATAGATTTTTATCGTTTGCAAGATGAAGATTGATGCAGTAAGGATACCACCATTATATTGTATGTTTCTGTGTGAGAATATTCTCCGTTTAACAACGTGGCAGAGAAATTGTTTCAAATACCCTAATATTATATATTTGTATCGTACTTAGCTAATGGTGAGTGGAAAAATAAAAATAATATATATGTATTTGTGTGCGTTGGTCACTTGCTCAGGGGGTAACAGCTTGAGAGGGAGGACCGCCCGCGCTATTTTCCTGAGCGGTAATTGATAATTAAGAAAATAATGAATCTGACTTTCGAGAGATTTTTCTTCCGAAAACAGAGCTGCCACCGAGACTTGAACATCTTTTTTGTGTCGTTTTTATTAGACTTCATAAATCATGGATTTACGTAGAAATTAATCATATTCGCACCGTTTTAATAAGTGATGAGATTAAATATTTATCTAATTAAAATTACACGACGTAGCACCTTGATAAAACCCCATCATGCTGTATCGAAGCGATGTTCAATAATGACTGCTCAATTCCCAGATATGAATACTAAGGTTGTTTTTCTATTCCCGCGGTCTTGACTTCCTCCATCTCTCCTTCTTTAGTAAAGTTTCTAATTTAGTCTAGCTTTATGACACTTTCCTATAGACCGAGTTATTGAGTATTAAATTTCCTCCTCTAAGTTGGTTCTTTTTTCACAGAAAACTTTCCTACAAAAAGTTAAAAAACAATTAGAATATTAATGAAATTTTACGAGACATACTCGCCTCTTCAGACACATGGCTTCAATTAGACGAGTGACGGCTAGTGTCTCTCTCGCGTAAATTTGTGTGTGTGTATGTATGTATTTTGTGTACAGTTCGTTGGGAAGAAAGGGAGGAATGAAATTAAACTACATTTATTATTTACATTTCAATATTCAATGTATTAGATAATTGTACTTTATACAGGTACGTACTATTTTTTGATTGAATTCCTAAGGTAGATACCAAAATATTAACCCGCCTACCTACCAATTTTTCAGCATACTGAGAGATCGTGTCGCGGCTTTTTGAACTGAGTTTCTGAAACGGTCAAAACGTAAATTTTCCGTTTACGGGTATTCTACCATGGCGGGGTGGATGAAGTATTTGTTTGATACATTTTTCAACCGGGATTCTTCTGAAATTACTGTAGTAAGAATATTATTTTCGATGATAGATTTTAGTTTCTGATGTCATCAACACTCGAGCTGTACTCGCGCGTCACCGTCCTCTCATTCTTTCTTTCCACGTGATGAAATCATCTGAGCGATCATTTATTATTCATGTTCACTACGCTATGTTCGGTTCGGCTTTTACTTCTTATTTCTTAACATGTACTTACTTACTTACTTACTTACCATCACGCCGTTTCCCCGTCGGGGTAGGCAGAGAGGATAGAGCGCCACACTCTTCTGTCCTGACATACAATTCTCGCCTCATCCACATTCATACATCTTGTCATACAAGCTCGCCGATTGTTGAGGCTTCTAACAGAACCATCCTCCATTATCTGGTTTACCTGGTCGTGCCAAGTCTTCCGCGGACGTCCTCTATTTCTGGTTCCATCAACACTTGCGTCATATATCTTTCTTACGATTCTCTTCTCATTCATCCTTTCCATATGACCAAACCACAAACATATAAGTCTGTCATAAATGGATTTATCGCATATACGACTGATCGACCTTATACTCACAGCTTTTATTTACATTTGTTCCTCATTTATTTCACTAAAAGTTCAAGTATATCAATAATTGTTGTAACGCATTGTTGCCATATGTAAAATATAAATACTAACAGATAAGCAATCGGCTATCGCGGCCATTGGTAATCACTGCGCAGTCAGGGCCACATCGGCTGTCGCATGTAGCTTGCCGATAAGTCCTGCGGGCGGCTATTGTCGTCGCTTTGAGACTAATAGTGGCCACGTAGCGGCCTTCCGTAACTGCTGCGCGGTTAAGATCTCAATAAAACCTATAATTCAATAATAGAGCTTTTTCCGAAACGAACCACGCGTAAATAAAATTTAGATTTAATTAAAATGACCACCTGTTAGCTGTCAAAACGAACAAAAATGATTATTCTATGGTATATCATAGATAGTATAGATAAGAAAATATGACAGATGTCACGTATGTATATACACTTCATTTCAAACATCATTGAATATATATTTACGTACTGTTATTGAATATATAAAAGAGAAAACGTGTAAGAAATCTTAACCTATTAAAAACAAGTTCGTTGCCCTGCTCGCATCTGACCGTTTAAGCAAGCACTTTACAACTACAAATTATGACACTACCGAGGCTGCCACGGCCGCTACATTCAGAAAGTTATAGATATAAATGGATAAGCGTAATATTATTATGATTGTATAAAGATGTATCTTTTATTTATTAGTTTTGGAGCAAGCCAGGTGTTTAGCAGAACTGCCTCTTTGATTCCAATGACCGTGGTTACTTCGTAGATTTTTGATTATTGACACAAACAACCAAAGATTGCGCGGTGTAAATAAATATAAAAAATGTATTAAATTCAGAGTAGTACAATTTATAAATTAAACCAAAACACTATTGAAATATAAACAATATGTAATATAACAGAATATTCAGAAAATATATGATACAGTACTAATAAGTAATATATTAATTGGTGACCAGGGCTCATAAAAGTGATGCTCTACTGGGTCAACAAAGTATTAACATCAAATATGACCTAACCAACATTAGTATACAATAAATTGTACTGCTAAAACTAAAAATTTGCTCCAAAAAAGTCATCATGAACATTACACTGTCTTTTAGGAAGCAATAGTCAGATTATTTTGCGTACTACTACCATCAAATAGTAATGCAATTTTAAATTGTCAAATTTAATGACGGCTGAAAAATTTAATAAAATATGGCCATATGTCTAAAAATACAGATTTTACCCTAGTTTACTTGAGAAATAGCCATTAAGATATTTAATAATAGATGTTGAAGATATTAGGAGTTACAACACCTCGGCGAAGAACAGATAATGATTCAAAGTTTCACCATAAACAAATCACTGAACATTATAAATATTTTTATATAAAAACAAATTAAGTCCAAAAGATGAATCCTCTTGAGTTATTTGAAAAAATTTGCGCTGGTATATCAAAGATGAAGGAAAGTTAAAAAAATAGCAAAATTATTGTCGTTGATTCTCCATATTGGATAAGATAGAACCGTACCTTTTACATGACGCACTAGTTTGGAAGCGAACCTGGCGTCCTTAATTTCTTGAATCCTTCCTATGTCATCTGATGGATGAAGATGATGGTGATATATTTCCAAAACGAAGAGGCAGGAAACGTCCTTCTATACGGTACCCGTGAAGGTAAGGGTTATTCGATTTCCAGAAATAATTTCTAGGAGAAAGTTCTCGTGCCGCCGGTCGAGGTAATGGTGGGTATATTCTACAAGATATCGAAATAAATAAACGCGTCACTTCAGATAAATAAAGCCCGACAGTTTACAGGTAAAACTAAATCACTATGTTGGTGATTATTATAAAACTCCTTGATACATTTCTCCGAACAATATTAAGAGTCAAATATTAAGTAGCTATTAGCCAGCGTACTATACACAAGAGATCTCGGACGACAATGAGTTGGGCGGGCTTTCCTCCAACGTTTGGTTCGTGTAACGAATCACGCGCGTGGGAGTAAACGTGTGAACGTGACACTGCTATATGCTAGTAAGAGGTATGAAGAAATTGGCAATATTTTCGAACTGTCTTCCGGGAAGATCAAAACTACCTACAACTTGATCTTGTAACTAACCACAACTTGATCTTGTAATACAGAAATATGCTAAAACGGGATGAGTGCTATTCTTTGTTATGATAAGAAAAGAAAGCGGAATATATGGGAAGGTGGCATCGATTACATACTGTGAAATTTAGTGGAGTAATTTGGAGGTAAAGTCGACTTACGTTATTTAGCGGTTGAGCTACTATTAAAAACATAATGTTTCACTACAATGTATATTTGTAGACTGTCATCTTCAGCAGTCGATTTTTTTGTAAACAGATTCTTCTTAATATTTGACATACAAAATTCTTTGGCAGCTACAAATGTCGGATCTGAGAAGTTAGATTTTCTCCATTCTTTAGTTTTGTATGTGAAATGAAAACACTTGGGAAAAATAAACCTAAGCCTGACATAAGATATCTAGTCTGTTAGCATACAATATATTCTTCCTGGCAGTTTCTGCAACCAATATCTCTCTGCATGTAACGGCTCCTGTTGTTCCTTCGATCAGATTCCAAGTAAATCTGTGTTCCATAACCGTGTCCAGGCCAAGCGGCTTAATAGCCTCCTTGAACGAGACTCGAACTCCCGACCGCTAGATCACTATACGAGTATCGCAACCACTCGATCATAAACACGTCCACAAATGGTTGAATCCTTAGTATTATGAAATATCCTGATCCAAGATACAATTGAAAAAATCATTAATTAAAAAATGCTCAAATTATCAGTTAACGATAGTAAATTTTTTAAACATATGTGGATTTTTTAAAAGCATGAATTTAAAGTTAAAACTAACGAGATTTCATAACGGGTTAAAATTCAGAATGATTTAAATAATAGTATTATATATGACTGGCTTTATTCACATTACATTAAATGTATATATTATTTTGAAAGAGAAGCCTATTTTCTCATTAATTAATATAATGTTAACATAATTTATAATCCTCAAAAGTCTGTATTACGCGAAACAAGACTTAGCGCAATTATAATTTATCTGTATATAATAAACTAATTACAATTTAACGATTTCACTAATGTAATCAAGTTACTTAACTTCCTAATATTTCCCACAATTATTTCGTTACGACATTGTATCGCTCAGTAATATTTTACCGTGGATAATCCAAGCACCGACTGTGAATAATAAACATAGCTCGATGTAAATCATTCTAAGATAAGCTTTCATACTTAGTTTGATATTGTAAGTACAAATATAGAAAAACAAATCACTGATTTATTATCCAGAACTTTTTGATCGAAGTTTTACACAAAAGTAGTTTTTTTAATATATTTTACATCTCTAGATTATACGTGTACAAGTAAAATGGGTAGTTCAGCATATGTATAAATAGATAAATTTGCATAATAAATCAATAAAATTAAATTTTGTAACGCCTGATTTACATATAGATTTATTAAAATTTATTACATCGTGGACAGTTGATATTAACAAAATACCTAATACAAATTTAACAAATCAATTAGAAAAATAAAGAGAAAAAATAAATTCATTGGAAAAATATTTGGATACTAATCCAGAACTTTTTTTATCCTACAATTGAGACTAGATACTACAGTGAAAAAACGTTAAGAGTAGGTGTTCCAAAAAGCCTACGCCTCCTTGAAAAAAGAAACCTTAACTATATTTCAAATGTAAAATATAAGAAAATTCTCAAGATATTAATATTTATAAAGTAAAATAAATTTGTTGATTGCTAATTTAAGTGAGATCTTTTTAAGTATCACGCATTACATAAATATTTTTTTAAAGTACTCATAAATCTGGTTCTGAATTTGTAATTTTTTTAGGTAAAAATATATACCTCCATAACTTGAAATAAATGTAATTGTAAAATGTAGTGTTATTGTCACCAGTTTTAGTTTTGTTCCCTCACCTAGTCCAATCCAAATCCAGTACACATTGTTCCTTTAGTTCGACTGGTTTATTTGAATTTGTAAAAGTCGTCCTCATGTGATTATTTGTTGGGCCACTTGTAAAATCTATCCCTCGGATCGACTGGGTCGTATTTTTTGTACTGGTGAACCTCGTCGAGAATCGCCAGGAAGTGTCATATACCGTTATGATTTTGGTGCTTTGTGGATGTTGAAACTCATCAGAGTTTTTGTCGAAGTAGTTTCGTTCATTGGGTGAACTTCCGGAAGATCATAGAGATGGCGTCATCAACCAGGTGAGTTGAGATGATCTTTTGGTTCCGCGAGTCCATCCTGGTCTGCTATCGAAGGATTCCCTTATACATCATTCCCTCATTTACGATTCCTTATTTTCCATCCACCGATCCTTTTCGATTCCATTACCCACCACTGTGATCGGCGACTTACGTCGATTACATAATGAAATGTACTCTCATGAGCACTCATCAGGACATCATGTAATAAAAATAAACTTTAAATATTAAAAAATACATTACAGTAGGCGAATGCCTGGTAATGTAATCCAAGTGAAAAATATCATAATATTGTAAGCTAATATTGCTTTTATGCCGATAATTATAATAAAATAAAAACAAACTATCGCTATGTAGTAAAAAATATATTAAAAATTATATTATTTAAACATTTCCGTGCGAAAAATACACCCCCTTATAAACATATAATGATATATCATTGGTACAATAATAATAAACTAATTTTGTTTTATTATATGGAGATAGATTATTATCAAACAGGTCTTTAATGATGTAACATGAGACACGTCTTTAATGTATAGACCGACAGAGATATATTAAAGTACAATGTGAGGGTAGAAATGTTACAATTGATAATTTATGTAATTATAAATTTGGAGAAAAAAATGTTACAGATAACATATTTTGTGGTTGAATAGTTTGAACAGTTTTAAAAAATGTTATGTTACAAATTAACAATTGCAGAAAATGAAAGATATTAAATCTAGCGTATAAGTACAAAAAGGATACTTTCTGAGATCAGAGCACGTGACGCGCGACAGAGTTCGAAAGCGAAATAGTGCGCACTCGGCCACATGGTAAATACGTATTACACGCAGTATTATCTAAGTAATTATTTAAATACTAATTAAATGTATTATTAATAAAGATATACATATAAAATCAATTTTAACGAAAAATATTGTTGTTGCGCTACCGGGATTCGAACCTGGATCTCTTTTCCAACCGGGGAAGGTGCATTACCAACTATGCTACAGCGATAGTATTTTTGACGACAAATTTATATGTTATAATTTTGATTTTATATGTATATCATTTAATTAGTATTTAAATATCACAGACCTATTTTCTGACTATGTAATTATTAGTGGCGTGCAGTATGTATAGATTATGTTACTTTCGTTTATGTTACTTTCGTTTAATCAACGTCTTTGGACAGAATAAATCCGTCGTTTATACGACTCTATCATGTATTTATTTATAATTTTTGAGTGCTGTTATTAGTGTTTTAAGTTTAAGTTTTAATGTAAAATAATACTTTCTTACCCATATAAAAATGTATGGACCTTTTTAAGAATATTTTCTATGACTGAACATGATTAGTTTATTGTTTGAAAATGGTTCACGTAATAACTAAAGGAAATAATAATTTTTATTAAAGGTTAACGTAGTAAATAGTTATGTCAATTGCTTTTTGTTTTTGTCAAATCAAAAACCAACCCATGCACCAAATTTAAAGAACAATCATAAAATCAGCAGGTTAAAACAGCAAGATAGTAAAATTCGCGAATTAGTAAAAGTGAAAGTAGACACTTAAATGATTTGCACCCAGTTGTACCTTTTTATAATGTTATTCTGTTAATAAACAGCAAAGAAAACGACTCCATATAAAACAGATCAACCGAAAGGAATTTTCAATTCAGTAAATAGCTATTTATATGACTTGAGTAATTCACTAGCTTAAAGACAAAACTGAGTAATGTAAATAGGACGATGCGGAGAATAAAAAAAGATCGCCATGAGTACAGCGGTGAGTTTTTAGAACTAATCAATTAAAGTCTCTACTGGTACATAGATGGCACTAATTGCAAAATAATGTTTTCGTTAATGTTAATCCAATTTTTAAATTCATATTTGTTTCCCAGAATTGTTAGTTATGCACAGCTTTTTACTTATATGCACTGCACGCTCCTCGTAATTACAACTTCACAATAAGAATGTGTTCTCCTTAATAATATGTTATAATTATTTGAAGTAAACTGTTAACATATACTCAAATATCTATAGTTTCTTTAATACAAATAACGAATTTTATTTTATTAAACTATAAGTCTCTCTCACAAGACAAAACCGTCTAAATAATTTTAAATTATTCTGACACAAAAAATTACAAAATATTCGCACTAAAGAGTGAAATCGGGTGCGGTCGTAGTTTAAAATCGCTTGATATTCTGTGTTATAGCAACACTCGTTAAAAATAGCTTCGTTCCATTTACAAAAGGCTGCCATCATTTGGCGCTCATTTCATCCAGTTCCGTCTATCGGCGCCAGGGGCTTTTTTATCTCAAAGTAATTTCAAGTGTGGATAAAGGCATTAGCGGGACAAGGCAGGCGGAGGTCGGAAGGGGAAGGGAAGCGGAACTTTCTCAAAGGGTAATTTAAACGAATGCACTGGAATAAAGTGCATTTTGGACGGACGTAGCCCATTCACTTTGAACTAACTAATATATAATAAAATGTTTTAATAGAATTTCAGCGGCATTTTCAGACTTCCACCACTAAGAAATGAAATATACATCTTTAAAAATAAGATTTGAAATAAATAAAAATTATCGTTTACGTGTGTGAAAAGTATTAGATTGATTCATAATTTTCCGACGTATAAAAAAAAATATTGTAACATAAATTACAACATATACAATAAATTACAAAACGAAAACAAACTCAAAACATATTATGTACAATTATCGTTCGGGGGCGTAGTCACCGTCATCGTGGACTGATCGATGTTGAAGTTCTCAGCCAGTATCCTAGTGATGCAACCTTCGTCCTCTTCTACAGCCGCCAGAAGGGTATGGTAATCAAAATCATTTCCTGATTTGTCGTCTAAGCTGCTTTGAAGCCAAAAAACTACTCTCGGCATGCCCTTCTGCTAATCGATCCTTCGCCGAAAAGATCTTTGATATCGTGAAATGACTCAGCAGCTTTCCACCCTTTCTCCAAATGGTGCAGCATCATGTGGCGTATATGTGGATCCTTTTCTAATTTCCTAACCCTATTAAACAATTAGATTATGACAAATGTCAATTAAACGTCGAATTCAAAAAACAAAACGTCGCGTAAAAAATATCTGATAATTATGCATCGAACTAATTATAAGTTAGGAGATAGTGTTAAAGACAATACACAAGATGTGCGCTGTTAGTAATAGAATCAGAGGACTTCCGCAAAAGAGCTGTCATGGTTCAGTGTGCGAGTTTAATTCCGTCGATAGCAGATTCCGGTTCTGGGTTTTCACCTTATCACCTGGACTTCTGGCTTGCTGACTCATTCTTTGCTGATTTTTGATGAATTCCGATATTGTACATTCTTGGTCTGCTTTGACGAACTTGAGAGAGTTTCTCGACAGCGGACCGATTCCGACGGCAGTAGGATACTTTCTGTTTAGTTATGCGGCGTCTCGATACCGATCGAAGGACATCAAACGCGCGTTATCAATCAGAATTAACAATTAGAAAGTTTAACAATCCGTGAGCGTTCATGAGAAGAAATATGTGCTCGAAAGTGAATATGGCTATCTATTATTTTCTTTTATCCATGCTGGAAAACGGCTCGACGGCGTTTCCTCAAAGGTAATTTTGATATTTTTGCTGAGATTGAATGTGGATTTTTATTTTCGAATTGTTTATGATTTGATCTAATGGGAAAATTTTGTTTTTATTTTAATATTTCAATTCAAAGAAGAAATATAATAGTAGAATTTTTTACGGTTTTTTAAAACTTGGCTTAGAGCATTGTAAATGATAACGGATAACGCACGCCGGTCACTACCGTCTGCAAAAATTGCTCAGCACAGGTTGATACACTAGTTTGTGGGTTCTTCGAGAAGCATAAATCAGTGTAGATCGGGTAAACTTGGCCACCGTTAAGTACAAGATAAGCGCGGGGTGGGGAATGACGAAAAAACAACTTGAGTGTAATTAGAAAGTTAATTGGTGCAGCAATAGTGACAAGTGAAAATCCGAAACATTTTTGGCGTGCATGATTTTTTATTGTATAATCTAAGCATTGGCTTTGGTCGTGACTTTGAAAATTTAATTTTAATATACATCTTTTTGAGTTTGACATGTATCTAGTTTACATTTTTATTTACCTACAATTTTATTAATAATATTATATTCTTAGGATCCAAATTTTAAATCTAATTGATAAAACAAGTGTTGCACATAACATTCTATTTCTAATTTTGAAACTGTTAATTCTTGTTAGAATTCCATTTGTGGAAAAAAGTTAAAAAAAATATTTTTATTAAATCAACACTTAAAATTTTCATTAAACGGTAAAAATAGAGGTCAATTAAAATTGAATATTTCAATACGTAGTTTAATAACTTAAAAGAGTTAGTCTTCAATGAAATATTATAAATAAAATAGAATATATTAATGATTTCGGTCCGAGACTGCTCATTTATAAATATGTAGATGTTAATGCTTATTCATGAACTTGTTCTGTGATGACGAAGAGATAATAAAGCAGGTGAAAATGTGGTTCTAACAGACTCTGGGACTTTTATCAACAGAGGCATTAAAAAATCAGCCCTTTTCTACAGATAAAACATTTTAAGTGACCTCGTAATTCTGCGAAGCAGTATTCAGATTGCCCACAATTTTAAAATGTTTATTTTACACAACCCCTTATGGCGTTTGTAATACCATGAAAGCCTACTAACTCAACATCGAGCCGTTTCTCTGCGGCGGTTGGCACAAATATAAAAATGCTGAAATTGTACTTCGCACAGTTTCAGTAGATATGTCTTCTCGTATCTTATTTTTCGTATCTCGAGCTTTCTTCAATCATTGAGGCTTCTTGTATAAATAATATCGCTAAACAGTGATGTAACTACACAAATGTGGTATATTAAAACCAACGTTACATAGAGGCCCAAAAGATCCACATACACATTTGGTATTGTTGTTTTTTGCCAGTGTCAATACTTTTCTTAACTAATTTTTTTTTATATCCACTACAGCAAGAAATGTAATTATGAAATTTAAAAAAATAATTTCTCGAGTTAATTATGAAAAAACTAGCAAACATCAATATAGTACCCCGCTACCGTAAAATAATATTTTAGTTATGTACATATATTATATACGACTAAAAATTTAAAATTTATGTTTTTTTATGAAAGTGTGAGCATTATAGAAAATAATAGACCAATAATTATGCCCTTATTATTTTATAGATAAAACCGCCTAGAACGTAATAGTGTACAGGGTTATTAAAAATGATGGACTTGATTTCATACTGCTATATTTCTTGAATTATACGTTGCATGTGAATGATCTACATAGCAATTGATAGAGGAGGTCCGAAAGTTTTGAATTCCAGCGCTAGATTGCTCATAGTAGAGTGCTTGCGCCGATAAATGAGGTCACATTGAATTTAAATAACCCAGTACATCTTTCATTTCATTCATTTCGCATTGGATCTTAGAATCTTTTTTTCCAATATTATCCACTTTTATAATATACATCGTCACGTACGTAATTATTAGAGCTGCGAACGGGGCCGTCTTCAAATACCCATAACGTCGCAGATTGCGAACGTCGCTTCGGTTACCTTCAGTATTTGGTCTTACATTTTTGGAACTAACTCTTCCAAACTTACTCAGTCCAAGATAACATAGAGGTTCTAGCTTAATCTTGTACTACACACTTAAACTTCTTCGTAGTTTATCAATTCTTTACACTCACCAATGTATTTTTTTTCCATACGTCTAAGCAATTGCTGCAGCAGACAGGTTTTTTTTTACAAGTTTTACACTTTCATAAAAACGTTAAATTTTTCAATATTAATATATTAAGCAAATAATATTCACATAATAGAAACGAAGCTATTTTTTATTATATTTAATGGAAATATATGAAAGTATGGGTAATTACAGGGCTTACGACCTGTTGTTGGCTGGTTTAAGTGATCACTTTATATAAATATAACGTTCACCATTCTCACCCATTGATCATTATTGAGAATTATGCAAGAAAAGTTAGTTTTCAAGACTAGAAGACTACCTGTGAAGCTAAAAGCAATCCTGAAAATCTTACTTGAGACAGCAAAGATTCTTAATGGTTCTTAGCCGCGTGATGATGATGATATCAATCTTATTAATGATAACTGAATTTAATCACTCACCACTGCATCACTCATTTTCAGTGTGTGTCTTTCTACCTCTTCGCTCTTCACTCTATCACAGATGTACAACGTGACCTTGAACGAACTCATTTAAGCCTAAATTAATGATCTTATTTTTTTATTTCTCAAACTATAGGCCCATATTCGATGGAATTTCTACCATTGCAATCTCAATCAACTTTCGGAAAATAAATTTTCTTTGACCGAGGCTACAAGGCATTACATTCGGAATACTTGTTTAATATATATTCTAACAATTCTCAAACTAAACGTGTACCATGAAAATAGGGCTAACTCGCCGGTCTTCTAGCACGAGGCTCAAACCTCGGACAACTAGATAATCTAGTATAGAGTATCTTAACTAGCAGTCCAACAAACTACTATAGTTAAACCTAAATATATGTCAATTTATACATATATTTATTATATATGTACATATCCTACATATGTACTAGTATATGGAATAAAATGGATTTTGAGGATACGATAAATCCCACACTTGTTATTAGATTTCTTTAAAACTTTTCTGAATATTTTTTCTAAGTTTATTAACCGGCCTCATAAGTTATCTTGTTTTAAAATGACGAATTAGGCGAGCAAATCCAAAACTAAAATACTCATAACTCTTAATTGTCTGAAAACGGGGGTGGGTAAATAAGGGATGCCGGAAGGGTGGAAGGAATTCGGGAGAGGGACAGGAAGAGGGGACAAGGGGCGGCTGAAGGACCACCCGGAACCAGGAAACACGACCCACTTGTGGAATGCTCCTTACGGTATCTTCTTCTACTGGATCCACAGGTCTTGTGGATCCAGGACTCCGTTATTTCGCACAAAGAACTTCTGAACATACTCTTGAATAAACAAGCATGTACAATAGCACGATGTACTGCACTAAATCGATACGCACGGTAGCAAGAAACCAAGTATACACAAATAAATATCAGCCCTACACAGCAAGACGATAATTAACACACTAGCCAACAATTCGTTCCCATTTGCCAGGATGAATTTGACGTCAGTCAACGTATCAAAAATGGTAAACGCTACTTTCAGTTCGAAGGTACAACTTCAACACGTAAAACTTTAGAGAAGATCGTGTTTTGGTTATAGGGCGAGAGGGGTAGTGGATAGGTAATAGACAAGAACCACTGATTTTCGTATATCATGTTCACATACGCGTGCACAAATAAGTTATAAAGATCGAACACAAATAATGCTGGACTTGGACAAAAAATAAAAAAAAACCTTTTTGACACACAGACAAAATCTACCTGATTCTTGCTGCCAGAGACAGAAGAGATTTTTGTTATATTAAGCAGAGTGAACGTGTGTAAGCGTTCAAGATAAGAGCAACATAAATCTGTATCGCGTTTCCGATACAATGTATCAAAAGCTCCTTCTCTATAATTTATTTGAGGAAACTCGGCGCGAAAGCATCTGAATAAATCTCTCGTAAGGGTCAGGATATATCGAGCGGAATTAATTCTAAATTATGAAATAAGGAGGGCGCTCGCTGCTAAATATGACTGTACTCAGAAATGATAAATTGATTATTTCAGGAAATTTTTACGAATTTGTTATTTCCAAACGTAGCAATAATGAATATCCTGGCAGAAACTAGCAACTTTCAGAATTGATTGTCCAGAATTGCTCCAACGTACACATGACTCCGGGGGTATCCTTTTATGACGCCGTAAATAATGAAAAAATTAGGAGAGAGTATAAGACTGATCTTAGCATAGTGAATAAGATCGTACCGCTCGGTTTGGTCATATGGAACGGAGGAATAGAAGAGAATAGTAAGAAAGATATATGATGCAGTGCAAGTATTTATGGCACCAAAAATAGAGAATGTTTGAAGAAACCTTCGCACAACCTGGTTAACCCCAAGATGGTCCTCTTAGAAACTGCAATAATTGTGGAGTATGCATAAGAAGATGCATGAATGTGTATGAAGCGAGAATTGTGTGTCAGGATCGAAAAGTGTGTCGCTCTATCCTCTCTGCTTACTCCCGCAGGGAAACGGTGTGATGGAAAGTTAGTTAGTACTTTAAAGCAGATCGAACGATACATGTACTACACACACATTAGATTATTTCTAAACCGTGGAAATGGACAAGAATTTAAATTCGAAGAAAACTGTAATGAATAACATCGCGTTCCGTAATACTTCATCCCTACTGTCCATAATACCATTGACGACTGAAATACCGAAATAGGTCAACACGAAACTATATTAATTATCATCTGACAGCCTCAAAACTATAATAGTCACGAAATAGTGCAACATGTGTGTACTACAACGTTCAGTTTAATAATAAAAAAATAGCCTGCGATTCTTTTAGATATTGTTATTAAACATAGAAATTGTTTTTTAAGCGGGTCCCCTAGAAAAATTTGTCTCAATAACTGTGTTATTGTATGTGTGTGTGAAACTTTCGTAACTAACATATCTTCACGCTGTTTCAGAGAGGGCAGAGAGGATAGAGCGCCACATTATTCTCTCCTGACACACAATTCTAACCTCATCGAAAATCATACATCTTCTCATACAAGTTCGCCGATTGTTGAGGCTTCTAACAGAACCATCCTCCAGTATCTGGTGCTCTTGCCAAGTCTTTCGCGGACGTTCTCTATTTCTGGTACCATCAACACTTGTGTCATGTATATTTCTTACTATTCTTTCCCCATTCATCCGTTCCATATGACCAAACCACTTAAGTGATCCATTTTTAATCTTACTCATTATACTAATATTAGCTTTACGTTATTTACTCTGTCATAAATAGATTTGCCACATATACGCCTAAGTGATCTCATTTCTACTTTCGTTCCTTTTTTGCCAGCTCCAGGCCTCACTTCCATACATCATTGTCGATACCAGGATTCTATTATGTATCGCTAGTCTTGCCTCGGTTGACAAGTTCTCATATTAAGTTGCGTTTTATTTTTTGTTTTTACAGTACCGAGATCGATACCAGCACCTGCGAAATCAATTTGTAATCAAAAAGATTTTAGATGCGTCCTGGTGAACTTTGTAGCGAGCCAGCGTTATTAATTACCTTAAGATTTTTAATATTCCTCTTTAACCGCCACCCACCACTTTAGTCGCCATGGCCTCTAAACATACTTTCGCATATTTTCATATAGTTGACCTTGGAATCCATGCGCCTTTGCATTGCAATAATTATATTGTATTTTTTTTCTCCTCAAATAGTCCTTCGTTAGCTTAACTGTTTTGGTGTGATTTTAGATGTTTTACCTCAATTTGCTTCTTCTATTTCAATGACTTCACTTTTATGTTTTACTTTTTAATCATACACTTTTGTCTTTATGATACTATTTAAAAAGGATATTTAAGAACCTGTTAATAATCAATACCTATCATTAAAATTAAATTTGCAATGGAAAAGAAAAATTAAAATTCTCCTCCACTAAGCTGTTAATTAGTCAAAATTTATGCAATAGCAATGTTTCATGTCAACAAGACAAACCGTTTCAGACGTGGTAAGTCCCTAAATTGACCTAAATACAGTATTAAAAAATGCGGTTCTCATTGCAAGTATACTGTACCCATCGAAACGAGGTACTATTCTGAAAGACCAATCTCTAAGTACGTGAGCAGAATGGTGAACCTCTTTAATAGGTGGATTATATTTACCGGAGCTAGAACGGTGCTACGAGAGAAAAAAATCCTGCGGCAGACTTGAATCTATGTGTAAGTACATATGTAACACGTCGCGTGTAAGAGAGAGATACTAAAAGAGGATCACAATGTAATTTGAAATGACTTCAGATTACCTACTCAATACATTTAAAATAATTTTTTTTGTCAGTTGGGCGACGTTGTGATCCTCGTACAACGATAGTATGGAATTTGGATAGTTATGATGCATACATACAGCTTTTATTCTTGATACATTTACACGGTTGCGGCAGTATTTTATAGAATGCTCGGTTAGTATTTGGTGACTCTTTTGTAAAAATATGACTGTTAAAGAAGTTACGACAAAACCAATTCAGTTAATTATTTTCCATAATTTTTTTGTATCGTAACAAATAATGGGAAAGACGAATGTACATTCGCCAAATAATGGGATAAAAAATACATGCACTCACCAAATATGAAAATGATGGGAGAGTTAAACACTGACAACTTTTCGTATATATTTAATAATGAATTCACCATGAATACAGATTAAATAATATCCAGAACAAAGACTAGGTTTTCAATTGTTTTATATAACAGTGAATTCACAATGGACTACGCGCCAATAATAGGAATTATAATTGATGCTCATTAACCATAAAGTATTTTAGAAATATTAGAAATTTCCTTAAAAGAAAACTTCTAAATATGGCGCATTACGCAATTTGAGAGCCAGTCACATACATAGTCATATAGAATGGTATAATTTTTTAGGGAAGAGCGACAATAGCTGCAATTAATCCAATAATAGCAGCATAGAAAACTATTTTAAAAGTTATCCTCAAAACCCGAATTTCAACCAGAAATGACAACATTTTTTATAAATTTAATGTTTTTAATATAAGACCACATACCAGTAAATTAATAGTCATTAAATAAAGTATACATATAGGAGAGGGGTTTGGAATATTAGTTGCACACATTCTTAGTGGAAACATAAACCCGATTGTTTTTGACGCATTTCGCAAGAAAAAGTCGCGGAGCTATTTCATTGCGGAAGCGGTGCCAAAGTGATCATGTGGGTGACATATTTGATGGTCCGTGTATAAGACAAATATATGCTAATTCTACTCTAAACTACATATATTAATTACTAAAGAAAACACATTCTTTTTGCGAAGTTGTAATCATTCAGAACGTAGGTCTGTGATATTATTTTTAAATACAAATTAAATATATTTTATCGAAAAATATTGTTGTTGCTACCGGGATTCGAACCTGTATCTCTTTCTATTTGGGGAACATGCATTAATCGATTATACTACACCAACACAGCGCATTGACGACACATTTTCTAATCTGCACGTTACACTTATTATTCTTATTAAATGTATTAATTAGAAAGATATTTATATAAAATCAATTTTATCGAAAAATATTGTTGTTGCTGTTCAGAACGTAGTAATTACAGCTTCACAATAAGGATGTGTCAACCCGGGAGAAGTGACACCCCCTAAAGTGACCTACACTGTTAGTGACACGTACGGTATTTCTCTCATCTTCTTTAATTGGACATCGTTTTGTTACAACTGCTTTTTCTACAATTATTTTTATTACGTATGATAAATGAAACACTCTTTCGTCACAAATGTTAACATTTATTACCAAACTTGGAAGAAAATCATTCACAAATAATTTTTTAAAAAAGGAAGAAATATTAGGTAAAGCGAAAAGAAATGACCGTTCTTTTAGTACAAAGAAAAACTTTATTTACAAAAAAATTACACACTATTTATTTATTTAAATATCATTATTTACACTGTCTCTTCATAATTTGAGCAACTTTTCGATGCCTCTTTTGTAAAAATCTGGCTCCTTTAAATTTTTAAATTTAAAAAAGGCATCTAGATGATTTCAAACTTGGTTTTCTGAATTGAAATTTTAGTTTTGAAGCGAATGCTCCATACTTAGATATAAGTGGTAATCCGATGGAGCAATATCAGGAGAGTATGGTGGATGAGGCAGCAGTTCTAAGTTGAGCTCATTCACTTTGTCTTGAGTGACCTTTGCTGCGTGCGGTCTCGCGTTATCGTGTTGTAAAATTCGCCGATGATTATTCACTAACATTGACCGTTTTGTTATTAATTCTCCCTTTAATCTGTCCAATTGCGCCCAGTAAACCTCCGCTGTGATTATTTTGCCAGGTTTTAGTAATTCATAATAAATCACCCCCGAAATATCCCACCAGGTACACAAAATATTTTTTTTCAATGTCATACCTGATCGAGGGGTTAAAACCGGTGCTTCCTCTGGAGAGAGCCATTGTTTTTTTTATTAGGAGAGTTGTGAAGGATCTATTTCTCGTCTCCACTAACTATCCTTTTTAGAAATGGATCGATTTGATACCTGCTCAACAAAGAAAAACAGATGGTCACTCGTTGATCCGAGGCCGACTGCGATAGATCCTGCCTCACCCAAACTCCTTGGCTATGTTTCTTTCCCGATAGTTTTGAGTGATCTTTTACAGTTGACCAGGGACAGCTGATGTCATGAGATAATTCTTTGATTGTTTTACAAGGATCGGATTCCACTAATGATTTCAGCACTTCGTCATCGATTTTTTCCGGTCTTCCCGATTTTGGTTTATTTTCAAAATTTCTGTCGCCATTTTTAAAGTTTTTAAACCATCATCGACACATACAAATCTTCAGAATATCTCCACAGGTTTTGCAAATGCTTTCGGTGGCTTCTTTGGCTTTCAACCCCTTGTCAAACAAAAACAATAACACACACCGCAACTGCATTTCTTCGATCTCCGGCCGTGACATTTTTTCTATGAGTGAAAATAAAAAAAAAAGTATTGAAATCAAAACGGGATAAAAAGAGCTTCTAAATAAAACCAATATTGACGTACTTACTCGACCGCAACCGAGCGCAAACTGATTTCAAATAGCGCTCTAAAAAACTGTAATTTCTTTTCACTTTACCTGTTACATTTTTTTTTATAAAAAATAATAAGTGATACAAATTACAAAAAAATTATATTTTTCTACTATACGTTAAATTCTTCAAGAGTTTTGACTTTCGAAACATGTCGAGCGCAAATTCTTGACATATTCGATGCACAGTGGTTTTTTACATAGATAACACTCTTTTTTTGGTATATATGATTTTTTTTCGCGGGCAGAACAAATATATTCCATGAAGATTGTGTTTATTTAGGAACCGACTTGCCAAAAATTTATTTATTCTCTGGCAAGGATCTGACGGTAAATTAGTAATAATCATTCGCCTGTGTGTGGTTGTAACAACTGCATGCCCAGCTCTTTTAAAAAAAATCGACGCGGTTGACTAATTTTAGTATCGATTGTGAATATTATTTGTCCATTGATACCAGCAATGTTCAAAAGGGAATAGAATACGATAAGAGGCTATCTGTTATTCTTCCCAGTAGTTGAATATGAACCTTTCATCTCATCAACAGCCTCTTTGGTCAAATTATAGAATGACAACATTTTTGGTTTTGCCTTTCCTTTAAATGCTCACTCGGTCTGTCACTATTGGAATCGATCGAGCTAATAACATATTCTTATTCTTCTTCCAGCTACGAAGCGATAGTGCCGACTGCATTCTCTAAATTTATCAGGTTTACCGTTTGTCGCGATGTCGATGGCTGTAAACCCTTATCCATCTAAAATACAAGTAAAAATCATAAAATCGTCATATTACATGTCGGGAAAAAAAATATTGAATTAAAAATACAATCTTTAAAAATACTGCATACAAAATTGATAGTTTTTGAAATATCCGTTGTAAAAAGATACTTAAGTCGTTAGTGGCTCAATGAGGGAATCCTTCACGGCTGCGAGGCGTACGCAGATAACTTTCCGTAGCACGGTCGCTTGGTTACTAAACTTATCGTTTCTAGTCGCATTAACATCCCAGAGGAGTAGTCAAAAAGTACTGGGGGGAAGAAGCAATATTATCACGCGTTTTTTACATGCCGGACAATTTAAAATTTTGGTGAGGGGAAACCTCATTACGCCACTGATCCCGGGTATATAATGATAGTATATAAGTCGTATCAATGTGTTCAAATTTAATAAAAAATAATTATGATTATTATATCTCCTGTCGGATTACTCAAAGGTATTCGAGATTCCGTAAATATAAAGAAGATGGCTTTCAAATAATTTAACGATAGATATATCAATTTGAAAAGTGTAACATATATGTTCAAAAATTTGTCGTCAATGCACTGTGTTGGTGTAGCATAACCGGTTAATGCATGTTACCCGGATAGAAAGAGATCCAGGTTCGAATTCCGGTAGCAACAACAATATTTTTCGATGAAATTGATTTTATATGTATATCTTTCTAATTAATATTTATTTAATTTGTGATTAAAAACATTTTAATTTGTAATTAAAAACATATATAAACACAAACAGACATATTTTAAAGCAACTTAATATATGATCACCATACTGACAAATAAACATAACCTACAAATACAAAAAGCACACACAACGTACTGCCAAAGGAATTAAAAACATTTTAATTTGTAATTAAAAACATATATAAACACAAACAGACATATTTTAAAGCAACTTAATATATGATCACCATACTGACAAATAAACATAACCTACAAATACAAAAAGCACACACAACGTACTGCCAAAGGAATTAAAAATATTTTGGAATTAAATTTTTAAATAGGCTGATGAAAGATTTATCTCTAATGAATTGTTCCGATAATATAAAACTGAAAATAAAAATTTGGATCCGTAATATGGGTAGAGCTAGCATCGATGCACTCACCCAAACATATGTCCACTTTGTAATTGCTTTTTATGTATACATATACCTTATGTATGTAAGGTATACGTATAAAAGGTAACTGTTAATTCGGTCTGATACTTGTAAACTAATTTATTTATACAATTGCCTGTAAACTATGCCCGTCTCAATTCATATTTTTAAGTAAGACGGGTATAGTCCAAACAAGTTTTTACATATTATGTATTATATAGATAATTAAATAAATAGTTAGCAACTGAAATCAAAACATCTCAAATTGTGCAAGTCATCTGGGTAAGTCGTCATTTCTTGAATTTAATTTCGAATCGTCTTCTGGAAAACGTCTATCTGGCGAGTTCCTTTCAAAGAGCGGTAAAGTTTATTTTATTCCTAGTATGCTGTTCTGGCGGTGTTGGCTCTGTTAAATCCACCATAGATTTGTGAGATATTTCACAACTGTCTGTTTCTGTTTTACTAGCGAATTTTTTCAATTCAGTTGGAAGATGACATTATTTCTAAATGGAAATACGAGATGAAGTTGTTAAGAACCCGTTTTCCCAGTGAATATTCAGATAAATTATACATTTTTGTGTGATGAATTAAATAATTATCTTAAATACTAATTAAATATATTAATTAGAAAGATATACACATAAAATCAATTTTATATGTTATTTTTTTCGATAAAACTTATTTTATATGTATGTCTTTCTATTTAATACATTTAATTAGTATTTAAGATATCACAGAACGATGTTCTGAATAATTACAACTTCATAATCAATCTTTAATAAATAATTATCGTGATTTCCAAAACACATTGAATATTAAATTTCTATTTTTATATAAAAGTATTTACATATGTGAAAATAAAACGCTTGTTTTTTTACTCTACTCGTTTAATCTACTTGAGACGAGTTTCGATTTATGTGGGCATTATCAATCTAACAACTTGTATTCAGGTGATTCTAGTGGGGGACAGCTATACAATTTTATTTGCATGAGGTGTTGAGGGACAACATTATTCATTATTTATGGAAATTCTGAGAATTCCAATCTTGTCACTTTTCATCTCATCCAAATAAAATTGTATTGTTGTCCCCCTCTACACATAAATATTAAAAGTTGGTGAATTTAATAATTACATTGATAATTATTAAACTCACCCTTACAATGCGAATTAATTACCCTTACAATGCGAAACGCGTCTCAAGTAAATGAAATGTGTAGAATCAAAAAATAAGTATTTTATTTTCACATTTGTAATAATAGAGTTCTACAAACTTACCTCGGAAACAGCAAATATAATATAATAGTATTATAAAAAGTAATATAAAAGTATTTATTTTCTATTTATTTTGTACATATTTTTATTAATAAATTGTTTTGTAAAATAAAAAGTCTGTTAAAATAATATTTTGATGAATATAAATAATCAGTATCGAATCGAATTTTTTTTCAGTGTAAATAAAAATAAACTTTTTGAAAAAAAAATATTGGTTTCATTTTATTGCTTAGGTTAGGTTAGGTGTTATATGGATATAATTTTTAATAATGTCAAACCACAAAGTTAACGTTACAAACGTCAACAATATAGGTTAGGTAAGGTTATTTTTACGTTCTACCTCTTTAAAATATTCGTCGAAAATATTCGTCAGTGAAAATATTCGCGTAATGCATAATTAATATGGTGGGTAAGTACTTGAACAATTACGAAATAAATATCACCGCAACATTTTATAACAGAGCAAAACATTTGTACAGTGCAATACTGGACTTAACTCGGCGGTCTCCCGGGGTTTGAACCCCCAACAACTTGATAACTAGGGGAGGGTTTCTAACCGCTGACGCTGTATCAAACAAGCACTTAATAATATCCAAGTAGTGTACATATGTATAACAGCGTTTATCGCTAGAATCTCTAAAGTAATAAAGTATATAATTTTATTTATTTATATTCTCTTTAAGTAAGAGCGGTACACGTAGATTATGTACGCAGTTAAACGAATCTCGTTTGCTTTGTTAACCTTTGAAGGACTCCTGTAAACAAAAAAATATAAAAAATATACCAATAAAGAAAAAATCCTTCTGTGTTGATACTTTAAATAAAAAAGGAGTTTAATTATTTTTAAAGCGAAAGATGAGTAGGATACCATTATATATTTTAATGTAATCCACCACCACAAGGTCAGAAGATCCACCCACCTCCAGCGCCATTAGCTAAATTGTTCAATAGAGCGTTCAAATTGAATAAAATCATCCCGCACGGATTTTAACAACCTGTTATATTTTTTAACGTTAAATGTTAATTTTTATAAAATTTAATAACTAACTTATTTGTAACTAGCCGATTCACTGCAGGAGTAGGCAAATATGATAGAGCACCACACTTTCTGCCCTGACACACAATTTTTGCCTCATCTGTATTCATACATTTTCTTATGCAAGTTCGTTTATTATTGAAGCTTTTTTGGGTTGTATATCTTTCTTACTATTCTCTCCTCATTCATCCGTTCCATGTGACCGAATCATCTGAGCGACCCCTTTTTAATCCTATTTACTATGCTAAGATCAGCTTTACATTGTCTTTTAATTTATTCATTCTTTACTCTACCACGAATGGATTAGCCACTAATACGCCTAAGTGATATCATTTACACCGCATTCTGTCTACTTTCGTCTCCAGGACTCACTTTCGTACATCGGTTTCGTTAGCAGGACTCCATTATGTACCTCAGTTGACGAGTTCTCATTAGATATTATTCCATTCAAAGTGTCGTTCACTTTATTTTCAGCAGTCACCCTCGATATCTTCTTCACATTCCCGTTTCTTCACAAACATACTTCCCAAATACATAAATTCATTTAATTGTGCGAAACATTCTTTACCTACAAGTATTTTGTACGGTGATTTGCTATCCTCTTAGAATACCATGACTTTCGACTTGTTGACATTCATAAAAAGGTCACTTTCCTTATATTAATCATACATTCTGCTCACTAGACTCTGTAATTCTTATTAATAATAATTTATTATGTAATTCAAAAAACATCCCACATCTGAGTTACGAGATTATATAATAATACTATTCAGCCTATTTCTTCCCGAGTAGATTTTTATTCGAACAAATGTCGTCGTTTTGTTGGTCTCTGTCTCGGTGTTTGTCGCAGTCACATTTTAAGTGACTTCATAACCTCCCCATTTCTATGGACCAAAAGTTTATTTTCATTACTGTAATATTGTAATGGCATCGCGCAATTTGTCTTATATATTAAAGGTTGTACTAATGATGTATGGTTAATAATCTATCATTATGGCGCACTTCTCTTGAAGATTCATCTTGAATGCGCATAAAATACAGTACATAGTTTAGCATGAAGTGAATCACGATTCGTTATCGTGTGTATTTTGTACGCAGAGTAGAACGACGCAAACGGTACATACCAACCGTTATCGACTCTCGAGAGATTTAGGTCTCATCCACTTATCTATACGCCAGGCTATCCGTGATATTATTAATCAGCGCTTTTAGCACCCCGTCGCTAGTTAGTCAACATAATTAAACATAAACATCTTTATTTATTTATAATAAATAAACCTAAATAAATACCGGATTAATTTAGCATAATTATATCTAAATAAACAATAGAGTAAGTTAACATAACGAATACCTATTCGATTAAGTTAATATAATTAAAACTAAATAAACTATCGCTTAAGCCCTTCACTATGGTCGTGCACCAGTTCGATACACATTCAGTATACATATTTCGGCGTTTACTAGCAACCATAAAAATATGGTACTTTCTTGTCAAAAGACTAAGTTTTTCATTAAGAATTGTATTTAACTACAATTTACTCATAATTCTTCGCCACATATATTGATAAATGTGACTTTTTTCGCTTAATGACATTTTTATTGATTGTTTTACATTTGTCCCAAAATTCTTTCATGTGCATTAAATCAACCTAGCTCAACCTAACTTCAATATTATATTTTACTGTCTTTTTTTCAAAAAACTTAGTTGAACCTACTCCAAAAGTTCCCTTCATAGTGGTTTGTGGATTGTTACGTATTGCAGAAAATGTAGTTATATTAAAAAGCATACACATTTATCAAAAAAAAATTAACATAAGTGACGGAAAAATTATAAAATAAAACATATATCTACAATACATATATCTACATACCAGAGCTGGAGTAGACAAATAGTTAATAAAACATCATCTTAAAAATATGTATATGTAACAAAGTTTAAGTATGTCGACAGATCAACAAGCTTTTGACTCGTTAGATTTTTCTTCCTTCTATTTGTAAATCGTGCACTGTAATGGCCACGAATATGATTTTGATGAGTTATTATTATTTTATTTAACTCGAGACAAACTATGAGGCAAGAATTATGCTCCCATTAGATTTTTTGGAGTTTGTAGTTTGTAGTTCACTTTGTATAATAGATCTCAAAAATTTACCATCTCGCGCCTTACTTCACTCTTGTTCGTAAATCTTAAAATTTCAGTTCATTGTCCAATCATTCATTATCCCCAGCAGCAACTAAAACGGATTAAATGCTTGTAATTTAACACATGCTCTACGGTGGTGGGTCAGATTTGATCCGAGTGTAAAAATATGAATTATGCTACAAATATTAATTTAATGCTATTTTCCGTCTGGTTAATCTTTTATTAAATATTTTCAAATATTTTGAATACAAATAAATGTTATCGGACAAAATTCAAATGAGTTATTGATAAAAATGTGAAAAAACGCTCAAAAACTTACCTAAGATAGTCGGATTGAATCTCAGCGCTTACGCCGAAACATATATTGTCAACATTTTGAACGGGTAGACAAAGGATACCAGGTATGCATCCATTTATTTTACTTATTTTCGTCTGGCAGCCGCTAGACAATGCCAGTAATATAATTGAAGGGCGTTGGGCCTACCTGTAAGTTTTATGACACTACCTGCTCGGGTTTCGACGAGAAGATCAAATGCTCAGTGGATGTTTGTATTCTGGCTGTGTAGGATAGATGAGTGAGAATATGTACATTATTTGTAATATTTTTAAATTTTTACTTTAATTTTACATTACGCCACATCATGCCATTTCATTAAATTATATTTAAAATGAAATATCTATAAAAAAATCTCCCACAAAACGGTTGAAAAACAAAAATTTGAGGTTGATCTAAAATGACCCACCACCGTTGTGCGTGTTTTGTTTTGACCCACCGGGCTGCAAGTGTTAATGCCATTTTTGAATTATATGTTGTGGACATGGACTTCAGTTTTTATGTCTTTCAACCAATCCCAAGCTGATGTCTGAGTTATCTCTATATCAAATAGCATAGTGAGATACCGGAGTGTTCGTTAACATTGTGTCGATTTGAGAAATTGAATTCACTGTACTGGTTCTTACTGATGAAAAGATGGGGCTTTAATTTATTTGCTGCACGATTGTGTTTGCGTGAGATGACTGCGAAACTCGCCATCTTTGTAAATATGTCATCTTATAACTCGTGATAATTGGATTCGAAGGCAAGGCCGAACTGATCTAAGTAATCTCCGATTTCATTGGTGTCTTCAAACGATGTTTCTGTGTATTAGGTGTGTTGTGTAGTTTTAACAGATAGTACACTTCAAGATTTTCTTTTTATTTATTATAAATTTGTACTTTTTAATTTTTTTTATGATATGAGTTATTAATTAAGTATTGTATATTATTAAAATTATATATTTTATATTCGCTTACCTGTCCAAAATGAGACTTAACTCTTGTACTTGGAGAGGGAGTTACACTGTAATAATTTAATATAGAGAGTTATACATTTGTAGTCTATAACTATTTGTTGTCTATTTGTGTGCTTCTGAAGTGTTCTATAATATTATTTGTTTTATAATTATGAACTTCTAAAGCGTTCATTTAATTTATTTCTAAGCTCTTTTATATCTTTTATTTCTTTAATTTGTTTGGATGGTTCCATAAATGTGATGAAATCAAATGTCATCAAGTAATTTCCGCTGCAATATCGGAAGCAAAGAAGAAGAAAAAAACTAAAAAGGCAAATAAAGATATTTCGTAGTTAAGTGTTCTAAATAATGTACTTTGCATAAATGAATAAATGTAAAAATTGGTTATTTTAATTTTCAATACACAATTTTGTAGTACACATACTTTGGGGTTATTTTCACTACTAGTTTCGAGAGGTGCAGTCCATCTCATCATCAGGTGACAACTAAACTAAATACATTTGCATATAAAACCAGCGTTTTACACCAACAACATCGGAAAAATTCTACTCAATTTCAAAACATTAATTAATATATTAGAAAAAATCGGAACATATTATATTAAATAACTTGTGGAGATTACGATAAAAAATATACAGATCAAATTGCGAGAAATTTAAATACGAGAATTAAGGAATATCGTCGCTGCCTTAAAAATAAAAAACTTTTGAGATTTTCTAACCACATAATTGAATCAAACCACTTTTTCGATAGTCATAGACTTAAACTTCTTCACTCGGTACCTTATAAAGGATCAATATTGAACAATTTGGAAACCGTTTTTAATATAAGAAAAATTAAATTCGGAGATGATACTAATTAACAACATAACATTCCCTAACACTTCGTTATTACTTTTCATATTCCCGCTAATGACCAAAACTTCCTTCCTCTTCTCAAGCCCCATCCCATTGCCCGAATAAACTACAATACTGTATTTTGTTTAATTATCACCAGATGAGTGGGACTGCACTTCTCGAAACTAGTAGTAAAAATAACCTAACGTAGGTGTAGTACAAAGTTTTGTTTTGAAAATTTAAATAATCATGTTACACCACAAAGTTGCCGCCATGTCAATTAATGTAAAAGTTGGTATTCTGAATTTAAAGAGAAATTTCCTAAATCTAATACTTACCCGTACTGTACAGTAGGCGAGAGAAATGTTGGAACATCCACATAAAAAACTGAAGGGTTGAGAGAATAATATATTCGTTCGGTGGTTCTAAGAATTTGTGAAAATGGCACAAAGGGATAAAAAGGATGCTAGTAAATAAATAAACACCGTTCACGCACACACCCCTAATGATCAGAGTCACATGAGGCTGGGTTTTTTCGACCTTGAAGATCAAAACGTATCCATCCATCCGACTGCCTGACACTATTATCGTGAAAAGTCCCAATGTCAACACGACGAAATCTTTATGTTACCACATCAGAAAGAAATGTCTCGTCATACCTAGGTCAAATAATAGCAATATGTGTTAAGAAATGGCGCGTTGTTCTTAATTTATTATATTAAATATAACAAAACTTCATCTGTCACTGATTAAATGATTGATTATAATTGTTGATATAAATAATATCCCGTATTCAATGTAACGAAAAATCATAATTCTGTATTCAACAAAAATATCATAAATACTGATAATGATGAAATGAACATTTTCAATTTTAACTTTATTTCCACGAAATAAAAAATGATAATCTCGATTAGAAAATGGGATTAGAAAATGTTACATTTATAAAAAAGTGAAATCTGTATTTTGATTCATGTACGTGACTGGATGGAATCTTTGATAAAACAAAACATAAAATAAAAGTGCAAGATGGACAAGTAACCATTTTAATGAGAAAAAATTTCATTATTTTCGTTACCCGAAGCATCGAGTATTTCTTAATTTAGTCTTGATCTAATTTTGATAATTGAATGTTCTCAATATAAGATTATTATTGTGATTACATTACGAGGACGCAAAGTTTTATGTCAGGAAGTCTATTTTCGAGTATGTATTCGGAGAGGATTCTGTTAAAATATCAAAATAGGGCAGAATAATTTAGTTGTTGCACCTTCCCAGTTATATTTCTGTCGCTTTACATTGACTCAGTTTTATATATTTATTTGAATTCAGTGATCCGTTTGGTTAGATTGGATATCAAAATGTATTAAACATTAAGATAATTTAGTATTTGCTATTTATAGTGTAATTGTATATACTAATCAAAATCTATCAGTGTCGGGTAAATATTAGGATAGGTTCTAATAGTTTGCTGTGATAAATAGAGTTTACGTGTGTTTCAAATCGTCATCTGAAAACATATAATAAAAGGCGTAGATAAATAAATAAAACATTTGTTAAAATTGTTGTCATAAAGAAAATGCGTGAACTTGTCGTAATACGATCGTTATACTTTACTCATGTGGGTTCTCCGCATGCGAGGGTGTGAGGGTGCGAGGGAGTGCGCGTGCGTGTTTTTTCTTTACCATTAATCCTGTAATGGATATGGAAATGACGTCTGATGAATACGGATGTCACGTGACGCAATATATATTATTACACATAATGCGGGCTTTCAGGGCAGAGCGCCGGCAAAAAGAAATATGCTCATCTCGCGAGAGGAAAAAATCCACATCGGGGTTTGATGACGTAGCCTCCGCCGCCGCCGAATGTACATGACGCGCGACGCGCACACACGGCCGTGTCAGGCGGCACAAAGGGTCCTTTTTTATTTTATTACCATCTACCGATATTATTGTACATCAGAGCAAATGGAATTGTCATGAAAAATGTACAAGCAAACGGCTTACTTTATCACTGAAATATTCACACCGACCCGTCGACTGGTCTCTGTGTAAAGTAAACGATGGACATTTACTCGCTGCAATTAATCTTATTTTTAACAGGACTCATTATTTTTTTAAACGTAATGAAGAGAAATCTCCAATAAGGTGAGCTATGGTAAGTCCTCGATTTTATTTCACAATTTCAAATAATTGTATATAAGTATTATATTATTACTATACTATGTAGCAGATACACCCCCTATCGAACCAACTTAGTAAGTTGGATTATAAGATTACACTACACCAACATAGTAAGTTGGATTATAAGATTACACTAAACAAACATAGTAAGTTGGATTATAAGATTACACTGCACCAACATAGTAAGTTGGATTATAAGATTACACTTCACCAACATAGTAAGTTGGATTATAAGATTGCACTACACAAACATATTAAGTTGGATTATAAGATTACACTACACCAACATAGTAAGTTGACGACAAATTTTCTAATTTGTAGTTCTTTCAAATTGATATTCCCTCGGATAGGAAAGGATCCAGGTTCGATCTCCGGTAGCAACAAAAATATTTTTTCAATAAATTGAATTGTCTGTATATTTTTATAAATGTAACATTTAATTTGTATTAAAATACCACCGAACTATGTTCTGAAAAACTGAAACTTCACAATAATAATGTGTTTTATTTAATATATATTTATTATTAATATTTATGTATAATTTATGCCCACCTCGACACGGACTCTGATCTAGTCACGTGAGCAGTGAACAAATGAAAAAAATATAAATGAATTTAACAAAATAAATAACAAATTTATTTATTTTTAATGAAAACACAGTTCTGTTTTATTTTTAATATAAATTTAAAAAATTAATTAGAAACATAAACATTTGAAAAATATTTTTTTTGACAAATAGTTTTCCGCATATCTTTCGAATCGATTCATTTAATTTAATTTATTGTCAAGAAAGTTTATTAAAATGATGATGAATTATAAAATGAAATGATAGATTTCGCCAATAGTAAGTAATACATCGTCGTTATATTAGTGGTGAATACTTGCATTCTGGTGCCAATACCGATTAATTGTGTCGTTGTAAGTATATATTGGAAAAATAAGAAATTCAATTCTTTATTTATTTTGACACATAAAATATAAGCAGCTACAAAAAAAAGACGGTTTGTGTCATATATATATATACGCAGATTTTAAAATGTATTGCCCAACTAGGCTAGCCTGTTTTAGGGCAAATTGGAAAACAAAATACATTTCACAAAACCAAATAATTCATTGAAAGCAAAACACAATCAAATAGAATACGAAACATGCAAGGCAAGTAAACGTAAAAATATATAAAAAGAGAGAAAAAATACAATTGCGCAATACAATGTGTAAAATAACGTAAGCACATATAAGGTAATGGAAAATATCCAAGATCACAACATACAAAATGCAGTTATACGAATTATTTCATTATATATAAAACAGTTTACTCTCAGTATCTGCTTTATCTAATTTCAACAAACAATTTGGAACATCCCTTTTAAAAGCCTTAATGTCATTTAAAGTTCTAATATTATTTCCAATTTGATAGTATATTCTGGGAGCTTGAAAGGTGGTCCTTGACCAATAATAGTTTTCATTCTTGGAACTATTTTAAGATTATTTGTGCTTGTGAGATAATATCTTTCAGTCCTCACAGATGCAGCGCTTATTTTCCTATGAAAGCTAGTTAGTATATTCAGTACATATAATTATTTCTCACGATCGTGAAGTCTTATATCCAAAACCTGAAATTCCCTAAAAAGTGGTTCTGAAGGATAGGAAAAATCACGGCGGTGTATTACTCTAAGTATAAGCCTTTTGAGTATACCAAATCATAAGAGTATTGTCGCGGTCTTGTTCCGAATTATTTAATAAATATTTATTTTCTAAAAAGCCTTTCTTTTAAAAGTTTTTATAAACTGCTCATAATATCTGAATGTTGTTATAAATATACCGAAACTATTTTATCAATCATTCTTCATCCTTCAACATTTCTTCATCAGGTCTTCTCCATCTCTCGAAGCAATATGCTGAAAGAACGCAAGGCCTGAAGCAACTCCTGGGTCCTAACTCGAGGGATTAAAATGGTTTCGCTGTTTTCAATGTTCACACAGGCGTATTTATTATTCAAATCGCAAAGTTTTTTTTTAATTACCACAATCTCTTCGTTAGGAGTTCTTTAAAAAAATAATTATGAATAAATTTACATAATTTTCCTATTTTTTTTTCGTAATTTGCAAAAACGCTCATTTATTAATCAACCTAAATATTCAAGAATGTGGTGGCGGTATTTTTTCTCCTCATTCTTTAATCATACCAGTTCTCTGGTCTAGAGCATATTGTTCACAAGTGGGGTATCACGTAGTCCTAAATTTATTATCCTACTTATTTCTTGTAAAATAATAATTCACTCATAAAAGTATTCAAACACAATATAATATTTTCATGAATGCTATTAACAACGATATATTGATAAAAGATAATTTTTTTAAATTTAAAATCGTAAAGTATCACAAAAATACTTTAGGATCCGACCAACTTCGTTTTATTTGTGTATATCTCATAAGATTAATAACGTATTACTGTCTGTGTATTCGGGAAATAAATTATGCGTTTTTCGGGATAGCCGGAGGATAATTTTTGTAATGAAAATAATAGTTTCATTAAAAAAAAAAAACAAAATATGCAAGTCCTAAATTTATCATATGTTTAAATTGTTAACGAAGTGTAATGGTAACGCATTCTTCCGGCAAGATAAAGTTTCGGATTCGTATCCCTGTAGTAAACAAATATTTTTTCGATGGATAGGTATATTTGATTCAATTTGATTGTTTTAAATATCATATAGCTACATATGTTCTAAAATTAGAAAAAAATGTATAAAAATATGTGTAATAAAATATACTTCATGAATGCTAAAAGAAAATAATGGGTAAATGATTACATATACATTAATATAATAAAACTAATGTTGAAAAATTTCGCAAATCTTAAAACATATGTCGTCCTAATACCGCATTATTGTCATTAATAATGTAAATAGTTCTATTCAGATTTACCAAAATATTGGTCTCATAAATTGTCTTGAGAGAAAAACATTTATTCGTGTACACATACCTTCATAAAATTTAAACCTACTCATGTACGAGGCGCGTTTTTTAAGTTAGTACCGTTGCTGGATATTCCCAGTGTGGCGCTGCGGTTGCGATGTTGCACTTGAGCAATGATTTTCTTCATCTGTTGACTCACTTCATCTGCAACGTTAGAGACATATAGTGTGGCTATCTTGTAGTGAGCGGTTGAAATGTTCAAGATAGTAGATCAGCCCGCCGACTGTGAGATATGGTCCATGATTCGTTTCTTGAATGCACGAAACAAACAAACCAGTTGACATTCATCGCCAAGTGTGTCCTGTTTTGTCCTGATTTGGCGCCAAGTGATTTCCATCCTTTCCTTCATCTGAAGTGGTTCCTTAGTAGCAAGCGTTTTGATGATGATGATGAATTCTATGACGATGCACACACACGGTTTTCATCCCAGGCGGCGTCGTTCTGTGACGAAGATATACAAAAATTGGCGCTCCGTTATGACCTTAGTAATAGTGTCGACTATGTTGAGAAGTAGTTTAAGGTGTGTAGCGTCCGAAGAAAGTAAAGTGTTGTACAAATGATGTTCGTTTCTTTAAAAAAATTTCTGGTACTTACTTAAAAAACGCGCCTAGCAACTTGAAATATCTGCTGAAGTATTTTTTATTATTAACTATGCTATCCTAAATACAAATATGTTGACATAACACATGGAAACCCCAAAATGTTCATACTATTAATAAATCAAAAGTTATCGCAAATTTGTTCACTGCAGCAGCATTTTTTTAAAGCCAGAACTACAAAAGAACCGTTATCTGAAGTGTTCTTCAGCCGTCCATCTGTCACTTTTGTTTGTCGGTTCCCAGCGCTATTATTTGCACGTCACGGTGTTTGCGCAGCCCTGAACACGCGGCGGGACGGGGGAACAAACATTCGATAACGGACGAGACTTAGTGCGATCCGGTGATAGGGTTGTACAAATTCAATCCTACTATTTATTAAACGTGCGTTTACGTTAATTTATTTACTAACGTAACTATTTTTATCAAAAGAAAATGTTTTTCATGGTTGTATTTATTTGAGGTAATTACAAATTTTATAGTAAGACTTCGTCGTGACTTACAATTTATTATTAATAAATTTACATGTTTATAAAAATAGATAAAGACCACATTAATTTTTGATAAAAAATACTGATGTAAATTACAAATTGTAATTGTGAATTTAATAGGTCAGCTCGATGAAATTTTAACGAACAATTCAGTACCCCAGGTGCCGCAATTGCTTCTGGTTTCACTTTTCATTAAGATTTTGTGTCATGTTGTAGCACTACTTTTTCAAAGACCACCGAATTTTCATTGTTATGGTGTGCGAAATATTATATCAATGGTAAGGTACGTATTGGACGATTTTCTATTAACACCCAGATTTTCTGAAAATAATATATATGAACTTTTGACTGTCCGTGGAATCATTTATATATTTCTAATAATTTCTACTCTCTCACTGTCACTGTCTTACTTTTTGAGGTCCTCAGCATCTGTAAGTCTAGTCCATATATGTATTAAAATGAGTGATTACGTGACTGTGACTATGATTGTAACAATGATTGGTATCTGAGATTTAACGATGATCGGTAACTAAGAGGCTTACTTTCTAGCGTATCAATCATCGCTCTAAAATTACAAATAATCAGTTACCCATCATTGTTACAATCGAACACAATCACAGTCACAATAACGGTTTAAATAAATATTTAACTATATCTAACGAAAATTGGAATGACAAAAACTCAAAGGTTTCTTATTTACGCATGTCTTTGCTCGTGGTTATTCTCTATGTATGGTTTTGTACTCAGACCAAAATAAAGAAATATGATGGACGCGTTTAAGATATGATGCTGGCATTACATAATGCATATATCATCAATACTCAACCTCGTCCACTCTCCAAAATATTTAAAAAGAATGTCATAAACAGACTGTCCAGCTAATCCAGAAGGCGATTATTGAAATAAATTCAGTTCAGCAACAAATCCAGAAAGTGGTCGTCTACATGATGAACGAATCAAATAAAATAAATAGCAGGATCATCATGCTAGGAAGCTTTGCGTGCAGCAGTAGACCAGGAGATGAATTATCAAGACAGGCATGGGAGCGGCATTACATCTAGAGGGACTTTAGCGAGATCCTCATTTTGCTTTCTTTTTTCGCTTATATTTACGGTTTGTATTCGTTGAACAATACACACGCCATTTGAATATTATTTTTACATTTAGATTCAAGGAAGAATGAACGAGGCTTATTTTAATTCTAATCTATATTTGGAATAAAATTTTCGCGTTACATTTAGATTCTGGGGCATTTTCATAGAATATAATATGAATGTGGTCGTCTACGATACTAACGCTTTATAAAAATAGTATTTTCCTCCTTTAGCTGGAATGTTCCACGCTACAGCTATTATGTATGAAGCAATATTTTGCACTAAACCCTCATTTATGGCCTCCATGCTTTTGTGATCAAAACCATTTCGCGCTACGTGGAACGAAGAAACAACGACCGGCTACATAACCACCAGGATCAGCCAACACTGCCAAGCGAAAATGGTTCACATTACATCCTTAACGCATTAAATTCAATGTGTATTCAGTTGACAACACGAAAAGTACGATTTATTTTAAGTAATCAGACTTAGCTCTGTAGTTTTATGCGCATTGAACATGTAACACTATGTATGTATATAATATTACAAAATTTATGTCATTCAGTTTGTAGAAGTCCACTGTAATTAACTTTTTAAAAATTAACTAACTAATCAATTAAAACACAACGTTGTTTACACATTATAACACTTTAATTAAAAATTAAAATTAAAACTTTTTCAATGCTTACTGCACCATCTTCAGTAATAACCTAAAACTTAAACAATTATTACGTCAGTTAGACGTTTATGGGTATTTAATAAAATGTATATTCACCATTGTGACGAGTATCACGTGTTTTATATACATTTTAAATGTTTATTACTCTAGTACTAATTTTTTTTTGGGGTGGGGAGAGGAAAGAGCTCAGATGTTCACACATCATAAAGATTTTAATATAATTCTTACCCCCGGGTATTTTCATTCGAAACTCAAAACGGGAGTAAATTCACATTACCAAGCCGATTTACGATGCTGGTCTTGCATGTGTGTATGTGAGCGCGTTCTTACTTGTGTGTGCTTGTGTTAGCATGTTCTTGCATGCACGTGTGTGCGAGCGTGTCCCGATCGTTTTTTAGCCGCTCGGGAACAAAGCATCAACGACAATACCCGCCTTCCGTTGGACAATGCGAACGTTGACAGGCGACACGTCACGCGTCATCTACCAATGAGATACGAGTATTATGCTAGGGGTTCTAATTCCAAATAAATTCTAAATTATTTGAAAATAAATTTGTTAATAATGTTTTCATTAACCTTTGCGGTGCGACCCGGTAGTAAATTTTTTGTAACATGATTGATGACACTACTGACATATATAATGTAAAATTTTTTCAGAAAAGCTTTTCGGGTAGGTAAAATGAGTCATGAAACTGCATTTAAAAAAGTGCTGTAAAATGTTTGTAATAATAAGAAAACATAATATGCAATGCATAATATAATAATACGCCATGAATAAATGTATTAATGAGGTGGGATAGGGTGAACTATAAATACATATTGACATATAACGTGCTTTTTCACACATTCAGAATCTTGTATTGAGTTTTCTGGGCTCTTCTGCCGTGTGTCTCTACTTCTCTGGCTGATATTTTGGCTCCCGTCGCAAATTCCACTATCTGTCATCCAATGATAACACATTCTCCCAGCAATATAATAGTTTTTAGGAGTTGTTAAGTAGCAATTTAAAAATATAGTGGTGTGGTATTTTTAATACAAAATAAATTAATCAACTAGAATTATGTACAGAAAAACTATTTTTATCGAAAAAATATTTATCTCGGTAAAATCGATTATTATTAATTACGATTATTAATGGATCGTTATCAAAACGATAACCATTGAACAAATAAAGTGCTGAGGTGTATGGTACACAAATTAAATATTGATACGTTTGGTACGCAAATTAAATATTAACATATTTGTACATCGATTCAACATTAATTAGTCTAAATTAAAATAAGAGTGTTATGTTGAAGTAACGTTAAAATCTGCCCTGATTACAATCCCGGCATTCGGTTCGTAATGGCTGTTTCGGAGGCTTGCAACCGGAAATCTCCGTGTTGGCGCGGTAATCCCTTATTTTTAATTAATCTGAAATGTGCATCGCTGGGGGATGGTTTTCAGGTTCACAGCATGTATTGGCGTGGCGGATGAAAACATGAGGGTACTTCATGATCTCAGATATTACATTAAATATATTTTTATTTAAAAATGCGAGATATTTAAACGAAATGCGCCATTATGCGGGAGTTTTTGAGGCTTCAGGGCATTCTAACCGGATGAACATAGTTATTTTTATTGTCAAACATCTTAAAATGCAATCATCGAATATATACAAAAAAAAAACAAAATTTTGTTGCACAACTGCGATTACTCCTCTCACTAAACCCACTACGCAGAATACACTTCACCTATGGTTAAGCGTTACACTTCACTTAAGGTACGCAGTGCGTTTGTACCGATCCCATGTTCGTCCGACAGAGTGACTGAAAGTCGAGTTTAACAACACAGAATTCATCACCGGCTGATTATTTTCCTCTTTTTCATTCGTAGATGACTTTTATCTAAGCGATCATGATTAATGATATTTTGCAAACTCGATTAATATCTAACGCATTCTTAGAGTACTGTGTCACTGACTGATTGGTCCATTTTTAAAGCTACAAGGCTTTCCGTGTTACCTTCAAGATATGGAAAAAGTATTTAAGCAAGAGCGATTGCACGACAGAAGATAAATACTGCTGGAGTTTGAGATCCTCTAAGATTATTACATCAGACTTATGAACTATCAATGGCGCCAGTATCATTTAGTGCTGCGATTCTGTTATGGTAGATCCCTTTCAGTCTTCCCTCTATGAGTTACTGGCTTAGTAATAATCACATAAACTTATATGTGTACCTTTCAGAGACATGCGGTCGCCGGTTCAACAGTTTTCTACGTATCTACGGTCGACCCAAAATCAGCCACCGCCCTCGTGCGTTGCGGTTGGCGGTTACCTGCCAGTTTTCAATGCATTGTTTCGTATTGGTATATTCAGACTTAAACGGGTAACTGTCGCGCATGGCATTGATTGCTGATACGATTATTGATGGAGAAATTCTACACTCAATTTTATACCGCATCGTACTGAAAAGACCCAACCGCAAGGCTCTGAAGGTTCAAACGTTAGCGGTTTGATATAGAACTATTATTAAGTGTCCGTTTCAGCACTACGAAGATAAAAGATTAAACTAGTCACATTTTGGTTTATAATTCCGGAATAATAATTAGAAAAGAGTTCTAAGTGGAATATTTCACGTATCAAGAAAACTGTAGATGGACGAGGACCATTTGATTGATTCCTATAGTGGACACTTACGGATGAGTTATACAGCTACACAAAGCTGCGATAAAAACACCGCTAGTGGATTATTTGGCAAATGAGTAATATTTAAATACAGCTATTAAATACATCTACATTGCAAGTTATATTTCTTATTAGGAGAACACATTCTTATTGTGAAGTTGTAATTATTTAGAACATAGCTCTGTAATATTTTAAATATGAATTAAATATATTAATTAGAAAGATATCATATAAAATAAATTTTATTGTTGTTGGGCTACCGGGATATTTTTCGATAAAATTTATTTTATATGTATATCTTTCTAATTAATATATTTAATTAATATTTAAGTAATATATTTATCAGTATATTTCATCAGTACTGTATTTACTGTGAGAAGATGTGAAATTATTACTTGACACTAATCGTATGCGCGCGCACAAGGTTTGCCTCATAGCACACAATAAAAATAGCGCGCACACAATTTCACATGCCGTATTTTATTGAAGGTTGGCGATCATGTTACAGTAAATTAATTTATCTTGAGTAAAAACATAACAATTTTGAACGTTTAACCACTTTCTGGTGTAACGTAATCAAGAAAATCTGTTTCTACCTATGCCTCTACTCCTTTTAACTTCCCCTGCATAATCAATTGTAAAATATGATATTTCTCATTGCGCAAAATGTTTCCGAATATGCAATTTTTCTCGATACTTGCTATAAGTTATATCGATGTATGCGTTTTAATATATTTTCATTAGTAATGTGATCAACCCGCGCCCTCCCTGTAGCCTTGTACTGGTGAAGGTTTGGCAACGTTTTTCTTATTTTCTCCCGCAGCGCACAAATGATAAAATTGCACAAAGGATTTTTTATGCGCACACCGTGAACCGAAATTAGAGAAAACATTGCTTTAAATGTGAATATTGCTTACAAAACCAATCTAGGCTATTTATCGCCTCGGTCTATAATGCTTAATCACTACAATGAGATTTCGCCCATTAACGGTAATCTGGATAAACCTAACATTCATGATATAGGCTCAGTTTAAAAGTGAAAATGAATTGTGCATGGTTAATAGTCATTAAAATGTGCAATAATAAATGCATTCGCTTTTGAATACCTAGGATTATAACGTGTCACGTGATTAGACTTCATTAACCTTGGAACCTACGCTATATAATTGTGCACTAGTTTTTATTACTTTTGTTACTCTTCTCAATTTTCAGTTTGTAACATTTTTTTCTTCTCAACCATAATAATTGTATTGTATAACTTGTTATTCCTCTAATTATCTAAAAATAGTTTTACATTATCCTATAGGACTATCTGTTATTTAATAACCTTTTGATAGACTGTATACAAAAAATAAAATAAATTGTTTCATACTACAAGAGTGTGCGACAAATATCTTACTAAAAGTATATTTACGACGCCAGGAATCTTCAATCTTCACAACAAAATGTGTAATTATATAGCATTTTGTAATAAAGAAATATTTTCGTTATAAGAATCTTGAGAAGCTAATTTGCACATTTTTTATTGAAATATACTCTTAAAACCGAGCAGCATATATTTGCTTAGTCTGATTTCTCAGATACCACGACACTGTGTCGTCGCGACGGTTATCCATTGAAATGTTTCCTTATTTGACAAATCTACTGTAATATATCCTACTGATCCAATTTAACTAAAACCGACCAAACTTTGCCAAAACTGCGTTCAAAGCGGGTGTATCGTTATAAGAAATTCACGAATTTTTTAGCGCGTCGCTCAAAACCCAGTACCGCGGAACGACTGCACTGGGCTTAATCCACTCTCGTCGCATTAATGTTGCACGCGGGCGGACAAGGCAGCGGCACCTAAGCTTTTAAATGGGAAAAGGCCAAATTAAAAAAAAAAACGCCTAGGTAAAATAAAAATATGCAGAATGGGTAAACAAAGGAGATTTTCTCGGCTACAATGACACGGCCTCGCAATAATGTTGCGAAAAAAATCTACATACAGCGATCAATAATGTATTCGATATTTCTTTATTATATGAACTAAGTAAATTATTTTAATCAAATATTATCTAAGTCAATGACACCTAATTCGAAGAGCTTAAGGGGAAAATATGTCATTAATCTTATACTATATGTTAATATATGAGCACAGTTCAAAAATACAGGTTTTACTTAATTCCACTGCTACGCTTTATCGCAATAGACGTCGCGCCGGTCGGCAACCCGCAAACCCGCAAACGCGCAAACGTCGCAGTCTACCGTTAACCGTCAAATATGATGTACGTTATTTTATTTATTTTTTATTAAGGGACAGTGAAAACATAATAATTATTTAACATGCGATACTAATAAAGAAAATCCATAAAAAATATTTGGATACAAAGTATGTTTAGATAAAAGAAGGGAAAGGTGGGGACGTTGCAACTAACGTTGCGGTAAAAGGAGAGCAACGCGAGTTTTTATAAGTAAAGTGAATGGCCAAAGTTTAGCTATAACACATTTAATCATACATTTTTATTTTATTTTAAGAATATGCGTGATGAAGTATTTGTTTGCGTTTAATTGATTACATAGTATTGTAGTGTACAACTTTAATTTATTTGATAATAAATAAAATCGAAAAATAAGTTTTACGGGAACACTGGCTATACAAAAGCCTAGCAACAAGCAATTACAGTTGTATTATTTTGCTACTATAAAATAGATTGGCTCGACTCTGGGCTCTGCCTATCGTTGCGTTAATGAAGTTTATCATGCTTCATTTCACTTTCCCAAGGATACCATTTTCTCAATAGTGGAGTGCTTGGCTATCCAAGAGGCTTTGAAGTTATGCAAGCAAATTCTAATATCCTTTCAGAAACCCTCAGTTCAGTGAAAAATTAGTTATTCTGCTATTGACACCCTGATGACCAATTGGGAATAAAAATAACAACTTTAACGTATGAATTAGACTATTCTACTAAATATTAAAAAAAAAAAAAAAAAAAAATAAGAAAGGATACGGTTACGAAATAATGTTTTGTGGATTAATGTTTGATTTTTGTGTGGGCGTATGGCAGATGAATCAGAAGTATGTGTTGTAGTGTGAGTGATGAGTACCCCAATAACCATCCATTCACTTACATGTTCGTTTGAAGCGTATTTAGGCTATATTGAGTATGTTTGTGGCCAGAGAATGCTGAAGAAGAGTATTTATTGTTAAGCTACAGTTACAGATTAGAGATTAAGAATAACCGCGCAATGAATGGTCTACATGGAGGAGTTGAAGAAGCTGGAGAAGATTGAAACTCAGGAGTGAATCTTTCAGATGAGCACGTGTAATTGGTACCCGAAGTCGTTAATAGGCATTTTTTGTGGCTTTTAGGAGCTCTAGTTTTACGCACCGGTAAATGTGAGGTGCGTTCAGAGGTTATCGGCGGTGATGATGGCTGTAGTGGCGATAGGCCTCCACATATATATTGCCGTGCACGAGACGATGCAATCTCTTAGATAAATATGCAATTTCATAGAGATATCATAATTTCCTCCATTACAGTTCGTGACTTCCTTAACCTTTCCTCTTCGATGATGTAAACTGAGTTCACATTGGCTCTAATTTTGTGAATATCTCTGTAAATATACCAAATACAGAGTTCATGTTTTAGGTATTCCTTTGTAATATAATTATGTATCGGATAAATAATTACAATATATAAGTATTTACCATACGCAACAATAAAAATGTTTTCTTGAAGAACCTGACTTGAATTTGTTAATACGTGTATGTGTACGTGCGGAGAAGTGCGGATGGTGCAGTGCGCGGGGCGCGAGGTGCCGGATGCCGATCGTCGCTAGTGTCAGAGCGTGCGCTTTTTGAGTTAAACGTGTCTTATGCGTCTTTATGCTGTTGTTCGTGATTATTAATATTTTTTTCTCATTATTGGAAGTTTACAGATCAATAGTTAAGATAAATATTATTATTTTAATGATTAATATAAATAATGAATAAAATTAATGTAAAACATTCATATTTATCCGAATTAAAAATCGCAAGTTTCTATTACAGCACCGGAACGTCCGTTCTTATTTTAGCACCATAAAGAAAAGGTTAAAATTACAATACCAAGAATTATTTGGACCAACAGCGGTATATACATCACGATCTCAAGACTAATTTTAATTTGGCGGGTGGGTACCTACTTTGAACTGTACAATCTTACCTTGACAAAACATTACAAATTTTGTATTAAAAAACGGCCATCGTTCCTTCTGCTTACAAGCTGTTCAAATACTGCATACATTAAAAGCTGCATAGTTGAAATGTCAAGAAAATAAATCAAATTAAAACTGTCTTGCGCAATTCTCATACAGACAAAGGTCACCGTTTATCTTTGACCCAGGTCGTTAGCTCAACGAATGAATGGCCGATCTCTCCTTTTACATTCATGTATGTCACTGCAAGGTCATTTAGGTACGTTTCTCCTCTGAAAATCTCATTATATTTATATTAACTATAACATTTATAATTATTCAATTTCTAGCATCTTTATTAAGTTTTCGATACCTTTGTAGACATTACAATTTAAAAACAATATAAGATTATACTTTATAACTATGTATTACCAATTTTTACTTGAGATGGTATTGAGATACAAAATAAATTTTAAAATTAAAATATTTATGTACGTACGGTGACTACAGACATACGCCGCCATCCACCGGCTGGTAACACGAAGTAGGTACCAGCCGGGCGCAGCGGATGCACATGCGGACTAATGCGTTTCCAATCCTCGGCCAGACCTTTACTAAATCTTTTTATTTTATTAATCATAAAGTATTTTTTTAGAAAACTGAGATTAATTCACCATCCGACCATAAGTGATATCTTTAATCATTTTTTGCGTCTGGTAAAGATTCCACCTGAATCACTCGGGCGGAACCAATTACGAGGTATTTAATAGGAAAATAAACCATATTTACCAAATATAATATGTACAAATAATTTCGTCAATATATTTATTTTTTGAATAGAAATAATTAAATGATGGTAATAAGGTAATCTTGGGATAACGACCATGGCTATAAGTAACAAAAAACGAGCTTTAAAACTTGTCTTCTTCGAGTTTAATAAGCGGGGTAGAATTATTATTTACTTCGAAGAAAATGTATTAATAAAAAAATCCTTTCTTTATATTAGATATAATTTATTATTTGGGTTAAATATTCAAACAGCGGACCGGACAGCGCTACGCCAGGGGTTGGGTAGAAGGGTGGGAGGACAGTGACAGCTCTAGGTTCTTGTTATTCTTTAGGAAATGTAAACTGAAAATTGGAATTCCATTTATCAACTGGGGAATTTTGGAATTTATAAAGTTTACGGACACCGAAGAGGGGACACATTCCCAAATGTCTATTTAAATTATTTTCAACTGCTACAAATTTTGTAAAACCCGAGATATCTACGTACCCGGAGGAGTCCCCCCGGGACAGTAGAAAAAAGGATAGCATCTGAGGGCTTAATTAATACAATTTGTATATGTATTAACCTTTAATTACTAACGTGGAAGCCCGTGTGATTTATTTCCTTACTTCAGTTAACTTTATTCATTCGTACTTAGGCCAATATTGTATATGTGAACAGCGGTTATTTGTCAATTCAAATCAAGTCAATATTATTTATTGTATCGTGAATAAGTTCGTAGTGATATTGTTTTTAAATAAAATAATTATTTTGATGTATTTATGTCAATGTCATTTTAATGTCATAGTATTGTTTTATTAAATACGTTTTTAATTTTTAGATTTGTATAAAGTTTGTGCTAGAGTGTCCAGTATAAAAACAAACATTTCAGATGTATCCTTTTATTTTAGTTCTACTGAAGAATTAAGGCATGTACTTAATAAAAACGCTACGTACTTTTGCATTAACTCAATACATTGCTAATACATGCTTATAGTACGCCAATACAATGAAACATAGTATAGTAACAACAAAAAATCTAAATTAACAAAGCCATACCAGTAACGGCACTAAATAAATAAAATATTAGATAATCATGTTTTACTTTCTGTACCTAGCACTCTCCTGAACTAACATTCGCTTACTTATAAAATGTCGAATCAATATATTTTATCATTAAAATACGTAGTTTTCTCAACAGACATAACTATTGTCAGGTTGGTTCTAGGACTAGGAGCTGAAATAGTGTATGTTACCGCTGCCTAAGGTAGTTTTTTATTTACAATATTGACGCAATCATACAAAATGTGTATTTACTGTGTCATTCACGTCCGTAACACATATCATTACATAAATACACTTTTAATTACTTTACAACTGAGATTCAAATTCATGGCTGATGGTCCAACCTTTTTTCAGGCATCTCTACCTTGAGCTGCGGGAGATTTGAAGACACATTGTATCTTTCTATATATTATCTGCCCATCTCATTCCTGGGTATCCCAGGAGACGCGTTCTCCCTGGATATCCTTCGGAGTGCTCTGAACCGTTCAGATCTCGCCACGTGCCCAGTCCATCTCGGTCTTCTCTAATTCAGTGTCGATAATTTTCGACTTCTTGAATATGTGAGTTTTTGTGGCGGGAAACTATTTAATTTAAGTAAATATTTTTTTTAAAAAAAAAGTGTTACATAAATATAATAATATTTTTCAATATTAGCAAAATTACTTTGTGGCCATATATTGTATAAATAATAAGATTAAGCACTTTGTTTAAACCATTATTTATTGATAAACCAACATGTTTTGATACTTATGGTATTTTTTCCAGGAAAATGTGTACTAAAATTAAGTATGAATAAAAACAAAACTGTAAACTATTTATTTATCAATATATAGTGGTTTAAATAAAGTGTTTAATCTTATTATTTATAAAAACGATGTTTTTTTTAATTATTTGGTTGGAATATGCACGACAATTGTAAATTGGATGTTTGTCGACGCTTTTGAAATATTTAAATAATCCACGTATTATTGTTGTACTTATGAATGATCAAGTATATTTATTTAATACCGTATTCTAGATGTTCTCCAAAGTTATTTATGTAAGCTGTAAGCTAGTTTTAAAGAGGTTACCGCGAACATACCCACCTACACATCCCATAAATAAAAAACAGAATTATATTATAAAAACATTCCTTATTTAATTTCCCAACCTCTATGCAGCAACACGAAAGGGTCTGTAATCTTATTGACCCTGAAAAAGATGATGAGATATGATTTACAAGTGGCGTTAACCCTTTCCCTGCCGTAAGCGAATATATTCGCGCTAGCTCGCCAGTCCCGCCACGCCGTGAGCGAATATATTCGCGTCGATCTTTACGTCGTCATGAGAGCGTAAATAAACACGAATTTTAACTGTCACATATTGCATCTCCTACTGCCATCTGTGGGGATAAACCTTAAGACCTTATAATCATATCATTGTGTATTTAAAATGACGAAATCTGTATTTTTGTGAAGTGCTCCATTTGACAGCCGGCAGAACGCGCTAGGGTCATGACTTAAGAGTTTCTATAGGGATTCCCACAGGCGTCAGTGTTTGTTTCCTTTGTTCGGAGATCGCGAGGTTTTTTATCTTACATTTGTTTTATTTTCGCTTTATAGTATTGAGATATTTGTGTAGTGATTTTATTATCTCGGAGTTGCTTCGTTTGTTTGTTGCATTTTGTCAAATTTTATAACATTATTTTTGAGTTTTAGTGTATTACAATGGCAGATTTTACATATAATGACTACGAAGTCATTCTAACTGCCGAATCTGATAATAGTGACGTGGAATTTGAATTGCCAGAGATTTATGAGCCCAATGAAGACAACACTGAATCGGCACATGTCGACGAAGATAATATTGAATCGGCAAATATTGAGGAAGATAATATTGGTTCAACTAGTGGTGTTGAAAGAAGTCCTGTATTTCATTGGGACAGTGATCCATTTTTACCGCAAGTGCACAATTTTGATTCTTCTTTTTCCGGCGCTAAATTGTGCACTGATGAAAGTATGCAAGAGGTAGATTTCTTTAAAATTTTTATTCACCAAAAATTTGTTGAGCTAATCGTTACTGAAACTAACCGGCAATATAAATGTATAAAAAACAAAAGTTCCTCAATAAGTTACAGAATGCAACAATGGGTCGATACAACTGTCGATGAAATTTACATTTTTCTTGGTCTTTGCATACTGATGGCAAGAAATTCTAGGAACACCATTGAAGAGCATTGGTCGACAGATATTTTACTACATTCGCCAATTTTTTCCGATGTAATGCCAAGAAACCGATTCCAAATTTTATTAGGAATGCTCCACTTCTGCAATAATGAGGAACAACCGCCTGGAGATAGGCTTTTTAAAATAAAAACAATAGTCGACATGATCACTATCAATTTTCAAGAACAAATGTATCCATATATGAATGTGTGCATAGATGAAAGTTTAATATTATTCAAAGGTCGGCTCATGTTCAAACAATTTATTCCCACAAAAGCAAGTCGTTTTGGGATAAAGCTATTTGTAATTTGCGATTGTGCTACGGGATATGTTTTGAATTTCATTGTTTATACGGGAGCTACCACTATTTATACACAACATAAGGAATTGGGAATATCTGGAAGTATCGTTATGACTCTGATGGATCCATACCTAAATCGCGGCCATACTTTGTTCGTAGACAACTGGTATACAAGCCCATTATTATTTCAATCACTTTTTGATAAAAAAACAAATGCATGCGGGACTGTCCGGAAAAATAGGAAACACATGCCAAAGTTTAAAAAAAAACTAAAAAAGGGTGAAATAGAAGCTTACCACACAGACTCTATGGCCGCGCAAGTATGGAAAGACAAAAGAGATGTTGCGATGCTTACGACTCTTCACCCAAGCACGCTTGCAGAAACCGGTAAATTACACTATGCCACAAATGAACCAATTTTGAAACCCGAAAGCATAAACGATTACAACAAAAATATGGGAGCAGTCGATAAGTGTGACATGATCGTATCATCGGTTCATTCATCAAGGAAGACAATGAGATGGTACAAGAAGATTTTTTTCCATCTATTAGACCTTTGTCTTCTAAATGCACACGTCATATACCGCGAAAAGACCGGTAAACGCAAAGCTTTAGCAGAATTTCAGTTAGAAGTGATACGCCAACTTTTTTATAGACACCAACAATCCTCAGAGCCGAAAGCAGGGTCTTCAAGGAAAAGGAAATCTGATTTACCGTCCAGATTAGTAGACAGACACTTCATAGGGAAATTTCCGGCGACTGCTCAGAAACAAACAGCAACCAAAAGATGTGTTGTGTGCTTAGCAAAAAAAAAAAGGCGGGAATCGCGGTATATGTGTAAACAATGTAACGTAGCTCTATGTGTTGAACCATGTTTTGAACAATATCATTCTCTGGAAAATTATAATAAGTAAAAAAAAAGTTTTACAACATTTGCAATATGGATTAAAAATAAATACATTATGAGTTATTTTGTGAACTTGTGACAACCCTGTTTATAAATTTTGTTCAAACAATTTTAGTGATTTTAGTGAAGAAAACATTGTTATTTTTTCGAAAAACATCGTGATCTGGTGAGTTTTCACATTTTTAAATCAAGACTGTTTATAATTAATTCATTTTTATTAAAAATTATTAATGGTAAAATGCCCGGCGTACGGGTACTATCTAAGTTTTATATGGCCGGCAGGGAAAAGGTTAATAGCCTTGACTGGAATCATCCAAAATATATTTTCATTCTCGGGATATTATAACTTTCACCATAAGGCTCTATGCCAGACATCTAAAAAGTGGAAATAGAGCAAATACAATCAGGCTTCTCTGATACAGGCGTCACCTAGTTGAGCAGCGTCATTTGATAAACTGATTAAAAGTGTACCTAGATATAAGATTATATATTTTAATGTGCTATGTAACACTGTTTCACCAGTCAGATTATAAATTGTAAGACTGTAGCAACAATAATATTTTATATTAAGTGCCAGTGCCATCGAGAGAATCTATTCAATGTTTTGACATTATTTTCATTAAAAAATCGATCGTTTAATTGGTAAAGCTTTCTACCAGTAATATAAAGATCTGGATTTAAGTGCCGGCGATGATTGTATTTTTTTGATAAACGAATTTTTCTATGTATTTTTATGATTTATGAAAATTCGTTTAGAAAAATATTATAATTTAATAGGATTGACTTGACATGCGTTGCGTGTAGGTATCTCTTTTGAAGATAATTTTTTATAAAATCTATTATATTATATTTAGGTAAATTCGGTTTATATTGGAAATATTTTTGATTAATTCTATGTAAAATAACACAGAAGACTAGCTATTATTAAAGGTTAACTGATTATTCTAAATGCCAGTAAAGAATAAGGGAGAAGGCCAAATTCAAAATTTCTCTCGAAATCCAGAAACAAATAAATTATATATGTAAAGATACAGAATCCAGAATCAAATAAATTATAAATACACAAAGTCTCGCTTGCGGTGTGGAACAGTTTCCTCCTATGGTCGGAAATAGGATACAAGATACGAGAGACTCGCAAAAACTAAGATATTCAAATTATCTTTCTCAAATATGTTAAGAGCCCTGGGGCATAAATATCCCGTAACAGCACATGTTATTATTTTAAAAGTTTGGTTATGTTGCTTCCACAACATGACTGATGATAAAACTTTTTTTTGTTTCATCGCGTGGAAAACAGAATATTAATTTATATTAACAAAGTAAAACTAATTAAAACTTTACGCATTTTAACATAAATAAATTCGTCAGGGCATCACCATAATTTGTGGGTTTCTAAGTTTGCCTATTGAATTCATAAACAAGACATACCAGACAACCTAACTTGGAACATTCATTCATCATTCACTTTCTTTATTCTTTTTCTTTTCGGGTTGAAGAACTCTAATCGTTCAACAGCGTTTCTGTCTTCTCCATCGCTTTTTAGAAATATCAGACCCCTACCTATAACGTAATCATATTAGCAGCAAATTATTTTTGGCCAATGAAAAATAAATACAACAATTATCAGTATTGCAAAATAAATCTTTGAGAACAATATTGAGGAAAAATATTGGTAGAATTTATAAGATAAATTGATGCAAATCAACATGGGCATGAACATTATACAAGAGGAAGAGATAGACTGAGACTGAGACTACCATTCAGGAAAAAGATTAAATCTCAGAAATGAATGATATTCTTATAGTCAATGTCAGATGATATAAAAAAGAGGGAAAAAATACATACATAATGAATCTATGCAAATATGTGCAAGATTATACTTATGTACGCACTGTATTAAAAATAAATAAATATTCTGTACTGACAATGAAAATAAGACTAGTGAAAGAGGATTATTGAAGGTGGGCGGGCATGCTGTACAAAACCGGGGATAGCGCGATGCTCGATGCAATCCATGTACCATGTTCCTCACATAAATAGCCTATCTCCACGGCTGGTAATAACACGTAATTACGGGTATTTTCTAGAACATTCGATTGGTGGTACGGTGTTTGCCAAAAGTACTGCCTCGCCGCAGATCTACGTTCAGCAATGGACGCAGATGGGCTAAAGAAGATTTAGTTGAGAAAGGAGTGAATGCCACTGTATGAATGAACAGTTAACACGTATTTTTGCAAATGAACAACCCCTAATTCTGAGTATTCCTAGTCAGTTATTATTTTAAATACATTCATATTTCACGTTCCTACATAAGATTGAATTAGTTTACCGTTTTAATAATAATTCATCCCTTTGTTTTACATTTTCCCTTTGTCTGCATTTTCCAGTCGTGAATGTCAAAAAATAATAATTTGTCTGGTATCTAGGTATCCATTTCAGGTTTACCTCAATTTAAAATAATTGAATTACGGAGAATCAAAAAATATTATTTTCAACAAAATTGTTAGTTAATTCTGAATAAAATAACTAGATCAAGTTTATCTAAAAATATCATATTCATTTAAAATATCAAATTCGCCTACAAATATTAAATTTATTCATCAAGGATAAAACATGGTGAAAATATTTCCTTACTATGAAAAATAAGTTTTAATGCTTAAAAAATCCATAAATTACATTGAAAATAAATATAATTATTCAAAACAATTCTTCAGTCATAGTGAAAATAAACAGTTCAAATATTGCATTATTTTGGGGCAACTCAGTTACCCGACAGAAAGAGATGAAGATTTTTGGTTAATGTACTAAATGAAGAAGTAAGAAAAAGTCAAACTTATATCATTTATAATTTTCCTTTTTCTTAAATTTTTTAGAATAATCAGTAGGATATATATGTATATATATATATATATCCTACTGATTATTCTAAATATATATATATATATATGTATATACATTTTTTTCCACATTTATTTCTTCCCTATGAGAATAAGATTCGTGTATAGAGAAGGAGTTTATGTTTCAGGTAGTCTGTCTACATATTTTTTTTTTACTTCAGATACAAATTTATTGTAATTGTAATCTGTAATTTTTCTAATTGTGATGGGAAGATTGGATAAAAATTTGATGCATTGATAAATATAAAATTTTGGGTCGTGGTATTTTTATTTTTGGAATTTGGTCTCTAAATCTTGTAGATCGGAATTAGCTTATAAAATTTAATTGATTTTTAATATTGAAAATTTGGATAATTGAATTTTCATTTCAATAATTTTTGGGTGATTTCTAATTGTGACATTGTAGTTTTATATGGTCATCCCCATCCAATAATATTACATATTATAAATGTGACTGTACAAACTCGTAAAATATTATTTTCAGATTTGTAAGTGATGAGATGTTTCCGAGTCTTAAAAATATATAGGCAGTTTTCCTTATTTTATTTATAAGATTAGTGATTTGTTATTTCTATTTGAGTTTGTTATCTATTATGATTCCTATACAGTCTTTTTCTTCAATTGATGAACATTGGTCACAAGAGTCTTCTTGAGTACAGGCTTTGGTGTGAAATTTAATATTAATTTTAGTGTTATCTTTCTGTTGTATAGAAAATCGTAGAAAGTATGTGTTATCAGTATTAATTGATAATAAGTTATCATCCGTCCACTTTTTTATAGTATTAAAATCCTCATTTACAGATATATTAGCGTCAGTCCAAGTTTTTACATTAATTATCAGTACGGTATCGTCTGAATAAGATATTACTTTACCAAGTAACTTGATTTTAAATATATCATTAGAGTATAAAATAAATAACAATGGTTCAAGTACCGTACCTTATGGTGTGACAGTCAGTGGTTTCAGATGTGCTATTGTGTCTATTTATTTTCACATTTTGTTTTCGGTGTGTTAGATAACTTATTAGCCATGATAAAACATTTCCATCACTGCCTTTGTCCTTCTTTGCATCACACGTAGAGACATTTGAAAATAAATTAATGAACTTGAACTCAAGTGTTGATATACTCACTTTTTTGTTCTGAAGATACATTTTGTTCTGAAGATACATGCAACAACTGCAATTACACTTGCAGAAATTTCTAAATTGGAACGCATTTTAAAACGTCTTGTATGTATTTCAGTATGTTAAAAAAAGCAAGGCAGTTTTTTAAAATCATTTCGCGTAATACCGGGTTTTGCTCACCCTATTAACATTATACTTAATATTACTAGCTAACAAAGCGTATTTTTAAAATGAAACATACATTTAAAATAAATAAATAATTCCGAATCCAATAGTAAATGTAACTCAAATTTGTTAAAAAAGTTTTATAGCGGATTTAGAAATTCTGTGAAACATGTCTTTCGCACTGTCCTAGGATGGATTTTGAAAACTAGATAAAAATTCAGTGATCCGCGCTATTGTAGACCGTATCAAATCATCACGCGTCACTCGGCCGTAATCTGTTTCCCGTGCGTTGTGTTTTTTTTTAAACAGGACAATCAAACATCCAATGTGGGATGCTCATGTCTTTACAGAAACACAATAGACACGTCCAGAGAGGAAATCTTTCGGGACTTCTGTCGTAGGACCGCGTGTAATTCCTGTTAAAGTTGGAGGAAGAAATTGGACTGATGATGCGTGGAACTATCTCAAGCGGTTGACGGCAATCTGGGATCAATGAATCTGCAATATTATCACCAATATTTGTATATCACTTTATTTGTAATAATAACTTTAATAATTTATCATAAATTATTGTAGTTTGATGTGATCTTAGGGGTCAAGTAGATGATTAATTTGTGCCACGTTCGGATTCAGAATTTAAACGCATGTTACATCAATTTCTCAATAAAAAATATATTAAATACACCAATACCGTCCCAATACGTATAGTAAATCAGGACGTAAGTAGAGACAAATAATTGATTTGAATTTTATAATTAAACTCGTAAGGCTCTCCTCATTTCATTTAAAGAAGTGGAAATGCGATATTATTATTAGAAATCAGAACGATTTTAATATTAATTATTGACGACAACACGATATCTGTTTAAATTTGTGTTCATTTCAGTCAAAAGCGTTCCGGGCATATCTGTGTGTTAATTATTATTAATTATAATGTAATGACGTGCTTGTGGTCTAATGGTTATGATACACGCCTAGTGATCTAATGGCCGGGGGTTCGAGCCTCGTTCCTGGAGGCTATCGAGTAAGTCCTATTTTCCTAGCACAAGCATTTAGTTTAGTTTGAAAATAGTCAGGACACTGACATGATACGTATTCCGTGTATGCATCTCTATTTTTTAAAATAAAAAAAATATAAAATATTTGTTATTAATCCTTTTTTATTTAACTGTATTAAGAAGTTGTAGAGAAGTTTTATTACGTGATGACAATCCTTTTTTCGGTATCGAAAATAGAAAACGTCCATGATAGACTTTTCATGACCAAATAAATACTGAAAGATGGTCCTGTTAGAAGCCACAATCATAGATGGTGAAAGTCTGAAGGAAGTGACCGAAATAAAATATTTGGGAGTCATAATAGATTTTAAAATTGAATTCATCGCAAAATACAAGATACCTGACTATAAAGATTGCTAAGAAAATCTCACTTCTGGGAAGGATCAAAAGATTTATTAGTACTGAGTCTTGTAAAATAGTTTACAACTCTGTTATTATTCCTCACATCAACGACTGCAGAAGCATTTTATTTTTAGCTAACGAAGAAGAAATGCAACAATTGTCAGTGTTTAAAAATAAAGCTATGAGAATAATACTCAGGAAAATAGATATTCTCGGATCAGTGCAATGCTGAAAGATCGGAATATGATGACCTTTAAGCAGAAAATATATTTGAATATAATGGTATTTATTTAAAAAATTCTTAATAAGAAAATATCAGCGGAATTCACACGAAAAATTGAAAAACTGAGACTGCCATTTAGGAAGAAGGCCAAATCTTAGAAATCGATGTTGTATAGTGCGATGAAATTTTTTAATGAAGTGCCAGATAACATAAAGGAAGAGAAATTGAATATATATTCAAAATTAAACTAACCAAATATGTAAAAGATAAGTTTAAGTAAAAAACAATATCTTGTTTATATTAGACCATATATAGGAATGCTTATGTATGCACTATGTTAAGAAATAAATAAATAAATTAAATGAGAAGATGTATGAATGTGGATGATGCGAAATTGTGTGTCAGCACAGAAAAGTATAGCGCTCCATACTCTTTGCCTACCCCCGCGGAGAAACGGCGCGATGGTAAGTAAATAAGTAAAAGTAGTTAGTCACGTCAAATTAGTAATTCAACTGTACCCAGCTTACTCGCCAGATTCCTATGAGTGTTAAAGTAGTCAGTGTTTGTTTAAAAGATTGATGTGCTATCTGGTTCATTTACTGGCACTTCTACATTGTTTGTCCAAACTCATATTAACTATGTGTTGGGTTCTATCACTTCCACTGTCATCATCACCACCGATGACGCTGAATATATCTTGCATATAACGGTGCGTAAAACGGAGCTCCTAATAGCAATAAACACACATGGTACCGATGCCAGGCAATAATAATCATGCGACCATCAGCCGTCTGGAAGACCGTTTCGCAAGCTCGAATGTGTATGTTCGTACTTTTGTTTTAATTTACACGAATACTAGAATATGGCGACATACTCGTAAATTACTAGCATTCCGTGTTTAGTTTCTGATCCAGTGTAGTTGTTTAGTTTCTGATCCGAATAATTCATTAATAATCATTAAAATTATATCCCTGAAGATTATACACTTGCGAATTGATTCCAACTAATAGTCCTGCAAAACGTCAGCAGGAGGCTCATTGCCGACCAATTAATTATAGTATATATAGGGTTCTGGGCCCGTTATAAGCAATAACTCTTTACATACATGAAATCTGTCTGTTTTCTATAGAATCAATGAAATTAATAAATAGACTCGGTATCTTTTCTACGTGGGCTCTTCAAATAAAAGAACGTCTAGCAAAATACAAATGCACGAGCGATACAACTACTATATTTTTAGAGTCGAACTCTCTCTGGAATGGACCATATTGCTTGAGTCTAATTAATACCTTTAAGATTTTCTTATTTCAACATAAAAAAGTTATATTTAAAATTTCTATAAATAAATAAAATATCAAAACGTCAGAAAATAAATTTCCTTTCAACGTCACTTTAAGTAAATATTTAAGTACGAGCGCAAGTTTCTTTTCCTAACATTTCTCCTCTCTTTTTGAAAGATGCTGGAAAATCTGACGCAAGAACCGAGATAATTAGTGGGTTAATTAATAATTATGACGTGCATGCTCTTTTGCTAGACTGAAGAAGTTCCGGATAATATTATGGCTCCTATATGGTGAATCCTGCCACATTTATATCAATTTATATAATTAATTTTTTAATCAGTTGTTACTCAGAGTAACATCAAGAAATATTGTGAATGTGTCTCTAAAAATAAAGGATTATGATGCGGTAAAATATATTATTGTCACAGTAAAAAAAATAAATTAAATTACTATTTTTAATATTTGGAGTAATATATATTTGTGGCTAGATATTTTCATAACAATTATTTTAAAATAACTTCTTGAGTTTTGTTTTGTTTTATTAACGCCGCTGCAGGAATATATGAAGTAATGAAAAAAATGTCCTGAAATTGTTCGCCACTATTTCACTCGATCCATCGAACTTAAACATCATCAGGGCTGTCATCTACGAGCTTTAATTAATTTTTTGCAATTTCTCATATATTAAAAGAAAATTTTGTTTGATTAAATAATTTCTCTCATTACGTTGTTAATCAGTGTTTTCTCCTAATTTAAATTTAAATATTTTTAATATTATTCACAAACTGCGAAACATTTGATAATACTCACAATAAAGTTTGATCATTCACGTGTAATATAGCAGTTGAAATTGAGTCCATCATTTTGAATAAACCTGTATATATTTTACCATAAAATATATATATATATATATATATATATATATATATATATATATATATATATTTTCTAAAATAATTAAAATAAATGTTATAAGTTTTTTAAGTGAGTTTTCCTACAACAATGCTGTATAAATATCGACATATGTAAAAACCGATTTAGCGGGTTGTTGATGCAGGGGATGTCTCATACGATTTTATAAATATTCTCTATAAAACTGATTGGTAGGTATGTTTGTACTTGTGCGAATACAAAATAAACAAATAAATGTACCTGTGAAAACCTCCGAGTGTCACGAGTACTTGATGTATTATATTTTGCACTTACTTCGGTACCTCAATCATTGAAGTAAATAGGTATATTTTTAAAAACTGTAGATACCTATCTATACGATGAAAATATGTAATGCAATATGCTTAATGTAAAATGACATTATTTTTATTCCGTCTTTATAACCAAGAATAAGGAATTAAGGGATGCTTGCTCCCTTGAGAAAATTCTTTCTTACGGAATTGATAGTCGTTAGTCAAATAATACTTCCTGATGTTTTACGAAGAAAAATGGAGGCCACATGATCGATGTATGTGTGTACACATGCGATATATTTCCAATCGAGGGAGAGTTTCTATGGGAATTTTTTTTCAAAAGATATACGAGCAGCTCGCGGAAGGAAGTGGTTTTCAAAGAAATCTCGTCTGCCGGCAATTCGAAATGATTTTCTTTGAGTTCATTCGCCATTCTGTGCTATAATATGTATCGCTTAATTTATAACGAGTTTTTATGTTTTATTTTCGAATGCCCGCAGTGTTCCAGTTTGTTCATACAAAATATAATAAATTCAACTACCAGTTCAGTGCAATACCCCAACACTCTTCAGTTCGAAATGTTATTGCGCCATTTATATGATGTTTGTGAAAAAAAATGTGTATGAATTCATTTCAAACACATTAGGTACTATACTTACAAAAGTAGGAAAGCAGACGGCTGTTCTGAACTATTTCGCCACAGCTTGCGATGCGTGTTTTGTCAAAATATCAGTGTAGGTAACTAAGCAGTTTTTTTGCTAGCTGGAACTTTTTCTTATAAATAAGATCAATTTAAATTGAAATATAATTTTATCATTTGGACGGCGAGACGTGGTGGGTTACGTCGAAAAACGAAAAGGAAGAGGAAAATTTCTCATCCGTTGGACCGACCGAGTGGAAAAGGCAACAGGCACTTCTCTGGTGACAGCCTTAAGGTATGTAGGATGCCGAGAAAAGTGGTAGAGTATAGTTAAAAGAGCGAGAGTTCACGGAGATCGCGATCCTCATTATGAGGGACCGACGTGGATGGATCATTTTATCATGCATTTGAAACAAAAAAATTGATATTTTTATCGAATTTAGAACAGTACATCATTCCGCAATAATATCTATAATATAAAGATTGAAAAGCTATTCTTAAAACTACATAACCTAACCTAATCAGAAAGTCCACAACCTGATTAAGGACTCTCGTAAAATATTAAAAAGAAAATATGTAAAGGACATTCCTAAGTTTATCCCAAAAAAGCAAAATTTATGATAATATAATCAATGTGCGCTACTGTAAAGTGTTAACCTATGGTATATTTAATGTATTTGAGTAGTTAAAAGTAGTTTTGGTACATTCGATATTTTTGTACGGTGCGGAATCGTGAACTCTAAAGGCAAGAAAAAGAAGATAGATTGATAAGATAAGCTGCAGACGCAATCTGCGCTTACCGCGGATAGCGAAACGAACAAATGTCTCCTGTCACAATGATAAACACTCAACAATTTGCCTAATCTCAATGTTTGCACATCTTACGAAAATAGAAGATAACAATCATAGGTCTGTAACGGAAACTTATTTCATTAAACGGACAACATCGAACGACGGAGATCCTCTGCTCTTTGGACCGACCAAATGGAAAAAGCAACAGACAATTCTCTAGTGACATTCCTCAGATCTCAGATCAGGACACAAAAAGGAAGGAAGTTTATGAAGTGTGATGTCCAAGGGTTTGCGTACATGTGTGTCGATCGGCGGAGAGCGGCGTGAAGTAGGAGGTATGAGTGGGGTCAGCGATGCGTTATAAGCGAGCGCGCCATGAGAGCGAGGTCTCCTTTTTCTGCTCTGATGCGATTTAGATAACTTGTATTATATTATTGTAAATAGCATTGTATTCGTGCAATAATAAACGGCTGTATATTGTCATCCGATGCGAGTTTAATTATCGACCCACACACGGAATACAAAAGAATTTGTCCGGAGACACATCCATAGCGATATTTAAAATCATCAGTTCTGAGAGATCGACTTGGATGATGACCGACAGTTTTATTAACATAGGTTTCTTGAAAAAAAGAGAGAAAAAAAACGTAAAAAATTACGCCCACATCACACTTAAACGTAGTTTGCGTATATTTAAAAAAAAAAACGAATAATGTATAGCGTTAAATCCTTTTTTCAAAACTCTACCGAAATACGATGTAATGGTGTGTACGATAAAAAAATATTTTATTTTCTATCCCGCTGTCCCGGGACCTCTGCAGATAATGATCCGAAAGTAAAACTTCCGTTTCCGGTATGTAGTGTGGCGTCATCTGACGAAGTTAATGAGTCCAGCACCGGAGGGAGGGATACCAGCTCTGGAAGGCAGAAGCTGCTAAGAGAGCATCTCCTTCTCAGCAAATTAATTGAAACTGTCTGCGTTGGTTGGGAGTAATTACGCTCTACTTGACATGTGATCGAACTTGTGGGAAGTTTTTGCTGATTTGTGTTTGATGCTGAAATTCATCTCTAATATAAGGTTATTTTTATATATTATGTTATTATTGTTACACTGTTTGTTTCTCTAAAAATAAAAAATAAATAAAATAGGTACTTGAAATATAAAACAAAATTACAGGAGTGTAAAAATAATAATTCTACATATTTTGTTATTGTTGTACATTTTGTACCCTATATAAAATAGTTTAGGCACAAAGTTGTATTTTAATCTACGTTACTTGAAAAATATGATAAGATTTTTTTTTCTAAAATATTTATTAATTAAAGGGCAAGATTAATTTAATATTTAGTCACGATATGAATCTATGTACGAAAGAGTGAAGAATAAATAAATTCGAAGCTAATATAGAATATAGATCTGTTTGAACCGTTGTCATTGGAATTAAGAAAGGATCGCATAAATGGTTTGAGCATATGAAACGAATAAATTAAGAGACATGATGGTAAAAAAAATATACCGGTGAGTGATGGAACTGAAACAGAGGGGGTCTATAAAAGACATGGCATAACCGGTTAAACTACATATTGGAAGACTGTTAGAAGCATCAACAATCGATTAGCGAAATGTGAAGGTTTTTTTTTCAACTTCATTACATACAAACTACATCATAATTTTTATTTTTTGCCAAACTGCAGAACAGTTTTACAGCAAGGATTGGCCTTTACATAGTTGTTGACACAAGTCAAGTACCTACTCCCTGTGCATTTTGTCCTTCCAATAGAAACCTTAATATAAACCTGTCCCGCGTGGCCAACTAATTACTTAAGGATTTCGCCGACGGGGAGATAGATTGCCTTCTGACACCGAATTGACAAGATCTGTGTATTTTTTACCATCCGAAAAACAGCGCCGTGCATAATGCTAAGACCACGAAGAGACGGTGTTCTAAACAGCTCCGGAAGTGCAGTGATATCCAGTTCTTCACTAAAAAGGTGCAAATTGAAAGGAGTTGAAAACGACGTCTAACCCAGGACTTTAGAACGAGGTAGGCCAGATCCATCTGCCAATATTTTTCTTCCTGAATCCAATTCGAGTTGCATTAATGAAATCATTATTACAATTGATACAGTCCATGGAATCTTATCCCACCACATAGTAATTAACATAGTAAATTAAAGTTAAAGTATGTAGTTAGTAGTTAGTGGTGTAGTTAAAGTATAACATACAAATTAAGTAAATAAAGTAATTAAGTAAATAACACATTCCATCACTGGCGTGTCTTAAATGTAGATGCGTACAAAGTAAAACCAACAAAAATGAGAGAATATGAATAAATTTTAAACACCATTTGAAATAACACATAGATATCATCGTTTTTCATCTTAGTCATGTTATTTAATCGCTTGGGTTTGAAATAATTGATCATTCCTCATACAAACTACTTGCGGAAAGGACATAACATCCCCGTTAGCTGGCACATCCCCTGAAATATTCTATTCATGGCGAGTTTTATTACCGTTGAATTTTATATGTTCAAACATAACACGGAGCCCTCGGAATAAGGGAAAATTTGGCAAACCTACTCGTAAATTTTAATCAACCGGCACAGTAGTTTAATTAACATTTTCCGACGCATTATATTCTTTACGTAACTATTGAATTATAACTTGAACACGGATCCACGTCAAATAGTCGAGAGTACTGAGAGGAATTATAGCTAAAACGTTAATAATTATCATAATGCGAAAATTGTTTTAATCAGTTATAACATGTATCAAAATAACTATGTAGAAACATATTAAAATAATCGCAGAAATCCATTTGCACAAATTCAAATACCTTTAATAATAATATATTTTTATTTTAAAGTGGCGCGCTACCTCGCTGTAAGTGAAAAATCTCGTATTTAAAGAAACAGACTGTTATGACTGTATGAAGTAAGAAATAAAATATTAGTTCTAGCAAAAACATTTGTAATAACTGAGAAACAAGCAGAAGCAAGAAATAAAACTATTATTATTTAAATGTGAACAAGGGTAATTGATTTATTATATAATGAAGTATACATATGAGAACAACGAGTCAGAAAAATAAATAGTTAACATGAGTATCAGTTTTTCAATGTACGATATATCAAAAACTCGAAAAGTAAATATTAATTTTTAAGGAGAACACATTATTACTGTGAAGTTGCAGTTTAATAAAAACATAGTTCTGTGGTGTTTAAAACCATTACCTAAGTGGCAACACCGACTATCTCAATTTTTTTGCGATATTGAGGTGGCTTCACAAGTGACTGTACGTTTGTAAAGCTTTGCTATTTGACGGTATTTAACGGTTTGCCAATAAAAGTAAACATTAAAGGGTTGCCACATTAAAGAAATAAATATTGGAAGTAGCATTAGTCAAATATAGAAAACAGTTTTATTCCTCTCCTAAAGAGTGATGAAAAATGAGATAACCGGAGTTGCCACGTAAGTAACGAAATACATTATAAAGATATACAAAAAAAATCAATTCGGTATGAAAACCTGGATCTTTTACTATCCGAAATCCGGTAGCGACTAAAATATTTTTTCGATAAATTAATATTTTCTGTATATTTTTCTAGTTGATACATTCAATTTGTGTTGAATATTAATTGATTTAGCAGTTACTTCGTGGTGTAATATTATAATTTTAAATTATTATTTAATAAATCTTTGTACTACACACAATTATTAAGTATTATTATGTTTTTACTACTAGGTTCGGGATGGACAGACTCTCCCATCGTCAGGTGTAAATAACGACTCCAAATTAAATACAATCAGCTGATCAGACGGAGCGGTGGCATATGAAAGGGGAGGGGGGTAATTGAGGTATTTATTAGAAATATTGATAATATGGGTGAAATGTTTGTAAAATAATATTGTTTGTCAACGCACGCTTAACGTTTTTCATTTTCCTCACATCATAAAGATGTTTTTGACCACGTCAGTTTTCAGTATAGATCACTTTAATACAATTCATCAGCAACACTATTGGCTCTACAAGCTCTGGTAGGTCTTAACCTTCTCGAGAGTTTTACTCTGTTCATCTCTCGAAGTTGATACGTATTTAAGAACATTGTCGCTTCACCTTCTCAAGCTCCTGTCATTTGTTGATAGCGGTGACTTCATTGTTTATTATTATTATTACAACCATCGAAGTCTTCCTATTATTGATAAACTTTAAGACATATAAAACTCATTATTGTAGTATTTACGTGATTTTGTGATGTTTTATTACGAAATAATTAAGTTTTAAATAAATAATAAGAAAAAAACCACTTTGTTTAAACCGTTATTTATTGATGGTCCCTTCGTGGTCTTGAAACATGTTGATAAATCAATAAATAGTGGTTTAAACAAAGTGTCTTTTTCTTATTATTCATATCATATGTTGTCACAAAGTTATTTTACAAATATTGAAGAATTAAGTTTGTAGTGGTCCTGTTCGCGCCTTACGTACATGGCCGCGTAACAAATCACCTGACAGCCATATAGTACCGAAACGCATCGACCAATAGCAGATTTAAATACATAGTGATGGACGAGTCCTAGGAGCCAGTCAACCACTTCTCCGCAGATCATTCATTCATCAACACCTCAAGCAAATCTTCAACTTGATTCGGGTAATTAACTTTATACCCGTAGTACGTGCAATTGTAAATCGTCCCGCAATAAACGACAACTCTTGTAAGTTCTGTTTTATTTAAATACCTCGCTCTAGACACAGCATAAATACGCACACGCAAATTCATATACACTGCGACATGCACCCGTGAGACATTGAAGAGAGTTAGGTCTTCAGTCTCACCATACACAAAATCTTCTGATACCTACAAACGTCAGTCACTCCATCCGATTATCCATTAGTTGTCGAGTCACTAACTCTGATTACACATATCGATCATAGTTCATTATTTAACAATAACTCCTACATTGGTCATTCCATATAACAATAATTCCCTAAATGTTTTAAGTTGCCAAAGAGCAATGGAGAGTAGGAACCAAGATAACTAACGTGGCCTAAAAATCTTCATGCTTAATATACTCTTACATTTCAATAACAGATATGTTGAGAACAGATATTTAAAAATAATATTAAGCCAAATAAAAATTAATTCAAATCTTTTAATTTTGAAATGAAAAGTCACGTAAGTTTTATACCTCGTTAACATCATTATTTCCATGTTTACCATTGTTTCCATGTACCAGCTGCGACTACTAGCAGATAAGACTACCGTTATGTCTGCATAATTTTTCATAAAAATGCCTCGTTGTTTCAGATGAAATTGCCAGGTGAAAATCATGCCGAGCCATGTGGCCGTGCTGCACTTCAAAGGTATGTAAATATCAATTTGAAATTTTATCAAACATCGGCGGACAAAAATATTCATCGATTTGACAACAAAACTTTCCACTAAACCGATCAAAAGCAATAAAAAATTGAACGTGCGTGGGGTTGAAAATTTGATTGCTTTCACATTTTCACCATCCCCTTTGACGGCCGTTTAATACCTGGGAGATTTTTATTTTATTATTTTTATCAGAGAAAAATTGCAAATAAAAATTTTGTAACGAGGGCGAAGGCTTCGGGGTCGTTATTTAAAAAATGAACCGTTAAAGATTTACGAGCAACGGCCGTTAGAGGCTTTATGTAAAAACGATTTAATCCTAACGATAGTGTTATCACTGACTTTAATCAAATTGAAATCGTTCGTTATATATTATTTTAGTCAGAATATGCTTTATTATTGATATTATGTTCTTAAAAAAAGAACTCATGTCAGATTATAGATGTACTCAATTGTAAATACCTATCCTTAGTATACACGAAATTGCTAAATGGTACATAAACAGAATCAGTAATGTATGCAGTAACGCTACAGCATCCGTTAATGTTCATAAGCCATTTCGCAGATTCATTATCAAGAAAAGTGTCCGGCAAGATGATAAAAATTTACGTATATTATTTACAGCTACTCTCAAAATTTTAATCAGGCAACTATAGCGAGTGTTTAAGTCATCTACATGTTGCAGATGTTATTGTGATATTTTCCATAGATCTAGAAGATCTTCAAAATATAATGCGGAAACTGTCAGATGTCAGTGGCTTGGATCGAAGATAAACGTCTCAAAGACAAGAGTAATGATGAACGGCTTTGTTTACTCGATAGTTATTCATGTTAATGAAATCTTACTTGAACTAGTCGATAATAAAGCCTACCTAGAACAACTTTCAGGTAATGAATGTTTGGAACAAGTAAAGTTTGTGTATTTGGGAAGAAGGTTTGATAGAAACGGAAAGACTGAGAAAGATATCGAAAGGAGGATGACTGCAGGAAATAAAGTGAACGGCATTTTGAATGGAACTTGTCAACCGAGGCAAGACTAGCGGCACACAACGGAGTCATGGTACCGACACTGATGTATGGAAATGAGACCTGGAATTGGTAGAAGAGTGGACTAAATGCAGTGGAAATGAGATCACTTAGGCGTATATGCGGCAGATTTATTTATGACAGAGTAAAGAATGAAGAAATAGGAAAAGTATGTAATGCTGATCTGAGAAGAAAATGATAAGAAATATTTGAAGCAAGTGTTTATGGCACCAGAAATAGAGGTGACCGCACAAGACATCCTGATGGAAGATATCCTGTTAGAAGCCACAATAATCGGCGAACTTGTATGAAAATATGTATGAATATGGATGAGGCGAAAATCGTGTATCAAGACAGAAGAGTATGGCACTCTATCATCTTTGCCTACCTCCGTGATGGTAAGTATGTAAGTAGCTCTTACCCGAAGAAATTCAAATTCACAGCAGTAAGAATATTCTCAAAACAAAGCTGGGTTGGAACGTTTAAATATGGTTTTCAAAAGTACTCTTTCACTGTATCTAAAATGAAAGAGTTTAATCAATGACGTGCTTGTGGTCCAGTGGTTACGGTACTCGCCTAGCGATCTAGTGACTGGGTTTCGAGCCTCGTTCTAGGAGGCGATCAAGTTAGTCGACTTAGCACACCGCAACAAGTTTCTTCCCTTCTCGCAAGATACCCTAAAAATTGAAAGATTTGTCTCAGGTTAATGGTTCCATAAAGGTTCCATGGCTGAATATATGTCATGCAACATAATGTTTGAACGCTTCAACATCAATGGCTGCATCAATGATTCGTAATATAATATTTGATCCAATTACTCTGTGGTTCGACTTTGTCTAACCGCAAAGTTTTCTGTGTAATAATTAATACAAAATAACCACTTGAGGTTAATTATTTATATCCCCATCAGGCATTGCCTCCCAAGCCTGGTTCTCACCAGCCTCAAAATTCTCGTAATTATTGCATAAGTCAAGAAGTCACTCAGTATTCATATCGAAATTTTAAAGATTAGTTTTTACACTTTTAACACCTTTATCATTGAAGAATTAGAAGAAGGGAAGCAGTTTGCACTATCATGAACATATCGACTTATACAACCCTACATCTTTGGTCTAAATTAAATTTTGCATGGTTACTTTCTAGGGCCTTGCGCTAAGCATACCCACTCTCGCCTTTCCTCCCTCTCCTTATATAAATGTGTATTATATTAATACTTTTCTTTCTAAATTTGTCTTAGTTGCACTCTAGAAGTTTATTACTCACAAACTAAAATAAAGGCACTCCTCTCCCTTATCCCCCTACACTTTGACGTAAATCAGAATACCTACTAGAAAATGCTGGGAAAAGAGGCATGTTAAAAATATTATATTGATATATAAAGTTGCGTTTTATTAGTAAAATGATTAATTTTGTATAAAATATAATTTTATAAAATAACTTAATAACTTACCAGTATCCAGGCACTGAGCAGTTGAATGTATCAAATCCAGCTGTATATTTTAAAAGTTAAAGTTTTATCACTTAGAGATATAAGTCGAACAGTAAGAAGTAATTTGAATATAAAAACGTGTTCTAGCCGGTAAATCCAGGCAGACCACGATGTGGTTGACAATTTTACATAATTAAACAATGTCAGCTAAAGTCTAACAGTCAGACATTTCACCTTCAGACCGGACATTAAAACAATATTATTCAAGTCTTTGATAGAGATGCCGGAATTATAGTTTATATATCTCGACAGTTTATGTTCAATTCGTTCCGTGGAATATCTCCCAGTTCACTTTTGGTACTTCTCCTAAAAACATTCCGAAATACGAATTTAACCACTATTTTAGGCAATGTCCTGTATTATAGTGGATTTTCATAAGTACAAGATATTGCATTATAAATAGAAATGAAAAAAATGAAATAAAGTAAATAAAAATGTATGTAATTAATATTTTTTAACCTTTGTTTTTAAAACCACTAATTTAGTTATTAGTTAGTTTTCATTGTTGTTATATATTATTATTCACCGACCGGTTTTAGAAAAATACTATTTTATATTTTCTTAAACCGGTTGGTGAATATAAATAACTCATAGTGATTTTAAAACAATATAAATAAACTTTTTTTAATAATTTAAAAAATTTAATTAAATTTTTGATTTCGATTATAAAATAAGTATGAAAATGAAACTGACTAAATTGATAACACGCTGATAATCCCGAACGATGGCGTTTTATTATTATAATACATTTTATTATTCGGGCGCGCTCAGATCACTCTCGATGCTGGCGGGCGGGCGCGTCACGTCGAAGCGTAAATTTAAATAACATGCGATTGTCGGTTGATATATTACTTACTTACTTACCATCACGCCGTTTCCCGTGGGGGTAGGCAGAGAGGATAAAGCGCCACACTATTCTGTCCTGACACACAATTCTCGCCTCATCCACATTCATACATCTTCTCATACAAGCTCGCCGATTGTTGAGGCTTCTAATAGAACCATCCTCCATTATCTGGTTTACCTGGTCGTTCCAAGTCTTCCGCGGACGTCCTCTATTTCTGGTGCCATCAACACTTGCATCATATATCTTTCTTACCATTCTCTCCTCATTCATCCGTCTCATATGACTGAACCACCGAAGTGATCATTTTTTAATTTTACTCACTATACTAACATCAGCTTTACATTCTTTCCTTATTTCTTCATTATTTACTATATTTTATATATTATTCACCATTAAACCTAATAATTATTTATACTCGTAGTTTATATGTCATATTTTGTATTATTTGATAAAATTATGTAAGATAATTAATAGTTTTCAGTTTTCTTTCGAATTTTTATGACAGAGATTTATCCGGTATTTTTTTTCTATGTTATATTTGACCTTGTGTTATATGTAATATTTTTTATAATTTATTACTATTGCGTATAATTTTGTATGAAGTGAAAGGTTCATGAATGATATCGGTAACAGAATTCTATTACGTACCTCAAAACGATAGCCGCATTCAAAATTCTTTCATAAACGACCTATATTATGATGCCACATATTTTAAATCCTGGGATTTAATTTAACTGAAGTCGTATTAAAGTTTAATAAATGGTGCCGGTATGAATTAATAAACACAGATGGCGGTGCCGTCTGGCCGTCATATTTAAAGATTTTCCAGTCAGAATAGCAACCTTTTTAAGGATGTGGTTGGCAAAGTTTCAAGCCGAGTGGGTATGTGAAGCGTGGAGAAAGAGAGAGAAAGAGAGAGAGAAGTATGCGCTAATTGAGTTGAGTATATTATGATTGGTGGTAGTTTGCACTGTAATGTGGAATAATGTTTGTTTATATATTGATTTTACGGGAATTAAATGTTTTATATTTGAAGACAAATATTTGTTAATGTTAACGTGTCATTCAATGAAAGATTAACATTGTACAGTAGAGTTCTAGTACCAAAAATTCGAATACGTTAGCCTAGAGCTGGCAAAATAAGATCAAATATTGACGACAGTACTAAAAAGAGACACATTTATCTGTACACCATACTGTCCCAAAAACTCAAGTACGTTATTATAAACCAAGACAAACTGCATTATTTAAAAGCAAGCTTTAAATTATTGTTTTACAGTATAATAGTGTAGACCTCCACTTAAAAATTTCTTGTAAAAAATGCAACAAAATGAAATGTATTAAAAGTAGACCCTTAATGGTTTGGTTAACAGAGGTTCCACGCCTCGATGAATTTCATGTAAATATAAATTACGATTTAAAATTCAGTTAGTTTTAAACTTACCAAGTCTTCAGTATAATTTTGTGATTTGATGATTTTTCTGCCTTGATAAACATCTCTCTGTTCATCCACATTCCTGCTGCCCATCGCTGGTGCATCAGCGCCGTTAGTCCTGGCGATGAACCCGTTAAAGAGACGGATGTCAGAAGGGCCTAGAAAACTCTAGTCTACTTTTCTATTGAATATTACATACATTACATTGATGTGTTTTGTTGGCATTATATGTCATGAGGCATAATTTGTGTGTTTTTTAATATGTAAGTACTTATAATATTTGTTGCACGAAATGTAGTTATATGTTTACATATAGCTAGATAAAAAAATTATTTTAATCACAATTAGCACAAAAGCTTTTTGAGAAATATTATCTAAAAATCATTACGAATTTAACGGAAAACAGATGATGTAATTTATTTGATTATTATGCCATGAATTTTTAATGACAAAGGTCAAACAATTTAAAATATCACAGACCTATATTTTGAATAATTATAACCTAACAATAAAAATGCGGTCTCCTTAAAAATACATTGACCAAACCGCGAGAAATTCAAATACGCGAAATAAATAACATCGACGCTGTTTGAAACGTAATTATTTTACGCCGCTCTTCCCGAAACTTGTAGTATTATTAGCTCTAAAATTGTATGTATAGTAAAAAGTTAAAATAACAATTATATTTATAAGTTTAAATGTTACAACACGAAGTAACTGCCAAATTAATCAATGATATAAATAATAATCAAAATCTAATTTTTTTCAACACTAAACAATCAAATAACATAATAAGGTACGATTTAGTATATGCAAACCCTTTTACATAATTTAGTTATAACGCCATTAATTGGAGCCTAACCTCCCCTATCAAATAAGTCCATCCCTTAAATTTACGACGCGGCATCAAGTTTCTTTATTTCTCTGGAAGCAGAAGTAAAGTTTTATCACACGTGGTTTACGAGGGAAGTTGCGCGACAACCCTCGGCGCGTGAGGAGACCGTCGACCGCCGGCTACCGCCTACCTGCATGCGTGTAGAGTGAAGGGAATCATCCCTTACGTAATAAAGTATTCATCCAATAGTGAAGGGCCTGAAACCTTCAAACAGCCTGAGATATGAATAAATTATTTATTACCGTGAACGTTACATGTTTACGTTCTTTGTTGGTGTTGACGGAAAACAAATTGAATACTGCGAGGAAATTAGTAGTAGGTTATCGGGATCAATGCGATCAATTTTTATTTTTGTACCTATAAAAATTGAATATATTTTTATTTACACCATAAATACCTGTGAACGATACACCAATTTGAATAATGACTTTACATTAATAGAAATTCAGCACAAGTATTCATTTTTTTAAATAACAATTGAAGACATTACCTGAACAACAATGTACGGTACATTTAGGTGATTTAACAGGAACTGAAAAAAAACATTTATTTTACCGAATAATGGGAAAAAATAATATTCATAATATATTATATAAATGATAATAATGCAATTTTTATCAAATTACTATATCAAAATGTGCGTAATTTGGCATTACTTGATGCAACACAGCCCGTGACGTCTTCAATTTATAAGATGACTTTCTTTTCTTAATATATAAATTCTACGTGTACTTAATAAATAATTCAATAGATTGAATGCGGAGGGTTTTGGTAGTAAAAGTGAACGGTTTATTCATTGCTCTGTTTGCCACACTAAGATAAACGATGTTATTATCGCTGTTAAAAGGCGTAAATAGCAATTTCTCATGCCATATTTCAAAATTCGCGTACTCCACTGGAAACCGATGTATAAATAATATTTTTGAATGACGTCCGAGAGACAAAAAACAAGTTAGAAGACATCCAAAATCTCGATGCGAATAACATGTCACGGCTTTCGTCCAGTAACGGATTGAAAATGACCGATGATGATGATGATACCTCTAAATTATTTTTTTTAAACTCGGAGTACCCACTCTTGAGTGCCTCAAGGACTGGTAATTTTAGAATGAAATCCAATTGAAAATTGATAATTTACGTTTCATTGTTCCGACAAGTTCTCAAAAATAATAATTAATACTGTACAGATAATAAACATAAATAAATATTCTGAGTTTGAGAAAGTATTGTAATTTTTTATTTTGTACATATTTAAGGCGACGAAAGCCATTCTGAAATAAATCACCATATTTCTTATGTTTTCGGTTTGAAAGGTTAAAATTTAAATTCTGCGCGCAAATATTATATTTGTTGTCGGGATATATTTGCCTAAAATAAATTGCCGTTCTTACACTCGACGCAACGCTGAATAATAATTTAAATGTAAACTCCTCAGGATTGTAATTCATTCTTTGGGCAGACTAGAATGTTTCTTTCAAAAATTAAAACGAAGAAAAATGTCGCACACTCCGAAGTTGTTTTGCATATTTTAAATTTCATTTTGTTTTAAATTATCGCACCGGGCTCCTAGCAGGTTTCGTTTCGCAACGGAGCTATACGCAACTATGTATTCGACCAAAGACACTTAATTTTACTCCGAGTATTTTGCGCCCGAAAATTTCTATGATTAACGACTTTGTTCTCTCGGGAAGTTTACATTTTACGGTTTTGTTTGACATTGTTTAAAAATAGGCACCCCTAGTACCGCATAACTCTCCGACACCTCCTCGAAGGGGGTGTCTCGGAGTCAAATTTTGAATCGAAAATGTTCAATAACTTTGTTTGTTTTTGTCACTTTGAGCCAAGTTTTTGAGATGATGGCACAAGAATATGAATTGGAGAATAAACTTTTTTTTATTGGGTTAATTTATCTGTTCATGTATATAAATAATAAATTAGTTATGCACTTAAAATATAATATGTATTTTAAAAAATTGAAAAGTTGTATCGTTTAAGAAACAAGAACAACATCGAAATATGAAACGGATATTTTTTTAAAGAAACAACATAATTTTTACAATACTTAACTTTCTTCGGACGCTACACACCTTAAACTAATTCTTAGCACAGTCGTCACCATTATTAAGGCACTTACACCTTCGTCATAGAACAACGCCGCCTGGAATGAAAACCGTGTCTGCTCTCCGTTCACCGTCGTCATAAAAACGCTTGCCACTGAGGAAATGCTTCAGATGAAGGAAGAGATGGATAAAATAGCACACACTTGGCGATGAATGTCAGCTGGTTTTATGTTTTGTGCATTCAAGAAACGAATTACGGACCGTATCTCACAGTCGGCGGGCTGATCTATTGTCTTGAACATTTCAACCACTCAGTACAAGATGGTCACGCTATATGAATATCTCTAATGTTGCATGTCGTAAATCAACAGATAAGTAAATCATTGCGCATGCGCTGTACCGAGAATATCCGCAATTTATTTAATAACGTTTATTGAACTAACTAATTATTATTGGGTGTAGGCAAAAAGTATAGAACACCACACTATTTTGTCCTGATATTTAATTCATACATCTTCTGACAGGATCATTTGGTTTACCCGGTTCTGTAAGATCTTTCGCGGATCTTCTCTGGCACTCCGAACACTCGCATTATAGATGTTTCTTACGATCTTCTTCTCGTTCATTCATTCCACATGACCAAACCACCTATTTCTATTCGGCTATTTCTTGCTCTTTATAATACTCATATTCACCATATATCTGATAGGAATGTCTTCAATTCTACTGCATTTATTGTACTTTCGTACAAATTAAATGTATCAATTAGAATCAATTTATAAAATCCTTAACTCACTAGGTTGATATGGCGTAATAATCAGCGCGTTTTCCCGGATAGGAAAAGTTTTTGATTCGAATCTCGGGATGGCAACCAAAATATTTTTTCTTTCTAATTGACACATTTAATTTGTAATAAAATACTACAAAACTATGTTCTGAAAAACTGCTACGTTACAATATTATTGTTTTTTCCTTAAAAATAATCTACTTTCGTTCCTCTTTACCATCTTACGACTTTATTTCTGTATATCTGTGTTTATTATAATAATTTCTATTATTCTGTGAAGTAACTATCCTTTCTATATCTTTCCATTTCTATCTAATCCCACATTTCAAGTACACAAGCATATGCTTGTTTTGAATATTTATCTTCTGCCAGTATTTACTTCTGCAATCACGGTTTAAATTTTTCCGCCTGTTCCCATGGGCGTATCTGCCAGTCTTTATTTGTGCACCATCCACAGCCTTACGGGCACTAACGTTTTGTCGGTAGTGAGAATCTGGTTCTATACTTCCTAAGGGTTCTCAATCAGATGGTCATTTTCAGGTTTTCCTATTTCTATTGTTCACGCCATTTCTGGGGAAAAGTGCTATTAATATTGAGACGCGGTTAGCTACCCGATCGTTCAGAGGCAGAAGGGGTAGCTCACTACGCTTGCGTTCGGAGTACGTCATTCAGCAGAGCCTTTTCATTCAGTCTACCTCAATAATACATTTCTCATATTGTTTGAATTAAACGTAAAATTTAATAGTACATCAACAGAACAAATATTGCATAATGGTTTAGAAATAATAAATAATTTTATGTTATTATAATATTTTAAACATTTTATGACGTCGTTAAGTGTTAAAGTAAAGTTATATAACATTTCGCGTAACTAGTAAATTAAAATAGGTATTATAATTATTGTTCATTAATAGATTTCATATCACATTTCGCGCCTAACTAATAACTTACTAACGTCGCCTCACCGCGGGAGTAAACAGAGAAAGTTACCATTTCATATGTCTTCACGTGCATAGTCGTCCATTGAAAAGGTTTCTTACAGGACATCTTCGTCTAATATTTGGTATACCCGATCACACTAAGTCTTTTGCGGATGTCCATTATTTTTAGTGCCATCGCCATTCGCGTCTATATCTTTATTGGCATCCTTTTCTCATCATTCGCTCGCTCCGGATAAACCGATCACCAAAGTGAATCTTTCTTGATTCTGCGCATTATCAACTTTATATTTTATTTTAGCATAAGTGGATTTACTACATGTATTTATTATTCTTAGTATATTTTCTTCTTTTGTCAGTTTCAGGCCTTATTTACGTATATTTTATAATTATTTTATTAACAATTTATCAAAAATATAATGTTTAAAAATATTATTTCATGTTGCTACGTAAAAAATTTGTTAAATTTTTAATTTTCGCTATATACGATATATACATTTATTTTTAATAAACACTTTTACTATTTCAACATAGACTAGTCCTTTAGTCTTAAGTTTAGTATTTGTAACATTACTGAACATGATGCATAAAAATTGAATACGTTATAATAAATAAAAAAATAGTGAAAGTAAACAGTGTTATTATTTTTAATAGTATTTATTTATTAACACTCCATTTTAAACTTGTTTATGTGTAATTTTTAATAAACAGTCTTTGCCATGGTTGTTAAAGAATCTGTCAGTAAGGATATTATTGTTCTTATGACATTTTTGTTAATGGTTCGTCAGACCGTATACATAAATAAATAAACTGATACCCTGTTGGTGAATTAAACTCATCCCTCTAGCTTAAGATTGAAATATTTGTTTAAAAAATGCATATTATATTATCTTCACGGAGCTCATGAAAAAATTAAATGTTTTCCTTCTCCCATAATAAAACTGTATCTCAGAGTGGGGGGTGTCCCGAGGGTAGTAATGTGAAATGGAAATTTGGTTATTAAAAAACGCTTTGACTTTCATCAGAGAATTTTAGGGGACGGATCAATGAGGAGGCTTTTTACTGGCTCACGTATTTATTGGAAATATAAGTCAGGACACATCGCGTGCTGGGGATTTCATCTAATTATAAATAGTTTATCATCGCAGACAAATATAATATTTTGTATTTTGTCGTAACTGGTATTTATTCTGAACTACATCACTTCAAAAGATATTTTACTATACCGATATTAATTTTATTAATTGTATATTAAGTGTGAATTGTAGTAATATAGTTAGTATAATAGTAGTTAGTCGTGGAGTGGCCTTCGTCAGCCAATTAACTGATAATTGCACTCGATGATATCAATGTGATATTGGACCTCAAAAATGTTACTATTAATAGTTAATGTCATATTTATTATCAAGTTTCTACTGATGAATACAGTGAATCTAAAAAAACACTTTTTCGGCTAACGTGATTCAAGGGCAAACTCTGGTCACATCACATATTTTATTCACAATAACATAATTTATCCCGACATTGAATGCACGTAAAATGCCTTTTGCATCTTCTTTCTTGATGTCAACATTCCTCTGAGGGAGATCACATAGGTTACTTATTAAGCGCATTACTAGCCAAGGTAATTGTGAGGTGCCGATGCTACCGTGGACCCGAGCTGCACATGCTCGCGCCAGGATGCATCTCCTGCTCCAGGATTATCCGAGCGCCATCTTGTCTAAGCCATATCCAGATCGTCCGTCCATCGGCCATCATTGCAGCGGAGTCTCTCCTTAACCCGCGGGTGGATTAGGCCCATATATATTAGGGTCCACCGAGGTAGTTTCACTCTTAGTTTTCAATATCTCCCGTCGCCATTTACTTCGCAAGAGCGGCCCACCGACTACTACCAGACTCCCGAGCGTCTCTCGAAAGAATGATGTGCAGACCTTCTCCTCAGCCGTCCGTCTTTTTTCAACCTCCGAGCCGCCAATTACCGTCTTGTCGCGTCGGTGCGCAGATTCAACATCATAAGTATTTTTAAAAAAAATTATAAATCCAATGCTCACGTTACGATTTTTTAAGAATAACGTATAGGGGCAGAAATAGGCATCATACGAATTATCATGAAATTAAACGTGTGGACAAGAAAACGTACGAGAGTCGCAGATATAACAGAATTCGCCAAGAAAATCAAGATGTGATAGGCTACCCTATAACCCGCTGAAACGATTAAATCATCAAACATAAACATGGACAGACAAAAATGGGTAACACTTGGAGAGACATACATAGAAAACACAGCTGATGGTGATCGCCGGTATTATGCAAAATAGTTAATCATTAAATGGTTAAAGTTACATAGTACGATTACATCAAAGAAGATTGTTTGATGTTTCGAATCGAACTTAACTTTATAATATTCTAAAAGCTTTGAAGGTTTTGGTAATTAATGCACGCTTCTATTTCAGTCAGCAAACTGAGTAGAATCGAAGTGGGAGTGCAGAACTCTCATAACGATTTCGGGATAGGATGGGACCCTTTGGGGTTTCTTTCATCACTGCAACGCGTTTAATATTAAATTGTAAAAACGCTTTACACAGGTGCGTATAACAAAATACTATGAACTGGCGTTAAAATCGGCGTAACTATGTAACACGGTTACGCAGTTACGCAGTTACGCCGACTAGATTATAATGTCGTCAATTTGGATATGTTGAGCTTAATGAGTGGTGCCATTACAGCATTTTACATGTTTAGCTCACGGACACGCTCGTCGCTGTAATGGAATTTTTCCAAAAACATTAACAATACAAAACAACGAAAGAAAACATTCGTTCGTAAGAAGCTATAATTAGTTGTAAAAGTACATAATAAATTAAGTAACTTTTATAAAAACGGTAAAGTTCAGACTGTACCAAATTATGAGTTTTTTTCAATTGTTTGAAAATTTATTTTGCTTGTAAAAAATGACATTTGTTCAGCAATCGTTAAAATTGCCAACATCGATATAATAAGATTTCGATCTATGATGAAGATATCTCGGTGACAGTGTTGCGTGGATTGTGTTCGTTTTTATGCGATATTTCAGTAAAGGATCAGTTCAAATTGCTCCAACTATTTTGGGTCCGCGATAATCAATCACTTATATAATATTTGGACATTCAAAACAATAAATTAGCACCAGATCGCGATTATTCAAAATATAATTAATAGTCAACAAAAATAATTTTCGACCACAAATTTATTTTCTATTGGTTACTGACATCTTGATAGGGTTCGGTTAGGTTAAATTATCTAACATAACTTATAGATTGACGTTTAAACTTTGGTGCTCAATAATTATTTTTGATAGCAAATAATAAAATCTTTATATTTGATGAAGCTAACAGGACAAAGTAGAGTAAAAAGTGAGTTAAATATTTCTTGGCGGAAAACGATTAAGCCTCGGGGATCGAATCATTAATCGATTATATTAATTTTATGCTGGGCTAATAACGATATAATGTGTTAGAGTAACTAATATCTTAATATTAAAGTAAACTAACTACAGGACTAGTTCTTATAGTCACAACAACTAAGCCACCCTTCAGCTGTCATTAAGCTGTGGCACGCCGTTTTGGCGCTAGTTTCGTTATTTACAGTCATCAAATCATCAATCATCAAATCTCAAATCATTAATAACAAAAATTAAAACCTAATGTTAAATGTTGTAAACATAATTTTAAAATAATAAAACATAGTTATTTAAAAACCACTCTTCTCAGCGTATAACCAGTGGAGTAACTATGCCAATGCAGTGCATTGGGGCCCACGTAAGGTAGGGGCCCAACATTTTCGCATCCATTGATATTTTTGCGAGTATTCATTTCTCACGTGTATTATGAAAACATTATCAGTGTATATAGTAGCACAATACCGCTACTGTGACTAGTTAAGGATGAGACTATCTTCGGAAAGTGAAAAGTATTTTTAAATTGCAATTGGTTATAAATGTACAAGTACACGTGTATTTTTGAAATTAAGTGTGAATATTATACGTGTGAAAAAACTAATTTTGTTTTTACTATTTAATGGTTATTACTATAATTAATGCACGCTATACAGTAATTCGCATATCTTATATATAAGACTTATTAAGGGAGCTCTTTTTTCCATCTGCATCGGGTCCCAATTTTTATAGTTACACCATTGCGTGCAATACTTCATTTATATTCTGCTTGCTGTTTATTTCTATCTGATTTTGTTATTTGGTGTGTGACATACATACGTGGAAGCCCTGCTCGCGCCTCACAGATCCAGATAAAATATCACTGAACAGCCATACAGTCCGACTGGTACCCAACAAAATGCAGACATCAATACACCGCGATCGAACCAGTCCAAGAAGCCATAAAACTGATCATTCTTCTCCTGACCAGCTCCTCGGACGCGTTTTCTCGCACGCATCTCGGTACCTCCTTTAGTGAACTTCGTTTATCTTAAACTTTGTATAGAGCATCAAACAGTTTCATTTCATATTTTCGTAATCACTTTGTGGTTTAACATATTATATTAAAGAAAATAACAATGACTGTATGAAACCACGAAATTTCGCGGTTTCATACAAAGTTATTGTTATTTTATTTAATGGTTTAATTTCAATCGTGCTTCTTCTATAAATAAATGCAACTATCGTAAGTTCCGTTTCACTCATAATACGCCAGCTCTAGCCGCAAACACTCAAAAAAATACCAGCATCTGTATTGGTCAAATTTCATGCACATCCTTCCGATATATCATAAATACAATCCTCATATTGGTGACCCTTCCGAGTCTATAATAACTACTAAACACGAGTCTATAATAACTACCAAACAAATAATACTTAAATTTATATATTGTATGAATTACTATTTATAATGCGAACAATGCATAAAAGATGAAACATGAAATTATTTAATTATATAATATCAGTATGATAAAATATAGAGAATATTTTAGATTTTTTTTGGGCTTATTACATTTTATTGTTATCCCTAAAAACTTTTTTACCTGACAAGGTTTAAGCAAAAAATAATATTTTTTTTGTAAATAGAGGTAAATTGAAATGCGCGGAGAATATCTCGAAATTCAAACTGGAAAAATGAAGGCCCTCCCTTAATACAAGTACACTTTAAGAAAATTCCAAACATTTCTACGAAATAGCAATTTGAATTAAGTAAATATTTGTTAACATGAATCGCTAGGCCACCACCGAGATACGTTAGAGTCGAACGCTATTTATGGTACACAGATGATTCCGGTCGATGCCGCATAGCGAGGTGGTCATTTTGAATACCACACCGCGAGTGGCTCATGGATGTGGTATGTAGAGGGACATCGTGGATATCCATTCCTAAATACATGAAATATATCTTTAATTATTTACTTATTTTTGGATGCTAACATACGGTTCATATTAGAATAGTTATCGATTATTATTCATCCCTATTCGTTATCGAAATGTAGTTAAATCTGAATCATTAAAAAAGTATTATACAACGTGTTTTAATATGTAAGTAATGTCAAAGTCGTAAGGGTTTGAAAATAGGTTGAAAAGGTTTTGGTAATCACGTGTGCTGTTCAGTTCATTTAAACCTCATGCGAGCAATTAAGGGCTGCGAGAGGGGGTTGGCTGCGGGAGTAGCTTGTAGCAATTATTAAGTTACCAACGAAATTTCACTGAAGCTATGAAACAACGAAGATGAAATGAGAGAGATGACTATACTTGACTAATGAACCTTGTCAATATTCAAACGTAGAGATTCTGGAAGAAAATTTCATGAAATTTAGTTAACGTTACATTATGTTAAAACGAGGCAAGTGATTATAATATAATAAGATTGTACATCTTTAAAGAGAGTACAACGTTGTTTATATTTATATCATTATTATCACGTAATTCGAAGAAGGGAGAAAAGTTCCAACAACAACGCCTTATTTCTGTGTCTTGAAAAACAACTTTCGCTTTTCTAGTTGGTCTGAGATGGTGAGTTGGTCTTATCAATGTCAGCCAGGTCGCTGCTCAACACGCAGTAATTTATTAATTTCATTTTATAAGTGATACACCTCTCTTTATTATAATACTTTACACCCTTCCATATCTTATTCCCTATGTTGCAGTTCCCAAATACTGCACTTATTCGGTAACTCGAGATCCAAGATATTAGCACAATGTAGGCCATGCATTACCGGTTTTCAGTAAACCAATTATTCCATTACCGGTAATTCTAGTAAATTATTTTTTTGCTTTTTAATGTGTTATATAATAATATTTTTGAACTACGATATTACATGAAGATATTTGCAGAAAGCAAGATCGTTTAGTGTTTTGTTGTACCTATGGCACGTGCTTTAGGGATCCAAGTTTAACCATCGATAAAACCAATAGTCCGGCTTACGGTATTTTATCGATTATTATTCATACTTTTAAAATTAGCAATATTAACTTGGTGGTTAAAATTCATATTTTTTATTTATTATCTTAGTTTTATTAACCACAATCGAGTTTAAAAAACATCTACCGGTTTCGGAAAACACCTTTTCCTTCTTCAGGATGTCATAACTAACTAAAAATATAGCATTGTTTCTTCACCAGAATCTATTTTTAAATTTTTTTTAAAAAAAACAACAATTATTTAAAAAATAAATTTAGTACCTAACTCAAATTGCTTCTCAATACAAATTTATTCGAATAATTTTTAGGAAAAATTTTTAGAATGGGACTCCTAGTTAAATTTAGTTGGCTGTTTAGAATTTCCTGATTACTTTTACATGCTTTATTTATCTCCAACGATTCCAAATTATTTAATTTGTGACCTACACCGTTTATATGCAAAATTGACAATCCCAATTTTTTATCAAAACCATGACTATTTTCTATCAAATGATTAGCAAATTCTGAAAACCCACTATTGTTCAAACATCTCAAATGCTCCTTTACTCTTATATTAAAATTTCTACCCGTTTTACCAATATAAAATGTAGCAAAATCCTTGCAACGAAGTTTATAGACGCCAGAATTGTTAAATTTATCATCTTTGTCTTTAGAATTTGAGTAAATATTTTTGTAGACAATTTGGAGAGAAAAATTTTTGATTGTGATTCTTCTTTGTTAAATAATGTTTTGTTATGGAAAAGGTATGTGGATGATGATGTATTGTGTATTTGGTCGGGCTCACAACGTCAACTAACTACGTTTCTAAATTTAATTAATTCATTTAATAATAAAATACAATTTACACTAGAAATGGAAAATAATTCTACCCTAAATTTTTTGGATCTAACATTGATTAAAAATAATAATAAAATTGAGTTCAAAATTTTTAGAAAACCAACTTTTACAGATACTATCATACACAATGAATCTAATCATCCATTATCACATAAACATTCAGGGTTCCACTCCATGATACATCGTTTAGTCAATATTCCTATGTTAACATCCAATTTCAATATTGAATTGAATACAATTAAAAAAATAGCAGTTAATAACGGGTATAATACATGTTTGATAGACACTATTTTAAAAAATAAATTAAAAGAATATAATAAAATCAATTTTTATATAAATCACAGATAAAACATAATGATAATAATGATAATTGGCGTAGGATTTTATACATAAATAACTTTTCGAAACAAATATCTAAACATCTACCACGAGATATTAGACTAGCATTTTTCATAAATAATAGTATAGGAAATTTACTCATAAATTCTAAAGACAAAAATGATAAATTTAACGATTCTGGCATCTATAAACTTAGTTGCAAGGATTGTGCTGCATTTTATATTGGTAAAACGGGTAGAAATTTTAATATAAGAGTAAAGGAGCATTTGAGATATTTGAACAATAGTGGGTTTTCAGAATTTGCTAATCATTTGATAGAATGGTCATGGTTTTGATAAAAAATTGGGATTGTCAATTTTGCATATAAACGGTGTAGGTCACAAATTAAATAATTTGGAATCGTTGGAGATAAATAAAGCATGTAAAAGTAATCAGGAAATTCTAAACAGCCAACTAAATTTAACTACGAGTCCTATTCTAAATTTTTTTCCTAAAAATTATTCGACTAAATTTGTATTGAGCAGCAATTTGAGTTAGGTACTAAATTTATTTTTTAAATAATTGTTGTTTTTTTTTTAAATTTAAAAATAGATTCTGGTGAAGAAACAATGCTATATTTTTAGTTAGTTATGACATCCTTAAGAAGGAAAAGGTGTTTTCCGAAACCGGTAGATGTTTTTTAAACTCAATTGTGGTTAATAAAACTAAGATAATAAATAAAAAATAAAAAAAGATTATTATTCATCCCTATTCGTTACGACAAATACTTTTAGTGTCCTCTAAAGTATCGTAAAGTCCAGTCGCACTATACATTGTCTCTTTCAACATTTCATCACTGCAATTTCATCAATTATTAAAATAGTGATACACTTATCTGTGAGGTAAGTGATTTTTAAATAATCTCTATTATTTAATTTATTACTGTTTTATTTTAAAAGGATTAAAAAGTTCGGATTGATTCTTAACAAAAAATTCGAATTTATTATGACAATTAGATATTAAATAGGTCGACAAATAAATGGTGCGATAATGCATCAGCCTTTGTTCAAAATAACGGCATTTGGAAGTAGCCGATTTTTTTTTACATATATGCACATAATATTGTATGTTGCACCTTCATGATTTATTTTTATTAAAAAGTTTTTTTTTCAATTTGTTGATTTATATCACAATATAATGCCGTAATATTTAATTTTCTACATCTTCATAATTACCGGTAAATCGGCATTAAATCGGTAAAAAACGAGTTTTAGTGCTTTACCGATAATGCCATTAGCAGTATGTGATGATTTTAATATTTCATCTCGAAGACATTGATAATATTCAATTTTTTCAACGTTCAACAACTACTGGAGTAGCTTTCTATAATTTTCTAGTTCAATATAATTTCACGTCTATCTCTTACCGTACGAATCTACACTCGTGGATCTTTTCTATTTGATTACTTTAGATATGATTGTTGAATTCGATAATTTTTCCCACCAATCTATTCTATTTCCGTCAATTTAATTTTAAATTAATTTGCTTCATATGTTTTTCAAAGTACAATTACTTTATTCTACTTACTGTCACAATATTAATGCTGAACTCAAAATAATTATTTTGCACACATTTAGGTTATTAAATGTAGATTACTAAAGTAAATTGATTATTGTTTATGCCGGTTACCAATAACTTCACTCGGGATAAATAGAATAAGGAATTTAAAGTTTTCTAATTAGAATTTTACAAATTTTAGATTTTTTGGTCCATTCTATGCATTTTACGTATCACGTTAACTTTGTTTTTCGAGATGACCTGAGTGATTCACTGTACTTTTTTCTATAAAATTTAAATACCCTCTTTAATTATTCGTTAACTATAAGATAAACTGTTTTTATTTTTATTTTAGAGATATGTAGCTCTAATTTTTCGGAGAAAATTTGAGACACGTGTTTCTAGATGTATGTTTTCTGCCATAAATTTCTACTAGCGTAGATTTATGAAGTACAAAAAATTTTATTATTTCAATTTTTGTTTTGTTCTCAAGTCCTATGCGAAATGTTTAATTTAATACTGTTAATGGTTTTTAGTCTTTAATAAACCATAAATTTCCTGTTTTATCTTTAGTGTACTACCTACTGCTGTAACTCAAACTGATAAAATAAGTTTGGATAAAATTTAAATTATAAAAATGTATCAAATTGTAGCCGAATATATATCACATTAATTTTTCATTAAATATTTTTAATGGACAGAAAAAATAAAACTACCCTGTAGACTGTTTAAAATACAACAAAAAAATTTTCCAGTACAAAAACATCAAAAGTATTGATAGAATAATAAATAAGAAAGAAACAATTTAACGTCATGAATATTATAAAAATTTACCAATTGAAAATATATAATCTATTACAGTCTAATAATTTGGTAAGAAACTGTACACATAATAAATGAACTTGTTTAACTTTTTTCGTAGAAAAATAATAAGAGCACAAGCTATAAATTAAATAATACTTGATTATATTGACTTTTGTAGAAAAAAATTAAAAGGCTGTTTAAACAAATTACTAAGTATTATATTTTAAGTAATAGGTATCTTTATTTTTTAATATTATATACACTTATATTGCTCGTGCTGGTAGAAATTGATTGAGTTCTGTTATTTTCAAGCGTAAGTAAAAAATAAGTGAATGAAATATTAGTAAAAGTTTTTCCATAGATCAAGTTGAATTATATCTAACGCACATTTAATATGGATAAAATGTAAATTTGATTTTGGTGTTGAACAATATTTTCATAACAAAGTTTCGCGTACATTTTAATTTGAAACAAACTTTAAAGGCATATCTTGCTGGTAATCGTTTTTAAACCGTTTTCTGAAAAAGGTCGGAAGTAATATATTTTCCGGATTCTTAAAACGCTTATCATGTAAGATATTACTTCCATTCTAAGAAAATAGGTACGACGTAAAAAAATAAGAGGCTTTAAAAATATTCAATCCGGAAAAACGTATAATATCTACTTATTCTTCTCGGCATTTTTAATGAAGGTCGTAAAGGCTTAAATGTTTGAAATGAATGCCCTGAAATCTTGGGTCATCATCATCATCAACTTATATCTACCCAATACGTTGTGAAGACCTCCTTAATCTGCAGACATGCATACGTACATACATTTATTATTCCTTCGCCTATGGGTACATATTTATTTTGCATTTACATTTTATAAATGCGGCTTATTGTGATATTTCAAACTTGAAACTTTACTTCATTAATCTTTAAAAACAACTAACTTTGTAAAAATCACATTGATTTATTTAACGTCAATCGGTTTCGACACTATTGTTTCTGCGTCAAGGCGAACAAAATCTTAACTGTCTTAACATGTTTTTATTTTTTTAATAACGAAATAGGCAATTATAAAATTTCTATCATCACTTTACTATGTACTGATTTTTATTATGTTTTTGTTGGACTATTATTTATCAGGATCATTAAAAACCTGTTGATAATATGTCTCCTAAAAATAAAAAAATGCAAAACATTTCCACAGAGTAGTTACTGATGAAGAAATAATAATATCAAAATCGGTTGACATTAAATTAATAAAAGTTTGTTCATTTAAATAATGCACAATATGTCTAACCGTAAGATAATTATTATCAAACCTTTCATCGACTACATCTTGTAAAATTTAATTTGTTGAATATTTCGACGCGCTTGTTAGTCTAGCAGTAAGACGTTCGCCTAGTGATTAAGTAATCCGGGTTTGATTCTCGTCTGCAAATCGCAAGAATGTTTAGTGTATTATTTTTATTTTAACAAGGACGAGAAATTATCAGAGAATAAATATTTTTTAAAACCTTTAGAATGTACCTACAATAGCAAAATATATTTACTTTATAATGAAAGAATGATATTATAGTATAAGCATGCATACATATGTTTCGTAAATAAGATTAAAGTCATGTATGCAAGTTATAATTTAAAACAATTTTTATAAGAAAAGCTTTAAAGTAAATATTTTTATTAAATTATACGTAATTTAATAAATACGTAATATACTGTGCTAGCAATGACGCGATACAAGTACGCTATCTTCCATAGTCACTTGTTACGTCGTGCGCTGTCACCAGAGGATGGGATGCCAGCGCACCACGCCACCAGCTAGTCTCAGTCTGTGGGTCACTAAGGTTTGGTGTCGGAATGTCTATCTCAGGTGTGTGGGGGAGGTTTTAGACAATAATAACACTCGCTTATAACATATCATTTACACTTTAATCACATAACATAACCACCCGACATTCAACGCACGATAACTGTCTTTGACATCTTCTTTCTTGATGTTGACTCTCCTCCTAGTGAGGACACTAATGTTGCCGATTCAGCACACCTCGATCTCAACCTGTTAGCCACGGGGTGCCGCGGCTTTGGTCTCTCTGAAGTGATCTCGTCCTTTAGAATACTACCCCGCACCCATCCGGTCATTGCGAAGTCCCTTCTTAGATGATTTGCACGGGCAGAACAAGACCCAAATCTCTTGTTCTGCCGCGAAAATAGTCCTCCAATTCGATCTCCATCGCCAATTTTCAAATCTCGGCGGAGCGCCGCTTGGCGTCCACCCACACGCATCGCACAGCTCGGGCGCTCGCTACGAAGTCCCCCTCTACCTTCCTCCGACCTCTCTCTGCACCGGCCGCGCCTACTCGCGTCGGTAGATGGCGCCCTCGTCCTTGGCGCGTATTTTCGAAATGTTACACACTGCATTAAAACGATTATCAAATAAACAAAATTAAAATACAATATTATCTATTTTTAAGTGCTAACTATCATCTATTTTTAAGTACTAACTATCACACCGAAATTAATGTATTTTGATGTAGCAGTGCATTTAAACTGTCAATAATTAATAATATTGTGAAATATCAAAGTATTTTTTTGTTAATTGCAGAACTCCTAAAACCAACAGCAGAATTTAATTGAAGGCCAAATAATGTTAGTAATTATTTCCTTCGGGGAACTTGCTGAACACTGTATGTTGTCGGTTACATCATGTGTGCACTTCTTCTTAAAATGAAATTTACCTGCCCCCCACTCGTATTTATCAACTTTGAATCACCCAGTTTCACACAATCGTTCGTCGAGTTTTTTTGGTTTAACTTTTAAACGAAGTCTTTTCGGACCCAAGATAACTGGAACCTTTTTACTCAGAATCAAATCTCCCTCAATACCTTAATTTTAGTTATATTATATATTATACTAACGTCTGTGTAACGGCGCTCTCGGTTGCGTGTCAGCGCCCGGGTGTTAATAGTGTGAGCAATGAGAAAATGTCGTGCGGAAAATATGCTTTCATAATTCTAAACAAATTATATACAATATATCGCCTAAAATCTTGATGCCCCAGCTAATTTTAGATTTGATTAAATATTACAAATTGTTAGGGTTTTTTCTAATAATAGTCAAGGTAATTTATTTTTAATACCATTATTAAACAGGGTAGTTCCATATATTATATTTACACTAGAAAAGGATTGAGGTCTTAATGAAAATACTAAAAAAAAAATTACTAGACCGAAAACAGAATACTCTAAAACCAATCATCATATTGTAAAATTATTATATATAACGAAATTATACAATACTTAGATTCCAGGCAGGATTTCAGTACTGCGAGAATTCGGAATATTGTTATAAACACCGTACGCTGTTCTGTCACATGTTATCATCGGCTTTAGAACCAGTGCACCTTGCATTGCAGTAAGTGCTCGTCTCAACACAGAATTTCTCTAGTGAGACGGGCACATTCCAAACAGATTTTAACATAGTATTATATAGTTACTAATAAAATAAATAAATAAAAATAAATTATATTTAAGATATTTTTCCCGCTGAATAGAAACACTTCATTTTATTTCTGGTTAATGTTTTTTTCTCAACCTGGCTCTTATGCTAATGGCTTGAACTTTACATTAGATTTTTATTTGTTTCACTTTCATATTAAATATTTATTTGTTGAAATATCTATAAGGGCTGTTAAAGTACCCGTTAAAAATGTGTTTCAATAAAATAAATATATAAATAAATGATACATAACACCATTAATAAATAGAAAAAAATGGTATTGTCATTACAGAAAAATAACAGTAAAATCATATTTTAATTTGTTGAATTTATATATATATATATATATTAAATATTTCTAATTATTTTAAGATTATTAGAAGATCACGTTCTTATTGTGAAGTTGTAATTATTCAGAACGTAGATCTGTGATATTTTAAATCATAATAAAATGTACTAATTAGAAAGATTACTCAAAGGTATTTGAGATTCCGTAAAATCAATGTAAATGGCTTTCAAATAATGGAACGATAGATGTATTAATTTGAAAAAGTATAACATATAGGTTCGAAAATTTATGGTCACAAATAATGTCGTAGCGTAGTTGGAAAATGCATAATGCATATTTTTCGATTAAATTAATTTTATATGTATATCTTTCTAATAAATAAAAAAAACAGAAAATATTTAAAACACAAATTAATATATGGATTACCTTACAAACAAGCAAAATATTTTATTATTTTAATGATTATTATGATTATTACAATAATATTGATGAACTTTGATGATTATAATTAAGGTGCTTGTTTATACAGGGCTGCTTTTATGAGAATTTTAACATTTAAGGGAATAAAATAAAATGATGTCTTTAACAAATGAGTACATTGTCATGTAATAACTGACCTCGCAGGCACCCTACGCTCAGTAATACCGACCAGAGAGATACGGAGAAATTAGCTACGAGAGAATCGACGGATGAGAAGCGGGGAGATCGGGTCGGATGAATCGACAGCGAGGTCGTCGGCGGGAGTTCCAGCGGGATAAAGATCCCTGAACATTTCTTTGCAACTTGTTAAGTATTTATTTGTGATGTAAATATAATGTACAAAATATTTAGACAGTGTTTTAATGCTTACTACCGCTTCCATTCTTCTGAGTCATCTGCGTCACATGACACGTGCTTACACTAAACTAGGCCGGTGACAGTGCAAACTGTAACATATTGTATGAACCTTTCCCTAGATCATTTCATTAATTCAAATTAATTAATGAACTAGAAAGATATACAGAAAAAAATTATTTTCCGAAAATAGATTTTTTTCTGTATGTCTTTCTAGCTGATTCATTAATTTGTATTAAAATACCATAGAAATATGTTCTAAAAATGCAACAACTTCACAACAAAAGCTGTACTCATTAAAAAACAAAAAGAATATACCTGTATTATATATAGATATATGCGTAATTAATGTGGCGTGAAATGGAGTAAAGCGACCAATTACCATTACGAAGTCGGAAATGTGAGTACTATTCGATTCTCACTTTACCCAAATTACCCGATACATTTCTAGAGAGTAACATTTTAATAGCTATCTCTGTCGACTATTATGGATATCATTCTGTTGGTTCGTAGTGTAATCATTATTATGCAGGCATTCATTTGTCGTTACGAATCACCGATGCCCAATGCGAAATTCTTAACTATTCTTCCTTCCATGTTGTATCAATTTAAATTATTTTCACCGGGTATGACACTAAAGTAACAATCACATCCTGAAGTATATTATATGCGACGTAAATGATATTCATCCTCGGTACACGTTTAACCTTTAAAGTTCCTAGTCACGGACACTGTTAGTAAGACAATTCCAGTATTGACACCTTGCATATCAAAAACGACGTGCAGGGAGTTCACAAAGGGAGTGATGACTTAACGTATTATAAAATAAGTGTATATTATTTGTTTCTTCAATATTACCAAAATTACTTTGTGGCTACATATTATATAAATAAGTTTTATCATATTATTTAAATATTATCTTTGTTCAAAAATATTATAGATTCATATTCTCAGGTTATTTAAACATTCATATTTTACAAAAGATCATAAATTAAAAGTTTTTTTAAACTTGAGGTGTTTTGTCTAGCAGGGGACAAATTTACTAACCTACATTTTATGATTTCCTTATGTTCACTGATCCATCCGTGTCATATAGCAACATAAAACAAATATATTCTGACAACTGTTCATATGTCACGGCAACGTAAAACAAGTTCACGAACGCAAATCAAAATCGAGTGAAAGTGTGCGGTTATTAAAGTATTTGTTTTTACCTACTTACGTTGTGCATAACTGTTTCGTACTTGACTTTTTAGTACGTCTTTAGTGTACACCTCGTAATGTAAAGGTCTAAAAAATAGACTGTAACAATTCATATTTTATTATAATAAACTACAATTTAGTACAAGGTATATCACTAGTATAGGTCAAGCTATAGTCGATGAATCGCAGATAAAAGAGACGCGCGCACTCCTGCGCGCCGTTTTTATAACCACACATACCCGCACCGGCGGTGCGGCACACATACACACATTTCAAGGACATCACAATAATGTTCCAATGTTTTTGTATAGTAAAATTTAAAAGGCAACCGATATATTAGGTTAGCGTAATGTGTAAATTTTCTTTGAAATGTACGAATTAGGTGGATATGTGACTTTTTTCAGATGGTACATTTTTAAATATCACCAAGTCCACATCTATTATATTTTCAGAAATTTTAAAATCTGCTCGCTGTACCTAATGTTTTACTCTAGGTAGATAATTTATTTAAATTATAATATTTTTTCACAAAACCCTTTCTGTGTACTAGTCTTAATACTAGTCGTATAGTATTTTGTTTATTTTTAGGTAAATTAAGGTCGTAAACTAATTCATTTTAATATAAAAAATAGTGTTTTCTAGTCAATTTTATAAGAACTAATAATTATTTGTACCCTTACAGCCTTTTTAAAATGGATACTGACAATTTTATTTAAAAAAATCGTAAACAATAAAAACATTGTGATGTGTTCAAAAATAAATGTCAACCCATTACTGCAAACTCTAAAAACTCTATGCCAAAATTGAATATAAAATTCGCTCAACGTACTTTCTTATTTTATGCTCCGAGAATATTTAATAAATTGCCACTAGACCTTAAAGGGTCTAAAGTGATTAATGACTTCAAACCAAAAATAACAAAGTGGTTGCTTGATGTGGGTAGAAAGCAAAATGAAATCAATTTGTCATTTGTGCTAACCTAACCCCACTTTCTCGTCACCGACTATTGTATATTACTGAAAATAATAACTTTTTTTCAATATCTTTTTATAACTTCTGATTATAATTTTTTTATATAACTTTTTATAACTCGATCATTATACTTACTTACCTTTTAAAATTTACAACTTTTAAAAACTGCACAGGTAATTGCTTTAGAACAGACCACGCCTAGTAAAGCAATTACCTTTATTTTTCATATGTACTATTTATGCTATAAAAAAAATTATCAAACTATTCAATTGACTTTATGTCATATAATATACCCAAAAAAGTGGAATTTTTTACAGCCTACTTACACATATGCGCAATTGAGACTTTATGTCTCGGCTTTGTCACCTGTCTACTATTTAGTATAAAAATGCTTTGTTTTCTGGACACGACTAACTCTTTCTTGCGCGTAGACTTTAAACGCGACTAAGAGCAACTTATGTTTGATTCCATGAATTCACTTTTTTAGTAAATTTATCCTATTATTTGGTCGGTACGTGAAATTGCGGATCGTTAAGGGAGATGAATGTTATAACCGTATTAAGTCCGTAGAAGTTTATAAAACGTTCGATTGTTCTATTTCTATTTGTTTCACCCCATCCAATTATGCCATACTTGAGTACGATTGCTATATTTAATTCACGTGTTATTTTACACAATACAATTTTAAACACCCGATACCGTCCCGCTGTGCTGTTTCACTGCCTTACAATTATTTCAGTAGCACTATTCCCTTTCTAAGAAAAGCTAAGGATCTTCACGTTTCGCAGTGTCAAGTGTACTCAGAAAAGGGGTGTTTTACTAAAGGGGTGAGGTGTGTAAATACTGACGTCACAGAACAAGAGGGGTGCTAAATGCTTAGTCATAATTATTAGGGAGGGCCTCTGTTTAACATCACTTTGATTTAAATTTGCGGAACTGTTTTCGAACAACTGGCAAAATGGATCTACTCATATTAAACAGTTATTATATTACGTAAGAAATTATTATATTATTTACATGAATATATCATGAGATTATATAAAACACATTGCCGCACCAGTCACGGAGGGAATTAAGGGAAGAATTATTACATCATTGATATTCATTTGTTGGTTTTTGGTATATTCTCTGATAGCAACCATATAAGCTAGAGTTATAGAGAGATTATGAACCCTTACAGTATCACGAGAGAAGAAAATTGATGCTTTTTAAATGCAGTGTTGGGGGGACATACTGAACAACCGTGGAAGTGTGAAATATATATATTTTAGAAGAGCTTAGTCCCTAATAGGTAAGCTCATCTGCAGTATCTGACAAATGTTGGAATGAAGTGAGTTTTTGATGATTGTTATCAAATCAAAAAGGATGGTATTTTAGAAATATGAAAGTCACTAAAGTGCCAATGGTAAATAATAAATGTTTATAACAAGTTTGTGTATTTGGAAAAAGCGTTCGCTAGGGACGGCGAGGTTGAGATTGATATTGAAAGGAGAATAAAGTGTTGATTATCGCCAAAAGGATTTTGTTACACGAATAAAGGTGAAGAAATACACAATGGAGTTTCGGTTTCGATACAAATCTATCGAGAATGAAGACTGGAATTTGCAAAAATATAACGAAAGTAGACTGAATATGACAGAATGTCTATTTAGTCATGTGGTACATATAATATGAGCGAAGAGAGGATAGGATCGGAGGGTGATATGATTAGATAAACTAAATACATTTTTTAAATACTGTTAAAAGGTTCAACAACTGAAGAGGACGCATAAAAAAAGATGTTTTAAAGTGGTCAAAGAGAGAATGGTGTGCTAGGACAGGAGAGTGTGGCGTTCTATCCTCTCTATGTATCCTTGAGTGGAAACGGTGTGTTGTTAATTTGTTACTAAGTTAACTACGATGACCAAAACTTGAAGGAACGTGTGGTCGTCGGGTAAGTGGAGAGCAGGCAGATAGGAGGCCATCAAATACTCGCTAATGCACGTCGTTCAAGCGCTGCTTTCGTAATGCCATGTGATGCAATCGCACCTTAAGTGTCAAAAATATAGGAACAGAAAAAAGGGACTCACTGAATTCTGCTTCTCCCGGGTCGCTCAATCACCTCCGGATGTAGTGGACTGTGTAGAATTATATCACTATTTCGATAAAGATTGACACATTGACTTACGGGGTCTTTCAAGGTTGATGACAACGTATACCGTTCTAATTCAAGGTCGTCGATCGACTGACCGCTCGCTAGCGGTAGGGGAGGAATGGGAAGATGGGAGGCACTAAACCTTAATTCGTTCAAGGTATATCATATAAGTCTAAAACAGCATGTGACTCCTTACATTTGAAGAAAGAGAGATTCGTACTGATGCAGATTGTCTAATGCGTGCTACCTATAAATTTAAGTATGATATCTACCCTAAGAACGTATTAATGGAACAAAAAAGATAAATTATTTATTTTATCAAGTAATTAGATAAAAAAACTTCATAAGAGTGGAAGGGATAACGTGGATAAAGTTGATTCTTTGCAATCGAAGTTTAAATTTAACTTCTTATATAATTTAATTAAATAAATTTAATACAAATTAAATTAATCAACTAGAAAGATATATAACATAAAAAATGTACCTATCGAAAAAATATTTAGTTGCTGCGGGGATCTCCCGTGTTCTCGTTAATGAATAAATTTAGTTAATTTTTACATTAGTAATGGAGAGAAATAATAAATAATTGGAAAACCTATTAGCATAACCAAATTTATGTTAATAATAGTAAATTATATTCCAGCGAGTGGGTTACCTAAGACTAATTTGGGTTAAATAGTAACAGAGTGTTGTTTAAGTTTAAAATACATTGGGCCATCGAGTACTGATTCAACGTAAGAAGGAGAAAAATGTAAGCGCTTTGTCGAAATTATGGACTCTGGACCCTACACGGGATCTTAAAAATTTAAGGATGAAAATGATGATGATGATATTTTTAATCTCATTGTTGAGGTTATATTTTGAGCAACAAATAAACGTACAAACCTGAAACCATAATTTATCAAATATATTATATTATACTAAATTTTGCACCCATATATTTAATAGTATATATAGATAATAGATAACTATTTTAAAAGCAAAAGAGTGGGTAGGTAGAATACGCTTCCAAATTCTTCGGCAGTGGAGTCAAAGCTTGGAACACTTTTGAAATTGTTTGGGAACCTTAAAATTTCTAACAATTTCTCATCATTTTCCAGAGACAACCAACTTTTGCAAGACTGGAATGTGGACTCGTCTATTTTGGTCAAACAAAAACTAAACCTCTCTGGAATATTTAGCGAGACTTCTCAGGTTTTCCCGCTAATTTAGAGTCTACTTCTTGATACAGCAGGCAAAGGTTGACAGCAGATTAAAGGTGGTAGAAATGTGATATTCCAAATACCATGAGCGAATTATAGCGAACTTTTTATTTTATTTTTTATTTTATTCAGAAAACATAGTTAATTAGTAGATACGGAAATCACGTTACCAATAATTTAACCAATTGACTAAACAGAAAAAAAAGAAAATAATAATTTTAACATAAAGAAAAAAGTTATAAAAAAAAAAGTAAGAGAATATTCGAGGGGAAGGGAAAAGGAAAATGGAATAGGGAATAAGATCTGAGTGAGAAAAATAGAAAGAAAACAGTTTTAATATCATGCCAAGATATAAGCATTATTGTACGCACTTTTTATGCGTGATTTTTAATGTCGTATATTTGAAAGTACTTTGCCATCTATGAACAGCAGTTTTCAGCTTAACAGTCATCCTATATCACCCTTAAAGCCTATCCCTATCCTTCGTGACATCATTTATATCAAATAACGAAAAATATGCGTGAAGATTATGAATGCTGGAGTAAGAAACGATGGTTAATGACTATTACTATTTCGGGGATCCTATCCTTACAGGAATCAAACGAAGTAATAAGCTACAACTAATGTAACGTTTTAAACATATTTAGACACTGTCTCCATTTCCATAGTCCTGGGTTTTGTTCAGAGTAACATATAGTGAGACTTTAGAATGTCGTGAGCTTAGTCTATTTTGTTGACCGCATCTTAAAAATGTTCTTGATAAAAACTCTTTAATTATATTAGTATAATTATTCCCAGCCATAAAACTGTTATGCAGTTTGGCAAATAATAAAATGTGTATGTACCTAGGTGATATATATTTTTTTTAAATTGTGACCGCTAGTTTATGTAATCAATTTTCTTAATGTATAGAATAATTATTTTTCTGTATATAGTGGATAACCTTTCTTTACTGTGCAATTCGTGAAGAATGGAGCGATTCATTCACGTCATTGTCCAGGAGGCACCACCATTATAGTGGATAACCTTTCTTTAATGTGCAATTCGTGAAGAATGGAGCGATTCATTCACGTTATTGTCCAAGAGGCACCACCATTATAGTGGATAATCTTTCTTTAATGTGCAATTCGTGAAGAATGGAGCGATTCATTCACATTATTGTCCAAGAGGCACCACCATTATAGTAGATAACCTTTCTTTAATGTGCAATTCGTGAAGAATGGAGCTATTCATTCTCGTCATTGTCCAAGAGGCACCACCATTATAGCCAGATCGCTTATTTTTAGATCAAAAATAGGGTATTTTATTTGCATATGTACATTAATTATTACATGTTTTATTTTTATTTGTTCCCTGCCCACCTCACTAAATCAGAGTAGAGGCAAATGAAATTTTATTTTTCATCTTTAGATTTTTTATCTGATAAATAGAAAATAATATCGCCAAACTTTTATCTCTTTCCTATTGGGGTGAAATTTGTGTAAGTATTTTATATTTTTAGTATAGTTAATTCTACACCGTTTAAAAGTTGTAAGAACTTTACTGAAAAACTATAGGTACAATGAGTGCTCGTTGCTCATACCTGTAGACGGGGGTTAACCTACCTTTGGACGTTCATTTATTTATAAATATAATATTATGTAAGATACAAATACACGTTGATTGTTTATAAAACGTTTAATATTTTGTTTCATAATTTTCTGAATAACATGGGATGACGGTAATTAAACAAGCCTATTAAAATAACGATTTAAAATATTATAAAAAATTATAGTAAGAGAGCTTGATAAAAAATAAAATGTCACTAAACTTCTTAGTTATGTTTGTTTTTTAAATAAATATTATACAGTTCTTGTGAATTCACACAATTATTTGCATCAGATTCTTCTAATAGGAATTTATCGCCATCCTCTACAACTTAAATATTTTCTTTGTGTTGTTTCGGTATCCATTCTACATGAAAATTATTCTTGCACAGTTGAGTGACTTATATTTATTGATCAATCGCTTGCATATATAACATGCTTCAACTACTTCATCCATAGGGGCGTTAATTTTTGTACCTTTCTTTTCTTTCATTCGTCTATATAAAATTTTCTATAATCCGTCCGTAAGTATTTTTGATTTTTTTTTCTTCCTACCTCCCCGATTTTTTATTTTTCCATGTCATATGGAAATGGCATAATCACTTAGACTCACTTAAGATTATTAGATGTATACCCGAAGAAGTTAGTGGAATAAGAGTATCTACTAAAACAATGTCTTCTCAATTTTCTTCTGTAGCTGGAATGACCGGGGACATTATTTTTTGTTTGGATAGTCGGTACCATATTTAGACGATGAGTGGGGTGGATTGTGGTCTATCAGTAACGTGAAACTGTAAATAATGTTCTGCGTTGGAATATATTTGTATTCACTTACCAAATTCCTGAAGATTTATAACCGCTATGTTTTAATAACTAAATTGTCCATATCATAGGTAAATATTGACTTACCAAATTTTCGGTTTGTATCTTTGAACGCGTCCAAAGACACGAAGGTAAAATTGTCCAAAGGTGCGATGAGCACATAAAATTAAAATATCATTAATCGTATAAATTTAAGGTTAAAAATATACAAAAGTAACAATTGAATCAAATAGAGTTATTCCTAGCTTACTAATATATAATGAATTTATATAAGAAAATCTGTGAATATTTATTAAAAATAATTTACGAATGTGTAAAATAAAAACACTACAAAATGATATATTTGACTCAACAGTACTGCTGCCTGATGAAAATATAATACGCGTGTATTTTTATATTTAATATTTTGAGATAAATCAATGTAAATCAACGGTCGAAATATAAAATTACAAAAACCATTAAATATCGCGTTATTCTTAAAAATTGTCGATTTCATATTTCCGTTACGGTGTAAAAAAAGTTTTCTGTTTCAGTGGAAGATGACAAAGTTACCCTTAAAGAAATGTGTTGACATATTGGCTCGCGTCCTTTTCCAAAACATTAAGAATAATGTCAGACAACTGTTTGACGAAAAAGTAACCAAAAAAATATGTCATACTCGTTACCATAGTGACAACATACTTTAGGTACAGAATTTATTTGTGAATTCAGTACTTGTGTGATACCTACGTAAAAGATTGAATTAATAAAATAATGCACATCTATTAGGTACCTACTTACATAAAGCGCAATGCTAAGCAAACGTTTACTAATAAATGAAATTTTAAAATATCAATGAAACGTAATACAAATTTATTTCTTCCTTCCTTCGCCGTGAACTGCATACACACATACACACACATAAACACATCACGTCTGTGTGTATTGACTCATTCAATTTTTTTTCTTATTATGGTTTGAAAATAATTTGCATCGGGAGTGATTCGTTCACAATGATAACAATCTAACATATTATTATTTCCTTACTGCGCTTTATTCGGTCGTTGCCCGCTGTAGGTAAATTTTTTGGTCATGGCATTTGAAGAATGTATTGTGTACCGATACACGTCAATATCATTAAATATTAAACAAATCTATGTACTATTATATCGTAATAATAAAAAAAATTATACTAGCAACAGATTCGTCAGTGGCTGACTATACAGTACCGTGAGTAATAATCGATATGAACAACCGACAATGCGGGCCAGGCAAGAATTGTGTGGTATTTAATTTTATCTGCCTACCACGGGAGAATCAGCGTTGGATAGTGAGCGTACAAAAAATATTATTTTTATCCGGAATGCGTATCATACTAATATTCTCGCTGCTATAAACTAGGAACTGTGAAATATCGGACTAACGTGGTGGTCTTCCAGGACTCAAACCCTTGACTATTTGATTACTGAACGAGTGTCTTACCGTTTGAACATAGCGTGAGATATATTTTAATTAATAAATTAAAAAATACAATATAATTATACGCGTTTGGGATAACTGCGTTACCCCGCAATATAAACATTATATCTCTAATTTCAGATCCTTCAAGTTTTGTTACGAAATATATATTTTTTACGATTAAATAATTTTTAATTTAGTAAATTGAGCAGTGTGTACAGTTAAACATTGTAAGCGATAGTTACTTGTTTAATTGACCATAAAATGGCTATCAAATTTGCATGAAAAAAGAGAGTTTAGGCGTACGGCTGGCCCGTAACCAATATTTATTTGAATTATCCAGATATACGGAATGGCATGCATCAGTCATTCCGTACAATTACCAGAACGAGGGCTGGATTTTCCACCTTCACATTAAGCCTACTTTACATTCCAATTTCACTTTTATTAGTGTTATTTAACTACGTTTTTGCATCTACGTTCGTCGCGGGTCGCGCAATTACACGAGTCGTGTGAACCGCGCTTTAGTGCCCCCGTGTTTCAAGTAAAAGCCTTTTAACTCACCCCCGAACCTCCCCCGGGGTTGAAACTTGAAGTTTACCTCGTCATGGGAGCCGTGGAAGCATGGTATTAAAAATTGTTTCCATTTCCATTTTTTTAAATTTTAAAAACAACAGTCCCTATATTTATAATATTCTAAGAGAAAGTAGAGAGATAATATGAATTCGCAACTATTGTATTTATCAATACTTTAAACCATTTGTTTCAAATAATATTAATTCCGGTATTACTTATGTGGTAAGCCAGTGCTCTATCATCTTAGCTAAGGCGTCATATAATGCTGATTTGAATCGATTAATTAAGAAGTTGATTAATATTTTTGATGGCATTTATTGTACTTTTATTATTTGTAAATTTGAATACTGAAATTAAATTAAATTTTTATTTTTTTTATCGGTGAACGGGATTCGGTTCCACGCCAGGGAGATTTTTTATTTTAGTTTTATTTTAAATACAAAATAAATATATTAATTAGAAATATATACATATAAAATCAATTTTATCCAAAAATATTGTTGTTGCTTCCGGGATTCGAACCTGGATCTCTTCCGATCCGGGGAACGTGCATTATACGATTATGCTATACCAGCACAGTAGATTGACGTCAAATTTTTGAACCTATATATTACACTTTTCAAATAAATATATCTATCGTTACATTATTTGAAAGCCATTTACCTTTTTTTACGGAATCTCAAATACCTTTGAATAAACCGATAAGAGACGCCAGAATTAACAGTTCATTTTTATTACATTTTGGACACATTGATACAACTTATATATTATTAAGAAGAACACATTCTTATTGTGAAGTTGTAATTATTCAGAACGTAGGTCTGTGATATTTTAAATATTAATTATATGTATTAATTAGAGAGATATACTCGTCCATATAAAATCAATTTCATCTAAAAAATATTATTGTTGCTTCTAATTAATACATTTAATTTATACATATGTTCTGAATAATTACAAGTTCACAATAAGAATGTGTTCTCTTTAATAACTTGTTTTATTAATTTTTAATTAATGAATTTATAAATATTTTTTCTAATCACAAATATATAATCTACGCAGAGAAGGTATGATGTACGTGTCTGAGACATAAAACACATTTTTTTTCAAACCATTTTAAATCATTTCAGAATATCAAAAATAATTTTACGGTTTGGAAACGTATGAACATTTGGTAATAACGATATCGGCCGTTTAATTTATATGTGTAGGTTATGCGTAGGAAGGGCTTATGCCCATGTGGAACTTTGCATAGAATCGAATAATTTATTTCCTATTTTAGTCCTTTATATACATTTTAATCAGATTCGCACTTTCGCCAAATGTTTGAATTACTTGATTAAATTAGATAAGTTTTAATTATGCATTATTTTAAGATACGTTATGATTACACTTTACTTTGAAATATATTATTATTTTACCTTTTTATAGGAGATGTTATTATTAGATCACATATTTTATTTCCAATTATTTTTATTATTACATATTTAAGTACTGACGATGTAATGCTCGTCATGCATCTTTGTCCAACAATTGTCTATAGCAGCGGTCGCCTAACTTTAGAACCACTAATGGGATTTTTTAAAGTGTTGAATATATTTAGAAAAGAGTTATCAAAGCACACATAAAATTATTCTAGTTTATAAAATAAACTATTAACTGTAACCAAAATATACAAGCTTTATTAATAAAACAAAAGTTGTAGAAACGATACAATTAAAAGATGGTTTAATTATGTTAAACTTTTAGCATCACACATGAGGGATGTTCCGGCTTGCTTGAAATAAGATGATGGATATTTGACCCCAATAATTTTACAGTAAGACAGAGAACTGCATTTATTTCAAGCCGAGATCGGTACCGTGTATTGATAGCTGTGACAGATGAAAAGGCTTTATGGCATAAATAAGTTATGAAAAATTGTATCGGAATTTTCATCGCCTTTTCACTATGCAAAAGGTATTTATATTTTATGGAAAGCCTAAACTGTGCTCTTGATAAGGACGAATGAAATGAAAGCTTTGAAAAGATCGTCGGATGGTAGTCGATGAGGCTTTCTTTCAGATTCATGCTTAAATTACTATTTTGAATGTTTGCTGAAAACGAATTTATTATCCACATATTACCATGGATTAAAAAATGCAAATAATGTCCACATTTCTCTGCGGGCCAGCGAAATTTTCACCTGCTGCAGTGTTGACAATAAAAAAATAACTAATACTAGCAGACTATTATATACGTAGACTTAGTAGTATCGTCAGAGAATTGACACCGCAGTAAGATATATAAATAGATAAAGTTGATGGTACTTTAAAGTGCCGGCAGGGTAAAGAGAATTAAGAATTTGGCTTATGTGTGTAACAACAATAATTGTATATATGTTACAGTGGATGTGTATTATCAGTGAGAATATATTTTCACTGACGTTTCAGTGAAATCATATCCGAATACGAAATATAACTTCACTAGCACGTTTTAGCAAATGTATATTCTACCCTAACCTATAATTGAACCTAACATAACCTAACTTATATGTAGAAAAGGAAATAAAAATGGCTGAGATTATAAACACGGTAGTTTATGCAGTAAATATTTTTATTTAATATAAATGAAAATACTGTAAGCGAATAAAAGTGGCATTTGTTTGTTGTAATTGTATTGGTATTTGTAAATTGTAAACGCCACCCACGCCACCAAACTATTTGTTGCCATGCTGTAGGGCGACACATCGACATTTAAGGCCAAATATTCCCGCACAGCGTATTCCCGTTTGTCAACGAATACAAACTCACTAAATGTAAACAGTGAATTTGTATCTTCATTGTTGGATATAGATCCACTGACCGGCTTAGCGAAAATATACTTTCACCAGTGAAAATATATTCTCACTGGTAATACAGATTCACTGTAACATATATACATGCTGGCTCAGCTCTTATTTTTGTTTTTTGCTTCAAAATTACCGTGAAGTTGGGATGACTGAATAAATTACCTTTCAACCTACTCGTGTCCAAATATAATATTACCTCAGCTGATTTCTTAATTAGTACTCATTACTGTAAAAGTTAAAGTTTATTAAAGTTACTGTATCAGTAATTATTTGTAGGAATCTTATAATTATAGTTTAAATATGATAATTTAGTATACGTATACATAATATAATTTGATTATAAAAGAGGATATGCCTGTCCTAGAAAATTGTAAAATAATATATTTATATTTTCTATTAATTAATAGATAAATACAAAGTATTACAGACAATTATAAAAATGCAAATTTGAGTAGAAAAATTTAATAATTTTCACGTTACAAAGTGAATATATTTTTAAGAAAATTACATTTAGGTACTCATCTTTATCGAAAAATGTGATAGTGAGAATTATATTTATGAGGATATGAATTAGTAAGATATTGTTTATATTTTTATATGAATGGTTTATATTTTTATACGAATGAAACGTTTTTGTATGCTGAATAAAATAATACCATGTTATAAGCCTGTGTTAGAAGGTGTACATAATTAAAAATATATTTTTCGGAATGATTGATGCGAAATGATGTGTGTCACGTTTTCAGATTTATATCCTCGAGCATTTTAAAAGGAAATTATTTCATGTAAATCGCCGTGCGGTACTAATTTTCTCGGAAGGAACACGAAAAATGCCCGCGATAAATTTTAATATCGCACCAGGCGGGGTCGTCCGTCCACCGGATTCGGCCAATTACGGCGGCCCGCTGTTGTTTTCGCCCAAAAATGGAATAAATCGGATTATCCGGGATCGCGGTGTAAGCGACCCGCCCCGACCCTCTTAACCCGACGCTGCCCGTTTTCTCCGAACGTAAAGCAGACGCTTCGAGGGTCGAATGCCGACAAATAAACATTTTTTTCTCGAGAGTTTCGCATTCATTCCGCTGGAAAATTATTTACCTGTCGTTAAAACGAGGGGAACTATAAATTAAGTCGTTGTTAGAAAAATGATTTTGACCTTTTGAGAAGCTGAAAATAAACATGCTTACCAAAGTTAGTTAATTAAATAAAGTTAATAACAAAAGTTTACTTCATTTGATTTATTATTTATATATTTATTGGAATTAATACAGATTTAAGGATTGGACATATTGGCTACACATAACTTGCATCCATACATTTCACGTGGACAAAAAAATGACACGAAAAAAGCATAGTACAAACAAGGAAAATTCGAATAAATGAAAATTGCATCGAAGAATATTTATTTATTGTACACGCCCTATTAAAGAAATAATATTTATACATATAATAGATAATCACATCAAAAGCGCAATACAAAGACAAAAATTAAATTAAATTAAATAAATCTGCATGTATTATATTTCATAATCAAAATTATTTTAAAAAAGTGATTAAAAATAAATTGTTAATTACAGAAAATGAATAAAACAAAATAAAAAGTATACAAAAATACATGGAGAATCTTAGAAAGTTGGAAGAAGTATCATTTTTTTGTAAATTACACACATCAGTTGGCAACACACTTGAGCTTAGACACTCAGTTAAGCACTTTATCCGTCACCGTTGAGATGAGACACAAAAAAATGTAACAATAAACCGTTAAATTAACTCTAATAGAACAATGAATTGTGTCTCGATGACTGCAATGGTGCGTGGAAGTCAAGCAGACCAATCTGGGGCAGTTTATTATACCATTAATGATCCTGTATAGATATATAAGGTCGGTCACAATACGCCTCACTGACAATTTTAAATTTTTCAGATGGTTAAGGAAATGACCATAATTGATATTCTCAGAGCGTATAGATCATTTATAATTAATAAATCTTATTGTTAATTACATAGACCACCAAATAAATAGACATGAACTTACGAAAAATCCTTGTCCCAAAATTTTCATTTTGGTTTCACCCACGAGATCACTTTGGTACACGCCAATCACGCAATCATAAAGCTTCGCGACTTTTTTTTAAAAATATGACTCGATGGGAACGAAAATTTTAACACAGAATATAAAATGCATTAATGTAAAAAATACGTCTTGTTTACACAAAGATTTAATTATCGAAAAGTAAATACTTTTACTGTTGCTTAAATGTGTCATAAACTATTTATTTATTTTATTTATTTATTTATATATATTTTGACATCCATATTTTTGTACTAACAGAGGTGGATACATAATACACATACATAATACATAGTTTAATGTGTGGGATGGAGTAGACTTCACCTCTGATATATACAGCGTTGTCCTGGCTACTTTGCTAGACTAAAGTCTGTGTTAAAGTAGCAACGGAAGCTATCGGATTTATGTTTCGTTGGATATGTGTGTAGAGTTAATTAGGTTTTTATATGTTGACAATGAAACAGAATACACATGAATGTCGGTGAACAAATGTAAGCTCGGCACATTCTCACTATAGGAGAACGTACGCGTAGGCAATCCATTTCTATCAGTAGTTTAATATGATATACTCGTACATGAGATGGGTGCAAAATATGTAACTACCTAACTAACTTACTATCAGTTTCTCCGTAGGGATAGGCAGAGAGAATAGAATGTCACACTTTTCTGTCCTGGCTCTCTTTCTTATCCGAGTATAGTGAATGGTTAAAATTGTTAACGAAAAAAATGCTAACCGGACAGCATTTGTGAAGAGCCGATACGGAGACAACTGTTCACAAAACGCCCTTGGAAATGTGATATGTCACCGTTGTCCTGTTACACGATTTTTCTCTTCCATATTTCTTATCGTGCACATCTTTCGGTTGTTGAAACTGTTGATAGGGCTGTCCTCCGATACTCGGTTTATCTGAGTAAAAATTATACTTTTATCAGTTTCTTATGCGTGACACATAATATGAATATTGGAATATTTTATGTAAGACCATGTGATGCGTATTGATTTGAAAATGATACTCTTGCAAACTTTTTCTAGAAAAATTAAACCCTAAAAATTTATCATACGTTTTGACGTAGCTCTTATGATTTAGCAGCTGTATCGAATTTAATATGCCGCACGCAAGATTTGTCTCGAATTGCCTGACATATTTCTTTACTACTGAGACTCTTGATGTTATAACGAGATAACACACGGTTTAGAACTATTCTGTAGGAATTTCTAGTACTGTCAAAGGAACGCTGGAGAAAACCGAAACCAAATGGGATCAGCTGTTCTCGAGTTTTAGGAGACAGACAGACACACATTATGTCGCATTCTAATTTATATAACTAACTTTATATTTAATCACACGAGATAATTTTATCAAAAAAGACATAATGCAGTAAATATTAAAAATATCAAAAATAAAATAATATTCATTTTACGATATTTTGTCGGTACTTACCTTTTCTTTCTATAACTTGTGATTCTTCCATACATTTTTACGATAGATAACTTAAAAAAATTGTTGTATAGGTATAAAGATAAACTATTAGTTTTACATCGTATATACATATACTATGCGTGGAAACTTTTAATTGATTAACAGGTGATGTATTGTACAAATTAAATGTATTAATTAGAAAGATATACACATAAATTCAATTTTATGGAAAAATATTATTGTTGCTACCGGGATTCGAACCTGGATCTCTTCCAATACATTAAATTAGTATTTAAAATACCACAGACCGTCTGTTCTGAATATTTACAACTTCACAACAAGAACGTGCTCTTCTTAATAATGATGTATAATACTTCCCGCAAATCATTAATTTGTAGCAATAAATGAAGGTGAAGATGGTATGGCCATGTGGAATGTGCGTGAGTGAAGAGAGGATAGTATTATCAATATGTGAGGACGGATGTCGAAGATAACACGTAACGGGCGACCGTGAAAGACCTAGCACGATTATTGGAGGTGAAGATTTAAAAATCTATGAGTAAACGCGAAAAGATGTATAAAAGTGAACGATGCAGAGTGGTAGGTATCTCAGAATTGTGTGACAGACAAAAATGTGGAGTCCTATCATTTCTGACTATCCCTATAAAGAAATGAAGTCACAGTAAGTTAGATAGTTTCTTATAATAAATTAAATATATGCATGTTTTAATTATGCATTATCCATATAATATTTCCATTTTCCTAAACGTCTTCCCGTAACTGTAACTGAGGATCGCGACCTCTATGGAGACATTCTTCTCCGCAGTTCCTGCAGATCTTAGCGCTACTAAGTTGTTGCACACAGAGACGTGACAACTCGCTATTTTTGAGCATTGTGTGAAAAAATATATTATGTCTATAAAATTATGTTGTAAATTTAATTGTTGACTTTACGCGGCGTGCCGCGGGATTGGGAATACAATAAACTTGCCCACCCGTCGGTACGCCGCCATGATTTACCAAAAATAAATAAATGTCTATTTGCCCGGTGCCGTGGACGCAGTAGAATAAACAAATGAGATAGTCCACGGCACCCATATATGATGCCAGTGCCCCTTCCAAACAGCCTCTTTCAGGGCTGCAAGAGAACGAGCCTTCTGCTCTGCGGCCCCACAGCCTTTTTCAGGGCCACGAAAAAATGAGCCTTCTGCTCATTTTATAATTTCGGCCATTAAAAATGATTATAACTTTCGAAGGGGCACTGGCCCCGTAATTCTTGTTTCGGGATATCACGAGGAATAATATGCTCTACCTTGTCCCCTACTCGTGATATCCCGGAAATTTGTCTTTATATTTTATTTTTTCATTTTTGTATGTGTAAAGCCGTTTCTGCCGGCCGCCAGCCCGCGACCGAAAAATGAGCCGGAGTTGCGCGCTTCGGCCGGCAGGCGGCGACGGCCGCCGCGTCGCTCGGGGTGCGGTTAGGGTTGTAAACGCGCCCTGATTGGCCCGGCGGCCACCCAGGGGGTGGCGGGTGGCGCTAACGGAGCGCGCCCGCCCGTATGAAATAAATACTGGAGCGCCGCAGTACGGAGCGCACTCGTCTCGTCTGCGGCGCACCGACAACAACTAGCAAATTTTGACTTTCATTTCTTCCCTTCGGAGCCTCGCCACTGCAGCCGTCCAGCCGCCTTCCAGCCTGCGCCCTCTGCCTAGTGACGGCGTTTTGGACCTGCGGCCACCGGCGATTAGGAGCGAGTGGAGACGCTTGACTGCGGTCGGGTGAATCCTCTCGTACCCTAGTGGGGTTTCTTGAGGCGACCACTTTTTTGTTTGGTTGGCAACAACTGGTCCTTCGTGCCGGATTGCCTCAAGAAACCGAGCTAGCGCCAGTGGTCCGGAGACAAAATGTCCAGATCCGGGCTGAGGTCCGGCAACGGGAGGTCGGACCGAGAAGAGGAAGAGCCGCCGCTACAGGAGCAGAATCCGCCGCCACGTCACGTGTCGTCGGCCTCAGAGTCCGATGCTGGGGCATCCGACGATGAACGCGGATCGCGCCGAGGATCCTCCACAAACACGGACGACACGGTCCGCCAATTGCGGGCCGACATCAAAGGAGAGAGGAGGCGGCGGCGGATGCTGGAGGAAAACCACCGACTGGCTCTACAGCTGCAGCGCTCGCAGATGGAGGTGTACTACCGGGACCAAATTCGGGGTCAGCCGTCAGTGACGCCGTGGAGCCCGACGCTAGGAGCGCAGCAGGCAGCGGATTCCGGAGCGGCCGGGCCGGCCGCTCCGCCAGCATCACGGATGGCGCCCGGAGCGGTCGGACCGGCCGCTCCGCCTGAGTCGAGTGTGGCCTGGAGCGCCGCACCGGGAGCGGTCGGACCGGCCGCTCCGCCGGATTTCACGGTGTCCCGGACGGACGCATCACGGATGGCGCTCGGAGCGGTCGGACCGGCCGCTCCGCCTGAATCAACAGTGGCGTGGAACGCCGCATCGGGGACGCAGCCGGGAGCGGCGCTCGGGCCGGCCGGACGGGCCGCCCCGGGCGCCATGGCAACATCGGCCGCAGGTCCCTGGGGCCTCGCTGTAAGCACACGAACCGACACCGGGCCCGGGGGGGCCCGGCCCGCCGCCCCGCACGCTCCTGGAGGAGCGGGCATCGGTGCGGCGTTCGGCGCGGTCGGCTCATCCCGGCCGGGCGCGGCAGGCACGGCTAGTCCAGGTGCCGCCGCCGACGCATGGGCATCACCGCAGGCCGCCGTCTGGGGATCGGCGGCGAGTGCGGCGCCGTACACCGCGGCATACACCGATGCCAATGCAACGCCGGATGAGGCCGCCAGACGCCGGGGAACGAACGACTGGGTGCTCGCGCAACCGATGAACGCGTTCATCGCCCGCCAGTCGAGCGCCAGGGACCTGCCACCATTCAGCGGCGACGCCTTGGAGTGGCCCACTTTCAAGGCACAGTTCGACCAATCGACGGCGCTCTGCGGGCTAAACCTGGCAGAGAACCTCATGCGGCTGCAGCGCGCCCTGAAGGGGAAGGCACGTGAGACCGTGGCGGCGCTACTGATAGACCCCAACAACGTGCCGGAAATCGTAGCCACGCTGGAGCGCTGGTACGGCAGGCCCGACACAATAATCAGCCATATGCTGGACCGCGTCCAGCGCTACCCTAAGCTGGCTGAGACCTGCCCCGCCGAAGCCTTAGTGGATTACGCTGTGGCAGTCCGGAACGTCGTCGCCACGGTCGAGGCTTTCGACTCGAAGCACTTGGCGTCACCGCGGCTCCTAGCAGAAATGGTCGGCAAGGTGCCGGCCCATGTGAGGACGTCCTGGATGGTGTCGCGGATGGACAGGCCCGAGCTGGACGTCGCCGTGAAGGACTTCTCCGCCTGGCTCACGAAGCTCACCGCGGTGGCACCATACGCCGGGTGTTTAATGGTCAACCCCGCAGGCCAGCCCTCCCGACGGGGCGGGCAAGTGCACCTCGCCGTAGAGGCCGCGCCCTCGGAAAGTGCGACCGCGAACCCGGGTTCGCCCGGGAGTGTGCAGTGCGCGGCATGCCGTTCGACTCGGCACGGGCTCGCCGCGTGCCACGAATTCGTGCGGAAATCGGTCCCGGACCGATGGACATTTGTGAAGGAAGCGGAGGTATGCTTCCAGTGCCTCAGTTCGGGACATCGATCGCAACAGTGCCGGGCGAAGCGTTGCGGGTCGAGCGGATGCCGTAGGCCCCACCACCGCCTACTGCATGGGGGGCCACGAGCACAAGCACCGACTGCGGCAGGCGCCGCGGCCGTAGGTGCAGTGTCGGGCGAGTCCTGACTGACGAACCACCAACAGGCTTCCGTCGGCACAAGCCTAGTGAGCCTCACGGGAGGCCGGGAGGACCAAGTGCTGTTGAAGGTCCTCCCAGTGACAGTGACCGGCCCCCGGGGGCAAACAAGACTTTACGCGCTACTCGATGAGGGGTCCACGGTAACCCTTATCGAGGCGACAGTGGCCAGTGCCGTCGGGGCCAAGGGACCGGTACGTCAATTGCGCATTCACGGCGCAAACGGAATGTGCTCTTCGGACGACCGGTCCCAATTGGTGAATTTGACAATAAGCGGCGGCGGGGCCGAATACCCGCTGCAAGCAAGCACGGTTCGCGGGCTTGCTTTGCCCTCCCAGTGGACAGTCAAGCATCGGGGAGGGCAACCGCGTGTGGGCCGCGCCGGGGCCATCGAAGTTACGCCGCAGGTGCTGATCGGGCAGGACCACGCCCACTTGATCGTAACCCGCGAGTGTAAAGTGGTGCGGGGCAAAGGGGTCCTGTCCAAGACGGCCCTCGGTTGGACATTTCACGGGGCCGCCACCAAACGCCCGCACGCGACCGGCGAAACCGTGCTAGCACTCGACGCGGCTAGCGGCACCGCCGCCGATACGCGCCTGGAGGCACTCATACGGGAGCATTACGCGGTGGATTCCCTGGGCATCACGACCGCGACCCGTATTAACGCGAGCGTGGCCCGGGCCACCGCGATAATGGAGGCGACAACGAGGCGTCTCCCGAATGGACAATGGGAAACCGGGCTACTCTGGGCAAACGAAGAGACCCGCCTTCCCGAGAACCGACAGTGCGCTGTCAACCGCCTGGCCAGCATCGAGAGGAAGATGGCCAGAGATCCGGCCTATGCCAGCGCCTATAGGGCGAAGATGGCCGAGTACCTCGACAAGGGGTACGCTCGCCCCCTGTCAGAGGATGAGGTGGCTCATTTGGGGAGCCACCACTGGTACCTGCCGCACTTTGCCGTATTCAACCCCAACAAACCGGGGAAGATTAGAATCGTCTTCGATGCGGCAAGCAAGTGCCGGGGCGTCTCCCTGAATGACGCCCTGTTGACGGGGCCGGATCTACTATCTTCGCTGCTGGGCAACGTCTTCCGGTTTCGGGAGGGACGGGTAGCCCTGGCAGCCGACGTCCGGGAAATGTTCCTGCGGGTCAAGATAAGACCGCAGGACCAATGCGCGCAGCTGTTCCTGTGGAAGCAGCCGGGCGAGGCCGCGCCGCGCACCTGCCAGATGACGTCTATGGTCTTCGGCGCGACCTGCTCTCCCAGCAGCGCGCAGTTTGTGCGCAACCGGATCGCCGACGCCAGCGCCACGGAGTTCCCAGCAGCCGCTGCTGCCGTCCAGAGCAAGTTCTACATGGACGACTACCTGGACGCCATGGACACCCCGGAGCAGGCCATCGAGATGACCCGCCAAGTGACCGAGGTGCTGCGCCGGGGAGGCATGCACCTGGCGAACTGGGCCTCCAATAGCCCGGAGGTCCTGGAACACATCCCGCCGCCACTCCGCGCAGTGGAGCCGGTGCGGATCATTAGTGAGGAATCAACTACGGAACGCGTGCTTGGGATTACCTGGGAGCCGGCCTCGGACAAGTTCCTCTTCCAATTTGTCAACCTGCCGGAACTGGAAGAGGAGGATCGCCCGACCAAACGGCAACTACTGAGCGCCGTGATGCGGATTTTCGACCCGGTGGGCTTTGTCGCCTGCCTTTTGATCCGGTCGAAGATCCTTCTTCAGCAAGTGTGGCGCTCAAAGGTCGGGTGGGATGACCCGATCCTCCCCGAGCACGCGCGCAAATGGCGTGATTGGCACCGGCTCCTCCGCACCAGTCAGTGCGCCGTGCCACGCCAGAGCGTGATGAGTCGGAGAAGCCGACCGACCCTGCACATCTTCTGCGACGCCTCGGAGTCCGCATGCTGCACGGTCGCCTACTTTGTCGAGACAGGAGAGGGCGGCTATAACGTAGCCTTCATCTCGGCAAAGTGCAAGGTGGCCCCGCTCAAGCCATTGTCAATCCCACGGCTTGAGCTGCAGGCGGCTCTGATGGCGGCTCGCCTAGCCACCGCCATAAGGGCGGAACATGTGTGCAGGGCAGAAAGGACGGTACTGTGGACCGACTCGTCCACCGTCCTGGCGTGGATCCGGACCGACCCCAGGTCCTATTCCACATTTGTCGCCAACCGGCTCGGAGAAATAGACGAGCTGGTTGGACCCGACGGCTGGAGGTGGGTGCCGACGGCGCAGAATCCAGCGGACCTGGGGACCCGGGATGGAGAGCCCCCTGACTTGACCACTGACGGGAAGTGGTTCAGAGGCCCGGCATTCCTCAGGCAAGAGGAAGCTGCCTGGCCACGAGAGGCAAGCCGGCCTCCGCCTGACGAGCAAGGCATGGAGATCAGGCCCGAGACGGTGGCAGTTACCCGCCACGCCTCTACACCTGGAGGGTCGATGCCAGACCTCGAGAGGTTTTCGTCGTGGACCCGCCTCATCCGGACAACGGCGTGGGTCCGCCGCTTTGTGACCAACTGCCGACGACCTCGAGGGGAGGTATCGGCCCAAGAGCTGACAATGGACGAGCGGGACTGCGCCGAGCGTGCTTGGGTGCTGCAAACCCAGGCCGCGGATTTCGGACCTGAGATCCAGCTGTTACGACGGGGGGAGGCCCTCCCGCGGAACGGGCGGCTGTACCCGCTGACACCCCACCTGGACGACAATGGTGTCATCCGCATGGGGACTCGCTTGACTGGGACGACCGACGTCGACATCACGCCAGGACTGCGGGCTCCCATCATCCTGGACGGGAGCAACCCCTACACCCGGCTCATGGTACGCTACTACCACGAGAGCGCGGGTCATCCCGGCACGGAGCGGACCGTGAGCGACATCCGGGAAAACTACTTCGTGCTGCGGCTACGACCCGCCGTGCGCCGGGTGCAGTCACGATGCCAGGCCTGCCGCAATGGACGCAGTCGTCCCCAGCCGCCGTTGATGGGACAGCTCCCCGAAGCCCGCCTGGCCCACCACATGCCGCCATTCACCCATTGCGGCCTCGACTACTTCGGCCCAATGGAGGTGACCATAGGCCGCCGGCGCGAGAAGAGGTACGGTGCGCTCTTCACATGTCTAACCACTCGCGCCGTGCACGTGGAGCTGGCCGCCTCATTGTCAGCGGATTCGGCCATAATGGCACTCAGGCGGATGGCAGCCCGCCGTGGACATCCGCGGCACCTGTACAGCGACAACGGCACCAATTTCCGCGGCGCCGACCGGGAATTGGCCGAAGCCTTGGCGGACTTGAGGCAGGAGCCGCGGGTTAGAGAACACCTAGCGGAGGTGGGGATTGAGTGGACTTTCAACCCCCCGCTCGCCCCCCATATGGGCGGAGCATGGGAGAGCCTTGTCCGCTCGGTCAAGCGGGCGCTCGAGGCCGCCACCAAGGAGCGGGCCCCGCGAGAGGAAACCTTGCGGACCACCCTAGCCGAGGCGGAGTTCACCGTCAACAGCCGCCCACTGACGCACGTCTCCGTGGACCCGCGGGACAACTCACCGCTCACACCAAACCATCTGCTGATTGGAGCGGCCGGGCGACAGCAACACCTGGCCATCTACGGGGCCCTCGACGAGCAGACCTGCCTGAGGAAGCAGTGGCGGGTGGCTCAGCAGCTCGCTGACATGTTCTGGCGTCGGTGGATGCGCGAGTATTTGCCCACACTCGCCCGCCGCCACAAGTGGCAGGAGCCAGCCCCACCAATCCGCGAGGGCGAGATGGCGGTCATCACCGACGCCACCCTGCCTCGGAACACCTGGCCACGGGGCATCATCGTCGAGGCCAAGCCAGCAGCCGACGGACAGGTGCGAGCGGTGCGGATCAGGACGGCCACCGGGGACTACACGCGACCGGCCACCCGCATCGTCGTTCTACCTACGGAACCTCTCTGTGTGCCGACATAGTACGGCCAAGCCGCACGGGGGGAGTGTTGCACACAGAGACGTGACAACTCGCTATTTTTGAGCATTGTGTGAAAAAATATATTATGTCTATAAAATTATGTTGTAAATTTAATTGTTGACTTTACGCGGCGTGCCGCGGGATTGGGAATACAATAAACTTGCCCACCCGTCGGTACGCCGCCATGATTTACCAAAAATAAATAAATGTCTATTTGCCCGGTGCCGTGGACGCAGTAGAATAAACAAATGAGATAGTCCACGGCACCCATATATGATGCCAGTGCCCCTTCCAAACAGCCTCTTTCAGGGCTGCAAGAGAACGAGCCTTCTGCTCTGCGGCCCCACAGCCTTTTTCAGGGCCACGAAAAAATGAGCCTTCTGCTCATTTTATAATTTCGGCCATTAAAAATGATTATAACTTTCGAAGGGGCACTGGCCCCGTAATTCTTGTTTCGGGATATCACGAGGAATAATATGCTCTACCTTGTCCCCTACTCGTGATATCCCGGAAATTTGTCTTTATATTTTATTTTTTCATTTTTGTATGTGTAAAGCCGTTTCTGCCGGCCGCCAGCCCGCGACCGAAAAATGAGCCGGAGTTGCGCGCTTCGGCCGGCAGGCGGCGACGGCCGCCGCGTCGCTCGGGGTGCGGTTAGGGTTGTAAACGCGCCCTGATTGGCCCGGCGGCCACCCAGGGGGTGGCGGGTGGCGCTAACGGAGCGCGCCCGCCCGTATGAAATAAATACTGGAGCGCCGCAGTACGGAGCGCACTCGTCTCGTCTGCGGCGCACCGACAACAACTAGCAAATTTTGACTTTCATTTCTTCCCTTCGGAGCCTCGCCACTGCAGCCGTCCAGCCGCCTTCCAGCCTGCGCCCTCTGCCTAGTGACGGCGTTTTGGACCTGCGGCCACCGGCGATTAGGAGCGAGTGGAGACGCTTGACTGCGGTCGGGTGAATCCTCTCGTACCCTAGTGGGGTTTCTTGAGGCGACCACTTTTTTGTTTGGTTGGCAACATAAGTGAATAACCTTATCTTCCTTTTGATCCCCTCAAGTTAGCAACCTCCATAAACTTGTTCAAGCTGATGTAATATGACATTGATACTTTGAGAATTAGTATTTATTATTTATACTATTGGTATTTTTAATGTCTTCAATTCCATATTTTTATTCTATTTATCTTCTTAGTATTGCTATATATATTTTTTTTATCATGCGGTAAAAAAGGATTAATATTTTTGTATACACCTACTTTCTTCAGGGTTAAACATAGACCGGGGGGATGCAAATTACAACTCATTTGATTTGATTACATTTGATGTTTATTTAAAAGCAAAGGTCGGTTACTACGAATCAATTTAAATGAGACTAGTAGTTAGAAACGGTACATCTCCCTATGTATTACAAAAACTAGAACCTATGGATGAACACACACTATGGGTGATGGCTGTATATAAATATACCTAGTGTAGTAAAAGCATAGATTCAATCATTGTATAAACATAACCGATATTTTATAATTGATTTTTCGGGTTATTATTATTTTGTTTCCATAACTGACGATTCTGGTGACATGTCGATGACCATAATCTGGGCTTATATCACAAAACACGGAGCCATCCACAACCTACCGATCCGATCACCAAGCTTGTGTTAAATCGTTGACACAATACCCAGCACTAAAACGTAGAAAACGTTAATACCGCTATGAAAACTTACGTACAGTCGTATCAACAAAACATTAGAATTAAGTATTTTTTGTAGTTTTAAATTACATATAGACGAGTAATAATGAAAATAAAACTCTTTGACATAGAACCCAGAACGCTAAGAGATTCGTGATACAATTTTTTATCCTAAACTTCTTCTGACGTAAATAATGTTAGACTTCTCAGAAATTTTCTTTGTAATATTTATTACATATTGTTAATTATATTTATTTTTTCAAAATGTAAATATTCGCTTTATTAAATACGTTTCTTAATATTTTCGAGCAAAAAATTCTCTTCTCTATCAAATAATATATGTAATCAATAGATTATATATTTCTAGGAGACCGCCCTCACAGCTCGCCCGAGAGATCGGACCTTCTTCAGTATGTCACAGAAGGTTAGTGCTTTAGAAAACATAATTAACTGTTTTTAAAAATGACCTTAAAAAACTTTTTTATTTATTTTATAAATAGAAGAGTTCGATTTACTTAATGAATGCTGTCTGCAATTTTGTTTTCGGTTAAGCGAGTTTATTTAATAAATGTAGGTGTAGATATAGCTAAAATACTTTTATATTATATTGTATATGCTTAGTCTTGCATTAACTCATTTTTCTAACCCAAAATTGATTAATTTTGGCCATTTCTAATTCCGTTATGTGGCTATTATTTTTTCATTTATCTAAGTGCGATATGATTTGAGAAAAAATATTATTAAATTAAATAGAATAAAAATAAATATGTGAAAATAAAACACTTGCTAACTAACAAACACAGGAGGTCTAGTACAAAAACACATACGAGTTTGATTATAGAGTAAAAAACAGTAAAAAATACTTTTATGTTAAATTTTATATAAATTCTTTTAAAATTAGCAAAATTAACATTGTGGTTAAAATTCTTTTTTTTTTTTTTGAAATAAAGTTAGAAAATAAAAATAATTATACAATTCTTATCAATTTAATATATGTATGGCATTTGCAATGATGAAGTTTATATTTATTTAATTTGAATAGACACCTGGGTTAGCAAATAACATTCAATTTGAGAAATTAATATTTAAAGCACAACGCTAGCCAATTAACAAAAACAGTTAATTTCGTCTCTTCTGTAAAGAGATTTCTAGAATATTATGCTTTGTGTAGAACAATTAATCTCATGTTCTTAGATTGCACAGTTTTATGGGCTAACCTGCCGTGTATATCTGATTCTTCTGACCGACGTTTCAACATCAGCCCTGATGATGGACCCTGCAATGGGATCTGAAACGTCGGCCAGAATAAAGGCAGATTATTTCAGAAAACTGTACATAGAAAATCATTAATCTCACTTCTCTGGGTTTCATATCCCATTCCAGGGTTCATCGCGTGGGCTGATGTCACTGATGGTCGAAATACACGCGGAATAATAATAGCCCAGAATATTCTGAACTGCCGTGAAAATCTGTGAACATGTTCAATTTCAACGCTTTAATACTGGAATATTAAAAAATATCATTAATTTAATAACATAAAACAAATATTTAAGCTAATTGATGCGTTAACTTTTAAAATTAAAGATGAATAATAAATAAATTATCCGATCTAAGCGTTTTTGGTCCCAATGTCTCTCTTCTACACATCGAAATCCATCAATCAATGGAATCATATTGAAATTCTTAAATTTGAGATGCTTTTAACCTGCCTTTACAATTTTATTATCACCGCATTTAAAATAAATTTAAACAAAAGACCTGATTTCCCAGACGGTCTTTTGTTAATCTTTTTCTTGTATTCCGGAACCCTCCTTATTGTGGGTATCGCAAGGATATTAATCACCCACTCTCTAAACGAATAAAACAAAAGCCTCCCTAGAAAATTGTATTGTTTGCATCGGTTTCCTTTTTCTTTGGCAATTCCCAGCAGAGCCTGCGTTTTAAGGCTTTTGTGTGAGATCACTACACGTTACAGATTTTTACAACAGATTCAAAACACAAAAAGGCTTGTCCTCATTTCTTAAGAATTTGTTTTTTTGAGAGAACAAGGCCTCTTCGAGGATTAGATAAATTAAACCATTTTCTACGAACGTATCTACAGAATGTTTTAAATTTCACATTTCAAGAATAATACTTTAATGGTGTACGAAAACATTTAATCCATCATATATTATGTATATATAATTACTTAAAAAACGATATATAGCGAAATATAATATGTTATTCACATTTTTGATTCAAAAATTATCTAAAAGATGGACGTCTTGAAAATGACTTATTGCGTTAATCAGTTTATTTTTCCCCCTTACTTCCTCTAATGGCCCATATCCACGGATGAGGTATCTCGCGGAGACTCGACTCGAGCACGCATAGAGAATGGTTCAGAGTTCAACACAAAGCGATCTATGAATGAGACCACCCTTGTAACAACACTGTATATCGTTTTTGGATAGATTTGAGTTGGGAATGCCACAACGTTGAATATATTCTTGATATCAGGAATTCTTGCAACGAACTATATTAAGCAATTAAAATTAAAAATAATAACACGACACACACACACACACACATAGACCTTGCATTGAATAAGCACATCATTAACGGCTTTAAGTGCGATGTATACTGCTTCACAGTCTCTTCGGAAAAATATAACCTACTGTGTCATCAGATTCACTACAAGTTGTTTTTCATTCTTACAATCTATTTGTGTTCCCACTTTATTTGCCTGACTAAACTAACCTACTCAATTTTTACTCATACACAATAATTTTTTGATTTTGGTCCTCTCACTAAGATTTGATCTTCTCTGTGACCAAAATGTTCTGATAAAATGATGGTAGATGATTGATTCTTATGTCTGGAAATATGATTGATTGCAGTAATAACTTTCGCATTCTTTTTGAAATTTAAATTCTTTGTGAAGTTTTTTACGTGGAAAATATCTGCAGAATAATTGATGGCGACTGTATCCTTGGCTAGCAAGAAATAGTAGAAATCCCATCTGGTAACTTGGTGTGGCGACAAAAAAAGAGGATGAAAAAAACGTTTGACCCATATTTATGTAACACAGGTACGGTTTTTGCATGAAAGTGATAGCAGCCTAGAAAAAAATGCCCAAGTCTTGAGACATAAGTTTTTTTCTGTCCTTTATTTGGTGTAAGAATTTATAATTTAGACCAGGTGTAACCACCTATTCCTCCGTATATCTCTGTCCTGCGGCATAGCCTGTAGCATCTACACCATAATCGGAACCTTAACACATGCTTCCTATTTGGTTACTGTTAACTATTTGATACTTCCTATATAATGAGTAGATTGACTATTAAAGGCTGAAATAATATTCTTGGATGAGGATTAACTATTAGGGATAGAAATAATTATTATAATAATAACATTGTATTATTTTTATAGCCTCATTTCCGTAAAATAATTCACCTCAAGGACGTTTTACATATAAACTGTTTATTCCTATACTATTTTCGTATTTAAAATTAAAAATTGTAATTTGAACTAATGTATATATGATGATTTATGAAAAGGGGCGTTTTGGTCTCTTTAAAAATAAAGTCCCCGGTGCACTATTCTTTATGACGGAAGGCAAAGAGGCACCTGAGAGTTTGACGTCTATCATTCAAGTTATCTAGGATGCAGAGTTCTTGAAGAGATGCCGTGTTATGTATCGCCTTGTACATCAACCAGCACCATTTAAATTCAATTTCTTGAAGGAAATGAAGTCAATGTACTTCACGTAAAAGAGATGTTCCGAGTTCGTAAAACACACTTTTAGCGCGTCTTTCGAATTGGCCGTGACTCACGTTATTGACACATTTCCGCAACCAAATTTCCATCCATACCTATCCTCATGTCCATCTTGTCAGTGTGAATTGTGACCTTGATGTCAGCAGACGTCAACTTGACCGATATTTATTCGATCTTGACATCGCGATAGCATCCGCGGTGAGGACTTGTCAGCTCCAGTACACCAGCACTGTATTTTGTGATATTGTTTTGATCATGTATAATTTGTTGTTTGTTTGTACTGTGGGTGAAATTGTGATATCACCATCTTCAATTGGAAGCAGAGATCGGCCCATCCGCGTGCCATTGTGTGATCTCGGGGGCGACTGGAGGGATAACGGAGGCGTCATATACAAGGTAAGGCAAGCAGTCCTTCTGAATTCCAATTCTCGAGATCACTGGTCCTTCAACTGGAACCCCTATCCCCTCACCGACCTCATCACCGAGGTTTTTCTGTCTTCTTTTCTCTACCCTGCGGTGATTGTGATTTACGACCGGAATTATCGTATTTCCATTCCACAGGACTCGCGACACGGAGATTGCGCAATTCGAATTCGTTCATTTGGATCCAATCGGTGCAGGATTTACAGTTCGAATTCGATGTTATATGAGAGAATTTAGAAACTCCCTATATTATCTGTGCTGCCGTATTTAGAATAGACCGGAACCTATCCTGCTGAAATATTGGCAGGCCAGCATGCATAAATGTTAATACAGGAATCCTCACATGACACGACAAAGACATTTATAAATAGAATGCTTAAGGTGGAAGGTGACTCCGAATACTTTTTGTCTGTCTGTTGATAGATTGATTGATTATTAAAGATTGTAATAATATTCAGATTTCTTAATTCTACCATAGTTTACTTCATTGGAATGTAGCCCAGAGATACAAAGGTTGTTCTTCGCCAGTGGATTCCCTCAGCACTGAAGATCATGATCCCCGGATTGTGATCTCTTGATGATGTTTCTCTTCAGCTAGCAGTTTGAAGAACCATTTTAATTAGTTTGTCAGTAGCATCTTTGATATGGTTGTTCATATGTTATTATTATTTTTTTCCGTATTAATAAGATTTCTGATAAAACTAAAATATTTTTTTTTTATTCAAAACAATTTTTATCAATCTTATATTGTATTCATTTTTGGACACCCTATAGCTTGAAATTACGAATAGACTTATGTCCGTTCAAGGCAAAATATCTCTGATTGGATTGAACACTTATTAAATAGTGAGAAGAAATGTTTCATTTAAGGCTAGAATTTCGGAGAGTTAAGAGGATTTGTACGAAAAAAGATATGTAATATTGTACGAGAAAAGATATTAGAAAAGGTTTCCCATCCTTAGAGAAATTTTTAAACAGTAAGGATGGTTTTTGTGCACTTATAATGTGCGTTATTAATAAATCTAATATTAATTCGTCTTCAATATGCTTTATTGTATAATGTGAGAGCAAAGTGTTCCTCAACCCATGGGATTAAATTTCAAAACTTTTACCAAACTGTTTGGCTAACTTTATCAGCTATGTCGACTCCAAACATGGAATCAGAATAATAATATAATTACCGTGAATGGTGCTAAAGTACATATTTGGAATGACGACTTCATGAGTTATAGAATAAAGTCCATAAGCACAGATCACAAAATATATAGACATGAACTAGCGCAAATTTCTCGTCCCGTTATTTTCATTTTGGTGTCAGCCACACATGATCACTTTAGTACCACTTAGACTTTTTTGATAAATATGACTCGATTGGAACTAAAATTTAAATGCTGACAATATAATATGCATTGGTGTAAAAAACACGTTTTATTTACACAAAGATTTAAAGAGTAAACACATTCACTGTTGCATAAATGTGTTATAAACTATCGGATTTGTGTCCACAAAGTATACGTGTGGAATTCACCCCACCACTAATATTCCAAACCCCTCTCCTACATGCACACTTTATTTCATGTCTTTTCATTACTGGTCTGTGTCCATAAATCATATTAGGTCGTCAATAGGCACTGATGTTATTTTGCCTAATACAGAGATAAAATAATTATTATTTGAATATCATTTAAAATGATTCGGCTTAGTCATCACGTATATTTCAATCAAACAAATAAATAGCTGTATGATCACGCGGTTTATTTAACCCGACCATCACGCATCAAATAATGCTGACGGGAACAGATGAAAACGTGAAATCGAATGCCAATCAACAAAGAAATACTTAAAAGTTTTGATGATAAACCGTTATTGTAGCGATGTTTGTGTTCGATTGTAATGATGATTGGTAACATATATATACCTATTGAAGGTTTAGTTTCTAGTTTACCAATGATTGCTCGATGAATTACAAATTATCAGTTGTCAATCATCGAACACAATCACAGTCACAATGACGGTTAAATCATTACTATTTAAAAGGACCTAATAGCCCATATACACATGTAAGGTTTCTACTGGAGATTCGAACCGAGACGAGATTAAAAACGGTACAGAGCTCAGACATCAGTTCATGTATTTTTCACGAGATTACCGGAGACATAGACCATAAAATACTTATGTCTTAATCACTGGTTACGTGTACGTAAAAATTATCAATTCAAACATTCTGGTATTAAGTACCATTCATATATTTGTACATTCTGGTACGTACTCATCGTGAGTTATGTAATCTTAACACGAGAAAAGACTGTCGTATAAATGCACAAATCTGAAGAATATGTATAGAATTCGGATTGGATTATCCTTAAAATAAGCCATATAAAGTTTCCTGCTTATTGGTTTAATCCATATCCTTAAAATAGCTGAGCCTTAACAGTAAACGTGTTATAAAATTATTGACCTGAGTGGTTAAATCTTGAAATGTGTTAGTCTTAATCATTTGAATTCATTTCAAGGGTGTTGCCCAATTCAACCCCTATATTTAAACCACCTAGGAGCTGGTTTAGCACTCACTAAATAATAAGCGATCATTAATAATGTAAATAAGAACCTATGTTTATACTTTAAAAATTAAATACTATTGGTTAAATAGATATACGAGTACGTGGATTTATTTAATTAAAATAGATTTATAATATTTTTTTATATAATATTAGACAGTAAATGTACAAGGACAATAACTAAGTACTTCAATATTTAATAAATGTATAATGTAGCGGTATTTTTTTATTGACAACGTTTCTATTTCATTATTCATATAATATAATGGCGCTCAAAACAATAGACAACATTTTGTCAAACAGTAGTCACCGCACGAAAAGCCTCTTTCCCTAAGGGTGTGTGGTTAGAACGAGGGATGAAAATAAAACAATGGCTTCTAATGAGAGTGCTTCCTGGACTACAAAACGTTCGCAGCAATAAAATACTTCGGAAAATAATCATTTTTAAACAGTTAGCGAGTAAAATGAATTTTGAAATCGGATTTGGTCCTGTTTTTCTAAGTAAATCTAAAATAAATTATGTTCTTAATTACAAAGGTTTTATATGCCGAGCGTTTGTTCTTTATTTAAGGCTATGTAAAATCAATTCTTAATAAATTATCTCATATTTTAATATTAATTTAATGTATTAATTATAAATATATACATATAAAATCAATTTTGTTGAAAAATATTATTTTTGCGCGACCGTCTGCAGTCGGTTTACTCAAAGGTATTTGGGATTCCGTAAAAACAATATAGATGGCTTTCAAATAATGGAACGACAAATGTATTAATTTCAATAAGTGTAACATATAGATTCAAAAATTTGTCATGAAAAATACTAGTATACTTCCCCGGATTGAAAATAGAGATCCAGGTCGAATCCCGGTAGCGCAAAAACAATATTTTTCGAAAAAAATGATTTTATATGTATATATTTATAATTAATACATTAAATTAGCATTTAAAATATCTCTGACCTATGTTCTGAATAATTACAACTTCACAATAAGAATGTGTTCTACTTAACATATTTTAATATTAGCAAAATCAATTTAGCGGTTAAAATTCATTTTTAGATTATTTAACTTTGTTTTTTTAATCAATTATTTAATTAATACACCAATCGGTTTCAGAAAATACAATTTTCTTATTCAGGATGTAAAAAATACTCATAAATTCCAAAAATAAAAATTATAAATTTTATAATTCCGGTATTTATAAACTTAGCTGTAAAGATTGAACAGCTTTCTTCTATATTGGTAAAAATTTTAATATAAGAGTTAAAGAGCATTTAAGATATTTAAATAGTAATAGTTTTTCAGAATTTTTCAATCATTTATGAAAAAATGATCATACTTTTGATGATAAATTAGGGATTATCTGTTTTACATATAAACAATGTTGGTCTTAAATTGAATAATTTAAGTACCGAATATATTTAACCACAAGTTAATCCGAATTCTATAATAATTCATAAAAAATAAAAAATTCTGTATCATTAAGTCAATTTCCGGATCTTTCATCATCGTAACAATTTATGTTAGGTACTCGATTTATTTTTAAATCATTATTACTATTTTATTTAAAAAAAAAACAGAATAATATAATATATATGTTTTCAGTTAATTAATTTGAAATCCTGAAAAAGGAAATGGTATTTTCTGAAACCTGTTGGAATATTAATTAATTGAGTGGTAAAAAAAATCAAGTTAAATAATCTAAAAAAAATATCTAATATTTATTTTTATCCAACTCACAGCACTAGAAAATGATGGATTCATGTTAATTAGTACTGCGAAATAAACAGTAAAACGCACCACATAAAGCGAAAAAGAAAAATACATATGGGGGTTACAGTTCAGCATTCAAATATAAAACCTCAGTGATTAAATACTACGTTAATTATTGTTTTTCTTCTTCATGTCATGATTGACATATACTGGCCTCAATTATACAAAGATGGTGCTAGCAATGAACCTATCTAAGTCTCGGTCCTGAATCGCCATCACGCTCCAAAATCTCTTCAACTAGACGTAATCCACCGTTGTGGTATCCTTCCAGGTCTTTGTCGTTCTAGCATAATTTGACCTAGGCAATCAAAAGACGATTAATGTGGCTGAATAATTGTAAAATCTTTGCGTGCTACTGCAGGGTGAATATTATGTTCCAGGCCGATGTTATTTTCAAATAACTAAGAAACGAAATTTATATTTTTAATTTGGTTTTTATTTATCGATAGTTGATTTATTACAATTTTGCATGGAATAAAACTTGGTTCAAGTAGTCACCTCTGGCAACGGAAAAAATGCGTGCTCTTTTAACCATATTTTCCATTCATTTTCGCACACTTTGTATGTTATTTCATCAATTTCATTTCTAATATTGTCCTGTAGCATCGGAATAGTTGTTGGCTTATTGGCGTAAATCTTTTTTTCCAAGTACCTCTACATAAAAAGTCGGGAGACGTCCAATTAGGTGATCGAGGAAACCAATCACCACTTTTTGATATTATGCGGTCGGAAAAAATTTCTCGCTAAATTTCAAGCGTAGCTCGGGTTGTGTGTGAGATGAAATGAGGTTGAAATCATATGTATTGCAGGCTAAATTGATTCAATTCGATCATCTAGAACATTTCCAATATGTGACGATAGCGATTACTATTAACATTGCCTCTTGCCACCTAAAAGAAATATGCGTCATATGGCGCATCATACAGTCACTTTACGGGGTTATAAAGGTCGGTGGTGTATAAATTGAAGATTTTTAGTGCCCCAATAATGGCTATTTTGTTTATTAACAAAACCCGCCGAAGTCGAAATGATGATTTTTTTCTAAAAGTCAAACGATTATTAGATAAAATGTTTTAATGACTTCAACATTGTTGAGACATCAGATTATTCATAATAAATTTTAATCAACTACCTTCTTCTCTACGAGTGGTAAATACGAACTGACTAACGTTTTACGAACCAAAATGGTGGCCAAACAGAACATAATATTCACTCTGTATACAGAGTTCACTATTCGGATTTGTTCCACGATTGAGGTATTAATTAGAAACAAATATAGAGCTACTTTTAGCCTAGTCGATTGAATAAAGAAAATGTCGCTGAGATGATTTGGTCACGTGGAAAGTATAAGTGGTAAAGAAGACATCCGGAACGAAGATCTGGCACTACCAGATAAATAAAGTATTTGAAGACGGTCCTGTTAGAAGTTTAAACCACCTAAGAGCGTGCATGAGAGTACGTATGATATAAGATAAGAATGGTGTGCCAGGATAGAAGAGTGTGGCGTTCTATCATGTTTGCCTTTTATGAATATTACATTTTAATGAAATTGATGGAAAGTTAGTAAGTTAGTTTGAGGCATTCGTGCATCCTTACTATTCACGAAGTACAAAATTTCCTTCTTCAGCGGTTCATTTTGAAGGCATCCATCTTCCATTTATCGCTGTTGCGGACTGTCCAAGTTTCTGCTGCACTCGTGAAAACTGAAAAGGCAAGAGTGTGAAGCAGCATAATTTTGATGTGTCTGTCTGTTTATGCTTATTCTCATAAGTTGGTTCATAAGTTTACCGACAGTAGTTTTATTACTTTTAAAATTACCAATATTAACTTTGTGGTTAAAATTCATATTTTTTTATTTAATATCTTTATTTTATTAACCACTTAATTGAGTTTAAATACATCTACCGGTTTCGAAAAATACCATTTTTTTATTCAGGATGTCATTACTAACTAAATGCCGGAGGATGTATTTAAACTCAATTAAGTGGTTATTAAAACAAAGATAATAAATAATATAAATAAATAAAGTTTTATTCGTTTTAAAATTTTTCAGGACGTAAGAATTGGTTACTTGTAGTAAAATAATTAAAAAAATTTCACCACAATGTAGTCTTTAATATTCAAAGTGTAGTATAAACATTTTTAAGTTGCTTAAATAAATTTATATTATAAACGTACTTTTATGTATATAAAGTACAGTTTTGTATAAATAATGTGAAATAAAACTGTTTTCAAAGCTTTCTAAATACCCAAAAGACAAACCTTCCAAGAAATTTATGTGAAAGCCTTATGAATAGTATATTTATTTTATTTAAGTTGAAATAAATGTTGTTTGAGCCGAATGAATAGTTTATTTTCTAATTCAGGATTGCTACTTCACTTAATTCTATAGAAATGATTCCCAGTTTGTTAGAAATTAAGTATAAACGTAATTCACCGACAATATTAAGCTTCAATCAAAGTGTAAGACTGGAGACTAGATTAAGGTGATTCCCTATAGACGTCAGAGGTCAAGGCTTGAATGTGAACAAATCATAGTTGAGTGGATCCCCTTGATAGAATATAATACAACAAGCTTTGTCGTGGAAACAAAATTCAAATAGTTGTGTAATTGTTATTGTTAACTGCTTAACAGCTAAATAATAATCTTCGAATTTACGTCAATATATTATATAAATACATATCTAAAACATTCGTATTATAAATAGTATCCGATAATAATATTTAAGATTAACTTAATGAAGCTTTCTTTCAGAAATACAAACTTCCGGGTTCGAGTACCGATAGCCTATTTTATCGATATTTTCTTTTATGTATCTTTCTAAGTGATTTATCTAATTTGTTTTGATTACAAATAAACTGTTCTATACATTAAAAAATATTTCGCCCCATTTTTTTTCTTTTCTTTTTCTTTAGCAGCTTCGCGGGTCTCGGAAAAACGCGACCTCAATTACTACAGAGCGCCATTCATCCCTCGATATCGCCTATCTTGACATCATGCACCCACCAACATCTCAATGTTGATCTCGGAAGCTTGTGAGAGGGTGGCATGAGGTTTTGTGTGTCTTAAGGGACTCGTCTTGTTTCGCTACATGTCCCGCCCACTTGTTTCTATCTTCTTAAGGATATCCGGGGTGGAATACCGTTTCCGATGTTAAATGTCATTCATGCATTCTATGATAAGAAATTTCTCAAAAATACAATGCAGGTTATGAATTTTATACCTCAAATGTTTTTTTAACATTTTAATTTTGATATTATTATATGGTAGCACTTAAAAGGGCGTAGGAAGGTTTAAATTAAAATCTCTGTTCGTTTTGCAATTTCTTAAATTAACTTCCATTAGTGTTAATTAATTGTACACTTTGACTTTCTGTAGCACTGTGTGTGGAACCGATAAAATAAATTGAAACATCTACAATAGTTCCGGAAAAGGGTGGATCAAAAATAAAAGTGGGGGAGAAAAAAAATGACAGCAATAATTCGATTTAGGTTTGCCAAATCAAACGTTAAAAATATGTCGATATTAGCAAATCGCTTATAATTAAAAACAACTTCACATATTCATGTTCTTATATACGCATATAAAATTAATTTTATCGAAAAATATAGAACAATATAGATGGCTTTCAAATAATGGAACGATAAACATTCGAAAATTTGTCGTCAAAAATAATGTAATGTCGTTGGATAATGCACCTTCCCCTGTTTGAAAAGAGATCCAGGTTCGAATCCCGGTGGCGTAACAAAAATATTTTTCGATAAAATATATTTTATATGTATATCTTTCTAAATAATACATCTAATCAGTATTTCAAAGAATTCAAATTTAAATTTTCGATAACACCTGCGAACAAAGTGGACACGGAACACAAAGCAAATGAATCCACTGAGTAGCTTGCACAGCCCGCTTGCACGGCCCAAAAGAAGAAATCGAATGTAGATGACATATTTTTTACAAAGAACACATTATTGTTATTAAGTTGCAATTATTCAGTTCAGTGCTGTGGTATTTTTAATACAAATTAAATTAATCAACTTGAAAGATATACAGAAAAAAAAATATCGTTAAAATATTTTACTATCTATACATTTCCTATCCGGGGAAATGCGTTATCCAGTTTCTCTTTTTTCTGATTTTTTTATTATTTATGTTTGTATTTTATTATAGTCAGCTCTTCAGACTTTTCAAACCTATGACTGGTGACACAATTGTCCTCCCAATAAGGGCTTTTTAGCTTCGTTGCATCCTTTCGAACATTGTCCGCTTGTCTCATTTTTGGGTGACCCAATAGCCGGTTTATTTTTACTACTTATTGTATCAAATATACGGTCATGTATAATGTTCATGTTAAAAATGACTAAGAAGCCTAGTACCATCTGACAATTTTCCTTACGAAGTTTATAAATTGTTGCCACAATTCAGATACACTCGTTAATTATAATTATCTTTACACAGTGTCAATGGAGACTGAGTGCTCATCCTGTCGAGGTCTAGGAGTAGAAAGATGGGTAACGTTGATTTTGCATAAAATTCCTACTTAAGTAACAGCTCTTGTCATGCGGGGCGGCACTGATAAAGCTTACTGCCCGCTTTGTGTCACTGCACCGAACGATCAAAGTGACCTCGCGTACAAAGTGCCCCGTGCATTAAACCTCCCTCGAACGTAATAACATTACAACCCTTGCGGGAACTCGGCCGGAATCTCGGTTTATTCAAGGCGTCACTGCATAGCGTTATTGGTTTATATTAAAATTGTGTTCAATGAATTAACTATTTTTACACAAACATAACAAATTATATAATGCAAGTATGTCAGATAAACATGCTGTTAATCAGTTTTTTTTTCATATTGCTTAAATTAAAAGGACACTGTGGTAATATTTATTTATCAATAAATAATAAATATACTAGGAAGACTTCTATGTGGATAAAATGACCAAACAGCAATCTTCAAAGTCATTATCGACCAACGGGATACGGAAGCTTGGGAAAATCAAAGCTAAGACAGAGTGATAATGTTTTCAAATTCAAGAGAAACAGCGTGGAAATGGCAATAACGACCATAAAAGGCGATATTTGAGAAAGTTAAGGTCAAGATTTTCAGGGATTGTAGAGTCAGTAGTGATGATGATAACGATGATGATAGATAGGAACATATTGAACGACTGGTGAGGTGGAGACAGATTAGGCAGATGCAATTTAAAAAATAAGTCATTGAAAAATCAACACCACTCATTCTCAAAATAAACATATGTACAATAAAAACCAATATGTAAACTATAGGCAAGACTAACGGTACACAATGGAGTCTTAGTACCGACACTGATATACGGAAGTGAGGACTGGAGCTGGTAAAGCAGGAGAAAAAGTAGACTGAATGCAGTGGAAAGGAGATAGCTTGGCGTACATGTGACCAATTCATTTATGACAGAGTAAAGAATAAAGAAATAAGGAAGAATATAAATTTGATGTGAGTAGGATTGAAAAAGGATCGCTTAGGTGGTTTGGTCATAGCGAACAGACGAATCAGGAGAGAATGGTAAGAAAGATATATGACGCAAGTGTTGAAGGCACCAGAAGTAGAGGATGTCCGCGAAAAACTTGGTATGACCAAATAAACCTGATACTGGAGGATGGTCTTGTTAGAAACCTCAATAATTGGCAAGCTTGTATGAGAAGATGTATGTATGTAGATGACGAAAATTGTGTATCAGGACAGAAGAGTGCTATCTTCTCTGCCTACCCCCGCGGGGAAACGGCGTGATGGTAAGTTAGTAAACTTTAGGTAACACACTTAACTTAATTTCTCGCTTCGGTCATCCAGAACCAAGGCCGATTGTACAAACATCCTCCAGGTATATTAGAGTAATCCTCCCTGTTTTGGGCCAAATCTCTCCAGCTCAAATTTTGCAATTTATCTGCATCATTAATTATTGTATCCGCCCATCTCATTCTTGCGCGGGCAATTGGTCGAGTTTCAGCCGAAATTTTCTCGAAGACCTTTTGAAGAGTCCTAGAGCTCTCAGATCTCATAACGTAGCTAACCGATCTAATAACTGTCACTACCTTGGGCCTTTTGATGATCTCGTAAAGCACGCAATACACATCGGGAATACACCATTGGTTAATGCCAGGCTTACGCATACTCGAATGCCCTTTTATTATTTTCTTTAAGGACCCAGATTTTGTATTCATAATTGTTCGATCTTTATAACTTATTTATGGATCGCCAGTCGCCGTGCGCGCGCATATGAATACGACACACGTAGATCGGTGGCTCTTGTCTATTACTTATCCACTACCCTCTTACCCCTATAACCAGAATACAATATTTTTTGTGGTGTTTCTATGGTTTTGTTCAGTTGAAGTAATACATTTGAACTGAAAGTGGTGTTTACTATTTTGGGTGCGTTGACTGCCGCCAAATTCTCCCTGTTATGTGGAAACGAATTGTTGGCTTGAATTATCGTTCTGCTATGTGAGGCTGATATTTTCTTGTGTGTAATCGATTTCTCGCTACCGTGCGAACAGAAAGTGAATGTCCAAGTGTACTTCGTGATGACCAGCGTTATGCGTATCCTGAAGACCTGTTGATCCAGTAGAAGAAGATCCAGATACCGAAATGAGAATTACACTGGTGGGTCGTGTTTTCTAGTTCTGGGTGGCCCTTCAGCCGTACCTTATCCCCTATTCCCCCTTAGTTTTCTTAATCAATAAACCGTAGGATGAAGATTCATCTTAACAAGTGATGCTCTGTCTTCTACAATTTACATCTACTTGATTCTTACAATTGTTTCCGTGTTCTTGATTCAGCACGCTGGAGGTAAATATATGCTTTGGTTTTCAGTACGAGACCCGCTCTAATACCTTTTTGCCCTATTTTCGAACCTTTGGTTGGAACCGGCCACCCCAATTCCGTTATTCAGTATACCTGTACGTGTATCTTAGTCCAACGGTGAGTGAGATTTTTATTCTCTTTTTATCTTCCGGTTTTGACCTACAGTGTTGATATTTGAACTCTTACAGCCCCATCCCTAAGATTAAAATGAAGTCGTTAAGGAAGCTACGGAATAGGCTAACCAAAGTGTCTCAGTATAGGGTGAATATAATGTTCCAGGCCGATATTGTTTTTGAATAACTTGAAAGTAAAACATAATATTTAAATTTAATTTTTATTTAAGACTTACATGGTTTATTAAAATTGTGAACAAAATATGACATAGTACAAGCAGCCGCTATTAGCAACGATACAAATGCGTGCTCTTTTAACCTTATTTTCCATTCATTCGCGCGCACTTTGCGCGTTATTTTAGCAATTTCATTTCTAATATTGTCCTGTAGCATCGGAAATGTTGTTGGTTTATTGGCGTAGATATTTCTTTCTAAGTATCTCTACATAAAATAGTCGGGAGACGTCAAATCAGGTGATCGAGGAGACCAGTCAATATCACCACTTTTTGACATTATGCGGCTGGGAAAAATTTCAAGCGTAGCTCGGGTTGTGTATGAGGTGCTGTTGAAACCACATGTATTGCAGGCTCAATCAACCCTTTTCGGTTACTAAGAAGTTTTTCAACACGTGACGATAGCGATCACAATTAATTATTACAGCGTTGCCATTATTATTTATATATAAAATGTTTTAATGACTTTAACACTCTATAATAAATTGTTATCAACTATTCTCTGACTACTAAATTCGTACTGAAAAATATTTGCCAAACTAAAATAGCGGTCAAGCAAAATCGATCTGTAACATAATATTCACAATGCATGAAGAAATTGACGATTTATTTAATAATAATTCATTTACATTAAATAATAATATTTTAACATGAGTATATAATGGCATCATCAGTAGACAGCATTCCACAGATAACGACCTATAAGGGCGTTCCAAACATTACGCCCTGTCAGATCAGGAACATGAAGTTCTCCATCAAGTCAGCCCGACACGTCATGTGTCCTTTGTTCCCTCGGAAGTCGCGTATCGCCATTAGCGAAAAGTTTTATTTCCGGAAGCCCGCTGTCCTACTTCTACACGAGTTGACGTTCGTAGCGACTTCAGGGGTCGGGATGCAGTTGATCATTTCTCTAGGGATGAAGGTTTTGAGTGAAGGGTTAAAGAAATAGCGCGACAGTTAATCAACTAAAACCCGAACTCTAATTAATATATCTTGAATCTAAATGACTACGATGCATTAGAGTTATTAAGTATGGAAATACCTTCTGGTGCAGTCCGTAGATTCAAATTATCTAATTAAAAAATCAGCTAAAATAAATACCTACGAGGAATGAATTCAGATAAATTATTTGAAAATTTTATACTTATATGGAACTGGCACTTTTGGGTTAGATCTCGTTTTTTGTAAATGGTTTCTAGGCTGACATTTTAGCTCGGTAACACGTGCCATTGTCAAGGCGTTACCTCAATAAAATTACAGTACTACGGAAATATAGGTAAATCTCCCACAGTTGCGTAAATTTTAGTTCGAAATCAAACCCTTACTATCAATTCTGTACTTTCCTTCATATGCTAGTTGCGAGTGACTGTGCCGCCATCCAAGGATTCATTAATTGAATTCATTATTATTTTCTTTCTTAACTGCACTGACACTGATTTATTAAGAGCGTTATTATCGACTCAAACTTTTTCTTTTTAATATTTGTGATCTTCGAAGGCTATTGGTGTCGAATCCTGTAAAGCATATAAAAAAAAAAGTATATTGTATAAATACATATATAATAAATTAGTAAGTCAATATATATATATATATATATATATATATATATTTATTGGCATAATATGCTATAAGCTTATTCAAATTATACCATATAAATGTACTCGTATACATTGAATAACCGTTTAAATTCAGAAAAATCTAAATTCGGATAAAATACTCAAGAATATGATATTCTCTTATATTTCGCTCCTATTTTGAATATTTCTAATAAAGCCTTCAAATTCCCTCTCTTATTTGATTGTTACGTGACTGTATTTAAGTTATTATTTTCCCCTGTCGATGAATGGAACCATCCCTCTCAAAAATAAAGTCGTCATAAAAATAAAACAATTATTTGAGTAGCATAAAGTTTTGTTAATTTAAAAATGTTAATAATACATCAAAGTATTTATCAAAAGTTATTTTTATTCATTTTAATCATTAACACAAAAATAAAATGTAAATGACATAATACAATTAGTCCTCTTGTAAATTCCGAAATATAAGTCGATAAATAAAGAATACACATTTATCGGTACAAGAAAATATACCTACAAACAATTTATTTATATTTATCAACATATCATACATACAACATACATCCCATCAAAATAAACATACAATTTCAAGCGTTACTCGCAAACATGAGAGTGTTTGCTTGAGTGTAATATATCCATACAACAAACAATAATTTAAATATATTCCACAAACAGAGCGTCCCAAGTATCCGCTCTGTTTGTAGGCCATGACATCGCCAGCAGGCTAACAGGCGCGCGCAAGGTTAACCAAAATGTACAATGGATTTTAATAAATACACGACGAATTGAGACAAAATTATTAAATAAAGATTTAAAAAAACTGGTATATTAGTAAAGAAAAGACCATCTGTCAAGTAGACAATCAATTATTATTATTAATGGCGTATAGGCATAAAATAAAATAAAACTTTTAGTCCATAGTTACGTAACTATTATACTCGATGTACAAATAATGCTACAACAAGCCCTATCTACAGCCGTGAACAGATGATTTTTCAAATTATTCGACATAATGCATCAATGAGAGTATTTAGCATATTAAAAGATAATTATATACCCTATACAGATCAATATTGATGATTAAGGTCATGTATACGACAAAATAAATATTAGGTATATAATTTGAGAACGTTCGCACGCAATGCCCGGCGAGATGAAAGTTTCTAATGGTAAAAAACTTAGGAGTGGTTTTTCGTGGCAGATAACATTGGCCAATCAAAACAGAGGAATCAGAATCAGGGAAGTTGGGAATTAAATATATACAATTCTGCCCATTAGCGATGTTAGAAAACTGTTTCTGACAAGCATAGAGGTTTTGAGAAATTTTCAGATTTCTCAAGGGTTCTTGTATTTAAATATTTTATCCGTGCAACACTGCAGACATCAGCTACATTTAATTAAATTTATTGGATGGATAATTTTACTAGTGTAACACTAGGTACTGCTAACTTATGTCGGTTCACGTATATAGCCGGGATATTCCCGGTATTGGCACTTATACTGGTTTTATAGACGCGGATACTCGTGTCATGAGTGCAAGTGCTGGAATTATGACTCGGATATGCGCCAGCAATTCGGGGGCTCGATTCAGGGTGGCAGGAAGCGGAACAACCCTCAGTTCCGGGAAATGACTTCCTCATTTCACGTCCCCGAATTAAATTTGTAAACTGGAGAATAATTAAAATCTAATAATATTGCTCTAAATTTAAACCACGCTGATTATTACCTTCAGTAGTAATCGATTTAATAAACAATGCCAAAACTTTTAGTTGCTACGTAAAAGTCGATAATTATTTTTGATGTGAGATGTAAAGGTTTAAAGTGTTCAAAACTTTCTTTCGATGGGAATTTTATAATATTTGTTTAGTTTTATGGACAATAATGCTACATTACATATGGACTTAAAATCACAATGATATTTGATCGTTGACGTTTTTACGTAATTGTTAATTAATACCAATATCATTTTGGACAAACCTATTATGTACATACTTCGCCGCGTTGAAGAATAAACCATAACATTCAGTCTCGATATAAATACTAAGCTGATTATCATTCATCGACATATTCAGCTTTTTCGGACAATTGTTCCAGACCTTGAAACCGTCAAAGAGTTGTATTATCTCTCTATGATTGCAGTCGACGATGACTGCAAACCAAAAACTGTACGGCGCATAAATATGGCGAAGAGAGAGGCGAAGAAAATATGTCTAGACTTGACAATATAAAAAGACTGTAGCATATCTAAAACAACTAAGGAATTGCGCAGTCTCTGATTTATTTATCTTGTATATTACGAAGTGCAAACTGCATATTTGGCAAACTACTCTCGCGTATGTTTGACGATCATGCGATAAGTGTTCAAAGTGTTAGCCTATCGTGCTATAGTATTACCCATACTGCTATAAGAATGCGAATCATGGGTGTTGCATAGCCACAATCTAAAGTCCTTCAAGAAATATTTCAACAGATGTTTGAAAAATATCTTAGAAATAAAATGGGAAGAGCGTAAAACAAACGTGTGTAACTTATGTATGAAAACATTCCCAGTATCGATTCTACGATCCAGAAGCACCAACTATGATGGGAAATTTATTGGCGCAATGGATGATACACGGCATCCTAAACAAGCTATGTCGGTGCAGCGGTACGGCAAAAGAAGACAAGGTCGATCGAGGAAAAGATTCGGACACCCTGAAGGCGAATCTGAGCAAATGTGGTGTAGACCCTAAATACTGGGAAACTGCTGTTCGTGATCGAGGACAATGGCCTCAAAATGTACATCGCGTCGGGGAAACATGTGAATGGAAAAGAGCTGATGTGAGAAAAGAGAAAAAAGAAAGAAAAGAAGAAATCCGTTTCTCAGATGTCCAGCAGATGCCCAGCATAACAACTGGAAAGGTGAGTAGTTGGAGAACAGGGCTCTTCAGCCACGCAATCGACAAACCATAGCAGATATTATTCTCCTAATAAGGGATTGCCAAAGAATAAGGTATATTCAGTATTTCTCAATGATATGGAACCATGGAAGGTAAGGGTAAAAAGATGGATTGATGAGGTATTGGAGACGCATACCACATACGACTATAACGGATAGTGAGACTCTCAAATGTCGCAATTTTTCTGGAACTACACATCGACAACAGACTCAAACATTTGCCAAAATAAATTAGATTTATTTTTATATCTTGCTGGAAAAAATATAACTTAGAGAGGCTCGTCGTGGTGAGCCACATCAAAGGGCGGAAAGGAAGAGATTAATCCTCCACCCATTGGGCCAACCGAGTGGAAAAAGCAACAAGCGTATTCTGGAGACTGCCCTTAGATCTGCGGGATGCCGCAAAAGTAGAGGAGTGTTGTCAAGAGGGCAGGACTTTACAAAGATCGAAACCCTCAGGTATTAAGGACCGACTAGGAAGAAGAACATTCAGCATTACCTAACAGTGACCGGGAAAATTCTTAATAAAATAATGTATAATCCCGTCTACTGACGATTGAGACGTAATATAAAATCATTTGACGGAAAAGTCAGTCGCTTTTAAAATGGCGCAAGGAATATTTTTATGGTAAAATTGAAGAAAACCTGCGTTTAACGATAGGCGGGTACCATAAAGTCCACATCGTAAATTTATACTTTTATAGCAGGTTATATTTATAGCGTTGAAATGTTTTTTTCGTGAAAAACTCATCTCACTCACACCGTAAATAACACAGGTTAATTGATTTAAAAATCTAATTTAGTTGTAACTATGTAATACATAGAAAAAACAAATAAAAATGCATTATGTCCTGAAACATTTACTGAATAACCGTGTCGTCAAATGATTCCAGATCAATGTCTGATTTTTATCCAATTTAGCAAAGCTCTGAAAAATTCCATTATTAAAATAGTGAAATAATTTTAATTGAACTTTCTGTATCATTTAATTTCAATATTTTGGAGAAAAAAAATAAGTTGGTCTTTTATCATATGGCCCGTGTCCACAAGTTAGATATTAATGAGACTTTCGACTCCCATTCATGAATCTCATGGGAATGAGATTTTTTTCAATTTTTCTAGTACCCGTGTACACTCCATGTCTCAAAGATTCACTGACCGGGGTTCACTTCACGCTTTTTGTACATTAAACGTCAAATATCATTCCATTATAAAATCGGAAACCCTAGTGATATATTCAACTTCTCTTTTAAGCGTTTTTTAAAAAATTCTATAAAAATTGTTAAACGGAGGTTCCTCAAATTCTATAATGTAAATAATATTCTATCCAATCAACAATTTGGTTACCGATCAAAATACAATACAGAAGATGCTCTTATATCTCTCGTGGAATATATCGTCTCGAACTTGGACAAGAGAAATAAATACGTGGGGATTATTCTTGATCTTGCAAAAGCATTTGACACCGTACCGCATCTACTATTGCTAAAAAAACTTGAAAAAATAGGAGTAAAGGCACAGCGTATAGAAGTTTTAAGGACTACTTAACAAATAGACGTCAAATTGTCCAAAACAATGAAAAATACAGCAATCCATTATTGATGACATTCGGTGTATCACAGGGAAGTATTTTAGGCCACATATTATTTCTGTTATATATTAACGACTTTTGTAATGCGACTTTGAATAATGGAAAAATAATCACTTTCGTGGATGATACCGTGCTTTGCTTTGAGGATAAGTCTTGAAAAGAGGTCAATACTCGTGTACAGGATGGTTTAGACGAGGCGAAAAAATAGTTTGATATGAACCTCCTATCACCTAACACAAAAAAATCAAAATATGTATGTTTTTGTATTAACGAAAGAATATCGCCACATCAATGCTTTACACTCATCGTATATGACTGAAAAACAAACAAGAACACGATTTTCTGATGCCAATGTGAAAAATTAACACGAGTTAAAATTATTCGACATCTGGAAGTACTGATCGATGATCATCTTAACTGAAAAGAACATGTATCGAACCTAGCTAAACTCTTAAGAAAACTAATTTACTTTTTTAAAGGAATACGATGTATAATTGACTACAAACTCTTAAGATTGGTGTACTTTGCATTTTGCTACTCCTTAATTAATTATGCTATTTTAGTTTGGGGTGGAGCAGCAAAAACAATATTCGAGTCTGCAAAAAGAGCACAAAAGACAATTTATAAAGTAATAAATGGTCGTCTCTTTAGGCATCCATCAGATCTTATACTTAAAAAGTACAATGCCCTAGACATAAGACAAATCTATATGTTGAGACTCGTCCAAATTTTCCATGCTAATAACAACTTACCCCGATCAATAAATCATGAACACAACACAAGACAAACAATGAACATCTACATGCCAGTTCCGAGAGCAACGACATTTTATCAAAGATTCTACATGTCTTTGGTCCGAACAACATACTCAGTGCCATCTGAAAATCGCTCAACTCAATAAGATTATACGAATATAATATAATCCAATATATGATCCAATCAGGTAGAGAGCAATCAGAACCATGGCTATCCAATATTCAAACATAATCATTATAGATGCCTACACTAATAACTCACTAGTTCTACAACACTCCCACTACATTTTTATTTAATTTTTTTTTTTTCAACAAGTTTATATGGTACTGAGATTTATCTCAACTAAATATCTAAGACTTATCTCATTGTGTGTCATTCGTGGATACGGGCTATAAGCAAAAATGTAATCTAGAGCAAGGATTTTAAAATATAATATGGTAAATTAAAAATCGCGGTACAGATTTGAAATATCTAGTAAATTTCTTAATTTACATTAAATTATTATTATTTTCAAATATAGATTTAAAAAGATAAATAAATAAACTACACTGAACCAACAAATAAGGGCAGTTTCTTAAAACGATTTTACGTCGGGGGTAAATATTGTAAAGGAATCGCATTAAAGTTGGGGGTCGGCTGGGAGAGCCTCTTTGTAAGGTTTTAATAGGCCGCCGTTCGTGTGATAAACAGCCCTTAGCCGCAAAGAAGGCTGTATTAACGATGTTAGGCCGTTAGGGGTGAAGGCTTGTCGTTACCGTTTTCTTAAGTTACTCGGAAAATCAAGATACCGTAGTTAAATTCAAGCTGGTGACATTGATAAACTCGTCAATGTACCGATTTGTATTTTAATAAAAGTATATATGAGTACTAGCTCGTATGTCTATATAAACATTTAGAATAATGAAATATGTGGTTTATATTACCTCTACTTTAGCAAAAAGTTACGCACCTAAGTAATACAAATATGTTTATATATTTGTTTTTCTTAGTGTCACGAACTTATTCTTATATAATACTATAAAAATCACAAGTCATCACTATTTTTATTTTATTATGATGTACGTGAGTTTCGTGTAAACTCATTATTAAACATAATTTAACGGTAAGATGCTCGCCTAGTGATCAAGAGATTGGAGGTTCAATCCCTCGTTCTAAAAGACAACCAAGTATGTTCTATATCATACTACAAAGCTCTAGATTCAGTTAGGAGTATTGATATTGTATTCATATGCATCTGTATTTAAAAAAACATTTTCGATTCCAATCTTCCTTTATCGCCCTTAACACTATCTGTTTCTTTCTCGATTTGACTATTTTTAAAGAAATATCGTGAGAGAGATTACCTAATATATCAATATAAAAGTTACATCAATACTGTTCCGTGCTGTTTTCTGGATTGTATTATATTGTAAAACATACAAAAAATATTATTAGTATCAATATAGGAATACCAAAAACATTTAATTCATTAATTATGGTCGATCTGACAGGTGATTAAAAGTACGTTCTCTAAAGAGGTAAGTCGTTGACACACCTGCGGTTCAGCAGTACGCGAGTTTTCATTTATTGAACAGCAAATTATCAGTGAGGTCTAGCACGTACTGCGGTTAAACATTCGCAAGATATTGTATCTCATAGGTTTGTATGCGACGCACGCACTTACGTTTTATTCCCGCTACTGATTTTAAAAACGCATCCGGACAAATTTTACTCAGAGGTTAAAAAACGCATTAAGATTTGTGATCTATGGAAATGTACGGTGGCGCCCGCACTTCGGTTAAATGAGTTAAACTAATGGAGGCTAGATATAACGTCACCAAATGTCGTCAACTGACTCGGCGGTGACATCGTATGAGAATCTATCAAACAAAATTATATGCGAATTCCAAAAATTACGATCAAATGTATTATATGATAAAACATAACGATCAAACGTTTAAAAACAAAACAATTATTTTTGAGTCTTATTACTATTACAATAATTAAAGAATTAGCTATAAAATTGTTGTTTCTAACCTCAAAGTAACAGAGAGACGTTTTTTGGTGATATTGATTTGCGATCTATTGTATCCTGAAACGTAATATATGAACCCACTTCTATTAAAAGCTTGTCAAAACAATTTATTGAAATTCTATAATAATTAAAAGGCGTATTGGAATGTTGTCGCATATTCTGGTATAGTTTATAAAAATAATTATGTAGGTATCTTGTCAGGTAACGGATGAACCCAGTATTTATAATGGCAGCGGCGATAATTTTTCTATTTCTGATAACCAGAGATACAACATAAAGGGTTTTTCATTAAGGGCGCTCAAACTTTTTTTTAAAATAAAACAAAAACGAATGAATATATCTAAAAAAAAATTATGTTTTGAAGTACATTTAGTGGCAATTATGTATGAAATTCAATTTCCCTCGCATGACCACCGCGGGTACGTTTGCAGAAGTCCAATCGTTGAATCCAATTTTCCACCACTTTTTCACATAATTCGGCCCGAATCGCACCAATTTCGCGTTAATATTTTCTCTTAGCTCTTGTAACGTCGCCGGCTTGTTGATATAGACCAAAGATTTAACATAGCTCCAAAAAAAATAGTCTAATGGTGTTAAATCGCATGATCTAGGCGGCTATTGAACTGGTCCATTTCGCGAAATAACACGCTCACCAAATTTGGTTTTCAATAAGTCAATTGTTGCGTGTGCCGTGTGACTGGTAGCGCCATCTTGTTGAAACAACATATTGGCCAAGTCCATACCTTGCAATTGAGGCCAAAAATAATCAGTTATCATCGAGCGATAACGATTACCATTCACAGTAACATGACGATTAGCATCATCAACAAAAAAATATGGTCCAATGACACCTCCGGCATGTAATCCACACCAAACAGTGATTTTTCCGGGATGCAATTGTGTTTCGTGAAGCACGTGTGGATTGGTGCCTGCCCAATAATGCATATTTTGCTTGTTTACATATCCATTGAGCCAAAAATGAGCTTCGTCGCTAAAGATGATTTTTTGATGGAATTCAGCATTCAAGTTGCGGTGAGCGAACGCGAATTTTGGTAGTAGATTTTAATAATTTGCAAGCGTTGCTCCAGTATGTACTGCTCCATGACGATTTGCCAACTAAGTACGAGTGTTAACCTCAAAAAAATTTGAAGAAATATGGCGTAGTTTCTTGTCCCTGTTGAAAGAAAGTTTGAGCGTCCCTATTGAAAAACCCTTTATAACACAAGCTGTCACGTAGAATTCCATTTTGGTACTGAACTGAAAATACGTGGTTTAAAATCGCAGTGTGTCGGTGTGCGGTTTTGTGCATCGCGGTAAAAAATCGTAGTGCATGCTAGACCAAAAATGACTTAAAAGTAACATCAGTGACAAAATTAGCAGGTAGTGGATACCTTATGGGTGGACAAATTGTATATTTTCATTATTTTGATATAAATTAAAGAATTTTTCAAAGGTATTTGATGTAGATAATACATTGAGAAATAAAGCATAACAGAAAAGCAGACACAATATTGTAGTAACAAATAATTATTCTTCAAATTATTAAATGTAACAAAATAATGGTAGCTACACGCTTTTGTAAACAAAAACAGCTTAATCAAAGTGAAATCTATTTATGTATTTATGGGTAAACTTTTTTAATAATTTTTTTGTGAGTTTTTGAAAATGAGTAATTTCACAAAATATACATTCTGATGAGTGTAAACTACGCGGATTAAAAAAAAACTACATAAAAAATTTTTTTTTCATTAATTTTTCAACAAATAATTTTCACCAGTTCATTGCCAACTAATGGATTGTACAAAAAAATATTATGATTAAAAATTCACTGTAAAATCACCAATTTGTTTTGAGTTGTAATTTTCAATCATGAGTTAATTTAACTCGATGCCCTCTCGCAATATAAACCAAATGTATTTCAACATTCCGATAATAATTTATTAAACTAACATTAGTCGTGTAATGCCGTACTATTTCAAGATTGAATATTTCATCAGGAAATAAAACAAATGCCAAGATCAAATACTTCTCGGAAATGTAAATTCAAGTAATTTGACTTCAAAGAGTCATGTTTTTGATTTGATTTTATTAATATCGCCCAAATATCTAGAGGGATGATTAATATTGTTTAAGTTTATTGAAGACCTCTCCTTTGGAGAATAATGAACTGCCGAAATATTATAATTAATGAGGAGATAAATATTAATTTAAGCCTTCCATAGAAGTCCTTAAACACCAGAGTTTGCACTCCCTATTGTTATTTAAATAATAATTAATATTATTATTACGATTACCTATTCTAAATAGAAATCATATTTGTGTTGAAAAGCAAAATAGAAAATATAATTATTAAGGAGAACACATTTTTGCTGTGAAGTTGCATTTTCAGAACACAGTTCTTTGATATTTTAATATAAATTAAATTAATCAAGTAGAAAAATATACATAAAAAATATTCCTATCCGAGAAAGTGCGTCTCCCATCGAGTTTTACTCGAAGGTATTTGAGATTCATCGTAATATAAAGTTGATTGCTTTTTTCAAATTGGAATTATATGTGTATCAATTGGAAATATTACAGAATATAAGTTTAAAATTTGTTGAAAATGTATTCGATTACTATAGTGAAATTGGAGAATGCGCTTCCCCGGATAAGAAGAGGTCCAGGTTCGAATCCCGGTAGTAATTAAATATTTTTTCGATAGACATTTTCTATATATCTTTGTAGTTGATCAATTTAATTTGTATGTAATTGTTGTTTTGGGAAAATTAAAACGGGGGAATTGAAAGAATTATTATGAGAAAATTGTGATTTTCTTAAACCATCTTCCTAATCAAAAATTTACAGATTTAGATCATTTGTAAAATGGATTGTTCCATGGCATGTAGATCAGGAAACTTTTTTCAATTTTGATTAGTCCATTAAAAATGAGTAGAACTCCTTCCTTTTGAACGGTACTCCCAGCCCTTACATTCCAATACTCACATGCAGCACATTTTTTTGAACACCTAAATATGAATTAAATCATTAACATACATAACTTAAGCATGACGCCTCAGATAAAGATAAAAGGTTATCTTGTTCAATATGAAACCAAATCCATGGTTGTAAAAACCCGTGGGATGTTTATAAATGAATAAACATAAACTCCATACAAAAACATACATAACGGTACAGCAATGCGGCCGCTGCTCAAAACATGTGACAGATTATCAATTTTTAACACTTACTGCCCAGTCAGGTTAAAATAAAATACGTCCGGTGGTGGTGGGTCATTTTAGACCCACCTCAAGTTTTCGGTTTTTCAACCGATTTGTGGGAGATTTTTTGTGGATATTTCATTTTAAATATGATTTAATGAAATGGCATGATGTTCCGTAATATTTCTGCTAAAAATTAAAGCAAAAAATTTTAAAAATATTGCGAATAATGTACGTATTTGCACGCATCAACAGACGCCCTACACAACAAAAATACAAACATTCACTGAGCATGTGATTGGAGATTGTTTCTACCTGCTTGAGTGTAACAGTGGCTATCAACAATTAAAATGGATTATTTATTTTTTATATGTTAGTATTTTTTACACGTAAACCGGATGAAAGTAAATTTAACAAAATATTTATGGAAGTGAAATAAATACATTATAAATAAAATATTTAAAAAATTAAATCCATTTTAAACGAAACGCAATCAACAATATTATAAGCAGAAGCAAATGTAATTGACATAATTTTTAAAAATAAGTATAACAACAGACAACTTATATTCAAAATATATATAATATTGATTGTGTTCTATGAATCCCGGCCAGCAATTTGTTTGTTATTGTCAGGACTTAATTGTCAAAAATATAAATAACTATATCCCCATGGCTGACCCGCTTCTAACTGTCTCGGAACCGCCTGGATCATAAAACTTACAGGTAAGCGCAACAATATTGCTGGCATTATCTAGAGGCCGTTAGACAAAAATAAGTCAAAACAAATAACATTATAAATCTGTACAATAATTGGACTGGCTCTCAATATATGGACGCATACCTAGTATCCTTTGTCTACTCGCCGTAAAATATAAACTCAAAATGTTGACAGTATATTTCGGTATAAGCGCTGAATTCAATCCCGTAAAAGCGATTATCTTAGGACAGTTTTTGAGCATTTTTTCACATTCTTATCAATAACTCATTTTAATCTCGTCCGATAACATTTATTTGAATCTCAAATTATTTGAAAATATTTAATAGAAGATTAGCTAGAAGGAAAACAGCATTAAACGAATAATTGTAGCGTAATTCATATTTATACCAACACCAGGTTGGTAAAAATATGACCCGCCACCGCAGAGGATGTGTTACGAAGTCCGTTTGTATTTTTCAGAAATATATGCGTCGTCAAAGTATTAGAAATCTTATAGTGTATGTTAAAATATTGTATGAAATAGATGCACTATGTGATCACGGACCAACGTCGCCGTATCAATTATCGATACGGTCGCGTACAAAATCCAATTTATACCATATTAACTGTTGATACCGTAGCATTCAATAGGTTAACTCCACAATGAACTTCTCCAAACTTTAATTTAATATTCTTGCAAGATTTGCATGATTTTTTGGAAAGATTTGGGAAAATGACTGGTTTTTCATCAATAATTATCGTAAGTCGTGTCCCAACAATAGTTGTTGAGACTTAAATTCTCCATCAGAGTACGTGCTTCGAAATATGTGCATCCGTTAACCGTCTATGTTGTCTTTCGTAAATCGTTTACCCTCTATTATTTGAAGGCCTGAACAATTTCCAAAGCAATAATGGATGCGACTAGAGATTTTGTATTCTTGACTTTTTTCAATTTCCGAGATTTGAGAGTCAATGTTTAGAAGTCTCGAGAATCGAGACAAAGAATTTTATTTGATTAAAAAGAAAAAATATTTTATTAAATATTCAAATAATGTACAGTGGCTATTAAGGATATCTTGTTATCTGTGTAAAAAAAATACGTCATTATTAATTTATTAAAGCAAATAAATAATAATACAAATTAAATGTACCCATCAACTAGAAAGATTTACAGAAAATATTTATCGATTATAAAAAAATACATTTAGTTCATATTTAAATACCGCATAACTAAATTCTGAAAAAACTGAAAATTTACAATAATGTGTTTTCCTTAAAGATAATATTGATTAATGTATTTGTAGTTTTTTTTAAATGAAATTAAGTTTGTATATATATATTAAATACAAAAACAAATATATCTAAAAAAAATTACAAAATACAAACAATTTAATAAAATCTTAAAAAGAATTTACAAAAAATAACAATTAATTAAAAAAACACATCGGAAGACAAAAACATTCGTATTTGTCCCAGTCAACTGTAGTTCCCTAATAAAGTTTTTCAAATAATTTCATCCCACCCAAATTTTGTTTCGAAAGATGACATAAATTTTACAAGGAAACATAATTTCCTATTTGAACTAACCTACAAAACCATTTACTTCAGATTTTTTTGTTAATACTAAATATTCATGGACTAATTTCTCCTCAATGCAAATTTTTATGGCTGACCATATAAACTATAGAAATTTTTTTTTTTTTTTTATATACCTACACCTGCATCGCTCGTTACTGGGTCACTACCTGCTGTATGACAATGGCTAGATGGGATTAATTAAAATAAATTCTTTAAAATGAATGATATCAAGGAAAAATTCGAGACTAAAGTCTCGGAACTCGAGACAGCAATAGACCATGGAATTCCCGGGAGTTAATTCCCGGGTTGTCTTGACACATAATTCCTAGATGTGGCATATATGATAAACAATCTCTCTTCAGCTTTTCAACATGCGTTGCTAGTACCACACTTCTAAAGAATTCTTCATCCTTTCTGGGAATACGTAAAATACAGATATTCAAACATGACAGTAAGAAAATTATTCAAATTTGTCTCGAAAGTATTGTCGGGCAGAATATAATTGAAATTTCAAAGGGTGAGTATTGAAGTGGCTGCTCGATTGAAATTACAGTTTTCCCCGAAGCATTTTTTCAGAATGATACCTGTAATCCTAGCCGCTTGGGGTTGATGCCATTGCCATGGCGACGTTTGCGTGGATTAAATCCTTGGAAATAATAAATGAGTAAGATTTCGTTCGGGTTTATGCCAATATGGTTTCCGTACCAGAGGTGTAGCCAACTGTCGCTCAAAACTGAAAACATTTTTTTTAACAAAGTATAATACATTTTAGTTATCAGATAAGATCATCAGCGAAACAAACAATGCGGAATAATTTTCAAGAAATCTGACACAATAAGTGAGTTTTTTTAGTACAAATATTTAACGTTCACTGGAGACACTATTTTATATCCTAAAAAATATATAATTTACACTGTGGGCGAAAATGGGAGATGAGAAAAAAGAGAAAAAGAATATATATCTTAACCATTCAGATCTAGTTATACCTAGCAATGTGGTGGTCCAGTATTAGAGGGACCTTAATGAATGTACACAGATACCACTTGGAAAACTACGTATGTAGAGAGCTGTTATAGTAATCATAATTTATTTTCTTTGTTCGCTTCTCTTGTGCTATCAATTATTAAGGTAATACAGTTATTATATAAATTTAATCAATGTATAAATGTACTCGGTATATTAGAATCATTAAAAAAAATGTTGCAAAGAAAAATATGAGTAACTATAATAATAAAATGCTTCGGTAATCATTATTTTTTGTTTATTTTTAAGGTCCCAAAAATAAATTTATAATAGCACCAATATGAATGCAGATAGGTGATACTTAGACAAAGTCACTGATTCATACGCAACATACTCGTAGAGATAACTATTATAATTATTTTATATTGATAAGATTGTTTTTGATCGTAGAAAATGCAACGGTTAGGACGCGCGTATGGAACATGCATAAACCTGTGTCAAACAAGCTCACAGGACGTAAACTACAGACTAAAAGGAAAATTAATAAGATTCTATAATATAATCTACTCAAACATTTATTTTATGGATCCTTTATTGTGTTCCTCCTTCAACAAGTCTAATGCAGAAACGAAAATAAGTTTCCCTTCAGTTGGTTCGTCTAATACATGGAAGAGTATTCTCTGGATTTAATTCCTGGGGTTCTTCCAAATACAATAAATCTCTCCAGTCTTTAAGATTGACATGAAATAGTATTAAAAACATAATATTAAAGACATAAAAACTGTATTACTCAATATGAATATGAAAGTCGTGTCACAATTAGTAGAACTTGGAGAACGGAGATATTTGTTCTTCTGGTATTTTATGGAATACGAAGAGTGTCTTCAGCACCATATTTCTCTCACTTTAATCTTCCACGATTCTATTCAATACAAGGCTATTGGAAACAATACAAAAACCATGCGTAATTAAGGTTTCGATCTATTCTGCTCATATTGAGTACTTTATGAACTAGTTCACTTTGCGGGTCTTTTTCAATAACATTAAACAAAGATGAATAATTATATATTCGACATTTGCAAAATTTCTTTGTGGTAACTTACTATATAAATAATAAGAAAAAGCGATTTGATTAAACCACTATTTATTGATTTGTGTTTCATAATCAATGATTCCTTCATCAGGATATTTGGCTACCAAATTAAAAATACAAACATAGACAAAAAACTAAACTATAAATATAAGTGATGGGGAACTAATCAGGAACTTCTGTGAAAACCAATTTAAATAATTTTAATGCAAATTAAATGTATTAATTAGAAAGATATACATATTAAATCAATTTTATCGAAAAATATTGTTGTTCCTACCGGAATTCGAACCTGGATCTCCTCCGATCCGGGGAATGTGCATTAATCGATTATGCTATATCAACACAGTGCTTTGACGACACATTTTCTAACCAATATGTTACACTTTTCAAATTCCAATCTTCCAAAGCTATCTTCTTTATTTTTACGGAATCTCAAATACCTTAAAAATATCACAGATCTATTTTCTGAATAATTACAACTTCACAATAATAATGTGCTCTCCTTAATAATATAAATGTAACTATTTTCAAAAAGAATTTGGTTATTTACTATGCTTGTATTTTTAATTAAGTATACATTATATTATATAAGGGACTATTGGTCTTAAAACATGTTGATAAATCGACAAATACTGGTTTAAACAAAGTGTAATTATAATAAATTTGGATTATTTTTAGCGCCATTTTCGTAAAAGATTTTACCTTAAGGGCGCTTTGCGCATACTGTTTAGACCTATAACTATTACTGTATTTAAAATTAATAATTGTTATTTGGACATGATTTTTTGAATAGGTGCGGTTTTAGTATCTTTTTCACTAATTCTTATGACGGAGGGCAAGGAGTTCAATGCTTTTAGGCCTCCCACCGCAAGTCCTCGCTCACTATAGTTAGGCTTCTAGCAACGGCTGGTCGGATCTACAGCCTTTTTTGCGGTTGAAGTAGAGGCTGACCTGAAGAAGATGCTAATTATAAATATTACATTCATATAAATATATTAATATGCGTTATATTATTTTAACCAAAAAAGTCTAATGGATCCATTAGTAATTACCTACCTCAGAACACGTACTTTATATGTACCTAGCAAGGTTGAAAGCGGCCAACAGACTTACACCTAAGTGGAAAATAGTATTAATATAATACTTTCTGGTGAATTGGTTACTTTAAGGATTTTTATATTCATGCAATCTTTAAAGGAATGTTGTTTTAAAAATAAACGCCGATTTATTGGCACTGAAAAATGAATTGCGTACAATTTGCAGATGCAATTTTTGCGAAAATTACGTTCAGGATTATTTATGATAATCCTCGTACAAGGCTTCACCACTGTTCTGGTTGAAACATCCCGTAATTAATAAGAGGGGAAGTAACCTCCCCCGAATCCCTTAAATCAATTGAATATTATTTTTCATTGTCGAATTGCGTTGAAAAAATTGAAATGAATGTATGATTTTTAAATAAAAGATATTTTATTATACATTGAAATGATCGTGATTGAAATTGGATTTACTTTATGGAAGAAAAATGTAATTTTAATGCCAACAATTTGACATTCTATAAATTTCACATTTTGTGTAAAGTCGCTTGTTACAATTTGAATAGTCACTTTATCGAGTCATTACATGAAATCAAAAAGAATGGAAGTTAGAAAAATTGTACATCCGTGGAAGGCGTTTATTTAATTTGAAAACATCGTGAGCTTGGATTATTTAAAATAATATGATTTTATTAGTAAAAAATATCCGAAAACGTTTAACTATTTACATGTATTTTCTTCTTCTTCTTTTAGTACGTGTCCGTTCAACTAACTTTTGCGATCATGTTGGCTGTCATTAGTTTATTTGCGGCCGCTTTTTCTTTATTTAATAGTTATTATTTCTCTTAACTTATGCATACCTCTCAGTGTTTCTCTTCATTAGGAGAGTAATGTGATCAATCTAGGAGAACTTTATCATACGTTTATATAGCCACATCTCAAATTCTTTCAGTATTTTAATGGTGGCATTCTTTACCGTCAGCCTGGGTTTAGGTATATATAAAATAATAATGTTCCTACTTCAAAGTTCGCTCACCACGGTGAAAAACTGTCACTTGCGTTATAACATTGCATCCACCGTGAGCCTTATTACAAGTTGGGCCAAGCGCTCGTCCCAGACAGTACTTTGAACGATTATGAAAAAATAATTATTCATTCTTAGTCGAATAGAGTAGAGTGAAAAATATATAAAAACTCAAATTAATATAACCCGAGAAGTTCAATATTGAACATACGCACCTTATTTGTAAGTGAGCGTTTAAACAGCAGCGTAACTACAATAATACAAGCAATGCATGCGGTGCATTGGAACCCAAAAGGTCCACGCTCTGCAATACATTTGTTATTGACACTTTTCACAGTGTTAAAATGGACTAATATTTTTTTAATCTACCAAAGCACCAAATGGAATTATATATAAAATTAAAACATTATAGCTGTATACAATAAATGATTAAGGATCAGACCATCACCGTAATGCGAAAGTCGCCTTAAAATAGCAAAACCAAAAGAAAAACAGTTGCTAGTGCATGTATTTATAATATACTCCAAAAACACATTATTTTTTTTTCATTTGAAAGTGTGAATATTATAGGAGACAATTTTTTCTTACTATTTCATTATTGAAATTGCGTTTCTACATTATTCTCTTAGTTCTTTTGATATTTTTATATCTTCGGAACTGTGGAGGTCTATCACCTCCGCAAGCCGGTACCGCCCAGATATTGATAACAATAATATGCGCGGGCGGCCGCCCGGCAAGCCGGTCTTTTAGTTTCACTTCTATCTCAGCCGGCTTCCCGATCAGTTCTCCAGCAGACGCTTCACATTTTCACTACACATTTTTATCTGTAATTGTGCATCAATCAGCAATAAACGTATATCAACCGTAAGGAGTATTTATTGTATTTTACCTGCTCTAGCCATATTCACGTACACATCCTAACACACGTACTCCGCGATATCATATCGTCTTCAAACGAACACAGTGAAGCTCTGGGAGAAATAAACCCCCAGCTTTTATAGATATAACCTTCTGATCAACACTCTTTCATACAAGTATAGTAAAATCTGTAAACGCTTACTTTAAAGATTTAATTATATATATATATATGTATATATATCTGATTTTTGTGCGATCCTGCACCATTTGAGCGATTTAACCAAATTTTTTATAGTTATACCCACATACTACGGTCTCCTCGCCCCTACCACAATATGCGTGCGTCTTATATTGAATACTATCCATTTCAAATTTTGTTCTGTTGCACTCTAGGAATCTGAGGAAAACAGTCACTTGACCCTTCCCAGACACCTCACTCTTTTCCTGCCTGGTACCGCCCTTTTCCTTTCCCGCTTTGATCTGATAATGATCAAAGCTGATAGTGAATCGCTAATACTAAATTAATTTTAATCTCATTAAAAATATAAGCAAATATAAATAGCTAAAACCTCGTAGAACGCTGAAACAATCAAATATTAATTGGTGAATTAATAAATTTAACTCCTTTACTTCTATTCTAGTGCCATAACTCACGTCGCACAGGCGATCCGGTTTATCTCAATTAATCATGCCCCCGTGCCGTCGTCGACGCGCAGCCCGTCGCGGACGCTCGGGTGTTGACTGCCGAATAATTGATCAAAGATGACGTTTAGTCAATCACTCTGACCGCACATAAAATGCTTGACGTCAATGAGTTATTCCGGTGCACGTACAAATCTAGTCAAGTCCCGTTTGGTGTATAATTAAATTAAAAAGTCACCATTTCCTGTCATCGGTCTAGGTTTCCTTGATGGAAATCCTCGAAAACTATCTCATCCGCGATTTATCCGTGAAAAATCTTCATTAATTAAATAATATGTAAATATATTTCTATACATCACACGGGAGTAATCTCATTAGAATTCTGTTATATTTTATATTAATTAATAGGTAGGTTATTATTTAAAATATTACATTTTTCTGCATAAGTTCGTTCACGTCTATACAGTTGGTAGTCTAGTCTATATCTTCTTATTGTTTATGCTTTTTTTATTCACATTATATAGAAATTTTAATGAAACGGTTTAGGGCGTATTTTTATTACGAAGATGTTTTAAAATCAATACTTACACACACTTAGGAGACCTTAAAACATTATGATAATATTAGAAATACTGCGACCCGTTTAATTTTATGAAGGGTTGATAGAAGCACTTCAAATTTCATCACCGAACATTCAAAAATTGCACACCACACTCGTTAGACACATTCTGAAACGGAAGTGAGGCTGATCATCTAGGATTAAATTTTACTATAAACTGAATGTACAGCGGTACACCAGTTAATAATATCCCAGTTTATCGACAAGATTATAACAATTACATTGAAAACGCGCGTTTAGCCCTCTGAATAGTCTCCGCGCGCTTAAACGTGGCCGAATATTGTGGTACTTAAATCTTCCTCGGCCGCTCAAAGGCTACTTGTGGTTTAATAAAGGATATCTCCTTTGAATGGTGAATGCCCTGGCTCCAGTCAAAGGATTTCAGAGGCCCCTTTTCGGGCAAGCGATACGTATCAGAGGTAACGAGTTAGGTACGGAATAAACGCTCAAAACTTGCGTCTTTGAAATATTCTTACATCCAACCGATCCCTAAAAGCGAAAACAAATTGAAGTTTAAAAAAAAATGGGTAAGAGATAAGAACCAAATATACATTTACTTGAATACTGCTTTTTAAATAATCTTTTTAAACATAAAAGAAGGCTATAAAATGAAGCATAGAGAAAAAAACTCCAAAGCTGTTCATTCTATAAAGATCCAAATATAAAGATTAAACAATTTGAAAAATATTTAACTGTATGCTACCGACTCGCAGGTACTCAAATTAATAGATTTTATTAACTATTAAAACTGATTTTTCAAGATAATGTATGTCTAAGAACAATAGTTTACCACTTACTAATGCTAATAGATCACAATTCTTTATTATATATTTTAAATTTTTGAAACATTTTTATTTGTAAGTTAGTGATGATTTAGAACTTAGTTCAATCTCACTAAAAAGTAATATATTATATAAAATATTGTGAGCTGTGGAGCCGGCTCTCCGTATCTACACCGTCTAGTTCAGTGGCAAACATGAAATGTGGACTCGAATACCTATCACAATTTCTTACCTACCGACGATCCTCTACATCTGCATTCGTCGCTTGAGGAAAAATAATAGTAATAATAACATAATGAATAAAACAGCATAAAGATAGGTTGTTACTAGTGAAAGAATTTTAAGTAAAGTGAACAAGTTTAATACATGAAAAATACAATTTAGTTAACATTAATGAAATGGGGACAATTTCATATATCAAAAACTTACATCTTATCGAGTTTTTACGTAAATTAACATGGACAACATTATTCATAGACCAACAAGCAGATTACTTGTCGTCGTTCAATTTTGCACAGTCGAGGAGGTAGATCTTCCGTTTCAAGAGTTCAAGAGCAATTGTCTAATCATCAACGTCGCGCCAAGATACAGAACTCAGCACGATGGCGCCCTCTCGGTCCCTCGCGGTCCATGCCATCAGTATGCAGTGCGTGCAACTCGAAATCTATGGCCAGGCAGGACAAATCCCTCTGCCCAGCCATAAAATATTAAAATTGCGGGTACCGTCACCCACCCAAATGTCCAAAACACCCTGGCAGGCATTGATCCTCCGCCAGGATCCAACGATTTACAAATAATACCTCACAATAATGACTTGGAAACAGTTATACATCTCTATAGATTTAATAATTCCTCGCCACAGCGATATATATATTATTATTTATTAAGAACGAGATAGCTTATTTCTGGGTTGCATCGTATCCTAATTGGAAACGAGAATGTTAACGTAAATTAGGTAATTATAATACAATTATATTTATGATACTTCACCGAAAACAATTTTTCTGAATTTTTAAACCAACTTCTAGAGACAAGCTAAGCTTTAGATAATGAAAACGGCTTTGTGTGTACAAATTATTGGCATTTCGCATATAAATAGTGTAAATAATTAGATAATAAATTTTAGAAAATCCCTTTCTTCCAATATTAGAATGTACGATTGCGCCCAAGCCGTTAATTATTTTTATATTTATTTTACAGCTTAGCTTAGTCTGTTGAAAATACAGTAATCTTGATACCAGTCGACGTCAAAAGTGGTATGTATAATGTTAGTTACTCTAAAATTAATAAATTGGACGGCCCTAATACACAACCGAAGAGCTTTCATTAGAAAACGTATAAAAAGGTACGTTCTATCCTCTCAGCCTACCTCTATGGTGAAACATCGCAAATGATTTCGTAAAAACCATTCTTAATTTCTGTAATTTTATTATATGTAAAATATTGTATTGAATACCTAAATATTGTCTGAAATAAATAAATTATATCATTACACTTATAATTATAAAATGATAGCGTAGTATATATATATATATATATATATGACAGTATCTTTACTCCAAAATATTCGTACTCGGTATTTATTTTTCCGCTAGCAAATAACAATCATTCTTGCACAGACTATTTCGTGTTAAACAATTTTCCACCACGTTTAAATAATGGCTTCCGATACACACATTTCAGTATCAAAATATTGTTTTACTCCACGGAACTCGGATGCAGGAATACACGTGATAAGAAATACATTTGGAGCGATTGTATACAAAATACTATCAAGAATTCGCCAACCCCAACACGCTAATGTTTTATTAAAACACCCTTAATCTTTTCGAACTTAAAACATGCTTATTTATGATAATCATTATCTGTTAACGAAACCTTTGTTCAAAGAATGAAATACAAATATTATTCAATACACCGAGCGTAGCCTAAGCCGCAGAAGACGAAATTTTCGGAAAATATTCATTGTGTAAAAAAAATGTTTTTTCGATATAATAGAATTTTTTTAAATAATTTTAGATCGTATTGTAAAAAGGATTTTACGCAAGGTTTTATTTCTTTTTTAAGCAATAATTTATCGGAAAATATAATGAAAAATAATTTTAATATGTACAAATTTAATTAGAAAGATTTACAGAAAAAATATTTGGTGACTACCTATATTTTTTCGGTATATCTTTCTAATTTTTAAAATATTACATCACAACAAGTGTTTTCATTGAAAAATTATATTATAAATACATATAAAAATATTCCTAAAAGAGAGGATAAAAAGATTTTTTTTATCTGAATATTCATACATATTATTTCACAGATGATAGATGATATATACATAACTCTAAATGCACGTCTCGATATTGGACGCTCTCGTGTCTGGTTCCAAGATCTCTGTAGACAGATGCAACGTATCATTTCACCTTTGTGGTTTTCTTCCAGATTTTATTCATACTTAAATTGTACTCAAGAAATTTTCATTTTTTTGACTGTCATTTTGACGCATAATGTAGCCAAACAATTAGTATATATACCGAATACACATATTTTGTTGACTACCGTGAATAGAGCTTACCGTGGTTAGATTTGTTGCAAGATTTAGGTATTCATGCGACGGGTTACGTAAAATTCTTCTACGGTGGTTACCACATTTCTAACTAATAAACTAACTTACCATCACGCCGTTTCCCGAGGGGGTAGACAGAGAGGGAAGAGCGCCATACTCTTTTGTTCTTTTCACCTTTCGATTCGAAGTTCGCGATTATTGAGGATTCTAACAGGACCATCATCCAGTATCGGGTTTACCTGGTGATGCCAAATCTTCCGCGGACGTCTTCTATTTATGGTGAAATCAACACTTGCGTCGTATATCTTTCTTGCCATTCTCTCAGTATTCATCCGTTTCATATGACCAAACCATCTAAGTTAATCTTATTCACAATACCTAATAAGATCAGCTTTACATTCTTTCCTTATTTCTTCACTCTTTACTCTGTCATAGATAGATCTACCTCATATACGTCTAAGCAATCTGATTTTCAGTGCATTCAGTATACTTTTATTCTTTTACTGCCAGTTCCAGTATCAGTATCGGTACCGAGACACCATTGTGTTCTGCTAGCCTTACCTCGGTTAACAAGCTTTCATTAGATATTATTCTAATCACAGCGCCATTTACTTGTTCCTTGTAGTCTTGTAGTCACCCTCCTTTTGATATCGTTCTCAGCCTTTCTGATTCTATCAAACATATTTTCCAAATTTAAAAACTCATCTAATTGTTCCAAACAATAATTACCTACAAATATTTTGCACGATGTCTTGCTTTTTTCCTTCTTGAATACCATCACTTTCAATTTGTTGACATTCATGATAAGATCGCTTTGCTTGTATACATCGTACATTCTACTCATTAGACTCTGTAATTCTTGTTCATTATTCGCCATTAGTACTGCATCATCGGTGTACAATAAACAGCATACAATCAAATCGCCCATTTTTGCTCCTACATTAATACATCCCAGTTTTTTCACACAATTATCTATATACAAGTTGAACAGCCATGGAGACATTATACAACCCTACTTGACACCTTTTGTAATGTTAAACCATGGTGTGAATGATCCATTTATTCTTATACACTCAGAACTTTATTTGTATAGAGATGCAATTGCGTGTATATGTTTACTATTCACCCTGTAATCAGAGAGTACCTTCCATAACCTTTCTCTTATAACTCTATCATCCGCCTTTTGCAGATCTACAAAGGCACAAAATGTATTTGATTTTTCACTAAAAACTTTTCATCACTCTTAGAGATCTGATCCATGCATCCTCTTCCACCCACAAAAGCTCCTTGCACGTCCCATACTTTTTCTTTCGTCACCGATCTTCCTCTATTCTAATACTTCTTTTTTACGCATTTTATTATTGGCGGCAAGTACACAATCCAAATACTTCATTTCTAATTCAAGCATTCTGTTTACAAAACTTTTCGATAATCTTTATGTATTTAAATATTTGAAGTAAGTATTTTTGAAGTTTTCAGTTCAAGCATTGTGAGTTAAATTTAAATAATTTCAGCGTACCAAATTCGGTATGAGTGCTACGTACTTGCCTTCTCTGCTCTAGATTTAAAAAAATATTTCCCACCAAATTGGTATTTGACCTTCTATTGAGTAATTTCGAGAGCGCAATGTCAAAATTTCTATATTTTTATGAAATCGCGTTTTTATTATAAAATTGCAATTTCAAATAGTATATCATTCTCTCACCTAGAGAAAATTGAAAATCATTTAATAATAAATGTACAATTGATGCAACAAAATGTATCCAAGTATTAAACTAGTCATTTAAAATTAATAAATATGTTTGTGTTTCACACTATATCTAGAACGAATGAAGAACATAATCTCCTAGAATAATAGCCACAGCAATTTTTTAATTTGCTGGAATTTAATCTCTCTGCAACTGAAATTAATCATAGCGACAATCGCAAAGTAAATCGTACTCCGCTAGTTAATAAATCGTACGTATCCGGTACACCTGCTGGCAATCTTTCACTTCCCTAAAGAGGGTTTTAATTGGAGTCACTTTTCTAGCCAATCATTATATAATCTAATCATAATTATTTTCTCATTTGTTACTCAATGTAAGGGGCGGTTATTCGGCTGTTAATGAAACTTTGCAGTAATGAACTTTTGCCCCAGTTCAAGATTTTAGAATGAAAATAATATCACCGCCTGTGAAAATCGATACGTCTCATGACTTAAGTATGCCATTGCTTCCAGCTCGACGGCTGTTACGTTAATTCATTTATTAATTGTGTTTAAATACTGTACTCTCTTTACAATAGTTAATGGCCACAGCTTCTTACGTTGAACGTGTTTATTTAAGAGGAGAGTTACACTCATTTAAATATAATATTAGTACTATTGGCTTACAAGAAAAATCCATTACTAACATAAATCACGTAACTAAGTAAAGAGAATATTAATTTTAAGAACGGCAATTATATATAAAGATAATATATAAATAAGTAAAAAAGATCGAGAGCAATAGTGGATTTTAATTTAGTGATTTATTTATATCGACGATATTGAGAAAGCCTTCTTTCCATTTTTCTATTTTTAATAAAAAAAATAGAAATGCATACACAAAATATATGTCTCATCAATATTCTTAAATTTTCAAACTAAACTCGTACTATGAAAATAGGACTAATTTTCTGATGTCTCGGAACGATTAGCAAACTCCTGACCGCTAGATCACTAGGCCAGCGTCTTAACCACTACACCAACAAGCTACTTATCTGAACATACCTTCACATGGACAATAAAATAGTATCTGAGACGATACAATTAGATTTTTTACTTATTTGAGTAGATCTTATTTCAAGAAATGAAGGTTGAGAAGTTGAAGCTTCCAATAGGTGGTCAAATTTACTGTGTTGAAACTTATTTTTCTCAAGAAAGAAAATCCCGATATATTCACACTTTTATGAAATTGAATCACGGACCCTAAGAAGAAACTAATAAAGTTGGATGGTTTCGTAGTCGAGACGACGAATAAATCCTCAAGTTTATAAATTATCCAGAATAATCTAAAAAAAGAACCCTTACCTACCTTAGGAATATTGTAATAAAAGAAACAAAGTGGTCCAAATAGTGGTGACTGAGAGTTTGGATGATTGAAGAACGAAAGATTGATTATCGGAAAGATGAAGAGATCATGTTTAGGAAATGATGGGAACCTCTGGACAGATAGCAATGGATACAATAATAAGCGATTGACCCGATCAGCGACCAGAGATAGAGAGAGAGAGAAAGGGAGAGTAAATGTGGAAGATTAAAGACGCTATTGCATGTCTGCAAGATTAAAAAGATACACACATATTCCTCGATTTTGTTCATTTAATATACTATTTTGTATCAGCACTATCATTATGACTAACGCAGTCAAAAAAGTACTTAGCAGAAGTAACCAACGAAGTCGGATGATTTCAGTTGGTTATAGATATAGAAAATGTAGTTAGTTTTTTTCATTCTTAGTTAGCTAAAATGAATGTTTTAAAGTATATGTATAAAAGTAAAATATCTCGCATTAAGTAAAACATTAAGAGTTATGTCAAATATTATATATTCAGGTTTCTTTTTTATTTATGGCATAAATTGAATATTTTTCTTTTTGACTTAAAAATAAGGATTTCGAGATTTATGAAATGGATTTTGTTATATAAGTAGATACTCGTGTATGCGAGAATGAAACGATTTATAATATTTCTCCTGTATTATACTTTATCAATTTATTCGTAAAATTTCTTTCAAAAGTTCAAAATGTAATATTCAGAATTCAGACAAATCGTACTTTTTCGGAAAAAAATCTGTAATATTATTATTAAGTTATATTTTTACAAAAATGTTTGCTATATATATAATGTATTTTATTCATTGTGATAACATTTTGGGTGAAGGTTCTTGGAATCGTGGAGTAGTCATTTATGACTCTCTTTGGATCCACTTTACGTCTTCATTTTCACATTCATTATCTTCATCTTCTCGATTTATATAAAAGGGTGCCTATGAAAATCTGATCACACCGATAAGTGTCACGAATAGATATCAAATATTCTAGAACCCTTTGATAGAACATTTAAATGAAATTGATTACTAATATTACATTTTTTGTTATAATATATTTCTCGTGTGTATAAGTAGATTAAAAAAAGAGTTATCTAACGAAATAGTTCACCCACCGAAAGGGGTATACATCTGGCAATATCTCACTATTTTGAACGTTTTCTTTAATACAGGTCTTTTGTTATATAAATGAAAATTATAAAGAGGTCCAATGAATTTATTTTTTTCCTTGTCAATTTCCCATGTCTTGGGATAATCTTTATGAACCTCGGCCTCTAAACTTGATTCCTTCACTTTTCTCGGCATTTCGCAGATCTGAAAGGTAAGAGCGTGTTGTATTTTCCACGTGATCCTAGGAGTTCCGTATTCGTAATTATTATTTTGATACTTAAATACATAACTTCTACATATACATCTATACTTTAATCAAAATGATTATTGTTGAATGTAGTATAATTGTAACCGGCTTTGTTTTGTTCCTAACCTTCGGCCCATTCCCAATAAATCTACATCTGTTACTCAGCTCGAATAGTATATGTGAAATTCGTTGAGATTTCAGAATAGAAATGGTGTTCTCGCTGGATCATTCGTTAGATCCAGTGGAATAACAGAAGATTTGCGTTTGTGGAATTCAGTGAACAATGTGCGGTAGGTTGATCAAAATCGCCGGTTAGAGCCGATTAGTCCGATTCTATCACCACCCACCACTTAGGGATATTTTCACACAAATTCTTGTATGCGCGCATACATCGTCCCTTGACTATTTGAATTAAATTTTAAAAGTGATACTTTTGAAGTTTCCATTAAAGTGTGGAACAACTGCGAGCACCCGATGCGAGTATATTTCAGGTTGTATAATTTCGAACAGTCTCTAACTCTCGCTGGCGAAGGGTGGAGCCTTTACATAAATAAGCTCTTCTCGTTTGATATATGTTTCCTGCAATATTATTTGTGAAGTATTATGATCCAGCACTCCGCGAGTCAAATAAAAGCATATTAGCACAAGCGATAGGAGCCGTAATAAAAATAATTTAAGCCCGAGCGGAATGAAATACAGCCACAGGGAGGAACGGAGTTGGCTGGATTTTGGAACCTTGCCAACGATTTTAAAACAAACTACAGTTTATTTAAAAAGTTTTACATCGTTTATTGTCCACGGCGATGCGACGCAAGAGAAATTTTAAATTGATGACGTTTGCACTGGTTCCAAATCATTTCATATTTATGGCTGATAGTATTTGCTATGAACGTTTGTTTCCAATATAAATAATAACAATATAAAAAATAATAAGAATAAATAAAAATATGTATTTGATCATTTACATATATTACATCATTCTTGATACATAATGACTTTTGGTCTGTGACTTATTATTATACGTGTGAAAGCGAAGTTTATTGCAGTTTTTTTATTTCACATTTCTCATACCTTATATCATACTATTTAGTATCTTGTACTAATAAATTTTACACTAGTGGTATTTCACTAAAAGTTTTTTTTTAAATATTATTTAATGCAGAATTTATATCAGTAATAACGTAATAAATAACATTTTATTATCTTCACAGAGTAGTCAGGGTATAATCGAAACTGTAATTATCCACATGTAACCAACCGATTAAAAAATATGAATTCCGCGAAATTCCTAGAGCAGTCGGTTAGGGGAGGAGGCAGTGGATCGGGGGATAAAAGAACAGCGGGTCGGGGGTTGTGAACGCTTCTCTGGGCAGTCGGCTTCGGGAGGGTGAGGGAGTCGCACGTGTGAGAGTCACTTTTGAACCGGGAAATCGAAGGGTAGCTTTGAAACAGGAAAAACAAACGGGGGTTCTTAGAGCGTGCGAGGGGGTCGCACGTGTGTCGGTCGGTTGGGAGCTTGGCGCGGGAGGCGGTGAGAGGTAGCCTGGAGCGGACTCGGACGGTTGTGTTTATACGGCCGCGACAGTTGTTGGAATTGATCTAATGTGTTAAAGTGATAATCAATAACCTAACAACCGTTGCGAAAGTGTTGGCGGACCATTTATTCACTCCGGATAGTATCGCGGAAGACGTGTGTTGGTGCCCAAAAGACGTCGGCAGCGAGGACCTGCTTCAATCTTGATGAGTTTCTTTTACATGCCTTTGTTGTTTACCATTCTATTTTACCGCATTTGTAATATATTTTTTGATTCTTTATTATTACTCAAAATTATAATTGAACGATAACCACCTTGGCTGCTGCAGGGCTCGGTCTTAAATAATATAAACTGGTATAATCATAGAGAATCAAAGTATCAATATGTATTTTAACCATTTGTTATATTGTATATTGCACGATGTGATGATCCACATATAACCAACCAATAAAAAATATGAATTCCGCGAAATTTCTAAGGCGGTCGGCCGGGATGAGAGAACAGCAGGTCGGGGGTTGGGAACGCTTCTCTAGGCAGTCCGTTTCGGTGTCGGGTGAGAGGGTCGCACGTGAGAGAGTCGATTTTGAACCGGGAAAGGGGGCGGATACGTAGTGTGGTCAATTAAAAAGTGAAGTTAAGAGGGTTGGTGGACTCGCGGGGGTCGTGTTCTAATTCAAATCGCGAGTGTTGTGACTCCAGGTTCCAGAGGGTAGACCAGGATCGGCGCAGACTCTGAGGTCCAAGGCCGCTCCAAAATACTAAGTTTATCTTTTGCATGCTTGTATACATATTAAAACCGCTAACAAATACTGTAGTGTGATTCGGATCATCATGTAATTACTCATTCATAAAAAGGGGCTGGCGTAATCGCTAGACTACTTGATATTCCACTTTATTTAATTACTGACCTGTTTTATTAATTTGAAACACCCACGTATAAATTTTAGTTACATTTAACTCATCGTTAAGGACTAATTATTAACCGCTTATTGACCATATGAATAATCATGTGCCTAATAATATGTACGTAATTATTATATATGTGTTTACTTATCCGCAGAAGTCTAGTAAAATCTCATAAATCCCATTATATGCCTCTAGTACACGCTGCCGGCACCGTGAAACTCACAATCTCTCTACGTAGGTATTGTAGGGTACATTATATAATACTTTTAAAATTAGCAATATTAACTTGGTGGTTAAGATTCATATTTTTTTTATTTATTATCTTAGTTTAATAACCACAATTGAGTTTAAAAAACATCTACCGGTTTCGGAAAACACCTTTTCCTTCTTCAGGATATGTCAAAACTAACTAAAAATATAGCATTGTTTTTCTTTTTTTTAGAATAGGACTCGTAGTTAAATTTAGTTGGCTGTTTAGAATTTCCTGATTAATCAGGACAACTAAATTTAACTACGAGTCCTATTCTAAAATTTTTTCCTAAAAATTATTCGACTAAATTTGTATTGAGCAGCAATTTGAGTTAGGTACTAAATTTACTTTTTAAATAATTGTTGTTTTTAAAAATTTAAAAATAGATTAAAGATAGATTAAATAGAAAAACAATGCTATATTTTTAGTTAGTTTTGACATATCCTGAAGAAGGAAAAGGTGTTTTCCGAAACCGGTAGATGTTTTTTAAACTCAATTGTGGTTATTAAACTAAGATAATAAATAAAAAAAAAATACATTATATAAATTACATTTTTGATCCGAAGTAGATAGAAATAATAGAATTTATCCGAGAACCTTTGTATGTTTATTTACTTTGAAAACGCACGATCGCAAGCGTATGTAAATCATACCGACCTTTATTATTGACACTGTGCTAACAACTCACTACTATTGTAGAACATTTTACTTTAGGACACATCTCACAAATGAGACTATATTTATTCCTACCTTATGTATATAATTATCCTTTCGGTTATCAAGCTGAAACCAGGTGTTTTATTCTACCACCTTTCACCGCCTATGTGAATTGTAATTTTCCTAAGATGATTTGATTGGAAGGAAAAGGTGTTTTTGGAGGCTGAACAGAGTCATTCGGTGGCATGAAGTGTGGACGGGCTAGCTATGGTTATATTGGTTTGGTGGTGATAACCAAAATCAAAGGGTTATTGAACGTCATCGGTCTGCGGAGGGTGCACAAGGCTAACCCTACGTATGTTTACCGTTCATGAGGTTTTTTTCCGATATATAACCTGACGTAAATAGTTCAGTCCGCACTGGGTTGCATCGAGGTGGTTCTTGTATGGTCGCCGTGGTACTCGTGCTTCAGCTGTATAAGTAAGATGACAGTAGAATCTCTAGCGGTTAATATACAGAGACAATATTCCTGAAAAACGATCCGCAATTACACAAACACACACACACACGCACCAGCATGCAGTAATAACAATAATAATAACACCGAGGATCATCCTGCAGATAAACTAAACTATTCTTCAGATACCGCTGTCACATGACGTATGTTCTCAGACGCAGCCAAAGAAATCATGGGAATTTTTCTAAGAATCGTACTGTCATGTCACAATCAATCACAGTTAATTACCTTCAGTGGTGGACGCGGCCACGGATTGGCCATTTTCCTACCGAAACTGAACAGCAGCATATTAGAGATACAAGGACCTCGGCCGTGCATCTTGAATGAGTCATAACAAATGATATTGTTCACTGAGACATCGGCCGAATTAAAACTTTGGATCATCATCATCATCATTAACTTTTGAATGCTTGGGTGAGAGGGCTCGGACCCGTCGTCTTATGCGTATTAAGCACCCGTCGTCTAATGCGAATATGCACCAAGCGAAAGGGTTTCTTAATCTGGGGTTTGTAAGGCAGCCGAGCGAGCGCCACAGTCTGATTTTGTCTGGCGAGGCAGGTCATGTCGCATGTCGTTTCACATGTCCATAATTTATAAACAGCTAGGCGACACCACGAGCCGGCCACAGTCACGAGGACAAATCTACGATAAGGTTGTCTACCTATGTATAATTTCTTCCACACTCTTACACTTCAACTCTAAATAATACTTTATGATAATTGGCTCGCGTCGAGATTCACTTGTTTTAGAATTAGAGGTAATAAATTGAAGATTAGTCAAATTAATGTCATAACGAGTGCGCTCGGGCATCATACCGCATGATCGGAGGTTTTTCCGTTATTTAATCGCGTAATATAAGATAATCGGTATATTTATTTTAACAATTATTTATTAGTATTTGATCATTGAAAATGCTGGTTAAAAGAACTAGGATTACTACGGACATAACATGGGGAATATTCCTAACCACTAGATCGATCACGTTGGCCAAATTTAGATATTATGCGTATAAACTAGTATTAAGCGGATACATTTTCATGTAACATTTGTTCTTAAAACAAACTGTCTTTCACGAAGCGAGATCTCTGGGCTCACGCGACACGCGACAAGCGGGCGAATATATGTATTATAAGGTTAGTTAAATAGAATATTAATTGTTAGACTTAGAAAATAGCGGGTGTCCATTACACTGGGGCCTTGCGACCAGGAGCATCGCACATTGGAAATCGGAGACTCCGCGTTACAATCCATAAATTATCAATAATAATAGTAAAACTGTATTTTAGCTGAGTAGGAGAATTACGGGATTCTTTACAGTGATGTTTTACGACCAGGAGTATTTAAAATAATATTAGACTCGTAAAAATACAAGATCTTCACATTGGCGACGGAGGACAAGAGGGTATAAATTAATAATACTAAAACTATATTTAAGTGGACTTGGAGAGAATTCGGGACTCATTACAAAACTTTTTCACCAGGCTGAAATTATTACCACCATATTGATCGGATGACGTGAAATTCACATTCGAGTATTCGTACATATGTAGGTATAACATTTCCAAGAAAGGATCGTTTTGCTTGGATTAAGTAGTACTTAATCAATGCTTTGTTAAACTGACAAACTCCGTTAAACATTTAAGAATATTATATAATATATATATTATATGTTTTATTTATTATCTTTGTTTTATTAACCACTTGAATTGAGTTTAAATACATCTACCGGTTTCGAAAAACACCATTTTCTATATATTATATTATTCATATATATTATACAAATAAAGTAAAACATATTTACTAATTGCAGTTATATAAATTATTACTTTTTTAACAGAATATATATTTACATTATTATTCCATTATGGACTATAAATACACGAAAACACACCAAAAAATAAATAAATCTGATATTTAAGGTACATATAAAAAGGTAAATAGAATACAAGATACCTTTCTGTGCAGTCGGAAATAAAACTAATTTAAACTGTCTTCAAAGGTAATAAAATAAACACTGAAAATGGTGCACAACTTCAACTACCTGATTTTTTTGTGTATATAGGACAAATTCATTACAAACTTAAAGGTGTTGAACGCCTGAGTTACCACGAGGAAGCATAAATATCAGAGTGATTTGAAAGAGAAGGATATTTTTGTTTATACTACTATTACCTGCGCGTTATTAGTATTAAATAAAAAAATATTATGTTATGTTTCAATTTAAATTTATATTATGTTTTTTTTTAAACCATTTATTCTATGCAAATAGTAAGAAAGATAAATGACGTAAGTTTTGATGGCGCTAGAAGTAGAAGGACGTCCGCAGAAGGACAGTATGATCAGATAAACCAGATACTGGAAGGTCCTGTTAGAAGCCTCAATAATCAACGAGCTTGAATGCAAAGATGTATGAAAATTGATGAAGCGAGAATTGTGTATCAAGACAGAAGAGTATGGCGCTCTATCCCTGCCTACCCCGGTATAATGGTAAGTAATGTTTCACTGGAACTCAAGGAAAGCTTTTCATCTTAAAGTGTCATGACATATTTAATTTGATGACCATTTTAGGTTTTATGAAGCTTGCTCAGCTGAGCCTAAATGAATTATTTTAGACTTCATTAATTTACAAATTAATGAAAAAAAAAATTTTTTTATTGCACATAAATTGTTTGGGTACAGTGGTTTCAATATATGATCAAACTTTGCTTATTTTAAGATTAATTGAATAAAGTGAACTCTTTCATTTTTCTTAAACTAAACTAGGTTGTATAATAATTTATCCAGTAGTTTAGTGACGTAGGCGATGTAAAATTTTGGTATTAAAAGGTGCTCTAATAATTGTTATACGAACTCCATGGAGAAATCTTAAGATTATCTCTCGAGTTTAGTCGTTTTGTACTATAAATATTGTTATATAAATTTAAGATCCAAGAGTCAACTATAAATCAAGCCATAAAATACACATTTATTTTATTTTAAAAACAAAATGTTTCGAAAAAATATTTGACCAAAATAAAATATCGGAGCCATCCTATTAATCGGTCAACTTATCTGTCTAACTGATCTATGTCTCCTACAATAATATTTTCTAGATTCACTTTTTAAATTATACTCCTGCGACACCTGTGTGTTCAGGTAGAAAGCTTTTTATTTTTGTTTCTCAGATTAAACTTTGTACATTATCTGTCAGATGGCGCCAGGACTTCTAATCCATTTTTGTATTGTCTTAATACAATTATTTTAACAATTAATTATAAGAAATTTACATTTTATAAATAATATTTAACCCAAAGTAAATATATAGAATTATATTAACATGTGATAACGAATTTACCAATGGCGCGTGAATTAGTTATCCACCTTTACATATTTCTGTTAGTTCTCATATAAGGTATTTTTTTAATGTAATAGAAAGTTGATTGCTTTTAAAAATGAAATAATAAATATATCAATTACATAGAACTGCAGAATATAAGTTCGAAATTTGTCGAAAACGTTATTAGTTGATAGAGCGAAAATGGTTAACGCGTTCCCCGGATAGGAAAAGTTCCAGGTTCGAAATCCGATAGGAACCAAATATATATGTGGTAAGTATATTTTTGTGTATATCTTTCTAATTGATTAATTTAATTTGTATTAAAATATTTACGGTAAGGGTTAAGATTCGTAATCTCGTGCATCCTACAATTAGGAAACAGTGCTGCAAAAGTTTTATAAATATACACTCACTACACCATACAGGGTGGGATCGCAAAATGCTGGTCGTCAATTATATACGTTTATTTTCTACGGCATAATTAATAATTAACAAATTACTGACCTTAATTGAACACTACCGTGACAAGATGCCAGCGAGGTTTAATATTATAAGCACCACCCGGCGTTGCCGCTTAGGGTCCACGCAACATTGTTAATTATACGCTTTTAATATTGAACAGCAAAACATATTTTTTCTGCCCCAGTAATCAACTGTAACACCCTTACGAAATCTAGCATCTTGAAGATTAACTTACCCCCTGACAGTTTTATATGTTGGCCAGGGTTTAATGTGACAGCTTCCGTGTTTTTAAGGGTTCCGCTGGGGTGAAGCGCAGTAATGATATAAGCAGGTCCCTCTCCCTCCTCCTGAATTTGATTATCCTCCCTCTGACGAGGACTGCTTAACGTGCTGGATAAATGGGCCATCTTTCATTGGGGCTGATCATTATTTCACACGCATTATATTGTGAAATCAAAAGGAGGAAACTGTATGAGAAAAAGGGTATGTACAAATTAATTCATTTATTTTTTGACTAACCAAATGTAAAATATTTTTATGATTTGAGTTTCATCTGTGATTTTTTAAATTGATTAAGTCTATAGTTTTTTTTTAGGAAAACGTTAATTGAATTTAAAATGAATTTCATTTAATATACATCTTCGTCCTAACAGAAAAAATCTGAAGGCAAATCTATTACAGTATAACTTTATGAATCATTCAGAATACTTTTGGATTCTAATAAAATATTTTTATTACTAAAAAATGATTAGAACTAAATTAACGTTATTCCCTTTTGAAAACAAAGAATTACATAGATTTCGGGCACAAAAAAATTTAAATCAGTCTAAACTATTTTAAATGGTTGTGAAACAATTATAAAATAACAGAATAAATTTAATATTTAAGAGAGAACAATTCAATATACAAAAAAAAAATAATTAACCCTAATAACTTATTTTTTACATTTTATTTGATCTTTATTTTTATTATATTTCGCATTTCTGTTTAAAGGTGCGTAAACTAAAATTTTTCACATTTTTTAATTTAGCTTAGGATAAATTAAATTCTCTCTAGAAAAGTTAGCAAAAAAATATATTTTTAATGATTTTACGTGTAAGTGTATACTTTTTATTTTATTTTTTTGCTTATTCGTAACATCGTATTCAAGTCATAAAATATTTTATTTTTAAATTTAGTACAAAATATGACGAATAGGACCTAGCTTACTCTAAAATATCACATAATACCAGGAATTTTGAGAATTAATCTTCTATATTCATTAGGTATAATATATGCACGTTTTACGTATTTGAAATCTTTTGAATCGTCCTGAAATGGAATATTCAGAATGTGTCACCGTGGCGAATTATTACCACCACCAGTTTCGGACGATGCAGGATCCTCGATACTACAAATATAAAGATACCTTGTATACCATATATTATATATTCCTATAACAAAAAAACAATCCCACCCAACTCAAATACATCAGATACGCCTATGGCCGCAAGCTCCATAGTAATATGTGCTTAATTCACGTAAGAACCAGCAGCGTAACCTTTTAATACGGGCCATTTGTCAAGGGGGGGGCTGCGCGGATAAAACCAACACTACATTAGAATAAATGGGCTACGGCTGTACCATTAAAATAAATACTATTGAATTATTAATACTCGTCGAGTGTGCCCATTAGGCCATCTCTGTTACTGTGGAGCGATGATTAATTCCTTCTCCCTTTCTTTTGAAAGCCATTCTCGCTTTCTTCATTTTTCCAGAAGATCCTAATTTTGTTGTCTATTAAAAATAATTGTGTTCTATTTTATTTAAGACTTTATATTTTGTTTATTGTCAACTAATATTCAAACTTTACATTATACATAATAAACATGTTAGTACCCCACCCGCCCTCTCTTACCTAGTGCCGAATATGACGTAGTTCTTTAGATTGCACCATGATGATTAAATTAAAAAATTTAAATTAAATTAATCAACTAGAAAGATGTTCAGAAAAAATATTTGGTTCCAGGGAAACGCGTTAACCAATTTCGCTATATTAATCAATTACGTTTTCGACAAATTTTTAAACTTATATTCTGTGGTTCTTTATAATTGACACATTTATTATTCGATTTTTAAAAGTAATTAGCTTTATATTGCGATGAATCTTAAATATCTTTGAATATTAACGATAGGAGACGCCAAAATTTCCACATAACATTCTTCATAAATTTGACAAGTGAAGACCTAAAGATGATGAAATATCATCAAGAGCCAATCCACTGTCAATCCACTACGGGATATTGCCACTGTCTTTAATCATGTTCCAATCTTCGGCGTGCCATCAGCTCATCGAAATTTTTCCTCATATCCCGCCTTTATCTGGCTATCCACAATATCCTCACCATAACCGCTCCATCACCATACACTAGTTGGGTTTCTTAACAATATATAAGGTTAAGATAAGACATAATAAAAGTTTCAATAAAGTTTTACAAAAACCTTATTTAACTGTAAAATATTCATTAGAGTAACATTTCTTCAATCAGAAAGGTTTAACTTTCTTATCCTTCCATTTCATAACTACAAAGAATATTCTAGAATCTTTAAATAACTATATATGAACCTTGCACTCGTTTATAACAGATTCAGTTATTTAAAGTTTATTATATCGAATACGCCGACAAAGTATAATCAATCTTAGTCTTGTCTTAGAGGTCAATCTTTTAAATAGAGTTATAGAAGTCAAGTGGTTTTGTGTCAATTGTACCGTTATGCACCAGAGATCGATAGTATCCAGGTAAATGGGTCGTATTTAGTTAAAGCCTTATGCAGGTCGCCTAGCATACTCATCTAAATATGTTCCGCATACAATTGATTTTCATTTTGATCAATTAATTAATGATGTACCTACACACATACCCCAGGAGCTAGAAAACATTCGCATTGGGCAAAATAATAAAAGTTTTTTGACTTATTCTTGTTTTATAAAATTATTAATAACACGATAATGCCACTGGTTTTTCCAGGTAGGAAACAATCAGGGATCAAATTTCAATGGTAATTAAATATTTTATCGATAGATTGCTTTTAACTGCGTATCTTTCTATTTTTTTTTAAATATAGAGATGCGTACACGTCTCATCAATATTCTTCCCATAATACATGTCCCATCAATATTCTTATTATTTTCAAACTAAGTTAAACGCTTGTGCTTTGAAAATAGGACTAACTTGCTAGTGTCCTGGAACGAGGCGCGAACCCCCGACCACTAGATCACTAGGCCAACGTCTTGACCACTACACCAACAAGCTACTCATCGATTAATTTGATTTGTTTTAAATATCACAAAACTATGTTATGTGACTCATCACAATAAAAATGTGTTTTCATTTAAAACATAATAATATAATTTATTCTTCAATAAAATTAATAGCACTCAATATAATAGCACTAATATTAAAGGTATAATTAATATTTCTAATACTGCTATTATTGTTATTGGACTATAATTATTGCTACTCATTATTATGACTAATTCTCATTGACAACAAGCCGGCAGAACGAAGGAGTATCAGCAGGCCCGAGATAAGGTTATCGGACAGTGTAGAGGCAAACACTGCAGCCTTAGATAAAGAAACTGAAGACAGAGTGTAAACCTGAAGATGACTCTCAATGATTGTAGCTGATGGTAATTAGGATTACGCTACTATTGCTAATAAACTATAATGATTGCTTCTATTACCGCTATTAGGTATCGCTATCGGTAAGTTTACTAAAAGTCTGGCTTCAGGTACCGCTTATTAAAATATATGTTGGCCTCATCTCATCTACGAGAGATAACGGCGATGCAATACCTATGTTTGTGAAGATATACAATTTGTCCAGTACTCATTTTGGAAGGTTGAAGTTGTCCTTCTTCATAGATATTTGCATCGCCCAGGCGTAGTTATTGATACTCAGATTTACTCGGTATTTGAGTTACCCCGTCGACCTCCTTTATTGGTACCCGGAGTGATATTGGAAGCTGCTACTCTATCTGCTAACTATAGTAAGATGAATACGAATAAGATGAATCTAAATAAGATGAATCCGAATAAGATGAATCCGAATAAGATGAATCCATATTTTAGTTTTTGAATACCACTGTGGTCTACTCTACGAATATGGAGCCTCTTGAAGCAAATAAAAAAAGTTATAAGCCCTGAACAATAGAAGTTAAGTACTTTTAAGAGATTTTTCACTACACTTCGTTGGCAAACTTGATGCCTCTCGGGAAACATAAAAAACTAAACTAAATACTTATCTATCTTTAAAAATATTAAGAGATTTGTAAATTTATGAAGGTAATTGAGGTTCAATATAAACATGTCATTAAAACTTTAGCTTTTTATCGAGAAAAGTTATTGATCGGATGGAGTTTCTAAGACGGCATTCGTTCTCAGTATTATACACCATTTATATATTTTGTTATAAGTACATAATTACCTTATAAAATGTCTGTATAATAAGAAACTATTGTTTCTGAAACCATGATTCATTTATATGGATAAAATCGTTATATGGCTACCGACACTGGTTAAGGTGGTCAACAACGTACTTAAAAAACTATTAAAAAAATAAAATAAATCAATAATCGGAGTGTTTGAATAACAGCTGACTCAATAATTTCTAATAATATTTCAGTCATATATATTTATATTAATCTGACGCAAAATATTTTAAAGCTTGAGTAGCTTCATCATTACCAGGATATACTGAGAACTGTTCAGAAGGTATTTTGAGAAGAATGGAGATTATAATATTCTTTGAGTCTTATTGTTAAGGATTGATTAATTGATTAAAGTCAAATAACTTTGTTTCCACCGCTTTATTAAATATAAGATCTCCATGCTTCCAGAACAATGTTCTCTTCTTCAAGATGAGTTGTATACTCAAGTTCAAATTGACATTGGGAGAGGGGATTGGGAAGAAAGAAGGGGGTGGGGTAAACCAAAATCGGAGTAGGAGTTAATTAGAGAATTACATTGTTATTAGAAAGGGAAGAATGATTAAGTAAGAAAATATTCAATAGAGGATTGTTTACAAATTTTATCTGATTATTAAGTATATTTAACTTAATCTTCACACTTTTCTAATCTCTAATATTTCTAAATTGTTAATCTGCGAGACCTTCTAACTTGCATGTAGTGTAAACCTGTATTAAAATCAAATGTATGGTCATATTCTAATAAATGATTTGAAAATTCCGTGTCATTATTGCTATTTAAAGCTCTGAGATGTTCTTTAACCCTTATTTCAAAGTTTATAATAGTTTTTTCAATATAAAATTAATTACATTCGTGTTACATTTAAGTTTATAAACTCATGATTTCTTAGTTGGAATATAGCTATCTTTGTTATTAAGAATGTATTTTTTCAGTTTGTTGTTATTATAAAAAGCCGGTTGAATTGTATCTGGAATATTTTTAATTATAATTTTTAACATGTCATTGTTTACAAATAAAATTCTATACCATTGTTTATTTACATCTTTTGTCCTAGGGTGTGAAAAAAAGTGTTAATAATATAATTAATAATCAGATACAATTTGTAAACAATCCTCTATTGAATATTTTCCCATTTAACTATAATTTCCCTTCTAATGACCATGTCATTTTTTAATTAACTTCTCCTTCTCTGATTTTGGTGACCCCCAAAGTGGAGTAAGCAAAGTAATTTGACTTTAATTCATTAATGATGTCATCACAAAGTAAAAGCCTAACTTCAGAAAAACTATTCTTTGAAATTTTTTTGATTAATTTATTTATCCCTGCGATGGACCGATTAACGTGAGAAATTTATATATGATACAAGGAGTTTCCTTCAAATGACTCCTCTCTGAATAAATCTCAAGGATACAATTCAATTTCATAACACATTCCCTTTCCCCCGCCCATTCCCCGCCAGGGCGGAAATCACACTTCTTTCACTTTGACATCACTCGACATTTAATATAAATACGTTTCTTTAATATTATATTTTTATTTCTTACACACGCATGGTCCCATAGAATACAAATTTCATTGTGACTGATATTCACGTTTACCTCTGCTTCTGTATATGCGAGTACATGTTAAATTTTATCGTTGTATATCTGTCAGTAAAACTATAAAACGGGTACTTCTTCCCCCTACCCTATTACTCTAACCGATCCAATGTAATCATTGTTCTTCAGCCCGGGGTGGGCTTTTGCCATCTTGAAGACCTCCCTTCATTCATCTTTGCTCTGAACTATGCCTCGCCGCACCCCTTATTTTAATTGTAACTAAATATAAATCCCGAGTAACGCCGGATGTACGGGCAATGACCGCTAGTATTTTATAATTTTAGGCGTAGGTTATCAAATTGGGTGATAATAATATCAATTAATTGTTTTTGTATTGCTATTAAATTATATAAAAACATATAATTTGATTATTCATTTACGTACATTAATATTCTATTGTAATTATTTTACACATTTAACCTTTTATATTATTTTTTGTATATTATATGAATTATAGAATTTATTACATATATACAATTACAATATAATGATAAACAGGCGCATGTGGGTCAAATAAGTCAACATGAAGAAGGGTAAGTCATTCCGAGCGTATCGTGTTGGATAAAACATTATCGTTGAACTCCTTTATAAATCAGAAACACGTGGCTAGTTTGGAATATATCAAGGAAATGAGGAACATTGACAGTGGATATATTACATTGTTCAGTGGTCGCGTAACATAAACTCTGGTTTTTCTGAGTGAACAAAGGGTTAAGTTCAATACTGAGAATTTAATTCGTTTTTAGATATTTTTAGATCTGTTGATTTTCATAATGTATTATTGGGGATGTGACCGACACCTGAAATGTATTATTGGGGATATGACCAACACCTGAAATAATAAATGAAATTGTGAATAGTCTCATTTCACAGCAGCAATCTAAGTGAGATTTAGATTTATATTATTTATTTGAAGTACTGTTCGCAAGTGCCCGCATATTCAGCTCGGACAGCCATGAAAACAGCACCCAAAAGTTACACTTGTGCTTATGGTTGAAGTACTTTATTCGAGGGTACACAGCTGAAGGGTTTTAATCTGGACATTTGCTAACTAATCGATGTGAAGTAAATGTATTTTCCAATACTTCGGCAGCGTATTATGATTGGCTCAGTAAATAATTGTTCTGGAACGAGCATTTTGTTGGTTTACTGATTTTGCAAAGAAGGTGATCCATTTCTTGTTCAAAATAATTATCTCTTTTACTATGTAATAGAACCAAATGTGATTATGAAGTAATTGCTTGCTTAACTACCACCATATCTGGGTTAGCAGAGAAAATAGAAGGTCACACTATTCGGTCCAGAGAATTAACTCATATTTTTCTTTACCATCATTAATAAATAATTTTTCCGAAAAATAATTACAAATTGCGCTTTTTTAGTAGGTACTTGGTGTACTTTCTTCTACTTGCGTCTCAGCTAAGCATCTCTATTTAAGAATTCTGGACTGGTAGATTACGTCTATGTATGTAATACTTGCAAAATATCGTATACCCATACCTGCAAAAATGCTTATTTTGATAAACTTTAAAAAGTAGGTATTTTTTCTTACATAATCATTATAACGAATAACTAAAAAAAAATAAGAACATTGTTTTATCTGAAAGGATTTCGTGCAATTGATATATTGATTTAAACGTGTAAATAGAATTTGGAAATAAGTTGATAAATAATGGTAGGGGTTTTAAATAAAACAAACTAATTTATATTATTAATATATTCTGTAAAAACTTTGTGATTTAGATTTAAACATATCTTTGTATAATTCAAAAGACAAATTTAATAATTTTGACATTTAGAAACATAGTCGTAAAGATTGTACTATTTTTATATTGGTATTTTAAACATTAGAGATTTGTTTAAAAGTCATGGTTTCTAAGAATTTTTGAATCACTTAATAAAATAAGATTCTGATAGAAAATTGGAAACACGTAAACAATATGTGATATTAATGTAGTTATAAAAAGTAGTTAAATACATATTTTCATTATAATTAGTGTTTTGTATTTGTAATTATTATTTTTGTAAATAGGTGTAGAACTTAAAATAAATAGTAAAATGTAGTAGTATTGTCGCCAGTTTTAGTTTTGTTCCTACCCCGTAGCCCATTCCCAACCAATACACATTGTTCCTTTAGTTCTATTGTTTTTGAATTTGAGGAGAAGAAGTGTTCTCATGTGATTATTCGTGTAGAATCACTAGTTCAAATACCGCTGTGATTTTGGTGTGTTGTAAACGTTGAATTTGTGCTGTGGCAGTTTCGTACATTGGGTGAACTTCCGTAAGATAGTAGAGACGGCGTCATCAAACAGTCGAGTCGCCTGTCTTTGTGGTTCCGTGAGTCCATCCTGATCCACTATCGAAGAAATTCCCTTACCCTCATCATTTCCCTAATTTCCGATTTCCTATTTTTTGTCCACCCATCCTTTCCGATTCCATTATCCACCACTGTTGACGGCGATTTGCGTAAGTTTTTTCATCAGAAATTTTTTGACTTAGAATAAATTGTCATAAGTTTACGACAAAACAGTTCTTACTTTAAAAATGGCCTTCGTATACGTTTCTTTTCTGTATTGCAGTCATTTGTTGTCCTTTTGTGAGTCTTATTTTGTCTTTGTGCTAGAATAATACTACATTGTTCTGTTGTATAGTTGGATGGCATCAAGTTTTTCATTTTTTAAAAGAGGTCGCTCGATAGATATCTCGAAAAAACTTGTTTACAGCACTGATAAATATTTTTTGTGCCTCCGTAATAATAAATCTATTTAATAAATATTAAATAAGTGTTAACAGCGCCTCCCTTTCCTGTAAATCAATAAGTTAGTAAATAATTGATTACGTAGAGCAGTATGTACTATTACATAATGGATTGAATATCAAATAATTTATTTGTTATATTTTTTCAGGAGATCTTAATATAAATTGAAAAACTATTAAAAAATCTTAAATATTGCATTAAAACATGATTTTGTTTTGGGTACCGTACCGTGGGTAGCGTACCTGATTGCCCCAAACTGGAAAACATGTAAGACTTTTGAAGAAGATAATATAACGTTAACAAGTCTAAATGTAACGTAAATTAATAATTTATCTTTGTATAAAAAATTTCATCCGGTTTGGAATTACAAAAAAAATATACAGAGAACATTTAAAAGTTGCAAAATAAAATAAAAAAATCTAATCAAAAAATATTTATTTTTTAACTTAGTTTTTATTAGTTATTATTTGAGTTTTGTCATTTGTAAAAAAACACTTACAGTTCTCTTTTGATCGCATCATTAACTTGAAACATTTGAACACTGCTTGAGCATTATTAGAGCACTTTAGTGACGTAGTTTTTGCACAACCCTGCACACCACCACCCCCACTATTCATGTTACAAAGGCTCCCCGGGGAAGGCGACTTAACAGTTCTGAGACCGGGTGGTTCATGGAAAAGTTTCCAGCTGTAATGGAATATTTTCTCCGCATTCACACTATGGAGAGGTACTAAAGCTATACTGCAACTGTTAGTTATTGCAGGGCTTACTTCAGTTCAACGATTTTGAAATATTTTCTTTGAACTTTTCTGAAAGCTGATGGCTTAATATAATGTCATATTACAAGAGTGATATTTATAAACGTTAGTAATGGATGTCATATTTATTCAAATATTCTAAGTCATGAAGTCAGAAATGGGTCTTTGGTATTTAATTACTAGTTGTACAACATCATGCGGATTACTTGCATTTTGCCAAACTACAGAATATACATTGGTAATGTATAATATCCTGGATATTTTGTTTTTACTATTGTACTTGGGTTACATATTTTTCCTTTCTTTGAGGCTCCTGGTTTTCCATCCATATATCAATCCTTATAGACTTCACAATCACGCTGTAGATCCAAAATTTAGCCATCTGAATAGCGGTTTGGACCTAAAAATGGATTTGTAACGCTAAATAGATAGCGTTTCCACTCTTAATGCTATTGGTGAAGTCTAAGGAAAGAACATTCTCTTCGGATATGTTGATAAAACGGTATTATCAAACAGAGATCCATCCATTTGAATATTTCTAGGTTATCTCGACTTTTTTAACATGGTCAGATATATTCGGTCGTTTAATAAGTCATTGCGTATTTTTTTGCAATTTTCCCGGCATTTTATTTTTTGTGATAAAGAAACATACTATTCAATAGAACTTTTTCTACTCTAAAACGTTTGTGCGACCATTTCTTGCACCTTATAGTTTTTCTTATTTTTTGGCTTAAATAACGAAGTGTCAAGTTGATAAAAACAAACATTTTCGATATATACTTCTTTTCGCCTTTAATCATGGTTAAAATGGTCACCCAGGAGCTCAACTGGGAAATTATGCTGCATCTATTGTACAGTCTCGACCTCGCTCCATCGGATCATCACGGTCGCTCTCTGATCAAATGCGTGGCGTTACGTTCAACAACGATTCCAGATGAGCCGAGTTTTATAAAAAAAGCATTGACGAATCGGTTAAAGATAGGATGAAGCCCTGAACAATAATAGAGAATACACCATTGATTTTAATGTTGTTAGTAGAATTTGCACGTAATTCAATTAAAGAAATTCAAGACGCCACATAGATTTATATGTTACACTTAGTGCTATAAAGATTAAAGTTTAAAGCAAATATTTTAATCATTATTTCATTCTTCTTAAAATGTAAATAAATACTACCCAAATAAAGCTATCAAGTAAAGTATTCACTTAAGTAAAGTAATAAGTAAAGCTCTCAAGTAAAGGAACAAGAAAAGCACTCAAGTGAAACAGTCAAGTAGAGCAAGTAAGTGAAGCTGTCGAGTGAAGCATTTAAAGGTTCAAGCAGAATAACTGATATTCAAATGAAGGAGCGAAAAAAATATATTTTAATGAAATCATTTTTTTATTGTGAAGTTGTAATTTGATACTTGCATAGAATAAATCTATTTATCGAAAAAATATTTCTCAGAACTTAATATTTTTTTGATATTTTTATGTATATCTTTATAAGTGATTCATCCAATTCCTTTAGAAAAAGTATACAATGTCAACTTGTATAATTCTAGAGAAGTTATATTTGCCTCAATAAAATGTCAAATTGGACCAGAAGTTGCCATATTTTAGTCGGTTGTACGTCAAATTAAACACGATCTGACCTCTGTCATAAAAACCTGCTGCCGTGACCCTCCGCCACCCTCCGCACCACCACTGCCCCATACACATCGCATACATACTCGTATCATATGCAAATACAAATCACATCTCCAGTACACCGGGTCCATAGCGAAGGGAAAATCATACGGTGATAGACCCTCAAAAAATATGTTGAACCTTTATTTTTTATAAGTTTTCTGATATATATTTAATTTCACAATTTAATCACCAAATTTCAGCATGTTATTATAACGAGAGAATTACGTGAGATTAAATATTCTCATTCCTAAAATGTTCATACATAGTCTATGTCATCAATACATACTGAATTTCCATCAATTCGATAATAAGAATATAAAAATCATATAGTAATGAAATTGTTCGTAGACTGGTGCCCTTAATTATTATACGATGCGTCAAATAGCGAAACTTCCTATAATATATATATATATATACATATATAGTTTTCATTTATTGATTGCTTGGTTTATTACAATTATTTATATAATATGATATTGGCCATGACTGCCTCTGGCAGCGGCACAAATGCGTGCTCTTTTAACCATATTTTCCATTCATTCTCGCACACTTTGCGCGTTATTTTAGCAATTTAATTTCTAATATTGTCCTGTAGCATCAGAATTGTAGATGGCTTATTGGTGTAGATCTTTTCTTTCGAATACTTTGACAAAAAATAGTCGGAAGACGTCAAACCAGGTGATCGAGTCCGATCCAAGTCAACGCAACATACTCAACATACAGGAAGATAGGAAAAATTTAATAAAAATATTGAAAATATTTTAAATAGTCCAAGGATTAGTTAGACATTTTTGGTTAAAATAATTAATGAAAAGCTAATTAGAATTATTAAATACAATACTTTATAAATTAATGAATTGGTGGGAAACTTTTCTAGCACAGCGCAATATTTCTTACAATTTTTTTGAATACGGGTACCATAAACACTTGACTTAATTACTAGATGTATGTAAAAATTATCTTTAAATCTTGAATGTATTCATAATTTGTATTTCCCAAATCTATTGGTGAGTTTAAGTTTTGCTTATTAATAAGTACATCCGTGTAATCACAAAACACTTTAATGAATGTAATTTTATTTTATAAATTCTTACGCAACACCATTATACAGTGAATCCTTCAATTTTCCTAAAGACTTATCAACTTTTATGTTTTCTGAGACCTTTACCAACCTTTTACTCCCGACAGCTCCCTTATATTCTCCCGCAAACCGCAGTTAGAAAAGCACGTCCCTACATCAAAATATTTCACCGTAAAAATAAAATGTGATAAACTTTTTATTATGACTATAATTTTTACTACAATTTACATTAAAAACTAAATAACTAGTATCCAATATATGTGGTATTACTATTATTTGTCTTCTAATATACAATAAGTATTTTGTAAGACTTATAACATAGAATATTAGATATTACTGATACCGAAAGCCGAATAATTGATCGTCACCCAACTGACCAGGCCGATAACTTAAGAAAGATTATAGGAAGCTACTGGATGTAAAAGATAGAGGATAGAGAGGAATGATGGTCATGGATAGACGTGTGAAAAAGAAGACTTAAAAAGTAGTCCTCTTCTTTCCATGTCAATTTCAATATATCATAGAAGTACAGTATGAAAAAGAATGACAAAAAAATTGTAAAGATAATTATAAAACAAATTATAAAAATATTTGTAAAGAAAAGTCAAGCTTACCCTATTTCAGATTTACGATAGTCTTTCAATTGATATATGTACTTCCATAACGGTAACATGTGCCGAAGGAAGAAATGTGACGACATTTCGGACCAGAAAATCACTGCAAGCATTCAAATAGTCTGAGCTCCGTAATATTTCATTTTATTGGAATTCAATACAGAAAATACAATATTGAAGTTTTGCTTCAAAACCCCTATAGACTTGGTAAAATCTCGGCTGCTTGGCTTTAACAGAACAAGTCAAAAAATGTTAAAAATTTCAGAAACATTTTTTTGTTAATTTATCAAAAGACTTTACATACTTTCTACATAACTCTAGCAATCTGTTTCGAATGAAATTATGTTTTATCCTAATACAACATAAATAAACCTTTATACAGAGCACCTAAATTATTTTTAATAGTTTATGTGTTTTATACTTACGATACTACACTATAACAAAAGTATTCACTATTAATTGAACACTTACAACTTGGGCGTGGTGTTGCTATGGTCAAACTTGCATAGCGTCTAAGCCAACCCTCGATCTCACTAGTATGCGAAGAAACAACGGAACAATGATATAGTCAGGGTAGAGTTCATGCTGCAGAAGCAGCTGCAGCAGCGGCAGCTTTGTTTTTGTGACGTGATAAAGTTGGCCATAACTTGAATTTGTTTACGGACGTGTGAGTTTATGGATAACAAGAGGGTATCAAGCCCCGCACATACCGTGCCATTTTAAAGTGTACGCCTCTGCGCCACTGTAATGTTTCCATTGGTCGTTCCCTCATTTGTCCTAACCGGTAGGTAGTAATATCACCAATAAATATTATACATACATAAGTGAATCTAACTAAGGTCATATTTATTTATTCATTTGCGGTACAAATACCTTTTACATATAACTTTTTAGTACATACAATAAGATGAAATAAACAAAAAAATTAAATCAGTTAAAAATTGTAAACGAATCAAATTAAAAATTAATAATGAGAAAATAAACAGATAAAAAAGTAATTATATACATAATGTAATTAACAATATTTTCTTCAATTTATATTTCATACAGACGAATATATCGCAACCTAGCATACCTTAAACATGACAAAAATAATCGTTTATACTGTTTGAATCATATTAAGTAGCAGGTTCGAATGCAACACTACAAATTTTTAAACTTAAATGAATTTCGGTGTACCATTATTAACAATGTGTAGAAACAATAATAACCTAAACCTAAAAGCAAAAGAAAAATAATAATAAAGGAGACAGAGAAGAAAAGTAAATAAATAGTAAATTCTAACATTAGTAGCATTATACTAAAATATTTATGAAAAAATAACAGTGTATATATATATGACCGTGCAACTTATGTTGATCTTAACTTAGTTATTCTAATCTTCCAGCCATTAATAAATATGTATGAAATTTTTTTGTATTTCGGTAATATTATATTCCATACATACATTACTAATATATAAACGCAATTTGGTGAATCTATAAATATATACAAATATTTCAGAAATAACATTCCTTTATATACATCTCTCATAAAGATAGGTATTAAAATAAATAAAAAAAAATTATCAAAAAGTAAAGGACAATGATTAAAATGAAGTACAAATTTAGCAAAATAGATGATCGGCAGAAAGGGGAATTAGAATAAAGATAAGGATCTAGATAAACAAAACTAAATAAAGAACACATATTATATATATATCAGAAATAAACATCCTTATGATTATAGGATCAGGAGATACAAGTATTTAAAAAGATTTTCTTCATCTTTCCCATTTACTTGGAATCGGCTCTCCGTATACAAAAGCGCCAAGATGCTCTGTCCTAGACGGTTTCTTGACTTATCGATCCAAAATTAAAAAATAATATATTTACAATTTATTTAAAATATAATAGTCAGCTTAAAAAAAAATTTAAATAACTCTGAAAATAAAGGTGGAAATAATTATTTACAAAGTTAAAGAAAAAATTGTAATATTCAATGTAAATTGCAGCAATTTTTATATTGTATCTAAACTTTTAAAAGGTCATCTCTTTTTGTGGAGCCAGAACTTCACTTGTACAACTTTTTAGGTTTACATTTAGGCCGTTGTATATTTTTGGTGCTAAAACAAATGAAATCTTTGTTCAAAAGTTTTGTTTATTTTTAGCATAAGATAGTTACAGTTTGAATGGGCCCTCGATAAGCAAGTACGGTATTTGGTGGTGCTTTTGTTTGCGATTATTATTTTTAAGCGTAGTAAGTATAAAATAGAATAAATATTTATGCAATACGATATAATATTTTTCTACTCATGCACGATGCTATTAAATATGTTTATATATAAGTATTATTGATACAGTAATTAGGTAAAAAAGCAACATTTCTCCTGTAAAATTGTGTTTCTTGTCACGTTTTCTTAAGACCAAGCAATCCATGATATAATTTTTTTTTGTACTTCAATGTACCCAAGTCATAGAAAAAAAAATATTATTCTAGATCTGTTACTCTGAAATCAATATATTAAAAAATAATTGAAAGTCGATAGAAAAAGTTTACAAATAATTGACGACATGCCTGTCGGTCTAAGGTACATTATTCGTCTACTGATCACGAGATCGCAATTTGAGTTTTTTTCCGAGAGACCAAAAGCTTTCGTAAAACAAACGCGTATCTTAATTTATAAATAGTAAGCCAATTGATAAACTTAATTTTTATCCTTCTCTCTTGGGAATCTCAATTTTTAAAAGAGAAAAAATTCTCTTTTCTAAAAGTTATTTTTTTTAGAACAAGCGCTAGTGAGGAAATCAAATGAAAACCGAAGATAAAGAACGAGACACAGAGAACTAAATTATCAGTTTAATAGTCGAAACGTCGACAGAAAGAAAGACCGAGACAGTAATAATCAGCTGCAATGAACCGATGAATAACGGAGAGCAATAGAAAAATATTTACCGATGAGAACAGCGGACATAAATACAATAAGAAGTCAAGAGAGTTACTTTGTAAACGTAAATGGTATAAAAAATAATATTTGAATATTAAAATATTTACCATCACTAGATATTGTAATGAACCAATAATAATTCAATCTAATAATTGAAGTCAAATTTAATTTTAAGTTATTAAGATAAAGGGTGTCGCAAGAAGAGTGCCTTTTTAAACTTTTTAATTAAACACATTCAAAAAGTGATAATATTTTTCTTATCTGCATTAACTAGTTTGCTTATTTTTAATTCTAGACGTCCAAAGATGAGGGTTTGTCTTCGTAATGAACATAAAAAATGATGAGAATAAACCCGTATCACAAAAAATATTGAAGATCGAGAGATTCCATTTTCACATTCGAATAAATTAAGAATATTTCGGAAACTGAAAATTTTTCGAATTTGACTCCAGAGCTATGAAATCTTATGATACAAACTTAACTTGAAGATGCTGAAGAATGCTGCGATGAAATTAAAGTGTTGGAGGCATCTAGAGGAGGTTTTCAATAATGCATCAACATCCAAATCACCCAAGGTTGTTACAATATTTATTTTGAGTATTATTTTCTACACAGTACTCTCTACATCTTGATCTCGTACATTTACATTTTAAATGTACGAGATCAAGTCACCTTTTATATTTTGTCCATGCTTTCACAAATTCCATAAAATAGTACTGAGAACACATAACATCTGAATATTCGCATGACCAATCTAACGTTGAGGTCATGACTGCAGAGCATCATTTCCATAAGGATAAAGGTTGCACGAGCCTGCTCAAAATAGTATTTTATTTTAACGGAAGAATCCTATTTTCCATTACATTGCATTGGACTGCAGCCGAACAAATATGTCACATTGAGCACGAGTGAGGTTGGCAAATTCTACAACCGATAAGAGTCGAGTAGAAATCTTCGCTTCAACCAATTAAAAGCCCTAATTGTGTTGTCATAAGCATATTTTGTTCAACCAATTACCTACATACAGAAATTGACAAATTTATGTGACAAGTGCGAAAACTGTCAGCTGTCAGAACACAATTGACTGAATGACTTATTCATGAATGAAATATAATGAGTAATTAGCTTCATTAAAATATACATTATCGCGCGTATGCTATCGGCGCCGGTACTGCTTTGGGGTTGCATTTGAGACCCTACTGTACTGTAGTACTACCCTGCTGTACTGAGACCCTACTGTACAAAGCCCCGCGCATAGACGGAAAAAGCTGCAAAATAATGGAGAGCTCCGGTCGTCTCGGACCACCCTTGCCACTAGACCGAGATCTCTATTATTCCAAGAGTGCGTGTGGGTGGTACAGTGCAATACCACTTACACCTTAAACAAGCCCACGCACAGGCCTCCGTCAAGCTCAATCTTGGTTCAGCAGAAGTTGAAGAAGGCCTCAATGTTACTCGCTAGAAGTACCATATAATCTGCACAACGTAGGTTACATAAATCTTCCCATTTACAATAATAACTTCAATTATAAATTAAATACATAAAAAAATATTATTTTCTGCCGCGAAGTATTAAAAAATAAGTTCCATATTATGTACCCTTGTGGGCCATCGAACCGTTTAGGATTCGGGACGAGTGGAAAGGGATGGATGTGAAATTGGAATGAAAATCCTTGAGAGGTTTTATTGCCGTCTAGCGGCCGGTAATAAAGTCCACACCTGCTCCGTAGCAGGCTCCGGACTACCTGTGTAGATCATCTCATAATGGTGAAATCTCGAAACCGCACGGCGGCACATGAATGTACAAATATTTTGTTTGTTTCAAAACTTTTTAATGAAAATCATGATTTTATCTCGTATTATTTTTAATTTGATATTCAAACATACACACTAAGTATTATCACGGTATTTGCGATAGCGAGGAATGGTGTTTGTTACATTTTATTATAGCGTATTACAGTAGTAAATTCAGATCATAGTTCTTTGATAAATAAAACAAATTAATGTCATTAATTGATAATCGTCTCATCATCAGGAGATAACTAAACTAATAACAGTATTGTAGTCTATTCGGGCAATGGAGCGGAGTTTGAGAAGAAGGGGGAGGTTTCGACCATTAACGGGTATATGTACAGTAAAGACGAAGTATTAGGGAATATTATGTTGTTTTTTAGTGTTTTCTACGAATTAAAATTCTTTTGTATTTAAATTGTTTACTGAACCTCTCGAAACCAGTAGTCAGAATAATACTACCTTGTGTATAATACAAAGTTTTATAGTGAAAATTAAAATATAACAAATTAAATTAGTCAATTAAAGACAACTAACGTTTTTTCGAATAATCTAAGATATGTGATACAAGTGAGATATGTAGAACCAAATGTAATAAGATGAATAAGTTTGACATAGTTTAATTGTAATTGTATTAAAAAGTTCCGGGTGCAAGTACCTGGAACAGCTGCTCGTCTATTGGCACGGGATAGGATCGCTGGGCCAGGTGTGTAAGCTAATATTATATATTTATTTGAATACTTACTTCTATCGACTAGTCATAAACCAAATAGTTGGAGGGTGTCGTGTGAAATTCTGAAAAACTTAGTTATATTTTTCAAAGTCGTGAATACAGAAGACCGTGCGCCAGGCATGCTCATACTGAGTGAAACTTCTTTGCCTTTTTTTTCATTTTATTTTTATGATTTTCACAATTTTTAAAACAGTAGTTTTTTGCAAATTTTTTATGATTTTATCTTTTAACGTCAACCGATTCGATTTGGGTGGTTAGATTTATACTATTTAATATACGAATAAGTTAGTAATATCAAGCTTTCATATACATATATAAAATCAAAACATTTTAAAACAGTATTTGATGATATTCCTTACGCGTTCACGATAATACTTCATAGAAAAATAACAATTTAAAGTTAGTTAAGCGAGGCCGCATCAAAGTCGGCCGGCATACGTAGTCCTTCACCTAACTGCGACGTTTTCTGTTGACTGCACTAAGCGTGCATCTCCCGAGAGAGCCGTCCAGTAACAGAGAGCTTTTCTATTCCTTTTTTTCCTCTCCTGAATCTCTCCCTTTTTACTTTTTATTTTATTTAAAAAACAAATGTGAAGAAACTGTCTGTTTCAAAAGACTTTTTTTTGCAAACTGACTAAGTCTAGGAAATCTCACTTATTCTTTATGAAGTAATAATCTTGAAGTTTCGCATATTATTAAAAGAATAGTACATTTCATTTACAATCACATTTAAAATTGGTTTTCGTTTTTTCTGTGTTTTAAAATCAAATTAATCCTATGTTGATTACAATTTTTTAATCAATATATTAATATGTACATTTCGTACGGTTCTTTATGGTTAATACTTATATATTTGGGTTCAATTGCTCGTCATTACATATCATATATAGGAGTGAGCTGCTATGATAATCATATTTTACACGCTGGTTGATTAAATGGTCGGTGTGGTCAGTGCCAATTTCTCTACTTTTTATTTGAGACATGTTGATGAAAAAAATTATTGGTATTTTATAAAGATATTACAAACTTTGATGCATATTATATTTTTATTCGTATTTTTCATTTCATATACATCTTTTTCAGATGTATATTCATAAATAAATACTAATAGTTGAAGGCCCGTATTTTATTATTGTACATTGGAAGTAGGTACCTACCTAGCTTGGATACGTAAAGCTCATGAAAATACATTTTTTTCGTAGTCAGTCAGACAATTACATAATTATTACATTCAATATGCGTGCACAAAGCTTACTTTCGCAGGTCATTATTAAAATTGTATGATTGATGCAAAGACAGCGAGAATTTTAGATTAATGTTGATGTTGATGAGGCAATTCACATTAAATCGACAACTAGTGACCTATAAAAACAGAAGTTGTGTTGAAAACACAACAGAATATCACGAGTGTAATTAAATCGCATTTATTTATCATGGATTTCAGCTAAAGGTGCGTTCATAATAATTTTAATACAATTCAGACATTGAATTCTCGCCCACTTTCAGTCGATATGCTCATGTCTGACCTTTGTGATCCTCTAGTTTGGTTCTATAGCGCGAACTGCTCGTCCGCACTCTCGCAATCCAGGGACTCTGGTTGTCTCGGATTTAATACGACCTCTCGCTCACTCTCAGTCGATGTATTTATGTCTGAGCTTTGTTATCCTCTAGTCTGGTTCTATAGCGCGAACTGCTCGTCTGCACTCCCGCAATCCGGGGCCTCTGGTTGTCTCGGACTTAATACGACCTCTCACTCTCGATCCTTGTACATTTCCAGGGTTCGCCAATTTCTCCAGGCAGTCTCCAACTATTTTAGTGATATACCCAAAGTACGAAATATATTTATAGCATATAGCGGAAAGTTTTTTTTAATACAAAGTTCCTAAAGATTTTCGATTTCAGTGGCGATAAATGATATTCTGCATTCTAATAAACGCGAATGCAAAATAACTTTATTTTGAAGGTTAATATACATATTTTTTACATAGATACACCAGAAAGTATAGTAAGTATCAAATGTTATATTTTATTTACATGCAAGCCTGTTAACCGCCTCCACCTCGCAAGGTACATACAAGTATCTATTCTATATTTGGTTCCATTAGCTATTTATTATTGTTTTTAATATTCTTGAAAACTAATATTTTCATATGTAGAAAGTAAGTTAGTATTAGTTTTAACAAATTAAATAGTAAAAAACAGAAAAATCAAAAAAGAGTATCGTAGAGAATCATTAAAAGGAACACTAAAAATTTTGATGCAGTCTTAAGGCATGTAAGAAATTAAGAACAGAATATGAAGAACATAAAAGTAAAAGCATATTAAAGAAACGGAGCAAAAAATAATATTTGGTTAAAATTAGAAGACGAGAAACAAGTAAAAAAAGTATATTAACGATATGGTAGAAAGATCAGAGGAGAGTAAAAAGAAGAAGTCAGTAAAAACAAGATAAAAAGCAAGATTATTATAGAAATAAACAAGGAGCAAACAAAACATGTTAAGTTGGAGGTAGGATGTAAGGACAAAAAAGAATTACATAGAATGAGGAGCTTTGACCATTTAACGAGCTCTTCCAGTTAACTTTTTTCAATTCTTCAAAAGCCATTCCTTTATAAAAATAGGAACATTCGTCTCGCGATCCACAGTTAACGCAATATATGATGCCGCAACCACCAATATAATATTAGTAGATATTTTATTAAGAAAGCACATCGTATTACCTGTATTGTTCACTCACTCGATGATCTATACGATAGAAGAAAAAAAGCATCATTCGTATTCACTTCGGATTTTTAAATGCTTTTCAGCGAAAATGTAATGCAGATATTAAGGTGAGACTACACTACTGCTTGCATGGCAAACTTCTTTACGTGACGCTTACGCGAGCAACACGGAGAGACGGCTGCAGGCCTAGCCGCGTGCTGGTCATTCTCAAATTGTCCGGAGTCCAGACATCGGGTGTTTTACGTAACAGCTTACAGCATCTGTGATTTATCGAAAATGTTTTTAACATAACCCCACACCAACTTACGAGGATAACCACTCGTAATTTGATATTAATTTATGACTTAGATTGGATGTATCATGAATATTAATTTTTATTTATTGATAAATAAAAGCATTTATTTGGCCTCTTAAACCAAATATTAAAATATAATTTTAAACCGACTATGTAATTAGTTTGCAGATACAGAGTTAGCATAAAATTTCCGGCGGTTCAGATCCGGCTTCAAAAAATAAAACACTTTTTGAAAGCTGTAGGTAGTTTATATATATATATATATATATATAAATAGGCGTCAATAGAAAAACCTGCAGTAGCAGTTGAATATCCCTTAAGAAGATATGCTATAATATGTACAAAACCACAGACCAGTAAATTAATAGGCATGAAATAAAGTGTACATATAAGAGAGGGGATTGAAACATTAGTTGTGGGACGATGGGCATTCTACAAACATTATTTGTGGAAACATAAATCCGATAGTTTATGACACATTTATGCAACAGTAATAGTATTTAATCTTCGAAAATTAAATATTTGTGTAAACTAGACATATTTTATACATTAATGCGTATTAATGTATAAAATATCATAAATAATGTCAGTGATTAAATTTTTCGTTCCAATCGAGTCATATATTAAAAAAAAGTTTCGGTGCAATTTAATTGCGCAAGTGATACCAAATTGATCACATGAATGTCACTAAAATACGAATATTGAGAGAAGAAATTTGCGTTAGTTCATGTGTATATATTTGGTAGTCTGTGATACAAAACCTTGTTTAAAATCTAGGGTGTCTGAAGAACAAACATGTTAAAATTTAGATTTTAATAAATAATAGATAATGTTTTTGTTTATTTCAAAAATATACAAAAAAAATGCGTTCGCTGGTTTAAATTTTTCTGGTGGAATTCAGCAGAATTCAAAAATTTCAGAAAAGGAAGAAATTCCTGACCGCATTTTTTTAAGGACACGGCACGCGAACAATTTGTGCGCGGCTGCTCCCGGAACCATAAAGGAAGTATCCCTCGAGCTCCGGCGGATATACCTGAAATAATATCTACACTTTTTTCTTTCACCATCTGCAGTAAAACATTATTTCTATAAAAAGAATATTGGATCGCTGCTTTTACGAGGAAGACATCAAGAGAAGAATTTGGCATTATTGATAACTAGTTTTGACATAAACGGTGTTGCTCGGAAAAATGGAAAAACATTGTTTAGATAAGCATTAATATATATATATATATATTAATTCTGTAAATAAGTAGATAACATAGATGTCGTTCGAAAACATCAATGATGCCAGAAACTGACTAGGTTTGTGTATCTTAGCTCAGTCTTAACAAGAATTATAACATCGCATTCTTAACAAAAATTAATGTCCGACAAATTTAATCATATAACACAATTTTTTTATTATTTTTCCACATTATTCATGGTTTTAATATACATATCTCCATATATATACAACAAAATTATTATTTTATTTATAAAATATATGCATAATGTAAAGTAACCATTTAATAAGCCAAGTTAGTGAGGGCAAAAACAAACGTATTTTTTAAATAAGGTTAAGATAAGTTAAATGTTTTCTCTTTTATATACTCGATAACAGTACGTAAATATATCGCGAAATCGTATTACGGCTAGAAAATATATTGAGCATTATAATAATCATGCCATAAACATAAATTTGATTTATTTATATACATTACCATATTATTATTTACAACTCATTTGAATATACGAACTGCACCCCTCTGATGGACGGCAATCTAGCTAACTAATTTATACCGACCTTTACCGCAAACTCCGAGCCTCGAGGGCTAAATTTCATGTGTGTACACGCACTATAATATCATAAACAGGGTGCAAGGAGACCTCTGCGAAACTCACCGAACACAGCATTTACATTTAAAAAAGGTTCATTTAAAAAAAGTACTTGCAAATATGTTTTGTTTAATATTTCTAATATTTTTAAAATACAAATTGATATTTTGTATTTCACACATATTTTCTCAATTATAAGATGCACTTTTATTTTGTTATAACAGGCATTGTCATGCAATCACAATAAAAAGAATTTAAAAACCATCATAAAGGCATCTTATTTTTATACTCCAGATACAGTGTCCGAGTTCAACTAGTAATCAGTGATGATTCATCACGATTGCAGAAATTGACAGCAATTGTAAAACGCCATCGCTTATAAGACGCATCCCGAATTAAGAGACACCAAAATAGGAAAAAACATACGTCTTATAATCGAGAAAATACGCTATTTTTATTACTTCAGCATTGAAAAGATACTCTTGTTTCATTAATATTGCAGGAAAACGGCGAGATATCATCAGCTCAAATGATGATCCCTATCGGTGCAAAATCATTTTAAAACCTTCTCGAGGATGAAAAGTTATCTTTTGAAATGTTTGATTGCGGTAGATCTTGCTATAAGTTAATAGATGAATTATTGATTTCATTTTTGATAGGTCTATTTTTACACATTTTACTAAGTCGGGCCTCACTTGGTAAAACAGTTTTTTTTTGTAATACAAACGTAAAGTATCGGTTACAATGGAGGCTAACATAACTATTCAAATTTAGATAAAATTAAACATTAAGATTCTTGAAGGACTTATTATTCGATATAGACAAACACGAAAATAAGCGAAAAACAAATAAGGAAAAGAATAGCCTTAATGAAATAAATACCCACAACGGATAATCAGCTGTATAGTAGCAAAATAAGGTATTAAAACATAATAGGTATTAAAAAATATCTTACAGAAGTTATATATAATCAACGCTTAATTTCAAAACCTCCTAAAATGAATGTTTTTATTTTTGGGTTATAGATGAAAACGTATATTTTGAAAGCAAATGTGCAAAATATTTGTTTTTATATCAGCATTTTTTAAAGAGACAATTCTATAATGTAAATTTATTTGTCTGTATATATCATTCTGGCAGCCAAACTGGATCTTAGATCACGTAACATCAACAAGCGTTGTGATTGGGTGATTTTATTTTAGGGTGAATACTTCTTATACTCTGTCTGCTTTGAGGTATTTTGGAACTAACCCTGATTTTAAACAAGCAATATCTATGAATATAAGTGGCTTTTGCAAGAAACAATATATTCTGGATGTAGCTGATAAAAAAATCTACAAAACTGCATATTATCCGAAATCCCCTTTAGGGATTTTTGGAATTAGGCGCAACATATATACATATATGTAGCATATTTCTGTGTGGGTGTGAAATTTGAAACATAACAAAAAGAGATAAAGTGAGACTTGAATTATGGTACTGAAGGAGAATAGTGAGAATGGTTTGACAGAAAGGAAATTAAATGACAACATTTGAGAAAAATAGATTTAGAGAATGGTGGCAAACTGGCGCGGAAAGTTTTTAAATAAAATCCATATGCAGTTTAATACAGATAGAACGAAGAAGAAGAGGACAGCCGAACAAAACAACAAGGAAACAGACGTAAAAGCTACCGAGAAGTAAAAGTCCTGGAGAATAGGGGTCGATGGAGAGAGCTACGGCGACGAGGATAGATACTTAGAAAAATAAAAATAATGCAAACGTGTCAGCAAAGTTACTTAAGGCCTCTTGATAGTAGCATGGGTTTTGTTTGAAGCATTCACACTCCTTGTTTTGTCTCTAAATGTAACGATAATTATAACATTCGAAAACAGCAGACTTCGAGATGCCGAAAAGAATTCACTAAAAAAATATTTAGTTCAGTACAATTATTATAACAATAGAAAAAATAAATTAGATTCATTCAAGACCTAAGTTATCAGAATGCACACGAAGTTGTATTAAAAGGTTCGCAAATACAAACGCAAACGACTAGACAAAAGTCGTAGGTTACGGCATAGACAAGGTCACAAGATATAAATATTATTTATTTTATTTTAAATTCCCAGAATTTTTAGTAATGTACAAATTTTCTGCTTGTATGCAGTGCACGCCCTTGATTATCACTTATAGTTATACAGTAAATTAGTTATTGATTTTATTATTAATTTATTAGGTTTTACTATTAGTGTGATTCATGAAAATTACATTCGTCATAATAGATCTGCTATCTTAAAGAAACGTGTTTATTTGGATTTGTCGTTTCATTTACTATACTTTGTATAAAATTTTAGTATTATTCAAAAGGTTTGCAGGCTGTTTATAAATTTTGAAAGCCTCGGTAGCCCTTTTCTTTATAAACCGATGTCAGCTAAAAGGGTGGACCCACGCATGGATTAATCAATCAGAAAATACCGTAATAAATCCCTTAAGTAGGAACTATGTATGTATTAGTAATCTCTAATAAATAATAAAGTAAGTTTCCATATCCGGTTTTGCACATAGAGCATTATGTATTGATTTATTTATGTTCGGTTCATACAGTGCTTCCTACCAAGTGAATATAAGAATTCTGGACTATCTCATTCGCTAAGGAAGCACATTCCTTTGACCACTTCATGACCCATCTCTCTCTTTCTCTCACAAAATCTTTGTCTCTCGTAAAATTGTCTATCTTTGTACGTCAGTTTGAAAAATTCTCCATGTCGGTCCATCATGACTGAGGATCGGGATCTCCATAAACTCCCGCCCTATTGACTGTGCTTGTCCACTTTCCTCAGTATCTTGCAGATCTTAGAAGTGTCACCGGAGAAATGCCTGTTGCCTTTTCCATTTAGTCGATCCAATTCTTCCCTTTCGTCATTCGCCGTGCCCCACCGCAACAAGCATCTCCAAGTTTTCTTTTCGCAGATGCCCAAAAAAATGAAGGATTTATCTTAGGCAAACGGTCGAGAGTTTGGAAAAATAATCTACGAAATTTATTAATAACTTGAATAATAATATAAAAAATGAAGGAAATATTAAAAAAACTTTAGAGGTCGTGAAATAGACTTTTAGTTTTGAGAAAGGTTAAATGTAAGTTGTAGAAGAATTTTTTATGGTCAGTAGAGTATCAAACGATGGAAACAAGTCCATCATCATATGAGAGTGTAGTTTTTTTAGACTGAAGCCGCATTGAAACTCTTCAATTATTTCACGTACAGTTGCTCGATATTTTTTCCGCCTTTTTTTCTGAACTCACGACCTGCTGTAAACTGAACGCGGCGTAATTTGCCACCAAAACACGTCCGACGACCGCCATTACTACCCGATTGAACCGGTGCGCATGTGGTGACATCTACAGTTTATTAGTGCAAGTTAAAAATTCTAATGCATTTTACCAACACCGGCTGCACACACCATCAACTGCTGGAGCGTACAAATCTCTAGCTTTACGGTTATTGGTCCCGGGGTAATGTCATCATAATGCAAATACGATCATTTATAACCGTACTTGTACGATTTTCTCGGTTATTGACGTCAGCCAATAACTGTTATTATTAAAACTGTTTATTAAATTAGTTTTCTTACAGAAATGAGTTATGTATTTATTTATATATTATACGGTACGGTGTACAATTAAAAAAAAAATACCTTTACAGGCATATTATTAACAAGAATAGCAAAGATTATTTATAAAAAATAACGATTTTAAAAACATGAAGATAACATGGTTTAAATAATCAATTACATAACTATTTTTTTTACATAGGATCTAAAAGCAAATTTTATGATTATTTTTGATATGATATATATTTTAATAGAAAATACATATCCATAGAAGTTATACTTTTAAAATTAGCAATATTAACTTTGTATTAACAATAGCAATATTAAATAAAAATTAGCATTATTAACTTTAATTTATATTGGTAAAACGGGTAAAAATTTTAATATAAGAGTAAAGGAGCATTTGAGATATTTGAACAATAGTGATTTTTCAGAATTTCTAATCATTTGATAGAAAATGATCATGGTTTTGATAAAAAATTGGGATTGTCAATTTTGGATATAAACGATGTTGGTCACAAATTAAATAATTTGGAATCGTTGGAGATAAATAAAGCGTGTAAAACTAATCAAAAAATTATAAACAACCAACTAAATTTAACCACGAGTCCCATTCTAAAATTTTTTCATAAAAATTATTCGACAAAATTTTTATTAAGTAACAATTTGAGTTAGGTACTAAATTTATTTTTTAAATAATTGTTGTTTTTTTTTTTTAAATAGATTCTGGTAAAGAAAAAATAATAAATGTTTTTAGTCATGACATCCTGAAGAAGAAAATTGTATTTTTCGAAACCGGTAGATGTATTTAAACTCAATTAAGTGGTTAATAAAACTAAGATAATAAATAAAAATATATATTAAATTAACATTTCAATTTGACAGTTAAGGTATAAATATTTAAAAATAGTAAAATATTTAGAAAAAGTGAAGAAACGAATATATAGCGAAAATAAAATGTACTATTTCTCACGTAGAAATTAAACTAAAATTTTCAAAATAAAAAAGCAAAAACAACAATTATCGTTAATTATATAAATTTTCTGTATTAAAAAGTTGTTCTGCAGTTATGATCTCAACCTTAGATTACGAATGTGAATGGTCAGATGCTATGTATTCTAGACATTATTTTATAGAATGGAACAATGGACACTTACCGATGAAATGATAAAACGACTTGAAGCTTTAGGATGTGGATCTACAGAAGAATGTTCAAAATAAGCTGGATGAATTGAGTTACAAATAACATGTGGTCTAAGGGTTATACTACTCGCCTAGTGATCTAATGTTTAGAGGTTCGAACCTCGTTCCGGTCCATCTAGTTATAGCACAAACATTTAGCTTAGTTTTAAAATAGTAAGAATACTCATGTGACACATATTCCGTGTACGCATCTTAAAAATAAAGTTATGGTTCGGATAAATAAAGAAAAATAATTAACATTAAAAATCTGAATATGATGAGCCATCCAGAGAGGTGTGAGATCTTGCACCTCATAATACAGAGAGAGATTGCTGGAAATCGAGGCCCTGGAGGAAGGAGAACATCATGGCTGAAGAGGCAATGGTTTGGCATTAGCATTGTAGAGAACAAAGATATGATATTCATATCCATTGGCACGAGAAAATGATAGGTTATAAATGTTATTTTGAAATTAATTTACTGTAATAATAAGTATATTTCTCTATATTGGTTCAGTTTAGATTAGTCCGGACTCCGGATTCATCGGGATACGCCACCGATAAATATAAGCCTCTACTAATGTCTCCTCTATCTCCCGTTCTACGCATCCAGCTACTCAGGGTCTCCAGTCTAATGCTTTCTTCCACTGGTGATCGTACATTCTTCAGCAGAGGTGTTCGAGCTATTGCCATTTCAGCTTGTACACTCTTAGAGTAATGCCCGCAACTTTGGCTCTTTGGCGAATAATTTCATAAATTATATGATCGTCCAAGGAGATGCCACCCCATGGCATCCCATGTGCTACTTTTAGTTTATGCATTAGGCCCGAAGTCAGCCTCGAAGTTTCGTCGTCGTTAGGATAAAGCTCTGGTTAAAGACTTTATTATGTAGTTTTGAGGCATTGTGGGATATTTCATTCAAATATTCCTTTGAACTTCCCAAATGCCTAGTCCGGTTGCATACATCTCTCAAAATAATTCAATATCATTTGGTGTATGTTTATAGAAATAATGATTTAAATTACATAATCACTATTGTAAAAATTTCCTTATTTCCATCTATCCGTGTTAGATATCAGTGTAAAACGAATACATATTGGCAGCTGGCTACTGATATATATTTGTATTACATTTCATACTATTCTATTACGCATGACAACATAAAATAATCAATTTTGCTGGCACGTGAAAGATTATATTTTCTTATTAAATAATGGTATGTTTTGAATAATTCAAACAATTATAACAAATTAATTATTAAATTTCAAAAATAAATGTATTCCTTTCTTTCTTCTCAGTGAACAGCACATGCGCGATGTTTACGAAAGAGAAACGAACCATGAAAAAACAAATACTATTTTTACTAATACATTGTACTCATCTAGTATTAATACTAATTGTAATCGTATTTGTGATTACTTTTTTAGAATTTCATTTCCAAAATATTGATATTGCTATATAATATGTATCACATTTTTAAATAAAGATCACTTTACTATTCTAGTACAATATTTCTTACGATCTAATATCACATCGCCTAATAATAAGAGCCCAAAAATGTGTATCATGTAACGCTGTACCTGTGCTCCTAAAATATACAAAAAAGTCTTTGAAAAAGGAATTATTCTTACACTTGAAAATTAGCTTCCTGAATAAATAAAATAATAAATTAATTAAATTAACTGAGATAAAGAAAATATATTTTATAATGTAGAAATATCATATTTATTGAAGCTTTTGTAATTACGTACTAACGGGCAATTAATTAGTTTCCTAATATTTATAATCTCCCAAATGCTTTTAATAAGAGATATAATTAAAATATAAATAACACGTACAAATAAATTATTTATTTATTACTCATTATCCTGGTAAAATAATGTTTCTGGTTTGATTTCTATTTTATGTTTTTCCAAAGATATTTTTTTTCTGTGCATCTTTCTTATTCTTATAATTTGTAAAATAATACATAGTAAAATAATTTTAACATATTAAATTAATTCTCATCAAGTTTGTTTATACACAGTAAATTAATTGCAATCTCAATAAGACAAGACTCTTTAGAGATAGTAATTTTTTCTATAAAACATTTTCCTGAAAGAAAAATTATGTTCTTAGTTATTCTCCTCAAAAATAAAATATGAGTGCTACAGTATGCAACTACAAAGCACAATTTTTTTTTGCATCCAATTCCTTTCATATGACCTAAAATGTGGAGTAATTTATACTACGACTTCTTTTTAGAAAGAGGAAAGCGCGTCTTCTTAATTGGTGAATCTCTTTGTTGCTGGTAATATGAACGTCAAGCGACTGACTCTGCGATCAGCTAGTTCATAAGCAGCCTGAGAGCTTAATCTTGCGAATCGTATTCGCTTTGTGGCGAACTGAAGTGTCAGAGTTATGGATAAATTCTACTTTTAAAGACTTAGTCGGCGTTTTATTTTCTAGTCAGATCAGAAATCTTCTCGGAAAGAACTTTCTTTGTCGAAAATATGAAGAAAAATCTAAAGGATTAAAAAATATGGAAAAAATTATTTACAAGACTTATTCAATCTGAACAGATCATTATTTAAATCTGAATCAGCAGAACACGATTTAACTTAAATATTATATTATTCTGATAGAAATAAAGTTACTTAGTTATTCTCGACTTTAGATTGACTAGGCTCATAGAAACAATCCAAAGATATCAAGGAATTTTGAAAGCAAACTGACTAGTTTTATTATTTATTAATAAAATGACATGCGTACACGGAATACATGACACTTCAATAGTCTTACTATTTTCAAACTAAGCTAAACGCTTGTACTATGAAAATAGGACTAACTTTCTGGTGTCCTGGAACGAGGTGAATTGATTCTTTATTATTATTGAAATAAAAATTAATAAAATGCTTACGTACTTATTTTCTTTATTTACAAATGATAAAATAAATATAAGAATGTATTCAAAACACGAAACATACAATAACTAGTATTTACAAAAAGTGTTTTAATATGATATAAATAAATAAAACAAATATATTATTTTAAATTGATATCTTTGTTTTATTAACCACTTAATGAATTAAAATACATCTACCGGTAACAGATTTTAACCACAAAATTGATTTTGCCAATCTTAAAAATACAACAAATATGTACCAAAAATTTTATAATAAGCCGCCTCGGGTAAGGGTTAAACCTAAATAAGAATCTTAATTTTAGCCCTCAGGTAATTTTCGGCCACATAGAATATATCGGCATTGGAAGAGTCCATTAACTTTCATGTAACTGCTTTTATATAACCACGGCGATACAGGTTATATGCTCTTGAAGGTAAAATAACTTGTTAGCCGCTATTTTAGGTAATAATTATCGGTTTAAGTGGCAAGCTGCGGCTACCACTGATAAATCAGTGCAAGAGTGAGCGAAGGACATATCAAAATTCCACCTCCGCGCGGTTGGTCAATGGCACATCGATTAATGGTGCGTGACTGCCGTCTCTTAAGAATAAAGTTTGTCTTCAGTTTGCCTAACCGTGTATCTATAAAATAAATAAATATTATTCTCATCAGGAAGTGACAAATGTATGGGAACAATTTTTTTTTTAAATTATGATAAAAATTTCCATCCACTGTTATTGAAATATCGAATAAATCCAATTTATTGAAACATATCCGGCCACGAAGATAGACTGACGCCGAGTAATAAATAATTGTTGAATTTACGTTCTGGAAAATATGCCTATAATAGTAATTTATCACGTTTCAGCCATCAATACGGCTCGCTGGTGATAAATCTGAAAGGAGGAATATCGCCCGTGACAAAAGCGGACCTGTCACAACTTGTTAACATTTATCAAAATTTAATACACACAAAAACAATTTTTCAATTCCATTATTTTTCCCGCCAGCAAATACAATATTATTGTTCAAATTTACGCTGAAATTATTTCGAAAATAATTTTATGAAATATTTTAAAGCTCTCGGACGCTATAACTCTCTATCATACAGAGATTAACGGACAAACAGGCAATCGACAGTATAAGTGTTGACCATTAATTATAAATAGTCTTGAATATTAGCCTCTTTCAATGACCGTGATGACCATATCAAATCATTTGTGAATTTTATATAAAATAAACAAGCTGTGGAGATGTGGATTATTATTGTTCTCTTGCTAAACTACGCACATTATTCTGCAGTCAGTTAGCCAGTATTGTATATATAATTTATTCAAACTGTTAAAAAAAACATATTGAAATTTGTATCTCTTGACATTGTAAACTCTTTATTACGAAGCCCTGTAAATAGCTGAAAAATAGCGGAGAATCCCAGTTATTTTGGAACGTCTTTGTCATCGGACCAAGCTCTCCATTATTGTAAGAGTGCGTGTGGATGTTTCGGTGCAACACCACCTATACCTTCAATAATAACACGCACAAGCCTCAGTTATGACCAATCCAATTGACTCATATAACAGATAAAACTATGGCAGACGTCAATCTCGCAGCGAGGGACCGCCAAAGAAAACTTCAAGAAGTAGTCTTGGATGTAATCTTCCTTCAGTAGATACCTTAAAGATCCTTCTACACGCTTCTTGGTCTTCTGTTGCATGTGAGGGTTGTCATATATTTTTTTATTTTATTTTAAATATATAGATTAACACCACGCCATCAATAATTCTAGTATAAAAAACATTTAAAGACAATTAGGGGAAAAACTGATTTTTTGGTTGAGAAATTAGAAAAACTGTGAAAAATGAAAATATAAGTAACGTTACAAATTGACAATCGAGGAGTAAGTACAGAAGTATGTTAGTTTCAAGGTCAACGAAGTCTAATTATATGACATGCGACGGTCCTCTGCGGCATTTATTATGACTTATTTATTGACTTACATATATGACTTATTTATTTACTTACACGTTTGAATGACTATTAACCATATCTGAAAATAAAACACTTGTTTTTTTATTCTACTCGTTTAATTTACTTGAGAGGCTTTTCGCCTTGTAAGTGCATTATTCAATCTAACAATTTAACTCAACAACTTGTATTTATATTGAAATTAATCTATAGTGGAGGACAGCTAAACAATTTTTTTGCATGAGATGAAAAGGGATAACATTATTTATTAGAATTCTGAGGATTTCCATAAATTTTTGAATGCTTCTAATTATTCTAAGTAACCATAATTAGTATTAAAAAATAAATGTATGAAAATCCTCAGAATTCACTTTAAATTAACATTAATATAAATACAAGTTATTGGGTCAAATTATTAGATGGATAATTAGAAGGCGAAACGCGTCTCAAGTAAATAGACGAGTGAAATAAAAAAACAAGTGTTTTATTTTCACAATTTTATATACTTTATATATTTCAAACTATTTTGGTAACCTGTTTCTTGCAAAATAGATTATATTTCTTAGTCTAGATGTAGTGACATTAGATAGATTAATATATATATGTGTGTTTTTACATTAACTCACCTATATTATACATATTCTATATATTGTATATATTTTAACAAGCCCTCGTTTAAAGCTAGAATATTTTAGGGTAGTGTGCTGGTGAATGAGGTTCCCGTGAATGCTAAAAGGGCGGAAGATTCGGAGGCTGATCCGCCAAATCACGTCGATTCATTCCGTTCAATAAAATCTCACCGCCCTTCCCGCTGCAGCCCTAGTGAAAGGAATATTTATTATTTTCCGATAAACCCGAACCGGTCCTGGGATTAACCGACCGCGAAAGTACAGGGGTGGAATAAACACATTTTGCTTAAAAATATTACTAACCTGAAAACATATCTTAATACACGTGCATACTGAAAACAGTGAAAACTGTAATGAGAAAAAGTCTGGAGATTCCATATAAATATTTTGTTTCAATGATTTTTTTGACACAAATTAGGCTTTCGTTTTTTATTTGTTGCAATGTTATACAACTAGGTGAAAGCCTATCAATTCAGACATGGGAAGGAAGAATCCCATAGTTTTTTGCTGTTTTGAGTCCTGGGACTTTTAAAAAGAATAACTCAAGAGTTTAGATTATTTTTTCTTGAAATTATTCATTTTAAATAAGTAAAGTTAAGATAATTCTATCTAACCATTATAATAACGAAAGCAGTAACCCAGCAGTGAGCGGTGCATGTTGAAGTATATAAAAAAATTGACGTTTCCAATTCTTGTCTAAGTACTAACAATACAAAATATGTATATGGTCAGCCATAAAGATTTACATTGAAATCAGTCCTCAGGTAAGATATTTACTACTAATTAAAAAAATCTGACGGAAATAGTTTTGTCAGTTTGTTCAAACAGGAGATCGTGTACTTTGTAAAATATAAAATTTTATCTGTTAGATAAAATTGACATCTTCTGACGAAACAAGATTTGGATAAGAAGAAATTATTTGAAAAACTTTACTAAAGGATTTCAAGTGCCAAATTTAACGTTATTATCTTTCGATGTGTGTATTTATTAATTGTTATTTTTAGTTTATATATGGATGATATCCCTAATAGCTACTGCCATCATAATAAATTTAATAAAATATCTATTCTTTTTAATTAAACAAAATGCACGGTATCAATCCCGGGTTTTTAAAATGTTGATTCTCTAGTCCCGAGAATTGAATCAAGTAGATAACACAGAATCTCTAGTAAATGCACAGATTGAATAAGCAAAGATGATCTAATTTATTTAAAAAAAATTTAAGGCCCAGAAAGCAATTGTTTTTCGAATCCAATAAATAAATTTACAAAGTTTCAGACAATTACGTACCTAATTATTTTAATATAAATATGCTGGTAGACTGTGACCATGTGTTAATTGCTACATTATTTATACCATTTTGAGATTATTTATTAAGAAGTGATTTTAAATCAAATGATTCATTTGTACATATTAAATAGTACGGGCGCCACTATTACATGTCACTTATTTGTGCTTTTATTAGTTTATAAATGTTTTTGGAAACTATAAGCAGTTTCTAATCAAAATTTACGGAAAATTTTAATGTAGCTTATTTATAAATATCTACAATCTACAAATATCTCGTCAAATAAACATTTTTGTAATCTTCATTTATTTTTTGAAAAAAAATACAATAGCAAAGTAATTTGCTTTGTTCGCCGTGATAACCATACACTTTCAAGTGATAGAATTTACAATATATATTGTTTGATAAATTATGATATGCGATATGTCAATATACGCTTTTATATTGTTATGGGATGATTACTATGGACGAACATAAGAAAATAGAATTAAAAGAAATTAATGTAAGGAAGGTAAATATTACAAATAGTAATAAGCACTTTCTAAATATATTTTTATATATTTCACTCGCAGAAGATATTGAAACTAGATAACTCTTGTGACAAAGCTAAAATAGATTATGGTTGTATATGAAATCTCCTCATTTCAATTCTTTCAAAATAAATATATCAATTATTTCAATTGATACAAAAAACGTATCTACACAAGAAAGAAAGCACACACACACAAATATCAAAGATGTGCGAGACGAACCCGATGAACTGAGATCTGCTTAATTTAATAAAACAAAAATATTTTTAAAAAATCCAAATAAAATGGCATATTATCACTATAGGCTATCAAGATCCAAGGACGACTGCACAAACCTTTTTAAAGTATCCCAGTCTCGAACCAAATATATCTAGTTTCAAAATATCAGCAGATTTCAATCACTTTGTCCAACAATCTCGATTTTGAGTAGTCCAGCGGTCGCGTTGTGACCTGGATTTTCTAGAGATCGTTTTAAGGAGTTCAGAACTCTTAATGCATGGAATAAATTATTTAATGCATCAGATATTTAAAGGAGCATTCTTCTTACACCAATAAGCCAAAAAAAATGGGGGCCTGAACAGTAGCAGCCTGTTAGGAGCTTCAATAATCGACGAACGTAATGCTGAAGGCGCGAAAAATGTCATATCCTCCGGTACAACACATTCGTAACGATGGTGATGAAAGGGAAAATGTTTCAGTCATATCCTCCGGCACAACACTTTCGTAACGATGGTGTTGAAAGGGAAAATGTTTCGGTCATATCCTCCGGCACAACATATTTGTAACGACGGTGATGAAAGGGAAAATGTTTCAGTCATATCCTCCGGCACAACACATTCGTAACGATGGTGATGAAAGGGGAAAAAGAAGAAAAATGAAAAGAAGGCTGAAGACAACCAAACGATTGGACACAGACTAGAGATCGACGAAGAGAACTAGAGCGACTAGGAAATGTGCCATAAGAAGATGAAGAAGAAGCGTGAAAAGACGTAAGAAAGTAAACGAGGTAAGAGTGATATGGATGAAGAGTGTTAGAAACAGATTTGTGTAGTATTATCCTTTCTGATTAGATAGCGAGACTATATCGGGGGAAACGACATAATGATAAGTCAAATATCAAACATCAAAGAACACGAAAGACATTCAAAACCTCTAAAAAATAATATTATTTAAAAAATAACATGGAATAAGTACTTGTTCATCTCAAGATAATTTGATACGATAACAAAATGCTCTTTTTTGAGAATTATACTTTATATTTGTCTTTGAAATATTAAACTTTTGTCTGAATCACCCTGTATTTTAAGTAAAGCCTGCCGTACGAAGCCTGCGAATGGTTAATTATGATTTTCAAGCGGAAGCTAATCTGGGTGTTTAAATATCATTGATAATGATTTTTCTTTGATTAGTTAACTTTAGTAGATGGTAATCATTTTAATGTTTCACGTTTCTCTCGTCTCTCACTTCGATGATGCATGCGATGTTTTTTTTCCTTACTGTACGAAGAATATTTCAATTTTCAACATCAAACGCTTTCAAACATTTGTGTTATTTCATGCGAAAACATTATTGACTCGGGTAATCTTAATGGCATAATAAATTAAAGCAATCCGAACACGTTTAATTTTTTAAAACATTTTTTGTTCTTTACTCTACCGAAGCGACGTTACTGATCGTGTTAGCAGATACAGACTTAATAGTTTTTTGATAGTAAAATAAGCATTTCCGTGTCGAATATTTGTTACGAGATTTAAGAATGGGTAGGAGCCTCACCAAGTATGTGCGTATGACGGCGCATTCCCTCGGGGTTAACAAAAAGGATAGGGCTCTACAATGTTATAACTTTACACAACTCTCACCTTATCCATATTCATGCTTCTTATAGATTTAGAGACTTCTGAAAAGGTATTACGGGATATTCCAATGTCTGCTTTACCTCGGTTTTTGAGACCTCTGACAAGTGGCGTAACTATTAAATTTGGGCACCAATACAGAATGGAAAAAAGGGTCCCTTAAATAAGTATTGTTTATATGATTGGTACTGCGTATTTTATCTATTAAATAGGAAGAATAAAATTCTCTTATAATATTTACACTTCGAAAGGTAATTTATATGCGCGCATAATTAAAAATAATTACATTAAGGTCATTTTCACTTTACGTTGATGGTCTGGTCCCTCTCCCGACCTAGCAGCGGGATACTACGTACACGTCGATAATGTTTTCACGTATTTTTGCACTAGGTACATGAGAAAAACGTTTCAATATTATAATTCCATTTCTTGCCGTGGTTAATATTAATGCTGGGAAAAGTAACGATACTCGCAAAAATATCAATTTCAAATGAATTGTAGAGCGCAAACTTTTTGGACCCCTGTCTAAAATGGGCTGTTGATAAAATTTTGCATATTTGATCTTCAAAACAAAAGGAAGGTCACTGTCTACATGAGGTTTCAAAAAACCACCCCCATTTCTCTTTTACACCCCTTAAAGCAGAATTTTGGTACTTGATAAAATTTTGCACACTTGATGTTCAAAATGTGAGGAAAATTAGTAAAGTTCGGGCAACGCCGGGTACTTCAGATAGTTTTAAATATAAATGAAAAAATAAGTAAGATATTTTCGAATACATTTAAATTAGGCGCAGTGCACATCTCTTATTCTATATTACCAAACGGAAGAGAGTGAGATGTTTAAATTTTCCTCAGGGTCCTAGAGTTTAACTGGATAAAATAATTTGAACGGCGTTCCTGTTGAACAGGGAGTAGGTGGAGCAGGAGGAGGGAAGCGGAAGAGTAAAAGCTGGGGAGGTGAACTAGAGGGAAGCGGAAGGGGAGTGGAGACTTGGTGAGTGTCTCGCGTTGTATCCTAAACTTAAGAGTAATTATGAGTCTAAACTTAAGAGCAATAAGAGGAAGGCCGCTGTCTACATGAGATTTCTAAAGACCACAACCATCCCCTTTTCCTCCTTAAAGCAGAATTTTGGTACTTCTTGATGAAATTGAATTGATTGAACACACTTGACGTTTAAAATAAGAAGAAAATTACTGTCTACGAGTATATCTGATTTCGAAAAAAAAGCCCCATCTGCCTAAATAAAGCCTCTTCACTCTGCGTGAAGCACTTCAGCTAGTATAATATAATTATGAATACTAGAAAAAATAAACCCATTGTCCAAAACATATTAATAAAAAATCCTTGTAGTAAAATCCGGTACTTTATTTCTCCCTTAAATCCGAACTCCCCGACACCCCCTCCATAACATACCTAAACCACGAGGATTACAAAAACACGGTCTCTCTCTATAAATCATTTTACCTAATAATTGTGTTAACCCTTTCTGTCCCACACCACAACGGGAATTTGATAAAACGGTCTTGCGCGATTTAAAACTGGGGCCGTTTCGGTAGAACATTCTGACCTCCCGGTCGCAGGGGGATAATTTATTTTCGAAAAAAGTTTGCTCGACCTTTTTTACCTCCGTTTGTTGAAGTCGGAACTGTTTCTTTTCTTTTCTACCCTATAAGAAAACCATTTCTTTTTAATTGAAGATCTATTGTTCATTGACGTCACAAAGCCAATATTATTATGTAAAAAATCATTTGAGAACTATTCTCTTTACAATATTTGAAGAATAATATTTCTGTACTTGTTTGATCACAACCGAGTCGACGTTTTAATACGTATCCCAGTGGAGCACCGAGATATTCCTACATATTTTTCTACGATATGTAATCCGTGTTTTTCTCTATTTTTTTAATTATTTTTTAAAATCGTTTCAGATTCACACAATTGTTAAATCATTTTATCTACTCGGAAGCCTTCGTCTCGAGAAATTGAGATCAAGCCCGAAGAAGAATTGGTACGACCGAGTCTGCTTCAGGAACTTCATATTTAATATAGGCTCTCTATAACACGCAGGAAAAGAATTTTATATATTTTGGTCATGTTGTAGGTGTTGAGAAAATGATTACTGAAAATATACATTGATGAAAATCTAGAGTACCTTCAACTGGACGATGCAAAAACCACGTCTGAGAAATCACAAGGGTGAGGTGAAGAAGAAAAAACACGAAATGTGGAAGCTTTGCTTTTACTAACATCACTTTCTCGTTCTGTCATCTAGGCCAGAAGAATTAATCCATTAGATATAAAAGAACTTGTATTCAAAATAAAGCAATAAAACACTTCAAACGTTAAATAAGTAAATAAGCACTGTTCATGATATTTAATTTCGTTTTTAAATTTCTCTCTTCTAAGTTAAATGGTGTTTTGGGTTCTTCCTTTTAATCCAATGATACCCTCTTTTCGTTTATTTATTATTATTATTCATTTTTCTCTCCTAACGTGCTCAATTTTTTCGATGTTTCATCGATTTTTCAGATAATCGTGAGATCTGTCATTTGTGTGTGTGTCCGCCATGAGAGCGGCGTGAGTGTGAGTTTGTATGTGGAGAGCCTATATAAGTCGCCGTGCCCTTGGAAAACGCCCTTTTATTTACGCGACTTCCAATTGTAAATACTATTTCTGAATGTGAGTCTTGTATTAATCCATGTACTATAAAGTGTTATAATAAAACTACAATTGTCGTAAGGAAGGCAAAGTTCAGTTATTAATCAATAATACCTACCAAAATACAGTATACATAACAGAGGATAGAACACTTAGAGTTACAACAATAACAGTAAAAAAAAATTTGATAAATTTGCTTCAAATATTAAATACACCATTATTTTTTTAGATAATGCTTAAGAAAATTATTACTGTTTCAAAAATAAATAACTAATTTTATAGATTTTTTAATATGTTTGATCGATCGAAAGTATGCACGCTAATGGAAATAAGTAACTCAATAGTATGTAAAAGTATAATATAAGATTTAAATTAATTTCTAATGATTACATATTTACTATTAATATTGACAAGGGGGTTGATATTAGACGCAATAAACGGAAACATATTTATTTAAGTCAAGTACTTAGTTATAGAATGACGTAAATAAATCATCGGTACCTAGGTACTACTAGGTCTAACTAGGTAGACGACGCGAGGGTTGAATTTGGATTTGTTTTTTTAGTATAAGTAGTTTACAAAACAAATGACAGTTGTTCGTGATTTATGTTGCCGAATCTCACGATGGCGTCAACTCTCACTTCTATCAGCCGAAAAGGGATGTTTTTCTCAAACTCGATTTTTTCATCTTTCGCGTCGTTCAACCGTGTAAATTTGAGCTCGAAACGGCTTCAAATCTCAACAATGTTGATATAATGGTTTATATTATTTATCCAATACAAATTTCCAGGAATACACCAAACTGTTGTTTGTTTCCAATATTTGTATCAGAATCTAGTATCAATATAAGAACATAGATCAAATATAGGATTTTGATTTAAGATTCTCGTCTTTGATGACTGTTGATGGAAATCAATTACATAATGAACTAAACGTATCTAGGATGGAGAGAAATATTTGCATTAAATTTAGAAATATCTGTTAGTCCATAAACCTCCTACCGATCCTTAAAAACATTACAAATTCGGAAACGATAAGGTCTATTCTGCCGGTTTCTAGTTTGTTTTTCTTTTACTTTTATTCAGTATCTCAAAGTGTTTTAGCCAAGACACAAACAGCTATATTTTCAAGTACTACCGATGAAAGCCTCGCGGCGGGACCCCGACTATAATATGTCGCAGTTATCCATTAGCTACAGTGTGCGTGTGTCGCGTCATTGCTAAAACGGCACAATATATATTATGTTTCAATCATTTAAAGAATATGTATATTTGGGTATTCGTTGGCTTTAATTGAATAATTGGCACGCGACTATCTTTTTCATAATTAATTATAACTGAAAAAGAGGTTTTACAGACACACTGGCACTGGACGCGTAGCGGCAACTATCATCACCTATTGTTTTCTTCTAGTAAAAAATTAAATTAAACAAATTTCAAGATTTGTAATTAGTTTTCTTCATTGTTTCTGTTGATGTCATCTATTTACATAATGATTACATCTATTTTATTTTTCTCTCGTCGTAATAAATGTACAATTAAATTATAGATTGAAGGTTTATTGGTGAAGAATCACATTCCTAAAATAGTATATTACTAACCAGCAAGTCAAATTTGTAAATGAAATTATAATTTATTTATTTTTAATAAGAAGCTTGACATTCCTAAAATTACTAAAAAAATATAATACAATCAAAATGTTATTTAATTGCATCAAATTGAGATATTAATATACAGTGTTTGAAACAAAACCTGTATTACTTCAAATGTAAGCAAAATATAAAATTATGAACCAAAAAATGATGTCAAAAATATTCCGTTACTAAGATAATAAGAAAAAATGTCGATAAAATTATAATAGTTAAACAACGAGCACCTGAAGAGATGTGTTGGACATTCACCTGATTAATATCTACGAAAAAGTAGTCACCATGGAAGCAGAATTGATAAATGGGATTAAGACTACGTATGATAAAATAAGACTTAAAAACCTCTCTAGAGTATTAAATTCAATTGATAAACGCTGAAAAAAATACTTAGTATTAACAAAACTTAATTTCGAGCATTTAATTTAAATAGAAATATTATTTTCTTGTAAAAATATATAATTGTATATATAAAATAGGAAAGACCTGTCTGTGTTAAACTGTTTGTGTTTTTAGGTGAAATGGCAGTCTAATTATAATAAAATATTAGTAAATACTGTGTTAGTGCCTCTTCAATATCACTAACACCACGAAAAATGTGTAATATTTCATTTCATCATAAGACATTTCTAAAGAGAATTTTTTGCACATTAAAAAGAACTTTTTTTACAAATTGCGGGGGAAAAAATTATTTCTAAAGAATCTGGAGTTCTTAGGTTTTAAGTACAAATGATCTATTAAAAACTCGCACATATTAGACCACATAATCGAAGGTGGGTGGTGAAATGAGTGTAATCCAAGGTGACTCCTTTTCAATCAATGCCTGGGGTGTGAAACTTTCGAGAGTGATATTAAAACGCCATTTCTTAACGACAATGCGTCTCGTAGACTTGACACTTTGTGTGCACGTTGAATGAGACATATGTACTTATATCTGACTGCTATGGTGGCGTATATTGATCTCCAAGGAATTAGTATAATCGGAAGGAGAACAAGTCAAAATACATGAAATAGTAGTGATGGTAAACCGCTACGTGACTGTGATTATGACGATGATTGGTAACTGATACCATGATGATGGTAACAACGACGGGTGACTGAGATTTAAGTGTTGGTTACTTTCTAGTGCATCAGTTATTGATAGAAGAATTGCTTTAATCAGTAACTAATAATCGTTTCAATCAAACACAATCAAATTCACAATAACGGTTTAAATAACGATTTAACCATCACTATTAAATAGTGCTTTTGAAAGTAATCATAATATAATTTGGAGGCACGAAATAACAAAGTAAATTGAACTTTTTAATAGAAGTTTAATTTTTTATGATTCAAATATTACATTTTAATAACATTTTTCTCCTACTGCCACTTACTTCTCTTACTTAAATTTACTGATAGATCGTAAATTTATATTTACTTATTAATTTTATTTATATTAAATTCGTCTACATGCTTACCATCACCATCACGCAGTTTCCCCGTGGGAACAGACAGAGGGGACACACAATTCTAGTCCTATCCATAGTATTCACAAATCTAACTAACTAACTGACCTACCATCACGCCGTTTCCCCAGGGGGGTAGACAGAGAGGATAGAGCGCCACGCTCTACTGTCCTGACACATAATTCTCGCCTCATCGACATTCATACATCTTCCAGTGTCTGATTTACCTGGTCATGCCAAGTCTTCCGCGGACGTCCTCTATTTCTGGTGCCATCAATACTTGCGTCATATATCTTCCTTACCATTCTTTTCTCATTCATCCGTTACATATGACCAAACCACCTTTCACCACCAAAAAGTGATCCTTTTTTAATCTTACTCATTAAGATCAGCTTTACATTTTTTCCTTATTTCTTCATTGTTTACTCCGTCATAAATGGATTTACCGCATACACGTCTAAGCAGTCTCATTTCCACTGCATTTAGTCTACTTTCGTTCCTTCTTCCATACTCTAGTGTCGGTACCAGGACGCCATTGTGAACCACTAGTCTTGCCTCGGTTGACAAAATTCCATTAGCTATAATTCCATCCACAAGTCACCATTATAATTACGAGTTGTCACAATCAAACTGACCTGAATCGAGATGGGTTACTTTTTTCATTTAAAAATAGCAGGTTGTTTTCTACTAGCGTTTAAAATACTATGTTTATTTTTAAATTGCTTAGTATCATATACATACCTATATACAGGGTCTTTCAATAGAGATGCTCGAAATTTGTTAGGTTATAGCAGCCATGTTATTAAAGTGACATCTGTCAAATTTGTTGTCAATTGTTTAGTAGTGTGAGGCAAATCACCACGGAAGGTTATGGCGTTGAACAACGTGTGCAAATCATCAATTTTTTTTATCAGTCACTGCTCCATTCGAGAAACGTTCCGGGCAATACGTAATTTTTATCCTCGCCACAACCGTCCTGCCGAGTCGACTATTCTACATTTGGTGGCCAAATTCGAGTTAACCGGTCGAATTTGAAACTTAAGGTAAACGACTATAGACAACGCCATGTATTCGCTGATTGGGCTCTGGAGTAGTTCGAAGTTGACTCAAATTTCTCCAAAAAAATCATCTTTAGTGACAATGACCATTTTTGGATGAATGAAAATGTGAACAAGCAAAATTTTTGGATTCGGGATGATACCAATCCATACGAGATACAGCAGCACCAAATGCATCCCGAGAAAGTCACTGTTTGGCGCGGATTTTCATCGGTCTGTACTTCTTCCAATAAATAAACCGCAAACAATTGATGCCCTCAAAGTCAACATAACAAAAGCCATTCAGCAAATTCAGCCGTATTTATGCGACAAAGTCATTGAAAATTGGACCACCCGAATACGTGGCACCGAGCAAAGCCGCGGCGGATATTTGAACGACGTTATATTCCACACTTAATGCCATAAAATATGAAATACTTTGATAGAAAAAAAAATGAGTGGATATCTCACACACAACTTGTTTTATTTACATTTTAAAATCGAGTGTCCTTATTGAAATACCCTATAATGTTATATTTAATGTTATTATTACTAACAAACTTTTTAAAAAGTACAGTTAAACCCGGTTATAAATTTTGTGAAAACTTTTCATATAATATTTTATTATAAAGGATTTTAACCAAGGTTCTACCTGAAGGCATGTAGTGTATAGTTCTTTTGTTTTATCGTAAACTTTTAAGGAAGCAAGATTACCTCAAGAACCTTAGAGAATGAAATTGCGAAGCCTCCATCTCCGGTGTTGTATATTCCTATCTCGAGGTTATGGAGTATGTACTTGCTACAAAGAAAATATATTTATAATGTATTATTCTATATGTAGATATGTACACTGCCGGTCGCTTTCATGAAGACCACCGAATATTATTATTCTTATATTTACGAAAGCAATACACTTAGATAAAATTAGATTTATTTTATTTTATTATATACGGTAATTCGTGTTAGAGTCACCAATAGGAATTATTTGTGTCAAAAGAAGGTGTACGGAGAGAATCAAAGAACTTAAATCTCTGTAACGAAAAGTTTTTCCCTGTAAGATGTATATAATCCAGGATAAGTTATTAATTTTAGACAGACCTGTGATTAGGTTCTCGAGCACCTACCTTTAAAGTTGCTAGCTCAGGTGGTAGAACAGTTCACCTCTTTTGTCTCAAGTTTGCTCGGAGTCCGACTCAACCCTTTTGCGGTCAGGGCATCTAAATAAAAGGTTTATGTAGAGTTAGTACAGAATGACATATATTCAATTAAAATATCATAAAAAGAACAAGGACAGTATAAGATTGAAATGTTATGGCGACGGAAAATAATGTTAAAAATTTACACAGGAACACATCATAATTTAGAAAACACAATATGAGGAATTAGTATTTCTGCGTGTGCGGTATTGAGGCCGTCACATCACACTTGACAAAATTATATTATACCTAAACAGAATTTACGTATTGTACGTTGTTGTTAATTGCAGAATAATAATTTTTTGTAACTTTCTTTTAATTGAAGACTGGTTTATATAAAGTTATACCGGAACATGGAAAGGGAGACACCGAACGGATATAAAAATCATGCTTGACCGGGTCTAATTATTTTAATAAAAATTTTATTTTTATTTTATTTATCTTATCTTTATCGTTGTTTTATTAACCACTTTAACCGAGTTTAATTACATCTACCGGTTTCGAAAAATACAATTTTCTTCTTCAGGATGTCATAACTAACTAAAAACATATATTATTGTTTCTTTACCAGAATCTATTAAAAAAAAAACACCAATTATTTAAAAAATTTATTTAGTACCTAACTCAAATTGTTACTTAATACAAATTTAGTCGAATAATTTTTAGGAAAAAATTTTAGAATGGGACTCGTAGTTAAATTTAGTTAGTTGTTTATAATTTTTTAAGTTTGAAGAAGAAAATGGTATTTTTCGAAACCGGTAGATGTTTTTAAACTCAATTCATTGGTTAATAAAACAAAGATAATAAATAAAAAAGATGAATTTCAACCACAAAGTTAATATTGATAATTCTAAAAGTATTAATAAAATATGGTTTATTTTATCAGGAAATAAAAGAACGAGTTTATTGCTTAACTAGAGATGGTCGGACATGGTTTTATTATTATCTATATTTATTATCTTTGCATATCTTTTGAAGAATATCTTTACACTGCTCTAAGAATTCTGTCTCATTTATACTTCCTCTGTCGATTTGACCCTTTTTGGAGAGTACATCCTTGCACATATTGCACAACAAACGCAAGTATCGTACTTGTCTCCGTATACGATTTAGCTAAGTCATAAACCTCTCCATTCTTATTTTGTCAATGAGCTTTGAAGCTTCTTCTGTTGATTTGACCTTTAGAGCGCACGTCCTTAGTAAACACTCTAAAAATGCGAATAATGTGTCAAATTCCAACGCGTACAATGTTGTATGTTTAGCTGAGTAACAAATCGTTCGATCTTTCAATAGGATTACTTAAAAATAGGCTAATAATAAAAATTACCGCCAAGGCCGTAAGATCTGATACACAATCTGTCGCCAACTTTTCTCATACGTTAAGAAAATACAAAAAATGCGTAATTGTCTATTGCATTTTCAAAGAGATCCTAAATACCAACTGACGCGAACTGGCATCTTCAAATTTCAAAAACGCGAAAGCAAAATCACAGTCAAAAACAACTGCAAAAAGTAAACATGAATAACAATACTATTGGTTTATAGTACTAAAAATACGAAATATTTTGGATTTTATTCAATCGTATTCCAGTTTACTCATCAAACTTTCCTTCCAAATAAAGAAATTGCTGACATGACCTCACCGGGTGACTCACGTTTATGTTTATGATAGCAAAAAATAACTCTGAGATTGCCCTTATTTTCTTGACCCGTTGTTCAAGAATGGGATCAAATTTCTACGCACGCCTATGGGATCTCTCCTATCCAATTTATTGTTGTATTCCAATGATGTGCAGACCTTTTTATACCATCATACTAAGAACGGAGCTCATTCAGAAAGATTTGAACGAGACATAATGATGACTGAATATTTATAACTGACATATTTTTTATATTATGTTCTTTATGTAGAGATACACACGTACAGTACACGACATATATATATAGTCGCAGTCGTACTATTTCCAAATTAAGGTAAGCGCTTTTTCTATGAAAATAAGACTAACTTGCTGGTCTCCTGAGGTGAGGCTCGAATTACCGACTACTAGGCGAGGGTCTTAACCACTACACCAACACGTCTTTAGTTTTTATGTAATATCTTTATGTCGCATAAACTCACATATAAAACCAATAATAATTCTCTATCTTTCTTTAATATTTTTTTTATATAAATACCTAACTTACTATCACGTTTCCTCAGTGTGGACAGAAAGGATAAAACTCCAAACTCTTCTATTCTGGCACACCACCTCGTATAGTTTCATATGCGTTCTCATAAACAGTCTTCGGTTAATAGGTGTGTGGCGAATTCATAGTGCCACCTGATGAGGGTACGCGAAAGCACGTTGCCACGCCGCAAATCAAGTACGACCAAGCTTGCAGTAGCCGCCGATAGGGGGACGTGGCGCTAATGTACGATGCAGCGGCAGAGTCTGACCTGGCGACACGAGAGAAGCGAGTCCAGAAATGCATGCTACCGTGGCTCGCGCGATCAACAGTTTTATCTTAAAGTGTGCTATTAATATTTAATAAATTATTCTGTAACTTGGTAACTTAAATCGTGTTCTACGATCAATAAAGACCAATAAACCTGAACGACAAAACCCAAGGTACGATTCTTTTTTTAACACACCATAGATGTAATTTTTCCCTACACCTAGAATCTGATTAATGGAGATTGATAAATCTGTGTACGGCTAGTCCAACCTGAGTCAACAGAGTTCTTCGCTGTAGCTTTTAATTAATCACACACTAGCCAAATGTGCTTTTGACAGGGCCGCCCTCCAATATTTTGTTTATTTGATCACGCTAGATCTTTTGCGGACACCCTCAGTTCCTATTTGTCTTCAACACTCGCATCATATATATTCCTTACTACCCTTTCTTCGCTTGTACGTTTCACAATACCAAATTAACTCACCCTGTCTGTATCTATGCTACAACTCTACGACAATCCTTACATTACCTCTTAAAGTATTTATTTAAGTGAAAAGTGGGCAGATTATTATGTGGTGCCATTAAATAATATATTTCTCTCATATGAGTTGGTAGATATAGTGGGAGAATTCCATACGCTTGTTCATTTCATACTCTCTTAATTAAGCTCAGAAATTGTGTACAATTTTTTTTACGTGTTACGTAAATATGACCGGAAGTGTACATCAAAGTCATTTCGCTAAACATGATTTCTTTTAAATATACTTTCCCCGGGGGAAGAATTAAGTATGTAAGTCGAATTTTATACTCTCTCCACAGTTTCTTCTTTTCTCGTCGCTCGTTAAAATTCACTCTCTCACGAACTAAATTACCATAATAATGAGAATGTTACACAATGGTTTTAAAAACATGCCCGGCACTTGCAAGTACGTGTTGTCTGTGCAAAACGCGAAAGCGAGTCTTAATACACTGGCTAATTTATTTTTAAAACGTGTTTTAAAAATATTATTCCTCATTTTCATTTTGTACGCCCGGAGCGGTTCGGCGCGGACTGACAATGGACGCCAAAACCAAGCGACGAATGAATGAGAAGGATGAGAAGCCGACGAATTCGACTAAATATTACTATTCAAAAGCTCTAAAAAAGCACGCGGTAACAGCGTTTAAATACTTGGTATGCTAAAAATTTAGCGTCCCACGATTCACACGTACAACATTTATCAAAGACGCAAAACTTTTAGATCTACTGATAAAAATAATTATCGTCACTTAGACGGCGAGGGAACCTTTCGGACTCATTCCCTTCGGACTGCGAGATCCGGAATTACAATCTGTCGCCAGGCGGCATTTGTATCGTGGGAATTTAAAGTTATTTTTATTTGTGGTGTACGGCAGTACGAATGTTTTTTATTTGGTAATAAATTTTATTACCGACATTGAAAAAGTTCAAGATAAAATCGCCGTGGCTGCGCAGAGGTCAGTATCAACCTCGAAGCGGACATTACACTACCTGACAAAAGCAATCAGCGCGCAAACATAGGCCGTGCTACAATTAAATTGCTTAAAACAAATAATCAAGGATTTATGTTGATTTTTAAATTATACCTGACCTCGTGTCCGATCAAAGGTTAGGATCCTGAAAGAGAAATAAGGCTGCGGGTGGAATTAGCGCGAGGAACCTTCATTAAGGTAGCCTTTTTTTTCATTTTTGCTCTGAATTTCTCGCTTAAGTGGCGAATATCTCGATGCTACTTCGTGACGATTGTACGTGAGGCTCGGGGACTGAATATACACGAACGTCGCCGTGGTCATCGACATCAATAATATATATATTAATAAATTAGGAACGTTAGAAGGACTAGTGCATAAAACCAAATTGAACTTAGAATAACATCAATCAGTCAGTTTACCCGGAACAAGGAGACGGAATTAAGTGAAGATGGCGGATGAAAGATTCCTCGCGGGACAAACGTCTACCATCGCGTGTGATTCAAATTATTCTAATTTATGGGTGCCGGAGGATTTAAAACGTAAACAGGGACCCGAGCAGAGATCCTCACCCGTTAGTCGTGTTTGGCAAAGAATTATTGTACGTAATCAAATATAACTTACACCGTGATGAAAGGTTTAACTCGAGTAATCGTATGATAGAGTCGTTTAAAAGTCTTATAAAGCAATCCGGTTTTGTGACGGATGCTGTAAATAATTTTGTAATTGAAATACATTTTGGAGGTAATCTAGCGAACTATGCAAAGAATTATGCTCGTATCATTGCGGGGAGAAAAGAGCACATTCGCCGTAAGCTTGAAGAGGAATATATTGAGCAAATTCAAAATATTATTCTAAAACAACTCAATTACAGTCAGAACATCCGCATCCGTCTGGAAGCCGCGTAAGGAATTACCATAAAGTCACCACCCTTGAAATTGGGATTACTTCATGAAATAGGAAATTGTTCTATAAAATAATTCAGGAACAGCCTCGACTTGACATCATGTATAAGTCTCCGTGATTTCTCTGTTCTTCTATTTGCCGTATTTGTATATTAAGTACGGATGTCTCTTTTTCACTATCAACTGCTTCAACTAAGATCTCTTATACGTTAATATGTTTACATTAATTTAATAGACTTTTAAGGAGGCGTAATGGCTTCTTTTTATAACTAAATACATAAGTGCAATTTTTCCTGTTAGAACCCCAGACATTTCCGGCTAGTTTATAGATAATGTATTAAAAATTTGTGAGGTTTCTGTCCAGATATGCATCTAAGTATATAAGATATAATTAATATTTGATAATTTCCCTTTATAACTGTACATTAGGACATTAGTAATTGCCACAGGGTTATTTAAAGCGGCTGGGAGCGTTTTATAATATTTCCAAAACTATGCCCTAGACATTAGACAAATCTTTATGTTGAGACTCGTCCAATTTTTCCATGCTAACAACAACTCACCCCAAGCAATAAATCATGGACACAACACAAGACAAACAACGAACATCTACACGTCAGTTCCGAGAGCAACAACATTTTATCAAAGATTCTACATGTTCTTAGCTCCGAAACTGTACAACATACTCAGTACCAACTGAAAATCGTTCAACTCCAATAATATTACACAAATATGGACCCAATATATGATCCAATCAGAAAAAGATCAATGAGAAGCATGGCTATCCAACATTTTAATATAATCATTATACAGTGCCTATACTAATTCTACAACACTTCCACTTTTATTAAGGAAAACACATTTTTATTGTGAAGTTGTAATTATTCAGAACAGACGGTCTGTGATATTTTAAATACTAAATTAATGTATTAATTATAAATATATACATATAAAATCAATTTTGTCGAAAAATATTGTTTTTGCATATCCCGGTGACGCAAAAACAATATATTTCGACAAAATTGATTTGATATGTATATATTTATAATTAATACATTAATTTAGTATTTAAAATATCACAGACCTATATTCTGAATAATTACAACTTCACAATAAGAATGTGTTTTCCTTAATAATATATGTTGTATCAATGTGTCCAAAATTTAATAAAAATGAATGGATAATTCTAGCGTCTGCAATCGGTTTACTCAAAGGTATTTGAGATTCTGTAAAAATAATGTAGATGGCTTTCAAAATAATGGAACGACTGGTGTATTAATTTGAAAAATGTAACATATAGGTTCGAAAATTTGTCAAGAAAAATACTGGCGTTATAGCACAAAGGTAGTGCACTTCCCCGGATTGGAAATAGAGATCCAGGTTCGTATCCCGGTGACGCAAAAACAATATTTTTCGACAAAATTGATTTTATATGTATATATTTATAATTAATACAATAATTTAGTATTTAAAACTTCCACTTTTTTTTATCGCTATTTTTATTCCCGTCGAATCTTATATAAGAGTACGAAAAAAACTGTCTACTTTAACACAGACTTCAGTTTAGCAAAGTAGCCAGGACAACGCTGTACATATCAGAGGTGGAGTCTATTCCATCATACATAAAAAACATATTACCATGTTATATTATAATATATTCACCTCTGTTATAGCAAAAATATGTATTACAATAAATAAATAAACTTGGTTTAAATCGCCATTAGGAGAACTATTTGTCCAATGCAGCCAGTGTGCTTAATGGGGCTTAAATGAGTCATTCTTTTGATGCATATAAATTAAAACAATGGAGCATATCGTGGATATTTGCCCAATATACGTGGTCCCAGAAGGCCTCTCGAGAGATCCACAAACCATCACCACCATCACTGCTCTCTTTTATGCTACTGAGAGCGCGAGAAGGAATGCTCGCTCATTCTCTGGTGATGCGTACTGCGCTCGTTTCTGTCTACCGAACTACGAAGCTATGGGCACCGCATCTGCCGGCTGCACCCTCAAGCTCGTACGCGACCCGGTACTAGAGGTGTGCGTCGCGGTTACAGCAGTTCGCCGCACGGCTACAGATGTCGTTTTCTTTCCGCCTTACCACTTAAACACCCTTGCAATTCTAACAACAGTAATTACTTAGAAATGTAAGACATGGTTTAGTTGCTGAACTACCGAACCATACATTTATTAACGGATTAATCTCTTTGCGAATTAACAAATATTTATCTTGTCGCAAACGAAAAAATAAACAATATTCAGGTCTACGAGTAGTTACATGTGTATTAGTATAGTTATTTGAGATGTCTAGGTTATATATTTATGGCATATTTTAAGGAAAAAACGCAATCAATTATAATATTTAAATATAATTTTTAACTTTAGCCTACCGACTAGAAATTTATATCGGCTAATATGTTTTACTCACGCATTTTTGCTTTAGAAACGCATTATTATTTTTTAATGAGAACACATTCGTATTGTAAAGTTGTAATTTTTCAGAACATAGGTCTGTGATATATTTCTTATTATTGACAAGTATCTAAATAGATAGGTTTATACTACGATAGTTATATAGCAATCTAACTAAGGTACCAATTAGTACAGTACTGTGGGCAACAAAGAACAGGTAAACATCACAATGCAGATTAGATAATTATATGATTCAGTGTAGCTCGGAGCCTCCCATCAGTTATTCCACCCGGAATATATAGAGAATAGGATACATGTAGTTATGTTATCAATATCATTATAAAAGTAAGCAATTTAAAAGTGATTCGACCGACTACTCAGATTTAAATTGATATGTTATCAATAAAACTTGTCATATATGATTTTGATAAATACGATTTGAATTTTGATAGAAATTTAAAATACAAACGTTTTCTAAAAATGATAAAAAAAAATTAGTCATGGTTACACACAGTTATGTAATACGAATCGATATGTCAGATATATTACTCGTGATCTAATTATCTTAATTTTTTACTACAATCGATACGTATTCGATGAGAAAAATACTTTCAAACACTATCACTAAATGAAATTTGAATCACCAATTACTTGTATATTTACTATCACTAGTTTAGAATAACTTTTTTAATTCAAAAATAAAACACATTTTTAAGAAATTTCTCATAATCAAGTCATTTTAAAAGCACTGATCGTTTCGAGCAGCTTTAATGAAAACCTTTTTTTTATTGAGTTTCGTGGATCATATTGAATTATTTTCAATGTTTTTAAAATACTAACATCATACTTAGATAGTTTATTCTCAAGGTGATAAATTGCTACTCTTGGCTCAGTGGTGTGATTGTGATAGATATTATATGATATTAGTGATTGAAAACTGTGATTGTGATTATAGTGATCAATAATATTACAAACAAAATAAATGAACAAAAAATTTGCATCTACATTCATAGTATTCAATTATAAATATTAATCCATCTTTTTTTAATAAATCCTTAATTCGCATAATAAACATGTTTTATAAATATTTATATTCGCCTAAACAAATATACTATAAAAATATAGCAAACCAAAAACAAATTAACTTCACAACCTTACAAAATAAACATGTTTTTTATTTAAGAATATTTTAGACAATCACAAATCGAGATGTTTTTAGATACTCGAACACTGTTAGTGATTGTGACTTAACGATATCAGTTATTAACTCAGTCACTACGATTTGCCACCAAAGGGAAACATTGCATTGTTTGGTTGCATTATGTATTTTTTTCAACAGGTGAAATTTCTCCTGCTATGATCCCGAAGCGGGTTACTTCAGCTGGTCCGCTTATCTTGTCGGCGATCTTCCGCGAGGGTTAAATCGCTCGACTCTACTGCATGCATACTTAGCTATATTATACTTAAAGACACGCGTGCAATATTTATTTATTGTAATATGAAGCTGATTGTTCGCTCAGCTGATAATGAGATTCACAGCGCCGCAAGCACAGAAGCTTTATCTTATTCTTGCGGAGTCTACACAAAATAATAATTAATTAGTACACAATAGTTCGATAGCTTGTAATCTTGTATGAAATATAAGTATTGTATGATAAAATAGCGACGGTACCCGTATGCGAATGGGTTAAGTTTCTAATGGGTTTTTATAATTTACCGTTCTTGCAGATCTTTCGTACCCGGCGTTCTTACCCAGAATAATAGTTATTTATAATATAACCCAGTAATAATTTATTATTGCTTTATTTAATTATTATTTCAAAGTAACTGAATCTGTTATTAATCACGTGTGCACTTAAAATGATGTGAAAATATATAATGAAATTGTTTAGGTACTTACATAGTTGGGAATATTAAAATGATAATATAAAACTTGTGGTGGACATCACTAACGATATAACTTATGTCAATATAATGAAATAGCTATGAGCAGACCACATCTCTCGGAGAACCGACAATAGTTGGACAAACATAGTCAATAACTAGAGGAATTAAAAGGTCAAAAAAACTGTTCCAAACTAGCCGGACTGCGAATAACAATAAACAGACGCTTGGGGAGGATTTCTTCAAACGTGGATAAAAAAATATCCGATAATCGTAATTTGTATAGACTTAATTAATTAATTAAGTCAGTCATTTAATGCAAAATTTTAACAGTTGCTGATACAATGAACCACTTAAACATTTAACAGTTAAAGGAAATTATTTTAGAATGTTCTTTTATCACCGGTCACATTTGCTTAATCGCGGTTTGAATGGCGATTTCACTTAGTTTTCCTTATCATCGATAATGATACTATTTAATCATTTTTCAAATAACCATTAACTATTCTGAGCGCACAGTATTGTTTTTTTATATTTCTGTATGTTGTCGGGGGTAGAACGGGGTGTTCGGCCGTACACCAGCTGCATCAGCCAATAGAGCATGAATAAGTGAATTTTTGATATCAAGATTACATACTTAACACACGACTATCAAGTACCAGAGCTTGTAGTTTGACAAGGATTTTTTATTCAAAAATAAAACATTATATTAACAACTAAATTTACTATGGGAATAGGTTCGATAATGATCCCCGATTACGGAAAATTAAAGATGTTAACTTTCAAAATTTGTGCAATTTAAAATTTATTTAAAGGATTCAAAATTTTAAATTCTACCAAATTATTCCGATAATAATGAATTACATTTGTTTAGTCGTAGCGGGCGTAGTGATCGTAAATTATAGTTTCTTTCAATTGGAAATTTTGTAGACAAGAATCGTAATTTGGATGAGAGCTTGCAATAAAAGCTCGAGGTAACAATAGCCTCAAATTAAACAAAAGAGTGACATAACCTTAAAATCTGCGTCATGCGGAAGCTCGGCGTCTTGGCTCACCCGATATATAATATAATCCTTCCCTGCGGATCACATGTGTCGCTAACACGCAAAACTGATCCTCCACAATTATACGACAAAATTTTGAATGGCTAGCGCCTTCATTACAATGGCCGTCATTAGATTGTTTCTCTCCCCACTAAGGCAATATAATCTCCTTATAATATAATGAAAATCGCTCCCATAATTATCGACGTGCACCCAGAACAGTGTCTGGTCCGACGTTCGCGCATATTTAGGGACACCGACCTCCAAATGTGGCTATCACGAGAAAACTAATCCCAGGTGATTAATTTTATTACATTCCAATTTATAAAATTGACAGGCGGACTATTCTAGAATTAACGCTTCATGATTCTCAGATTATGCACGAATACAGAACGTTAAAAAATATCCCATCATCTTATTCGTAAACAAAATATTAGCTGGTTATTTTTTAACAATTTTATTTTTGAATATATGTGTTATATTTTTATTATATATATCCTAATGATTAGATTTTTATCAAATCAAAAGATGGCGTCTACTGAGTGGAGAATTTACTTCAAAATTGGATTGAATAAAAAAGTTAAAACAATTTTCCTCTCCGTATTGACTTCAGGGAAAGCAACAAAAAATGTTTTAAAAGTTCAACGCCAAATTAACTAAGTTACATAAATATTTTTCCAATAAACCATTCGATACGTTTTTTCCTTCGACATTCAACGTGTAAAAAGGAACATTTTTATCAAAATAGGTTGTGCATCAAAAGGTACTTCATCAATCAATGTTCAATACACCATCGATCATTCCAGGGCCCTTCAAACTGCCAAAGGGATTTTTCTCCGTGCGTCAACTGACTGTCGATTGAAAACTAAAACGGGGAAAAAACATTCGTAAAGTGTTTCACGCACAGGTACTTACACGACCTAATCGGTCGTTACACTCATAGAGATGTTTCCACGGAAAAATGCCGATAGAAAATCAACGCAATTTCCGCTCGAACAAGAGTTTGTAGTAATATTGTTTTATTTTTCTGATACTTTATAAGAATCGTAATAATGAATATCATCTAATACCTAGGATGAGTCATAAATAACAAAATTATATTAATCTATTAAGTATTCACCCCTATTATGTAGGACCTTCTCCCATCTTCCTGGCAACTTATCAATTTCTTTCCCATAAAATTTGCTGGGTTTGGACTGGAAGAAATTTTTGAAAACCTGATTGACTCGCTCTTCAGTATTGAAGTTTTTCTATTCAAAAAGTTCTGTAAGGAACATAAAAGGTGGTAATCTATCTAGGCAAGGAGGGGAGTAAAGTGGATGTGGTAAAACAGACCACCCGTGTTACTCTTGCTGTATGTGGTCTCGCATTGTTGTGTAAAATAATTATGTTTTTATGATTAACGAGTGCAGGACGCTTTTCTTGGAGAATCTCTTGAACTTTTTGTTGAACGTATGTATCTGAAGTAATAGTTAAATTTGTATTCAACCACTCGTGACGGATTATATCTCGACGATCCCACCATACACATAATAAAATCGGGTCCGATCGGTTATTAGTTCTTCGCTGTATATATTGCATATTTTTTTAGCTGTTGCCGTAGCACTATTTCCTTGTTTAAATTCTGAAAACGTCACATGACGAATAAGCACTATTTGACTCTCCATTTTTCGGGTAAGGAACAACACTATATTGTAATGTGCACCACATAAAACAGTTATCAAAAGACCAACAGAACCCTTATCTATTTAGGGAAAGTAAAAACTCGTTTGTCCCATTGACTTATGGTGGGTAAATACAAACAATAGATTCTACCTACCTGCACCGGAAGTTATTTACGACTCGACTTGACCAGGTAAATAATATGGATGCAAAATATGTGAAAAATGTATGTACGTTAGAGTAAAAAATAACCATATTACGTGCAAAAGTAGTGCTGTTTGTAGCATAATCGATAAATAAAGAAAGGATCGCTGATATGGTTTGGTTATAAGAAACGTGTGAGAGAGGAGAGGTTGGTAAATAAGATATATTAAGCGAATATTGAAAGCGACAGGAATAGAGGGCACCCGCGAAAGACGTGACAATACCAGATAAACCGAGTACCAGAGGACGGTCCTGTTAAAAGCTTCAACATGTGAGAACGCAGACAAGGCAAGAGTGGTTTTGCCAGTACAGAAGAGTGTGATGTTCTATCCTATCTCCAACTCCTACACGAGAAACGGTGGGATGTAAATTTAATGCGGGCCGTGTTCGTGGTTTACCTGTTCACAATGAATCAACATTGTGGAATAGTAGAAGGGACAGTACACGAATGAGAAGAAGTTATGTAATACCCCGATTAACGCTCAAAATGAGTTTCTTGTTGTTACCTCATACGTCGGCGACAAGAGAACTCAACCCTTATTCCTCCCCCATTGAACAATCAAATCAGAGAGAATGAGTTTCTGAAGACTCAACGCTAAATGAAGGAGCGTTAAATGGAGTCATTTTAACGTAAAGTAAATATTTTTATTATTTTCAAATTAAACTTCGTATAAAATAACCCATTAAGTGGTTAAAAATAAAGTTAAATAATCTATATGAAATCATATACATAAAATATATACAAAGTTTATTTTTGTAATATTAAAAATTCGTGGTATTCTAAAATTCGTGATTATTTTATGACAAAGTGTCATTTGTCGTTTCCTTTTTCTCTCATTAAGCAATTGTCCGTAGAAAAAGATATGATCTTGTTTATGTGTTTTTTTCAAAATCTGAATTACTCACCGCAAATTGATTTATGATATCAGTTGTCATCACCAATTTTTTCTTCGGGTTCTTCGTCTCCAGCACCCGAATCGTATTCACAGCATTGATACTGTTTCATTGCTAATGAACAACCGCACCACGTACGGGGTGACTTTGTTTTGTTCTTTATGTGCTCTCGAGATGAGTCTCCAGGACAACTCTCATCCGTGAACGAGTGCACAAATAATATTTAGCTACCTGTAAAGTTAGCATTTGGCATTTATATAATTTGGTATTGATATATTCAATAAATCCATGTTTTAGTATACATAAAAATGTATCCTGGCAACTTAATATTAGAAGGGCGGGTAGCTACCCAGGAAAGTAAATTGTTATCCCCCTTAGTCGATCACGGAAAAATATTAAATTATTTTCGTCATGAACTTAAAATATGTGAACCATTAATCCATACGTCAAAGCAAGAAAGATGGAAGTCATTTAGATCATTTTTCATAAGACCTATATAAACCAATATTATATGTGATCCCTCAATTCGTATAGAATACGTATCATAGGATCGTTTATTATATAAATCTAATATAATATTATTGATTTATTATTTAAGTATACCATTAAATAAAAAAACAATCATTTTAAAACTTGGTAACAATCTTGAAATTGCATGCTAGTAAAATAAAACACTTGATTTAAACTTTGCCACTATAGTTCTCAGGGTGTAAATGACAACTAAGTGAAAATTCAATTTTAATATAAATGAATTAAAACTTAGAGTTAAATTCAAATACACCAACCAGTTTCAGAAAATGCCATTTCCATCATCAGGATGTTAAATAAATTAATGAAACCATATATATCAAAACGTTTTAATGTTTTTTAATATCTTTTAAAGAATATATATAAATATATATTTAAAAATGAATGTAGCATCTAACATAAATTGTAACGATGAAGAAATGTGGAAATTGATTTAATGCTACAAAATTATTATAAAAAAGTTTTAGGAAAAAGTTTAAGGATTAGTTTTGTGGTAAAATTTAGTTGGTTATTTATAATATTTTGATAAATTTCAAACGCATTTTCAATGATTTTAAATTATTCAACTTAAGACCAACATTGGTAAAAATAAAAATAAATAAAGTTTGCAATGCATATTGAAAATAGCAATACAATTTGGTGCCGACCTCCTGGGGCGTGGTGAAGAAGGGAGGAGGGTTTTTTTTGGATCATATTGTATTTATTTTAGCTATTGTTAGTTTTATATTGTCCACATTCCTAATAACGACTGAAAAAACTTCACCCCTTCTTAGCACCACCTGTAAGTTGGCATCAAACTATATTTAGCATTTATGATGTGATCGAAATATTCAAATTTCCAAATCGTAATGAACTGGATAATATTCCAACACTTAGATATTTGATACCCGATTCATCTAAGAAAATTGTCAAGTACTTCACATTCGCTGTCTAATGTTTTGGTGCTTACAATAACATTAAACGGACGTATAGATCTACGAACTCACTGTATTTGTGAGTATTTTGATAAAAAAATTACAAACTTATAAACGTTGTTAATTTTAGAATATGCCAGCGTGTCCTTAATTACATTATGCGGAGGAAATGTTTGTTTGGTTATCGTTTTTCTATTTGTAAAACTTTATCAATGCAGTTTAAGAGTTGGCTACCTTAATTTAAAAATGTAATGGGAATTTTTAAAATAACATGCTTTTTGTGATTATACACAGTTAATCGAATTTGATGGGTCCAGGAAAAGGGACACTAAGTTAAATTGTATACCTTCGTAAGGAAACAAAGTTTAAACATAATAAATTTGTTAATCTGGCTTCAAATATACAATTACTAATAAATTGTTCGATTGTTCGACTATTTTCAAAAAGAAGGATAAGTTAATACAAGTTAACCCTTAATAGAAAAGCTATAAAAGATTCTATATCTAAATTCACCTTTTTATATATATATATTTTTGTATATAAAGTTTAATTTTAAAAAAAAATAGGAGAGAAGACTCCGTGCAACAAAAAAAAGGCATATTTATTATTCAAAACAATAAATAGGTTTGTTTAACTCATTCTTACTTTAAACTGGACAACTGAGCATATTTTTTCTCAGTTAAGCATATTTTAAACTACCACCGTAGGATTGAGCGCGTTCTAAGCTTGATGTATTTGACAACTTTGTTGAACCTCTAAAATACCGCAGCAAAACCTCACTTCACCCATTTTTATGGAACATATCACCTTCATTCCTTAGACCTGTTACAATTTTCTTTATCGTTGTAGTAGTAGGCATGTAAAAAATTAAATAAAAAAGGTTTTAAGTTAACTCCCAAATTCAACGACCCCTCCACCTAGGACGAAACTTGATCGACTTCTGAAAATCTCTTCTGATGATGGAACAATATAAACTGCGTAATTTTCCGGCGCGCGGGTGAGGATTACTAAATGGAGGTACAGGGTTAACTGCCCCAACCCCGCGGGGGATGACAAATTGGCAGGGCAGCTCCGGCCGCCCGGGTAAATAGGTTTAGACTGTCCGAGTATTGTGTAATTGTATTTTGGTAGTTTGCTTGGAAGCGCGATCGATGACCGGTTCATAAATTTATACGATCCAAAGAGTTGTGACACGTCAATACGTATGTGAGAATGTTGGAGAAGCTAAGAGAATTATCTTTCTTAACAGATTTTTAAATACTAGTGATTTATTTATTTGTTTTATTAATCAATGACCCATATGGGCTTGGACATAAATACATTATTTTTTAGATTAAATCTCGTACATATTTTCCATTAATACTGATGCGGACAGAGGACGGCATCTGGCGCCGAGCGGCAGAGATGCGGTAACCGCGACACATACCCCTAATAGCAGGTCACGTGCAAACTTGAGAGCGCAGCCGGACGAAATGGTGGCGTTCGACAGAGGCGGGCGCAGTAGGGAACGGAGAGACGCCCGCGGACCGTTCTGTTCCCGCGACTCGATCGGCAACATATCTTAAAGTTTATTTTTATACTGTGATACTCTGTAATTTATTGTATTCAAATTCACATACTACACGTAATCCTATTTTTGTACAACCAGGAGAGTGCAATAAATTTCAAGACAAGACCCAAGATATGCTTATGTATAATATATTATCATATCCCTGATGTTAACTTCACCGTAAATTCATTCTGAAAATTGAAGTCAAATAATTATTTCTGCGTCTGGTCCGCCTGAACCAACCGAGTATTCCATTTTAATACCCTAAGACCGGCTATAATAGCATTAAGTTGTAACAGTAAAATTGTGAAAAGTTACGCAATAATCATATGGTAAAAGTATGTGATGATCCACATATAACCGAACTGATAAAAAATTATGAATTCCTAGAAATTCCTAGAGCTGATACGGCAGGGGCCGTGGCGGAGACGCCAGGGGCGGGGGAGGGGTGAAGACGGTCGAGGGTTGAAAAACGAAAGCTTCAAGTTAGTCAGGTCCGAGCGGGCGGGGAGTCGGCTTCAGGGGGGCGAGAAGGTCGGTTTCGAGCTTTCAGTTTGGCGAGTTTTCTGGAGAGTTCCGTGATCGCACGTGAGAGGGTCGCTTTTGAGCCGGGATCGCGCGGGGAACGAAACTAGATTTTCCTTCGGAGATTTGCGCCGCGAGTGTTATTGGGGTGATCGTGTTGTTCTCCGGGTCCGCGAAGGCCGCGTTAAAATTCATAAATCGCGAGTGCAGTGGTTCCGGGATCCAGAGGGCAGACCAGGACTGACGCTGACGCCGTGGGCCGCAGCAGAGGACCCAAAATACTAAGTTTACCTTTTAGCATGCTTGTATACATAATTAAAACCGCTAACAAATACTGTAGTGTGAATCGGATCCTCATGTAATCACTCATTCATAGAAAGGGACTGGAGTAACCGCTAGGCCACTTGATATTTCATTTTATTTAATTACTGTCCGTTTTATGAATTGGGAACACCCACCTACAAGTTTCAGTTACATGTATCTCATTGTTTAGGACCAATTATGTACTACTATTGGCCGTGTAGATAATCAGGTAACTATGTACGTAATTATTTGTATATTTACTTATCCGCGGAAATCTAGATCTAAAAATCTCATAAATCCTGACGGGCGCATTTTAAGATTACATTTCGATCCGAAGTAATGGCTAGTAGGTAGAAATGATAGAATTTATCCGAGAACTTTGTGTGTGTATTTACTTTGGGAATACACAATCGCATGCGTATGCGAATCGTACTGACCTTTATAATTGATATTGTGCTAACAACTCACAGAACATTTTACTTTACGACACATCTCACAAGTAAGATTCCGCACTGATTCCTACATTATCTAAACATTTATCTTTTCGGTTATCAAGCCGAAACCAGGTGCTTCATTCTACCGACCTTCAACGCCTATGTGAATTGTAGTTTTCCTAAGATGATTTGATTGGGAGGAAAAGGTGCTTTTGGAGGCTGAACAGAGTCATTCGGTGGCATGAAGTGTGGACGGGCTAGCTATGGTTATATTGGTTTGGTAATGATAACCATAACGAAAGAGTTCTGGACATCATCGGTCTGCGTAGGGTGCACAAGGCTACAGGCTAACCCTACGTATGTTTACCGTTCATGATCTGTTTCCGATATATAATCTGGCGTAAATAGCTTAGTCCGCACTGAGTTTGCATCGAGGTGATTTCTGTGGGGTCGCCGTGGTACCCGTACTTCAGCTGTATGAGGAGGATGATAGTAGTGTCTCTAGAGGCTAATGCCCCGAGACAGTGTTCCTGAAATGTGCTACAATCAAGCCGCCACGTCGGCAATCCACACACATACACACGCACCAGCATGCAGTAATAATAATCCTAACTATTTGTTTCTGGCCTTATTCGAGATGCATTGTTCGAGACACCGAGGATCATCCTGCAGATAAATTAAACTATTCTTCTGACACCATTGTCACATGACCTACGTGTTCAGACGCACCCAAGGAATTAAGGGAATTTCCTGATAATCGTACTGTCATGTCACAATCATCACAATTAATTACCTTCAGTGGTGGACGCGGCCCGGATTGGCCACTTTCCTACCGATACTGAATAGCTGTCACAATCATCACAGTTCATTACCTTCAGTGGTGGACGCGGCCCGGATTGGCCACTTTCCTACCGATACTGAACAGCAACGTATTGGAGATACAAGGACCTCGGCCATGCATCTTGAATGAGTCATAACAAATGATATTGTTCACTTAGACATTGGCCGAATCAGAACTTTGGATTATCATCATCATCATCTTTAAACTTTTGAACGCGTGGGTGCCAGGGTTCGGGGTTGGAAATTTGTCGTCTCAGACGTACAGATTTCCAATTTGGGGTTTTGTAAGGGGAGCCAAACGATCGCCACAGACTGGTGTCTGGGGAACTTATCATGTAACCACGGAACATATTTGTCAAGCGAGGCAGGCACTTAGCATGTCGCATGTCGTTTCACATGTCCACATAATTTATGAACAGCTAGGCGACACCACGAAGCGGCCACAGTCACGAGTACGAGTCTACGACAAGGTTGGTGTCATACGTATAATTTCACCCTCACTTTACATTTTAGCTCCGAATAATGCGTACAAATGTATAATTTCTTCCACGCTCTTACATTCTAACTCTGCATAACACGTACATAATTAATACTATAACGGGCGCGCTCGAATATCATACCGCTTGACGGGAAGTTTCTGTTACTTAGTCGTATACCATAAGATAATCGGTATATTTATTTTAATAATTGCTCTATAGGTATTTGAACGGCTATAATATTTGGATATTTGTAATCTTTAGGTATTTGAAAATTGAAAACGCGGGTTAAAAGAACTAGGATCATTACGGACATAACATGGGGAATATTCTTAACCGCTAGAACGATCACGTTGGCCAAATTTAGATATTAAGCGAATAGACTAGCATTAAGCGTAAAAATTAGTATTAAGTAAGGTAGAAAGATAGATCTCCACACTGGCGACCGGGAGAGCTCGCACGCAGGAGAATACCGAATCCATAACAGAGGCGTGTCTTGCGAGCAGGACGCCCGCACAGGGAAATTGAAGATTCCGCATTAAATTAGAAATAGTAGTACTAGAATTATATTTAGTTAGACATAGGGAAATACGGAATCTTTACACTGGTGCCGGAAACCAGGGATTTTATTAATTATTCTGAATTAATTTTAGAGTAATATAATTATTCAATTTAACCATATTTATAAATAGGCTTAGAAAAGTCGAAATCACTTCATTGGTGCTCGCGACCTAATAAACCTAATAATATTTAAATTAAGCCGAGGAAAATCGGAAAACACTTCAAGTACATAAATCCGTTCTGCACTGGTCGCAAAATCCAGATAGATTTGGGTGAAAAGAACAATTTTTCTAGGTCTAATATTAGCATAGTTACGAATTTTGTAACTTTCGAACTGCCGCCTTTTGAAACAAAAAGACGGATCAGGCCAATTAACAAACTTAGCTGAGAGCCTACTTTATTAAGTATTAGAAAAAAATGTTTGAAGTCATTCATATAAGAATTATGCGACATTTTGCGGTTACCGTGAGCACAAGCATATATGTAGATACCTGTTACATATATTATATTATATACTGTATTAAATATTGTATTATATTTTGTTTATATATTGTATTATGTACTAGATGTTACACACCTAGTGCACAATATTATTCAACTCAGTGATATTCAACGCGGGAGTCAAAAATATTAAACCGCGTGTGCCTATAGGTTCAACCATGTAAGAGATTTTTTTTAAGTCGTGGTTTAGCAAATATATCGAGTAATTTAAATATTTTTTGATCCCAAATCAAATATTAATTAAAAATAAATAAAAGGTCACCGAGTTTTGAGTGGCTAGACAATTTTTTGTTGGATAATTTAAAATCTAAAGCAATGATATAAAATAATAATGGGTCAATTTGGCAAAGTACGTAGACAATAATATGATTTTGTCACACAATTTGTACATACTCCTTGAACATTTTCGATTCGCAATTTATTCGGGTATTTACTCATTAAATATATTGAACTAGATATTTATATATACAATATACCTATTCTATACTGTGATCTCTCTATGCACAGTATAACGCGTTCAAAGAGTCACAAAAGATGTGAAAATGATTTAAAAAATATTTTTTTCAGATGCGAAATTTTCCTGTTATTTATTACAATGTTATATTTGTACTTGGTGTTTTTTTAAGAATCTGCAAAGAAATATTTGAAACGCTGTAAAAAGTACACAATGCCGTAACAAAAACAGATTTATAATACACCCAGATATCCAGCAACCGTGTTCCTTGTGACACATTTGTATTTTGTTTGGCTTCTATAGTCGATTGGTCAGAACGTCCGCTTCTGGCGGCAAAGGTCGAGAGTTCAGTTCCTACTTGAGATTTATCCCAGTAAGTTATTTTTTTCATCGTTAAAGAGCTATTTATTTTTTTGAAAATTGTGAAACTGATAAATATGTAACAGATAAAACATTTTTCAGACTCGAATAATAATTTCAAGTCCATTCTGTGTTAAGAATAACATTGATCATGTCATAAGAATATATTATGTTCTTTGCAGCGCTACATATATTTTTAATATTGTAGTAACTCACGTACAGTTGCTGGTATATTTTATTCTCCCTAGTCAAAAGTAGCAGAAAATTGCAATTAAATTTAGTAAAATTATTTTAAAATGCTCAAGTTGATTCAACAGAAGATATTATAATAAACTTATATGTTGAACTGGTGTAGGGCATCTATGTAATACAGAGCCGAACACGTACCGTGACTTCTGGACACGCATCGTTAGAGCGCGGTTCATCGTCACCGACGCGCCCGTTTACACAACGAGCGGACCGGCCGGGCTTTCCGCTGGCCCATTTCGTTTGGCGTGCTATTTCCTTACCGTACCTGTTTCATTTAGAATCGCAGATTTATTGTAGTCTTTTTTTTGAATAAACCTGTTATGGCAGTACTTTTTTTTAACGCAACGCCATTGTCCAATTTCTTTTAACAGCGTAAAACCAAGTTGAATACCTAATCATCTGAACACAATGAATGGACAGAATTATGATTGGATCATCATTATCTAATTATTATTATACATAACCGTATTCCATACATGTACAAAGATCAAATAATAAATAAATAATATTGTACGTTTTATAATTTGTATTTAATTTAATTGCATACAAATAAGTCCCAGCTGTTGTAAGTAAGCGTAATAATAATAATAATAATAATGATAAACGTAAGAAATGTTAGTTCTGACAATAAAAGGATGAAACTCTTTTTATCCTCGAGCACGTGAACATAAATCTAATTTTGAGAATGTCCTCATCCATTAAAGCCTCTCTTAATACCTATTTATCTACCTTTAATAGAGTTGAGTTAAGTTTAATACGGTTACTTTTAAAAGCTTTTCAGGGAGAGAGGAAATATTTTAATAAATGAATGCTTTCAGAAGTAAATGAAAATTTTACGACAGCCATCATAAAACTTTGCTTTTTGTCTAGTCCACGGAAACAAAGACTAACTTATTATTATCGATATTGTTCGTTCTATGTATGTTATAACGAGGCTCGGCGTAAAGGTTTGGGACTGTTAGTTACCTAGCCTCCAGCCTTCACCCCCATCCCTGCAATACCAGACAAAGAAAACACACGCAGAATAGCGTTGGTAATTATAACCAGTAATTAAATATTCCAGGCATGATCTCACATAACAAATCCCTATAACTGTTATCGCTGACTTCTCCTAGGGGAATACGAGGTGTTTGTATTATATCGATCGCCAACTTGGGTTTATTAACCACAGGGCACATTCTCTTATTCATATTGACTCGCCTGGAAGTAGTAGGATTGGAATTATTTATTCTGTTGAATGAATATGTTGGAAAACACAATATAGTTATTTTTCAACTGCATGTACTTTTCAAATAGGACCCTTGTGTAGAGTGGCTACCAAGTTAACAATGTAATTTAGAGTGTTTTGGGCTATTCTTATGTATTTTTCCTATCTCTGAGCGATACTTCGGATTCCCCTGCAAAGTCAACCATCATGGGTGACGCGTAAATATTGTTAGTATATTAAGTTAGTATATTTCTTGAATTATACGTTGCATGTGAGTAATCTACATATCAATTGATAGAGGAGGTCCGAAAGTTTCGAATCCCACCGCTAAATCTTAATAATTGCGTAAAAGACCGCTAGAGTGCTCGCGCCGCCAAGTAGTCATTTCGCGTCAGTTGTGAGTAAAATGGCCTCTATGCACCACAAGGTTTTCTGTATTCGTGAGTTCAGTAAAACTGTGTAGAGGGTCTTTCTTCTCTATTTTAATATTGAACCTCCAACTAGAAAGAGCATTTGTCATTGGTATCACCAATTCGAACATTCAATGAAATTGATTCCTTTATTTTGATAACCCTGTACTTCAATGTGCACATGTAACATGGCAATACCATCTCGAAAACAAGGTGGATGTGTAATAAGTGTAAGTTAATAAGGGTTAACTCTTCAATCTAGATGATACCGAGAAGAAGTTGCAGAGAAGATTATAAACGTTAGTGAAAACCTGAAAATATTTTTTGATAAAACTTGTAATTATACACAGAATCACCTAACTGAATAAAAGAACGCCTTAAAGTCATTCGTGATTTTGGTGAATAAAATGATATTTTTTGGCTGACGATGATGATGACATTTCTAATATGGAAATGGTACAATATGCGGATAATCTAGTCAATAATCACAAAGAGAAGAACGAAATTGCCGTCCACGAGGCTACGGTTAACTGAAAATTCTCTGTAATTTAGTTTGTCTGAAGAGCTTTTATTCGACGGAATATTCGCTAAACTTTTGAAACACGTAGGAAAGAATTTGGTGCGAAGTCCCAAATATCTTGAATAGAGTAAAAACAAGATGATTGTAGTAAGATCGGCATATTCTGGTGATACCGCACGAGTCGTGTATTCTCTCGAGCCGATACGATCTGTACACTGATGTATGGAAGTGAATCCTAGAGCTAGCAGAAGACGAATGAAAGTAGACTAAACACAGAGGAAATGAGATCACTTAGGCGAATATGCGGCTGATATATTTATGACTGAGTAAATAATGAAGGAATAAGAAAATAACGTAATTAGTATATTGTTTAAATACAGTGAGTAAGATTAAGAAAGAATCACTTTGATAGTTTAGTCACATTGAAAGGATGAATGAGGTGAGGATGGTAAAACATATATATATATAACGCAAGCGTTGATGGCACCAGAAGTAAAGGACGTCCGCGGAAGACTCGGCACGACCAGGTAAACCAGATACTGGAGGATGGCGCTGTTAGAAGCCTTAATAATCGGCGAGCTTATATAAGAAGATGTATGAATATGGATGATGCGAGAATTGTGTGTCAGGACAGAAAAATGTAGCGCTCTATCCCCTCTGCGTACCCCCGCGGTGAAACGGCGTATTGGTCAGTTTGTTAGTTTTAATGAGATTTTGGCTCATTCGTACTATCATTTATGCCTCTTCATTTATGTTCTTAATCCGTAATTCATTGTACTATGTTACCTACATGCAGTGGCACGCCAAGCCGAATGAGGGCCCGCAATTGAACGGTATCTATGGTTCTATGGAGTCCACTGCGGAAGATCCGGTAGAGCTGCAATCCTTCGGGGTATATTTTAAATTACACCAGCTGTGCGCTGACGCTATCCTAATACTTCAACACTTTTAATAGGATTAAACCACCAAAGTACAAAAAGTTTCATGTATATATAAGTCAAAACTCATGTTTTCTGGAAAATTAGTGAATACTTCGAAATCGTAAATAAAGTTTTATATCAAAATGTTCCTATTATTACACAAATCTATTAATGAGTAGCTTGTTGGTCTAATGGTAAAGACGCTGACCTAGGGTTCGCGCCTCGTTCAAGAAGACCAGCAAGGGAGTCCTATTATCATAGCGCGAGCATTTAGCTTTATTTGAAATTAGTAATAATATACTATGCATCTCTATTTTTTTTATATAAAGATTTTCTTTTTAAGAGCAAAAATATTTCTCGTGTTTAAAAAGTTTGTCTTATCATTACAATATTTCAGTCCAAAAGAAATGTTAAAAAATGTATAAAGTTAGTAATAATAAGTAAATTATTGAAAATATGCACTTTGATACACTTATTAATCAACTTACACATACTTTCAAAAAGTAGTTATTTTTTTTAATAAATTCTTCACTTTAGATTTTAAATTTGTATAATTTACTTACTGTGTGGAAAGGACATTAAAAATTCATCTCGTCGATAGTGAAATAGTACTGATTTTAACTGTTTGGGGATTGTAATGTTTCTAAACGACCTCGGTCTACTGCTAAGAAGTTATTGGTCAAACATAATTGTTATAATACTTGTGAAAAGTTGCATGTCAGAACAGAAGAGTGTGGCGTTCTACCCTACTGTGAAATCACTAGATAATGAATTTAGTCAGGTTAGTGAACTACGAAAAAACTGCTTTAAATTAATATTGATAATTATAAAATACTATGTACTAACATTTTTATGCACAAACCAATTGAGCCTGGAATCAGTCATCCAAGCTTTATCAATAGATTGCAGGGACTAATAAGCTGTAAACTAACGTGTAATTAGCGCTAATTTAATTTACATTAATCTGTAATAATGTATGTACCTCTCCATTAGAAAATAATTTTTTCAACTCCAACAAAAACGTTCACATCAAAGAAACGTTATTCTCAGTAAAAAGAATAAAATGAACAGTAATAATTATAGAATCCGGTCTCAGGCCGACAAAGATAAAAGGTAACTGCTCAGATAAGGAAATTACTGAAGTGAAGATGCCGTATCTAGGGGTTGAATTAGTCTCCCCTAACAAGCAGGTCGGCACACGGAGGTATTATTCTACATTATATATTTTTAAAAGACCTAGTAGTTGTTAAGGTCCTCGGGTAATAACCCGCCGGGGATATGACTCACAATTGTTCCGTTTCATTTTACAACCCGATGTGGGAATTTAATGTAACAATAACAATAATACTCGAACATTCCCTCTTGGAATATTTCCTTTCTTGCGCGAGAATATTAAATTTAATTAGCGTAAGATATTCAAATCATTTCACGACACCGAGATTGTAATTATTTTATTATAGCTGCAATATGGCTGTTGTAATAAATTTATTAGCGATACTGGTTATCGTTGTTTTTGGACTTTGTTTTAAAAAGGCTATTATTTTGACAGCACGGACTGGTTGTGCAGTAGGGAGACATATTTATTTAATAAATATAACATAATTCGTATCGTATTCACAGTACGTAAATGTGTATTATGGTATTATCTTCTTCTTTTTATGCTTCGGCGGCTCCTTATCGCGAGTATGACTTCTGGCATTATTCATTATATTATACATTGCGTGACAGATTAGATCTCCGTTTAGTTTCAAAATTTTCTTCAAGCGTCTGTTGTGGTGTTTCTTAAGGTATGCTGCAGCTACATTACACCCGTGATTCGCAGCAGTATTGCTGTACAAGCACTGTTATGGCACGGAATCCTAACACTTGAACGCTATTGCGCAGTTCGTGGTTGTAAAACACACTTGATGTTATTATATTTTGCCAAGTGCGCAGTATGCACATCGCTTCTTTGGTTTCTACGACAATGCTATCTTCTTGTAATATGGTTACCTAACCGTAACCTAACCTAAAAGTACCGACTTTCTCTCTCTCTGTACTATTTACACATCAATATATTCACATTTATTCAATAATAATAAAAAACAGTTTAACAATTAAACCTTTACCATACCATGCTAAAAATACCCTATGCAGCCATGCTGTCAACTCGTGTTTCTGCAAAAAAATTTAGTTCTTTAAGCACTTTAAATGAGAAAAAAATGCTTTTGCAAGCTTAAATGACCTTAAAATAGTTAATGTCATTGTTACTATAAATATAATAAGAAATGATAAATATAATAATTGAATTCGTTCATTTTACTCTCAAACGTTATTCTTATAACCCATTCTTCAGGAAACCCATCTAACATGATCTTCATTTTTATCTCTCTTCATTTAAATTAATGTGTGATCTTTTTCACGTGGTACAAGTGCTATTTTTAACGCAGATAGCATTCATTTTATATAGCATTAAATTAAAAAAATATTATTTCGCTTTACATAATTGGTTTTTCACTAGTCATTTCAAAGCGCAAATGATTTTTTTAGGACTAGGTAAAATGAAGTTTTACATTCTGCATATTTATAGAAACACGATTTAATTGGCTCGGTAGACTTATGTCACTGCATGGCTAGGGGACGGTTAAGGCAGGCGCAATCGTAGTCTTCAGTTTTAATGCGAGTTCTAACATTTTCCGACGGCCAGAACTTGACCCTTATTTTAATTCAGCAGCTTGTTCTTATTCTCGTAATATTACTATATGAAGTATATTGTGCTACACAACTATATTTTAAATATAAGAATATTTTTATCGAGAATATAAGGATGGAACCTGGATCTCTTTCCTAACCGGAGAAGGTGCATTATTCGATATGTTACAGTGACAATATTTTTAGCGAAAAATTTTCGAACCTTACCTTTTTGATACCGCCTACCTTATTTTTACAAAATCTCAAATACTGTTGAATAATTATTCAGACCTATGTTCTGAATAATTATAACATCATAATAAGAATGTGTTCTCCTAATAATTTATAACGTTTGAAAAAATTGGTTATGTTTTGTTTTTGTTCTTGTTTCGTATGGCGTTTTGTGCCTTTGTCTTTTATTAAACCTTCAGCAATCTTGCAATTACTTAATTTATTGATAACATGTTCGTATATTATTTCATTACATCACCTTACTATATTACTTACGATATTTACCTTGTTCTTTTCCCTCTAATGCATTCCTTCTGTAATACGCTTAAGGCAGCTGTTATGCATCATTTGAATAATGTATCAGTAATTATTTTTTTATTGGCAAAAAAGTTTCTGACTTCTGAAGTAGTTCATGGGTAAGTCCATTAATCTATAAAGCATATGCCACAAATCTTTCTGCCTCTCTCTATCTCTTTAGCCAATGAACGGTCCAATACTGCATGAACTCTCACGTTCATTGGATTACCGAAAATATAACTACATCTCATGTTTTAAAGCTCAATTTACAGATCTTATTAGTTATTTTAAAGATTTTTCAATAAATTGAAGACTTGAAATTGTATTATGTAATATATAATATAACATTATTTATACCATTCATCAATCCTCCAAGAATGTTTAATCGGCCAGCCAACCATACACACAGGATGCAACAGACCTAGTCCACAATATTTTATGGGTTACCCGATTAGTCAAAAATTCTCTAGGAATATGTGCAAATTCTGCCTCGTTACGAAAAATATCATTCGAGATTTTTGCAAAATCATATTAAGTCTACGTACGTCTTTGAAATATATATTTGTGTAATTTATCCATTATTGATCTTCACTTTAGGCCCTAACTCAACTAACAAAAAAAAATCCGGCCGCTCGAAATTTAATGATCTCTAATGTTTTATATTCAATATATAATTAATCGAAATAATTACTAAATTACGATTTTTTTTCAATGCTTATATCTCTGACACGGTTGAAATTAGGCACATATTTCTTCAAAATTTTCGACTCGTAATTTAGTCAGGTATCCACCAGTAAAATATTATGGACTAGGTCTATTATACTCTGTATTATATAATGTAAATGTTTACTTTTGAACAAAAATAATGTTATATTCTAGATTGCTCTTTTTTGTATCCGTTTTTTCTGACTAATCGTGGTCCTGGTGTTACGAGATAATTAATCTCAATGGTTGAATTGTCTGTCTCCAATTTTGAAAGTTTGTGGCATTTCTGTATCAATGCAGTTGAATAGAGAATGTTGCTGTGAAATAATGCGAACGTGTTAATAAATTTGGCGTTAATGAATGAATATGTAAATAAATTTTTAGTATTTTTTTAATATTTATCTCGTTTTTTTATCCTAAGGTAGCCGACATAATTATCTGTGTTACTGAAAGATTTTCTTCTTTATTATTTCTTGTAGTTGTGAGCAGTGGCGCAATGATTTTTTTTATTACTTTTCTCCTGGGAACCCCGGACGCAATAAATCAGGCAAATCCCCTGTCGACGTCTACACCTGACCTGCCTTATGTTAGGTCTATCCATTGACACAATTTTCACTGGGAAACATAATCACTTAATGTTTTTAAATTCAATTCGAACGTATTATATAAATAAGATGGTCTGGCTTAATTAGTTATTATAGACTCGAAAGGGTCACCAATAGGGATTATTTGTATCAGAAAGGTTGTGTGCGATGAGAACCGAGAACCCTATTCTTCCTTATGTTCTCACGTATGTACATGAAATGTTATGACTTTATGTATTGATTGAATGACTTTATATAGCAATCAAATGAGTTTGGATTGTGTTTGCGTATGCGGCTAGAGCGGACGTATTGTGAATAAAACAGTACTTACAAATGGTTGTATTTATTGTATGATAAGCATAATTTAATTAAAGCTGTTGCTAAATTATAAGTTTATGTTCAAGATTAACGAAGTTTACTGGAGGCGGTGCTGAGAGACGTGTCCGAGAAGAAGAAGTATGGCCGGTTCTGGCAGTTTCTCGGACTGGTCGCGGCGCAACGTATTGTTGTTTGTATTCTTGTGGTACTAAGCGGATTGTTAGGCTGTCAAGTGAATAGTTACGCGGCCATGTCTGTGAGGCTCGAATGGGACTTCAAAAACTTATTACTATTTTTAAAGTTGTTTATAGCACATTTAAATAATATTTAGAATAAAAAAGCATTAAGCTTATCGAAAAATTTATAATGCTTATCGTTAAACACTCGTCCGACAGTTTGAGATTCAATTTTTGTTCTAGATTAGTTAACTCTACGATTCATCACATCACAGCATAAAAAAATTGTTTGAAAAATGATAAGAATGTTGATTGATATGTCGACGCATCTCTATTTTAATGACATATTTAATATTAACGAGAAATGTCCCTAAAATGGGCCAATACGTGATAACCTAACCGGAGAATGGAGGAAATAAAAGAACGCTATGCTACCCAAGATATCTCGAGGAAGGTGAAAGCGAGGAGGCTGCGGTAGGCGAGAGGCGAGGACGTTCAGCGAGAGTAGATGAGTTCCGTAATATGTCCAAACCCCTTATACATAAACCAACACAATCGATTCCGAGAGGAAAACCAAGACGTAGATGAGCGGATAATATCAAGACAAACCTACAAGAGGTATGCGAGTGGCCAGCATCCAACCGTTGACTCCACACAGGCGTTATCAAGGGATAGATGACGCTCTATTGCGACTGATGTGGACTTCCTAGTCCCGCCAAGCCGCTTAAGATGAAAAGGATAAAGTATCAATAAAATTGTGAACATAAAATTTTTATAATTCATCGTGGCGGGCAGACGACATCAGAGCTAGAAGCAACATATGATATCACCTACTCCAGGCGGACTGAACCGGTCTGATAGAGGAGGAAGATCACGAAATAGGGAAGAGAAAATAGAGCTATTATCTCTCTTACACTTGGCTAGTATAGCTGCACATCTTGTGAATTCTCCCTTTATATATTATTGTTAATCAATTATAAATTTGGTATTGTGACAAATCAATCTAACCATCTGAATTTGCTAATGCAACTTTTGTAGAATACATGTCGAGGCAAAACCATTATATTAATTTAACACCTGGGATGCTTGTATTCCTTTGAATTTTTTCTACAAACTGGAGTCATTTCAGCAAAATCTAAATGGTGAAAGTCGTCAGAGTCGGTCACCGAGTCTGTGTCACGAATCTGCGAACCTGAGCGAGATTATATCATAATCTGCGACGAGCTGCTTTCAGACGGTGGTACCCAAACACACAGTCAATCTTTCTCTCTCGTTTATACTCACCGGAAAATAAATCTGTCACAAAAAACATTTTATTCCAAATGTTATTTGCAAACATTTGATTTTAATATTTATTCTCGCGACGTTATCAACTAATTCGATAGCTTCGGTTCGTAAAATACTGCCATTACAGACTCCGTCCTGTTACACCATTAGCCAGACTTACAATAACACTTTCGCGACACCATTAGGGACATTGTGACGGGCTTTTTTTCAAATAAATCACAGTTATATACCGTCTTAACCTGCAGTTTATCACGATCGGCTCGCCACAGCCTTAAATCACCGTCGCCAAATGTCGGAGATAGAATATATATTGATTTTAAATGACTTCGGAGAAAGTCATTCGAATTTGTAATGATTTCGACTAACTCGACAAGAAAAAAAAAGAATTTTGTCATGCCTGTGCTGAATTTTAGATTTGTATACCTTAAAATTTAAATAAAAATCTCACAATCTGATAAAAATAAGGGAACATCTAATAGATTCATAATATCTTTCTACATTGATCATAAAGATTTTCAACCCTCAAATAGCGTTAAATTTTGGGTATCCACCATGAATCGTTTAGGGTTGATATGTATCACACAAAAACATTTTTTATTCCTTATTAAGGAGGACACATTATTATTGTGAAGTTGTAATTATTCAGAACAATGGTCTATGATATTCTAAATACTAATTAAATGTATTAATTAGGAAGATATACATATAAAATCAATTTTATCGAAAAATATTGTTGTTGCGCTACCGGTATTCGAACTTGGATCTCTTTTCCAATCCGGGAAAGGTGTATTACCAACTATGCTACAGCGACAGTACTTTTGACGACAAATTTTTGAATCTAAATGTTACACTTTTCAAATTAATATATCTATCGTTCCATTATTTGAAAGCCATCTACATTGTTTTTACGGAATCTCAAATACCTTTGAGTAAACCGATAGCAAAGAGATCCAGGTTCGAATCCCGGTAACGCAACAACAACATTTTTCGACAAAATTGATTTTAAATGTATATCTTTCTAATTAATACATTTAATTAGTATTTTTTATTCCATTTCACTAATGTTGTGCAATGTTAAAAATAATTTGAATAATTACATTAGTAATATTTGAATGTGTCCAAGAACATACAATTATTGGTCTTTTACCTACAAGGGCACTCTTATTAAATAAATATCAGATATTTTTTATTTATTATCTTTTTTTTATTAACCACTGAATTGATTTTCTTTCAAAAGGTTTTAAATATAATTTACTATATAATAATAATAATATTAATAGTGTTATTGAAAATTTGGCACTAGATTAAAAGTTAGTAAACAGCATTATACAAAAAACCAAAAACACTTCATTACAAAGTTACAGATTTTTTAAATAATCATCAAATTCCTATAAATTCAGTGAAGAACAATCAAGATATAATGCATTTTAAAAACATACGAGAAGTTTTAAGTAAAGAAAATCTTATTTTAACAAAAGCTGATAAAAGTCATACATTAATAGTGATGAATAAAATTGATTATATATAGTTTAATATTATGACAAAGGATCGAACTCAAAAATTACAAATGAATATTAAAAGTGCTTTAAAAGATTCCATTAGTGATATATTTACTGATAATACCGTATTATCAGATCTAATTTTAATGAATCCTAAGCCTCTAAAACTGTATTATGTATTAAAGATTCATAAGAGTGATATTCCAATAAGACCTGTGGTTTCATACTGTAGTGCTCCAAATTTTAAATTATGTTCTTTTATTAAAATTAAAATTATTTTCAATTCAATAATATAATATATAATCAAACAGAGGGTCTTCCTATGGGAGCACCCACACTAATAGCAGATATTTTTGTAGACAATTTGGAGAGGAAAATTTTTGATTGCGATTCTCCTTTGTTAAAAAATGTTTTGTTATGGAAAAGGTATGTGGATGATGTATTGTGTATTTGGTCGGGTTCACAACGTCAACTAACTACATTTCTAAATTTCATTAATTCATTTAATAATAAAATACAATTTATATTAGAAATGGAAAATAATTCTACCCTAAATTTTTTGGATCTAAAGTTGATTAAAAATAATAAAAAAATTGAGTTCAAAATTTTTAGAAAACCAACTTTTACAGATACTATCATATATAATGAATCTAATCATCCATTATCACACAAACATTCAGGGTTCCACTCCGTGATACATCGTTTAGTGAATATTCCTATATCAACATCCAATTTCAATATTAAATTGTACACAATTAAAAAATAGCAGTTAATAACGGGTACAATACAGGTTTGATGGACACTATTTAAAAAAAAAAATTGAAAGAATACAATAATCAATTTTTATAAAATCACAGATAAAACATAATGATAATTGGCATAGGACTTTATACATAAATAACTTTTCGAAACAAATATCTCAACACCTACCACGAAACATTAGACCGGCATTTTATACAAATAATAGTATAGGAAATTTACTCATAAATTCTAAAGACAAAGATGATAAATTTAACTATTCTGGCGTCTATAAACTTAGTTGCAAGGATTGTGCTGCATTTTATATTGATAAAACGGGTAGAAATTTTAATATAAGAGTAAGGGTGCATTTGAGATGTTTGAACAATAATGGGTTTTCAGAATTTTCAAATCATTTTATAGAAAATGGTCATGGTTTTGATAAAAAATTGGGATTGTCAATTATGCATATAAATGGTGTTGGTCACAAATTAAATAATTTGGAATCGTTGGAGATAAATAAAGCATGTAAAACTAATCAAGAAATTATAAACAACCAACCAAATTTAACTACGAGTCCCATTCTAAAAATTTTTCCTAAAAATTATTCGAATAAATTTGTATTAAGCAACAATTTGAGTTAGGTACTAAATTGATTTTTTAAATAATTGTTGTTTTTTTAAAAATATTTTTAAAAAGAAATTCTGGTGAAGAAACAATGATATATATATTTAGTTAGTTATGACATCCCGAAGAAGAAAATAGTATTTTTCTAAACCGATAGATGTATTTAAACTCAATTCAGTGGTTAATAAAACAAAGATAATAAATAAAAAATATGAATTTTAACCGCAAAGTTAATATTGCTAATTTTAAAAATAAATATCAGATATCTCATAGAGACAAAGCTATTTTTTATTATATTTTATGGAAAGTATATATGGAAGTATGGTCGTAAGCCGAAGACAGGTCTTAAGCCCTGTAATTACTCCATACTTTGTATATATTTTTCATTACATTTAATAAAAAAAATAGCTTCGTCTTTACGAGATATCTGATATTTATTGAATAATAATTATTATTTATTTCCGATTTTTTCAACGAATTTACTTTGAAAATCATTTCAGTAGCATTCTTACCGAGATTAGTAAATACTTAATGGTTTAAATCTTTATTTAATGAATTATGTATACCTTCGTATATAATGTTTGTATCAGTTTTAATTGTGTTCCATGTTCCCTGGAAGTATTCCTGTTATTACAAAAGGCTAATCCAGAAACATTGAGGATTAATATTCAGGAATTATTTCATGTTACTAAATTTATATGAAGACTTAATTATGAAACACTCGGTACTTTACTGTAGTTTCGGCCATATTATTTATGATCATGATTCACATTCGAATTTTAATTTGTCAATCTTGCATAAATATTTAAATATTTTTTGTTCAAAAATTAACCGACTTAATATAAAAATATCCTACATTAACTGTAAATGTCATTTGTGGCCATTTTTTAAATAAAAGTAACGTTAAATGACTATTTTATAATCCCGACTCTGATCTCTAAATCCCGTGATCATTATAATCGAAATTCCGGTCCAATTCAGATTCGGTATTGGATTTACTATACAGTAAGTAGGTGTGGAAATATTTGTGTTTCTGTTTCATACATACATACATACACTCATAAAGAAGAAAAAAATGTAAAATGAAATATATATATAATTACTGATTATGTTTAAAAATGTATTATATCTTCTAATAAAAAAACATTTTTAAGACTCGGATATAATACAGGGGTATCGGTAGTAATTATTAATTCTATATTATATCGTATGCAGAGAAAAAAAAAATCGTATTTTAATCTAAATTTTTGAGCCTGCAGATGTCACAATAATAAAATAATTGTTTTTCTGTCAATAAACTTATTTTATAATTTATTTTTTTAACAATGATTAAATAAAAATTGGATTACACACGAGATATACATTATAACATTTTTATGTCTAGGTGTACATCGATTTGTTTACACAGTGATTAAAAAATAATTGGTATTTTATAAAATACAAAGGACAGTAGTAGAGTGTTATCTAACTGCGTCATAAAACAAAAACAAAAACGTTATAATCTCAATTCAAAATTACATTTGCCAATTTTTCGCTGCAGATCGGTACAGTGACGGTATGAAACCAATTTTGCTGGAAAAAACAGAGAAATGAAATATCGGCCACTTTCAATGAATGTTTAATATACTGGAATTTAATCAGGGACCGCTCAACTGAACTGAAATTTCCAATTACACCATCTAGCCGCCTAGCCGCCTAGCCGCCCGACCACCTAGCGGCAGCCAAACGAACTGTTTTTCAGTGTTTTTTTCCATTTTATGACGTGTCTTTTTTTAATCAGTAATCTGTACATTTACACGCCTCACCTGAAGCACCTCATAAATACAAAATGTAGTTGATTTACTAACTTGTTTATCGCAAATTTAAGGGAATTTTGCAAAATAAATTCTATACGTCAGTCTCTATGGTAATAATAAAATTTAACTAATCTTACCCAAGCCTGTTGGTATGGAATTAAATTAGAAATATTTTTTCTGAATGTAATCTGTAATATCAACATACCTCATTAAACAGTTGATGGACTTCTGTTTGGGTGGTTCATCGCCTTTGGGTATGGTTATTGATTAAGTAAAAGTAAAAATTCGAGTCAGTACTTGGTGATTAGTACTTATTATCGTGTTTTGTGTAAATATCACTGGAAAGGAGTAGGGAAGGAAAGAGGGAATGAAATTGTATTGATTTCAAATTGTTAGTTTTTTTGCCAAGTTAGGTACTGAATTCATATTAAGTATTTTACCTACCTACCGACACGTGAAATGTACCTTAATTTTTTATTGTGTAAATTTAATAAACGTGTCGAAACGTTAGTTTGACGTTCATGAGTACTGAAAAAAATGTGTAGTCACCATATTTTGTTGGGTTTACTCTAGGTAGTATGAAATATTTTACATAAAAAATCAATCCTATGATCTTTACAGTTATTTTTTTTAAACATAAATAATTTGTATTTATTTAAATAATAATGAGAGCTACAGGCACAATACGAAGGTTTTAATTAATCGGGGTTTTATGTCTTGAACGTTTCTTCCAAATGTTAATAAATTCGGATATAGCAGACTTGGACCGGCAAGTCTTCGATCTGACTTAAAGATCTGATTAATACTCTTCATTTGCGTGAGATGATAGCGTCTTATGAAATAATTGAAAACGTTAACCGAACAACCGTACACGGCACATTTTGGGCTGTATTGAGTTAAGTATGCAACATTGTTTTACTCCAAGTTACGCTCATTTTAATGTAGTCAGTAGTTCGATATTCTACTACCCCGCGGAGTTACGGCATGCTGAAATGTCCCCTACGGTTGAACAAAGCTGTTTAGCACCCGAGATGACGAACTTATCGAATGCGGTTATCTCACCGAGTGGTGTTCGGAGATTAAATAAACAAAGAATTAGAAAAAATAACATGCCGAGCTGAGATATCAAGAGAAAAGGGATAAAATATGCTGCTCAAATACGTATTTGGAAGAAAGGAGTGACCGTTGCTGCAAAAAAGATTCCAACTGATGTGAGTAGAACAGCTGTACGGCACATTGAACTCTGTCAAATATCATATTGTTCTTGCATTTTTTATTTTAATAATTACCAAGCGAGTGATCTGTATTCTTTGTTCTTTTAAAATAAATGAAACAACGCTGTCGAGCACGTGCCGCACAGTATTGTTCTAATGAAAAAAAGTTTCGTACGTTCCTCAATCCTCTTATTTTCATCATAGATTACAATTTGATAAAATGATGTTAATAGTATTTATAATGTATGTCCATCATTAGATAAAATAAACAGTTTTTCTCACCTAAAATCACCAAAATGTGTCATATCGTTGTTCGGATGAAACTTTCAAAAATAAGGTCGGCAAAATTCGTATTGAAGAAATTCAGCTCGAGATAAAATACCTGAAGAATATTTGAGTAGTCGATTTTAGACCTGAATGATGGCCAGCAACACCAAAAAAAGATACAAATAATGGTGTGATCCAATATGCAACAAAATGCTCATATAAAAGAGATTAAAAATATTAAGCGTTTCCACAAAGCATTGTAATTAAACGAGTAGAATCAAATAACAAGCGTTTTATTTTCACATATGTAATTAGGAACTAGTATGAAAACAAACTTTAAAGGTAACTATTTGCAAAAAGAATTTGGTTAATAATAATGATTAATTTAACAGTTTGTCTTATTTATAATTATTTTTAGTATACATTGTATCCTGATAAAGGAACCGCTGGTCTTAAAACATGTTGATAAAACAATAAATAATGGTATGAAAAAAGTGTTTTTTCTTATTATTTATAAAGTGTATTTAGATTGCGATCACAATAAATGAGTTAGAGTTGGGAGGTCTTTAAGTAATATTAACCTCGGCAATTGAATTGGGAATTTATTATCGAGAAATGTACAAAAATACACGCAGATATTGATAAGATAATACAATGCCTTCTCTGAGATATGTATATGTATTGGACTCTTAATACGACCTGATTGATTTGGGTATGACATATTGCTCTTAATTGTGATTTATTTGATTAAGGGAGATCGGTTTGATAAGTACAGTTAATTAATGAGGAAATAGTAAGCAATAGTACATTCAATTAAAGATAAAGCCTTCAGAAAATTAGCATAATAATATAATATCATCAGCCATTGTCAAACCACCGCTGGATGAAGGATTCATCTTGCCTCATCATACGACACAGTTTAGTGTGGAAAGAAAAATGCTGAGAATCACTAGAAGAAAGAAAAATAGAAAGACATGGGTTGGAGCGTAGACTAAGTTCAAATGTTTTATTTATTTTTTTATTCCTTCTTCATTACATATTCATTTATTTTTATTTTATGTTTTGCCAAACTGCATGGCAGTTTTACGGCAAGGATTGCCTTTTACATAGTTAAACTTATTTTTAAAATATAATAAGGGGATGTAAGACGATTACTTAGAAATTCATCAGTACCAGGGTTGTCTTAAAAGCGTGGATCCTGGGCAAAGCGATGAACTGGACAGACGTCTATCGGCCCGAGAGCTCGAGTAATTATATACTCTACCGAGAGAACTCGCGAATATATAATAGAAGCAAAGGGTTCTTATACCTTAGGACTGTCCTGATCACAACTAAAAAAGTAAATAGCAATGAATGGGCCGATACATTGTAAGAGCACATAAGTATACTAGATGGATAACGAATATTTTTTATTGGTGGTAGGTATGGTGCGGAAACACGTTGTAGTTATTGAATTTATTTTATTAATTATTGTTTTTTTATAATGTTTTTCTATGACATAATGAACATTTTACTAAAATTTCAATCTACTGAAATAAAAGTATTATTATTATTACTTACATCAAGACCATTTATTAGTTATTTGAACCTAATTAAAACAATATCCCTAATAATATTGCACTTCCAGATGACTTTATGGATCTGTTAAATTCGGACGTAGTGTAATTTGTGGCTGTAAAGTGCTTAGTTAAATGGCTGGGTCAGTGCAAAAAACAGCGTAAAGCTTTTTGCTGCGGGCGGCTATTATGGCCGCTTCGCGGTCGATAGTGGCCGCTACGCGAGCCGTGATGACCGCTACGCGTCCAGGACTTTCGCAGAATCTATATTTCATCTAAAGCAATATAATAAAGATGCTCAATGCACTATTTTTAAAGCAATATAATAAGGTATTTCCGCATTGAAATATAGATTCTACTGAGACCCAGACCTCGTGGTGGTCTCCAATGGCCGCGTACCGTCCACTATCGGCCACAATAGCCGCCGCATGACCTAGCAGCAAGAAATTACTTAGATTATTATCTACTAGTAATAATGATTATGACTTTCGACCGGTTACAGCCAGCAAAGAAATAAAAGATTAATAATAAAGTAATTAAATACTTTATCTTTATTTTGTAGTAGAAAATATCTTTATTAAGTCTCTGAATTAACGTTAAATCTATGAAAATATCTTTAGGCCTACACTGAGAGGATTTAAATAACATAGAACGGAGCAAAATATCGCTCTCAAACCTTGGTCTGCATTGTTAGTACTGAATAAAAGCTATCTGAAATATAATAAAAGTGTTAATTAGACTCATAAGTCTCCATTTCAATAGCGTATCGCGATACGCAACCATTAACCCCTTGAAAACCAGCTCAGTTATGAAACAACAAGAATTTAATTTAATTGTTAGTTATTTAATGTTTTCTAGATATATGTTGCGACGTGTACAATGTACGGAAATTAATGGGTTTGTAGGAGTTGAGGTATGTGTGTGTTGAAGTTATTCAAATTATGATTGACTCGAGGTTGTGTCAGAAGGTTATGATTCTGTGAGACAGAAGCTCCTAACCCCTTCTTATCTCACGCATGTTGGTTGTAAGTCGCGGTGTACTGTTATAACTATAGTGTTGAAATGAAAGAACACTGTCAAGTTTTCGTTTATTGAGGTGATGAATTAATACAATTTAAATGCGCGGTTGAACTCTGAAGTGGCTAGCTGGAGGTTGATTGGCAATATTGGTGTTAGCACGGCCTGCAGAGAAGTGAAGTTAGTTGCTTGAGCGGTATCCATCGCTGGTGCTAATGATTTAGTGTCTGCTTATTGGTCGCTCTGATTCGGGTCCGAATGGTTGATGGGTGAGCCCTTACACGGCCATTTCTACGGGCGCGTGTAGGGTCATCGCAAGTTATATGGGGATATACTGAAAAATAATACGATTACCCTAATTTAGAGATATCATCAGAATAGGCTTACGGTGTACCCGAATAAAAATATTCTCTTGAAACTGACTTAAAGTACAGTACAGAGATTAGCGTTATATTATATGATTAGAGAACTGTCTATTTTATTTTATATGTAGAGCTGAACAGAATTACCAACTTAAACATCCCAACCTTTACCGCCGAATCTCTAAAACATATGGCAAAATTTCATCTATTTTGTAGTAGGTCGATTATATAAATTAAAATTAATATGTGAGTGAAATCAAAAACCAAGCAAAGGAAAAGTGAAATCTGTAGTAATGAGTTATTAATATGAACCTTTATCTTTTCAATACAATCAATTAATCACAGACCAGCTATCAGTCGGATAGTTAATGTTTCTTAAGTTAAATTACTGACACAAAAAAAATTTGGAAGATAGATCTCGCAAATGAAAGAAATATGTGTTCAAATACGTTTATATAATTCACAAAATAATCTCGAAAGAATGAGACGAAGATTCGGAATATAGTTGGAATTGTAATAAAGTTACATACTAAAATAAATGGAAAATTAGATTATTATTACCCAATAATTATTATTTCTATTGAAATTAGGTATAGAACATTAGGGTATCTGTCGAGATTTCAAGCACAAGAAGTCTCAATTATTCCGAAATAGCAAGCTACTATTCCATACAGATCATACCGTTGTATCGGGAAAAATATTCTGTGAATAATGCCGGATTGAAATTTCATGAAATACAGTTCATTGATTATCCAGATGAACTGTTCATTAAATAAAAGTATTATTTGTGAAATAACTTGCTCTAGGAATTATATACGACAGTACCTGCAATATTTAATATTTTTGCATGTTAGAAACGAGATATTATGCATGGGTAAAAATCTATTACATCCTAGAATATTCCTAATACTTTTGTTAATTTCAAAAGTCAACAACTATTATGATAATTTGGGGTAGATTTAAAATTTCACTTGAGACCTGTTTTTAAGAAAAGTATCGTCTGATTTCATAACTATGTAATTTTTCTAATGGATAACACACTGTTTGATATTTTAAAATAGAGTACCCTTTGAAATTTAAATTCACTTTCTAAATCACGGAAGGTGATTCTATATATATATATATATATTATCTTCATGACAGATATAAATTAAAACAAAATGTAATTTTAAGCACCGGATTGAACTGAAGAAATGTTTCTGCCGTATTTGAAAATTAATGATTGTCAAAACGGATCCTGTTTGTGGTGATAAATATGACACAATACCTGAAGTGCCGTACAGAATCGGATAGCCCCGGGAATGATTTATTGGATCGAATCAATCTCCGTAAATGTTTCCGGTATTCCTCTAGTGTTATCCTAACTTTAGCTGGTCAAGGAAAATTTGCTGGGGTTGGAATTCATCTCGCGATTTTCCCGGTCCTGGTAGATGACAAGATGGTGGAATTAAGTTCGCACATCGGGAAATTGTCGGTGAAAGATAATTCAAATATACGATGATGCGAACAGATTCGATCTGTAACTTATACAGTGTATGGAATAACTTGATGGATTTCATAGCTGACTTTGTATATTAAGAATAAATTATTTCAACCAGCTATTATTTGTTTGACGCGCGGAAGGAGAATTTCCACCACATAATTGATAATGGCGTCCACGCGATAACAAGAGATAATATAGGGCGTTCGATTATCGGTTATCCGAAAGTACCCGAAGATGCTACTCGGAGAAGTTAGTAATATGATCTCGAGACATTTAAGGGCAAACACCTTCCACAGATCATTTCGGTGATCTCCGTATGACGGAGACCCGCAGTGTGTGAGAATATTCGAGAATTAGAACGTGACAGACAAATACACGAGTGAGAAATATTTTTATTTTATTTTATTTATTTACACCCCATACCGAATCGTTTTGAGAAATGTTTACTCTCGTTTCGATTCGTCATAATTACACATTTATTTTATTTTATTATATTACTATCATAATATCATCACAGGCTATCGCACTAGAGCCAAACCTGCACAATTAGACGTGGGACTCGTTATCAGATTAAATTCAGAAGGTAGCCAAAAAGAAGCTACATAAATCATACACCCCTAAAAAGGGAGGGTAGATGGTCACATTTATGTATTGCAGTTGCAGAACTCAGTCACAGTCTGGCAGAAATTCACCCTATTCAGGTCGCAAGAGGTGTGAGGAAGAGCCAGTAGAATGCTCCGTTAGGACTCTCTAGCCACTGCTCTTCCCCAGCGAGAGACCCACACCCTAAAAAATTTCCGAAAACGTCCGAGATTCCTTTCATTTCTTAATAGATCATCGTTCCGGGGGATCCGATGACCTATTACTTCTAATCCCGCTATCATGATCTCACGTGCATCATTCATAATCACGCAGTCCCAGAGAATGTGCTCCGGCGTCTGCCTCACTTGAACGCAAGCACACCACGGTTCACGGAAGTCCTAAGTGGAAGAGTTTACTCATAAAATGCCCATGACCCGAGATCATCTGCATCTCGTAGTGGTCCAGTGCCGGAGGATATTCAATATTTATTACGCCAAATTTTTTAATTTAAAGTGCACTATAGTAAGATGTACGTTTCCAAATATGCCTCGTTGAACGAGTCAGTCTCAGGACAATGTACGCACACTTCTATGAAAACAATAAGTAGAGGGAAGAACAGAGGGAAAAACTGATCACAGCGTCGCTTTTTCACGTAATATACTGTATTATTATTTCGGTAAACAATACATCTATTTTTAGCATATCTAGCTATAATGACCATGACATCGAATATATGATCCTCGTCCGCAGAGTCCAGCAAGTTAATTCTAATTTCACACCTAAATCTGTTTTTATAATTGCTGTGATATAACCTTTGTTTAAAACAGTAATAATATTAACGTATCATATACTATTACATAATGTGCGCACATAACTATTACATAATATATAAAATTGATATAGTTTTACTGCTTTCTATGACAAATGAATTAGCGCAACGTGTCGCTGGAAAGCTTCGTTTTATTAGGCGGTATACTTCCTGAACATTATTATTATTATGTAAACTTTGAGTTGGATTCGTATGAATTAAATTATAAAACAACATTAAAATAGAATAGTATAAGGAAATTGCCCCTTTTTATTTTGGTTTAGGCAAATCTTTATTTATTTTACCAGTATCACGGTCCCTATAAAAATATTCATTCAATTTCTTGATATAGAATTACAATATAGTGCTAGATTAATACCTTTACAGTGACTGATAGACTTGTCTAATTATTCGCTTTTATCATCCCATAATTATCCATTCTCATCTTCTAATAAATCACATTCATCCACATACTCCAATAATTATCCGCACATATTATCTCATAATTATTCTTAATTCAAATTAGAAAGATATACATATAAAATCAATTTATCTTAAAAATATTTTTGTTGCTACCTGGATTCGAACCTAGATCTTTTTTTATCTGGCTAAATGTATTAAACGATTATGCTACACCAACATTGTAAGTTGACAACAAATTTTCGAACTAATATGTTGCACTTTCAAATTAATACATCTGTCGTTCAATTATTTGACAGCTTCTTTATATTTTTACAAAATTTCGAACACCTTTGAATATAATCAGATAGGAGACTCCATTATTAATATTAATTATTTTTATAATAAGTTAAGTTATAATAATAAAGTTTTTTTGAAAAAATTAATACAACTTATATATTTTTAAGGAGAACACATTTTTATTGTGAAGTAATAATTTTTCAGTATTAAAAATATTACAGACCTTGTTCTGAAAAATTGTAACTTCACAATAAGAATGTGCTTTCTTTAAAAATCATAATTATTCACTCGTATTATCGTATTATGATTATCCAGATACATGCAATCATAATTATTATTAACCTATCTCAATGGTAATAACTCATCCTTTTATAATTATCCATGCGTATCCTCTAACGATTATCCAAGTGTATCTTCTAACGATTGTCAACGCGTATCTGCCAACGATTGTCCACTCGTACCTGCTAACAATTGTCCACTCGTATCTTCTCAAAATTATCGACTCACATTTATCCTTTCTTAATTTTCGTTTCCAAATAAACTTCTTAAGAGTATTTATGGTACTGCGAACAACAATTTATGTATTTATTACAAAGATATAATAAAAAAATATGTACAAATATACCTATCCATCATTACACGTGAGAGAGGATAGAACGCTACACGTTCATTCCCAGCCACAGCACAACCTCTCGCGTATTTTACTTATTATTTTATGATATTAGGTTTCTTATTAATATAAGAATATTATTAAGACATATTTTACAATAGAATACATCATACTTCGTGATTATTATCATCGACTTTATATATTGTATAAGTTTGTTTTATTTGCTTCTTTAATATTCTCTATAATTTACATATTTTGGATACTAACGTCAACTATAAATATAAATATATATTATATATATATATATATATATATATATATATATATATATATATATATATATATTTATATTTCATCTAACTTTATAGTAATTTAAAACAATAACTGATACGTTAATCAATATTAATGTTTAGTAGTATTGGAAACAAAGTTCTGTTTGGCCATTCTGTATCCAAAAACTGAGCCGGAACGCTTTGTTAATAACTCCCAAGAGCAATCTCCATCTACCGCAATCACAGCTTCCCCCGCTACTCGTTATAAAGAAACATTATAGTTTTGGCAGACCATTCATAACGTTACCATATCTTCAGTTAGGTTTACGGATAGTTTCAGGTCTGGTGTTATGGAGAAGTAAAAAGTTTTGAGTTATGGTCGCACTGCTGGATCCTCGGGTTGCAAGTGGCCCGAGACGCCCAAATAGCATCCCGGTCATAAGATAAACGTATTCTCATACTAAATAATTTAATGCATTTCTTTTATATTGACTTAATATTAATATTAAATTATTGCTAAAGAAAAGCAAATGCAAGAAATGATAAAATATCATTTAAAAAATTATCTTTTTCTTTTATTCACTCTGTCCCAACCACTTTAAGTCGGCGACATTTACATTCGTCTTATTCTTCGAGCGCCATCCGTTAATACATGTTTTTCATTATATTAGCTATTCGAACTTTTTTACAGTTGCAAAAAGAAAAGCTTCATTCCATCGTGTATCAATTAACATTGGGTGAAGAGTTTATAAATGCAAGAGAAAATAGACACACGGAAAATGATCAGTTATTAAACGTAGATATTTACTAAATACATATATTGCACTTAACCTAGTGTGCTGTTTCCTGCCGGCAATGGTGCTCGGGTAGAGAATCAACTTCACGTCTTTTTTTGTGCTCGTCTTGTTTTTCGTGAGGTATTGTTTTGTGTATTCCCCTAGTTGCCCCTCTGTCCTCCGGCTTCTGAGTATTATTAGTGTATCTTTGTTGTACTGTTATTATTATTATTTCGTGCATTATATATTTTACACATTAAAATTTTTTAAATGGGATTATGGGTGTAATGAGGGATGTTTTATTTGGCGGCCGTGCGGCGTTGCTTGGTCGCTTATGCGCTGAGCTGAGCTGCGTTGCACGGTCGCCTGTTTAGCATAATAAATGTTGACCTAGCGGTGAATGAGTAGGACCGATATAGGAGCTTTTGCTTATAAATGGTCTTGGGTTAGCAGTGGGTTTCCTCAATATCTGCTCGGATGACTAGCAGAACGTCAGCACCTCTTCGAAGGTTGATTTTTCTTGTATGACACGATGCAGTGTCTCTTAAAACTTTGAATACCTCACGATGTATCCAGAATATCTCAGTTTCCTTATATTTATGGTACGTATGATTTCATTGTCGCACTATTCTCATTAATACGATATAATTTCTAACTAATCAGACCAATTTATTATTAGCGTCTGTAGATCCACATTTTGAACATTTTAAGCATCTGTTATACTGCTTCAGTGAAGGTCAATACTCTTTCTTCTTTTCACACCATATAGCGGGACTGAAAAAATATAACACCGTACCAATTTCTTAAGCGTAACCCAGATATGTAGTTAAATTTTAACCATTCTATTTGTGTCACACACGTCTACATTTGTTTATTATATATTGGTTTGTAATTATTATGAATTTTAATATTTAATTTTAATTTATTTTTATGTATCGTACGCTATTGTTATAAGATTTATTAGTATTTATACTCGTTTTCCACTTTGCCCGATCTCGAGGTCAAGTTGGAACAACAGTTTGCCACTTGCTGGCCTGTGGCATTCTTTAATGACGAGTTTCCTTACCGCCGTTGTACATGCTCGAACCAGTAGAGGTGCACTTCATTGCTTGATTGACCGCCTTGATTCTTCTCCGGGTGGTTTCACTGCGGACCTATTTAACTGGTAACGAACGATCAATGAAGCGTGCGCTCTCCACTGTATGGCGATGGATAAGTTGGTCTTCACTGATGCCAACATTCTCACTTACAGTATAACTGCCTCGATCACCGTTTTGAATGCATTTCTTACATATTTTATTTATATTATTATAATTCATTCACAAAACTTACATTTGATTATAAATTACACTATAATTATGAACACGCAATAAAAAAACGTAGTTAAAAACAATGGGTTAATATGATTTTGAAAAAAAGGTAATATTTTTTTTTAAATACAAGTTACTTTGTGGTACTAAATTGAATTAATATTGTTTAAATAAGGGGTTGGAGAAACGGGATGTAGAAAGAGTGGAATGAATTTGGGAGATGGGCAGAAATATGAAACAAGGATGCTGAAAGATGCTGAAGGACTCACCTGAGAGTTACTTCTTTAGGTATCTGGATTTTATTCTTCTACTGAAGCCACAGGTTTTCTGGCTTCAAAATATTTACTTCGTTGTTCCACATAGAGTACTTTCGAACACACTTCAGTGATAGCGTGTGAAATGTCATACAGTAAACGCCGTGCACAATAACAAGATAAAAATACTAATCGGTGCACACGGTAGCGAGAAACCGATTACATACAATAGTCAGTCTAACGAGTTCGATAGCAGGACGTCAATTTCACGGCAGTCGAACGCATTTTGATCGACTTCGAAGGTCAAACGTTAACTCTCAACTCAAAACTTCAACTTTTCTAAATCATAGAGAACACCACAGAAAAAATTCGTGTTCTAGGTACAGGGTAAAGAGGGGGTAATAGGAGGTAACAGGCAGAAGCCATTATATCTGCGTTTACATGCGCGCAAGATGGCGATCTGCGGTTTTTAGAATTTTGTGATGTGACGAAATAATGTTCTAATAATATTAATAAACTATTAAGAATTTTTTTAGTAAGTAATTTAATAAACTACTTTTTACTTAAATTTCTTCTATCTGTTATGTAAATGGATAAAACAATATGAAATTTGAATATTTTTTTTTTAAGTACAAATTTATCATACATGGATTAAAAAGTGAAATACGTTTCAAAGAATAGCACTTGGCCTAGAATGAAAAACAAAGAATTCAAATTTATTTATGCAGAATTATTTAATTTAAACCCTTCTGAGTTGAAAATGAACTAATTGAATTCTTAATAACTCTTTATGACTTCGTCGGTACCAGTTATTTATAGATTTAAAAGTCAGCTCTCACCAGCTTGAGGCACTCAGTCTAATGGACAAAGCAGGTGATTTGAATTTAATAAATGGAATGATATAATTAAATACTTTTTAAAGATTTCCTTTTAACTGCTATTTAAATTTTATAAATAAATCAATTTCATCGGGGACAGAGTTTATCTAAATTCAAAACATATCTAGGTACCAAAAATAGTGTTGATTTATTATACTATTTTCAAAAATAATGTTTATGATTGAAACTCTTGTCCATAGAACCTTTAGCATCACGCCGTATCCCATATCGATAGACAAAGATAATAAAATACTACGTATTTGTCAAATATTTTAGAAAAAAACATCAAATTATTTTTTCCCATAAAATGATGTATACTAACAATCAAAAAAACTGAATTTTCTAATTTCAGTAGACTATGCCAAAAACTGTACAACGAAAAATAATCGAGAAGAAATTCTATTATAATACTATATCGACAAATCCATATTTTGACATCTTTCTTTAAAATAAAATTGATATTTCGAACACGCCGTGGAAATTTGTAAAAATGGCAAAGTGTATTTTAAAACTGTCTACAAAAAATGTCCCCATTGAATATTGGCAGCGGAGTATGCTGGTCTCCCGCATACATTCTTGACTTTGAAAAAGTTTCTCTGCATTTTAGGATATTTTTTGAATTATTTTTGAAAGTCCGTGACTAGATTCTCTTATGTGGATTTTCCGCGTACCTAGGTGGGATATTGAATTTTTAAGTTTGGTAAAATAGAATTATAAATTATTAAGTCAATCCGAAAAATAAGCATTATAATATTTTATACTGAGGGAAACGAAATATGTGCCCGTTATTACGAAAGTGGTCATATGATAATAAGGTTGAATGTGAACCTGAACTAAATAAATGAACAGGATTAAGAAAATATCCGCTCATTTATAATAGCTCCGGAAACAGAAGAGGTATGGAAAAAATATGACTTGACTAAATAAATCAAAATGTGGTATGGTTAGAAGACTCGACAATCGAAGAATACGAATGACTAGATATATATTTATAAACGTGAATAAGGCGAGTGTGGCGCTTTATACATACTTCAAACTTCTGCGGAGAAACGGCGTAATAGTACGAGTAAATTAGTATTAGATATTTGTTATTTTAAGATTTCTTAATTTATTTCATTTAAAGCACCGCCATTAATAAAACTCGTACCTACTGCTCGTGTACTTACCTTAAAATAAAACTGTCATTAATTAATTTAAAGAAAGGTATTGTGATACAAAGATTTTTTTATATTTTATGAGAAATATGAGTTGAATTAAGAATAGCGGGACTTTTAAATAATGTTTGGTAATCTATGTACCTAAGACAGGATGGGGAAATTTTAACATTTATAAAATAAATAATTTATAAAATGACTGCTTCATGTTACATTTCTAAAGTTAATCAAATAATTTTACAAAAATTACATTATTTCAATTTAGTTAATAATTGCCTCAAAAACTGCGCATGCGCTGAATATTTAAAATAATGTTACGTTTATTTTTTTACCATTTAAAAAAATATAAAACACATTTTCGTTAAAATAATAGCACAATAAATGGACGGCATTTATTAAGACGGTATCTTTTAGTATTTTAGTATCTAACAGCTTTGTTTACTTAATAATGTCAATACGTAATAATAATATAACTTAATATGTTCAATAAAATGCACTGACTTAAAAAATATATTTTTATAAGTCTAGAATTTAGATAAAATAGAATCTAAACTTTATTGACCAAAAAATCGACTAGTTACATATATAAATATTTATAGTGATCAAAATAATTGGAACCTTTTCCTGTCCGGATTTTTTATAATAAATAGATTTTTTCGGTATATCTTTCTTGTTAATTCATTTAATTTGTATTACATTATTTTCTTCTGTTTGGACTGTTCTGTTTTATTCGTTCGTTTTTTTAAAATGAATTCTACCAATGCCTTACAAAACTTAACTAAATATTTCCAATGTGTCCGCTTTTAATGACTCCAGAATCTAATTCGTAAAACAGCCTAAACCCTTAAGTTTGTTACACTGAAGTAAAAATCCTTTTGTCTGTCAAATAGCATTACCTACTTAACCAGCAGACCAGCTGTGGAAGTAAGAGCCGTGGAGGTTATGCGAGTATCCACTCAGGCTACTTGGGCTCTCAGGGAGGGCATTAATGTTCTCGTATGGTACACCGGTCGGTTCACTGGATCCGCGTACATCGTCCAGGTACACTTCAACCCTAGACTGGGTACTTTAGAAATGTGCGGTCAGAAATGGATGCAGTCACTAAGTGAGACGTATATTATATTATATAATGTTTAATATACAGAAAACAGGAGTAACTGGGTCATTGGGATAATACAGTTAATAAAAAAGTTTAACTCGTGTAAATATAATATTTTATCTGTCGAAGAAGTAGAAGTTTAATTTCATTGTCCGTGCTAATAATTTGCCATTTATTAGCACCGTACTAACACTTGAATGGCAACGGTTTAATTACAATACGATTAATTCAAATCAAATACTAAATTTTGATACACGTCATTTCCGAAGGTGAGTGCGACAGACGCTATTTATGGCGACAGACGTTGCACCGGTCGGCAACCTGCAAACGAACAAATGCCGCCGTTTACAGTATAACCGTAAACCATCAAACATGATGTAAGAGTATGTTATGTTACTGCTAAAACGTTTCTTTATGTATGTATATTATAAATAATAATTTTTTTTTATTTTTATTTTTTTTATTTTTTTTTTATTTTTTTTATTTTTTTATTTATTATCTTAGTTTAATAACCACAATTGAGTTTAAAAAACATCTACCGGTTTCGGAAAACACCTTTTCCTTCTTCAGGATATGTCAAAACTAACTAAAAATATAGCATTGTTTTTCTATTTATCCAGAATCTATTTTTAAATTTTTAAAAACAACAATTTTTTAAAAAGTAAATTTAGTACCTAACTCAAATTGCTGCTCAATACAAATTTAGTCGAATAATTTTTAGGAAAAAATTTTAGAATAGGACTCGTAGTTAAATTTAGTTGGCTGTTTAGAATTTCCTGATTACTTTTACATGCTTTATTTATCTCCAACGATTCCAAATTATTTAATTTGTGACCTACACCGTTTATATGCAAAATTGACAATCCCAATTTTTTATCAAAACCATGACTATTTTCTATCAAATGATTAGCAAATTCTGAAAACCCACTATTGTTCAAACATCTCAAATGCTCCTTTACTCTTATATTAAAATTTCTACCCGTTTTACCAACATAAAATGCAGCACAATCCTTACAACTAAGTTTATAGACGCCAGAATTGTTAAATTTATCATCCTTGTCCTTAGAATTTATGAGTAAATTTCCTATACTATTATTTGTGTAAAATGCTGGTCTAATATCTCGTGGTAGGTGTTTAGATATTTGTTTCGAAAAGTTATTTATGTATAAAATCCTATGCCAATTATCATTATTTTCATTATGTTTCATCTGTGATTTATATAAAAACTGATTATTATATTCTTTTAATTTATTTTTTAAAATAGTGTCTATCAAACATGTATTATACCCATTATTGACTGCTATTTTTTTAATTGTATTCAATTCAATATTAAAATTGGATGTTGACATAGGAATATTGACTAAACGATATATCATGGAGTGGAACCCTGAATGTTTATGTGATAATGGATGATTAGATTCATTGTGTATGATAGTATCTGTAAAAGTTGGTTTTCTAAAAATTTTGAACTCAATTTTATTATTATTTCTAATCAATGTTAGATCCAAAAAATTTAGGGTAGAATTATTTTCCATTTCTAATGTAAATTGTATTTTTTTATTAAACGAATTAATTAAATTTAGAAATGTGGTTAGTTGACGTTGTGAACCCGACCAAATACACAATACATCATCCACATACCTTTTCCATAACAAAACATTATTTAACAAAGAAGAATCACAATCAAAAATTTTTTTCTCCAAATCGTCTACAAAAATATCTGCTATTAGTGGACTTGTGGGTGCTCCCATAGGAAGACCTTCTGTTTGATTATATATTATATTATTGAATTGGAAATAATTTTGGTTCATACAAAGATTTAATAAACGACATAGATCTTTTACCAAATGATTAGGTAAATTAGATGAATTTAGTAAATCAAAAATTAAAATTTTACTTTCATTAATAGGTACATTAGTAAACAAATTAACAATATCAAAAGAAACAAGTTTAACATTGTTGGGAAAATCCATGTCTTTTAACATATCCACTAATTGCAACGAATTTTTTATAGTATATTTTGGATTAAAAATATTAAGTCTGTTTATAGTTTTAGTAATAAAAGAACATAATTTAAACGTTAGAGCACTACAATACGAAACCACAGGTCTTATTGGAATATCACTCTTATGAATCTTTAATACGGAATACAGTTTTGGAGGCTTAGGATTCATTAAAATTATATCTGATAATACGGTATTATCAGTAAATATGTCACTTATGGAATTTTTTAATGCACTTTTAATATCCATCTGATATTTTTGAGTCGGATCTTTTTTCATAATACTAAACTGGTCACTTTTGAGGAAATTTTCAGTTTTCGAAATATAATCAATTTTATTCATCACTATTAATGTATGACTTTTATCAGCTTTTGTTAAAATAAGATTTTCTTTTTTTAAAACTTCTCGAATGTTTTTAACATGCATTATATCTTGATTGTTCTTCACTAATAATTAATTTTGGTTATTAAACTAAGATAATAAATAAAAAATATGAATCTTAACCACCGAGTTAATATTGCTAATTTTAAAAGTAATTTATTTTTATTTTATTTTGAGAGGAAGTCTCACTGAGTATTTATTTTCGTTGATCGGTTAAGGTCAGGTCATACCGTGCTGTAAAAATGTATTTTGTTTGATAATAATTAATATTAAAAACATAATAAAACAGGCGGCCGCCAAGCCATCGCCCTCGCCGTTTGACGTCACTATAGCCGTCGTCCATATCTCGATTCGTTCCATAGAACAGATCCGAAAGACACGAGGTCAAACAAGTCAAATTTTGATCGATCTGATGCACCATATGTCATGGCGTCGCTTCTCTCGTATTCAAGAACTCACCGTTCATCATTATTTAACTCACAGTTGCCTACTATAACAATGAAACGGATTTAAAATCGTAATACTCATTGCAATGATATTATTTCCTAATTTCCTGGCGGGACCCTCGCTCTTCACGGAACCCCGGGAGCGGGTTTCGGATAAAGCTGCCTTAGACCCTCATCCCCCTGCCCCGCCGACCGCGGCGCACCTCTGCAAAATAGAAAAGGGGGATTTTCCATGAAAAAACACTTTAGCGAGAATAAAATCCGAATGTGAAAAGCCAAGCAAATAATCTGAAGTTTTTCACATACGGAATTTACAATTCTCGATTTTCTCTCTCGTCTGCCGAGAAACAAATTTGATGTTCACAATATAGTGAGAAAAGGAGGCAGAAACCCGTTTACTTCCTCATTTCCTATTCATTCTGTTTCTTTCTCCGCGCGTTCGTCTCAGTTCTCCCAACTTCCCTTCAATATGTGGAGAAGCGAAAGTTAACGGGACGTGCGTGTAAATATCATGTTTTTTTTCAAACACGTATTTCGCGCAGAATTCAATAAAATTCCAGGTTGTCGAAACGTTTGAGGCTCGGAAAATAAAAGAATTTTGATTTCCGTGTACAAAAAAATATTTCATTTTGGCGAGGCTCGCGCCCATCTCACCAACTTTGTACATAAGAAAATGTGTGTTTATTAACCAACCTGTAAGTGATTTAATTGTGTAAGAGATATTTTTCAATAATTTATTTAAAATATTTAGAAACATCAAAAGAACATTAACAGTAAAAAATTAATTCGAAAAATAGTCGGTTCAATTGAATAGTTAGACAACTCGTTTTACGGCTGAAACATGGGTTGACCTAAGAGTTCGATGTCTGCTATTCATGTTTTCTGTGATGCAGAATTCATGATACAGTAGCAAAAATGTAATCTTGAATGATCATGTAATCTGTTCTAAATTCATCTCATTTATAAATATATCAAAAACCTTTCAGTAAATCTTCACGTCATGATTCCTTAGACATCAAATATATTTACATAAGAAGAACGTTCATTTATATGTATGTAATACCAATGTAGCCTTCATCCTCAATCGCATTGCAATGAACAGACAAATTTTTATTTCTGTATGCGTAAATGCATGTTTAAATGAAGTATTGATAGATACAGATTAATACCATCGATAATCGTAAAGATGTTGATACATACGCCATTGCAAAAGCATGATTTATAGTCTGTAGAATGCTAGGATTCATTATTAGAATCTGCACTTTAAAAATTATTGTTGCTTCAAATACTGTTTTACGCATTCGTTCTCAGTCACTTAGAGTACGCATCTCAAATATCAAATCCATGCCAGATTACATACATTGCGAGATTAGAACGAATACAAAATAAGTTTCTTCGAATTCTTAATGTTAGATCTAATCTATAATTCAATTCCTATTTAGATGCAGCAAACTTCCACAATATGAAAACCCTGAAATATTGAAGAACACGCGCTGACCAAATTCTCATCTTTAAACTACTGCAAGACCGCATTAACTGTCTCGGCCAATTAGAACTAATATCTTTCCACATACCATCTAGATCGATCCGGCAGTCCGAACTCTTCCACATTCTTAGAAGTAAAACATCTTACACACAAAACTCATTTCGAAACTCACGAAAATACCATAATGAGAATTTAACAGAAATTGACTTTTTCGACATCAGTCTTACTACTGTAAGAGTTTTATATTTTACCATAAAATTTTCAATTTTAACCAATCATTTACTATATTTAACCAATTTAATTTAGCGAATCTTCTTAAATGAATAATCGTGATTATGATATTTATTTTACTGTTTTATTTTATTATTTATAACTGAAAGTGATCTTAATCAATCAAATTAATTTAATGAAATACACGTCCTTAAATCACAAACAAAGTTTAATGTTCAGTCCAATTTTAAAACTGTAAACAATAAACTTATCTCGAAATCTTAGTACCTACTGTTCTATCTTAAAACACAAAAAAAAAATCTAAAAGAAAAACGGTGGTAATACGCGCGCCCACCAGTTCATACTCTGGCGGTGTGCGGCGCAAGCATAGGTTGCAAGTTTGACTTGCACTTCTACAGATGTCGCCCTATGTACGAGTATATCTCACAATGGCTTCAATAAAATCGACGATCGCGCATGTATGCGTGAACTTGATCGAAGTGTTAATGATTTGTCGGGACAGAAAAGTGATGTTATTTAAATTTGTAATAGCATATTTTATTGTTATTATGATAATAGTTGCACAAAAACAGGTTATAAAAATGATAAAGTTTAAATTCAATTAAGGTAGGTACTTTTTAGACGGGGGTGGAACCATTGTAAAAGTTTCTTGTTTGCGATCATAGTTTTGCCAGTACCCGGTAGATGAGCAGACATCGTATTGTGTGGCAGCGAAGAACGTCGCGCGCCACTAAAAATGTGAAAACTTTAGCAAAGTACATAAAAGTGGAAATATATCACATAAATTGACTATCATTTTTAACTAGTTTCAAAAGCGTTAAAGTGTAGACATTTAAAAAAGACATTTTATTATTTATTGTTAAATATTGTTTTATTGAACACAAATCAAATTAGTGAAAACATCAAATATGTAGACACATTTCTGTTGGATAACATATTAACCCGTTATCTTTTTTAATTTACTAAACTACTATACTACACACACATCTGAGTTTTATTTTTATCACGAATATAGTTTTGAGAGAGACTGCACATTTCGAAACTATAATCGTAGCGAAAATAAAACCCAGTCGTATATAAAGTACAACATTTAGTTAATTTTAAAAAATAAACTAAACGTGTTGCACCACAAAGTAGATAATTAGTATTACTAAAATCGTTCATTGTAATGGAGCTTGAATATTAATATTAAATATAATTTAAAGTAAAGCAGCCTTCACTTTTCATTTACAAGTTTTCACTGCGGACACGTCGCTCTATTAAACTAAAATAGTACTGTGTTTATATCAGTGTTAGGAGAAATGAACGAAACCCATTTATCTAAAACTGTGAGTTGTTAAAATGAAAAACAATCGGCAAAACATCCCTAGACAGATCGTTTGCACGCGTAAATGACTCAAAGACAACTCGTTGTCACGCGATTGCCTTCACTTATAGAGGAATACCCTAATTATATGCAAAGCACGTTTCTTATAACACTTTCATTGAAATACCGCTAGAAAAGTAAGCATATTATCTTTTCACATATACGATTCGTGTAAATCTCTCAAATATAGCGCCGGCTAGTAATATATTTTCAATTTCAATTACAGCGCTTGTTAGATATTTTGGATTCAATGAAAATTATTAGGAAGTCAAAAATTTTATTTTGTAATAAAATTAAGTACATAATATATCGTTATTCAGAGTACATCTTAGTTACCGTTCGAGACTTCTAGAATAGAAAAAAGATGTCAACTGATCCGGTTATGATAAAAAATAAGTAAAATTCTGGATATTATCATTCCCGCTCGATAAATTTTAAAACAATATAAAATAATAATATGAATATATAGGGTGTTCAGCGGAAAACTTTCAAGATTAAATTGTAATTGCTCGTAAAGCATCAGGGTGAGGTAAATACGAGGTGTTTTGTTCGACGTGCGTGATTAGCGAATTTGCCAGTTTAATGAGTCACTGGTCAGCAATATTTAAAGCGCGGTGATTCATCGATTCGTGCGCGTCGCGCTTTTTGTATTCACTTTAATATTTGACGAGTGAGTGACGAGCCGAGCACGCAACTTGTCTGGTGTGGGGTTCAAAAGTTTAGACAAGAATGGACAATGGTTAACCAAACTCCTCCGGGATGTGTATTGCCAAATGATAGACAAGATTTTGGTACCGCAACTATAGCTGTTTTCCGGATTCAACAATAAAACACAATTTCAGTAAGACGGAGGCATTCTACACACGGCTAGAGTTTCAATGGAGAAGCTGAGGGGAATTTTTATCAATAAATTAATCAGTAAGTACGGAGACATACCTGGGCACTTCGGTCGCCGGACCTTACGTCATGCGACTTTTTTTGTAGGGATACCTTAAGTCGTTAGTTTACATCAACAGTCCTCGAACAATTCAGGCCGTACAAGAAAATATCAGTCAGGAAGTTGCTGCTATTGAACCAACGCTTTCGAGAATAGTCTGATTTCAAGAATATCTTAAGAGCATTTAAACGATATTGTTTATAAAATCCATGGCATCCGCATCGTTAAACTCCATTTTGTATAAATAAAATAAGAGATTAATTTTGTTTTTTTTATTATTTAATATTAAACTTGAAAATTTTCCGCTGGCACCTATATATTTAGCACTAAAATAGGCATTTTTAGAAAAGTAATTATTTTCATCGAAATTGGACGCCTATTCATATTCATTTTCTGTATAGGAATATTTTGCCAATCTCTCATAATAATAGTAAGGACTCAATCAATTCCGTGTCACAGCTCACAAAAGCTTCGGAAATACACTTGTCACGGGAGTAAAAAGCCAACTAGGGTATGAGCGTGACCCAGTTTTTCTGAATGGAGATATACAATAATAATCATTTGTATTCTGGGAATGACGAAAAGGAAAATAATTAGGCTCGTTTTTGGGTACGAATAAAAACAAAAGAATGTTCTGGAACGTGTAAAAGAAATTCATTTGATTCTATTTTCATTGCTGTGGATATTAATTAGATCGTTGTGCACCCATTTTTTTACTTAGAACAATCTATGAAGGCTTTTAATTTGACAAATGATATTCTTCAAACATTGAAGCTGAGGGATACATGAGTGGGAACTTATGTAAGGCGGCTGCTAAAATATTCCATATTTTTTTCTGTGTCACATAATTTATTTAATATTTTATAAATTGTCGCAAAACTAAAATGGGATTATGCCGGACATGTGGCGAAACTAACGAACGTAATAATTATGAAATTCTGCTGCAGCATGATTAAAAACGTGCTGGACTGACGACACTAAAAAGACCAGTAGCTTTTCAGGTGCCATTCAGATTCACCATTCATTCATTTTAATATAAAGGATACATTAAAAGAAACAAACATATAGATAGTTGAAATGTGGTTGATATTGATAAGGTGGCAATGGATTAAATGAGATCGATTAATTACTATATATATATACTATTCTCCTTGGCGTGTTTACACGCCACCCTCCAACTTCCACTATAATCAACTAAATCTTAATGAATCAAGAGTGTGATGGGAAACCATAATGAAAGAATTATTTACATGAAAGTCGTTTTACATAAATAATGCTCAGTAAAAACAAATTCACTTTGGTTATTGCTTGGATCACTTACGGGCTTCGTTTAATCACAGAAGGTGAAGATAGCATCCGGAAGTCAGGAATGTCACAAAGACTGATTCTCGTCATCACTAATTCTCTACTCCGGTGCTCCACTCGCGTGGTCCCTCAAGCGTGCGCTACTGCTCTCGCGGGATTTCTGCGTAGTTGGTGTGCTTCATGGCTACCGGGCGTAGCTTGCTCGGAACAACGCCAAGAGGGTGATTGCTGTCCACACCGCAGTAGATAGGCTACCTTGCATACACAGTCGAAGCACATTATTACAATAGAATATAGCATGAATCAATATCTCGATGTTGAGGTACTGAAGCCGTGAGACAACAATTCAGGCAGTGATACGTTTAGCTCGAATAAAATATAAATAAAACATAAATAAATATAGCAATTTAGAAAATGTATGTTTTATACAGCAAATTTTATTCGTAAACTTTCGACAGTCTATCAATTCATTAATCAAAAAATCGCTTCTAACTAAAGTTATATAATTAAGGAGAACGTATAATTATTATGAAATTGCTGTTTTTTCAGAACATAGTTTTGTGGTATTTTAATGCAAATAAAATATATCAATTAGAAAGATAGGCAGGAAAATTCAATTTATTGAAAAAATATTTTTGTTTTTACCGGGATTTGAACCTGGATCTCTTCCTATTCGGGAAAATTCATTAACCGATTACACCACACCTATAATACATAATATTATAACTTGACGATAATTTTTTCAGTTGCAGTTCTTTCGAATTGATATGTATATTATTTCAAATTTAAAAGTTTTACTCGGATAGGAAAGAATCCAGGATTCTGTTAGCAACAGAAATATTTTTTTGGTGCATTGAATTTTCCTGTATATTTTTTTTAATTGATACATTTAATTTGTATTTAAATTACACAATATCGGCGTCAATTCAAAATTATTATTCTTCTTCTCTCCTATTTCAGTACTGAAATATAGTGATTTTTAATTAAATAAGACTCAGTTTGTATTGCACCTCCACAAGTTCCGGTTCTAGGACGCTCTCTCATCTGACTCCGGGCTCTCTCCAGCTAGATGCAACACTACACACTATGTACATACATTCATAGCAGCGGCACTTCCATTTTTCTTTTCGTTGAGTCAAAGAACAAAATTCTACAAAAAATTATTCTGCAGCTAGGGAAATTCAAACTATCACTCCACTGTTAATCAGAAAATTAATGGTTAACGGATTGATATTTGATAATAACGAAGTGAGGCGCGAGATGGTGAATATCTGAGACTCGGTGATACACGGTAGACTAAGAAAAACCTCCAAAGAATGTCACGAGCGCATAATCACCGTAATAGATATTGTCGTCTTAATAAAGGATGTATTGAAGTGCTCAGTATACGAAAATGAAAACTAGTCTCGAAAACTGCGTAATTTATACGTACAGTACGATACAGTATGCTTTCACACAATTTGGAAGAAGTCGTAAAAAGGCGGCCTATCAATAATGATTTATCTTACTTGTAATCTAAGCATGACACTGATTGGTCGACTGTGCCACTGATTAGTTTTATGTTTGTTTACATTAAATGTAATAAAATTAATATGAATATATCTGCGGACAAACATCTAGAATAAAGTTTTGTGAGACTAGTTTTATTGCAAAAATTAATTAAATTAAAAAATAATAATAATAAAATGAGTAAATATTACGTTCTAGGCCGATTTTGTTTGGCCGCCATTTTGGTTTGGAAAAAATATTTGTCAGTATTTGAAGTCGTAAAGAGTAGTTAATTACAATATATTATAAAATATCTATCGTTTCAACAACGTGTTTTTTTTAAACTTTATTACATTACATTATTTTTTTGCCAAACTGCAAAAACAGTTTTACGGCAAGGATTGCCCTTGCCATAGTAATTAAAGTAATTCACCTAGTAAAAGTAAACTAAAATTTTATTTTTTTAAGTGAAATACAACACAGAAACAAATAATTGAAGTCATTAAAACATTTAACTTAAATAATAATAACAATGCTGTAACCATTAATGGTGATCACTATTGCCGAATTGAGTCGATTGAGCTTGCAACACAACAGGTGATGCCACCTCACGCACAGCCCGAGCTACGCTTGTAATTTTGCGAGAAATTTTTCCCGGCCGCATAATGTCAAAAAGGGGTGATATCGACCGGCCTTTTCGATTACTTGATTTGACGGCTTACGACTATTTGAAAGGAAAGATTTACGATCTAGATAAGCCAACAATTCCAATGCTACAGGATAATATTCGAAATGAAATTGCTAAAAATTGTGACGCAAAGTGTGCGAGAATATTATGAAAAATATGGTTAAAAGAACACGCATTTGTGCCGCTGCTAAAAGCGGCCACATGTCATATTTTATACATAATTCTAATAAACCAAATAATTGATAAATAAAAATAAAATAATAATTTTTTGTTACATTTTCTAGTTATTCAAAATGAACATTGGCCTGGAATATAATATTCACCCTGTAGCTCATACTTCCGCAGAACTTAACATCCGATCCGCCCAGTTATCGAATTCTGAAGTCTCTCGTGGGTTGGTGTACTTAATAGTTAATCTCTTGAATAGTTAATAGTGGTATAGTTAACCTTGAACTTAAGAGCGGAGAATCTTATTTAGAACATTCTCATAACACATAAATATTTCACAGCTCTTTCGTGTGGATTAAAATAAAATAAAACCTATTCCCGACTTCCATCGAAGAGATCCTTTACCGAATAAAATTTCCGGTAGATCGTAGTAAAAACAAAATTCAGAATCTGTGTATTATGTGAAAATGTGAAATGGAGCAAACAACGTGCAGAAAAATGAAGAGCCTTTATGTTATGTTTTCTTTGGCCTTACAATAGCAAGCCATAACAGCCCTTTATTATATGATTTGCTTTCTAGGAAAACATGTTTTCTCCCATTTACTCGTGGATCTCTCCTCTTTTCACTGACGGCTCTCATTGTCCGTTTTTTAAAAAACATATTATCTTTTTTTTCTTGTCTAATGTGATTTTAGCAAAACCTTAGGTGAGTTATTCATCCAAAATGTTTGCTCAATGTCGCTAAAATCAACGGTACGAGTAAAAGATTTTGAGTTCAAATTTTCACTAGTTTTTTTGGTGTAAATCTCACTGTACATTACTTCTGCACCCCACTATATAAAGTAATATTCATAAATGAAATCCATTTTTAATAAATGAATGCCCGGCTTTTTGTCTAACGCTTTCTTTATATCCAAATATGAAAAGAAACTGAAAAATTATTTCGGAGAGATACGTAAATTTCTAGTAGGGCGCTAATAGTTTACCTCTACTTTAAATATTCACAATGAAAACCACAACCTTCTCGTTTCACGCCATACTTTGCTGCCTGAATAGATCATTATACAACTATATTTAATTTGGTCATCATTTACACCTGTTTATAAGAAGGTTTTCACCTCTCGAAACTATAGTTGTAATAAAAATAATACTCAATTGTGTGTAGTACTAAGCTTAATTTATTAAAAAGTATAAAAGTAAAAGAAGCTCACTGGACTTGGCCTGATAAAAAGGAATGTCTCCGCTTCTAGTTAAGAAATTATTTCCAAGCTCCGCACCGTTATAACGGCGCAAACAAGACTGTAACGGGCACTTGTTTTATTTCGTTAAACGGCGCAGTCCGCTCTCGGGCCGTTAAACGGAATGTTTTCCTTTCTTCCCGGCAACCGCTGGCCGTTACGTAACGGAATACCGAGTAACGACTCGTTCCAGACTCACAACGTATCCGTTACCATTTAAACGGTGATTTTAAACTTCTTCGACACAAAGAAAAGATTAGTCCATTTTGCAATATTACGAAGAAAACATTACATCATTTTATTGCTAGCGAAACTATGGGGATTACTCCGATTATAATTAAAACGCAGATAAATAATTCAGCATGATACAAAGTACATAACACAACCCAACTTTTTAACTTATCATGCTTTTTCTCCACAGAGATAGAAAAATAAAATAGAATAATAAATAAATTACATAATAATACTAGACGTCTCACTTAAGGATTTATATATATTTCATGTCATTTTTTTTTTGTTAAATTGAGTGGTCAATGTAGTGTAAAGGCAACGCATTTTCTTGGCAAGAGAAAGTTTCATATCAAGTCCGGTAACTAAATATTGTTCAAATAACGTAGTTTGTATTTAAAGTAGTAATAGTATTATGTTTAAATAACATCGAAGCTTTTGCATGTATCTTACCCGTTAACATTCATCACCCTCTTTTAATTACATGTAAATGTTCATTTAGTAAGAAATCTAGAGTTACAACTGCAATTTATTTTTTTAAAGCTGACTATGTAAAAATAAATAATTATTTATCAACGGTTGATTGGAATTTTTCAAACTCAACCGATTATATTAACTCTGTGATTGATTTATTTTACTCTGTTGTTAACAATGCTTTCGAATCATTTGTACTTGTATCCAAATGTACCGTTAGTGACTTTCCTAAATGTTTTAGTAAGGAAATTATTGAGGTCATTCACCACAAAAAAAATTGCTCATAAAAGATATAACTAGGGATACAAATGACTTAATGAAATTTAGTGAACTAAGACTTAGATCAAAAAACATGTTAAAATATGTTATAAAAACTGTATTAGTAATTTTGAACAATTAGCCATCATTTTTAAATTCTCAAATATGCTTAATAATAAGGATACTGGAATTCCCTGTACAATGAAAACATTATAAACGCAGAATAACTGATGACCCTCAAGATATTGTAAATTTTTTTGCCGAATATTTTTCTGAAGTCTATGATACTGGAACCGATTATCCACTGCATAGTGTGAATAATAACATTCAGATTGAATTTAATAATTACACATTTAGCGAGGGTGATATCAAAAATAAGATCAAATCTCTGGATCCAAACAAATCTGTTGGATCAGATAATGTTCCCACAATTTTTCTCATGGAATGTATCTCGGTATTGTCAAGCCCATTAACAAAACTTTTTAAGCTCTCACTGAGAACATTAACTTTTCCTGATTGATGGAAACAGTATTTTGTCAGAACTTTAAGTGATTTATTATTTTTATTTAAAATAGTAAATGGCATACTGGACGCCTTTAATTTAACTGAACTGATTGTATCCCACGTTCCTGCGCGTAGTACGAGGTCGTTGGTACTTTTCTATGTAAATTCATCATTTACTAATTTTTATAGGAATGCACCCACACAAAGACTTCAGAGGCTTGGGAACGATTTTGGTCTTGTAGATATATTCCGATATTCTATGTTTAAGTATAACAGTGATGTTTTTGATGCTGTTCAGTCAAAGATACAACTGATTTTGATACTCAGCCATTCCGTGTCAAACCCAAAATTTATTATTTTTTCTGTCTTGAACTTTTATTTTTTATAGTTTCTTTTACTTATTTTTTCATTTTAATTTTTTCTATTGTATTTATATATATATATATAGTCCATGCTACTTACGTAGATGCTCGTGTGTTTTTTATCTATGCTTTATATCAAACCTATATTTTAAAAGCTCATAAGGGAGTTAATAAATGAATAAATAAATAAAATACTAATTAAATGTATTAATTAGAAAAATACAAACATAAAATCAATTTTATCGACAAGTATTGTTTTTGCTACCAGGATTCGAACCTAGATCTCTTTCTAATCCGGGAAAGGTGCATTAACCGACAATGCTACAGCACACAGTACTTTTGACGATTAATGCACCTTGCCCGGATTGGAAAGAGATCCAGGTTGCAACAGCAATAATATTTTTCGATAAAATTGATTTTATATGTGTATTTATCAAATTAATATATTTAATTAGTAGTTAAAATATCACTTAGGTGGTTTGGTCACATGGAAAGGATGAATGAAAAGAGAATGGTAAGAAAGATATATGACGCAAGTGTTGATGGAACCAGAAATAGAGGACGTCCGCGAAAGACTTGGCGCGACCAGATAAACCAGATAATGGAGGATGGATGAAGCCTCAACAATCGGCGAGCTTGTATGACAAGATGTATGAATGTGGATGAGGCAAGAATTGTGTGTCAGGACAGAAGAGTGTGGCGCTCTATCCTCTCTGCCTACCCCCACGGGGAAACGGCGTGATGGTAAGTAAGTAAGTAAGTAAAATATCACAGACCGTCTGTTCTGAATAATTACTATTTACTAATATTCTCCTTAATAAATACTGTTTAGACAGAAAGATTATTTCTGTACATCTTTCTACTCGATTCATCTATTTTTTTCATAAATATTTTTTATCGGGTGCTCAAATTATGACACGCGATCGCTTGTTTTTATACGAGTAATAATAGTATTAGTTAAGTTACTCAAAAATTCTTATTTTTGTTTGAGTTAAAATAATATTTTGTAATATTCATTTATAAATAAACGTCAAAGGCCTTCTTACAGTCACCAGGCAAAAATAAATACACACTAGAAATAAAGGCAGATTCTCTCGATGTCCAGCGAGTGTATTGAATGGCCACATTCACTGTAGCGCACTAAAAGCAGTAAGTACTTAAATACACATACATATACTTGAGTTCAACAAGATGCGATCTGAACTCTACTGAATTCTACTTGGATTTATTTGGTTTATCTAAAATAAAAAAATAGGTTATAATAACCAAAATTAATTATTAGTGAAGAACAATCAAGATATAATGCATGTTAAAAACATTCGAGAAGTTTTAAAAAAAGAAAATCTTATTTTAACAAAAGCTGATAAAAGTCATACATTAATAGTGATGAATAAAATTGATTATATTTCGAAAACTGAAAATTTCCTCAAAAGTGACCAGTTTAGTATTATGAAAAAAGATCCGACTCAAAAATATCAGATGGATATTAAAAGTGCATTAAAAAATTCCATAAGTGACATATTTACTGATAATACCGTATTATCAGATATAATTTTAATGAATCCTAAGCCTCCAAAACTGCATTCCGTATTAAAGATTCATAAGAGTGATATTCCAATAAGACCTGTGGTTTCGTATTGTAGTGCTCCAACGTTTAAATTATGTTCTTTTATTACTAAAACTATAAACAGACTTAATATTTTTAATCCAAAATATACTATAAAAAATTCGTTGCAATTAGTGGATATGTTAAAGGACATGGATCTTCCCAACAATGTTAAACTTGTTTCTTTTGATATTGTTAATTTGTTTACTAATGTACCTATTAATGAAAGTAAAATTTTAATTTTTGATTTACTAAATTCATCTAATTTACCTAATCATTTGGTAAAAGATCTATGTCGTTTATTAAATCTTTGTATGAACCAAAATTATTTCCAATTCAATAATATAATATATAATCAAACAGAAGGTCTTCCTATGGGAGCACCCACAAGTCCACTAATAGCAGATATTTTTGTAGACGATTTGGAGAAAAAAATTTTTGATTGTGATTCTTCTTTGTTAAATAATGTTTTGTTATGGAAAAGGTATGTGGATGATGTATTGTGTATTTGGTCGGGTTCACAACGTCAACTAACCACATTTCTAAATTTAATTAATTCGTTTAATAAAAAAATACAATTTACATTAGAAATGGAAAATAATTCTACCCTAAATTTTTTGGATCTAACATTGATTAGAAATAATAATAAAATTGAGTTCAAAATTTTTAGAAAACCAACTTTTACAGATACTATCATACACAATGAATCTAATCATCCATTATCACATAAACATTCAGGGTTCCACTCCATGATACATCGTTTAGTCAATATTCCTATGTCAACATCCAATTTTAATATTGAATTGAATACAATTAAAAAAATAGCAGTCAATAATGGGTATAATACATGTTTGATAGACACTATTTTAAAAAATAAATTAAAAGAATATAATAATCAGTTTTTATATAAATCACAGATGAAACATAATGAAAATAATGATAATTGGCGTAGGATTTTATACATAAATAACTTTTCGAAACAAATATCTAAACACCTACCACGAGATATTAGACCAGCATTTTACACAAATAATAGTATAGGAAATTTACTCATAAATTCTAAGGACAAGGATGATAAATTTAACAATTCTGGCGTCTATAAACTTAGTTGTAAGGATTGTGCTGCATTTTATGTTGGTAAAACGGGTAGAAATTTTAATATAAGAGTAAAGGAGCATTTGAGATGTTTGAACAATAGTGGGTTTTCAGAATTTGCTAATCATTTGATAGAAAATAGTCATGGTTTTGATAAAAAATTGGGATTGTCAATTTTGCATATAAACGGTGTAGGTCACAAATTAAATAATTTGGAATCGTTGGAGATAAATAAAGCATGTAAAAGTAATCAGGAAATTCTAAACAGCCAACTAAATTTAACTACGAGTCCTATTCTAAAATTTTTTCCTAAAAATTATTCGACTAAATTTGTATTGAGCAGCAATTTGAGTTAGGTACTAAATTTACTTTTTAAATAATTGTTGTTTTTAAAAATTTAAAAATAGATTCTGGATAAATAGAAAAACAATGCTATATTTTTAGTTAGTTTTGACATATCCTGAAGAAGGAAAAGGTGTTTTCCGAAACCGGTAGATGTTTTTTAAATTCAATTGTGGTTATTAAACTAAGATAATAAATAAAAAATATAAACATTTCATGAAAATCGTAATTATGCGATTATTTCGATTAATTTAAATATTTTATTGATTTCAAATTATACAAGAAATACAAAAAAATTAATTTAATCGAATTTTGAGCGCCAAGACTATTTTTTATTAGATGATTTAGGGCCTAAAGCAAATATATAAATTAATAATTGAACAATTTCGCAAATATTTATTTTCTTCATTCACGATTTTGTAAAAATTTCAAACAATAATGTTTACCGTAACAGTGCAGAATTTGCACATATTTCTTGAACATTTTTGACTCGTAATATAGTCAGGTATCCACCCATAAAATCTTGTGGATTAGGTTTGTTACACGCTGTATATACACATTTCATATTCCTTCACCTTACATATCATATTTAGAAGTAATTCAATTTCTCAAATGCTACTATACCATACCTCAATTACTCCTTACCAAAACAGATGAAGGCTGCTAAGATACGTTTAAAGAATTTAACAATAAATAAATAAAAATAAAAATTTGTAAACCGCAGAACAACTTTACTTAATGCAACAAATACCCAATGGGACAAAATTGTCTAAATAAAAAAGAATGTAATATTATTTGAATACGTTAACTATCGTTCGGGTACTAACATAATGTACATCACGCTTGAAGGCGATCGGTCGACTGGGTTGTGTGTTTGGCGACTGGTGCGACGCCAAGTGGCTCCGATAAACTTACGCGGTGGAGTCAAATGGAACCGTGTGTCACTGCAGTCGCCGTCAGATAACGACGTCACACAGCGTCGTAATGATGCGCGCTTCCTGCACTCTTTAAGATTTTTACAACCTATATAATAGCAACCCGATTGAGGGCAGTACCGGTATCACGGGTATACAGATGTTTTATTACCGGTTGGATAACTTTAATAAACTGTAATTAAATAGATATCCTGAATACCCGCCTTCTCTCTGTTCAAGTTAAAACGTAATATTGTAATGCAGACCTAGATTAGAATTAAATACATTTGTACACACAAATAACAGTACACTACCTCTGTAATGTTTTTTACGATCAAAACTTTCCTTTGCCGGGGGAGTTGAGATGCGGAAGCAGAGTCAAACAGCCGGATGTTTAAAAACAGGAAGTAAAAGAACATGTTTGTTACACCATAAATCAATATGATTGCCGCTAGAGTGAATTTTACGTTCTTCATTATAACTTATTGGAGAAAGTATAAAATTTATTGTCGCTGACAAACTCTGAAATATTTTGCAAGGAGTAGTAATGGGACTTTATAAATAGATTTTTTATCAATGTTTTAAAAACTATCGACCTATTCGAAAATCACTGCAATATCCTGGTACCTTCACTGATGTATGGAACTGAGGCCCGAAGCTGGCAGAAGAGGAACGAAAGTAGACTGAATGCAGTGTAAATGAGATCGCTTGGGCATATATTTGGTAAATCTATTTATAACTGAGTAAAAAATGTAAAAATAAGGAAAGAATGTGAAGCCGATGTTAGTATAATGAGTAAGATTAAGAAAGGATCACTTAACGGCTTTGGTCATATGGAACGGATGAATGAGGAAATAATGTAATGAGGTAAGAACGATTTATGACGTAAGTGTTGATGGCACCAGAAATAGAGGATGTCCGCGGAAGACTTGGCTTGATGAGATAAACCATATAATGGAGGATAGTTATGTTAGAAGCCTCAGAAGAGAAGAAGTTTGAATATAGATGAGGCGAGAATTGTGTGTCGGAACAGAGTGTGGCGCTCTATCCTTTCTGCCTACCCCCGCGGAGAAACGGCGTGATGGTAAGTTAGTTAATTAGTGAGTCAGACTGGAGAATATAAGATGGTGTCATATGAGTGACTTTAATCAGTCACAGTATCATATATGATGGTTATTCGAGGGATAATAATGCGTTGGCATCCTCTCGGTAGCGATATTAATATACTAATAGCCCGAACCTGACCAGAGCGCTCTAGACTTATTCCGAAATGAAAATAAATATTTATATATCTCGGACATTTAAAAACAGGTGTCGCCCCAAGTATTTTTAATAATAATTTAGAGAGTGCTGATTTTGAACAATAAGAGATGTCGCATTATTTTCACTTTTATAAATGCAATGAAGCGCGTGATGTAATAATGTAAGTACATAATTGAAATCATTAGTAATATTGATAGTCGCTAACAAAAATTATATGGTTTTTGGAAAACGCGTCAATCGATGCATGGAATGACGTGTCCCACTTTGGTGAATCGTTTCATTCACCAATTTTTTTAATTTTGATAAAAATGATTAGATTTCGAAAGGAATTTAAAGTGATGCAAGCATCTCGGGAGACAAAGGCAGTAAAAGTCTTACCTCGATTCTGCTGATACAGCATCTGTCGGCGGCGCCTTCAAGTTCGCTAGATATGCTTATTATTGGTGTGTATCGCGGCTAAAGCAACTTCGCCGCATGACCTCACAGATGTCGCTCTCTGTCCGCCTCAGTTTTTTCATTCCACTCTCATTTTATATGTTGTATTTAACACTTTAATATTCCAGTCTTGTATGGGTTGGGTTATCTTATATTTATAAGAATTAAAATATTCAAGATAATCAATATAGTATTATTAAGGAAAACACATTCTTATTGTGAAGTTGTAATTATTCAGAACATAGGTCTGTGATATTTTAAATACTAAATTAATGTATTAATTATAAATATATACATATAAAATCAATTTTGTCGAAAAATATTGTTTTTGCGTCACCGGGATTCGAACCTGGATCTCTATTTCCAATCCGGGGAAATATCACAGACCTATGTTCTGAATAATTACAACTTCACAATAAGAATGTGTTTTCTTTAATAATATATGTTGTATCAATGTGTCCAAAATTTAATAAAAATGAATTGATAATTCTGGCGTCTGCAGTCGGTTTACTCAAAGGTATTTGAGATTCTGTAAAAATAATGTAGATTGCTTTCAAATAATGAAACGACAGGTGTATTAATTTGAAAAATGTAACATATAGGTTCGAAAATTTGTCAAGAAAAATACTGGCGTTATAGCACAAAGGTAGTACACTTCCCATAAATTTCATTTCATATAAATTACTTCAATAATTATTGTTTTACTCAAGTTAAATCAGAATAAAGGAAAAAAAAATTGAAACGGTAATTAACTGATAATATTTTTTTTGAAAGTATTGAAACATTTTCTGCTCAAAATTAAATGAAGAAGAAACCTTCGAAAAATCTTAAAAATTTTCATCGAATAATTATTTGGCGTCATTTTCAGTAAATAGTGACAATCCTAACACGACGAATAATACAGCAACAGCCTGTATAATAGAAGTCGCGAGAAGTTAATCATAATTTAGAAACCGAAATTCTAATTTTATGTTTTTGTCAATGTCACGTATGTGCTTTTGAAAACTTCGCATTCTAGCACTCTTTGGAACTTGTATGTTATCATGAAACGTTCCAAACTTACCTAAAAGGTCTTGAAATTTATGGAATCCAGCGACAAGGGATTTGTTCCTGTAGAGCAACTCTCAGATGATCCGACAGCGTGGTTATTTGACACTGTACAAAGATGCTGGAAACTACAAGATTTAGTTAAAGGTCAACAAGTGGTTTCGTAGAGTTGGTTCACAGTAGAAACTTGGAGCGAAAATGGAAGTATGACATGTTAATAAATTTAGATGTAACATAATGTGCCCAAGTTAATTTTAAACTTAAATTCTCTATCTCTTCTTGTAAACTGCCCAAAAATTCTTACTATGCGTACTGAGGATGATTGCTTTTCTTTTATGTGTTCCTAAAGAATGCGACGCCAAACCGTGAAGCTAAAGAGTTTATTTGTTTTATATGTATTTAATGATCAGGATTCGCGTGGATGTTTATGTAAAGTAAAGGGTAAAAACGGCGACACGCGAGCAAGGAAAGATGCAAAAGCGAGATATATAAAATACTTACTTATTTGTATTTCCCGAAAAACATAGTCAGTAATGACATACCTTGTCAAAATATAATATAAATACATTTACAACCTTTTTTCCGAATAAAATTAGTTCAAAGCAGTAAAAAACATTACTTTTTTGCTAATTAAACATTGTTATCCGTATAAGAAATTTCTGTTTGAGAAAATAAACATAATTTTATTATTTTTCTTTGATCACTTTCATTAAAATTGGAATTATGTAAAAATCATTTACTGAGATAAAATCTTCTGAAATATAAAATTGCAGAACCTTAAATGGTTACCTATTTCAACATTCAAAATAACGACGTGAGCATTCCAAACAAAGCCTTATTAATTATCAACTGTAGTGGAGTTTGCCAGGATGTTTTGTTTGTACACGTATAGCGTATAGTTATGGCAAGATGTTCTCGGTGAGCGAGGGAGAGGGATAATTATTAATGATCAACTGTTTGTAAGGAAATGAGAAAATGTGGTAAACTTTTCAGTTTGCTTTGTTCTCTTCAACAAAACATTAATTATTCATTCGACTGTCAGTCAACGTCACGCCTATCGCCGCCTGCGCCTGGGTGTCTTCCGCCTTCTTTCACCATTTTCTTTTTGTATATATATATATATATATATATATATATATTGTATTATGTATTATGTACGAAAAGAGGAGAGTGGGGTATTTTATCGAATAAGGTACATTTAGTCATGAGACCTGTGACTCTAACCAAACCAGACTACAATTGTTCGGAAAGTGGTTTCTATGGAAACTTTTCTAAGAAACTTTAATTATGCTGCTTTCTTTTCCGATATATAGCTAGAAAATACAAATACCATACGATTGCCATTAGATACACTAACTATAATAAAACATGTAAATTCTCTGAGCTATTCAAGTACCCGATAGATTACACTGGTCAACAATGTTTTGCTTCCTGTAATCTGAGACCAATTTCAAATAGATTTTGATCAGCTGAATCCAAATCTGCTTCCTTTTTCTCTATTACGTCTTGAATAAAAATATCTTAATCTAATATTAAAATTAATATTTTTAATCGTAATTAATTCGTAATCTTAAAATTTTTTACTGCTGTTTTTTTTATTTTAGTGTTTCTCGCTTTCCGCAAGCTTCACGGCGCACTTTCAACCGCTCAAATTCTTCAAAACGGCAAGATTTTCGACTTGCGACATGTCAAACTTTGTACCATCAAAACAAAACTTGCGGGAAGCCTTGCTTTTCTGTTTCCACCTCAATAAAACTGCTGCTGCTGCTCATCTAATGCTTGTGGAGGCTTATGGGGAGCACGCTTTGTCTGCTAGAACATGTCGGGAATGGTTTCAAGCATTCATGGGTCAAAAGCAATGATCAACAAGGTGTCATTTTCTTTGAGCTTCTCAAAGCAGGTGAAACAGTTACAGCAGAGCGCTACAAGGAACAACTAATCAAGTCAAAGGCAGCGATTGAAGAAAAACGACCAGAATATGCAAGCAGACATGAGTCGATTCTTATTCACCATGACAACGCAAGGCCCCATGTGGCTAAAGTGGTCAAAGACCAGCTAAATTCTTTTGGTTGGGAAGTTTTACCTCACCCGCCCTACTCCCCTGACGTCGCCCCATCAGATTACCATCTTTTTCGCTCTATGCAGCATGGTCTATCTGGCGAACTCTTTCGTAGTTACCATGAAGTTCAATTATGGGTAACGAATTGGATTGCTTCAAAAGAAAAGGTTTTTTTTTACAGAGGCATCAGGCTTTTACCTGAAAGATGGGCAAAAGTAATTGAAAAAGAAGGGCAATATTTTTAATAAAACTTTACTTTTAAAAAAAACTTTTTTTCTTTTTTATTATTATAGAAAAACGGCGAGAATTAATTCAACCCCCTAATACATACGATAGAGCTGTTTCTACATATGATAGATACTAAACTTTGTCAAAGCCATGAACAGAACTGGCAATGGTTTTAGGTACCTTTAGAATAAGTGAGACTAAAATTAAAGAGGTCATTTTTGTTGGCCCTTAGATTCGAGAAATCTTAAATGATGAAGAATTTGAGGATAACCTTAACGCCATAGAGCTTCGTACTTGGAAAAAGTTCCAAGTTATATACAAGAATTTTCTACGAAATGAGCGATCTCCTGATTATGCTGAACATGGAGTGTAACACGTCTCTTAAAATCCATTTTCTATTTTCGCACTTAGATTTCTTCCCTCCAAATCTCGGTAATGTCAACGATGAACACGGAGAACGATATCATCGGGACATCAGCGCAATGGAAAAAAGATAGCAAGGAAAATGGAGTCCAAGCAAGCTAGTTGACTATTGCTGGACATTGAGAAGACACAATCGAGGTGCAAGCTATCGAAGAAAGTTACGTGCCAAGCAGTTTGAACATTCTTACAAGGTGCACATTACACTGGACTGTTATGTTGAAAACCGAATAATGAATATATTTGTATCTCAAAAACTATATGTATTAGAAAAAAATGGTTTTGATTTGATTGGAACATATTTTTATCAAGGAAGTTGACAAATCTTTATTTTTTAATGTGTAGGTACTGTTACGCGAACTAAATATACTGAATAGCTAAAAATGAGTAGTCATATTTCAAAAACGGTACGTGATAGAAAAAGAAATTTTGGACCATCAAATTAGTCCAGAACACATATTTTTATCAAGGAAGCAGACAAAAAGTTAAAATTTGTTGGCCAGCGTTATCGAAAGGTTTTATTACGGAGCTTTGTATTGTATAATAAATAGTTATATTAAGTAATTTTATAATACATTAGCACTGGAAATTTAGATTCAAAATATCAAAATTCATGACAGCGAGTGTCGTTTAGAATGGTGCGCTATTTTCACGCAGAAATGCAAATCTGGCTAACAATACAGTCGATTCCATTTAATTGGGATACATCGGGACCAGGAAGTTTGACCCAATTAAGTGGCTTCCCCAATTAACCGAAGCGATGTGTATTGGGCGTCACGCAAAGAGGCATGGAAAGATGTGTATTGGGCGTCACGCAAAGAGGCATGGAAAGATGTGTATTGGGCGTCACGCAAAGAGGCATGGAAAGATGTGTATTGGGCGTCACGCAAAGAGGCATGGAAAGATGCGTATTGGGCGTCACGCAAAGAGGCATGGAAAGATGCATATTGGGCGTCACGCAAAGAGGCATGGAAAGATGTGTATTGGGCATTACACAAAGAGACATGAAAAAATGTGTAATGGGCATTACCAAAGAGACAAAAAAATAAACGAATGCGGAGAAAGCGGACAAAAGTAGTCAATAGAGGACAAAATTGTAGGACTAACGTAGTTATTTAGTACTGTCAAAAAACCAAAAAGCCACTTTAGAGTAAGTTTTGCGACTAACAATAGGAATTCTTGGGAAGACCTTCATCGAGCAGTGTAAAAAATCATTACCAAATCAGTATTTATAAATTGAAATGTAAGGACTGTCCCTCATTTTATATAGGAGAAACGAGCCGTAATTTTAATACTAGGATTAAGGAATATAAAAGACGCTTAAATAATAATACTTTTTTCCGAATTTACCAATCACAATATTGAAAATAAAATAAATAAATGAATTGTTTTTAATTATATTTAGAAAAATCAGTTAATAATGATGATAACGACAATGATAATGAAATTAAATTAATTCTTACTATATTTTCATAGATGAATGTAGCTGAGTTTTGTTACGTATACATTAATTAAAAGTTAGTAAACATTTCACCCATATCCAATAACACTTATCACTACAAAACTTTCATTCCCCGGTAATGAATATTTTCTTGCTGGCTTACAAATCAGAAGCTAGAACATGAAACCAACATTGCGAGCGAGCCTTACTCCGTCCTGTGAAATGAAATACCGACCAGGTTTATCCGGGAATTATCCCGACGCGGAGAAACTTCGACTATTGTTATAACAACGAATTTCAGAAAAACAAATCTGATTCAGGAGCTATGATTTTGAAAGAAAAGAATTCTCATCTGTTTATGGAAAGGTATTCCTACTACCTAAAATGTTCCATATCAATACATTTATTTTAATTACTAAGAACGATATAATAATATTTTTTCACGGACAATAAGCACGAAGTGTGCACTATAATATTATTCACATATTTAATCAGTAATACTATGGAGGTACACACATATCGTAAAAATAAGACTTACGATGAGTGTAGATATTTTTTCTTTAAATCTGAGAACAGACCTATAATTTTCCAAAATTCTCTTAATATGTGTCGTAGAAGTAATTGCGATAAATAGTATTATCTTCGAAATTATTAACAGCCAGTAAATATTGTTAAATATATTTAAAAAATGCACTCACAGAACGTCTAGTCACATAACGAATTCACAGTTCAGTAAAAAGTACCAGCACCAGTAAAAAGTACCAGCACCAGTAAAGCACAAGTAAAAGCACCAGTAAAAAGCCGGTACAAGATCGCCACTATTTTTATAAAGTGAGTTCTCTAAGTTGTTGATCTGCTCAATGACGCGCTTGTGGTCTAGTGGTTACGATACTCGCATAGTGATATGGTGGTCGGGGGTTCGAGCCTCGTTCCAGGAGGCCATCAAGTTAGTCCTATTTTTATAGCATTTAGCGTATCAGAATATTGGTACGACATGTATTCCGTGTACGTATGAATTACGAACTAAGTAAATATCTTCAGTTCCGAGTGGACATTTTTCAAATAGGAAATAAACAAGTTCATTTCTTTTACCAGATATTTAATAATTGTAAAACCGAAATGCTATTTTAGATAGGTATAGATTAGTATTGAAATGATGTTACGTAGATTTTTGGCGCCCGTTCCAGGACCAGTTTTAAACAGTAGTTAAGCAAGAGCATTGAATGGTGGCAATTTTTACAGAGGAAAAAAAGGAAAAATATCACGAAACTTTTTTCTTTTACTGATATTCTTTCATTTATAAGAAGTAAGGGTATTGAAGTGATTATCTAGACACGAACGATCCTTTTGATATTCCATTCGATTCCCTCTATTATATTCATGTATTTATCGTCCTTACGGGTTCATAACTGGCAGGCACATTCTAAATGCCATCGCATTGTACGTGTATTTATGTTATGGGTAGATATTTTAGAAAGAGGACATATTTATTATCTAGAAAACATACAAACATCACAATAACACACAGTTTTTTGATATTTGTGTTATTTCACCTCGCTACGAAAATATTTGTAGGAAAGCCTCAACAAATAAGATCAACCGAATTCTTAGGAAATATTCGGCTAAAAGCAACTGTAAATTTTTGTTCAGGGAGTATATAAAGTTATGGCAAAAAGCTCTTTCCTCAAGCACGTACGGCTGCATTTCATAAACGTAAAAATACATTCGTTTTCTTTATTATATGTTTGAAAATAAAACTAAATAACAAGTAATTTTCAGACCGTGAGGGTGTAATAACGTGAAGTTCCTCTCTTGTTCGTTTTGCATGGGAAATATTCTACAATTGCTCATATTCACTTTAAACGGAGTCGCACAAAGGAATGCATACTGTAAATTCTTAACTACATTTAATACAATACAATACAATAATGGGAGTGAATACAATTTATAATACTTTTATTACTTCTGTTTATATTTTGCTGTTACCATTTCCATCATTTTATAAAATGATGCAATGCAGTTCTAAGCAGGGTGTAGGGTTGTATAATACAAATTAAATCTATCAATTGGACAGACGTATTCATAAAATCAATTTATTCGAAAATATATTTTTGTTGCTACCGCAATTTGAATCTGAATCTTTTCCTATTGGGAGAAATGCATTAACCAATTACACTACACCAATATAGTAAATTGATGACAAATTTTCGAACTTGTAAGTCTTTTATTATTTTCAAAATATCTCTCTGTTCCCGGCAGTTTCCCGAACTCAGTATGACCAATTCATTGGGTATCGACCTTTCGCTGCAAAACTGTCACCTATCACTTCGTCCGTAAAAATATTGAGATGTTTAATAATAAGCCTCTAAAATATTCGAGTCTCAATTGAATATGGTCATTTTTATTGGATTATAGCGTTCTGAAATTTTCTATCGGCTGGTCGCCCATTTTTTAAAATTTCGAGTGGCAGACGATCGAGTATTGTTTTATCAATTTAATGTTGTAATTAAACAATAAAATTGACGGCGTCTTTAGCCAAAGATATATAATGCAACATGACAATTTGTTTTGATATTCATTTTATATTAGTCGATAAAAGAGCAATTGAGCAATGATGTCATTTTGAGTACAATTCAGTGATTGTTAATCAACAAAACTAAAGTACTCTGAAATCTTCGATTCCAAATATTCCTCACAAAACATGTGGCAAGCTTACAGAGATGCACTCCCAGCTCTCTTCTGCCCGCATTGATTGAAGAAAATATTTATTTTTCCGGATACCAACATTCGGTCGAAATAAAAAAAACGAATCGATATATTTCACCCTACCATCAGACTAAATATCGAATAACTTCTGTTCATCCCGATCCCACCCTACCCAGCACATTACCTTCTTCTTCCCGTAGATATTCTCTGCCCTCACTTCTTTTCACACATTTATGTTATAAGGTCATTCAGTTTTATCTATAGAATAACGTATAACACGGTAGATTTAGAATTTATAAAAATATATTACAATTCTTACCGAGCATTTCCTCCAAGATTCACCTTCACCTTATCTTATATATAACTAGCTGAAGTACCCGGCATTACCCGGGCTTTACGCAGAGTGAAAAGGTTTCAATTAGGGGGATGGGGCTAATTCTTTTTCGTAAACAGTAATTTTCCTTTTATTTTGAACGTAAATTGTCCAAAATTTCATCAAAAAGTACCAAAATTCTGCTTTAAGGGGTGGAAAAGGAGGGATGGGGTCAACTGTGTAAAATTTCAACAAGCTCGGAATAAAACCGTAAATTTGAATAAAAACTAAACACACTCACTCACGGACACTCTTCTTTATGTATATAGTTATTCCAATAATGTGTCACGCTTAAAAAAAATTGAAAGGAAATTGATATATTATATATGACTGAAGTGTTATTTTCTTTTGAAATAAACGACTTTGGTGGATACACGACCTGATTGTTCTGAAGTTACATTTTTACAAACAAGTTCATTTCTGTCGGGAGCAATTTGTTAATTAAAACTGCTGGTAGTGCTGCTGAACTGTTATTAAATATTTTTTAAATTATTACATTTTTAATACTAACTATCCTATTTTTTATTTCTCATTTGATGAATTTAAAGTTACATAAAAGTACAATATATTGAAATCTAACTTGACTCGTAATGTTTTAAGAAATCATAAATCATGATCCATCATATTCTGAAAATAACTCCATTATTCAAATACTCAAAAGTACATCTATATTATTTCGAAATATTAGAATATTTCGAAATGAAACCGTCAAATGTCCCTTTAACGGCGTCAAGTTTGGTTTCAATACTATTAAATCGGAATACGTGACAGACACCGCAAACGATTTGCAGTGCCTAATTGAGAATAGAATTGATTAAAAATAAATGCTTTTATTTTATCATAAATTAAAAATTTAGAAATTCCCGATACCGGTATAGGTAATAATAAATCACAATGAGCGTATGAAAATTTATTTAATGCCCTAATGCAGTCAACATACATATATATATATATATATATATATATATATATATATATATATACGTATTTAAATAACATTAAAATGGTTAAGAATTATTTAAAAACTTTATTAAGTGTTTTATAATTTAATTTGATGGAAAAAACCTATTATTTTGGTAGCAATGCACGGAGCGTAGCTTTTAAAGCCAATGAAATCGCTTTACATACATGTCTATGTATTTTGAACCTCTATATTTTTTCTTTGCTTACCATAATATATAAATATCAAGTGTCCATTACTACATCAGCAAACTTATGTTGTAGTATTTGTATAGTTGTTAATTTCAATAAAACAACTTTCTCGGCTAGCAACTACGAACACTTAATATTTCAAAATTTTCGTCATTAACTTGGTGGAAGTCCACGGTAATTTACTTTTTATAAAGTGTTGTGTGAAGTAAACAACCTCGTGTTCCATTTATAATTAGTTAAGTTTTTCAAGAAATTAGAAATATTGTAAAAAGTTTTTTAAAAATTAATTGCATAACACAAATTGTATACTTTTTTAATATGCAATAATTGAAAAAAATCCAAACTAATAATATCCAATGTAAAGATTTCGAGACGGGGCCTAGAGACAGCTTTATTATTTTAAGGACTCAAAGAGATGGCTGGACGTATCTTCTAGGAAGACCTCGAAAGCCTCGAACTGACGGAAAAAATGCGGAAGCGGATATTAGTCGTCCCCCGGGATATTTTTTAAATTACCTATCCGGCATTACTGACCCAATCGCGGTTTCTTATTTCGGCAAACCGCTTCGTTCGCATTCCTATACTCAGATGTTGAAAGCGTTGAAAAAATAATGTTGAGAAATATTTGACAACCCCTTTTCTCGTAGTATTATTATTTATATTATCCTTTTGAGACTTTCATTTAAATATATTTTTTTTTAAACAATATTTTTCTTGAAATATGCTACCAGTAATACAGATACTTAAGGACGTCGTCGAGGGTAACGAACATATTTATGTATTAAGTAGAAAGATATAGGTACATATAAAATCGAAAAATATTTTTATCGGGCTACCGGGATTCGAACCTGAATCTATCTTCTGAATAATTACAACTTCACAATAAGAATGTGTTCTCCTTAATAAAATATGAATACATTAATGATATATACGAAGTTTACTACGGATGAAAATATCTGGATAGACAAAAAAAAAGAAAAATAGAAGAAGAATAAACAGATACACTTGCGCCTATATTCGTCTGGTGGATGAATTTAAATTGTAAAAATATAAGAGTTCTATTTCTGTGAAGTATTTAGTACTTTTATGAGTAATTTTTACTTGATAATTTGCTATTTATTTTTTCATAAAATTTCAAGACTTTTAATAATAATAATAATAATAATAAAAATTTTAAATAGGTATTTTATGTTTTAATAAGATATTTAGAAGATATGTTGAAATAAAATATACCAAAATAATAATGAAAGAAGACAATTAAATGTTTTAAAAATTAACAAATTATATAAAGTACCCCGTTAAAGCACCGTACAGGAGAAAGAGGATAATAAAAGATTTTGTTACGTCGTGCGCTGTCATCAGAGGATGGGATGCCAGCACACCACGCCACCAGCTAGACTCAGTCTGTGGGTCAATAAGGTTTGGTGTCGAAATGCCTATCTCAGATATGTGGGGGAGGTCTCAGACAATAATAACACTAGTTTACAGCACATTATTTACACTTTAATCACTATAAACATGAGAAATTCGACATTATAAGCACGTAGAGGGTTCCAGATCTTCTATAAACAATAAGACTTTCTACCAAAGTTCGCCACTTCCCCAATTGACGAGGAGACACTTTTAAGAATGCCGGTTTCCATGATGCTCGACATATCCATTAGTAGTGGGTCACAGTTGTCTTCCGGATGCCATGCGCTCAGACCAGTATTCCATCTCGCCATCGATGACCTTCAAATGCACGCCATCTTGAGCAGGTCCAAATAGGAATACCTTGACGTGTTTACCATGGCCGCTCGCCTCTAATTTCCACACGAATCCCAGCTAGACGATCCATACAACACGCGGGTGAATCGAGGCCTCATCTTTAGTATTCCACCACGTTTCACAGTCCTTGTTGCGATAAATTCTCCTCCATTTCTCTATCTCCTTCGCCAATACTCTACTTACGGCGGAGCGCCTCTTGGCGTCCGCCACACGCACCGCTCAGCTCGGGCGCTCGCCACGAAGTCCCCCTCTACCTTCCTCCGACCTCTCACTGCACCGGCCGCGCTTGCTCGCGTCGGTAGATGGCGCTCTCGGTCTTGGCGCGTATTTTCAAAATGTCACAATTTGATATGAATGTATGATTGATATGAATAATGAAGTAAATATTTGTCCAAAATCTCGGTGGTGGTCGACCGCACTTACTGTGCTAGTCTACTGTAACTAGTCTCGATATAATCTTGTATACGTATATATACATGTTAGGATGTCCATTGACTGTCTATATATACACTTGGTAGCCTGAGAGAATTTTTTTGCAAACAAGTTAATTTAGAGATATAAATATTGTATAAAAATAATTCATAAGTGAATTTCGTTCGCAACTTGTGTATATAATTGTACTTTTATTTTTCTGTACTTTTTGTATTAACTTTTAATATTGTTTTTCCTTAATTATTAATGGTGCAGCGTTTCATATATAAATAAATACATACATATTCGTAATATATATATATATATATATATATATATATATATATATATATATATATATATATATATATATACGGCGGATAATATAGAGCTATCTGGGGCGATGGAGGGTGAAGTGGGATTTGAGAGGGGCGGGAGTTACTATAAGATAGTATAAGATATTGTATCAAATGTATACTTGATACATTACTGTGCCAATTAACACAATAAATATACGGTTCAAAAAAAAAAAAAATCTTGAATATTTCCTCTGCATTAATTTTTCACTATTTTCTGATGACTACAATCAAATTTGTTCAAGTCAAGTCCAGTAAATAAATGAAAATATGAATGATTTTGCTTCGATCTATTTACCATTTAATTATCTTCCTCGCTTGACTTCAACATGCTCACTGTGTAATTAGCCACCTGTGTCAGTTAATTAAAAGCTGTTTACCTTCAATTTTAGCATAATTAACACCATATGAACACCGTCCGATTGGCCGATGATTCGATAAACACAGCCGATATTGTCAATCCGCTAGTTCTGACGAACGTTTGTCAAAGCAAGATAATCATGTTTAGCCTAAAATCAAATACACATTCGATATACCCGAATGTAAGGTTACAAAATATGTATCAATAACATTTGACATATGTCACATATGTAGATTCTCTACCATTTACCTAAGATAAATCCTCAAATTTTGTAAACGTCTTGCGAGAAGAGACGTTAACTTGGAGAAGCTCGTCACAGTGGGCCACGTCAAGTAACGAAAAGTCAAGAGGAAGAGAAAATCACCCATTCATCGGACCGACCGAGTGAAAGAAACAACAAGTCCCGCATTGGTGATAGCTATCATATCTGAGGAATGCCGTGAAAAGTGTAAGATTATTGTCAAGAGGGTGTAGTTCGTAATGATTACGATCCTCAGTCGTGAGGAATGAATAATACAAATAAAATATGTCATATATATATATTTTTTTGAGTCATTTAAATCCCCCGGCGAGGTAATATGCCAAACTTCGCGTGATATGCCAAGCCGTAAGCGCATGATTGCACGCACTTTTCGACTATGCAGAGACAGAATGTAACACGTTTTTAAATACCATAACATATTTGAATTCATTCTGCCATTTGTGGACGATAGTTTCCGGCTTCTTATAGACATTTTCTGCATTATCGGCAAAAATATGTTTTGTTTTATGTGGAAAAAAATATAATTTCGAAATTCTTTGTAGAAGTTAGAGTAATGTTTGATATTTCCTATAATCTGGCAATAACATCTCTAGCATTCAGATACATCGTTCATCTATTAACCGGAAATACCGTGTCGAAGACTTACCCTCACAAAACGAAATTGCAAATCATTATAAAAATTTGGATTACAGCGCTGGTTAGCGCGTTTACTTCAACTTCGGGCCGTTATTATTTGAATATTTTTAAAGTATTATATAGAAATATTATGTTAGCAACGTAGATGGCGTACGCATTAGATAGCCTACAGGTCTAACGTATCAATAATCATTGGGATTATTTTTTTCAATCCCACAGGCTTTGCTCAGAATATCATAAAAATATCGCCAAAACAAGATAATGCTGAAAACCATTCATAGGGATCTGGTGAATGCTTCCACTGAGGCAAATAGCACCAAATAATTTCGACTGTAGTATTGGCAGTTTGCCCACAAAGTGACTAATGGCTACGACTACTCTGAAAAGAACATGATGACGAAGACTAATAAATCTCTTGAGCTTCCTTTATCAGTCACGCGCGGTGACTTCTAGAGTTATCTAGTTTCGTTGGTTCAAGTAAAATTGAGTGGCCGATGTACACCGTTTTCGTTAGTTCATTGTGAAATACTTCTTTGCTTACCGATGGTCTTCGATTATTTCTTCTTTATTTGTCGTTTCTGTTGAAGGTCGGCCACCAAGTTCTAGTATGCTAATGTAAGTTATATCAGATGACAGGCATTTGAACATGTAGGAAATCATATTTATTATTTTGTAATAATACATGTAATAATAAATATGATTTCCTACAATGATCCAAGACCACAGATTTAGGTGAGATATATCTCAATACCATGTACATGATATAAGATTTTGATCTAGAGATAAACTAGTAGATCACCATGAAATTGATAGGAAGAAACAAAAACTCAACTCTGTATGCACGGCGTTTGTTTGTATAGGAAGATTTGACACGTGCGGACAAACGTCACCTAAAATAAGCATCAAATTAAAAACATTTTTACATTTTAACTACTCCTGGGAAGATTTAAATTCACCTAACTGATGAACGAACCTCAATGGTCAATGGACCTTAATGTGTAAGTACACAGTGAAATGAGACGCGAGACAATCAATCCCCGAGATCCGCTGTGTACGAGATGGAATACGAAAGTCGAGAATTGTCTCCAAAGAATCTCTGTCTCAGAGATTGTTTCGAGACCAATAAATTTTCGAAGAAATCTCATTTGTTAACACTCGGCCACTATAGAGTCCAGATCTTGATACGATAGAGAAGCACTGTATGACTGCCCTGTTTGATTGCCCTCCAAACGGTACTCGCGCTTGTCTTCAATGAAAAAGAGATGCATTTTCTTCAAATAGCTTCTTTTCATATCTATACTTACTCTAATATTAATATGTGGATCCCAGTCTTCTATTATATATATACATTTTATGAAAACCATTAGCCATCTTCGACCACCTTTTCTTCATTTATCTAATATTTTATCCAATACAGGGGGTACCCACCCACTCCCCTTACCTCACCAACCTGGTATCAATTACGTCGTCTAGACTCAAACACGACTCCCACCACCAAAATATCATATTACGCACTGCACAATAATTGAATAAATCCTTCCGAGTAAACAGTTTTTATGTGTGAAACAATACGCCCAGATACACAGTGACATAAAACAGGATTTCACACAACAATACATATTAAAAATACAGCCAAAGTACATTTTTACTTCTTTTATCTGTCCTTTGTAAATACATATATTCTAATGTTTATTTTATTGAGTTTAATCCGCTATTTTTCTTTAACCTTTATGTCTAACCGGAATAAATAAACGAAAATAATTTTGCTAGCCGTAGGATATTAGTTTAACCTCACTGTTTCTTGGCAGTTCACAAGGAGTTCCGATCCAGGGAGGTTCAACGCTTCGGGCATAAAGCAAGTTTTAAGTCCCCCATCCATAATCTCCTCGTCATGAAAACACTCATTTATTTAATGTCCAATGGAAATTGCTTAACATGAAAAATCGCTTTGTATGAAAATATGTTTTGGCCCCTTTAAAATGCTACGCGATATCACATATATATTATTTCTTTTAACAAAAAACAAAAATGTTTAAAGTGAAAATAAGAATAAAATAAAATACCAATCACCACATCGTCACCTGTTCACTATTTATGAGTAACTGATCAAGCTTTCGAGGGCGATATCTGATAATAAACAAGGATGCCGCTTACCGCATATCACCGTTTTAAACATTACCTATATTGTCCATCGTCTACGTCGTCACCGAATCGCTCACTGTTTTATGACTTTGCCTAACTTTCTGTTGATAGGCCGGCATCCATCATTTTTTTAATATATTAATTTTTTAACATGAAAAATTATTTCGGTCTGTTTATCTATTATATTTATCAAACTCCATAACGAGTACTTGACTACAGCTGACCTTAACTGACAATACCACCCTCCAATCCCCTGCTATAATTTTAATAAATTGTAATAATTTAAATAATTGTTTATCTAACATAGGAGGATCATAATTTTTAAATTTCTGACACTAGAGTCTACACCTCTTAGTATAGTACTGTTTAGAACAAAAATATCACATATCCATATTTCAAAGAAAATTAACAATTCACTTCGATGAAATATATCAATTTATCCACAACTTTTACTCACAGAGATTGATGTATAAGAATTTCTGTTAAAATTTTATTAATTAATGAATATTAACGACTATATTAAATTGGGTGAAATGCGATAGAAATCAAAAACCTTTTCAAAAATGTAAAGTTTACACTATTTATATCGTGAATGGGCGAATATATTTAATTACTAATGTATTAATATGAAAGCCCGTGTAGAGTTTGATAAATAAATAAAAACTCGAGAAGTTAGATTTGTAATATTTTACATTCATTTGTTTTAATAATTTTAACCTTAACATAACGTAACTTTTTTTGTAAATTGTCAAATGTTTTAGGTATATTACGAATCAGAAATTAATCATATTTATGTTATTATTTGTATAAAATATACTTCATTTATTATTTAGATTGTCTCTATATTGGCTTCAAATATTCATAATATATGACTAACATTGTAAAATATATTCATCCATGGAACATTATATCATATCCATGAAATTAATGATGACACTTTCTTTGTTTCAGAATATCTCCAGAAGAAAATCAAAAGATTCATTTGACTAAGTGTTTTAATTAAAAATCAAGATTAATAGTGAATTTAACAGGATCGGTATTTTTAGCTAATCGACACTGGTGACTGGGCGAGTGTAATTTTTTTTTCTGTTCTTGTATACGTTTTTCTATTAGATCGGTTGTGACTATAGCGTGAACGCTTTAAGTAATAATACGAAAATGATCCTTAGAAAATGCCAAAAGTTAATTAAAACCTTATTTAATCCGAGATGTAAAATATCTTTGGAATGAATGACTAAAATTAAATGAAGAATAAATGAATAACTAATACTTTAAAATTAATGACAAGGTTTTAAATATTCCATTAAGGCGGTACGGATTATAAAAATTCAAATAATGTCAGTAAAATGGATCCAATAATATTTGACGAGAAAGATGACGTAGACAATTATCAGTATGCGCCGTATTCTGGAATGGACGCATCAAAAGCGACCATGAACGGAGACATCGTCAGGCATAAGCAAGATGAAGGGTCAACTTCTGGCGGGAAACATCAGCAGAATAGCCGTCAGAGGGTAGTCTGCTGCTTCTGCTTCAAAACCACTAAATTAAGAAGAAGGCAGTACATCGTGAGCTTCTTTACGAACCTCGGCATATTTTCCCTCCTCTTGGGTTACACTTTCTTGGGGTCCTTCTTATTCCTCGCCATCGAAGGAGGTAACAATCAAGTGTTAAAGCCTAGGATGCTCCCCGATAAACAATTCACGGAGCAGACGAACGTCGACAGACAATTCAACGGAAGCGTTCAGCAAGAAGACGAGAAGACCCAAGAAGAATCTAAACGGTCTTCGAGATTTTTGGACACGGCCGATAAAGTTCAAAACTATTCGTTCTTGAGTGATGTGAACGCGGAGGCTCGGGCCAGGACCGTGGAAAACATTTGGGAGATAACTGTCTCCCTGAATATCCTGTATCGCGAGAATTGGACGCGTCTCGCGGGTCAGGAAATTTCCAAGTTCCAGGACGAGCTGGTGCAGAGGGTTGCTCAGGAGATGGCCGCGCAGTACGGGGCGGTGTATCAGGAGATGGCGCTGGGAGGCTCTGCCAACCCTTACGGAGAGTTGATATACGGACATGATGAGGGAGAGTGGAGCCTGGCGAAGGCATTTTTCTACTCTCTTACTGTTCTCACTACCATTGGTAAGTATCATATTATAACACTTTATAGATTTTGTCTCTTCGTGATTTTAAATTATCTTTATATATAGCCACATTAGCTTATAATTATTTGATTTATAATATTTTATAATTTATTTATCAGTGTAGAATAAAACTAAATTTAAACCTGAATTTTCCCAAAATTTACACTTGGCGATATTTAATTTAAAAAATTTAATGTCCATGGAAAACTAAATTATTTCATATATTTACTTTATATTATTAATACAAATAATGTGCATTTTGATACAGCAACAAAAATACATATACTTAAATATAATTTAAAATAAAATCAACTTGAGCCATCTCTTAGAATTATTTGGATTTTGTGCGATGGGACTTAGCCTTAGCTGTTAGCTTATATATTTTTTTAAATATAATATTTGGTCAAAATGGCACTAAGAAGATATTTGGATTTCACTGTTCAATTGTCAAGCTTTAAATAACACAAAATTACTATATTTTGGTTAGAATTCTAGAATGGCTCTGCATTAAAATAATGCATGATGTTGCAGACTTAGAAATGTTTATATTGAAACACTACATTTTGAGTCAATTATTTTATTGTCATTATATTTTAATGAACGTTCAATACGTAGCAATAATACTTCATATTTTTAATATTTCATTAAATATTTATATTGTGCTTATTCATTTTAATGTAAATTATTTATTAGATACACTGTTTTAACCACTTTTTAACGAGTTAAATTCAATACACCAACCGGTTTCGGAAAATACGTTTTCCTTCACCAGGATGTGTAATAAACTAACTAAAACCAAATGTCAAACTGTCCAAATGTTTTTAAATTCAATTAAAAAATAATCATTTAAAAATAAATATAGTACCTAATTTAAATTGTTACTATGATGAAAGGTATGGAAAATAACTTAATGATCCACAATTATTGTGAAAAAAATTAGGGTAAGACTTGTGGTTAAATTTAACTGGGTATTTATAATATTTTGGTTAATTTTACATGCTTTGCTTATTTCTAATTATTCTAAATTATTCCATTTAAGACCATCGTCAATTCCAAATTTTTATCATTTTCTATTAAATGATTCGAAAATTCTGAAAAACAACGATTCTTTAAACATATTAAATGCTCTTTGACTCTTATGTTAATATATAAAACAGTGCAATCTTTTCATTTAAGTTTATAAATGCCGGAATTTTTAAATTTATCATCTGTATATTTTGATTAAAGATTTTTAAAGGTTAGAAAGATATTTTAAAGATTTACTAAATCAAAAAATTACTAAAAAAAAATTGTTTTAAATATCAACACAATACTGATATAGTAAGAACGTTATCCAGTTCTAAATGAGAAGTTTCTCATGTTTACATTTATATTCAATAACATTCTAAAATCAACAACATATAACACAGATAACTATGAAGTATAAAATAATGTAAAAATATTCATAGCAAAAGAGAAAGGATTTTAATAAAATATTTCTCTAAACGCAAAAGTATCAATCTGCTGTACCACTGTTGATTTTTCTATGGCCTTTCTGAAGAAGCTTAACATTTCAAGAAGGTAAATAAATGGAGCCCATTTCTGGTTCAAGTAGGTTATTCACACCAAACATAAAAAATGCCGTCGATTTCTCTCAACCGATGGGAACTCATTTATAAGGTGTGCGGTTAAATCTAAACAATGATTCCAGAATAGAAATTTATTTATATATGCCAGTACTTTCTTTACATACTTTTTACGATACGCAGTAACCTATCACCTATCATTACAAAATTATATCTTCCTTAAAGAGATATATTTATAAATGAATTATCATAGTAAAGTGTTTTAAAAAAATTTTTCGTATTTACAAAATTTTATTTATATTGTAATAGAATATAGTACATACATATCTAAAAAGAAATAAAATTAAACAATTACGCAAGCATGGTAAAAGTTTTTAATAAAATAACAATCAATTTGTATAAAATCACGAAATTTATTATACGTCAACCGGTTTCGCTTATCTCAAGCTTCATCAAGACGTACTTAATATATATATATATATATACATAGTTGAATAGAACATCAAGGGAGACAAAATATAAAATTATATGCGAAAGAGAAATACAGAATACATATGCAGATAGACAGAACATTAAGGGAGGGGAAAATACGGTGTCGTGATACTTAATTGATTTTAAAGGAAACATACCTAATATGGGGCTAATGAATAAATTAGTTGGATTAATAAGAATTTTCGTACCACTATTTATTGCCTTTTTTATTTCGAGGGCTTCTAAATTATCCAATCGGAGGCCAATCCCGTTTTTATGGAGGATATGGAGGAGGATATTCTATGGAGGACCCTTGTAGTATTTTTAAAAGAATGATCTTTTGCAATAATATGGTTGGAAAATTCTAAAAAACCATTACTGTTTAAAGATTAAAGATGTTTTTGACACGAATATTGACATTACGAACAGTTTTGCCTGTATAGAATAAGGGGCAGTTATTACAAGTTGATTTACATAATGTATTTAAATAGAATAAGTGATTGTTAATTTACTCAATAAATAATATGTCAAACCACAATGTAATTGCTTTCTACGAAAATATATAAAAAAAGTATTAAAAAAAAACTTATGACTTCGTTTTTACATAAAAATTAAAAACATTTTTTATTTAATAATTTGTAAATATAATATACTCGTACATGTCTAAAAATAGTTACAAATAACATTAAAAAGTAAACAGAGTATTTTTCAGTTGGAAGTAAAAAGGAATTTCACTGAGTACTTTTTTTAGTTAGACATAAAACAAAATTGTATCATCAATTAATAAATTGTAAAATCAATGTAGATTTTCTTAAAATAAGTTTCCGTCAAATTGGTCAGTGTCAAATTTGTCACTACTCGTCGCGTGGGTAATGGCGAGTGAATGTGTTAATGTTAGTTCTTTAATTTTGGTATAAGAATATTGTAGGAGTCGGTCCACCAACAGAGTGTGGCTGGACGTTGCTCACCGACTAGACAGAATAAAGCATGAAATTTACGTGAGTTAGACTCGAGATTTAGGTCATTTCTTTTTTCATCTGCTGGTCATCATCGGAGCAACGTATAATTATGATATTTAAAATATGAAATGTCATGCGTAGGCAAGAAGAGGGTTTTCAGAATGAAAGCGGACTTTCCATACCACAATAAAATATAAAAATTCACGAGTTTGTTGGAAAAAGTCCCTGAGCGTTAATCAAACTTATCTGGTATCACCACGGTCTTCTAGCCCCATCCGAGGAAACAATTAGGTTCCGGGATCCGAGATGAGAACTCAGTATCCCATGCATCACGGTGGCTGGTAAATAGTCATCCATCATATGGCGGCTTTACATCCGGTGAGTTTCCTCAAAATATCGCCCTGGCAATATCGTGCAAATCCCAATGCCAGCCGGAAGATATCCAAATATAGCGAACCAAATGTAGCAATGTTCTCGCAGGCGATTCATCTGCAGGGATTTGGTGCTTCTCGGATCCAATGTGTCCAACAAATTATTTCGCTCATGGCGACAATCACACGTTCGAGTATCGGACATTTTTTAATGATTTTTATAATCAGCGGAGCGGGGGCAATAATGCCCGACCACTGCACTCGGCCGCCAGTCGACGTCTGTTCTCTCGGAGTGAGCGCGAGCGCCCCTTGCGGCAGCATACCGCCTTAAAAAGCGCAGATTTCAATTTTACAATGATACTTACTAAAAAAAATTATTTCATAATTATGACCAGACCGATATTAATTTAATAAATGCGTGACGTTACTTTATAATGTCACAATATACATTTTAAACGTTTTCTGCCTTATCAATCACATCAAAATCGCCCAGACTCCGCATTATTCGGTTTCCACAATTTAATATTTAAGCATTTCCAACCATTATTTGCTTAATACATAAAAAAAATTACGAAAATATTTTTCAGTTCAATAATTAATTCACAATTATGCATCTAAATTGTTAATCTACGCCGGGTTTTTCTGCTAGTTAATAAATAAACGTCATAAGTACAATATTCATGCTAGTAATAAAATCAGTCACTGAATACTCAAGCGTCAGGCTATACAGTAGCCATCATTTGGCACGTCAGTTGAACCAACAAGCCAAAATATTGTATAAAAATAACTAAAACTAAAAATAATCTTGAATAAATATTTTTCTGATCTAAATTATATATTCTATTTGATGCTTGTTGGATTAAAATGAAATCTATATAGAGATCCACAATACGTATAATTCAATTAATTTATTATTTCATTGTTAATTAATGTATATTTCAAAATTTTCCCCATAGTTTAATTAATTATTTATTTCAACTTAGTTTATTTTCAACATAATTAAACTGTTTTTACTATACAAGTTTTATTACATATATTTATTTCATATAAACTTATTGTGAAAGATTTAATTATTAATTAGATACGTGTATTTTTAAATAATGTAATTAATAATTAGTTTTCTTTTTGGATTTTTTTTATTTATCCATATGGAGGTCTGTTTGAGACTGTAGGAAAAATATGAAACATTATAATTAACAATAATCCTTAAAATGAAAATTGTATTTTATAATTTAGGTAAAGTCATGTCAAGGTATTCTAATATTTTTGTGATGGTCGCAGCTGATTCTTTCTCTCTGTTGACGAAGCTCAGTGAGACTGGCATTCAAGAACTAATTACGCAAAATGCTGCTGGAATAAACGATCAAATTATCTTATACAAATAAGTAGAATAATATAATCTAATTAGTGGTTTTATCACAAATTCCGGAAAATTTCAAAGTACTCTCTTCAAACATAACCAGGAAAACTCGAAACCACACTCTATTAAAAAGTTTAAGGATTTTTAGATGTAAAAAATCAATTTTTGGAGTGAAAAAAAAACGATATTTATTTGTATTAGTATATACTCGTATACATATTTATCATATCAAAAAATCCCTTCCAGCACTGGTTGTAAAAATTAGATAGATTTTGCTTGTGTATATTTATTATTAAAGGGAGTTACGAATTTTTAAATATTTTTAAAAACTGCCATTTTTAAAACATTTTACGGGTAAATTTTTCAGTAGCTAACTTGTTACATAGCCAAACACAAGGTTGAATAATTATTTTAACAAAAACACGAGATACCCTTTACCGGGTCGTTCAGCTGTATCGAAATGAGTCCGACCCATTGCATAAAGTATCCAGACAAGGAGGAAGAAGAAATTTCAGTCAATTAAATGTTGTAAATTAAATATAAACATTTATTTTAAATTATCAATATTAAAAATAAGAGTTTTAACAAAATACATTCAATTTTATAACCAATTTGTACAATATACTTGATTTTATAATATTTACTTAAGAGTCCTTTCAGAGTTCTGGTCAGATATTATAGAGAATCAATTTGAAGTTAGAATAGAGGCAAATAGATGTCCATGATATATTATTCATTGTAAAGGACTTGTGCCAACGCGCGATACATATATCCATAGGTTAGAAGTATCTCTTTCTTCTGCCATTGTGAGTGGAGATAATCTAGCTAACTGTCTTGGCGTGGCCTTAAACAAGGCCTGACGGTGGAATCTCGTCCGACGTAGATCCGGAAATTACTGCTTACCCCGTGAATTTATGATTGATTATTGTCGTGGCACTAAGATTCCTCTTACACCTCTTACATTTAACTTATTGATATCAGGACTTGGCTTTATTTGTGATGAGTTCTGCACAGAATGATGAAACACTTTCAAAATCTAATTGTCTATATTTATTAACTCGGGCTGTCTTTTAATTTGACTCCAACTGATCACGGCCGTTCGTAACATATTATTCGGAGCTTAAATTTCCAATAATGAACTGCGATATTAGTAATACAATTATCAGCTATTTGATCGTGAGCCTGAGTGTGAAAACCGAAATACACGTGTCATATTTCGAATCAATCTGACTTTCAGAAAAGTTTGTTTGTTACCACGGTGCTAGATATGGACTGCTGCAAGGCAGCCGACCTCGCGATCTTTCTAGTATAATATCAAGCAGATCTTTTACTAGAAACAGATCCGCGGGTTTTCATTTACACATTCTATTTTAGAAAGAAAAGTCTATATTTAACACTTCGCAGGACACTACGTTCTTTATCTACAGGAAGTACTCCTGTACGCGTATCTAAATATAGAACGGATGCTGGACTTCCTCAAGTAGGTGTAAGACAGTTTTGCGCCGTTTCGTACAAAATGATCGGCGTTCAGATCAAAACGACGCGCGAAAGTCAAAACCTTTATATTCGGGCGCCCTATTTGCTTATTATACACCATCTAGCCCTGATTGTCCGTAACACATACAGAGGCTACTGACTGTAACTGGGATGCTTTTTCTAAAATATATATCCGAGATATCGCTTCGTAACAAAATTATATTTAAAATTACTTCAGAGTTGCAATTCAAAATTGTAAACTAATTTATCTACAAAATTGTTCTGGTAAACTCGTTAACCAGCCAGATCTACCATGCTTTTTTCTCTTTGAAAAAACAAAAACCGCACTTATGAAACAGGAACGGATTTCTTCAATATTGTCCTTGTTGTATATGCACACACCCATGTTATATAAAGTGTGTAACAGACCTAGTCAACAATATTTTATGGTTGAATATCTGACTAAATTACAAGTCGAAAATTTTCAAGGAATATTTGCGAATTCCGCACTGTTACGGCAAATATTGTTTAAATTTTTGATGAAATCATTTTAAGGTTTAAGACTTCGTACTTCGAAATAAATATTTGCAAAATGTATCTATTATTACTCTATATCTTTGCTTCAGGCCCTAAATCATCTCAAAAAATAGTCCGGACGCTTGAAATTCGATGACCTTTAATTTTTTTAAATTAATGTGCAATTTAAAATCAATTAAATATTTTAAATAATTTGAATAATCGCACAATTACGCTTTTTTTTTAATGCTTATATCTCTGACACGGTTGATATTACGCATATGTTCCTTGAACATTTTCGACTCATAATTTGTTCAGATACCCAACCATAAAATATTACGGACTAGGTCTACTTCATTCTGTATATAAATACTTTCATTTTAAGGTACCTAATTTAATGAATATTATTATTTTTAGGATTATGTTAACTTTGATGTTATATACAAGAATAAATAAATGAATATCATTCGCCATTATATAAGAAAGTATGTAAATATAGCAATAAAACTCTTCTGGGGATATATTCAGTTCTTTACAACCAAGCAAGCTTTATTATTCCTAACAAAAAACCCATTGAAGCGAACAACATTAATTAGAGTAAGTCTCTGTCCCTCACAAGGAGCTGAGCATCCCTGGCGGGAGGAAATTCTTCACTTTGGATCCTTTAAGTAATGTGTCGAAAATCCTGCCGTAATATAAAGACCAGGTGGTTTCTGAAGGAAGTTATTGCAGGCATTACCTGCCCCCTAATGGCGACCGCATTTCTTCCGAATTATGGCTGACTTGCCCGCCATTTTGTTACTTGAGTCTTTTGGTATATTCCTATATATAGAAGTAAAGCCTGTATCTGATAGATGAAGAATAAAAGTAGACCAAATGAAGTATAAATAAGGTAACTTAGGCCTAACAATAGAAATGAGATCATGGCGTACATGTACACAAATTAAATAAATAAAAGATATAAAAGAGTTAAGAAAGAAATTAAATGAACACTTCAGAAACACATAATTAGAAAATAAACAATATTATAGAACACTTCAGAAGCACACAAATAGACAATAAATAATTATAGACTACAAATGAATAATTCTCTATATAAAATTATTATAGTGTAACTCCTTCTCTAAGCACAAGAGCTAGTCTCTTTTTGGAGAGGTAAGCGAAAAAAAAACATGTTATTTTAATAACGTAAAATACTTAATTCGTGTTATAAAAAAATTGTAAAAATTTCAAATAAATAAAAATAAAAAAATTTGGAAAATCCATTCTTGAATGAATGAAAATCCACTGAAATCACGTTACGTTACTAATTGCAAACAAATATAAAGTAAATTTAAAGCTGATGTTAGTATATTGAGTAAGATCAAGAAAGGATGGATGAATGTGAAGAGAATGGTAAGAAAGATATATGACGCAAGTGTTGATGGCACCAGAAATAGATGACGTCCGCGGAAGACTTGGCACGACCAGGTAAACCAGATAATGGAGGATAGTTCTGTATGAGAAGATGCATGAATGTGGACGAGGCGAGAATTGTGTGTCAGGACAGAACAGAAGAGTGTGACGCTCTATCCTCTCTGCCTACGTAAGTAAGTAAGTAAGTATAAAGTATGGAAATAAGAGTGATATTAATCAGATGATGGAGAGATGTTAAATGAACAATTTACTGTGTAAAGAATGAAGAAATAAGGAAATAATGTCAAGTTGATCGTAGTATATTGAGTAACATCAAGAAAGGATGGATGAATGTGAAGAGAATGGTAAGAAAGATATATGACGCAAATGTTGATGGCACTATAAATAGAGGACGCGAAAGACTTAGCACGACTAGGTAAACCAGATTTTGGAAGTTGGTCTTGTTAGAAGTCACAATAACGGGCGAGCTTGTATGAGAAGATGTATATGGGTACATATGTGGATACGGCGAGAATTGTGTGTCAGGATAGAAGAGTATAGTGCTCTATCCGCTTCCCCTACCTCCGCGAAAAAACGAGGTGATGGTAAGTAAGTGTATATATATATATATGTAACTAGCATATCTTCAGGGTTAGATCGCACTTTTTGTATATGGTTTTTCTTAGGGAAACCTAGGCCTATGTTTCAGCATGGTAACGCATGCCATTTTCAAGACAACAGTATCTCTGACATATACATATATATGGTTTAATATAAACAATATCAATATTTCCTTTTTTACAATAACTTACTTTGCATATTTGCTCAGTTTAATTTTGAATCTACGTAACTTCTCCTTTCTTATATCACCTGGCATTTCATTTAAAAGTTTCATCGCCTGTACATCACTGATTTCTGAGCCAACTTCTTGAATGGCAGTCTCATTCTATCTCTTCCTCTCTACCATTGATATTTGATTTGATTTATGATAAAATAAAGAATCAATAAATTAAAAGAGAATTGTGAATCTAATCTTAACATAGTGAATAGGATTGAAAAAGGATAACTTGAGTGGTTTAGTCTCGTAAAACGAATGAATTATGAGAGAATGGTTAAAAAAAAGTACGGCGCGGGGATTTAGCGTCAGAAATAGAGGACTTAGCACGACCCGGTAAACCAGATACTGGAAAATTGTCCTGTAAGAATCCTCAATTATCGACGGGCGTGAAAGAGATGTTTTTTTCAATTTCATTACATATATACTTATATATTATATTTACCAAACTGCATAACAGTTTTACGGCAAAGACAGCCCTTCACATATTAATTAAAGAGTTGTTATCAACAAATAGGCAACGAATAATTATGAATGTGTATGTGGCAAGAATTGTGTCAGGACAGAAGTGTGTGGCGCTTCATCCTCTCTGCCTACACCCTCGCGGGAAAACGTCATGATAGTAAGTTTAGTAAGTTAGTTAAATAAGCGGATTAATGGACTATAAATTTAACCGAATTTTATTAGTAACGAAACTAACACTCACGAAAGATGATTTATTTTATATGAAAAAATTAATGGTACAGATAATGCTCAAGAATTAAGAGAATCAGATTAAAAACGTAGACATTTTAAAACATTTTTTTCTTCGATAACTTAAATCGCATGATTGCAATAAGGCTGTGAAAAATTCAAATTTTTTATTCATAAAAGGCTTCTTCGATAGCTTTGAAGCTTTTATATTATTTTTATGGTCCAGTGAAGAGTGATTGATATAAAAGACTTTGCATTTTGTGAAAATCTGTGTGGAATATCATTAAGATTTAAAGTGAGGTTTTGAATAATATTTTTAAAAGAATCAATATCACTTAGACTGCACGATTTATAATGGTAATTGAATAAACTTGTACGAAGTCATAACTAATGGAAATCATAAATAGGAATACTGTTTAAATTTGAAAACTGGATTTGAACGTTTGAAAACTAATTCTGAACGTTTTTTTTTGTTGATATTTTTTTTACATAATGTAGAACATTAATTATGAAAGTAACTACTTAATTACCATCAAATATATCATATAAATTATCAGTTACGTTAATATAAAAATGGATAAATATATCTGATGGGTGAGGCTGCACAAATGCTACATCTCAATCCCTAGATTTCGCGTCCACAAATTTTAAAACCCCGGGTATGCCAATGGCACTTTGCAAAAATATAATTTCAACTGAGCATGTTTAATAATTAATATTGGTGAAGGTGAAAATGATTATCTGCTCGATGGTACAATTTCCAAGCGAGAATATTATTCTGCTTTATGTCTGTTGGGGGCACACTGAATAAAACACAGTAACGAATGGGTACTCTAAAAATAAGTACAGGGGATTCGAGAAATATCTTCTGTAATATTAAAATAAGAACATTTTAAATATTAAGGCAATTTAAATAAGGCTTTTCCACATTAAGGTTTACTTTGATAAGAGATATCGAGAGGGATTTGCTTTTGTGCGTCAATCGGAAAATTATTTTGAATCAAGCTTTTTTTGTACTAACAAAGTACTAACAATTAACAATATTTATTACTAGTGCTTAAAACTCGTGCCGCGAAAGACTTGCACAGAATGATGTCTATGGAAAAATGTAATACAATATTACACATCAGCACCCCAGAGTAAAACTGTGTAAAGTCCATTTTTTTTAATGATATTATCTCCAATTTTTTCTAGAAGTTAGTTTGTTTTTCGTTGGGGTAAACTAATTTAAAAAATATTAATAAAATAAATAACTATTATTTAAGTAAAAATGATCCTTGGTCAGATGACAATGATTTTTTGCATGGGAACTTTTAAATGGCTCTACTGTAAAATTTTATTTTTGTAACTTACCACAGTTTACCTCTGAGTTTTATATTTGGAACTGGTGTCTCTTCTAAATTAGATCGTATTTTTCGTAGATAGTTTATTTGAAGAAACTTAGGCTGATGTTTTAGCACGGTAATGCGTACCATTGTTAAGGCTTTGCCTTAAAAGTTACGATATAACCGTAATTATTTGCGTGAGATATAAATCTCCCTCAGTTGAGTTGATGTATTTGACGCTAACCCATTATTAATCAACTCCATAACTTTCGTCATATTTAACCGAACCTAAATTAGAAGACACCAGATTCACATACTAGTTTATACGAGGCACGTTTTTTAAGTGAATACCGTTTTTTTTGCTTTCCTCGGACGCTACACACCTTAAACTACTTCTCAACATGGTCGCAACCATTATTAAGGCACTTGTCATAACGGAGCACCAATTTTTGTATACCTTTGTCATAGAACTACGCCGCCTGGGATGAAACCCATGACTGTACTCTGTCATTGAGTTCATCGTCATCAAGAAGCTTGCCACCGAAGAACCGCTTCAGATGACGGAAAAGATGGAAATTGCTTGGCGCCAAAACAGGACTGTGGGGGGATTCTGCCATTGTTCCCGATCAAATGATGCGACGAGGTCCTAGGTTTGATGACCTGTGTAGGGTCGGGCATTGTCATGGAGCAAGATGGATTCCACGGGAGAGCACTCTATGCCTTTTGTTCTGAATCGCAAGACGGAGATTTTGTAGCGTAGAACAATTGCCATCTCTGTTAATTGTTGCATTCCGAAGCGAGAATTCAACGAGCCACACGCCTTCTGGGTAGAAATGTTTCGTGCATTCAATAAACGAATCACGGACCGTATTTCACAGCCGGCGGGTTAATCTATTGTCTTGAACATTTCAACCACTCAATACAAGATGATCACACTATGTGAGTGTCTCTAACGTTGTACGTGGTGAGTCAACAGATGAAGGAAACCATTGCGCGTGCGCAACATTGCAACTGCTGCGTTACACCGGGAATAAATATATATGTGTGTAATAACAATAATATAAGCCTATCTCTGTTATATTACATTATATATCTTCCCAAAATAAAACATTATAACGGTTTTTAAAAAATTTATTTAAAGAAATGTTTGAAAAAGGAATTCTTTTGATATACACTTGGGAATTCTTTTTATTAATACAGATAAAATAAATATGAATGTTTTCAAAAATCATATGTAGAGTTTTCTGTCGTGTGTATCCGACCTCTCTGTTCGAAGTTTCGGATCCTATTGCAGGTGCCAAAATTATTTTGAAAATTGTCGATAACTTTTTTATGACCTTGAAGTCAAGGTTGAGAGAATTAATAGTATTATCGAAAATCTTTGCATTTCGTATCACATCGTGTTTTTATCGTGAAAATTTTCTCAATGCATACAAATTACCCACAAATCAATCGATTTCGACAGAAAACCATTAAACTTTAAAACGGTTTAATTTAATTCCAAATCTCTTAAATCCTATCTCCATCCCTGTCTTCCCTTGAGATTTCGAGTGAGCCTCCGTAGAGTAATCTCCTCCCTATAGTAAGGGGGTAGCGTCTAGCAGCCGTCCGCACATCTGCGGCCGATAAAAACGATTTTATATTCGTGGCGACCCCATACTTCCAGCCATTTTCTATTCTTACTAAATTGCAGCGATGAAATTCACATTTTATCCAAAGGCTCCATTTTGGAAATATTGACTGCCATTTTATGAAAGGGAAAGAGTAGTCGACAAAATAACTAGGTATTTACTATCATTATAAAACAATTGCAAATTCATTGTTCAATTAATATAAAATTCATTTATTTTTGGACACTTTTTTTTATATTGTGAGGGAAATCAACATAGTGAACAAAAATAACGTAACAGAAGATTGCCCGTTGGCATTGAGACCCACGTAAGATTGGAGCTCAACAAAATAATATTTAGTCCTAGAATACATTATGTATCGATGTTTTTACAAGTGTCGATACCTTTTCCATTACTAATATGGACTAATTTTTTTTTAATCCATCACAGCAAAAAATGTTATTTTTAAAATCAGAATATCATTTCTCAAAACACAAAAAACACGTATTGATGTATGCAGCAGTACCTTCGGGTGACGTATCTGGTTGGGAACCATCGCCGTGAAATGAACCAATTTAATTCGCATTAAAATACTACATATTTTAATATTGCAAAATGTGTTTTCATTCAATATTAATTACTAACGCATTAATAATCAACAATCTTAAGATTTAAAAATCTTATTTCAACTATGAATACGTAGAACAATAGCTTTTTATGTTTCGAGGGGAAGTAAGGGTTTTTACCCCCTTACCCTCAATATCGCCCAATACACCATATTAATAGATAAATTATATCGATTTTCGGTGACTAATCATTTTATTGTATGCAAAAAATTGGCTAAAGCGAGATTAAAGCGTGTGAATAAAAATAATCTGAACATGTTTAATATTTTACTTTATTTATTTTTGATCAATTAAAATTATGTTTTCATGTATATTTCTATAGTAAACGAAAGTACAAAATTAAAACCGCTTATTTTTTTAAATTCTGATAGCTAGATCAATGTTTTAAGCGATGTAAGATTTTATGATCACACCCGCCACTTATTCTAGTATGATATTTTGATTAATAATAAACAACCAACTAATTTGCTTTCCAATAATTTTACACTGTATGCCGCCGGGTAATACAAATATATTTTTTAAATATGTTTTTTAATTATGTTTTTGAAATGAAAGGTAATTTCATAATTTATTATAGGTTTACGTATACATATTTTCATTAAAAATGACTAACCAAAATGTATTTTTCACAGTATTAAAAATCATAATAAAGTGTTAAAAATGACAAATTTCTGGTAATGGTATTCGATACGTCAACCGACGAACGATAGCGGGTTTCCGTTTCGTTCCGTTCCGCTCCGTATTACCGTTTCACCCGCGACTCGACCCGACAGATCCTGACGCTCAGAACATATAATGAGTTCCTTTACCACTTCGCTGAACCACAAAGGCACTCCCGACAAGTTTCCCCTATTATTGTTTCTTTTCTTATCTCCTCTATTCTTCCCTCTGTTCCCTGTCCGGAACAACCCTCGCGATGGCACTCCATTCGGGGGTTTCTGTTGTGTTTCTTTTTCATTTGATTGAAATAAAATTTGTGAGATTGGAATCCAATAGACTGGAATAGGTAAAGGAATTCGAGAATTCTTTTATACGTTCTAAATGTCACAGTAATGTTACTTTGTTTTTTCGTTTAGAAACTAAAGTGCTTAACTCGCTTCCGGCCCATAAACGTTACATAACTTCTAGCCAATTTGAATTGACAGATGAAACAGGGAGAGCAAAAAATCGAATAATATTAAAACGTTATCAGTCAAGCATTCGAATCAAATCAAAAATATGGTTTTGATATATTATATTACGAGCAATTCTCTATTAGCTGTAGGACGCGATGTTTAAGTTTTCTTATTTTTTGCCGATGTGCGTACCGGATGCTTAATTTTGACTTAAATTTGAGTTCCCCAAAATAACCACACCCAATAACCTAATTACCCAATATTTGGTATACACCGCTATAAAAAGACGTGCCGTCGAGCGCATCCCAACAGATCCTGATCCGATTTTATTTTATATTTACCCACATAAAAATGAAATGCACACACGCATTTTTTTAAAAATTAGGGCTGCCACCGAAGCATATAAGATATAAACAAAAATAACAGCGATAATGCAAAATTTGGTTATCAATGCATAATAATATGAGATAGCAAGGATTATTTTCACAAAACTAATCTTAATATTAGGTACTATCTCTATTGAGACCTAGATAGATATCGGCAACCGGTAATCTAATCTGAATACTGTAGCACAGTCAAAACTATGGGAAATAACATCCCCTTTGCGTTAACTACACTGGCTCTGTTTTCCTAAAACAGTAGAATTTAAATTATATTGGTTAATGTAAGCCTCTATACCTTTAAGAGCTCTGCATCCCATACAACTTTACACTGGAAGACGTTAAAGTTTCAGGTCAGCTTCTACTTCAATCGCAGGAAGGTTCGTGGAACCGATTAGCCCAAAAGTGTTGAAACCAACATAACGAGAAGAAATAATTCGTCAGAAATTTTATTAAAAAAATATACCTTTTCATAACACTGAATAAATTTTATTTACAATTTTAAATACTAATACAGAACTGAACGGTTTATGTGTATAAATATATACATACCTTAAGATAAAATTTTTACAAAATGACTCCAAATAAATTATCCAATGTTATTATTATTTACGATAAATTTAATTCCGAATTTAAAACGAATATTTGTAACAAAATATCCAGATTTAACTAGCACACTCATGTACACTATAAATCTATCCGCAGGTTATACAATGACGTAATAATTGGTAATATGACGCGTGTTACACAAGTACCAAATCACTGAGAATCATGTAGAATGCTTACCATCACGTCCTTTCCCCGCCGGGGTAGACAGAGAGGATAGAGCGCCACACTCTTCTGTCCTGACACACAATTCTCGCCTCATCCACATTCATACATCTTCTTATAATAACTCACCGAATACTTACCATAGAAATATTGCCTATTATAATCTCATTTCTGCAAGTTTTGTAGAACAATTAATTAAGTATTTTTAATAATTCAGACCTTCGCTGTAACAATTTATTTTTTAATACATTCAATTTACAAATTATTCAATTTACACCCACTGCAAGGCAGTGGCGGCTCATGATTCACGAAAGTGATAAACATTGTTAAGCAGTTAAATGACCACAATTTTATTCTTTCTTCTTTCTGTTCTTTCTTTATTTTCTTCTCTTTCTTTTCTGTCCTTACATCCTACCTCATACTTATCATGTTTTATTACTCCCTGCTTGTTTATATTCTAATCATGCTTTTTACTTTATTTTTACTTTCACTTTTTTTACTTTACTCTTTTTTTACTTTACTCTTTTTTTACTTTACTCTTTTTTTGTCTAATTATTATTATTATTATTTTTAACTCCATTTATTTAATATGCTGTTACATTAATGTTCTGTATAACTATTTTTCTTACTTCTTACATGTCTTTAGTCTATCAAAATTTGCTCTTTTTGATTTTTCCGTTTTTTACTATTTAATTTGTTTAAATTAGTCTTACCTTACTACCTACTTATGCACATATCAGTTTTCAGAAATATTAAAAACAATAATAAATAGCTAGTGGAACCTAATGGTTATCTATCTCAGAACATGTACTTTATATGTACCTAGTGAGGTAGGAAGCAGCTAACAGGCTTGCATGTAATATTTAATACTTATTGAACTTGCTATTAATTACTTAAATGATTAAAATTGTATTAATTATTTAATAAATGTTTATATTGATTGATTGAAGGAAAGTTATTTTGAACTTGAAGTTTAAAACTGAAAAAATTAAAGCTTGACATTATATGACAAAGCACGCAACAATATTATGTTAAAATATGATTGCAAACATAATAAATTTTACTTTCTCAACGTAATAGCTCGTGGTGCCCGTGGAACAATAGTTATTATAAATATTTTATTTTTTAAATAGCACCTTTAAAATCATTGAACCTCTTGACCAGATTGCTGCATTTTTTATTTCGATTCAGTTTGTTCGTCCAGAGTGTCAGGTGTCGTATTTACGAAATATTTTATAATACGATTCGGAAGCAGTAAGTATACAGATATAATGGCTTAACACTTCAATAAAACATTCCAAAATATAATAGATAACAAATATAATTAGTAATTTAGTAAAATTGAAAAAATGTAATCGTTCTGCGGGTCACAGAACAAGTCGTAATACGTTGTTGTTCAAAATTAATGTACCGAAATACATTATCACAACAATTTAAGCCCATCTTCCATAGACCGCTCCATGAGCACTACTAAGCGTGGTCAGGCTATCTAGAAAAGTGGTTCTTAACCTTTTTTAAATTAATTTTATTATTATAATTACATTTTTTGTATATATTAACGTGGATACAATGTAGGTGTGTATCTTATGAATAAAAAAACACAATTTTTTAAATATTGAAACGTATTCAGATATTTAGAAAATTGATATTATGCAATTTATAAATAATAATTATTGTTGATTTTGATATATTGATCCAGGCAGGTAAAACAAATCTTATTTCATGAACTCTGCCAAGGACAATATTGTAATATATTAATATTATAGTATAATCAAGATAGGTTCTAATCAGAAGGATTTGTAATGATAATAATGATCTGTCTCTATAATTTGAACCATCATCCGTGTTCAAATATTCTGATATTCTTCTTGGCTATAGTGAGTATTGCAAAGAATTGAGACAATGGTATGGCATGAGTAAAACATTCTTACAAATAAATATGCGGTTATAATTTATGAACCAGGTGGAGATTTAAAGTGAAAAATCCAGCTCAGCAGAGGAGCCAGAAGAGGAGGCAGTGAAGCTACTCGTTGTCATCTTCGGAGGACACGCTCCGTAGCTCCAATTACCTCGGTTAACTAGCAGGGTGCGGTGGACGTCGTGTTGCTTATTTGGAGTTGACTCGACATATATCACACTGTGTCCAGCTTACTAAAATTTTTCATGTTCCCAATGGGGCTTTATATATTTTGTTAATTATTTTGAATCCAATAATCAACTGGTTAAAACAATTCTTTGTTACCTATTAAAATAAAACTACTAACGTAAAATAAGTTATTTTCGTTAACCAGTTTAATTAAAATTCACCATCGTGAACTTTTAACTCGGTGGTAACTTCGCAAGATCATTGTTTAGAACTTAGAACATAAACTTGGACCACTTGAGCTTCTATTTATTTAGCTTCACATTCTTGAGAGAATCATAGCATGTACGTTTATAGAATATAGAATATCAATATACGCTTTGGTAAAATTTCATCAAGATTGATTTTTTTAAATATTCCTCCTAATTCACATTAGATGACATGTTTTAAATATTTATCTCTCGTCAACAATTTTTTTTATTTATTTTGATAAAATAATATTTTATTTGTGAAGATACGATTTTTCCTTGAGAATTGAAATAAACCTGATGAAATTTTTAGAAAGATACATAAAAATATTTATCTGTCGAAAAAATATAATCATCACCGAACTATATATTGCCGCTGGATAGCTTTTACAAATTAAGCTATAGTAAATAATAAATAAAATCTTATCATATTCTATCTACTTTGTACAATATCACTATAATTTTTTTTTTTTAAATAGAGATGTGTACACCGAATACATGTCACATCTATATTCTTACTATTTTCAAACTAAGCTAAAGGCTTGTACTATGAAAATAGGACTAACTTCGTGGTGTCCTGGAACGAGACGCGAACTCCCGACCATTAGATCACTAGACCAGCGTCTTAACCACTTCACCAACAAGCTACTAATTGGTAAGTGAATAGATTTTTTGTGTGTTTTTCTAAAGGATTCATCTATTTATTTGAATGTACTCGTTTACCGTACAAAAAAAATTCTAACCTCGTTATTTTGTTATGAATGACTCGTATAATAGATTAGTTCTCGTGCGACTGATTCCAACTGTGTACAGATACTGAGCGGGTGTTCTCTACCATAAAGTCAAAAAAGACCAAAAATCACTATTGTCCTAATTCTTTAGAGCTTATTCATTTACGTACTCAGGTACCACAGCTTGAAAACCGGCGCTCGGTACGGTATTCCAGTACGAAGTCAATCTCATCTTGTTATGCCCATCAAACCGTATTATCTTAATCTGCTACAGCCGGTCTATTCTCCCAGCATCCTTCACGGGTCCGATGGCACACACTAATATTTTATACCAAAAACTGGGCATATCGCGTTTTAAGATCGACTCGTATAAATCCGGGATATCATAAAACTAATGCCAGTTTTTATTCACATATTTTATGGGTTTATCTTCGGCCCCGATCGGTCTTATAAGTGATTCCGATCTATCGTCTAAGATAAAATAAAGGGCTTTTTTAGGGAGAAGTCATAAATGTTTAATGTATTACATTTTCGCGTCCATTAGGCTTATTCAGTCCCTTTATATGTATTTTTATAAAAGGTTTGGTCGAAAAAATTTGTGAATTCTGTCTTCGTTTCATTCTAAATAAGTGTTTTCATTGAGTTATCTAAACTGTCACCCGAAAATACATGAAACGAAGCTGTCGCCAACTATGATGCTGGAAGCCATAACACATCGCCAGGAAGCTGTTTTTTGGAATAGACGTAGCTCAGTCGGGAAGGTTGCGATACATAGACTGTACAACTTTAACTCCCTTTTAACTAAAATAGATTCATTTTTTATTTCTAAAAGATTTCGAAATGGAAGTAAATTATACAAATTTTAAAATAATTTTACATTTTGGAAATCAAAACAATTAGATAATATTAAATGTACACGAACATACCAATATGTAAATATCAAACGTAGCTAAATGCACATATTTAATATAAATTAAAATTATTCAACTGGAAAGATAAAAATATATATTTTCGATAAATCAATTTTTTCTAGTTAATTTATTTCATTTTAATAAAAATACCATAGATCTATGTTTATAAATTACAATTTCACAATAAAAATGTGTTGAAAATATATAAATAAATAATATTTAAAATACTAAATTAATGTATTAATTATAAATATAAACATATAAAATCAATTTTGTCGAAAAATATTATTTTAGCGTCACCGGGATAATATAATATAATTATTTATAATTAATACATTAATTTAGTATTTAAAATATCACAGACCGTCTGTTCTGAATAATTACAACTTCACAATAAGAATGTGTTTTCCTTAATAAATAATATTTAATTTCCAACTGTTATTCATTTTTAATTATTTATTATATATCTGATGTTTTTTTTCCATTTTAACATTGTAAAAACGTTTTATAAACGCGATAAATAGTTTCCATTTAAAAATATAGATATCGTTGTATTGAAGATATTCCAAATATAATAAAATGTATTTAATCCTGGCTTCTGGATTCAAAGATTATCGGAATTCATTGTAATATAAAGTCGATTGCTTTTTAAAATGGAATAAAAGATGTATACAAAAAACTATAAAATATTTGATATATTTATTCTGTCTTTCTTTCTAGTTAATTTCTTTAGTTTTAGATTTACTCAGAATTCTATTTTATTTCTGTAATGATAATTATAGTTCATATTGTGGTCCGTTTCAAGATGTAATCCACCCGGGCACAAAACCATTACTCCTATTTAGGAATTAAATAGTAGTTAGGTCATTTTTTTGTAAGAATTAGAATAATCTCATTTTTAAATGTTGCGTAATATTCCCAAGTCGTATTTCCTTTTATATTTATAGATCTACTTGCAAATTGTTGTTTTCATTTTGATTTTTGTTTAAATAATATAGATGAATATTATATATGTTCTAGGCCGATCTTGTTTTTGAATAACTAAAAAATAAAACAATTTCGTAATTTGATTATCATTTATAGCTTATTACAATTTTCTAAAAATTATGATATTGTCCGAGTAGCCGCCTCTGGCAGCGGCACAAATGCGTGCTCTTTGAACCATATTTTTCGTAACATTCTAGCACACTTCGCATGTTATTTCAGCAATTTCATTTCATTGTCGAAACATTAGATGCTCCATAATAAATTAAATAATAAACTACTCTCTACGACTAGCAAATGCGAACTGACAAATGTCTGCCAAACCAAAATGACGGCCAAACAAAATAGGCCTGAATCATAATATCCTCCCTGTATAATTCTTCAAGTTATCTTCCTAAACAATAAACTTCACAAGAATAATAAAGCTAATCTTGGATGAGTAAGGAATATTGTTTATGGTCAGTCCTTACATATGATAGTGAAGCCTTGACTATAGAATACCAAGTTAACTCAGAATCTCCTGAAGTTTGCTGGGCATCACTAGAAGAGACAAAAAAGAAACACGTGACCAAAGTATAGAATGACATTGTCACTGCTAAAATTGTAAATGGCAAAAATCGAGCCATATTTCAAGATGTAGAGATAGTTGATTGACAAAGAACATTCTTGAAATGTATCCACGAGAAAAAAAACGACCTAAATGACGTCCAAAGTCTCGATAGATTGATGTTATTATCGGAGCTATTTATTGTCATCATCGGCTACTGCAAACCACGGTGGGCGGAAGGCCTCTCCATGACTCTTGTCACTCTCTTCAGACTACTTGATTTCAATATTTCCATATCCATTTTGTCTATGGATACATTTTCCTTTCTCTAGTCTTATCGTATTTTTTGTCTCAAAGATATCCATTTAAGAATAATGAATAATGTTATTGAAATATATAATGTATAAAATATATGTATATGTTTATAACCTAAGAACACATACCACCAAATATATTAACCTGAACTAACCCAAATTTATTGACCCAATATGTTTACTTTAGTGACACCCACGTAATAACTTTGGTACTACTTATGCAATTAAATAGCTCCGCGACTTTTTTTTTAAAATACAACAAGTATAATTTAAGTATAATTTCAAGCGCTGACAATATAATATGTATTAATGTAAAAAATACGTCTTGTTTACACAAAAATTTAATTTTTAAAGAGATTTACTTTTACTATTGCATAAATGTGGCATAAACTATCCGATTTATGTATCCACCAATAATGTGTACAGAATGCCCCTGGTCTCGCAATGAATGTTCCAAGCCCCTCTCGTATATGTACACTTTATTTCATGTCTATTAATTTACCGGTCTGTGTCTAAGAAACATTTATATAAACATGAATTTTGAAGATAAGAAAAATATGTTAATAAAAGTATATTTTCAAGACCAATAACGTACATGCGTAGTATTGTTGACAGCATTATATTTTATTTTATTTCATTTTGTCTCAGCAATATCTAGAAACTTCACAACAATAATTGCAATACTTACAAGTAAATAAAGTAAAAGTAATAGTGTGGTGTTAAATCTAGCAACTAACTTATAATATCGTACACAATACAACTTTCAGAAATTACACAATATTTATCCGCCAATTTCTTCAATAGAATGTAACAACAAGACTAAGAAAACTAAATGTCACATAACGAGTACAAGTAGCAAGTTGATTATATTTTGAACATCAATATTTCAATATCCATGGGTAATAAGTTCCTGAAGTATCTTAATAAATTTTCCAGAACTACGTATAGTGAAATATGCGTATGCAATCAATTTAATAAAATGATTACACATTCGAACAAGATTTTGGCGATGGAAAATATTATTTCAATGGGAAGGTAATCTAAATATTCCAGAGTGTAAGTGCCAACATGCTTATGTACCGACATGTCTGCTTTGATAAGATGGGCAGGGAACAAATAAATAAAAATATAATAATGACTGTATTAAATAATTGAAACACAGTATATCAAATTTCTTCTTCTTCGTCTTACTCATATCAAAGCAGCTGTCTCCAATAGGTGATGCACAAAATCGAACGTTATTTATATGTTCTAATAATTTTATGAAATTACCTTCTGTAGAAATTTTAATTCACGTCACGTAATTTCAAGTCACCTATTTGATGATGTGCAGTAGGATGGGAATAGACCACTAAACGAAATACAAACGAAATACGTTTGACGATTGTACTGCCAATAGCACCATCATAAAGAGGATTGAATAAAGCAAATCCATCTAATGACACATATTCTTTTAATTTTATACACATTTGAAAAAAAAATCACTTTAAATACTAATTAAATATATTAATAATAAAGATATACATATAAAATCAATTTTATCGAAAATACTGTTGTTGCGCTAAAGGGATTCGAACCAGGATCTATTTTCTAATCCGGGAAGATGCATTACCAACTATGCTACAGCGACAGTATTTTTGACGACAAATTTTCAAACCAATATGTTACACTTTTTTCAAATTAATGCATCTATTGTTCCATTATTTGAAAGCCATCTACATTATTTTTACGGAATCTCAAATAAACTGTTGTCAAAAATACAGTTGTTGTAGCATAGTAGCATAGTGTATGCACCTTCCCCGGATTGGAAAAGAGATCCAGGTTCGAATCCCAGTAGCGCAAAATTGATTTTATATGTATATCTTTATAATTAATACTTTTAATTAGTATTTAAAACATCGAATATGTTCTGAATAATTACAACTTCACAATAAGAATTTGTTCTTGATAATAAATTCATTTTACTTGCACATATTAAATAACTGGTTGCTATCAAACTAATGCAATTTTCTTTTGGGAGCCTCTAAAAGATATAATTATAAAAAAAATTAACAATATAAATATTAGTTATTATGTTTTTAATTATTATCCCAATTATATTATTATATTATCAATTAAAAAGGCTTTTAACAGTCAATCAATAATAAATTATAACAAATAATAATGGTTTTTTTTTTTGCCATTTTCAAAAAAAAATTCATCTCAAGGACACTTTACACATGTACTGTTTATAGTCCTATATTATCTTTCTATTTAAAATTGTTATTTGAATTTATGGAAATTATTTTTTGAAAAGGTCCGTTTTTAGTCTTTTCTTAAATAAAGTTTCTGATGCACTGTTTCTTATGACGGAGGGCAAAAAGCACCACGCTTTTAGGCCTGCCACCGCAAATGCCCTTTTCTAAACTTAGACTTCTGGCAGAGGCTGATCAGTTCTTCCTGCGGCTGAAGAAGAGGCTGACTTAGAGTTTGACTTCTTTTATTTAAATTGTCAGGAATACAAACATCTTATGCAGAAGCGCCGTGGTAGTGTCGCTTTGTACATCAACCAGCACAATTTACAGACTACTGTTTCAGCGAACCGGAGCCAATGTAATTCATGCAAAAAAAATGTTATATGAGAGAATTTAGAAACTCCATATATTATCCATGCTGTCGCGTTTAGAATGGATTGTAGCCTATCCAGCTGAAACATTGGCAGGCCAGTATAAATCCTGTTATAATAGTCCACACGTAACACCATAAATACATTTATAAGTATATGGGCTGCCTCAGAAGGAAGATGTCTCCAAATACTATCTGTCTCACATGATAAAAGCGTGCACTGACAGCTGATTTCAGAATATAAGGTGCACGGCTTCCGGAGTCAATGATGTTAAATCACATAAGAGTGCGCGGCGGACTATATCCGTGCGTCGCCGCTACCATAAGTTTGTAACGAGTATATACGTATTACACGGGCATACGCGTAAGCACAATAAAATTATATTTTTAAATATGACTCTAAAAATTTAAAAATATACCAATATTAATTAATTTAAAAAAATATTTAAATGATATTACAAAGTAACTGGTATGTCAATTAAAGATATTTAATAAAAATATATATTTCCTCAAGATTGATATAATACGATAATTTTTTGCCAATATTTGCGCACCGAATCAATTTTACAGCTTCTTTAATAAAAATGTCGAATGCACATCACATCGGTGATTTGTGACATCATACATCTGTATACCTTCTACCTCTACAGGGTGGCTTTTGAGTGACATTTATTTTATTCGCGTTCTAGAATAAAAGATGTACACACATACACACATACTAGTAATTAATAATAATAATAGTAATTAATAAAACTGCAGTAACGCTTTAGTGCTTACATACCGACTATCAATCTGTATTCACGGGGGTAAATAAATTACAGAGTACTCCACACTGGATATAACATAAACCTGCGATGCCAATGTTCGCTTCCTCAAATATTTGCCGTGTTAGAATTCTTTTATTTGGCCATTTCGTATCGATTTATTTCACAATGTACTACTTTATATTTTCAGGACTTTTTTCGTCATCTACAAACAATATTATTGCCGGTGTAACTCCCTTCATCTGCTTCTGTTTCTCGTCAAAATTAATAATTTCTGATTAGAGGCATCAAAATTGTTGTTTTGACTCATGTCCGCCCCGTCCTGATCTACAATTTTAGATCAAAAAAAGTCACCTGACAGATGACTAAATATGTCACACGGAGCACGAAATGTAGTAGGCTAACTCTGTAACCGATAAAAGTCCTCGCTGCAACCCCGCCACAAGTATTATCAAAATCACCTTTATAATGTTCAACCGATTGCCTACAAATAAAAATAGACAAGCTGACGTAACAAGTGACAGGTGTCAGATATCAGACCATAATTGACTGAATCTATGCATTATCCCGCAGATATCACCCAACGGCGGTGCTGCTCTGTATCACTGTTCGCATTTGGGAACCTACTATATCGAGGTCTGTACAAAGTACAGTGCATAGATCTGAAAATGATGCAGTCATTTCGGATCATCCTTGCCACTGGACCGAGCTATGCGGTTGGTACTGTGCAATATCACTTACAACTTAAACAATTCCACGGACAGTCCTCTGCCATGGCCGACCCACTAAGCCGAGCGGCAATGTACTCAGCAGGATTGCTCCTATGCTATCACAAAACCGTCGCTCAGAACTGCGGGTATGCGGGTATGCGGGTAGACGGGTATTCGGTTCGAGAATAGGACTCCTCAGCCACACTCAGACTCACAATTGTAAACCACGGCAGACATCATCCTCATAACGAGGGACCACTGAAGAAGAAGACTATTTTCTATAGAATTAAAGTGTGAGATATATTTTGTGTTTGGGTATTTTTTATAGCATAGTCCGCAGTCCACGTGGGCCGCGTTAGTATATACTAGTTCAGACCGATTCAGCACTACAATAGGTGTACACTACAGCACTACACTAGACAAGCTATATAAATCAAAAAAGTTATCTTACGGGATTACATATTTTTCTAATCGCACAGGTACAAAGCGTCCCGAGATTACTGGTTAAGTTAAGCGGTCCATCTCAGAGTTGACAAGAAATATTATTAATAATAATAATATTATAATGATTTATTAAAACACTTCAACTTTTTTTCACTATTTATTATTTTACGACCATTACCGGTTTCAGCCTGTCACGGCCATCTTCAGGCTGTCTGAAGATGGCCGTGACAAAAAGTTAAAAAGTGTTTCAATAAATCATTAAAACGGAATTTCACCATGAATCAACAGTAGAAAAATTATAAATAATAAAAATAATAGAAATAAATAAATAATTTATCTCTCGAGAACTTTAACTCGAAAGGTAGTATTTTCTGAAAATAATTATTTATTTAAATATTGAAATTATTTTCTGTCCAAAGCGTCATCTTCGAGAATATTTTTGTTTCTTGACCAAACGCCTAAAAAATTATATTGATTTCTTTTAAATGATAGTTGATGAAAGAAGAATTTATTTTATGTTATTTTAAGGGTGGCAATACATCTAAGTTGATTTATTCTTAAAATACTGAATAAAAATTTCACGCTATTATTGTAATGCATTAATTTAGAACGTAAATAAATTGAAAAACGTCGTTTAAGTAAATGTAGATTTTCAATTGAACTATGATACAATAGTTGTGTTTAACAGAATCACATAATATAAAATATTTTTTATCCACTCGTTATTAGGCTTCTTTTTAAAAATGCATCGCAACGATTTAATACAAATTCTTTTTACAAAAAAATACTATTTATAGTATTTGATAAAACCGTGAGTTATGGACTTTTACAAACTCAATACTTCAATCATAGACAAGATCAATAATTTAATTTTAATTAAAAATATAAACCTTGCAGTTTTGTACACATTGCAATACATTTATGTACCAACCCTATTGTTGAGAAATTCGTAAACATCCCATCGGCTGCCTGACCCCCTGGAATCCGTCTCGGGAGATGAAAGTACATCCGGTGATACATCACCATTCGAGTCACGCGGGCAGTAGTTAGTTTCAATTACAACGGACCATCCGTCCTGTGTCTATTTTTCCGTTTCCGGTCGGATCCGGCTCAGCCAGCACGTGTCCGGTACCTCGCCGGAGGGCTTCCAGGCGTGCAAGGTCAATCGGTTCGGATGCAGCCTCATACATCTTCACGGGGAAAAGACGTTTCAAGGTGATCAGGATTGCTTGGATGGATCACTGTTTCCCTCAACCGAGGATTGTGGCTCATATTCCACTAAAGTAGCTGGATACTTTTTGTTTTATTATTACCATTATTCATCTGTATAATATGTACATATAGATTATATAACGAATTGGTTTAAAAGTCCAGATTCTGATCTAAAAAGAAACATCTAGTTAAATATTTTGCCAGAATATCAACTAAAATGTATTAATGTATATGTTTATATGTAATTAAAATTTATTTTATTTAATGTTGAGAAGGAATCGTAGAAGCCTCGAGCCTTTTTATCATCTTTCGTGCGTACCATAGATCTAAGAATAATATGCAAAATTAACATTAATTCGAATCATAATTACTACATAGTTCATACAAATTAATTTTCAAAATCACGGTTTAAATCGTATAAATCACCTTGTATTTTTTTTTATAGCAAGACTACATCGAGGATGAAGATTGAATAATGATAGTAGAAATCGTATAACGTTATAGAAGGGAGATTGGTTTAAACCATATTCTAGAGTCTACACAGTTACACAGAAACAGTTAGTCTAAGCTTATTCATATATTTAGTGTATTATGCACGCTGATGCATATACAATAATTCAATAATTAAATTGTTGGAGTAAATTTTTAAACGTAATGCTTTTTAATATATTGTCTTTGTACATATTTTACCGAAGTTTCATAATTGTAAATTCTATATTCATTATTTTATCGTGAATTATTTATATTATGTATTTATTAATTATATTATTTATTTTTTGTGAACTGATTTATTTTATAATATATTTATTGATTAAATCGTATATTTATCGCTTTTATAAAGTACTTATTACTTTAAGTCTTTTATTAATTATGTATATATATTTATGGAACTGGCATCTCTGCTGGGTTAGACCGCGTTTTTTATAAACGGTTTCTAGAACGATTTCAATTTTTTCCTTTAAACATGAGATAAGTAGGTTATCTTCATTAAAACTCCTTACTTACCTTTTGTTAAAAAACGATTTACCTTCATTACTCGTGGAAATAAAAAAATAATATTTTTTGGATATTGATATCTCAAAGTTTTTTTTGCCAGTCAATGTAACTTTTTAAATAAACAGATTTTATATAATATCTATAAATACCTATAGCAATGCTTATGGCGATGACAATTATTGTATTATTTTGTCAATTCTGCAATATAGATTAGCCAAGATGACAAGAAACTAACGTTGAATCAATTGCAGTCGCAACATTAGGATGAAATATGTCAATGCAAATTTCTTACGCATGCTAAGATCATTATTTACAGTGCACCATAAGAAAAATATTTTTAAAATTTTTATTCCATGCTGGCATTATATAAAAGTTAGGTATTTAAATACAATGAAATAACACACTAGAAATGTTTTTAACATTTAAATGTTTCATTATTAATAACTTTAAATAATAAAATTTGACAACATAGAAAATGCAAAATTTCTCAAATAACTTATATAGGAATGCCACAATAAATCAGTTTCTTGTGTTTATATTGTGTAAACATCGACACTAGATGCTGCATGGAACTTATCAATACATTACAATAATTACGTGCAGCCGATAAGATACAAAGTAAAAATGAAATATTTAAAGATTTACGTAAAAATCATTATTAAAACTTTACTGATACAGATATCGTGTCTTTAATTTTGTTTGGTCTGCATTTCGCAGGACTTTAGCATAAGATAATTCTATTTTTCCAAGTTTACGAATATTCTATGACGCTAAACTTAATTTTACAGTCCACAAGTTAATTTTAATATTCCATTACTGATGAGCCATTGCTGCAATTTTGACCTGGTGTGCGCGAGTCGAGGGACATTCAAATTATGCCCAGTAATAATATGCCCCTAGCAAGATGACGCCATGTGCAAAAAAAGAAACTTTACGTTTCTAGAACTAATAATTGCAAAATACGAATTAAGAACACATACATCACACACAGATGCACGAGAATTTATATTTCAGTTATATTTATTTACTCATTTTACAAGGCAGGTTGATCAAGAATTTCACATTTCTTATACAAGAAACAGAGCTGCCACCCATAGATCGCTCATCTGCCAAAAGTAACGGAACTGCCTCACCGCGCAGGCGCAAACACTGGTGATGCTATACGTCGAGTATGGCACGCACTAAAAATACAAGAGACTGTATCTGTCACAATATATATACATAACCCAGTCAACTCAACTGTGGGAGATTTATATTTCCTGCAAAATATTATGATTTTACCGTACAATGGCACATGTTACCATACCGAAACGTCTGCCTAGATTTTAAAATTTAGGCAGACGTTTCGGTATTTTACAAAAAATGCGATCTAACCTAAAACAGATGCCAGTATCATACGCTATTGCTCACGAAAACCTTGCATCAAACTTTTATTTTATTTTTAATATTTTGAATTTTTTACAAATTTATAATATATAATGTATGAGTTACTTGAAGCTGTTACAAAAGTAAAGTTACAATTTTTTTCTGAATCGCTTGCCTCTCCAAAAAAGAGACTAACTCTTATGCTTGGAGAGGAATATATGTATACATATAGGATATTTTTAATTGTAAATCTTTAAAAAACAATTTTTTTTAATAGTACATTCAAATTTTATTTACATATATTATATTTCGGAAAATTACTTAATTAAGTAATTAACTTATAAATAAGTATTCTACAGAGGCTTATAAAAAAATTATGTATTTAGGGTTCTAAAAGGGTGACGCTTTAGACAGGAAAAAGTTTTTTTTTTTCTACTGGTTAGAGGGAATTTGATTAGTTTTAAACACATGAATTTACATGGCTGTCAATATTTTTGCATAATTAACTTTTGTATGTATAAATAATATAATGAGTATAATAATTCAAAAACTGATTATTTTATCCATAATATTAAGATAGTTGTAGCTCAGTGTGGACATCCAAATGGAAATTAACTCTATCAATCACGTTCCAGAATTTAAGCTTCTGAAATCAATCAAAGTGCAGATGACCTCTTAGGAGTGGGTACCCACTTTTTCAATAACTATTAGAGTTAATAAATCAATCGCTTCAGTATGTGAACTCCATTACTAACGTTAATAAACTGAGGAAAACATATCTGTTTTCTTGTTAGTTAATCTCTACTTTATATCCTTCATTCATTGTTGACTCTTTAACTACTCAGTAAGATGGATAGAATATCACTTAAGCATTAACGAAATGTTTTTACATAGCTCAGCTGTAGATTCGTTCAGATTATCTTTAAAACTTTGACGCTTTTCCGAGTTCAACATCTCCAAATATATATCATCTAGATGCTGGGAATCTTGGTAGATGAAAACGGCTCGATTTAAATAAAATAAACATTTGTAATCTATACGTATGAAATATGTTTGTTTTATGTAAATGCATATCATTGGATTTCTAGAATTTACTTTTGTAAATGAAAGTAGTTTAGATCCCCTACTTACGCAACTAAATCAACGTTACTGACTTTAGTAGAAAAAAAGCGAGACAAAGATAGCAGATGAACCAGTTCAATATCATAAACTGATCAGGGTTGATGAAAGGGTTCCTGTCTCAAAAATTCGTTACTAATAAGCTTAATACACCAGATGCCGCTAGCGATCTTTCGCTTAAAAATATATTTATCTTAAAAATAACTCAATTTAAAGGCGCAATATAAATTGTATCATGTAGGCCAAACAATTGTTTCTCGATTTTTGTATCCAAAAAAAATCAAATCATTTGACAACATCTGAGAATTCCTTTTCAGTCGATTGACCCTTCGTATCCGATGCCGTTTTGTTTCCCGTCTACCCTTAAATATCCACCCTCCCAATCCGCTACTTCATCTGTCCAATCCGCCTTATATATTTGATTTTTCCAGTACCCAAGGTGCCAGTAATAAGATAAGATAAAAAATATGGCAAAAATTTGTTGCCTGGAACACAATTTCAACTTTCTGATGGGACTCGGATGTGTTACAGATACTGTTTCGGTTGCCAGACCAATATTATATATTCAGAGGTTTCATACTCAACATAAGGAACATTATACATACATATAAGTTTAAAATAAATAGTAAAGTTCAATAAAACAACGAGAAATTTCAGTATTTTTTCAGACATTTTTTGACCCTCGACTAAACCGAAGTCTATACTAAAGAAGACAGAGTAATCCGTATAATGTCAATTTTATTCACAACTAGTAAAAAGGCCGATTATTTGTTACTAGGTTTTGGGGCGGTTCAGAGACGCTGCCACGGCCAGTATTTCCTGTTGATAAAATAGAAAATGGATCAGTTGTGTACATTATCTCTCTTGCAAAAGTTCAGTGCATCGGTCGATTCGTTGGGGCAGAACATGTCCCATACATCTCAAACCAATAATTACAACTCAAAATATAATAAGAATAATTTTAAAAACGGCTAGAGATTACCCAACCGAACAAGTTTTTAAAGATTTTCCTGTATTAAATTTACCTTAATAACTGTCAGACTAGGAGTAAAAGTAATGAACATGATAATTTTAAAATGTCAAAATTAAGAATTAGACAGAGACATTGTAACGACACTTTTCTTGGATGTTTTTAAAAAATTGCAAGTACTAGTTTTCCAGGACCTACCTTTGAAGTTGAAGTTGATAGTTGCTAGCTCAGCGGATAGAACACTTCTCTTACGTCTCAAGGTTTGCTCGAGGTCCTACTCAATATATGCTTTTATGGTCATGGTATCGAAATAAAAGGTTTGTGTACATTTAGTACGGAATGACATATATTTAGTTAAAATATTATGAACAGAACAATATAGAGTTGAAATATTGTGGTGGCGAAAAATAAGGTAAAAAGTTTACATAGGAAGATCACATATCGTAATTTAGAAGATACAATATAAGGACTTGGTGTTTCTGCATGTACGGTATTGAGGCCGTCACATCACCCTTGACAAAATTACCATATATCTAAACAGAATAATAATTTTTCTAGTTTCTTGTAGTTGAAGACTAGTATTTATACAAGATTATGCCTGAACATGGGCACTGTGGAGACACCGAACGGATATTAAAATCATACTCGACCGAGCCTAATTATTATAATAAAATATGGCTGGCCTTATCAAGAAATAACGATATGAGATGTTTGTTTAACTAGAGATGGTCGGGTGTGGTTTTATTATGTGGGCAAGTTTGATCAGAACTTGCTTGTTGGTAAGTAACAGTACTTCGGTTTATAAATATTTTTTAATAATAAAATGTTATGGAAATGTAAAGTGACAAATAGTTATAGACAACCAAGATTTAAGATAGAAATGAAATGTATTACAGGACAAATAATATTTGACGAAGTAATTCGAGGTTATTATAATTTCTACGGTGGTCGAGGTTAACTTTACATTGTCAATTGGGTTCAAACGGAGAAAACTGGAGGGATCACTTTTGGCGAGAGCGTGAATGTTCAGAGTATAGATTTCGAAGAGGTGGAGGTTTATGTAAATGCGCAACACTGGAGGGCGCACGGTACCTTAGTTTTAAACGTGGAATATGGTGACGGCGTATCTATTGACACGCGCAGCCTGGAGTCGTCAGATGGGCAGAGGCGATCTCCCTGGATGAAGCTGATGGAATGCGTAGGGGATGATTTCTTGATGGATGCGAGGTCTTTCGGAGCAGTTAGGCGATGGAGAAAGTAGTATAAAATGTATCTAGAATCTAGGTATTAACAGCGGTGTTCGCAAAGAGACGTCACTTCTTGGTACAGCCCAGGTAGTTCACTATTGCATGTGAAATTGTTGATAATATATTACGGCGAAATTCTTATAAGCTTTTGTATATTACAAACACGATAGGTCGAGGTAACTATTTTGGATTTTGGAAAAGTTCACTATGACATCTCGAATAAATTATTATCTCACATAGTTATGAATATTACAAATGTTAAAAAATATTCTCGAGATAGATTGTTTTACCGAGCCTGATACATTTTACAAGAGTGACCGGAAAAGACCGGGAACCGATAATCTTACGGACAGGCCTCTAGGTTGAATAGATGTTGATTTTTTTCTGCTGAGGAGACCAAGTGGGGGTCCTAATAACCATCCTAGCAACGGTGATCAGCAAATTTAGGGAGAGGGAAAGACGAAAATTACAGAACACCTTCGAAATAGAAAAAACTAGGCAGTGGTTTCCACACAGCAGAAACTCGTGACGCGATCATCCTGGCTTTGTTGGAACAGCACGTGTGCTCTTGAATAATCTATTTTTAGATCCTGTGTACGCGCAATTTTAAAGGCATTGTCTGACGAAATTTGCACATAATATTAATATTTGCGCGGAGCCAATTTTGAAGTTATGATTATTATTTTTTATAAATTCTTGATTATTTATATCGTAATGGTGGCATGTTGTACAAGGAATAGATGTTTCTTTTACGAAGATTTAATAATTTAGGATCAAAGAATTTAAAAGACTAGTGCATTGACTGTGGAAAAATAATATATATGACAGCATGCATCATAAATTGCTCCTAAACTGTAACCAACTGCTAATATCAATTAAATTGGCAGCAAATATAAATATTTACAAAAAAGAAGTTATAAAATGGATTAAAAGTCTTCAAAATTATTGAACTATATATTTTACATCTTTTCCTATTTATAATCTAATCAATTTTTAACATTTTTATGTATTTTTAATTTTTATATTGTATTATTATAGATGTACTTACGAGTATTTTTTTAAAATCTTTTTTCATTTGTTGTAAACAGATTCTTACATCTTGTTTATATTGATCTTGTATTATATAAATATTGAAAGCCACCCCCATAATTCAAGATCTTTCTTATTTGGGGGTACATAACTACTATTTTTTTTTTCATTGTCGAATATTAAATAAATAAAATAATAATATATAAATATCCTGTAAGCTTAAATATGAGTGTAAATAAATATTTTAAAAAACTACTCCCATGGAAATACGGAGTTTTCAAATAATGGAATATAGTATTAAAACCTACCCAAACTACTGAGTACACAAAACAACCCCAAAGGCGCTAAAATAAGTACAAAGTCTGTCTGTGCCACTTTAACTATCTTTCCACTACAGAAAAAATCATATATTATATTGGTAGGATGAATATTAATGGAGTAAAGCGTCTTGCAGGTCCACAATCATTAATTTTTTATGTTTTTATTATTACCATTCCTAAAAATTTATTATATTTTATATTTGTTATGTACGTCACCTATTATTCGTTTATATCTGACTATCCATTCATTATTTTTATCATCTGAGTGAGTTCAACTCATCTCAATTATTCATTATTTATATTAAAACCTTTACAAACGTAATTAACTTTTTCATGTACTTAAAGGAGAAATGTTACATTTAAAGATTTTCTTCTGTGAACCTACAAAAACTTTACATATTTTTTCGCAATAAATATGAATAGCTCCGGCAAGAAAATACCATTTCCGTTTGAACAATATCAAATATCACCGGTGTCTTATAGACCATGTTCTGTGTACTGTGTATATCACTCGACGAAGGGTTGTCCAATAAACATTTTAGGGAAGTTTACATCCGTCACAAAGAAATAGAAGGCACACCCTCGATGCTCGATGCCCAGAGGACTTTCCTCAGCTTACTCAAGCGAAAATATATAATTGAAATTATGTTTTTTCAGCATCACGGCTAGGTGAACTTGAACCTTAAATGTTACGCACAAAGAAAGGTTCGTAAATATTCCATAATTATTAATACCGATAATAAAAAATATAGATTTGGTGATACGGTTGGGTTTACGACTATAATATTTCTTAGAATTTGGTTTTTGTACCATATTTTTATTTGTATGTATGGTAGTAATGTTATTTCAGCACCACAGTCAGCTGATTTTAACATAGCAACGAAGAAAGGATCACTTGGTTGGTTTGGTCATATGGAACGTATGAATGAGAAAAGAATGGTAAGAAACATATATGACGCAATTGTTGATGGCACCAGAAATAGAGGATATCCGCGGAAGACTTGGCATGTCACCAGATAAACCAAATGCTGGACGATAGTCTTGGCTCGATAATTGACGCTTGTATGAGAAGATGTATGAATGTGAATGAGGAGAGAATGTGTGTCAGGACAGAAACGTTTGGCGCTCTATCCTCTCTGCCTACACCGTAGGGAAACAGTTAATTAATTAATTAATTCAATCAAAATTTTCCGTTACGAGTTGCCTTACAGAGTTATCTTGAGATCCATTCCGAACATGATCTCGTACTCACAATACGGGAGTAACTCTTCGTAGTTCCATTTGTTAATGAAATATGCACTCCGCCTGTGGTAGCGATGTTTCGGATGCAATTTATAGCTAAAGCTCAAATCATCTGCAATCGGGTCTAGGGTCTACGCTGAGCTCTTTATTTTTCATGCTCATGTCCTCCCATTCCTGTCTTTACCATTCCTTTCGAATGATCGTGGAATTTAATAGTCACCCTCGTGGTTAGACAGACTTAGAAGCTTTGAGGCTAGTTATAATGATATTGAAGGATTCTGAAGAATCTGTTACTCGTTCTCTCTACGTATCACCATTTTCTGTCTGATGGAGCAGACCTATCAATGTTAGACTTGGTAATGATTTATCAAAATACAAACTTTAATACATTACGGGCTTATTATAACAGAATTCCGACTCCCTCGGGAGGTCTTTAATATGAATGCAGCACTATAATGTTAGCGTGGCAGGCTACTGACATCCGAATCTTGCAACGTGCAGTCAGTCTCAGTAAAAAGGGTGTGCCGCACCAAACGTTCACCGCTCGCACTAGGCTACAACCTCAGAAGTGCTCCGAGCCCATTGTTGTAGCAAACCATCATAGCTTTTGTTGCTCGAACAATGTACGCCAGTTAAGAGGCACTTAAGGCTGTATTGTATGAGGAGTTATGAGTATGAATGATAACATCCTGTTTTCTAAATTATAGCGAGACAGTGATAATCAATTTTGATCCCGAATTATTCAACTTTTATTTCAGGGCGAAAAAAATAAATAGGAATTAAATTCAAATTCTAAATAGCATTGTTTTCCTAGAATTAAACTGGACTGAAAGATTCGTATGGATATTTTATAGAAATCTATCAAATCTTAAACTGGCATATGTAACGTGATAAGTAAATTTGTCACTGATGAAATGCAGAATGTTTATTTCGAAAAAATAGAACTGCTTACCTGGGTATTAAACCTGGGACCTATCTGAGAAAAATAGAAACTAAAAATATGTAACTGAATTATAAGAGTTTATTATTAAGTAGCTATGTGACAAAACATTAATACGGGTTAAACCAAGCTCGTTTGAAAAATTAATTTTCACATTAACTAATTTAATCCTCCTCTCTCTTTATTAATCTATTTCACTCTTCGCAAATTTTCTCTATACCTAGTGCCTCAAAGCCGCGGCGTAATGTTTGTAAATGACTATAGCCGAGTAATCGAGTCTGACTCTGTCCGTCTGCAGATGCAGTGCATCCATCATGTTCCCCAGCCTCCGGGTGGATCCAGCTGATGGCCGATTAATTCGCAGATAAGGTTAGCGTTTCCGTCCGATTAATCTCAGTCGCGCGGAACGACTGGCGATCAGAGAATCGCTTCGTATGCCGGAACAGCTCTCCGTTCTATTAATTGATTATTGCAATACACGCCATCATAAATCCTCCGAACGGGTGAACTCGTCTCATTCGTTTTGATCAATATTTCGTTTTAAGGACCTACATTTAAAATGTTATTCCTACTCTTGCGTTTTGTGTAAAAATATTAATCAATTAGGCTAGGACCTTTTTCATTAATACGTTATTATATTGGCTACCTTGCTGACCTATTGTAAATCAGAGCTTGGACGCCACCCGAAACGACACATTACTCACCATCCCACATCATCTTTCATACTAAATTAATAAATTCTTCCAAGAAAATGCTACACGACCTAAATAATAAATTCAAATAAAAAACTCATGGATATATTGAATGTGATCAGGAAAGGGGTTATATGTAAATTTACAGGAAATATTAAGTCATTATAATCAGGATCGGTGATTAGACATTTATATATTTCAAGAGCTTCATTCTCATAGAACATCATAAATATACAATATAAAATTGTAATCTCTTTCTGCGTATCACACGTAGAAAAATTATTTTCAATGAATATTAAAATTTCCTTTGAAATAAGGATATGTAATCTTTTAACTCAGAATGTACATTTTTCAAAACAGTGAACAAAAAGTTAATTTATATTGTCTAAAATTAGAACTGAAATAGTAATACCTATTTCTGATACGAATATTGTGTAGATCATTAATTATCGTATAACACGTATATAATTATTTTTTTTATAAAAACGCTTCAATTCATAATGATCGCTTTTAAAGATAAAATGCCAAACTGTTTTTAACAATGTTTCAACTGAGTATTTGTTGTGTATGATTAATATGAAAGAAAATCAAGCTCAGAAAAGCTGACAGTAATAATAGAACTATATAAATTATGAAAAATCGAACAATATTCCATCCAATCCATGCGCGCTATTTTACCACCGTCAAATAGACTACAGTAAACTGAAACCTCTCCACCAGCTCATATGATGTGTTTTAAAGAAAATGAAATTTAAATAAAGAACATTTTTTTCACCTGAGGGCTCTCTATGGTCGTAATTTAAGTTACCTTTTCTTCATAGTTTAATATGTTACCGAACGGAGAATCCAAAATTTGAATTGGAGTACATAAAAACTTTGATAAATGTATCGTTCTGAATTTCTACTTCATTTTTCGTCGGTACATATTTATTCTTAATAATTTTCATTTTGTATAATTTTAGCAATTTTTCTAAAAGAATCGCTTTGTATATTTTTTCACGTTTTAAGGTAATCCGATCTATTTGTAATAATAATAATAATGTGTTTATTCCAGCGTGATTAGGTTTTATTTTTAACCCGATTCGCCATAGAGATAATACATATTATGTTATACATTAAAGTTATGAAATAAATAATAAAAAGTTCACACAAAATATAAATATTACATATATAACTACTTCAGTCACGGCCATTCACGGTAATGTACATGATTCAAACCTTTCCAAAATATAGTGGAGTTCTACATATATAGTCCTCTCCTGTGTCCATGAAGCTATTCAGCTATGATTTTATATCTTTATTTATGTTATACTGTCATGATAAATTTCCATAATCACAGTCATTTTAATCTTCGGAATAAATAACAAATAGTTTCGGATTTTAAGGAGGTTGTCGAAATGCCCCACGAGTTTTACCAGCTTTGTCTCATGTTGTTAGTCAAATCATTATAAACAATTATTTTTTTTCATTAGATAAATGTTGCCAGACAAGTCCCGTCCAGGATCAAAATTGTATTCATTGTAACAGTGAAAATATGGTACCATCGTCAGCCAATTAACTTCCGGATAAAGATCTCTTCGTGATTCTACGATTCTCTTCGGTCGTTCGCCGACTTCTGCTGCAATAATGGCATGTATCCAGCGAGGCTTTGGGTGACCTCGAGGTCATATTTGTTTAGTGACTATCATTCAGGAATATTCTTTGTTCATCAATTATCTCTGCGTCTTGAAATATGGTCCGTACATTGTTATTTACACTGCAACAAAGATATCTTTCACGTTGATCTGCATTTTAACACACATGTTTATTTTGTTGTCTCCTTTTGTGACATCTGTTGTGTCATGTTGACATTCATATATTGCCTAAATCTTTTGAATTAGCTTAGTATTTAAATTCCAGACTTCCACATGAAAGGAATATGAGAACGCAATGGTTAAAGGCTTTTTAAAATGCTGTTGTGTGTTATTTTCAGAGGATATAATATTTAATCTTTCATATCCACTCCAACTTATATAGTTTTGATATTCTTGTAATTTCCTCCTAAAATCTTCTGTTACCGAAGTGAGACGACTCACCTTAAGTACTCATATAAAGAGGCCAATTCTAAGTTCACACCATCCACCACAATGTTCCTTGATATTTTCATGACTCGGATCTAATGTTAATTTAGAATCCAGCAATTCTGCTTGCACTAGCCAGTCATTTATTTAATTACCTACAAATCTTAACTGAGATATACATACCAGTTATATATTTATTTTATTTTATTACAACTTTATTTTATACATATTACAAAACACTGTTTTTTTTCCAAACTGCACAGCGTTTTATGGTAAGAATTGCCCTTCAATTAAAGAAATGAACATCATAGTAAATTAAAATTTTATCTGTAACATGTTTGACTTTACATTTGAGTGTATTCACTGATGTCTCTTTACTTTCCATAATGTTTAATAATTCTTTATTGATTTTATATAAAATATAGAAACACGTTTTCTAGTTCTCTCACCATACACATTGTTCGCGATCGCGTTTCATGGTTCGTTCCGAGGATCTGGTATAATATCTATGGTGAGATATTTTTCAATTCAAACTTTTAATGTTTATGATTAATTTAATATTTCCGCAAGCACTAGTGTATGGAACTGGCGTCTCTTCTGGGTTAGGTCGCGTTTTTTGTAGATGGTTGTGGTTTCTAGGCCGACGTTTTGGCACGGTAGCACGTGCCATTGTCAAAGCGTTGGCCTCAAAGAATTACGGTACAAAGATACTTTTTCCGAGGAGTCAATTCCTTCGAACTAAAATTTATTCTAAATTAATAATTAGACAAAATACTTTGTTTAAACCACTATTTATTGATCATTCTACACGTTTCGATACCTATGATATCTTCTTCAGGAAACAATGTAGAATAATCAATAAATAGTGGCTTAAACAAAGTATTTTGTCTAATTATTAATATAAAATGAGGCCTCAAAGTAATTTAACAAATATTGAAGAAGTAAAATTTATTCAGCTGTGGGATATTTATCGATTAGATTATTAGATTAGATTTATACCTTCTGCAAAAAAGCTAATTTTTTGAGACATCTTGTTAATGACATGTATATATATTTAATTTAAAGTAAATAATGCATTATTTATTTTAATTTAAGAAGAGACTCCAGTTCCGTACATATTTCGACACCATACAACAAAAAACGAATATTCGTAAATAAAATGTATTTTTTTTATACTTAGTTCCAAATGACCATATGCGTATCTGTCGAGCTGTTATAAATTAACTAAAGATAGGTATTCTATATTTTAATTTTGTACACAACTATTTTAAACTCTTAAATTTCAATAAATAAATTAATTTTGCTAAATCAAATATGATCAATTTGATGAAATATCAAAAAATTTACTAGTTATAATACTTATAGAAATGAAAGTTTAGCAAAAGCTGTAAATCGCTCGCTGTGTAATATAACATTTGTCAGTTCTTCAGTTTTGGCTCGAGTGCTGGTGGAAAAAATAAATTAAACACTATTCGTTACCACTTTTTCATTTCGAGTAATAATTGCTCCCACTTAGTCGAATGCATTCATTTGGTTTCGTACGTATGTAAACAGTGATAAATTAATGTAGAAAATTTTCAATACACGCTTTTGTAATTATCACCTTGTGTAAAACGTTGGAAAATTTATCCATTCTCTCGGCCCGAGGTCCTTTTTGTGTTCGCACATCCTGGAAAGGACGAATGAATAGGAAATTGGGTCATATTTTATAGGACTCTACATCTGCGAGTAGGTACCTGTATTGTGCTACACCGCATTCTTCTCGAACAGTGTTGTAATCCCGGATAGAAAATTGGTAAAATTTTAAATTAAAACATAAAAGTAATAACGCAATCGAATAAAGCCAAAACACCCTTTGCATTGTTTGAACATTGATTTTGCACGCCGAGTTGGAGTATTGTAATTCTGCGCGGCGAGTTAGTTTTTTGTAAATTCACACGGTGAGTCGGTCCATTCTATCCTGATTTATAATTGCTTGTTAGCCGGCGCTCGGCGGGGGAATTTTCCATAACATGAAAACAATCTAACGTTTCATTCAGAATAATGGATGCAAATATTATATTTTTATTTGTTACTTTTGTTTTTTTTTTGCTCAGAGTTGCACATTTTTATCTCAACGCGAATCAGAATCGATAATTCATCTAACTGAAAACTTTGATATATTCAATAGTAATAATGAGAATAATATGTACATATTTAAATTTCTTCTTCTTTTTCTTGATTATTGAATATTGGTTATCACTATTTTATTTATTATCAGCTCAAAAAAGTTTTTAGCATTTTTGAACCATCGCCTTCTTCAGCCAGGATGTCATTCAGGGTGAATGTTATTTTCCAAGCCGAACAAAATTTTAAACGTAACGCGAGCTGTGTGCGAGGTGGCACCGTTCTGTTGAAACCGCGTGTGTTGCAGGTCCGATCGACCCAATTCGGCCACCGAGAAGTATTCCAACATGTGACGATAGCGATCACCGTTAACGGTCGAAGCGTTGCCAGAATTATTTAGATAAAATGTTCAAATAACTTTAATGCGTTGTTGAGATATTAGATGCTCCAAATCAACTACTCTTTATGACTACAAAATGCGAACTAATATTTGCCAAATCAAAATGACGATCAAACAAATCGGCCTGGAACATAATATTGACCCTGTACGTCTTGCGAGGCATCTTTTGCTAGCAATTTTTCTTTAAATAATGAGATGCAGTATTTGATATTTATCTAGATATCTCTGAGATGGATACAATATTGTAGTTTTCCGGTTTTTATTTTTTTTAAGATTTATTTTTCATTTCATCTTAGGGCAGACACGAGAGTAGTGTATGTGTGTGTGTGTGTGTGTGTGTGTGTGTATTGGTTTATCATATTATATCGAAGGTTGAAAATAACATTTTCAATCAAAATCGATAAAGATTACTGATATTTACAGCTATTTAGTTTTAGCCGTTGTAGCGTTGTAACGGACATGATGGTGAAAAGAATTTTCATCACCTTGGAGCTGTAAAGGTATTCAAACGTGTCATAGTAAAGGTTGTTATGAGACCGAAAAGACTGACATGAACTGACCATATAATGAGAAATAAGAGCTCTCGGACTCTTCAAAGTGCCTTCGAGGAACCCCAGCTGTAACTCGACTGCCTGAACTGAGCTTATTACCTAATTTATAATTATGAATATTTTCAGATTATTATGGCCAGTGTCCATGGAATGAGACATGTACACGTGTTAATATTCTGATCTGAAGATTAACTCGGAGATCAGCTTGAGATTGGTAAAAGATAAAATCCAAACCCGCGCTGACGTCGTTCGATTTAACAGCGAGACTCGATAAGTGCGTACATATGTCATCTAGAATCATTTTAAGGCACATCTATTAATTCTGAAATTTAGAAAAACCAGAGGGTATTAAATAATAAACATTTTAACTGCTGCTGGGGAGACTCAAAATCACCCAACTGATAAACGTACATTAATGTACATAAATTTAATGTTTGATGTACAAAATACGTGAAGCGATGTGCGAGACAACGAATTCCTAATACTCGGTATGTACGCGGTTGTATTAAGAAAGCCATGATTTATCTCCAAAGAATCTCATCTCACGAGATCATTGTCTAGAGTCGAAAATTTAATAAAAATGTCATTCATGGATAAAAACCATTAAGTAGTATCTATTAGTGGCAACCGGGCTAGTGAGATATGATATTTTACATTGTTAAACTTAGTTCTTGTTTTGTTTCAACTGATTACCTTACGTAATACAAATTAAATTAATCAACTAGAAAAATATACAGAAAAAATCTTTCTATCGAATAAAATATTTAGTTGCTACCGGGATTCGAACCTGGACCTCTTCCTATCTATCTTATGTATAATATTTGGAAGCTTATGGAATGTTCCTTGTGTAATCATTGAGATCACACATAGTCTATAATTTAAGAATGACCACCAGTGCTGCAGAAATGTATATATCCACAGGAAAAAAAACAACCACGTGCAAGATATATCAACCTTGTACGAATTCTGGGTATGCATTTTACGCATTTCTTTTCCATAAAGGAATACGTAACATTGACTCCTAAAATAACAGTTAGAGTGTAATATTTTCTAATAAATCAGTTTTTTAAATATGTTTTAAAATAAAATAAACATTCGTCGATTTCTTCTCCTTTAAAAAACGTTTTACCCGCCATTAAATTACTTCGGAAGTCGAAACATACAAACTTTTTACCGAATTTCCGCGAACTTTAAAGACGGTCGGCCTTTTCCAATTACAATTTATCTTTAATAAAAGACATTTCAAACTTGTACCGGAGTACTTGTGGATGTGACAACCTTGAGAGAATGTGACCCTTTTTTAAAACCGGAATTTTTCGGAAAATTATCATCACATTATCAATGTTATAAGACAATACTTTGACAATGGATTTGGTGTCGCGGTAACGTACTGACAATTGTATTTTAAACAAATCATTATTTGAACATATGGCAACATGCTCTTTTCCAACGAGGCGTACGATCGGCTACCCGTATATGAATCTTTCTTCGTCATCCTTAGAGGGAGACACTTCTGTATCATGTCGGTACTCACTATCAAATAATGGAGTCACAGTACACCGCCGATAACCGAGAAAACTTAACAGCAACAGATACTAATTTAGTCCATTTGTATTAATATTACAACTTGTGCTTTATTTATAATAAAAATTGTAACAGTTATTATAATAAAATATATTTTACTTGTGCAATAATATAATGTTTATAGTTTATTGATTGAAAGATGTACCGGAACAAATAAATAAGATGGAACAGGAACCTATTTTAAATAAGTCCACAAACGTCCACAATATTTGGACTATGATGAAACCATATGTTAAATTATGCAGCTCCAAAATTATACAGTGTTTCACCGATATAGTTGAGGAATAATTTAGAAAAAGTTACTTCAAAAAATAATGTTAAAAATAGATCCTTGACATGTACAATATCGTTCAATGCCTGTTTACCAGTCAACCAATAAATTGTCATCAGAGAGGGCTGGATATTTTTGTCATAACTTTATAAAAATATGAATAGGTGGCTGACGTAACAAATGGAATAGAAAAAATGTAAACTTTCAGTGCTTTTAATGAATTTTGAGGAATATTTAATACTTTTCTAATATTTTGCTTTGAAATTTGCTTTAAAGTTGTTATTTAGATAAATTTATTTTACTATAAGCCCGCAACTTTCTATTGCCGGTAGAGAGCTTTAATTTTATTTAAATAGTGATATCGATTGGAATTTGTGACCTGTACAATGCAATAGAAATTTACTTTGTCGACCTTAACATAATCATAATTTATTAGTGTCGGTAGCGAACGGCGCGTGCGGTGGTTTGTTTGTTAAATGCCACAAAATTGGAATATTAACAATCCTGAATACGTGGAAGCAGCTTATGAATATTTATTTTCATTTCCTGACGAAGAAATGCTATCTGATGAAGAAGGTGTTGAGGAATTGGCACTATTGAACTTACCAAATGTATCAACGGAGCACATCCAGCCGTTAAGTAAATTCTCGATATATGAAGATATACCCCAACCATTACCGATTATTGAAGAAAATTATCACTTTCAATATGACCATTGGATGAATGGCTGGATGCATTTTGAATCGATTGTTACAAATATTATAAAATCTGACTCTCCAAAGAGAGAGTTGGAAATTTCTGAAAATAAATTAACAAATTATTTTTCTGCCTTTCTTATGTTCAATATTATTTGCTATCTTTTAATTTTAAATAGGTCCGTGGGAAGTATACTTCCCACTCTTGTTACTTTATTTTTAAAACAGATATAATGATTTTTTTCTACATTTGCTTCCAGATAGTATTTTAAACTAAATTTTTTTTTAAATTGTAAAAATCAATTAAAAATAATTTGCCCTAGAAAGAGTTAAACTATTTTCCCGTTAGAAGCGAATAAAATGTAGTAATTTCATCAATGTGATTTTATTTTTAAAATGTACTAATATTATAGACCGCTATTTGACTCTATTCATTGCTTCCGGCGTATCCTTGAAGTATTCATGCACTCGATCTGCCCTGACCTGATACCTTACAGTCTGCCATGAACCATAAATCTTTCTGTTATCCTGCTATCCTCGTTCCTTGGCCAAACTTTTGCTCGAGCTATCGCGCAATACAGTACCGGTGTAGATACATTTTCAGTTTCTTGAGGACTGATAATTCTGTGGACTATCTAAGGTATCTACAATACACTTCACTAGTTTTACATTTATAATTTTATTAAAGTTTTACTATTTTATTTGATATAAAGCAATCTATCACATTTTATTTATCATAATGAAGGGTTGATGTCTTTGAGTGTCGGTGACTGCTGGTGGTGCTGGAGACACACGTTGCGCGTACCGTGGATGGCGAGATGTGCGAATGTCCTCCATTCTGCAGGAATTAAACATCAACGACAAGTACTCAACCTGCAGCCTGAGACGAATCCTTAAACACCGTTTGAGAATAAAGTTGTGGTGGACAAGTCGAAGGACGAAGATGAAGAGGTCGATCACCCGGCGGATCGACCGAGTGGAAAAGGCAACAGGAACTTCTCTGGTGACTACCCTAAGGTATACAGAATACCGAAAAAGTGGAGAAACATAATGAAGAGGATGAGAGTTCATGATGATCAGTCATAAGGGACCATAATGGATGATGATTCTTCAATATGCAATATGAAATGAGTTCTATAAAATATATTTGGTATTTAAAAAGTATCAAAAGTGGAGATAATAAATGTAATTTTAAATGACAAGACTAATGTGTTCTACACTATGAGGCTTCCTCTACCTACACGAGTTGTTGGAATTAAGAAACATTGCCTACACTGTTAAATTAAATTACTGAAATTTAATTTACATCGAGACAATGTATTTTATTTCGTATTTCTTCCCAAAACTTGAAAACAAGATAAAAAATTGAATTAACTCTTTATCATTGTTAAGGGAGGCGAAGGTATAAATTGTGTTAGATTTAGTGAGGAGACAGAAGGATTTCATCCCTAAATGTACCCAACTTTCTTTCCCCCTCATTCTCCGATCCCCCCCCTCCAGCCCCTGGAGACAGAGAACCCCATAAAAACAATAAAAATAAATGTTTTCCTACATTTTAAAAAACGTTAAGAATTTTTTTCAAAATAAAATATTGGTAAACGAGGTTACATACCGTATTTTAATATTTATTTATTTTACATCCATAAATGAAGCGGGAAATTAGTATGGGCGTTTTGATTACGTAATCATTTTATCTTTATTATCTCATGGTTTAAGATAAAAGCATACATATGTATATTTTATAAGTGAAAAGTTGTTTTGAATATCAAGTCAAATAACAGGTTTATATGAATTGAAAATGTGCACTCGTAAGTTTTGATGACCATCCGATTAGATATAATTCCTTCTTGGTTATTCCACCATTGCTATATTTATTGTAGCCAGTCACGTGGCTACAATACAGTAACACTGGTTTCGATGAAATGTATCTATAAGAATCTAGAATCAACTAAATTATCGAAATATATTTTTACAATGGTACACATGTGCGTGGTTATTTAATGGGTTAGTATAACTCGTTATTTTAACCATCATTATAATTTAACTACATTAGTTAGTAAAATTGATAATAAATTAATAACTAAATAATAAAATGGCCCTTGTCCATGGACGAGATTTTTCTAATATTTCCGACTCGAGATAATCTCCGAGACAGGGATTATGCTTCCATGAGATTTTTTAGAGACTTTTGTAGTCCACCAATAAAACACAAAGTTTCAGAGATTCGAGAGGCGTTTCACATCTCACTTTATGCTTGTTGTACGTCAAACTTCAAAACCATCACTCTATTGAACGCTGGCGTTTCGTTCGTCCATCGTGTGTATTTGCATCTTCTTTGTAGCAGTTAAATCAGAATGAATAGTTTGCAATTAAATTCCTTCTGTTTGTGTAACTTTTTCATAATAAACAGTTGCATATAGGAAAGTTCTGGGTGAGATGTTTGTAGATAGACATGTATATTACGAATATCGTGGCCAACCCTCAAGTGATTGTAATCACGCGTGTTTACATACTTTATCTACATAATAATCTGCGAAGGTAGATATGTAGCGTGAAAATATTTGCGCTTCAGAATAAAGTGAATGGTTAAAGGTCATCCAAACGTTTGACGGATCAAGGCTTCTACATTTTTTTTTAAATGAAGATGAGTACACGGAATGCGTTTTTACGGTGCTTTACGCCAGAAAGCACTATCACCGACTAGGCTTTGTGTAGGTGCAGCGCTGGATATTTATCGGACAGATGAGAATGGACCGATAAATACAAACTCGTTAAGTTATAAACACAAAAGTATTATTTAAATTTACAAAAATTGTACATTAGTCCCGAAAATTAAGTAGCGAACAAAAAATTTCTCATGGCACGCTTGCAACCGAAATCTGATTGGCGCAGATGTTACCATGTACACATTCAAACGGTTATCGTGCGCACTTAAGTTTGAAATTGTAAGGCAGCGTTTACAGTGATGATTCGTTACCTGACAACATGTCAGATAAATATTCTTACTATTTTCAAACTAAGCTAAATGCTTGTGCCATGAAAACAGAACTAACTTGATGACTTCTTGGAATGACTATGGAATTGACCTTGGAATCACTAAGCGAGTATCGTAACCACTAGACCATAAGCACGTCCTTTATTACTTACTTCACCTAGTTACTACAATCCAAGATTCACAAGAAGTGCAATACATCTGACGAGTCAAATGGTGTACTCTGTAATAATAGAACTCGCTTTCAGGATGACGGACTAATGGCCGCGTTGCTCCTACAAAATCAGAAAAATAACCTAAATGGGTTCATTTATCTTAAACTACGGTATTTCTTCAATTTCTACGCAATTACTGCTATTGGTATAATATATAAAGTGTTTATTTTTTTTCAATGTACAGATACCAACAGGTCGCAGTGACTTGATAGATAGATAGTCCTAGTATGATATTAAAGTACAATATAAAAACATTATAAGACAATTAGGGAAATGCCACGTTACAAAGAAGATATACTTTTTTGTTATTAAGAAATTACTAACACTGAAAAAACACTAAATAAAACGTATTACAATATATGTTTATATAAAAAAGGCACTACACATGCACGCGTATCGTATTATCATTGTATAGAAAATTATTTTTCTTACATATATCTATTCCTCGTCAATCTATCTACGGACCTCCTATAAAATATTCCGAAATTTTATAATTATTATTTTTGCACTATTTCTAAATATGTATTTTTAAGCTTCTGAGAAGTCTTCAATAAAACACATTTTAGGTTAATAATGAATTAATAATTAATAATTATATTTTCGTTAAATCATCGTTATCTGTATTATTTTTTAATCGGCGATTTGAAATATAAAAAAACAAATAAAAAAACCCACTTTAATATGATTGACATAAATATTATTTAGTAACAATTTATTATGTTTTTGATAAAAAAAACTTAATTTTGACTTGAAACTTAAATGTCTCAAAGCATATAAGTCAATATAAAAATTATTTAAAATGATTTGTTCACTAACACAAAGTGTTTTAAAAACGTCTAAAATTAATAATATATACTTCAAATTGAATGGTTTAAAACATTTTTAATTTTTAGCATTTTGCTAATTTTGCTCAATGCAGATTTGTCTCCGTAATTTTGGCTTCAAGATTATGAGAAAGTATATTGAATATATACAAGAATTTTATATTTTAAGGCAATTTTGTGGCACGCAGAAAATAAATTTAATGGTCGCGGTCTTTCTCGTGATGCTCGTATTTTCTTAATTATGGCAAATATCATTCAGTTTATTAGTTTTACATTAGTCCCTTGGTTATATCTAAAGAATAATTTAAAAAAAGTTAAATCTAGTGAATAACTTCTGATTTAAATGAATAATAAAAACCCATATTTTCATTAAAAACGCGTTATTTTTGAAAGGGAAGCCTTAATGTTGTATAAAATTTCATGTCACTTGAATATGCTGCCCTTTGACATTCAAAAATCGAATTAAGAATATGTTTCTCTCTCATTATTCAGATAGGTCTGCTTAAAAAGAGTATTTCTTCACTCTCAAATATTATCAGATATATCAGCGAAGTTGGATACCTCGTTAAAAATTCTTAAATTTGTTTTCCTGACGAGAAATAATAATAAGATTAACAAAATTAATAGCATTTAAGACTATTTTACAAGTTTTATTACCTATTTATCTACCTGTATATATTTTTGACTTATACTCGTAAAATATACTTGTAAATATTTCAATAGTGTGCACCTATCAAATCAGCGATGAATAGACAAGAACCAGAAATTTTATTGATAAGTAACGGAAGTAAATGAAATTTTTAACAGTTTGTTTAAAAAATGGTATTTTTGAAAATATTTTATGAAAATCAATAAATTTATTTAGTATTACCTTTTCCTGAACAACTAATATATTTTCCGTGAGGTAAAAATTATAATACATATCTTGCCTCCCGACGTACAACCAGCTAAGCACCCTTATAATAGAACCAACGAAGAAAAATACAATAAAACATTAATAATCACTTTTGAATGGTTTCAGTATAAGGTCAATAAGGACACGACCTAAGGCTAAGTTAAAATTTTAATAATATTTTTATTTAATTCAAGTACACTTCAAAATCATAGTACCTACTAAAAAATAGATTTAAAGTAAATATTTTACCTCAAAAACTGAGATCGTGTCTGCGGGACTAACCTTTTGTAATTTTTAATGCATATTTTATTATTTATTAAGTATGCAATTTCTTATTTGTTTTAATTCTTAATGTTAAGTACCTACTCAATCGTAGTGTACTCCATTTCTTGAATCTTGTTTGTATTGGGTAGATCTTGAATTGGTACATAACATAATATATTTTTGAATTATGTAAACTGTAATGAACAAGAACTACAGAATCTGGTGAGTAGAATGTACGATGTATGCAAGGAAAGCGACCTCATGATGAATGTTAACAAGTCGAAAGTGATGGTATTCGAGAAGGAGGAAAGCAAGACGCCATGCAAAGTACTTGTAGGTAATGAATGTTTGGAACAAGTAGATGAGTTTGTATATTTGGGAAGTATGTTTGATAGAAACGGAAAGGCTGAGAATGATATCGAAAGGAAGGTGACTGCAGGAAATAAAGTAAACGGCGCTTTGAATGGAATTATATCTAACGGGAATTTGTCAACCGAGACAAGACTAGCGGTGCACAATGGAATCCTGGTACCGACAATGATGTATGGAAGTGGGGCCTGGAGCTGGCAGAAAAGGAACAAAAGTAGACTGAATGCAGTGGAAATGAGATCGCTTAGACGTATTTGTGGCAAATCTATTTATGACAGAGTAAAGAATGAAGAAGTAAGGAAAGAATGTAAAGCTGAAGTATAGTGAGTAAGATTAAGAAAGGATCACTTAAGTGGTTTGGTCATATGGAAAGGATGAATGAGGAGAGAATGGTAAGAAGTATATATGACGCAAGTGTTGATGGAACCAGAAATAGAGGACGTCCGCGGAAGACTTGGCACGATCAGGTAAACCAGATAATGGAGGATGGTCCTGTTAGAAGCCTCAACAATCGGCGAGCTTGTATGACAAGATGTGTGAATGTGGATGAGACGAGAATTGTGTGTCAGGACAGAAGAGTGTGGCGCTCTATCCTCTCTGCCTACCCCTACGGAGTAACGGCGTGATGGTAAGTAAGTAAGTAAAACTGTTCAGTTAAATTAATAATTTAATGTCTGAGCACATACGTAAGATATTTTTATATTATGTACTATTATTCTTAAAAACATTTGGAATTATTCTAAAACTTTTCTCTCTCTCTCTTAATTCGTATCATTGCTGAGCGTCAGGTTTTTTCGTGCGAATTCTTTTCTCTGCACATGCAAGTCTTGTATAGAGACGTAGATGTGTATCTTTACTTTTTCCATTCAATGCATTGGAGAACATCCTTTGAGCCTTAGGGTTCTTCTTTCTTCTCTCCGGGCTTCCCCCTTGTCACGAGATATGTCCAAAAAAACTGCATTATTCGTTACAAAACGTATCTCTACAGCAGTCCCCCGTTATCTGCGGTTTAAAGCCTCCCGTGAATGGCAAAATCTACATATAACAGGAAACCACATATTATTTACCGTTCAATCGAGTATAACTACATCAAATATAATAAATACACCGTAGTCTACCCTCTTCGTTCTTCTTGCGTGATGATGTGAGGATACATTAATGCCTCGGAGTAACCACCAATAGTCTTGCATTTTGGAGGCATTATTACGGTAAATAAACACAAATACTGAAATACTAAAAAGAGCGAGAGATAGAGCGTGAAAGATCACGCGTGTGACTTGAGATGAATCTTTGGGACTTTGGCTGATTTAGAGGCGAGATTCTTTTTTGAAGTCGCAGGAAGTCAACCGCGTGTAAGTGAAAGTACGGATACAAATCCCGCGAATAATGAAAGACTACTGTTAATCATTACATAATGCTAGTTGTCATTAAAAGAATAATTTAAATATATGAATAAAAGCTTATTTTGAACGTCGATTGCTGCAATTTTGGGTTACAAAAATCATAACAAAAAAATGACATAATTCAAAATATTGCGCTAAATATTTTTGAAAAGAGAAGTAAATTTACATCTGATTTATGTTTAAAAATTGACACATACAAATTAATTAATAGTATTTGATTTAACAAATCTCTAGGGTGCTTAATATTTTCAATTTATCTGATCCGTTATAATCATCACACAATCGTTATTATTGACTATAATATCCATGAAACAATTTGACTCAAATTCCAAACAAGTATTACCCTAATAAAACATACCCATATTAACTGTTGTATGGAATGTTATAATTTACTATAATTGAGAAACATAGTTATCGTTACATTGAAATATAAAGGGAGCACGAGTCAGCCATGAATATTGCGAACGTTTTGACACCTGTAAATGTATGTGACTTTTGACTCCGAAAACGAACTCAGTAAATAGTATATCAAACCGTCAACATCCGTTTTATAATTTCTCTTCTCTTTAAGTATTGAAACATGCGTTTTTATTCTTTTGAAAACATAAAAGAAATGTATTCTCCTGATTTTTAACCATCATTTTGTATTCATCCGCGATAGCTAAAAATATTCTAATTTATCCGAAAATACTAAACGTAAAATTTAGAGTTCTTGTAACGGGGAGCCAGATCATTGAACATCTCCGAGTGATCAAATTTATGACGCCAAAGATCCGATAGAACGAGGAATTATTATCGGAAGTCGGCCTGAAAACATCCCTTTGTACTATTGAAGGCTTCCTGGGCCGTTTTGCGCCAAGGACATCCGTGGACTAAAACACCCTCGGACCCTTAGAGAAATCCCTTAAAAACTTGCGGGTTTTATGGTCAGACCACATTTCACTGAAACTTTCGATGCTTTACTCGTGTTCTCTTCGTTTGGAGTATATAAAAATAAATTGGTTCGGAACTTTTCAGAACCTTTTAGAGTTAAATCCGACAATGTACCGGCAAAAGTAGGCACTCGAATGGCCAAGGGTTTTATAACCCTTAACCGTTACGTAAGAAAAAGTAGCTTTACTTGTTGATTTTATAACCTTAAAAAAAAGGTCAAAAAGTATGTTATTTTAAGTGTCCAAAACTCTTCTTGCACATTTTCTTAAATTAGAAACAATTGAATTCTGTTGTCAATAATTTGGTTCTAGTCTGGTTTTATCTATTCACACGATTAAACATTATCTAAATCAATTACTTGCTATCTATATTTGATTAGGTGTAACACTTTTCCAGTAGGTTTGATGTGCTATTATATCACGCTGTTAAAATATAACACAGTCCTGTGAAATTTATATTAGGCGTAATCTAGTTAAATAACACGTTATGCGCGTTACTTTCATTGGGCGTAATATTGCTCGTTGATACGCTATTCATACAATTTATAATTAGGCGTAATATTATTCAATTTCACGCTTACGCCGCTAACAATTAGGCATAATCTAGTTTAGCGATTCGATTATCTATTCACTTTTCTTATAATCAGGCGTAATATTGCTCGTTGATACCCTATTCATACAATGTATAATTAGACGTAATATTATTCAATTCCACGCTTACGCCGCTAACAATTAGGCAAAATCTAGTTTAGCGATTCGGTTATCTATTCACTTTCCTTATAATCAGGCTTAATATTGTTCTGTTACACGCGGTTTACATTACTTATAATTCAGCGTTAATAAATCTGGTGATTCGCTATTCACGTTGCTTATAATTAGGCGTATTCTAGTCACCCTTATAATATAGCATTAATGCTTATTTAAATCTATCAGTCAATCTAAATATGTTAGATTACTAATAATTATTACCTTATTTTTTGTCACACTGCTAAAAAGAGTTTTAGGGTAAATTAAATATGTGAGAGTAAAGTTGGTGTTTGTAACGATGTTTTATGATTTTGAGAAACGATTCGTTCGTTATTCTACAATTAAAAAGTGATTCATTGTTTTGCAATTAAGAACTGAATCCTTGTCTTGAAATTATAACCAAACCATACAATAATCAAATAATTACAAAAAAATAAAAACAATATAATTTGAACTATGTGATTGACACAAAGGTTAATAAATTATGATTAATAATCAATATTTATATTTATAAATAGCATAGTTATATTTAAAATACTTTTTTATATTACTATTATGAACATATAAACTTATGAATGGAATTAACCGACTTTTGACTCGAAAAACAATTCGACGTCAACATCTGATTCGCGTTCGCAATTAGTCTGTCATTGCTGTGGGCTGGTATTGTCATAATATCTCCCATACGTCTCCTCCCAGAGCGGAGGTTCATCACAGATATGTACACCCCCATGATGAAATGTCAAATGTTCCAACTGGTGAGTAATTAGGAGGTATTCAATCACACGGTATTCAAAGTGACGGGATATTCAAACACACACACATACGAGGGGATCTCGGGGATCAGGATAATAATAATCCAAGTTGAGAAATATTCATATGCTTAATTTAACTGATGTAAGATGATCATTTTTTAGTACTGCTTACAAAAAAATTTAATTTCACGGAACCACGAAAGCAATAGAAATCGTGAAATGTATAATACATTTTTGAAGAAAACCATTGTACGATACCTGATGCTATAAGTGTATCTGTCTCACCAATCGACTATTCATCCGACGAAGTGACTATAAGTCTAACGGCTAAACGTCATGTCGCCAATAATATGGTTGTTGTGGTTCGATTTGAATAAGATAAACTGCGTTCAGCTCGTCTAACTAAACTGTATAAAAAATTCACGAATGATTTTTTTTTAAATATATATCTTAGATGTATAATATATATCTTAGATGTATAATATATATCTTATGCACAACATCTCAAACGTCATCAACTTCGACCATGCCGCCATATGTGCCATATGTGCTTCCACGCGTAGGATGTGTCACTTAAATCTATTTTTGAGAAACGTGGTATTTTAAATGAAGCCTTGCTCGCGTGCGTCTCGCTGTTCACGGTATGTGCTGCATACGTCTCCAGCACTACATCTCAAAATCATCTATCTATCCGTCTTCTTTCCACTTCCTTTAGAGTATGATTCCATACCGTAGTGAAATATTGAGTGTACTTGTCCTAGTTAAACCGTGGTTTTTTCATACCATGTCACATACTGTGCGTCAGTTAATTTCTGGTTTAAATAAAATGAACTTGTTGACAGTTTGAAGGTCTAGAAGTCACGTTCATCAACAATCGTTAGCTTTTGTATTTATCTCAAGGCCCAATTTTATGGTTTCTTCTTCGGTGTGATCGATTTATAACACAAATTGTATTATACAAATATTATCGATTTCCTATGTTGAAATCTTCGTAGAAGCAGATATATGGACTAAAAAAGCGTCACTCCACTGACACTGTTTGATAATTACATTATTTTAGCATACTATGGAGTGCGATAAACAACGGTGATTCGCCACCCATCCCCGAAAAGTACAGGCACTCCTGCAACCCCCGCAAAGCCACCCTGTCTGAATAATTGGGTTTATTTAACGTCTGTTTGTGTAAACAGAATGGTTAAATTTTTCGCTTTATCTGCAATAGCGGTTTGTGTATTTTTTTCTGCTTTAGAGTGCTTGAACATATTTGACGTTCCACTATTTAAAGAAGAACATAATAAAAATAATATAGTCACATAAAACATCGCAATTGTCATTTGAGTAGAAAATAATTATTTTGAGTAATATACGTAATATTTAAATTTCAATTATTCATTTATTGTCACCCACCTGTAATGAAATCTAAATGCTATTAAGAATTACATTATTTTGCGCTACATAAAGTATTCGAAGGTTGTAAAGAGTTGTGAAAATAATATTTTTCAGAATATTGTTGGTAGTTTCAGAGTAGCAGTGCCGTAGAAACTTTTAAGAGCACTTATTTCTTCATATTTAGCTTTTAAAGTTACATTATTATAAGTTTTGTTTAGCAGAAGCAATAAAAATGTGTATATTTTTGAATCCACAATGACTCGTTGGGTACCATTTAAAATTCTTCCTGAACTTCCCGTCCACCCAAAGGGAATATATGGCTTTCTTAACAACCGACACTCGCTTATATTCTGTATACTCCGCATTCACTTACTTTGCGTATTTATTTTATCATCGATTCACCAAGCTGCGAGTATCAATAATACTTTTTTTTTTAATGTAAAATAAATACCATTTTGCACATATAATTTAGGTTCTATGTTGTTAGATGTTTAGACCCGCATGTCCTACGCGTTTTGAAGTATTCGTTATTGAAAATAAATATAAGCAAATAAGTAGTTACTTTTTCCATGTCTGCTTATACATGCTAATTTAGTTCGCCATTTCTAATTACATTACCTTAAAAAATATACGTAAACGATACAGCGTATAAGGGGTATATTTATTTGAATATTTAATACAAAAAAATATATTTGATTTAACCAAGACGCAAACCGTTTATTTAACGAAATCAGGAATGTGAGTCAGATGAATAAGTTACAGTTATGCGTCACGGTATATTATGTATTTAAATCTTTTTCAGAATTGAAAAATGGGTTTTACAGAAATATTAACCGTGGCCGTGTGGCAGTCATCGTTGGTCGCGAAGCGATTACTACCCAGTGAAATTAATCGGGAAAACTGAATACTTTTTGCTAGCATTATATATAGTGTATTAGTATATACTCGAAATATAATATTTGCAACAATTACTATTTTTACTTACCTACCATCACGCCGTTTCCCGCGGGAGTAGACAGAAAGGATAAAGCGCGACACTCTTCTGTCCTGACACACAATTCTCGCCTCATCCACATTCGTACACCTTCTCACACAAGCTCGACGATTATTGAGGCTTCTAACAGGACCATCCTCCAGTATCTGGTTTATCTGGTCGTGCCAAATCTTCCGAGGACGTCCTCTACTTCTGGTGCCATTAATACTTTCGTCATATATCTTTATCACCATTCTCTCCTCATTCATCCGTTCCACATGACCAAACCACCTAAGTGATCCTTTCTTAATCTTACTCACTATACTGAGACCAGCTTTACATTATTTTCTTATTTTTTCATTATTTACTCTGTCATAAATAGATCTGCCACATATACGCCTAACTGATCTCATTTCCACTGCATTCAATCTACTTTCGTTCCTCTTCTGCTCACCTCACTTCACTCACTGCAGGCCTCACTTCCATACATCAGTGTCGGTACCAGAACTCCATCGTGAACCGCTAGTCTTGCCTTTGTTGACAAGTTTCTATTAGCTATAATTCCATTCAAAGCGCCGTTCACTTTATTTCCTGCAGTCACCCTCCTTTCAATATCTTTCTGTCTTTCCGTTTCTATCCAACTTCCCAAATACACAAACTCATCTACTTGTTCCAAACATTCATTACCTTCGAGTATTTTCCACGTTGTCTTGTTTTCCTACTTCTCGAATACCATCACTTTCGCCTTGTTGACATTCATAATAAGGTCTCTTTCCTTGCATACATCGTACATTCTACTCACTAGCCTCATTACCATTTTTAAGAGTTATATATATGTTTTTTTAACCATTGTAACCATTAAGTTAATTTTATTTGTGTCAAGTTATGTGATGATTATGTCACTTTAGATGTACATTAACGATCTTAACAACATGTTTAAGATAATTCCAATTAAATCCTCGTAACCTAAAATATTTTTAAAATAAAATAATACATATAATTGTAAAATGCATTATATGGATGGCTGGGCCATGGCCATGTACGGTATGTGAATGATACGCAACTTCCGAAGTGGTTGCTCCTGAAATCCAGAAAAATTACTGGACAATATAAATAGAGGCTTAAAGCAGGTGCAGAGACTAGTAGAGGCGTGTTGTCGAGGAGTCCAGGACCTACGGACGGTAGAGTCAGAGGAAATGATGGCGATATATATTCGTACAATATTAATAGAATTCTTCTGGCTTATTCTGCCATGAGTCACCATGACCTGCGCACCATCAATCCTGAAGAAGTTTGCACTGAACTATGGCCTAATATTTTAACATTAAATTCTATCCCACGACAGAATATCCAACAAAAAATTAGTTATTTTTTAATGGCCCTGAAAATAAACTAGTGAATCCATAAAATAATTATTTCACAAACTAATTAACAAAAACTTCTGCAAACTTTATATTTATGTAATATTACATATATATGATAAAATTTTCCTATACTTAAAACAATGTATTTATCTGCTGTCAGTTTATCATATGAATGTGTGCGGTTATTATCATTATAAATAAATAATTATTCTACTGTGATTTTGAACAAATTTTTTTTTACGAAATTAAAGTTGTAATAATTAATAATCTACATCATTATTGATATTATTTCTAGTCTCATAATAAACAAATAAATCCGTTACCTCGGCCATATTCAGTTGGATTTATTGCCTGATCACACTAAACTCGAGTATCAATTAGCTTTGTCATTCTGAGCATCATCGGCCAATTCTCAAAATGTGTTACAGACATTAAGATGAATCTCTTCAGCTCACAGATGACGGAGGAATATTGCCCCAGATCTTGAGATAGCACTTGATGTAGCGCATACTCCGCCCCGTGTCCTCACTTTATGGGGTAATTAAGCGGAGACACCTTATATTGCCGGGGAATCTGCTCCATCTAATTGTGATTATGTCGGTCTTCGATATAATATAACCTTTGTAAAGGACACCATTATGAAAGGTGTTCTGGCTTAAGTGTTTCATACGCGGATGATTTTGTATTGTACAATTAAATATATTCATATTTTCGTGTAATAAGAGATGTAGGTATCAGAAAATAAAGTCGATTTTTTCATATAAATATATATATCAAATAAAACTTATTATAAAAATTACGAAAAACGCACTATACGTAGACGATCATGGTACAAGAATTTGAGCCAAAAATTATTTCATCAAATTTTACAAATAACTATTCAGTGAATCTTTGAAACAGTGTATTAAGAATAACATTAATTTATTATAGCTCTTGTAATTGTTTAGAGAAATTAATTATAAAAATTGTTGTAAACATTTTTTCATTTCTAAAAAGGACTCATTAATTTTGGCTCTATGTAGTAAATTTCGTCCAAGCTAAGAAACATTGCATTAAATAATTAAAAGTAGCTTTCTGCTTAGTAAAAAAACAGATGAGTCACTGAAAATAATGCATATAAATTCAGTTGGCATAGCTAAGGTGGAGGAACAGTCTGCCAGTAATATAAAAAGTCTTGGTAGAAATTCAGATTATTTTCGTAAAAAATGTCCTTTACATTTTTTGGGTCAGATATTTAATTTGATTAGATTTATTATTTAATCGAAGGTTGTAGATCTGAAGTCAGTCGGTGATCAAATATAAAACGCAAGTGGCCATTTGCAAAGTTATTTTATGTAAAACATAATATTCAAATATCTAACTACAAAATTGTTACCTCAAATATTATAAATAATGTTGTTTTCTTTTAAAAATCAGAGCCGAAATACATTAAATAAATGTCATTTTTTTAAATGGCATTTTTTAAATAATATTCTTCTATTTACCAAATCTTGTATCTTTCTTCTATACCTATTATTTATAATATTTTATACTACCTAACGACAAATTAGAACAGATGAATTTAATCGATTTTGACCAATGATGTTGCGTAAATAATTTTTAATTCGTGACAATGTAGAAAACGACCTTCGTCTTGGCGAATTTATTGTATCGAAGGTTTTGAATAGATTATATCAATTTATTTTTCAGACCTTCGAGCCCTACAATTTGAGGGCCCTAGGCTACAGTCCGTTTAGCCCTATAGTAAATCCAGCCCTGATCGAAATCAACCAGCAGGAATCAAAACATACTCAATCAAAGATCTGAAAACAAAAGGCACGTTTGGACATTTCCGAGGAAAGTAAGATAAATGTATTTTCATCTTGCTAATGATGTTATCTGTTCGAGAATAGTAAAGCTTGTAGGTAGATACGCAAGTTCTTAAATAAACCTCTCTTGATATATTATCTGCGATTCAAATATAAGTTACAGGATGACTTAATGTGTTATATGGAGCACGGGGCGGTGCTACATAAATTAAGCACAATAGAAAATTAACTGTTCAATTAGTAGAATATTTTTTTACTAATGTCGTAAGAATGAACATAAATTTAAAATAAATAAATCCAAGGAGAAAACCATAACAGGGTACCATAACCACTCATTTTTAACAGAATAAAATGATATGTAACAAACACTAGGATGTCCGCAAAAGTAAAAAACACTAATAAACTAAATTAATTAAAATGTGTATTTTTTTATATAATAATATCGTGCCTAGTATATTCTAACAATTTACTCAAGCTATGTAGAAAGATATACAGAAAAAATCTATGTATGCTACAGAGATAAACTAAATTTTTTTTTACTTTTAAAATTAGCAATATTAACTTGGTGGTTAAGATTCATATTTTTTATTTATTTTCTTAGTTTTATTAACCACAATTGAGTTTAAAAAACATCTACCGGTTTCGGAAAGCACTTTTCCTTCTCAGGATGTCATAACTAACTAAAAATATAGTATTGTTTCTCCAGAATCTATTTTTAAAAATTTAAAAAAAAAAACAATTATTTAAAAAATAAATTTAGTACCTAACTCAAATTACTACTCAATACAAATTTAGTCGAATAATTTTTAGGAAAAAATTTAAGAATAGGACTCGTAGTTAAATTTAGTTGGCTGTTTAGAATTTCCTGATTACTTTTTCATCAGATTAGATTAAGATCGATACAAATGTGGGCGGTGCATGACCGAGACATGTTGATTTTTAACAAATTGTATTGTTTATTTTGTTTTATACATCCTAATAATAATATTATCTTTAAGGGTAAATATGAAATGCTGATGACCTCCGAATGCATATGATTGAGATGAAGTTATCTGACGCGTGAAACGAATAATAAATATGCTTTGTAATTTGAGATGCACTCTTCCGCAATAAAAATAAAACAGCGGCCAATTTAGTGAAGTTTTTTCGACTAATCACATTTATGAATGCACGGACAATGCACAAACATTGTGGAGGCAAACAATGCTCTCAATGCTGCGCCACACTTTGTGGGATAGTGATACAATATTTGAAGCACGAAGCGATGGCCAGGAGCGAATGGGTCAAAGTAAATTTTCTTATTTATCTTCCAAGCTAGTGATGGTGAATAAACGGTACGTGCGCTAATTTGACACGTGAAAAACTTTTATTGGAGCGCGGAAAATTTTTAGAAATTTACTATTCTACGTTTTTCTGTCTTCATTTTTTATTTGTTTATTTATTTTTTAGACATGCAGCATTTTAAACAAATGTATTAAAATATATATTTATTCAAAATCATTCGCCAAATACAAAAATTATTATACATAGTAACATAGTCCAGAGGATGATTAAGTACAGATCGTACCAAAAATTGACTAATGTCGGTCTGCTTTCATAAATTCAAAACATCACTTGTATTCAGATTACGTATTCAACTTAACTTACTGTGAGGATAGGAATCAGACAGCGGTGTGGTGTGAGCAAAAGAGCACTTACATGAAAACGCTTAATTTAATTAGTAAGGATTACAATGAATACGCGATTCTATATATAAATAAAGTTACGTGATAAAGCTCTGCGAAATATGACGGCTGGATACAGTACGGTGGAGAAATAGTACGCGATGGTCGTTATTGTACCGATTTGACTGACTAACTTGGCAGGCAACTCCAAATATTAAAATAAATATTTAAAATTGGCTTATATCTTATTGTATACTTTTTAGTCATCTACTTCTTTCTTCATTCATGTCAGCTTTGACATACAGTGACCTCAATCAAATGAGGCACACCTCCACAAGCCTCGGTCCCGTGTCTCCCCAACCAGATGTAACGCATATATCTATTTCTCTATTACTACAATAAGGGCGAGTTGTGTGATCAGTAGTCAATTTTTACCGTGATAATCTTTTATTATAGTAACGTTTTACTAATGCCCGTAGTAAAAATCTTTGCAGGTTGTTAATACATTAAATTTCTTACTGTCAAAGATGGTCAAATAATATCTCGCCTCTGGGTGTGGCAAGACGAATAATCATGAAATATACTCTATTTCCTGCTTTATCTGAGGATTTATTCATATCTGCGTTCGAGATCTTTTATTTTGATGGCGAATTTTTTTCGGATTATGCGCTATGTATTATATTCAACACCGAGATCATCACCAGACGAACTCTGTTCCGTATTCGTGAAACACATTTTTGGCGCGCTTTACGAATCGGCCACGACCGTGTTACTGACACCTTTCCACGTTCAAATTCCCACCCATCCTTTTTTTCCCTACTGATTAACCAATATGAATAGTGACCTTGACGTCGACAGACGTTAATGCGACGCGAAACTTGTTCGGCTGCGACCCGCGACTGCATAGCGGTGTGGATTTTGTTCAACTCCGGTGCATCAGCACTGTTGTATTGTGATCCTGTGATTTGTGGGCACAGGGATTATTATGTGAGCCACGGGTGAAGTGATTTGATATCGCCGTCTTCATTTGGAAGCGGAGATTTGCCCGCCCGCGTATTTTTTGTGTGATCTCAGCTGCAACTGCTAGAGTAACGGAGGCGTTATACGCGAGGTAAGGCGAGCAGTTCTTCAGATTTCCGATTCTCCGAGATCCACTGATCCTTCAACTGGATTCCCTCCCATTATCAATCCTTATCCTCGTTAATCCAAGACCGTTCCTTCCTTCCTTCCTTCCTTCCTTCCTTCCTTCCTTCCTTCCTTCCTTCCTTCCTTCCTTCCTTCCTTCCTTCCTTCCTTCCTTCCTTCCTTCCTTCCTTCCTTCCTTCCTTCCTTCCTTCCTTCCTTCCTTCCTTCCTTCCTTCCTTCCTTCCTTCCTTTACCGCCCCCCCTTAGGCGATTCTGATTTACGACCGGAATCGTCGTAATTCAATCCGCGGGACGCGCGACTCAAAGATCGCGCAATTTCGTTACGGTAGATCCCATATCGGCGCGGGAACTACGTTTTCTTTTCAAACTCTCATCACTAAAATAGCGGGATATTTAATGATTAATTTTAGTATACTGCAACATTCAAAGTATCAATGTGACAGATGACTTTTGAAACAGCTGTGGAAAGTCCGTCATGTTTAACTATCGATTATCGTTTTTACTATCGGATATCGGAGAGTAAAACTACGGGATGTACTTTCGAAAAGTAAATATTTTTTTGCCAACAATCAAACAACCCGTTTACACAAACAAATTTACTTTAGTAACCATAGTAAAAAGTGACTACTGATCATAAAACCGACCCTATGATAGTCTTCCGGGATTTAAGTGCCCAGGATAATTTCGTTTTTTCGAATTGACGCATAATGCGACTAAAAAATATTTTTTAAATTACTACCGTTGATAGAACTTGTGGTTGGATTTGTTGAGGCGTTACAACGTACTTATACTACGTTAACGTGGCATATTTGTAGAAATCAATATGATTTATTATACTGAGTAAATATATTACGAGATGTTTGCATACTTAAGAAAGGCAGGAGAAGTGAATGAATAAGTAAAAGTAATATGTAAAGTTTTTTTTTAAATATGTAAATTTGGTATATTTATGAACCTGTAGATAAGCGTCTAAAAGAAGCTAGTACGTATCTAATCTTGTTATTTTAGAATAATTCTGTCACTCCACACTAGCAAAGATTGGGTATTGGCAGCACACAGGATAGCCGTTCGAATCGGAAAGTAATTTTTGAAATGCGAAGTTGAAAAAAATCATTTCTAAAATGAGAAAAACAATAATAAATAGAATAATGTATGTAATTTTAACTGAACTTTAGCACAATTTTGATGGAAAAATTATAGGTGACGGAATGATGATAAATAAAAGAGAGGGAATTTATAATTAAAAAATGTATTATGGGACAAAAACAAACTATATCATTTTAAAAAATATTATGGGGCGAAATGAATCTTAATAATTGTACTTGTTTGTCAAGTAGCATCATAAATGGCAACAGTGTCTCAAAATATTTTTTCTGATGTTTATATTTGACATCGCTAGACGAATATAATACCTATAATGCAAAATATATTTCGTATATAAGAAATGGCCAGTGTAAAATAATATCATTTATTAAGGACAACACGTTTTTTTCTTTTTATGAAGTTGTTTTTTGGAAGAAAAAAATGTGTTTTCCTTAATATACAAGTCGTATTTAATTTTATTAAAAAATGCACTAATTTATTTAATTCTGGCGTCTTCTATCGGGTTTCAGTCAATGGTATTCGAGATTCCCTGTAGTATAAAGTAAATCGCTTTTAATAAGGAATAGTAGATGTATCAATTTGAAATATTTTAGAATACAAGTTGAAAATTTATCGAAAATGTATTCGATCGCTACAGGGAAATTGGAGAACGCGATTCTTCGGATTGGAAGAGGTCAATGTTTCAATCACGGGAGGAACTAAATATTTTTTCGATGGATAGATTTTTTCTGTATATATTTGTATTATTAATTGATTCAATTAATTAGCATTATAATATAATTAAATTTAAAATTTTTCACGCTTCTCGCTTATGTCCGTTATAGAAGTTTATTATTTGTTCTTTTATCTAAAAGTACATGTGTCATGTTAAAGTTAAAATAATATATTTTCCAAGATGCAGGCGGAGACTCGCTCGATCTATAGCATAATTAGCTCCGTTGCTGCGAGGTTATTTACTACCTGTCAAATATAACGAGGATACACGTAACGATGTTTCACAACGATTACGAAATGTTTACATTTCAAGAACAGATGAATTTTATTAGCACGCTTTGATTTTGACTCTAAATAACTCCTACACAAAAACGTTCCTTATTATGTCTTTAAATCTGATCTCACTCTACCTAGATAGTAAAGATACTGTAATTTTTCATTATTTTCCTATAAATACAAAATTAAAACTTTCGACACTGATTCTATATTTGATTCGTGCCATTATCCAACAGCGGTCGTATACATGGGTAGTTCCACAAAATTACACTTCAACGTATTTCGGAACCACTTCGCGTTGCCAGTCGGACTTTGTCCATGAAACGTGATGCAAGTAGTGTTAGCGCCCGAACGTTGAATGTTGTTTTTAAAAAGTACTGTACAATTCACATTTAAATTTTATTTTAAGAATTACATTTGTTTGCGTTAATAGGTTAATTGTATTGCACTGTACTAGACTATATCCCTTTGATTGGTAACAAATTATTTTGTAGCATTCAAAATATTAATATCCATAATAATATTACGTTTCCCCATCTATTTCTATGACTTTCTGTATATCTTGGATCCAGTATCATTATGGCTGTATAAAGCTTGACTAAACGGCCAGAACTTTAAAAACTAACGTGTTTATATATTCAATAACAGTAAGTTAATATATATTCAATTTAAAATGAAGCGTAAGTTGTCTTTATTACGAGTAAGAAAAAAAAACATGTTTTAGTGAAATCGTATATTGACATCTGTAATCTTTTCTTCCGTCTATGATAAGGAAGAAATCTTAATTACCATAAAATTGGCTATTTACGAATATAATTTTTGTTGAATAATTGTAATTACATGGACATTTTATTTACGTGTGGTTTGTTTTGGGGAAAGCTCTATCATTCAAATATAGATTCTATCGAGACCCACATTACCGATGACCCGCATAGCGGCCACCACTGGCCGCGAAGCTGCCCGCAAGGCCTAGCAGTAAGCGATAGCCTAGTAGCTTATCTGCTAGTATTTTTTAATTATTGAATTCATAAAATGCCTCACAACAATGTGGGTGTTGTAGCCAACAAAGCTGGCCCAATTGTATCTTAAAGTTTATTTTGGTTTACTTTATTTTTGTTTTTTTTTAATTAGACTCTGCACAATGGGTAACGAGCTAAATTTCTAATGAATTTTTATTTTCATAGTCTTAAACCTTACTACAATTGAATGTGTGACAATTTGAGGGCGTGACGCATGTTGGCGATATATTAAGCCTTTATGTGTCTGTCAGAACGTTATTTTTTCTCTCTGGACAAATTTTTATTTTGAAATTCCGCGATAACACCATAAACGCGCTCATTCATCACCACGTTTTATTATTTATATGATATATTTACGAGACCTACAAATCTTCAGTAAAATGTTGATAGCATTTCACTTCGGAAGTTTTGACACAAAGCGAAAAAAATATTAAATAATCTAAATTTTTAGATTTTTAAAAAGTAGTTCATGTTGAAGTATGCAACAATAATTAATTCAATTAAATTATTTATTTATTGATGATGATAAATAAATATCTTACCACACCTTCCTCCCTACAAATTATTTTTTTACAAAATACTATGTAAGAAAGAACGTCAAAAATGTACTAAAACAATTAATCTATAAGAAAACTACGGGATAAATAAGAGATCAAATGAGTTATTAAGTTACATCCGTAGTGTCCATAAAGGTAAATTTGACACTTTTTTAAAAATTCACAAAAATTAAAATGTCTCTTCACGTATCGGTGTAAATAATGAATTAAGTACCTATCAAAAAATTAGAATTATTTAAATGATACAAGTTCGGTCAAGCCGCTTTGGAGCTGCCTGACATGTTTCAAATCAGTTCCTTTATTTTATTGTATACATAAGTTCAAATAACAATTTTTATTTTAAATACAAAGATAATGTAGGACTAGAAATAATTTTTGTAAAGCGCCCTCGAGGTGAATTTTTTTACGAAAATGGCGCTATACAATTTATTCAATAATATTAATATTATTATATCTAGATCCTATTTATAGATAGTACATTATTAACTGTTTTCTAACATTAATTAATTAAATTTGTAAATGTCAAAGATATATAATAAAATTGTATTTCTTCCTTCCTTCTCAGTGAACTGTACACATAAAACACACACGTGCTATTTTAACACATTGGCTCGATTTTATTTAAATAAATTTACAGCAGATGTTATGCGAGCTCTTTTCAAACACGGTGCTTGGGACATATATTTTTTTGGTGTATAAATATATTAATTATGTACTTGAACGAGAATCGGCGACCTTGAACCGTTACGGTTACAACATGTACGTATACAAATCTCGAGACTTCGCAGTTATACTTTGTGTCAGAACCTTAACGAAATAATGTGTGAAAATAAACAGTATACAGTCCACATTTTAGAGGTGCCAGCGGAATCCGGATTGGTGGTGAGAGCCATAATTCCTTCCTGTCCCGAGATTCTTCGGGCATCTTTGTACGCAACACACGACAATATCCCTTCGTGTCGAGTAGTTGTTTTTGAAACCGAAAATTTGATATACGCTAATCGAGGATAAATTGCAAGTCACCGGTGCACTAATATTTATTACTTTTTACTACAATATTTACACGCTGAGCTATGTATTGTAAAATAATCCAAAACAATGTATGAATCAAAAACGATTAGAAGGATTGGAATTCATGCAGTTTTTGATATCATATATATTAAATGCCAGGTAACTTAGGAAAATAATGGAAATTTATCGTAAAAATATACCCAATTAATTAATTAATACCACTAAATAGAATGTTTATAGCCCAAGTGCCATTTGCAGAAAACTAAATAATAAGGCAAGGTAATATTCGAAATAAATCAAAGTAAATATGTCACAGAGAAAATAAACCTTTCTTTCTAAATGTTACGCCGCCATCTAGACTAATTTTGGGACCCGCTTCGACAGACTTTGTTATTTTCATCATATTTCAGGTTCTGAGAAATAATTTAATTGGAAATGTTTAACGAGTCATGATGCTTACAATTAATTACTTTATTTTAGTAATTTTTATTTTAACATATTGTATTTTACAACATGTAACGCTGAACCTACGGTGGTAGTCACTTTCCCAAATGCCTATCAAAACCAAAGTCAGGTTTTTAGGATTGCAGTTAGACCTGCCACATGCAATGTAACTGAGAGGTGGATACTGATGATATTAATAACACATACGAACGAAATAAAGATGTCGATAAAGACTCGGAGTGTGACGATGTTAAACAACATAAACATTGAATTAGTCAAACAGCTTGGTGGCGTCCATAGCAAACGAACTTACTGAGAAATATTAAGTCATCAACACTGTTGCCTCTACAATCCCTGATGAGTCTCGGTCTTTTCAAATTTCTCCTTTCTCCATTTCGCGTCGTTTCTCTTCAGTTTTGGATCTCTAAGGCAAATACGCAGTTTTGTCATGGTTGATGAGATACGGATCCGTCATTGTAACCACACACCACAGACTAACTGAACTAAACTGGACAGAAAGTGGCGAATCCGCGCCGAAAAAAGCGAAAGCGAAATTATCGGCTGCCAAAGTGATGATGACGGTTTTCTTAGATGTTCGAGAAGTAATTTTCGTGGAATACCTTGAAAAGGGAAGAATAATAAATTGTGAATACTACACGGGCTTGTAACAAAATTTGAGCGATGAAATCAAGGTAACTAAAAATATAATTGTATTTCATCAAAACAGTGCTCCAGGTCAATAGTTAATATTTACGTAATGCACTTGGAATTAATGTTCCATCCACCTTGTTCGACAACTCTGCCTCTTGCGACTCTATTTATTCCCAAATCTCTAAAAGTGGATAATTGCGATATCATAGAAGCCATAAATGGCTGTTTTGAAAGCATTGGTAAATCCTTCTATCAAAATGGTACAATAACCCTGGAAAAGCGTTGTGCTAAGTGTGCTAAGGTAGAAAGAAACTATGTATAAAAATAAATAACTTTTATGGTGAAGTTTTGTTTTTTTGCTTATTCGTTTTGGAAACATATCAATCAACCCTCGTATGTCTTTGAGGAGATCGTCGATTCACCTCAACTTAGGTCTTCTCAAACTCCTGCGTCCTTTCGGTCTAATGTTTAGCAGTAACTTCGGTGTTTGCTGTTTGGTCATCATCTTCACGTAGCATAACCTCTGTAGTCTTCCTATTTTGATCAATTTCCGACGCTTAATTTATTAAACAAAGTAATGAGCTCATTTTTGTAGCAACGCGTCAAAATCCATTTTATAAAAACGGCTCAAAGATGCGCCTCAAAGTTTTCAAAAAACATACAGTGTGCACTCGTTCTTTCTAGTCAAAAGTCAATACCCATGCCATAGTTAGTTTTGAATATTTAAATTGTGTTGTTTCTGGCTTTAATTTGGTTTTGGAAATGGAAATAACAATGATTCGAGCTTACTATCATATAATGAGGTCAGTATATTTTTATTCACTGACAACGTAGCAAGCCCGTATGCAGGAAGATCTGTATGTGAGTCATCTTACCGAGGCGAACGAAGATCGTTGATCATAGAATCTACATACGGAGAAAGTTAACGTAAAGTAAATGTGAAGAGGTAAATAGGAAGAAGAAAAATATTTTAGAACATTCTTGTATTTTCAACGAAAACTTATGCTATGCTTATACTTTCGACGAGTTGAAGAAGTGAGTTATTTTAATTTCAATAGGTTTGAAAATTTGCGATTATTCCTTGAACATAACAATCGCATTAAATCGGCAAAAGCCGGCGCGCCCCGTGCGGCCCTGCCATTGTCCGAAATCATTATTGGAAATCACCGAGAGAATTATTTTTTTCATTCGAACAAAAAATGGAATTCGGCAAAGGCTTAATGTAATTGGAAAACTAATTGGATTCTCTGAAACAAGAGGTGAGGTAAGGAGCACGCGGCACCGCGGGGGGACATTTTAATTAACTACAATAAATATTTTGACACATAAAATATAGGAGTATTTTATTTATTATATTTATATTAACCTTCACGTCCGATAGTTTCCTACATCTATCTTATGAAATTATACGTACATATAACTCCAAAAAGTGGAATACTTAGCATTTATCAGTGTTGTTGTTTTGTGGTGTTGTACGTTTTGAAGACTTATTAAGTGCAAAATATTTTGGTCGAAAACGTTAAGAATATCGCTCGCGCTAAATTACTTCATTAGCAAGATGAAATATTATTGCTATTTCCAAAATGTATACACATTGCTCACGCGGAATCATTCGCAATTCATACAATTATATGCACATTTGCAAAGGCCAACACTCTTTTGCCAAAGATTTAGCAAACGACATGGCGTGCGTATCGCTGAGTGATATTTTTCTTTTTTGCTCGCCTTTTATTTCCATATTTTTGAAGACTGAAATAATTCAAACCTTCTGCAACCTTCTGCAATGTTGTTGCAACATTTAATTTTTAAATCGTGAAGTTTGGGAGAAACACTGGGTAATTTAGTAAAAAAGAAGAAGCATTAATTAAGAAGTCATTGCCGCCACGTATCGTTCTGACGTAAGTAATTATGTTCTGAGTGATTTAGATTGAGTGATTCGATTGCATATTACTGTTTGAGAAATAAACAATTTTATTAAGGAGAATACATTATAATTGTGGAGTTGCAGTGTTTTCAGAACATAGTTCTGTAGTATTTTAATACGAATTAAATGTATCAATTAGAAAGATATGCAGAAAAATTCAATTTATAGAATAAATTCCGGAAAGTTGACGACAAATTTTCGAACATATATGCTGCAGTCGGTATATATATATATATATCGGTTAGCGCATTTTCCCGGATAGGAAAAGATCCAGGTTCGAATCTTTCTTTATGATATCTTATTATGATATTCTTTCTATATCTTTCTGATTGATACATTAAATTTGTTTTTAAAAAAATATCAATAATTTTAACATTTTTTTATTCAATTTCATGTGTGGGATGCGGCAGTAGGTGTCACTTCCAATTAATTATTTGACGTTATTCTGGCTACTTTGCTAGTGTTTAAGTAGACAATATATTTTCGTCCTGTAAAATATATATAAAATATTTTCATCGAGTGTCCAATACCATATACCCGGATCATAATTGGGCTGGATCAATAAATTCTTTCTACAGTATTTTGGGCAAGGGAAGACAGCGACTACAAGTTGACTTCTGTATCACACCTGGTCATTTTTTTTCAGTTCTGTTTCGAAGTGATAGATGACACTGTATTACCCTCCAGTTAAACCTGTATTTATTTAATTAGTTCCCAGATAGCGCTGTTAATGTTAGTCTTTTGAAGGTTTGCTTTCAGTGAGTCTTTGAAGTGTTTTTTGACTACCTTGTGAGCATATACCCTGGGGTAGCTGGGTGAATTTAATCTTCTTTTGTAGTCTGGTTTTGGACATTTTGACTACGTGGCCAAGAAATTGAAGTTGTAGCTGAATGACGTTCCAATACTCGTTATTTTGGATCCTTCAATAAAATGGTAAGTCAGGAATACAAACGTATGTAAGGACAAACGATGAAAATGGGCTTAAAAAATGTGATCATTGCTATTTTGCCGTGAATGTAGGTACGGCTTAAAAAATTATATGTATGCACGTGTATATGAACAAAAATAACACGATGTAAAGCAAATAAATGATTTCGAAAAAGTATTTGATTACCCCAAGAGAAATAAAAAGATAAGTCGAATGCCTCCTTATCGGTTAAAAGAATTGGAACGAAAGCGAGGGAAAGTAAATAAATAACCTTCATCACTTATGTTTTCATTTCAAACACAGATGTCACTGATATGAATTACACCAACATACGAAAGCCTTTGACATTTTAAATTATTCTTGCCGCTCGGGATATCCGGTTGTCGCGAGATGTTGATTCAGAGGCCAGAGTTGTTATCAAAATAAATACATTACACATATTTCTTGAAAATTTTCCAAGTATCCATTCGATCGAATAAAGCCAATAAGGCTGGCATTACATTAAAAAGAGTGGTCGTTAAATCATACTTTGTTCAGCAATTTCATGTCGGTCGGTATGCCGCATTAATATCTATTCAATATCAAATACGATTCAATTTATTTGCCGAAAAGAAATCAAAAAACTATTATAAACAAAACAAATGTAAAGCTTAAATCTAAACACGTATTTATATCATATCTGAGATTCTGGGAAATTCAATTACTATAAAGCACCGACCATAGAATATGAATTGTATATTGCGTATGAATTTAGTTTTCACATAGCAATGTTTTTTCGAAAATATATCATTTAAATGTGTCGTAAAAAGTGCGTATGATCTTATAGAATGTTGCGAATGGGAGTGAAATATACTGGGTTGATGCAAAGTTCCTCGCGTTCTTGTTTACAAGGTACGAGTGAATTAAGCAGAATCGTTTTGACATAACGTGTGAATGTCACATTAGTGCCATAGTGTTGATTATTAAATACGTCTTGAATCTTTCATTTTAATGAAAGTTTGTGGCAATTATTGACTAAACAAAGTCGAGTACGAATTGAAAGTAACCATCATTTCTGAGATTTATTGTCAAATTATTGCCTTGAAACCGCAATTCAAGAAAGACATCTGGGAAGACAACGACAAGAGATTTTTCAGCATAATGATGCACGTCCACATACTTCTAAAATTACTATCGAGGATATTGAAGAGCTCGATTAGGATATTATTCTACATCACTCTATTCCTCCGATCTTGCTTCATCAAATTCTTTTCCGCTCTTTGAACCAACAATCTTTGAGAAATCTCATTGAATAACAACGTTTCTATTCATAATGGGCTTAACTACATCGTCGCCTTCAAACCGGATTTCTTCGAGCGTGGAATCGAAAAACTGCCATAAAGTTAGGAGTAAATTTTAAACAATGCAAGAGAATATATATTTTTTTAAGGAGAACACGTCCTTACTGTGACGTTACAATTTTTCAGAACATAGGTCTGTGATATTTAATGTATCAATTACAAAGATTTACTGATAAAAGTAATTTATCTAAAAAATAATTTTTAAATAGTGTCGCACATTATTTATTTTTATTTACGGGCTTATATAACATAATTTACTAAGTTGCGTTACAAAATCCCTAGTACTTTAGTACTGAGACTGATATTTGTCAAATCTTTTGATATTTAAATTAAGTCATTTTTATTCGTTTGGCAGTTGGCTTACCCTTGTGCACATCTGTGGAATCTCTGCAGTGTCCAGAAGTGATCGGCAAGCATTAATAGACTCCATTTTCCATGATAGCGTTTTTCCAAACTGGCTATATCTTGATGAAAACCTTCACGCTGCTATCCAATTTATCCAGACGAGAGAGCAAAAAATGACTTCATGTGCTGTAACTATGATCATTAAAAATCTTGACGTAGCTTTTGTCTTTTTTGTTTCCCGAGAATTTTCTACCACAGACTTGAAAGCTGGCCATACAGTTAATTCTTAGTTTGAGTTTCAATACTGTTGATCTTTCAAAATCTCTTATTTGCGGTCCTACAAAGATTCTCTCTTTTATTTTAGCATCACTTATTCTCGGAAACTTGTCATTTTAGTACTTGAACTGTCACCATCTTCATCTCAGAGCCTTAACAAACATTTCCATAGACCCAATTTAATATGTAGAAGTAGAAGCTTGTTTGACTAAAGGATCGTGGTGTACATTTTTAGCTCCTGGAGTTAGGACCGTGCCTTATAGGCCACTCCTTTATTTTGCAGTGGTACTTCCTAGCTCTGCTATCCCACTTACGCAAAAAGCACCAATATCCCGTGTAACCTTCTTGCATTCCTAGTCAAATTCTAATTACTTTTAGATCACCACAAGTTTTTCAGCCATACTTATTGTATTCAATCTTTGATAAATACAACATATTTGCATAACTCTTTTCATAATTGCACCCTGACCAAGAGGGGTCGATAGTTACCATTGTGCCATTGCCTTCGAACTCACTTTTGAAGAATTGAGGAGAAGCCTCCGCCAAATGTATTATGTTTTATTCCAAGAGCTTTGACAAGATCATCGGTATCATTACAATAGGATAAAAACTCATCCATTTGGTAAAAAGGAGTAAGAGTCTCATGTAAGTTTCTGAGAGGAATTATTTTGGTACCTTTGAATAACGGATTCCACTGATGCAAACGTGAACCGAGAAGATATCTTTGAATCTTAGACAAATTTAAATCACTTTGGGTTATGGAGTGATGTTTTATAGAATCTGAAGGTTCTTTAAATTCCTGATCACATTCAGGGGTATGGTCACTATCATCTGATGAAGTTTCTAACTCCAATTTCATTGGTAGTTTTGAAACCGGTAAAGCTTCGCAATGAGATATAGGCCGCATAGACGACTCGATCTTAGGACAATCGACATTTCTTTTCAGATATATTAGTTAGGCAAATATAACAATCATAGGTGTGATCTTTTGGCTCTCTCCAAATCATCGGAACCGCTAAGGGCATTGATTTTTGCGATCATTTTAACCATCCTCTGAGAATCAGTGTACATCGAACACAGCTCGTGCGAGGTGCCCATGGTTTATCGTGATTGTCTACTTTGCACTTAAAATACATATTCTGTGCCCGTCTCGACACAGAATTTCTCTAGTGAGACGGGCACAGTCCAAATGATTTTTTTATATATATTATATAGTTACTAATAAATAAAAAAAATACAGTTCGTCTGCTTATTTCTGTAGGGAGGTTCTTGTTTTTCTTTGCGATGATTGGGTAAATTCAGCGCATGTATAACAAAATGAATTAACACTATTTCTACACACAACAACACGATACTCACTTTAAAAGACGAAATTATAAAAACAGATTTGACACATTGGTAAAGTGTTACCAATGCAGATAATAAAAAACAGGGTTATACTATTAATATTATGTTTTTCCCAATATTATAATATATTACAACACAAAAATCCGAATCCCTTCAAAACCTGCCGTGCTACAAAAAATATAATGAAATTTTCGAAGGAAGCATCACAATTTCGTATCAAAAAATGTGTTATTAAAGTATTATCAATCCAATACAAGAACGTTGTCACAAGTATTTACGGTTTTTAGTATCTATGTAGACACAAATAAAGATAAATTTTCACAAAAATAAATGACGTTATCATACCATCTTAACTTTTTTAAAAATTCATGCGAAGTTTGAAAAGACCAACAAAATACAATAATAAGTATACGAGGTTGAGAACAAAAAATATATTTAATATAAAGATAGTGTATCTACCGGTGTAGACGAAATAACCAAGTCTTTATATTGTTTTTAAAATCACATATAAAGCGCACCAAAATATTTTATTTTTCTTTTCTCTGTAGATTTTAATTATAGATCTACTTTTGTTGACTAATATTGACAATAAATACAACGACACATAATAATAATACATTTTTACGTGTGTGTATTTATTCAGTAAATTAATATTACTATTAATGTATTAGTGCTGCGGTCAACATTAATATTTTTTATTGTTATGTTCTCATTTTTTAAATTAATAAATGAAAATGAAATAATGGAGGGATTAAGGACTTATATCCCGAAACAGGCTAAATAAATAAGTTCGCATAGCTCCAAGCCAGATAACTCCAGGTAGCGATATCATATTTTACCATCGTAAAAAAAGTATTTTGATTATACTTTACCACCCTTATTTCTTCCACTCCTGATCCCAGTTTGACGAGGGTCCAGCCCACTGAACTGGAATCGGTCCATTATTGTACCATGTAAATTTAATGTACCTACATCGTGTGTCACATTTTTTTGTCAGAAATAAATAAATAATAAACGTTTAAAGGAAATGTTTAAATTCTTCCCTAATGTGATTGTTTTAATATATCAAATATTTTCACGGCTTAACCCTAGGCAGAATACATGATACATGTCGCTTAACGGATGTACAATGGAGAGATCTTTACATTTTGTATACATTATTAGTAATAAAATAATCAATAACTCTTTCTGTATGCGATGAGTTTTGCAGTACTCAATTAAAACATGTACAAAAAATGTTTAACTGAATGATGCGAAACAATTTATCTCATATTATATTCCCTCCATCTTGTAACAAATATTTTATTTAAACCTCATATTAATTGTATCTCTCCCCAGCTCTCCCGTCCTCCCTCGCAAGCTGGACCCTATAAATTTAAGGTATAATAATATTATACCTTAAATGTATAGGCACTCCAGTAACAGTGAGGGATGAAGTTTAATGAAATGATACAGAAATGCTCGTGACGTTGCCCTTGGTACGAGTATCACGAATTCAGTCCGAGTATTATTGTCCATTGGTCTGCTTCTACAGCGAGAACGGTTTGCTTTCACTCTTCACAATCCTGGGCCTAGCCTTGTCAAATGTGACTTGAGATCGACTTTTCGCTCTTCACCCTGCTACATTCCTAGTGGTCACCATCATGCCGTTTCCCCACGGAGGCAGGCAGAGAGGATTGGGCGCCCTTTTTTCTGTTCTAGCACACAATTCTCGCCTCATCCACATGTATACAAGCGCATCGATCATTGATGCTTCTCACAGGATCATCTTCCAGTATCTGGTTTACCTGGTCGTGCCAAGTCTTCCTCTATTTTTCTATTATATATATTTCTAACCATTCTCTCCTCATTGATTCGTTTCATATAACCAAACCACCAAAGTGATGCATTCTTAATCTTACTCACTTTGCTATTATCAACGTTACATTATTTCCTTATTTCTTCATTTGAAGAATGCAGTGTAATTAATAGACAGAGTGAACTGTCATTAATGAATCTGCCACATACAGATCTCATTTCCGCTGCATTCAGTCTGCTTTTGTACCTCTTCTGCCAGTTCTAGATCTCACTTCCATACATCAGTATCGGTACATATTACGAGTTCGGAAAGCCTATCTTCAGTTGGAAGTTCCCGAAGATTGGAGACATTTTTTCGTCTCATAGTTCACGGTTACGCAGCATACAACTTCTATAGTACAGTACAGTGCAATTTGAAAATGTAGAGTTTGATTCCTTATTTCTTTTGTTATTTCTTTATTTCCTTTAAAATATGCACGTTAGCCAATTATAGACGAGCGATTTGTCTCGTGGACTGCATTGTTCACCGCTTGCAACTTTTTGTTCGGTCGATCCGTAATGGTATGCGAAGTCCAAAATACATAAGATTTGTTATTAGGAACCTTTTTCAAAACTAAATTTCTGAAGAATAAAGAAATTCGTCTCACAGTATACACAGCTAATAATTTCAACACTACATCTCGGCTCGTAACATTCACTATTATACAAGACTGTTTGTTTACTTCTACAGGGTATTTAATATGTACCCTTCAATAATAGTAGTCCAGTACGTAAATGTATTTTGCTAGTGACATTCTAAAGCTGTCTATCTAAAGATTAAATTATATTACGTAATACTCCTTAACGAGGCCAATATTATTCAGCCGCGTCAAAAACAATCCTTCTTGCAAAGTAAACAATCTCTTAAGGGGCTGATATTGTTCCACACCATCAAGAGCATTTAAGATGCCTTAGATTAACACCCTTTGAATTAATGAATGTTAATCCGCACCAACAAAAGCATTCCGTGTATTAGGTTAGCACTCTTTGCAGTGTAAGTATTATATAATTTCACACCAACAAAAGATTCCAGTTCCCCAGGTACCTTTTATCGCTTCGCGGATGAATACCCTTGTAAGGAAGCATGTCAAAATCTCCGTAAACTTTTCCGAATGTGAATTGTTAATGTAAAAAAATTCTCGCGGCGATCGCGCTGGAAACTTGAAATCCCGCGCAGCGCGGGGCGACGGCATATTTTGTGCGTGGAAATTCATAAAACCCGTTGCTCGGGTGTTCCATGAAATTTTATCTAAAAAGTTGGAGCTATTATGATGCTCGAGCTTCGCAGCCTCCCGCGTACAGAGAAAACTTTTCAAATTACGAAACTGAAAGAGAGCTCCTGTCTCGATATATATTTTACGTTTGAAATTTGTGTTCTTTGATCGTTTCATCTTCCGAGCCTGAAAAAGTACGAAATGTTTTATTTTAAATTTTATTTCCGTCGCAAAGAGCGAACTTTTTAATTTATGATAAATAAAAATCATCTCTGCCGATAAATTTCAGCGACAACTTTTTTCTCCGAATGACTTTTTTCCGGTCATTTGAAAAAAATCACGACAAACGAACGTGGAGAGTTTTTGAAGAATGTTTCATTTGAAGCGAGAACACCTTTTTTTAACGCAAAACTTTTTGGCGGTGAGAATAAATGTAAAATAAAAAAAGAAAAGCTTTAAAAGACAAAGAAACAATTCAAGGGGATAAAATGGGCAGCAAATCAAAGGATCGTAATTTATCAAAGGGTAGCCCGCATGAATTCAGATTATTTCAAAAATACTAAAGGTATAGTGGATTCATAGACGTACATTTCTAAAACGAATTATAGTGGAAAGAATTTATCATTTTAGAACCGAAACAGTTTCATCACGTTTAAATCAAATATTCCTGCATTTACTAGTACGTTGCGACGGCTGTGTTTTACTTTGGGAAGTTCAGAAGAAACTAAAATATTTATAGGAACTATAATTTATTATTATATAAAACTATTCGCAAAAATCTATGTTCTGTAGTGTTGTTCTTATACTTTATGTACAATTAATACGATAGATAAATAAATTAAACAATAATATTGTTCTACTTTTAAAATTAGCAATATTAACTTGGTGGTTAAGATTCATATTTTTTTTTTTTATTTATTATCTTAGTTTAATAACCACAATTGATTTTAAAAATAGATTCTGGATAAATAGAAAAACAATGCTATATTTTTAGTTAGTTTTGACATATCCTGAAGAAGGAAAAGGTGTTTTCCGAAACCGGTAGATGTTTTTTAAACTCAATTGTGGTTATTAAACTAAGATAATAAATAAAAAATAAATAAAAATAAAATAAAAAAATAATAATATTGTTCTTAAATTAAAAATAGATTTATTTATTTATGGTAACGCACTGAGCGTAATAGATTATTTTTATTCAATGAATATGTAAAAAGTCATTAATGAATCATATTCCTTTAATACACATAATTTTAAAAATAATAAGTCAACGTAATGTAAAATGAAATCAAACAAAAAGTTAAATTTATATTTAATCTAAATTTTCTTCATACATTTTATCATACATCATATCTTTTCAGTTTTTTTAATACAGTCTAGTTTTTTTAATACATTTAATAATAACCTTTTTTTGTCACCAGGATATGGCAGTATCGCTCCTCGGACTTCTTTGGGAAAGGGAGCCACCATCGGCTATGCCCTTCTAGGCATCCCGCTGACTATGCTCTACTTGACCAGCGTCGGTTCCCTGCTATCCAGGGTGGCCAGAGGAGCCTTCTCCAGAGCGCTCTGCTGCTGTCTCTGCTCCAACTGCGGGTACTGCTGCTATGACGAAAGGAGGATGGCAGAAAAAGAAAGGAGAATGAAGCTCAAGAGACAACAGGAAGAAATGAGAGCTCAGCAAACGACTTCAAACAACACACCCACGAACCAAAAAACTCAGGAACCGTTCTACGTAGTGAAGTCATCAGCTGAAACGCTCAGCAGAGAAGGGATATCGACAAGCAAGAGTAATCTTAATAAAGATTTGGACAATCTGAGTTGGCCCGACACAGATTCAAAATTATCCATGCAAGGTCTTAGCATCTTGGCCCCGATACTTTTATGTCTTTGTATAATGTTTATCTATATTGTTATAGGAACAATAGTTTTGTATAAACTGGACAATCTTCGTCCTGTTGATGGATTTTACTTCTGTTTTATGTCTCTTAGTACGATAGGTTTCGGTAATCTCGTTCCAGGAACGAGCCACGCCAATCGCAAAAAGCAAGGATTAGATAACACGACATTGTGGTTTTGCTCAATCTATATTCTGTCAGGCTTAGCTCTGACCGCCATGTGCTTCAACGTGGTCCACGATGAGATCATTCACAGACTGAAGCACAGGCAGAAGCAATGGTCGCAGAAAAGAAACACGGTGAACGACGAGACGAACCTTCGAGACCCTTTTTACATAGCGTCCTGACAATTCTACAATCGCAGTAGCAAGACTGAGAACCTTTACAGCGTGATGGAAGAAAGCTTGAACGCGGAGAAGATGAGATCTTCGAGGTCCAGGAGTTTGGAGGACGTGATGGAAGAGGGCTCGACCGTCGGGGGCGGGGAGTCGAGCGCGAGCGACATCCCCATGACGGAGTTTAGTACTACCCCTTGCAATGGGGAGGATGAAATAGTCGCGATCGTCACGAAGAAGGATACTATCAACAGCGTGAACATGGTAGCTTACAACTTTCTACCGGAAATGTTGACTCAGGTCGTGAACACGGCTCCGTAATAAAACTGATGAGTTCATTCTAAATGAGGGTATTTTACTGTTAGCATAATTTTCTAATGATAATTATTAAACTTTACTCAGGACTTACAATAAAGTAGGTTCCCTACTAATAATTCAAAATATTTTATAAATGCTAAGAATTCGAAACGAAGATATACTTATTGTAGAGTAATTGATAAAATTGTAAATAACAATAAAATAATATTTTCACAGAGATTGTTGAGACCGTGTCAAAAATTTTCTCGGTAGAAATTAAATGGAATAGCAAATATTCATAACCAAACTAAGAGCATCTTTCAAAATCAGTAGTTTATACATTCATCCTAGAATCTCACAATATTATTTTTTATATAGAGTAATTAAATTATTTTTTATTGAATTTATTTTCACAATGGCGTGCTCAGTTAATGACAATTTATCCAAAATGTCGATGTCTAACAAAAATAACTTCACCCCCGTTAAACAATTTAGTGTTGTTGCAGTTGTCGTTATTAGTAACAGAAATATCGCTAGTATTATTCTATAACTTCCATTTTTCTCTCACACAGCAACAGATTAAATTGATCGCTTCTTGAGATAAAGTAACATCTCTCACGAAAAACCATCAATTTGTTCAACCTGTCCGTTTACACAGATATGTTATTTTATTTTGGTAAAAAAGTATATTATTTTATTTTAATTAAGGACAATTTATGTGTTATTTTATAGTAATAGTTCTAAGCTCAATTTAAAAGAATACAAGGAACCTTTTTAAACTAAATTGTTATTGAATGTATTAAAAACGTAGAAATAATATTTTAACATATCACTCTCGTATTTAATTTTTCCCCAAAAATTCTTCAAAATTAAACTAACTAAACCTTTTCTATTCTATTTCCCTTTGTTTGTATATTTTACGAATAATCGTTATTACTCCTTGATGTCAATTATTTTCTATTTTTTTATATTAAAAAAATATTTCTTATGATTTTCTTATAAATGAGAAATAAATTAATCTATTGCATTTTTTCAATGTTCACCCAATACATAAATGTTTTTTACTGTCGACTTTATAAAAATACCAAATATTTGTAATTCTTGTACATTTAACGAGTAAGACTTTTCTATATGTCATTTTAAAATATCCTTTTATTAAACTGTCAAATTTATAGTTCAGTGTACATAATATGGAAAATTAAAATAAATAATATGTAATGTTAATATAATTATAGACTTTTCATTTCTTCTACCCGGGCCCTTTATACTAATGGAGGGATAAAACTATTTTATTCAAAATACATTTCAGCTAATTCGAATAATATTTAATTGTGTACAACAATTAACAGTTTTTAATTTTACCAATTTAACTGAATTTACGACTGTTGGCGAATTTTTACGCTTGTAGTTTAATTTTTCCATTAATATTATTGTTTGGTCCTAACTTTGCATTAATTACCACAGCAAAAAGTAGTTTGCTCAATGTTTTATAGCAAAAAACTTGGATGTCAAAAAAGGGACAGAATAATTTATTTTATTTTCTGCCAAAACCCTCAACAACAATTATACTAAAATGTGTATAATGTATGTTCAAAACATCAAAATACTATAAACTAATACAAGTATAACCTTAGTTGTTTTCCACAGAATCCACACCAAAATTATTAAAAAATCGATGATATAATTAATTTAACAAAAATCATGAAGTTAACAAGAGAAGAAAGAAAAAAACTGATTGTGGTAGAATATAGTGAAGAATGAACAAGATAGGATAAATGTCCGTTGTGTAGTCGATAGAATTAAGATAGGTTACGATGGTTTTAACATTTGGAACGTGTGAGTGAGCGAATGCATTGGGCGAATGTTCAAGATATAGAGGATCAGAAGACATATGTGAAAGATGACTCTTCAATCTGCATACCTCTTCGGAGAACGGTGCGATGGTAAGTTAGTTATATATAATTTAAAAAACTGGTATATTCAATAACTACGTAATTTTAATAAATAAAATATCTTAAATCTACAACTTATGTGACCGAAGTTAGTCGATTGTCACTAAAAAACAATATCAGCCAATTTAATGGTGTGCGCGGAGAAGCTTAAAAAGATCTTGCAATATCACAACATAACCAGGAAAACAAAATATTTATATTCCAGACCTTTCTCAAGAGCTCAGGGGCTTAGCAGCAAGAGAATAAATCCTCTGGAAATGTGGTGTTTCTGATGAATACGATGGATGGCGATATAAACCATTATGTTATCCAAAAAGCTGCAAGGATCCACGACCATGACAATTCAAATAATACTAAAACGAAGAATTATGTCACAAATCACGTGATGGCATATTTTTGGGTCTATTTCACAGATCACAGATTATAAGAAAATACGAATATATGTTGTTACTGTATCAAAACACGATTTTTAATTTAACAATTAACAATTCTTCATATACTCAGAATTAATAGTTTTGGAACCTATTTTGATACCTTACCACCGTGAACGTGATCATCATCATTTCAATCCACAGGCCATCTAAGTCCAAGAGCGATAAATATTATCCAACCTTTCCTGTATGAATATTTCAGGTGATCACGTCTTCATTATATCATAATATTAATAAAATGAAAATTGTTTTGTACGATCTACTTATTTACTTATCATCACGCCGTTTTACTGCGGGGGTAGTCAGAGAGGATAGAGCGCTACACTCTTCTGTCCTGACACACAATTCTCGCATCGTCAACATTCATGCATCTTCTCATATAAGCTCGCCGGTTATTATGACTTTTAACAGGACCATCTGATTTACCTGGTCGTGCCATGTCTTTCGCAGACGTCCTCTATTTCTGGTGCCATCAACACTTGCATCATATATCTTTCTCACCATTCTCTCCTCATTCATTCATTCCATATAACCAAAGCACCTCTGTGATCTTTTACTCACTATACTAAGATCAGCTTTACATTCTTTCCTTATGTCTCTCCACTCTGTCTCTCCACTCTGTCATAGACTCTTGGTCGTCGAGCATAGATAGTACTAAATATGACGATTTATGTTAATTATTCATTTAACATCTATCCATCATCTGATTAATATTACTTTTATTCCCGTGTTTTATATCTGTTTGGAATATGTACCATAGTAATATGGCGTGATTTCAGAGGATGGGGAACCCAATAAGCGATGTTTACAATAATATCAAAACCTTTTCACTTATCAATATTTCGAGTCACGTAGCACATTGGTATCGTTTATATTTTTCAAATTTGAATAATGTGACATTATTCAAACATACAAATATGCTCTTCACGTACAAATGTTAATAACCTAAAATAAAATATTGTATACGTAAATAGAAAATATATTATTTCTTTTTTAGAACTTCCAAGTTACATATATCCCAGATATAGTTATACCTTTTACGAAAATAACGATTTTGACTTTTATCCAAACACTCAAAAATAGACACAAGATATAGAATAGGACTTAGTAAAACATTTTCCTGTGTGTAATGTTTGAATTAAACACTGACCGTTGAACTCCAGTATTTTTATCGTCATGATGTCACGATTGGTTCCAGTACTTTTAAAGCTGAGTAATCAACAATTGCTGAAACGTTTCTAGTGTTTGAAGCAGTATGGGTAGCTTCGAATCAAGAACATTGCACAAAATATAGAGATATAAAAAAATGTATTTGGAGAAAAAACGTGGTAAATAAAAGGCAGCAGGTACACGGCTCCATATAAACTATAATACAAATGTACGAATTGATCGCTTTTTAAAAATGGAAATAGATGTATCAATTAGAAACATTAGTTTTAAATTTGTCGAAAATATATTCGATTGCTACAGTGAAATAGTGGACGCGCTTGCCCGGATAGGAAGAAGTCCAGGTTCGAATCCCGGTGGCAACCAAATAGTTAATCGATAGATAGATTTTTTCTGTATACCTTTCTAGTTGATTCACTAATTTGTATCAAAATACGACGGATAGTTCTTAAAATCCAACGTCATAACAAAAATGTATTCTATAATACTATCATACTATTTTTTTAAATTTCAATAATGTAGGCATGGAAATTGTTACAATAGTAATAATAATGTTATTAATTTACATGGTGCCATTTTCATAAAAAAGTTATCTCAAAGCCATTTTACATACCGGCATTTAAAATTTAAAAACGCCTTATATGCCATACCAACCGTATTTGCATAGAATATTTTTTTTTTCTAAAAATATACTTAATACCCAAAAATTATTTGTCCATCTGCGAACTTTCTGTAAAATATTTCAAAATCTTCTAAGCTACTTCGAACGCTTTTTTTTTAACGTTCTGTTTTTATTAATTTATTTTTTAATTGTCATTTGAACTTATGGATATGATTATTTGAAAACGCATGTTTTCAGTCCTTTTTTTATAATAGAAGAGTTTCTTTAGGAATGCCACAACACTATTAGTAGACTGTTTCTTTGGGAATGCCACAGCACAGCACATGCCCTTTTAACGTGTTTATATATACACTTGTGCTATAATAATATATAAAGCCATTGAATGATCGCTGATAGGACACAAACCCTTCGTTATCTAAAACGATTATCTTGACCACTTGACTACAAGCTAAACCATGTCAGTGTAATAACCAGTGGGGTATCTATTTATCAGTAAATAAACGTATACTTTTAATATAAAGAGAGCTCAGTAACCGAAAATAATTTAGATAAAAGTAACGGATTTTATGAAATGTTATTATGAAAATATTCAAAGAAATGTAAAAAATAATTAAACTTATTAATTATTAAGGAAAACACATTCTTATTGTGAAGTTGTAATTATTCAGAACATAGGTCTATGATATTTTAAATACTAAATTAATGTATTAATTATAAATATATACATATAAAATCAATTTTGTAGAAAAATATTGTTTTAGCGTTACCGGTGACGCTAAAACAATATTTTTCGACAAAATTGATTTTATATGTATATATTTATAATTAATACATTAATTTAGTATTTAAACTTATTAATCCTAATACGAAAGTAAAACTGAAAGGGTCTGTTTTCACAAAAACCACCCCCCTTACTGGGAATTTTACATATTCTTTCAACCCATGAATGAGACTTAATAATCTCTAGATGGTAAATGATAAATAAATAAATATCATTTATAACGCGCATAATCGTACGTACTTTTAATTTTCATTTAATACATTAAATTTTCGGCACGGCTATTGACATCCTATCCTCTCTGGCTGTCTCTTCTGCCCTACGTAATGTAGTTAATAAAAAAACTAATAAAATTCGAAAACACATGACATACAAAATGAAAATATCAAAGGTACAATAAATAACACTGTCTTGGGTACTCAAATTATATAGGATCACGTTCTGCAAGGTTAGGCAGATAAGTTAGAAAGTCACTTTCTCACACAACTTTCGCGTTTTCCGCATTCATTCAGCTTCTCGCACACGCTCCTCGTCCCGATTGGTGAGAACTCTATCAGGGCCATCTTCTAATATTAATTTCCTTAGTCATGTTAGATTCGCTTATTTTCTAAATTATCATTGGCATAATCAGCAATCAAATTGGCTTATTCTTTAACTTAATACATTATTTGGCAGTAAAACGCTCTGTGATACAGCGAGAGATTAAACTTCGTATAGGGAATTTATGGCTCAATAATATGGATGAGACATAAATTCCTGGAATATATCACTATTTCAATAAAAATAATAATTATTATTATACAACCACAGTACGTTTCGGGAGCTTTGTTCAAAACAGAGTTTGAAAATCAAGTAATATATATCTTTCAAAATGTGTATTCATTTGGCAGTTCTACTAATTATTCACAGATTTGCGTATTATTTTACAAAAAAAAAGTTATGGAGATTTCAGTTTGCATCTAGTAACCTAAATTGAAGTATTTTGAAACATGTGGTACAACACTTAAACTCTAAAACTTTAAGGAAAATTAATTATTGTGTGTGAATATCTGAACTGAACTTTATGAACTGCAATATATCTCGTATATAAAACCGAAATCTTGAACTCGTGCCGAGGTGAAATAATAAAACTTTTTTAATCTGAAACTAATCTCATAGTTCACTTACACTGAAACTAAAGTTTGTTCATTCAAAGGAGAAAATTATTATTACTCGACAACTCAGTGGTGTAGTGCATACGAGGTGTAATAATTTAATTCCCGGGATGTACGTTTCAAAAAATACGTGTAGAACTGTACGCTAGTGGCTACTGTCACGAAGGTCTATTGCCTCCACAATCGTCAAGACCGCCGACGACCCTTGAACGAACCTTGCAGATACGTGGGCATAAAACAGAGCTCCTGACAGGCTAAAAAACACTCCTTGTACCGACCGGATTACATGTGCTAATAACATGCACCCGCAGCCGCCTGAGAAGCCGGCTCTTGAGCACCACTCTCTCGCGGTTGCTTTTCCAACAAGATCTCTAGCAAGCGCTTCACGGTGTAGACTTTTGATGGCATATTGTTTAAATGTAACTGTGCTCAAACAACAATAAACTTCTCTCAAATGTAAGTAGTTTGTCTGCTTTCGACTTGCTCTGGTCATACATACACAATACATCTCCGCAATTCGTAATCAAACGAACACCCCAGCAAATCCTTCCGATTTTTCGGCCACATTTTAACATGTACCCGCCATATCTTTTTATTACAAAATCGCTAATCCCCCAAAAAAGTGTTTCCCTTGTACATCAGTATACTGACTTCGAAGGCGTTTCCATTTCTGGAAGCAGATCTGTAACTCATTTTCTGGAATACTAGAGTACCTGGAATTAGGAGGTAAGACAGGTGAATAGGCAGGATGATTTTACTCACAAAATTACATACGTAGATATTTGTTACCTTCCCAATAGCAAACAAACTTGTTTATACATAATAATAAAAAAGGAAGAATGACGAATACATGCGTTTTAAGTAAAATAACTTTAAGTTTTCTTATTTTATGTTCTGTCCGCAAGAAAAACGGAGTGCGATTTCAAAATTTTGTATAGTTACTCTTTAGGACCCAGTACAAAATATAGATTTCCTCCTTCCAGCCGGGCGTGGAATAATAATCTATTGTATTACAAAATGTCTCTGTTTAAAAGAAAAAAAAGTAATTGCTGATGTTTCTTCTAAAAATGACAAAAAAAAATATTACATGGCACATTATTATGATGAGCGATTGTTTATATCAAATATTGAGTTTTATTTGACGTATCATATTTTAGGTACCATTAATCTTCGTATGCGTTTGTCACCAATCACACGAAGGCAATATCGGGGGTGGCCGTATTCCGGGTCACGTGCATCTGACAGCTGCTGTGATGCCAAATTTAATGTGAAAAATATTTAGAGTAAAGTAGTGTGACTTGACAATTTTGTAATATTTTCAAAATGCTATAAAAATTATAGAAAATTTAAAAATCCAACAAAACGGTTTATGCATTAGTTTTATTTTCGTTTTCTCACATAGTCCATAGTCTTAGTACCTCTCTATTCTATTCTCTGCATTCAGTTACTTCTTGCAACCATTTTTTAAGACATTGATCCATTAAGCTAAGAGAGGTACCACGCTTCGCTTCGGAGCCTCTACTTTTTTTTTTCTACCGCAGAGTTCTCTTTTCTTCGATTGAAGATCATGACCATTGATCATGAGCATAGTTTTTTGTAATGATTTCGCCATACGTAGTGTAACGGAATCGGGACATCGGCGGCCAAATTTCTGGTAAAAGAGAAATCCTCAGGACCTTCACTCGGGGCGCGAGACCGCATGCAACATCTACAAAACAATAGTTTTTTTAACACCGAGCGGGACTATTGAAAAGGTCATGATTTTAGAAAGCTGCCCTTGGAACAAACGAATATTGTCATTTTTACCAGGAATAGAGATCGGGTGAAAGCCGAGAGAGGAGAAAGCTGACAGGCCATTTGAACCAATATGTGGGAAAAGGACATCTCTCCCTTAGGGTTATCCTTGAGTGAGAAAGAGATGGCACCCAGAAATTGGGTATATAAGGCCCAGCAAATCCTAGAGAAGACAGTTGGAGTGGGGGTGAGTCGCTAGACCCTGGTTATCGTGATAACTGGTATACCGGACGAACCCGAGGGAGGCGCATCTAGGGATGCTGGCGTTTATCCTGTTTCTCGGAACTCGGTACCTTGTTTACCCTAGATGACGCGGATGAGGAGGAGGATAGAACGTCTGAAGACTCTGGGCCATCCGTCTTCGGACGGAGGCTTGAATACGGAGGACGTTCTATCGGAGGTGACCGGTGGAGGAGGGTCATCGGCGGCCGATATCTCCAACTGGAGGTAGCGGAGGACTATCGGGTCAGCACAATAAGGGCTTCAGCCCCGACAACGCTGACTCCGAGAGTCCGAGGTGCCTCGGCATCAAGACCAGGATTGGCGACGTTCGCAAGGACCCGAGCAGGTGGGGCGCTCAGGAGGTCACTTTGTGACCAGTACCCACAGAGCATCATGAAGGATTGGAGGAGGGTGCCGTGGATCCGCCTTGCGGGGCGCTCGGAGGCTCCAGTCGCGGAAGGTGCTGAGGCTGTGCACAGCCTGTGCTTTGCCAGAAGCTGTCGAGTGTGTGGGCCGCTCAGGAGGGTATATCACACCCAGAGCTCACGATGCGGTCGGAGTAGGAAGGAGGACTGGTAGGTGGGGCACGCTGGCAGTAAAGTATCTCGCACGGATGGAGTCCGGGCGGTGATGGTGCCCAGACCTACAGAGCATCGAGGACGATGCTGAGGCTGAGGACAGCCTGTGTGTCTGTTAGACACTAGCTCTGCAGAAGCTGTCGAGAGGGTGGGCCGCTCTGGTGGATACGCCTATCCAGCGTATCAAGAGCCTACGGAGCAGCCGGGAGTAGGGAGGAGGGCTGCTGGAGCAGGTGGGGCGCTCAGGTGGAGGTATCACGTTCGGAGGGATACCGTTCGGTGATGGCTGTCCGGTACCCACACAGCATCAGGAGGGGTCGAGGGACGGCGCCGGGGATCGCGTCGCGCGGATCCAGGAGCCATTGACCCCGAGGATGGCTGGTTTAGGTTAAGCTTAGATTTAGATTATTTGTAAGGTAGCTCCTAAGTATTAGGATTATTTAGTTAATTAAGTCATAGCTTGTAAGTATTTTTATGTTTATAATACATGAATCTATACAACCAGACTTCTCTTTGACAATCCTTTCCAGTTCCTATCCCGAATATCAGCAACCTGTGTGAGAAGGTGAGTTGGCGTGTATTGTGTAACGGCGCGCCGGCAGACCGATCACCGCTCGGCTGCACGAATTGAGGAAAGCGGTGCGCTTCACGCGCCTCACCATAATCCCCCCCCCATTTTACGTTACAGTAATAATAACTTTAAATTTTCGATGACTTTTTGTTAGTGTCTATTGGTTTTGTTAGTGATTGGTTACGCTAATGCAGTCTATGGGACATGGCGCTAAATAAACAATTTTTCCAAACGCTGAGTTTTTCTGCCGTGAATTAGTTTTAGGCAAAGCTGTCATTTATGGCATATATCAGTGGACATCATCAGGCCTGATGTTGTACGATGGCCAATGAAAAGTAGTCCGAATTAAAAAAACTCACACTAGAATAACGCACAAGAAATTTCACTATCATCTAACAGTCGTGGATACTTATAAATGCTCCTTCAAATGGTTCTATCGCACGATAATCTCTCACTAGTATTCCTCAGAATTGAGGATAGTGACCTCCTCAGGGTAAATCCTTTGTTTCACGATCGCAACAAGCCGGATCGCACCACGTAATCCGGCTACTTAAGACACTTGATCGATCCACATCTAAGGCGATCTTCTCCTGCCTGGCAGAGTCATCATATTGAGCTACTATAGATTTTCATTTTCTCTTCCAAATGTAGCTAAAACATATATAATTTTATTTTTAACAACATTACAAGTAATTGAATTTGAGTTCTCCATTTCGAACACAAAGCATCGAATTTTCTTAAAGGATTTATTTTTCCACTATTATTTAATAATATTTTTGTTATATGCAATATCTTGCAATTAAAAATACAAGCTTTAAAAAGTTAATTTAAAATTATAGTTGCGAAGGTATAACATAATGGCTTTCTTTCAATACTAATATATATTTTTTACAAAATTGTAGATTTTATTTCAAAAGATACACACTATTTTATGTAATCACTTGATACAATTAACGTATCATCTGCTAATAAATTCCACAATATTTAAAATATTAAAACAATTTACGGATTAAAATGGATGGATATAAATGAAACAATGTTACAACCTTACTTGAGTTTATTAGCACTACTCGAATTTCGAGAGAAACGGTAACCCTCATCGAAAGGTGAAGTATTAAACTAAATACACACAAATTATTGCATTGTTTTATTTATATCCATCCATTTGATGAAACTCTACAAAGTTAACGTCAATTCTATCAATAATATAATTGAGAGATTATTTGAAAGGTCGTGAATACCAAATTCGTTTTTATTACACTGTAAAACTACCTAGTAAGAAATAATTATTATGTGTATATATATATATATAGAAGAGAAGATATTTCTTACACGTCTAAATCAAAATATGCAAAGATAAATCTATACAAAAGAAATTAATTAAAAATGTTAAAACTAATTAAGTATTAATGTTTACGCGTTTTATACTTCGATGGCAGGCCAGGTATTATAGTTTGAATATGTGCATTATATTTTTGTGGATTTAAAAATTTAAAAACAAAAACAAAAGCGAAACTGCTTCTGTTCAATGACGTTTTTGGAGTCGGTCATATATTTTTACGACTGTGATATAAAACATTTTGTGTATTGAATTTTTCGATTATCGGTTGTGTAAAGTTTCGGAGGCTGGCCAGCTGAATTTTCAGAATATTCAAGATAGCAGGGATAGCGATCATCGTTAGAAGAATAGGCGAATAACAGCCCAGTTTCGGAAAGATGGTGTTTTTTCATTTACATAGGTTGAATGAATATATATATATTCAACAAACCAATTAGAAAGCCGGGGACTAGCTATCGAAGGTAATTACGGCATCAATTTAACTGTTAAATTTGCACGAGAGTATTTCTAAAAACATTGTTTTTTTAAATACACGTGTTTAAATAATCATACTTTATTTAAAGATATATTTTGGAAATTGTCTACAGGGTTTTGTGGAAAGAATGAATAAAGAGAGTATGGTAAGATATATAGTCCACGAATGACTTAGAATGACACGGTAAAGCATATACAGTGAAACCTCTATCTATCGTTTTTGAAGGGACCTATTAAAATTAACTATGAATGCGGGAATACAGGAAAAAGTAAAATTTTTCATACATTTTCTGTAAAAGATACATATTTCACTAGTAAATGAATGCGTTTAAATAAAAATAAAATTAAAAAGCTGCACAGAAACAAAAAAAATTAACTAAACTTTGTATTGCATAATGGCAAGCGGCAGTCAGCAGCAGCATTCTCTCTCTATCTCACTTTCTGTCTCTCTCGAATGTTCCGCTCATTGTTTACGAGTGCCGTTAATCATAACAAAGCATTTAATTACGAAGTATGTTGCGTAATTTAAACGATTAACACGGTAAAATGATGCATAGAGAAACGATCCATACGATCTATTTTTGGGTGTTTGTATGAAATAAATTCGTGATTGGAAGAAATAAACGATACACGCGGGTAAACGATTATTCGAGGAACGATCGATCGAGATTTCACTGTACTGTTACATATAGATACCTTAAATAGCTAACGAGCATGCACGCATGTATCCTTGCGTCAATCAGATGTATGAACGAAGTATTATTTATTAAAATAACTTTTACTGTGTTTTGCCTCCAGGACATAATCAATATCTTCTCTTTTTTCAATTCTTTAGAGTCTACGACACTCTCAAGTGTTCTACATGCGGCTAGAAGGCCTATTATTTTACTACTATAACTGCATCAGCGCTATTTACTTACACTTTTTTTAAATCTTTTATATTTTTACATGTATTGGAAAGGTTCAGAAGTCAAATAAAAAACCCTGTAAACATTTTATTGCAATAAAAAAAGAGAAATGTTCTAAGCGTGGACATTTTATGTACAGTGCCTCCTTATTCTAGAATCAGTTCTTAAGGGTAAGTAAAATTCATTCGGTACATTGCACTTAATAACTTTATTTACGTTTTTTGGAATTCGGGCCGACGCTTTCCGCTAGTCAGCATCCGAGTTCGGAGAATCGAGTGCGTCAGACTGCTTCAGAAGTAGTGCTGCACAATCGTCGCTTGTTCCTAAACGACATAATATTGACATCGCGCTCGTACGGGCCAAAGTTTCTGATGGGAGGATTGTCTCGGTACAAGTTTTCTAACAATTTATGAAAGCATTGTGTGATCGTGTCTAACTCGTGTTGGCGGTGCATTTTTACCAAGTTTGTTCTGGATAGTGTTATATATATATATATATATATATATAACACTATCCAGAACACAAAATACAAACGAAATCATATAAATATATATATATATATATATATATATATGATTTCGTTTGTATTTTGTTCTGTGTACACTGTTGAAGACAGGCGCACGCGATAGAACGCAAAACCTCGCTGATATAAAATTGATTTGTTGAAAGTGTGCCGGCCCTGTCTAATTAAAGCCTGAGCTCCTAATGGTTCGGTTCGCTTTCAGGCGTGTTTGTGACGTGACGTATCCGACTCGAGCGGCAGTCCTAACTGTTCATTAGTATTTTGAGAGTTTATACACATTTTTTCACATGTTATATAAACTCTCAGCTTTTCTGTGTATCTTTCTAATTGATTCATCTAATTTTTTTTAGATATCCGTAGATGTAAGCGGCAAAAACTGAGACATTAGAAGTTGAAAACGAGCAGCTTCCGGTAGCGCCAAAGTAAACCAACATTAAGTTTAATTAATTAAAAGTAGCTATTTAAAGTTACCTATACTTTTCTCGGGTACCTTTCATTTAAAATATTTCGAAGTTTGAATTTCACTCTTTAATCCTGTCAATATATTTTATGCGGTCTAAACTAAATTTTCACAATGGTAAGTGGAATTTAGATATATGTTTTAGATATATAAGGTCCAGGGGTCGTGACGTTTGCCCTTGATTTGTTGCGCTGAAGGTCGCAGTATCGGCTCAAAGGCAAAGAGGCGCAACGAAAAAAATAAACAATTTTTGAGAGGAGATTAAAGTAAAGCAATATTTTTCATTTCATTTAATAAGCCAACTTTAAGAATTACCTTTAAGTTTTTATAACATTCAATTATCAATGTTATATTTTTGTCAGCGAATCAAATTATAGAACGCGGTCTGTAATTTTAATATAAAACAATCTGTCTCGAGTTCTGTGCTTTGTTTTTTAACATAGAAACGAATATTTTTCGCAGGGTGACCGCGACATTAAAATCCCGAACAAATCACCGAACTGCATTAAAGTAGCTCGAGACATTTCACGGATAAATAAATATCAAATTAATAAAATAAACATACAGATTACCAGAAACCCATTGAACTTTAAATAAAACTTAGGCCAAAACAAAATACAATGATACGTATACGATATGGAGTATAGCAAACCAGAAAAATAATATATGCAGGGGTGGTACGATACACGTGTACTTGACAAGAAATAATATAATAAAAATGTAATATTTTTTAAATTCTAGTAAATAATTCAAATAGGCACTTGAGCAAAATAATTTAGCTCGTTTTACTTGATAATAGCACACTTTTACGATATATTATTAATAACAGACCTAATTTTCTTTATGTTGTTACGCGACACGGACAATATAATATGTTTGGTTTACGTCGCTGTGTAATGCGAACAGACGTTGTTTGATTTATGTTGCCATAAAACACGGACGAGCTAACAGACAGATAAGGAAATTATATATGTAGGAATAGACTAATCATTTTGACATTTTAAATTAACTAAATACAATACAAACTATATTGAACATACGAAATATGTAAAGTAATCACTAGTTTGGCTATGGAGGATAAGACGTCAAGGGTGAATGCGTTTTTTTTTATTTAAAACATACAGAATGCACTCTTTTTTATTTCAGTTATAGTATAACAAGGGGCAATCAATACAACTAAATACCTATTTAAGCTGTACGACTGCTCTATTAGGTAAACACCTGTCTCAAGATAAACTTTGCGAGAAAAACAGATCAAACCGTTGAGATATTGTTCATACTTGTCAGCCGATTTTGTCAACTTTGTGTATTTTCAGTTTTCTAAATTGTTCTGTGCGTTTCTTCGACACTTCTAGCTAACATTTTAGACCCCATTGCAGAGTCCAGTATCAGAACTGATGTTGCAGATGATTGAAGTTTTTTCCCTTCTCTTAAAGTAAAATTGATGTTATTAAAATTCTAACTTTTAATAACACATCAATGTTCTCTTCGTTATATCCAATGTCATCAAAGTTACCAATCTACATATTGCACAAAGTTTGTAATCTGACACCCGGTTGATTTGACATACTGAAAATTTCCAGCGCCAAAGTAGCGCATGACGCGCGAAATGATGCCGCTTGACGTGTGATTTTTCCCCCTGAAACTTCAACACACGGTCGCCATGTTAGAGGCCATAAATCCGATTACTTCCGAGGCAGAAAACCGATGACAATATGACATCAAGGAGCGGGCTGCCGTCGGAGGTGTTCATATTAAATTTAGGGGTAGAAGTCACCCTTGTGGATAATAAGCTCGGCACTGCAATAGGGCGATCAAGAAATGAAGCATCTATCAACCAATATGGTTTAAATGGATATAAAAACATCGCATTACTGAGTTATTCCAGACGTATTATTCTAGACTTTATCTCCAACAATAGTTTTTAAATAAATTATAAACACGGTTCTCGTTCTCAACCGATATACTCATGACTGAACATCGTAGTCATCTAGTCTGCTTCTATAGCACAAACTGCACGTTTCCTTTATTCGTCATCCTGGTCTTGTTTAATGCGACGTGAAGCGAGGCTCCAATCAAGTCTCAGACTCGATTTGTCCATTTTGTTGGAGATTGACCTCTCGCCCATAGTTACATGACGGTCTCTCATGACTGATCGCGATCTCCATTAACTCTCCTCCTCTTGACTATGCTCCTCCACTTTTCTCGGCATCCTAAAAATCATAGGACTGTCACCAGAGAAGTTCCTATTGCCTTTTCCACTCTTTTTTTTCTTCCTCTTTGCTCTTCGAGGTGGCCACCGCGACAAACTTCTCCAAGCTCTCTTCCCTTCTCGTAAGATGCCCAATAATTTTAAGTATTCATCTCAGGCATATGGAAGAGAATCTGTCCTTTGTTTTCAGTTCTTGCAAAATGGAGACATCGTGCGTCTCTCCCGTTCATGATATGCGCAACATGCGACTACAACATCACATTCAAAGCCACATTAATACGTCTTCTTACCTTTAGGGTCCATTATTCCACACCATATAAAAATATAAAATGCATCAGAGATTATACAAGTCTGACCTTCATTGTGTTGGAAATAATGCGGTTTTTATAGAACCTATGCATCGTTTAATTTATGGCTCACAGCTACCTTCGTCAGTAATTATAGACCCGAAATAATTGAAATTTAACAATCTTCTGTTCTTCTGTTAATAAAAGCTGATTATGTCGATCAATGATCATTAGCTGTTTATTTTCCTTGTTAATCTCTAGCCTCAATGTTCCACTTTGTTCTTCAATGCTCAGAGTAGTATAGCTGTTTCTTCTTCTGATGTAGCGATCAAAGTTGTATCATCCGCGTACCTGAGATTGGAAATCATTCTAACTTCAATTTTTACTCCACCATTTCAGTTTTCTAGTGCATTTCTTAAGATCTATTCTCCATATATGTTAGAAAAGTCTGGAAACAATATACATCCTTTTTTGACTCTTTTTTGCACTTTAAACTTTTTATATAAGATGGAGTTGAATTTAACTGTGGCGGTATTTGTCAAAATATACATTGCGAATGAAGTGCACAAGGTGTTCTGGGACTCCTATCTCACGAAACTTTGTAAAAAAATTCTAAATATTTTTTTATAAACTCAGTAGTGTGATGAAAAAATATGTTCTTTACTTAGTGTTTTTTTAAGGCCTCGTATGACTATAAAATCCATGAGCGCAATCATCACAGACCACGCCATACTACCCCGAAAATCACTAGCGTTGTACAATCTGCTGGAACCTCGCCTGTGTCTTGTCATTCCGTATTCTACGTCATGTTATGTTCCTGTTGGCTTGAGTAAGAGGGCCTCGGGCCGAGGGAAAGACTCCTCGCTTTCATCTTCCTCGGTATTTTTGGATCCTTACAGCACTCCTGAAGTTCCAAATTCAATTCACAATCTTCTCATTCCTTGATAAGGATGTGATATTTGAATCCTGTCCAAGACTTTATTCAACAATTTACGAACATAAAATGCACACATGCACGGTATTTAAAATTGTAAATAATATAAATAAATGACTGTCTTATTCTTCAATTTAACCTTAACAAATTACATGAATGGTGTACACACAACAATTTTTTTTTAAATATTGATAAATGCCAATCGATAACGTTTTGCAGAATCAAAAAACCCATTGTTTTTCATTACAGCGTTATTCTTAAAAAAGTATCTCAAATTAAAGATCTTCGCATATTATTTGATGAAAAACTATCATTCGTTCCACACATTAATGAAATCACCAATAAAGCTATCAAGTGTCTTGATTTTGTATTAAAAACGGTGAAAGATATGAATTCACTTAAATCGCTTAAAATTTTATACACGGCTGTAGTTCGTAGCAATTTACAATTCAACTCAACTATTTGGTCTCCATTCTACGAGTATAAAGTGCATGAATTAAAATTAGAAAGAGTTCAGCATAAATTTTTAAAGTTTATTAACTTCAAACTGTGTATACCCGCTGAACAATTGAATTATGATTTTCTAATGAGCACTCTTAATTTAACTAACTTGTCGTGTAGAAAAACTTTAGGCGATTTATTATTTTTATTTAAAATAGTAAAAGACGCCCCTAATTTAACTGAACTGATTATATACCACGTTCCTGCGCGGAATACCAGGTCGTCGATGCTTTTCCATGTGAATTCTTCATTTACTAATTTTATAGGAATGCACCCTCACAAAGACTTCACAGGCTTGGGAACAATTTTGGTCTTGTAAATATATTCCGATATTCAATAATTAAATATAAGAGTGATGTTTTTGATGCTGTTCTGAGTCAAAGATAAACCTGATTTTGATACTCTTTTGATTCTGTGTCAAACCTAAAATTTATTATTTTTTCCGTCTTGAACTTTTATTTTTTATAGTTTTTTGTTTATTTTTTAATTTCTATTTTTTCTATTCAATTTTTATATATATATTCCATGCTACTTGTGTTTTATTATGTTTAATACCAAACCTATTTCGTAAAAGCCTATAAGGGCGTTAATAAATAAATAAATAATATGCTCTTCGGAAACACCTTGTGTCACAGCCCCAGCTTAAAGCGTAACGCAGATCTTAGACTCTTATGAAAACCCATTTTGTTAACACCACCCCGGGAGTACCGCGCACTATCCCAGAAATATGTGTTACTTTGTACTTTGGAAGGACATAAACCGAGCGACGTAAGAACTCTGAATGTATGAAGAAAAAATATCAGAATAAACAAATCCCCCTTTGTAAAACATGGACATAAATTTCCCACTTGAATATGCTTTCTCTTCGCAAGCCTTAACGTTAATGTAGGTTTTGGCATTTACTAAAAAAATATTATTTCATCCATTTATCATCAGACTCGCTTCCTCCTCAATTCTGGTAGATGAGATATTTTTTAAGGCACTCGTCGCGTTCCGGTATCAATTTTATTTATTGAAGCTATCTATTTTAAAAAAAATATTTCGTAATACTTTCTTGATACCGCTTGTCGTAAAATTGTAATTTAAATGATTTTTCAATAAGCTTTCAATGTTCGCCACTAGATTATGCACGGTGGGGTGCCGTGATTTTTAAATCAACATAAATAACTAGAACGTTGTCTGGCTACACAAGTACCCGAGTGCTAAGTGAATTAAACTTGAACCTGTCGTTAGGGCTGGTGAATATTAAGTGTGTGTTTGGCTTCAGCATCAATAAAATATTAAAGGGTTGCTTTTCATTTTTATTAATAATTAAAAATATTATTCTGACAGGTCTCCAAGATATTTCAAGAAGTCGCACAAAAGCTAGTCACTTATTTGGAGAGGTACTTCGATATATAAAAAATATGTAACTTTACTTTGTAATAGGATCGAGTAATACATATATAAATTGTAAAAATTTCAAAAAGAAAAAATAAATAATAAATCTAATATGCTAGAAACCACTAAACCTAGACGTCAAAAAGATACTTTTGATTGAATATGTTGAAGTGTGGCTGTTTAATATTTTGGAGAATCAAATGCTTTTGAGAAACGAATTATTTGGAAAAATCCCTCTGTGAATAAATATTAATTGAAAATATAACAGAATTGATCGAAAATATATTCGATTGCTATAGCGAAAATGATGAATTCGTCTTCCCGAAGAAAAATAGGTACAGATTCGAATCCTGGTAGCGACTAAATATTTTTTCCATAGATAGATTTTTTCAGTGTATCTTTCTAGTTTTTATTTTAAATTTGTATTAAAATACCACAGAACTATGTTCTAAAAATGCAACTCTGCAACAAAAATGTGTTCTACTAATATATTTCAAATATAATATTTTACTTCTGGGTTAAATAAATATATCGAAATCTAATAATACTCTATATTAACAATCTGGCTATCAAAAATACGTAACTCACGTACCATGGGGACTTGGTGTAATGATATGACCAGAAATACACAAATTTCCGCATTAGAGCTCAAATCCCTTTCCATTCAAATCACGCTGTCAGTATTATATTCTGCACACTAACACAAAGCAATAACGCACTTATGAGATTAGGCAAATAATATATTATGACTTTTTGAAGCAAATTTATTAACGTTTTATTTTTTGTGCAGGTGGTAATTTTTATTGTTATTCCCAAAATAATGGCCGATTGTAATATTGTTAACATTCTTTGCTAGGAAATAATTATTCATGTAATTAAAAATAATTCACCATGTTTAAACACCACTTTAATTTTACAACCGGTTTCGGAACCACCGTTCTTTCTTCAGGATGTACAAATATTTTGCAAAACGAATTGTTTTTAATTATATTTATATTGAATTACCACAAAGTTACAGCGGAATACAACAGTGAATAAATTATTCATTTGATTTTGATTGACAGTGGCGAATCTGCCACACTTATTTATTGAGTCAACCGTTTAATTTGCATTAATCTAATCTTTCCAACTAGATTCAAAATAAAAGTATCATAAATGAAGCGTGGAGTGAAGGAACCACTTTTGAATGGACAGTGCATCGTTAATTTGAAAAGTTTAGGATCCTCGGCATTTAGAAGTCTTAATATGAAGAAGGCCACACCATAAAACAGTATAGAGGCTTTGGAAATGTGGACGGTATACGAAAATGTCCTAGTTAGACCAAGTACAAAACGAAGAAGTTTTAAAATTTATGAAAAAAGACAATAAAGCGAAATCTGGATATGTATGAGAGACGATAAATACAGAGTAATAAGTTCGGTATGGTTACCCCAAGCGCGAGGTAAGACGCGAGGTGAGACGCGAAATAACAAAGTTCTGGGACTTGTTTACGTGGTTAACTTAGTGCAGATATTGTGCATTTAGTCCTTACCGCATATGCACTTAAGCTAATTAAATATGTCAGTTTTTAATTGTTATTGACAGCCGAACAAATGTATCATATCGAGCGAGTGAGGTTGGCGAATTCTACAGCCAATAGAAGTCAAGTAGAAATCTTCGCTGCGACCAATTAGGAGCCCCAATAGTACTGTCACAACGTCTTTTGTTCAACAGATTACCTACATACAGAATTGATAAATTTACGTAACAAGTGAAACAAGTGACAGGTATCAGAACATAATTGACTGAATGAAATATAATGAGTAATTAGCTTCATTAAATGATGCATTATCTCGCCTGTGCTATCGGCGCCGGTACTACCCTGGGGTCACATTTGGGACCCTACTGTACTGGATTCTGTACATAGACAAAATAACAGAGAGCTCCAGTCGTGTCGGGCCACCCTTGCCATTTATCGAGCTCTCCATTATTCCATGAGCGCGCGTGGGTGGTACTGTGCAATACCAGCTACACCTTAAACAATCCCACGCACAGGACCCACGGTAGACGTCATTTTCGTATCGAGGGATCGCCGAAAAAGAAGACGAATAAATATTTATATGTCACACTACAGAGAAAGATTCAAGAGAAACACGATGCAACAAGAAGCATATCTCAGTTGATGAACTTGGGGTTCGATTGCGTCATTGTTCAGATCTGCTGTATATATGTAAAGCTCTAATAGTATTTATGATATTCAACCTATACAGAAAAGTGGAACTTTGAAGAAAAATAATTATATTTTTTGGACTAATTCCTTATCAAATAAAGGAGTTCCCATTCCTCTTTGTCCGTGCGCATCTTTATCTTTATTTTTGTATGTCCTTTTATCCCCTTTCCTATTAAACAAAAGTTGCATTTTTACTCGCACCCAAAAATAAAAGTGCTCGGGAAAGATCGGATCGGGAGGCGGAAACGAATGTCCGCTTCCGGTGGCCGCTTCGCTCCTACAGAGCAGCGTTCTGAGTTGGCATACTTCATTAAGCAGTTACGTAAAAAAACACCAATAAAATTGTTTTAAATACTAATTTAATGTATTAATTATAAATATATACATATAAAATCAATTTTGTCGAAAAATATTGTTTTTGCGCTACCGAGATTCGAACCTGGATCTCTATTTCCAATCCAGGGAAGTACACTACCAATTGTTTTATAGCGCCAGTATTTTTCATCTGTCGTTCCATTATTTGAAAGCCATCTACATTATTTGTACGGAATCTCAAATAGCTTTGAGTAAATCGACTGCAGACGCCAGAATTATCAATTCATTTTTGTTAAATTTTGTACAAATCGATACAACTTATATTATTTTTATTGTGAAGTTGTAATTGTTAGCATTGAAAACATCACAGACCGTCTGTTCTGAATAATTACGACTTCCCAATAAGAATGTTTTCCTTAATAATAAAATTGTTATTTCTAAATGAAAAGTAGTTTAGTGTTAAAGAGTACATATTTTGTTTGTATTAAAAATATTTCAACTAGCCAGAATATTTTGGTACGCTTTTGTTCTATCGAAGATTTAATTCGATTCATGATAAAAAGTACATTAAACCAATCTATTACTTTTTAAAGCATTTATGTTTACAGCACTGGATCCATTTAAGGGACTGGTTGGCCGTACCTGTGTCGGTGGACGTGTTGAAAGACCACAATTATGTGGAGAATAGTCGCCCTGACGAAGACACTTAGCAGTCGGAACGCCTCGTATGTGGACGTGGACGTGGATGTGAATGTATAACAGTGCGCTATTCAAATACTTTACAGAAGAGCTGGTTTTTATAAAATGACATCAAAACCACTTCGATTAAGTAACACAATTAACTATTTACCACCATTCAATTACGAGTGATAACATTTTTTTAATGCCACGCATAAACGAAAACGTGTGATTTAAATATTTGTGCTATTTTTAAATGTAATCTTAGCGACGCTTGCGGTATAAAAATGTTATCTATAAATTTTCCATATTAAAGATATAACCTCCCCTTGATTACAAAGCGAGCGTCTAACCAATTGAGACAGCTCATGAAATATTGCCGCGCACAACACAAAATTTTCCATACATCGTTCTGACAAAATAAATAAACATTATAATCTCTAAATTAATAATCATCTTTTTTAAAAAGGTTTAATAGGAATTTTAGTTTAATATCATCTAATGTCGTTTAAAAATTAAAATATCAATTAATTTATATTGTATCGATTTACCAATACATTCAATAATCACCATTTCAAAAAATTTCCATTCATGAGCCTTAGAAAACATAAAAATGTATGACCATCACTAAAAGTTTTAACCGTGCATCACTTTTAAATTAAAATATATTTTACGCCCTTACACTCGCGTTGAATATGTAATAAATTTTAATATATCTTTATAATATATACAATAACAAAAAATATTATTATTCACATTTTTATAATCTATCAATCAATCTAAAGGTCAAAAAACTATCCAAGATTTTATTTGATACTAGACAAGACTAAAAAAAATACAGGGCCACTCAAAATGGATCCTGTTCTAGTTGACTGACATATTACGATTAAAAAATGTGTATATTTTAAAACCAAAATAAACGTAATTACTTATAGCGAGTCAGATACAAAAATATTGAATTATGTTGTTTATTTGATAGTAAGAATTCAAAAATAGAATACCTTCTTGTCACGCGGTTAGTCAACAATTTTACATCTCAAATAACAATTAAATTTCGAAGTGGGCATGAAATATAATATAGCGTACTACTTTACTCTGATTCATACGTTATTTAATACATTTAATTATGTTACATTTATGCATACATAAATATGGATTCGATAAATTTAAAATAAATAAACACAATTTATAAATATACACTTGCAATGTAAAATTCTATTTAATCGCGCACATATAAAAAAGGCAATATGCAAGTCTGTCTCAAAAAACTGAACCGATTTTTACTGATCAGTATTTTTTCACTTTTCCTATTTTTTTATAAAAATATTTTAAATTACAAATCATCAGGAAACTGAGAGGTGATGATAAATCATGCATTACATTCATTTCGGCGGCTGCTATAAAGAGGTATATCGATGCGATGTGTGATAGATTTAAAAGATTTAATCATAACGGGCAAGCCATATTCAATAGATAACTCGCGATATAATTATCTAATAATAAAAAAATGTAGGTATCGAAATGGCTGATGCATTGTCAATTTGAAAAATGAAATAAAAACACTCACCCCTCTCTCCTGCTCCAAGATGTCGGCTTTCAACATCTGTTTAACGTCCGCTGACACGTCCAAACGCATCGTCAAAAGATTTTCATATGTGCCATCCGATCGTACTCAACTGTACACTGCGACACCACATTCAATCCTATTGAGTGTCAGTGTATATTTTTGAAGCGCATCAGGCTCGGTCGAATACCTCATAGTTGACATTGAAAACGGAAAAATTTTATGAAGAAATTTATAAAATACTCTATGACGCCCATAAATCAGACACTTTTATTCAGATTTTAAAGAATTTTCAATCACCTTAAGTTATCACTCAATGAAAGAAAAACTTAACATTCCTTAGGAAAATACAAATAAAAGATATATCAATAAAATAATCAGTCGCTTCTAAAGTATCAAAAGTCCTCGAAGGCGCCGATTGACTCCGACAAAACTTTGTAAACTAAGCCGAGTTCAACACCCGAAGATGGATATGAAATTATCTAAATAAATTCCATTTTATTATACACACATGTTTAATCGTACATTTATTATTTAATATATCTGTAGTCCCATATAAAACTCTTAAAAGTATTCAGGGGCATAAGAGTATTGATTCGGCATTTTTTCAATTTTTTTATTTTTAAAAAATTCAACAAACTTACAGTAGCGCGCGTTTGTCGGTTTAATAATAACAATCAAAATTGTTTGCGAGTCTTTAAAACTTAACTTAATAAAATTGAAGATTATAAAATTCAACATCTCTTCCACTGAAATAAATACTAGCGCTGCTGAAATCCATTCAATATTGAACCTACATTTTTTCTACCCGATCAGTAGTTTAACCAAATAGTTTAAACGGAAAGGGGAAGTTTATCCCCGCGAGGTGTTAACGCAGATCTGTTCCCAGTTAATATTTGAGGGATAGAACAAGTTTACATCTGGGATTTGTTTATTTTAATTAAATAATCATCTTTGACCCGATACACAGAACGTTACTCAAATGAAGTCAAATCTCATAATCCTTGCATAATAATTCAGTTTCATTTCATTCTTATTCCACTTGGTAAATAAATACCTTAATTTTACATAAAAATCACTACAAACTCTGGGAATTATTACTTATTTTATAATTTAATTATAATTTTTTTTACCTATTTTTTCAATATTATTTTGGCTACGTCTCCCCAAGATGAACATTTTAATTAGTCAATTTTATAAACGATTTGAAAATCGGTTAAATAATGTTATGAAATATTTTAGATGATTTACATAAAATAATATAATTAATTGACATGGCGGTTACTCTGTGGTGTAACATGATTCTTTTAATTTTCACAACTAAACTTTATACTGCACACACGTTGGGTTAGCATCTTAACCATCATGTACAGTTAGGATTTAAAACCAAATAATGATGATTGATACTATCATCTGGTCTGCTCAAGAATGATTTAAGAATTGAAACATTGACAAAATTAGTGTATAAAAATGTGACCATTGATTGTCATACTTTTAAGAAAATTAATACAATTATTCCACGTATGTGGCTATATAATTTTTTTTTAAATGTACATTCTCTAAGATTTTGTGCTTTGATTGTTTAAAGGGTATAATGTGCATATTGCCTCCACTACTAAAATTTAAACGCTAATGAGAGATGGAATTATACTTAGTGATAGCTTACGTATCCTTGTTAAAAATAACATGGAGCGGTAGAGACCACGAGCTTCAGGTCGACCAATAGAAATACTTCAATTGATCTATATCGTTGTTCACAGACTGGCAGCTAATAGCACAAGACAGGGAGCAATGGAAAGAATTGAGTGAGGCCTGTTTTCAGAATTGGATCGGCATGGACTAACAAAGAATAATAAGAAAATTTCAAGATTAGAGAATCATCTGTTTTTTTAATTTTAAATGTAAATATTTGTTTTCTTTTAAAGTAGAACACATTATTATTGTGAAGTTGCAGTTTTTCAGAACATAGTCTTGTGATATTTTAATACTAATTAAATTAATCAATTAGAAAGGTAAACAGATAAAATCAACTTATCGAATAAATATTTTTGTTGCCACCCGGACACGAACCAGGAACCCTTCCTATCCGGGGAAGTGCGCTAATCTATTACACGACGTCAACGTAGTAAGTAAACGACATTTTTTTCGAATTTGTATGTTGCACTTTGAAATTAATACATCTGTTATTCCATTATTTGAAAGCACTCTATTTTATATTTACTTTATATTATAAAATTCGATTAAATTTATTCATTCATTTTTATTAAATAATGGAATAACGGATGTATTAATATGAAAGTGCAACATACAAGTTCGAAAAATTTGTCGGTTACTATGTTGATGTGGTGTAACAGGTCAGTGCATTTTCTCGGATAGAAAGGTTTCCTGGTTCAAGACCGGGGGGCAACAAATTTCGATAAATTGATTTTTAATTTGTAATAAATATTTGTATTTAATTATTATATCAAAACACTGTACACCCAGTACTTTTCAACTCATAGACGCAGCGTACATCATAATCGTAATCAATTTGAATACTGCACACTGTACCTCAACAATTATACAATTTGTTGTAATTAATATGCAGATAATCAGCAGGTCGTTAAATGACCGACAGATAGTCTTAATGCGATGTTAAGGTATAACGTAAAAACATTTCAAAACAATTGGAGAAATAACAGGTTACCCTTTGCGGTTGAGAAATTACGATACAAACACTAAAATTAGAGTTATGTTACAAATTCATAATTGAGAGGAGTAAACAAAATTTTTAAAAAGTACAAGGTACACGGGTTTCAAAAAATTCAACGAAGTCTAAACACGTGGTACGCGACAGTTCTTGGCGCTCCAAAGCGAATGCATGTATTACATGTTCGACTGACTATTAACCGTGCAGTGTCGCTTCAAAATTATAATTAAGTTTTCTTGAGAAAGCATTGAGCGGGTGTACAGTTTGTTATTAACTATTTTGTAACGTGTCATAACGGTCCGTGATTCACCGTCTTTTTTTCCATAGAAATAGCAATTCAATTTATTTTTCAACCCCTAAAAATATAAAATTCGAATCGTAAAACAACTGTTGGCGATAAAAATATTATTTTTTTTAGGTTAAATAAAAATAATTCACAGGATCCGAAGTCATCCAAATTCACATTACTTCGTTATATGTCTGTTTCTTTTTCAATTTCTCCGAAGATACATAAGTTATAGGGTTGCATCGATGGAGATTAACAGGGAAGAAAACGTAAGCGATGCCACGGAGCGGTCGGGGAACAGGGTCTGATTTCTCCAGGGATATTACACTCCACGTCGAGAAATAAATTGAATATATACAAAAACCCGTACGTTATGATATCGATGAATAAAATATACACTCCTAACAATTCCGCTATCCGTAAAACATTTCAATCAGAGATTTCACTTTTAACCTTCAACACCTTTGGCAGCACCTACTATGCAAGTAATTTTTACACAAATACGGCACGGAACTTATCACGTAACTTCGAGGAGCATCATCCGGTGCGAGCGACTCATTTACATGTCCAAATCCATTCTAACGAACATAATTAAAAGAGTGAAATATTTTATAGTACTTGGGAAGAGTAAATCAAATATGAGCAATATGACAGAAATGCTGTTTCCGATCAACTATTAAAAGCGGTTCACAGTCAGCGACAAAATATTTAAACTGAGATAAATCCACTTTTGTGAAAAATACAATCTTCACAACGACTCCGATGTTATTTATTTTTAAAATGATACTTATGTTTGTGTCTTTTAAGAGGATTTAAAAGAACATTTTAGATATTTTGGTACATTCACATATTTTTTAGCTTTTAAAATGGAAATTTTGCGAATTAAAAATTTTTTCAGAAAGCGTTCATTATCGTTTTTTAAGCATCGGGCTGTTTTTACCAGAAAATAGAATCGACTTGACCGCGTCCGATAAAAAAACATTTTATTTTTTTCAAAATTGTGAACCGGCTGCTTTCTGTATAACCCCTGCCCTCTTAAATAGTGATACAAAATTCTTCACAAATGCGCACACTCGTAATTTGCAGTCATCGTAGATATAAATGTAACTTTGGAACCGTCGGACTCGTATCAACGCGTGCATATTCATGCAATTGCGACAATTACGCGTGTGACGCAAATCCCTACGTCATGATTTTTAATTATCGATGGTTTTTCCCAAACATGATAAATGGATTTATTAAATTAAATTATTTTTGTATTCACTTAGTCATTTAAAAAAAAAAGGTAATTGCCAACTAAAAAAGCTTAAATATTAACGAAACTGAAACAAAATAATTTACTACTTGTGATCCTGCGGCATCAGTTTCACGTACACATGTGTCAGCATTTGTAATGAAAATATAAGTTTATTTATCATTTGGAACGTATATTTTGAAAACTGAAAATAAAAATCATAAAATTATTAATTGTATACAATTAATAATCTAAAGTATACTATAGTCTATAGTCTAACTATATTCAACAATCCGTTGACTGATACATATATGATCGCCACACGCTTTGTAATAATGAATCAATGTTACACTGTATACACATGATGTAATGTAATGATAACGTGGCATAACTAGCAACCCACTGCGTAGTGCACTGAGTGAGTTCGGAACACCGCACAAGCTGATCGATCTAGTTAAGCTAATAATGATTCGAGCGATGTGCAGAGTCAGATCGGCCTGTGATCTGGCCGAGCCCTCTGAAGCGCTTTACAGGGTAAGACAAGGAGATGGATCGCCGTGCCTATTATTCAATATTTATTTTTTTAAGTTAAGCGGGCCTATTGCATTGAGATAATGGGAATTATATTCGACAATTTAGTGCAATTGTTCGCTTGTGCGAATGACATAGACTTATAGCGAAGACCCGTGAGGCTCTTAAACGCATTCGTAGCCTTAAAAAACCCACCAAAAATATAGGGTTTAGTATTAATCAACAGCAAACCAAGTATATGGCGAGTGATTGCACCCAACAAATACCCACACTCTCAACAATACCAGACCAACTAAACGCGAGAAGGCATAAAGAAAGATGGAGCAACTGCGTCCTTAAAAACACATTTTCCTTAGATCTAAAAGTTAAGAGAAATGGCGAGAAACAGATATCAATGAAAGAAAACTCTCGAGAAAACCACGGCTCATCGCAAATAGAAGAGCGAGCAGTGATGATGATGTTGAAATAAAAAGTGTTGCAGTAGGGCCCTAAAAAGTTTATATCAATGTTTAAAAGAGTTATTAACAAACATTGTAAAGGTGTCCAGCGGAACATAAATATATATTTTATATACGACGCTGGAAAAATACATTATGTAAACTCATTTAGTTAATATAAGGCTAATTATAAAAAAATATACACTTGTGTAGTTTATTTCTTATGTAAGGAGTTTTTTTGACTATTCTACCATGCGTTTAATCTCCCTTGCAGAATCACATCGCAGGGTCCACCATCAGCAGGACTTCAGCGACATTAGCCCTAATTATGGATCCTGCAATAGAATACGAAATGTCGGGTCAGAGAAGTCGAATACACAAAGCACAATGAACGAGAAAACTCTACACAGATGGTTTTGAATAACCATGAAAACATTTTTATGCAGTCAGTTTATCCTCGTTAAATGTTTATATCGCTTTTCCAATTACCATCCGAAAAAAATAATTTTGACCTAAACTTTAACCATATGAACTCTTACACTTTATTGAACCATTCACCTGAGCGCATAAACCTAAACCGAGTTAAGTTGAAGCAATCGAGACAGCAATCCTGGAAACGTGGATGGAGGAGAATTAATTAAATATGGTCCGGGAGAAAGAGCAGGTTCGGAGGGGCAACACGTCTGTCGGCAGCCCTAGCGTAACAATCCGTTTTACCGAACCGAAACCAAAAACCGTAGCGAAGCAAACAAACTGAATAATTCCGCTTCATCACCTTCAATCATTCACCAATTAATTAATTGAATACCCGTTTAATATTCGGCGTAACATTAGCGACGGCAGGTTCGCATTAGTGGCCGATGCGCCCGCAGTTCAGCGGCCGGCGTTCAAATTTAAACCGATCCTGTAACCTCGATTTGAATCCTTTCTTCGTTCATAAAGCTACCGGCTTACTGAATTATTTCCTCCAAATGTTCGGGTTGATGTTTTCAGATTCGGGCCTCTAGCAAGGAAGAATATTAACGTTAACAATATTCTCTTTGGAAGATTTCTATAGAAATACTAGCTATCGTAGAGTTTCATAACATAACTTTCTTCGATCATAATCTGGAGACCTCGGAACCTTCCTTCGTTAAAATGTTTAAATACGGAAATGGTATTTTTTATAATATGTACATAATACGAGGCGCATTTTTTAAGTAAGTACCGGAATTTTTTTTAAAGAAATACAACATCACTTTACTTTCTTCGGACGCTACACACCTTAAACTACTTCTAAACATAGTCGCTACTATTATTAAGCCATTTGTCATAACGGGGCACCAATTTGTGTATACCTTCGTCATAGAACGACGCCGCCTGGGATGAAAACCGTGTCTGTACTCCGTCATTGAGTCCTCCATCGTCATAAAAACGCTTGCCACGAAGAAACGGCTTCAGATAAAAGAAAGTGTGGAATTCACTTGGCGCCAAATCAGGACAAATCAGGACACACTTGGTGATGAATGTCAGCTGGTTTCACGTTTCGTGCATTCAAGAAACAAATTACGGATCGTGTCTCACAGTCGGCGGGCAGAACTATTGTATTGAACATTTCAACGACTCACTACAAGATGGCCACACTACGCGAATGTCTCTAACGTTGCACGTGGTGAGTCAACAAATGAATGAAACTATTGCGCATATGCAGCGCTTCAACTGGAATATTCGTCAACGGTACTTACTTAAAAAACGCACCTCGTATATTATATACAAATATAAAAGATTAATAAAGATTCGATTAGGTAGTTTGGCCATGTATAATATATATATATATACATATAACGCGAGTGTTCATGGTACTAAACTTACGTTTAGAGTGTTCGGAGGCCACAACACTAATATATTCGAAAAATATAAAATGTATTTTTACGTCCTGGTGGGTAGTTATAGACATTCTTTGAGAATGTAGTAGGTAGCTACGCGTTATTCACCTATAAAAATAATCACCTATCAACACAAAGTACAATGTTAAGCGAGCGTTTTCTAACGATAGAAATATTAAAATGTCAAAAATAAATTTCATTCCTTCCTTCCTAGTGAACTGTACATATTTACATATACGCCATGTTCACACATAACCATGAGAGTAGTAACTGTACTTGATTGAAAAATTAACAACAAATCAATACGGTTAATATAATATGTAATGTTACAGTTGTTAATATTTAAAAATATTGCTTAAGACAATAAAATTTAATGTTACAAAATAATAAACAATTCGCCTATTTTGTTGAGTAAACCGCATTTACTAGATAATTTAAAATTAAATCTTTCACATTACTTTAAATGAGTTATCATAGATGTCACTTCTATACTATGGTTTCTTTCTTATCTATCTTAAAACATATTGACCGTTGATAACAAGCAACCAAACAAGTGTGTCATATATTCGATTAGAAAAATAAATAATGTGGGTACATATTATAAATTGTATTTAAAAGTGCAATGTGAATTTAATATCCGCCCCTTATCCACTCGAAATTATTATAAAATAAATACCACCTAACGGCCCGCATCCATTAAGTGAGGCGTGATGAGACAAATTTTAGAGATTTAGCTGAAATAAACCTCAGTGCCGCGTACCCGTGTTGAGATTTTAATTTTGAGATACACTCTGAGATCACGACTTGAGATCGGTAGGACGAGACAAAACTTGAACCCGCGTACACGACCTTCGATTTGATTGGAGATTCAACGCAAGTGTCACCTACTATTTATTCTAAAATATTAGACAAATAGGAGATATTAAATTACAAACAATTATTCCCCTTAGAGAGATTCTTATCCAAGCAAGGAACAAAACATTAATAGCCGACATACAAAATTATCACTTACAACTATTTTATTTTAAATAGTTACGGTTTGATTCAAAATAATCCAACGTTTAATAATAAACAATAAAGATAGAAAGGCAAAAAATCTTTTTTAAATAGAATACTGATCTTAGATAATCCAAATAAACCCGCATTCTTCTTACTCGGGGTCTGCGCGGGGTCTCTATTCGTGAGAGACGACTGCTCCTGGAGGAGGCTGCGAGGACCCGGGCTCTATTTACGGCGGGAGATAAAATCTCGCGGCGCTCCCCCCACCCCGCCGCCCGCCGGGGGGTGCCAGCCGGTAGGGGGAGGGGGCACGCTAGCCCGGGGGATGATTATTCCGGAGATGCTTGGACCAGAAACGCAATTTTCCGCGGCGATAATTCCTGAGCCTTTGAGAGAGGTGCGGTAATTATTACAATCATTTTACTGTTCTTATTATTATTACACAAAAGGGTACAACGCCCCCGAAGCTGCAGAGTACCAATTTGTCGAGGGATTCGTAATGTAAACTGAGGAAAGAATGTAAAGTCGAGGTGAGTGCGATGAATGGTGATAAGATAGATCGGGCTTACTGATAACAATATTAGTCGGGTGGGCGCATAAATACAAGGTCAACGTGAGTCCTAGTACCGACTCTGATATATGGAAGTGAAGTCACAGAAGAGGAACTAAAATAGACAGAATTCAGTTAAAATGAGATCACTTAGGCGTATATGTGGCAAATTCATTTATTACAGAGTAAAGAATGAAGAAATTAGCAGATAATATGTAGCTGATCTTAGCATAGTGAATAGAATTAAAAAAGTCACTTAGATAGTTTCATCATATGGAATGGAAAAATCAGGAGATAATATTAATAAAAATGACACAAGTGACGATGGTACCAGAAATAGATGTCGTCCGCGGAAGTCAATCAGCTTTAAGCCTCTTTAAATGGACGTAATTGCATGAAAAGATCTATGAATATGAATAAGACGAGAATCGGCATGAGCGAATGTGAATTTGAATGTAGCATATTCGATAGAATTATCTAATTCTTCGAAGCAGGCAAACGCTGCAAACAGGAGGAAAAAGTGCTAAGATAAAAAAGAAGAAATGGGTAAACAGCCGCTATCTCGTCATATTCAAGATGCCCAGAACCATCACAATTATGAGTGAAGACAAAATGCTAAAGAAAATGTATATCCGCGAAAGACCTGGCATGATTCTGTTAGAGAAATTTTGTTCCTAATATCTATAGATACCTTCCAACCTTTCGACACACACTTGGTTCTATCTACTTGACCATCAATGCGAGAATTAGTGTTAATTTGGTCGCCGTAAAGTAAATATTACATTATGTACCTTTTTCGAATACGAGCAGGCCATCTACCTACATCGCGAGGTACTTTGCAAAGTGGCCGACGATACCTTCTACAACAACTACGAGCATCTCCCAGCTTCCATCGAGAGATTCTTTAATAGCTGAGCGTGAAGAGAGAGGCGGGAGCACAGAAGCTCCGTGGTAGTTTTTAAGTATTATGTTATCCTGTTTCTTCTCTTTCTGTTTCTTCAGCATGCATGAAAAAATGTATGAAAGTGAACGAGATAAGCCAGGACAAAATACTATGGTGTTCTATCGTATCTGCCTGTCTCTGCGGAAATATGACTTGATGGGAAGTATTGCATGGCAAATTTATCAGGAGAACTACTTATAACATAACTACAGGCATCATATATAGGAGATTTATTTACAAGATATGGTGAACGTAACATATAAGGACACATTTTTCTGTATACAAAATAATGTGGGAACTGGTCGGATGATCAAGTAGCAGGTGTTTTTTTAGCCATTAAATATGGCACATAAGAAATTTTGTACATGAAGCCTTATATACTTGCTTGTTAGTTAGGTAAATGGATTCCCGGTTATTCGCAATCGTAGGTGTCATGTATCTGGACGTAGTGACTGAATGATGCGCGCATGTTGGTAAGAATGACGCGAGTGAAAGGAATAAAACATCGCCGGGCACTCGAACACGCTCTCTCGCTCCGCCTAAGTCCCGTGGTCTTTAATTTCCTTGATGCTCAATACCAAGGAAATTTCTTCCGCTGCGCCAATTCGTAATATCCTTTGGGCTGGCCGATTTCCAACTGAGTTAATTTGTGATAACCCAATGATGTGGCAATAGAATTTATTATACTAAGCTTACAGTTATGAATACAATACAAGAGATGAGTTTCGAGCCACGGCTGCGATGCGAGAGAGCACGCCCGAGTACCCGGCGATATTTTATCCCTTTCAATAGCTTCATCTAACCAATAAACGCGCGTCACGCATTCACTACATCCAGATACATCACAGTAACAGTAATTGTTTAAAACGCATGTAAAGTTAGTCTTCAATAAGTAAAACCCAAGAAAGTTAAAAATTTTAATTATCATCGATATGAATTAACTGATAAACGCATGGAAAAAATTTTACATGGAAAACTACCATTATGTGTTACTAGTTTTTTTTAAAATAAAGATACGTAGACGAAGCACGCATATGACACATATTATAACAATAAAAATAATAAAGTCACACCTTTTTTATATAACGCTTCAAACCGACACCCATACGTACGCACATTCAAATAAATAAATTAACAGAACTTTGCTTTCATTTTTGCCCGTGGCTTTCATCTAGTTAAAATACAAAAATAAGACAATAAATAAATAAACCGTATACTTCGTTAAATAATTATCGCTGATGACAGACGGGTATTCGAGAATTATTTTTTTACATTCTTAATTTATTTTAAAAATCAACAAAAATGCAGTAGCGAATTAATTTACTATTTAATATTTACTATTTTGACACTTTCATACGACACGGATAAACGGAAATAAACACATTATTCTAAATAATGTAGTAACAAATGTACGGAACGGACCCTGTATAACTACAGTGTATTCAGAAATAACTACACTATCTATAGAAGTGTCTAAATTATATTCCAAGTCTTCTCAAATCCCTAAAGGTTTAATCAACTGCTTAATGGTTCCTAATTCTCATGCTTCGCGTGGTCTTGTTGATGTGAACAACTCCAGGAACCAATATTACGTCTTCTGCTATCGGGAGTGACTTTGACAGTTTACATTTGGTACGCTTACAGATTGAAATTAGTTATTTAGTTAGTTCTACCTAATTACTGCTAAATCTATGGTATTTCTATAAAATATGAAATTTCTGCCATTCTACGACTCAATCTAACAAGTGATAAATAATGTTTTTTTTTGTTATGACAATATGTTAACCATCAAAATGTATACAAAAATGAGTTTTGAGTTTGATTCTTGTAAAAAAATCGTATTATTTATTTGCGAAAATAGTTGAAGACATTTGCAAAGTATTTTTAATACTACAATAATGTTAACCTACAATCGTCCAAAGAAAATTAATATTATGTAATATTATTATCGCAAATTAAGATTAATGTGTTCTTTAGCCTACGAATGTGTTTAAGTAATTAAACAAAACTCTCAGCTGTGCACGCTCTCATATTTAAAAAAAATTGGTATTAATCTTTAAATATCTCTATTTGAGTTAAGTTTGCCTTAACACATTGCTTCAGAAAACCATCCAATTATACATGGAATGATCGAGAAGAACTATATGGTATATTTTGAAATTAGCATACGAGTCCTTTAAATAAGAAGTATATTTTATTTTATGTGACAAAATAATTGCCTTGGACGAGGTTAAGGGATTTTAAGAATAAAAAAAGCACTTTTTAAACACTTTAAAGCATTATTTTCATTGTCTATATTTTGAACTCATTCTGTTGTAGACTTGAAAAGCGTATTTTTTTAGACCTGAATGGCTAGCTTTAAAGCTTTTATATTTAAAAGAAAGCTCTATTGCCGATGTTAAACCTTTTTTAGCATTAAATTTGATAACAGTCCCGATGATTAATCTAGTAATTAATAAACACTGTAGAATATCTCAAAAAACTAGATCTCAATATTATTTGATAGCTATTTTTGAATAAACAACGATAATGTGAATATAATGGTAGCTAAGCATCAAGTTAAGACAAAAAGGGTCAATTAATACCGTCACCAATAATCGAAATTATGGAGACGGAAAATGATTCATTTTTGAAGCAATCCAGGACATCAAAGCTTCCATTCGAGACAAAGTGACTACGAATCGCCGAATGAGAAAGGTTTCCTTTAAAGGACAATGTATAGATTTGAAATTTTCGGTCCAAGGGTTTTGCAATCCCAAGAATATTGTTGACAATGCTGTTTTGAGGTTACGCCCGCTCGTCCGACCTCCGTCCTGGCCTTCTCGTGAGGAGAATTACGTCACGACCTTTGGTCCCCAACATTAGTTGTTAGTCAAATCACATTGTGCGAGGAAATAAAGACGCCATTATTTTGGTGGGGAAGTTTTAACAAGGGTAAGCAGAGCACCCCTAAAAGGTTCACGCGGAAAGCACTCGTACACGCATTATGTACATGTGTGCACGCATACCATCACACATCACTTCTACAGAGATAGCTGAGAGAATTAAATTCCACACACATACATATGTGTGTCGGGATACGCATGATTCAGTATTTGATGTGAAACACTTACTCACTTCCGACTATTCAGTCTCTGACCTTGAACTGGTTTATGTGCTGCCGCTCCTCAATTACTAGCATTGATTCGGTATTTTCCCAATCCAATAGAGGCGTATGTAGGTGGAAAGAGATTATCTCGCTTGCGTTATCTCAGAAAGTTTTATCTCCAAAATGCCGCTAATCTTATACATCTTGCACACTTGTAAATCAGCGTGCTGCAACTTAACTGCCAACCTTCGATAGTAGACGATGCATGAAAAAGAAGAAGAAATTTCACTTCATCCAAGCCAAGCATATTTTCATATAAATAAAACATCTTTCAACATATACGTGCGGTGTATCTTCACATTCCCATACACGCTCATCGATCATTAACGTTTTTGACATTTCTAACACATAATCAAAAAAGCGTCACGGAAGTTATTACGTCATCCACATTCGCCGCTGGTTTTATTACTCACGTAACAATCTGTTTCAGGCAAGTGTTCAAGATGACGACGACTGGACTCGTGATTTAATCAATTTTATCAGTATTTTGATTTATTTTTTTTGTATATTCGATATAGAAATAAATAATTATACAATAACTATTTTATTATCTTTATTTTGTTACTTTCATTTGACGGGACATCAATAACAAAACGGAATATCGAACACTTTGCTCGGTCGTCCTCTTCGAATATTTTGAGAAATCTATAAGATCCAACAATTTGAAGAGGCTCAAGGGAATCCTTACTGATTTCGTGAAATCAAAATTAAAATCTCATCCCTAAATCGGAAATACTTCCATGTGAACTCTCTCGTGCAGTTTTTGAATTTGAATGTACCAAATGCATTCAAAATGATTGTACATTAATATCCAGCTCCAGCCAATCGGGTCTTTTTATTGGATTAACGATCAATACAGTAGCGGCCACAAATCCATCATTTATTCCGTAAAGCGTTTTAGTGATTTTGTGGAGTATTACTTTCTAGCAGAGATATTGTGTCACATAAAAAGGTGATTCTGCTTGCAGTTTGCTTTCAGCCCTGATGATTTCGAGAAACGATTAGTTGACATGCGACTGACGACTGCTTGTGAATACTCGACACGACTTCGTTGTGATACATATGTTACTATATTTGCATTATGTTTATTGACGTACAAATACTTTAAAAATGCGTGTACTTTTTGGTTTACGGTAAGGTTTATCTAATACCATACGTAATTTATACACTCTAACAGTGTATTGATGCCGCTTAACATTTTATTTGATCAGTCGGCAGAGTTGTCATTTGAAATTAGTTATAAATACGATATCAAAAAAAAAATGTACGGAAGGTTTGAATTTTGTTAATTAAGAAAATTCATATTTATGTTTTCGAGTATATGTGTTAATTTTTTTTATGTATGAGTTGTCTTTTTGTATTGTTATATTATTACCAACATTGATCTTAGTCAAATGCATTTGTTGGTTTTCCATTGTTATAAACATATAATTACGTACTTACACTATAAAAGCTACTTATTAAAAATAAATATTCCTAAAAGCATTGTATCTTCCGATTAACCATTTTTTCTCTTTACATAAATATATTTAGCCCAATTTCTAACACACATACACAGTGACGGAAAACAAAAAAATATATGACATATTATCGTGAGTCAATTTTAAAATCTGAGTCGTAAATAATTAAACTGCGCTTCCGTTCAAAACCAGAGACGCTGATTTTCAAGGGTCACTCTCCCCAGCGAGCTCTGAGTTCTAACATCGTCGCATGCGATATAACCCAGATCGATCCTAAAGAGCTGTAGTTCGAAACCGATCCATTGTGATCCATCATCTCATTTACCATATTTTTGTGTAAATTGTCACTGTAAATCTGCAAAAGATCAAAGATATCTGCATCTTATTCTTAGTGTACTTTAACCGACCGCCATTATATGTTCTACGTGACCTCATCGAATCGTTGTGTCGAACCAATTACAATATCATCACCGGTCGCACTAGAATCACTCGTAGCTCGCAATTCCATACCATATAATCGTGCATCGCATTGTTAAAGTCTTGATCACGCCCGACAACTTCAACTGAAACAAATTGCATCCTCGTCTCATCATTCCTCACAACTCTTTGGGATCCACTTCGGAACCGTGCTAGCCTTCCTCATATTTCCTGTCCTCCAGTTGGCATCGTCCGACTAGGGGTCCTTCCACCGCCACCTGTACCCTATAGCCTCTGCGCAGGCATTCTCCGTACATCTGCAGGTTTATTAAATAAACCCAAGGTATTTATTAAACAGTTAATCATATTAAATTCAGTGAGTGAGGCGTCCTATGCGTCATCGCTATACTGGCACAGTGATCAGTCGATACTGTCAACTAATTATATTAGAGATTTTAAACTCGCCAGCCTCGTGCAAAGCGCACACACTCGTTCGTGCTATTGTTCATCTGCATATATGTTGTCCCGCATTCTTTTAATATCATTTCTTTTATAGTTTGATTATTTTATTTTATATAACCTGTTTGAATAAATTGTATTTAAATTAAAGCACTTCTTTTATTGGAATGTTCCCGATTGAATGACATCGAACCAACAGCCCAAGTTGGAAAAAATATCTCTCTACTACTAAGCTAGACCAAAGGATGTACTATTTAAATAGTTCATAACCTCAAATTTTGCAATTTTGTCACACCTACGAAGTAATCCTTACAATATCGCAAAAAAATGAAGTATATGAAAATTTGAGCTCTGTATGTGTTATGTGTTCAATGTTTGCGAGTTTTCCGGCACCATCCATTTATTTATTATTTTTAAAGAAAGTATTACATACGTTTGAAACGGGCTGTTACATATACAAATATTATTGTTCTTTCCAAATATAAAGTAGTTTACATATTAACCTTCCCGACAACAATCTTCGGCATCGTCGGGGTAGGCTGTTTGTTTTACTTCCTGCTGTGCAGAATTAAGCAACTAATAGTTATGCATAGTGAAAAAAATTTTGAAACGCTTCAAAGACATGAAGATATGAATGTAGAATGCAAGAGGATGACAGTTAAAAAACGATCTTATGGTTCTCATCTCTAGCGATCCGACTACTTTTTAGATAAAAAAAACTATTTACATTTTTTTTTCACATACAGTTAAAAAATTTAGTTTTTATTATATTTTAAATACCTTAAACTCATGTTTGCAATATAATGGTGTCATATTTTTGACAAAATTAAATTGAATTGAAAGCCAGCGACTTTAACGACCGTGGGATTAAACCAACACGGTCAACTAGACCCACAAAATTACATAGACTGGTTTGCGATGGGTTTTGTGCTTTAATAATATTTTATTATTTGTTTTAATAGTCAAAATTTGCAATAAGCTACCAGATTAAATAAAAATATTTGGCTTAGACGCTACCCAGTTACTTCGATGAAAGTTGGACCAGTAATATGGTATAATACGTCTTCGACAAAAGCTTTGCAAAATTCAATAAATCAAGATTACTGTGATATTAAGAAGTTAGGTTACATTATTCTTAAAGCGATTAATTAACGATAAATGTGATTTCATTTCTCATAACAAAGTTTATATTGTACTGTTAATCTACATAATATTAATTATTGTACTGCTAATCAGCATAATAAGTTTGATCCCAAAGTTGAAAGTAATTATCTATTTTAACAAGAACATATTTCATATTATGGCGTTATGAAAAATCACCAAAATATAATATAAAACTATACTTGTACTAAATCGCAAATGTAATTATATTGTTACTTAAACTAAAAAACTTTATAACAGCTTAAGTTTATTTAGTTAACCCTGAGCGTTTTCAGAGCGTTCGGTACTTCCGGGCAGAATAAAACTTAAACTAAATATAAATTTTATATTCCCTTCAAATTAACACCTTGAGATTCATATTAAATTAAAAAAGTTGACTGTAAACCTGAGTTCTTCTCACACGTAAAGAAAAATGGTTTAAATCATGTCTGGCATATTAATTGGAAATTATTAATATTGATCAAATAACATTGACCTGGTTATTTTGTATGTTTTAATTATTTATATCGATTCTAAGAAAGTTATCCAGTTTAATACAAAATTCCTTTTGAGTATTTCATAAATTCCAAATTGTTTATATCAAAAATTCTGAGAAATTGCGGTCGGTTGAGCAATCTAAATGTATTTTGGACCCTTGTTTTAAAATGCCCAATTTCGCTAATTTAAAAGGTAGTAAATTAAATTATCTAGTACATTCATTTTAGAATAAAAAATACAATAAAAATGAAAATATAGAAAAAAAGCAACATTTATTAAATTGTTAATTTTCGTCTTAAATAATCCCCTCCGCGCAAATTCCCTACACGACCTGTGACGCTGTGACGGAGTTTGGATATTATTCCCGAAGAGAGCTTACACTATGGAAATTTGATAGCCGGGGCTCGAGCTCTCGTGTGTAATGACGTCGCGGGGTGAGGTGGGACGTAAGTTTAGCCGGTCTATCACGTGGTATTAATTTCGGTATAACGCATTGTAATACGGTCGTCTTATTAAATTAACATCACGCCGCGACTCGTACAGTTGTACGGCGCTGTAAGGGGACGCTCTACCGAACTGTACAGACTCAATGAAGCAGTCTTAATCTACAATAATCTAGGGGTTGAAATATTTGAAGCTTCGCACTGATTTTATTTATTCATTTGTTTTTTTTCCAATTAAAGTAAGCTTACTAAAAATAAAGAAAATACAAAGATATGTACCGTTCCCGAGGTAAGTCGCATGTGTGAAAATAAAAAAACTTTTTTTTCGATTCTACTCGTTCTATTTACTTGAGACAAGAATTTAACTTAATTTGTATTTATATCTATGGTGGAGGACAGCTATAAAATTTTATTTGCATGAGATGAAAAGAGATAACATAATTAATTGAAATTCTGAGGAATTCCATAAATTGTACACAAGTATTTTATTTTCACATATATGAATACAGATAATTTACAAGGATAGGACTCAGCCTAGTGACCTGGTGCTTTCTCGGGACGACGCTTGACCATGCCGTTGCATCAATAAACCACGTTTTAACAACGTTTATAGTTTTTAAATATTAATTAAATGTATTAATTAGAAGATATACATATAAAATCAATTTTATCGAAAAATATTGTTGTTGCACCACCGGTATTTGAACCTGGATCTCTTTCCAAACCGGGGAAGTTGCATTATCCGACTATTCTACAGCGCTAGTATTTTTGGCGACAAATTTTTGAACCTGTATGTTATACTTTTTTCAATTGATACATCTGTCGTTCCATTATTTGAAAGCCATCTACATTGTTTTCATTGTATTAATTCAGTCAGAATTCTCAGTAACGAGGGGGATCGACAAGAGGTGAAGAATACTACGTCATTTATGTAATTGTTTAAATTATAATTACCTATTAAACCCAAAAAATAATAAAAAAGTTTACCGACGAGTTGCCTTTCATTATAATTCGCGGAATAGCTTGCCAAATCGCAGGTAGTGATAACAAATAAATACGATAAGTTTCTCAGTCACGAGACACAAAGAAAATAAACAAACAAAAAACCACTACGATCACATAACCCGACAGATTTCCATTACAACCTTGAAAACCTGACTGAATCCGAGCCAAATCGACACAATTAAAACGTGATAAATGTTAGTTGCGAACTAACGCAAGGGGATGACACCCAGTAGACAACAGTTCACTGATTTATCTGAAAAAGTTATACGAGTCCATATTACAGGAGCACTACAGGACTCGAGACATCTGGAGCCATTAGAAGCACTATCAAGGATTAACTTTGTGAAGAAAATTCTGGAGAAACGAGCAATGGGAACGAGCAGGTAGTAACCGCGCGAAACTTGGGAAAAACATTATTATGACTCAATTCACGGACAATATAACACAGAACTCGGTGTGTATTTGCGAGTTCGGGCAATCTTTTACAAATAAATTGATTAATCGTGCTCTATTTGTACGGAAATTATTTATTTTATTTAAAATCATTTTAATTATTAGCCATGCAAATTCCAAGGATAAAAGCCTATTTATGTATTTCTAATATACCGATTATCAACAGGTCGTTAATTACCCTCAAAGGTACGATACGTGTTCCTACTTTGATATTAAAGTGCAATGTAAAAATATAGTGAAATCGTCACAGACCAGTAAATGAATATACATGAAATAAAGTATACATATAGGAGAGGGGTTTGGAACATCAGTTGCGGGACGAGAAGCATTCTACACACATATTCTTTATAAATCCGATAGTTTGACACATTTATGCAACGGTAAAAGTATTTACTCTTCGAAAATTAAATCTTTGTGTAAACAAGGCGTAATTTTTACATTAAAGCATTTTATATTATCAGCGTTTAAATTTTTATTCCAATCGAATCGCATTTTTAAAAAAGTCGCGGGGCTATTTGGTTGCTTAAGTGGTACCAAAGTGATTACGTGGATGACACCAAAATGAAAACATTGGAACAAGGAATTTGCGTTAGTTCATGTCTATATATTTGGTGGTCTGTGGAAATTATGAACTAGATATGAATGGCTCGATGTGCCGCTTCTTTTTCTTAATTACTCTTAATAAAAGTAGTCATGATTATGAATCCTGCTGCCAGATATTAGCGATAAAGGCACGGAGAGGAGCAGTCTTCTATTCCGGTCCATGGTAATTCTTGTTTAGTCTACGGTTCATTTTCTGTCTTGTTTAGACGGACGTTCCATTTCTACATTGGTATTGTTAAATATTTTTAAATCTTAATTCATATTAAAACAAAAATTGGAGACAAAGATTGAAAAGGAATTAAAGATAAAGATACTATTGAAATGTACATACTTATTAATATTAGTAAAAAATTGGGTGGATGTGGAAACTACTAGCAGTAGTTACCACATTCCTTCACTAATTTAATTTTGAGATATCAATAATTATTTTTACCAATAAAATATATAATGTATTTATTATACGTACTATAAATTGTTGATGGCGCATTCCTTGACCCTATGTACGTAGGCTGTTTTTTAAGATATACCACCCCGCGAAGGCTACTCGTGACAATCGCTTTAATATTTACGGTAACCATCATTCAATCATTTTGTTCCCTAAAACACAAAATAATAAATAGAAAATGTTTTTAAAAAATTCCAATCAGCCGCGAATATTCCATTATTCATTTATTAAACTTTTATCGATAACATTATAGAACCTTCTGTAATCCATTTCCATTTTGGGACCACTCGGCCGGAAGTTAATCGATGTAATTAAATTAATTGATGCATAGTTTAAAAATTTTAAGAATTGTGACTTGAAAATTATAAGGTCCTTATTAGATCAGTTCTTATAATATACTGAACAGAGGCTTGGACTCTTGAGACTAGCTGAAATTGTTAGAGCAGTAAATCTAGGGAAAGATCTTTGATCCGCCGTGTTTATGAGCTCTTCAATGACATCGTCAATTTTTATTAAATCCAACAACTTCGTTACGCACGCACTTAACATACCATAAACCAGCTGCATCGGTAAAACGAACTCGACTCCATTGGCTGATGACCGGCCTACCAAGGCGTAAAACAAAGAGGAATGAGGCTTCCGAAGCCCACCCCGGGCTGTAGTGCCATGAAGATGATAATAATAATAATTAATAAAATAAAAAACATAAAATTATAATAAGAAAACTAGTCACAAGTATAAAACTAAGCAATAAATAACTAATATGTTTCAAACTAATAAGTTATAGAAAATATAAAGGTAGAAAATATAAAGCAAGGAATGCAAAAAAATATTAAAAATTCTGTTGATTTCTCACATTTTTCAACATTAATTCATTAATGAGCGGTTTTTTCTTTCATGCATATTTTGGAGAAATAAACTATTAAATTAGAAGGCATTTTTTTAACACTTAATTAACACCATTAGTTGTTTATTTGAGTCAAAATGTCCATAAATAATGCTTATCTATACATGCGTTCAGCATTTTCTCGTCGTCTCCATCAGAACTGATGGCCTGGTAACCAATACCTCAGACATACTGCTGAGTCGTCAGCGGCATTATTGACCCAACTCATCAGTACTGCCTGTCAGGTCAACTATCCATAAATGATCCGTTCAAGCTATGAACAACTGAGCATATTAATGACATTAGTTCGATTACAATATACAACAAGCAGCAATTAGACAACTTTTAATATCTTATGTAATGTTATTATACTATTATTAACATAGGGAAAGCTGAAAATTTATAAAATAAATTAATAGATAAAAAGAACCGGAGGAGAATAACAAATATTATATGCGTAGATAGTGAAAATAGTGAAGATATGCACATGACCACAGTAAACAGACCTGGGTGCTTCAAAATACAATTTTAAAATGTAATGGTTGGAAAATTAAAAGGAAATATACTCCAAGGAAGGGTTTCGTGCTGCAGCGGACTGGATGCGCGAGGAAAAGCTAACACGAATGAAGTACAAGAAAACCATCCATTCAATATAAATAATGCCTTAAGCTTGGAGTGATTTTAATAAAAATAATTTTTAAAAATACCGTATACATACTATTAGGTAAATAATCATTATTAAACTCCGTAAGTTTCCTGGAATTTGAATGGCAATTGTATTTCATGAAAAATTATAAGAAGCTAAAATCCTAGCTTTGTAGATAGAATTTAATATATTTACCAATAATTACAATATGAAATAGATAATAGGCGTATGCATTAATTCATGCGTTTTTTTTTTCGAAAATTAAGGCTTTATTGTGAAAAAATAGTTATACACTCAATGATCAAAGTATTGTCCATCGGAAGCTATAACATTTGCCCATCTTTCTGGCAGTTTGTGGATTCCATTCCAAAAGAACTTCTCCGGCTTGTTGGTGAAGAACGAATCAAGCCAATTTTTGATACCCTGTTCTGAAGTGAAGCGTATTCCGGTGAGGGCATTCTGCATTGATCTGAACAAGTAGTAATCAGAAGGGGCTATGTCTGGGCTATAAGGCGGGTGAGGTAGAACTTCCCACCCACTGTTCTCCAAATAGTTTTGAACCGGTCTTGAAACATGTGGCCGAGCGTTGTCATGATGGAAAATTATGGATTCGTGTCTGGTTGCATATTCTGGTCGTTTTTCCGCAATCGCTCTCTTCAAACGAATTAATTGTGTTCGGTAGAGGTCCCCTTTGATCGTCTGACCCGATTTCAACAGCTCATAATACAACACACCCTTCTGGGTCGGTCCGGGTCGTTCATTGTCTTCTAAGTTGAAATCGCCACTTCTAAACCGTGCAAACCACTTCTGGCACGTTCTTTCAGCTAGAGCATGGTTACCATAAACCTCTACTAAAATACGATGACTTTCGGTAGCACTTTTCTTCATGTTAAAGTAATGAAGAAGAACTCCCCGCAAAAACACTTTTTCTGGCACAAAGTTCGACATGTTCAAATGAATAGAAAAAAATGTTGTTTACACTTCAATCAAATGACATATACTGAAAAAGACGCGCAATGACAGTAGCTTTCAAATGAATATAGTCACGGATGAACACGGCGCGAAATAATACTAGTAACGCCCTCTCTTAAAAAACCGCATGAATTAATGCATACTCCCAATACATAAATATGTGAAAATTAAATACATATGCATAACTACTTGCAAAAATTATATTAGAACATTGGAAAAAGGTTAGATAGAAAAATTCCAGGATGAATTCCAAGAGAGATGTGTGAAACAAATTCTCATTGAATTTGTTTCACACATCTCTCATTTTGTCTCACATTCGCCATGCGTTATGTTTATATTACGTTCCATTACGTTTATAAATTCCTTTCAAGTTAATCAAATTATGAAATAGGAGTCATTCCAAGCTCTGCAATATTCCGTATTAAAGTGTAACTTTAAACTGTGTCAGCTCTACCCACGTGCACGCTACGTCGCCATGATCCACAGAAATAGGCTGAGAGATACATTATTACACTACATTTATATTTGTACCATTTATTTAAATTTCTCTCTATTAACCATTAAATTATGAATCTATTACATTATAAATTATGAATTTAATATATCACCATTATGTCATTCTATCTCTCCGTACAATATTTTCCTTTTCAGTGTGTTTACGGCATTTAGACTATTTTATATGTATCTACTTGGTAATAATATACAATAATTTTCTGGACACAGCCTAAATTCTTAATTAAAATACTTTTGTATCATCTTTGTTATGTGTCATCTCGAGAATTTATATATTTATAGTATTTTATTGAATACATTACATCAAATATTTAATTTTATAAAAGTACACTTACGGAGTACAGAAACACGCAAAGAAGTTGTTCGATTTTGTTCATGTAAATATTATAGATATCCTCATAATACTGTTTTATTCAATTAATTTGATGTAGGGGAGTACGAACAAAATGACGTATACTTCACACAATTAGTCACAAATCTTTATTTAAAACATATTTTAAAGAGTCTTATACAATAGTTCATCATGTATCAAAATTAATGAGATCGAATTACTTAAATCTACTAACAAAACTTTTAATGAATTTTTAAGATGATGGGGGAATAATCCATTTTGTCCAACCATAAATTACTTGCCCATTATATGGACGAAATGACACATTAATAATTTTAAAATAAGTAAAAATTATTAATTCAATATAATATTGTTTTAGTTTTAAACTACTTAATTATGCACATACACTAAAGACAATTAGTTTCAGTTGGATCCAACCTATAGACTATAGACTACCTAAGTACAAATATTTAAATATGAGGTAAAGAAGACAGAGCAACAGTATATCAGAGTGGGACAGAGTATCAGATAGGGGGTGGGAGAGAAGGGTAGGGATTCCATGATAATAACATTAATATCGGACTATTGGATATATTGACTTAGTTTTTTAGTATCTGGCTATTATTATTGAGTGATTTATTAATTTATATTGCTCCTAAATTGTTAAGGCGTAAACCTATTCCATTTTTACGTAACACTTGTGCACCTGTATTGTTATTAAAAGTATAGCTAGAATTAGTTAAGTGTTCGGCAAATTCCGAAAAAACTATACTTATTCTAATATTTATGTTCCTCGATGTTTTGCCTCTGTAGAAAGCTGGACAATCGGTGCACTTAAGCTAATAGATGCCAGAATGGCTTAGTATGTCTTCTCTGTCTTTACAATTAGTTTCAAGTTTTCCTAAATTATTATTAGCATATATAGCTGGCTTTATCTCTTTTGGGATTTTAGATATACCTAATGTAGAAAAATAATTTATGTACAAAATTCTCCGACATTGGGAAGTTGAGTTATTAGAATTTATAATTGGAGAGTCGTTATACAGGAATTTATTTGTTGAAACCAGTTGACTTTAGTATATGTGCATAATAAAGTGGTTTGAAACTAAAACATTATTTTATTGAATTATAATGCCAAGCCACAGCGCATTTGCTTTCTTTAAAAATTTAAAAATTATTAATTAGTACAAAGTTTAAAAATAAATTATTATACTTGGTTTTCTTTGACATGGTTAAATTGATATCTGATAAGAAATAAAGTATTGATAAAATGACATGCTATGTCTTTATGTATGTCAGAATGGTATATCAATATGTCCGTTAGAATAGTTTGTCATTATGTTCGTAAATATACATCCTATCATCGAAGATTTTTTTTAAGAACTATTAAGATTATTGTGATAAACGCAGATCTGAATAACAATTAGTTCTTTCATAACAAAATCAATCCAGCATAGTTATCGAGAAGTAACATTTTTAGTTACTTTTACTATAAAACAAAAGCACCCAACGAGAACTCGAAGTCAAGTAAAATCACACTTGTCATCGTTCATCGCGAACCAATGAACGGCCGTCAAAAGCGTCTCAGCAGATTGTGTTATGTGACTTAGCACGCCTCTAAAAAAGGTTTTTTAAAACCAAACGAGAAAGAGTTCGTAAGTACAGCCCCTATGTCATTTTGTACGTATTTCCTCTATATCAATAGAAATAAAGAATGCTTAGAAAAACATATAATAAGATTATTTGATGATCGTCATGTAAAAATAAAATAAAAACTAACCACCCACTGTTTATGGTTTAATTAGAAATGTTTAAAACCATATTATTACTTTAGTTGAAACCACAAAATTCCAAATCAATATCGCAGTTTGTCAAAGTTACTCCCATTGTACCTGTTTTGTATTGAATTTAATAAACAGGGGACGTTCCGAATGTCTGACCCGCAAAGGTTGAAATCGCAATTTGGACAAGGTCAATAAGGGAGACATTTCCAGGCTAGTAAGGTTGTTGTTCCAGCAATTAATACGTCCAGGTCTCAGGCTGGATCCAGGTGAGAGGTATAAGCCTCCACGGTCGAAGGGTTTGCCCTCAAGTGGTTTTGCAGGGGTGGTGTGTGAAACATCTCCTAACCGTATTAAAATACACAAGGGTTATTTTGGTCCAAAATATTATGTACAATTTTTTAATGGACTAAATAACTAACTGTGATGTCTATGGACGGAGATCGGAATGACAAGTGCGTGTGCGTTCGAGATGAACTAGTCTGAGTGTATGTGTGCTTATGGAGAGGTACGTTAGTCGAGAATGCATAAGTATGGCGGACCGCAAGAGAACGTACTCTTTGTCCCTCCTCTTCCAACGCAAATATTTATAAGAATATTTTGTAATCTGTACTAGTGTGATCGGAATAAATACTAAACTGTTACAAGCTTCCGCCACCACCTCAACTTAATACTTCAAGGAAGAGGTGTCAACCGGCGCAGCCGAATAATTACTAGCGCCGCAAGATATAACGCTAACTTATCGTTAAGACGTTTCTTCGTGGAAACAAGTAGATAAGATAGAAGATAGGACACTCTTCTATTGTTGGTGCCACAATCACTTGCCTCACATATTTTTCGTACCATTATATCCTCTTTCAATCATTCCATATGACTAAACCGCCTACATATGTGACCGTTTACAATTCTGCCCTGTTTTAAAATATATTTATTATTCACGCATTCTACTTTTACTTACGCACGAAAGATGAAAGCAAACCTTTTTTTTTTCAAGATTGAAAATTTAGCCCGACGAGCCTACACAAGGGTTAGACTCAATTTCTTCAGAAATCCTCTCAACCATCTTAATATTGAGGTTCTCCAGAGAATTGTCTCGTCTATATGACGTGAGAATCCCGCCGCACCGCTGCCGTGTGATATCGTCATGTATTAAATTTTCATGTTCAATTATTATGCGCGTATGGGCAGTTTGGCAACGCCGGATAATAACGTAATGCTGGAGATAGCGATATATTCCTCCAAGGGACTTGTTTACATACAAATCGGTATCCGATTCATCCGTGGGACTGTCAAATCCCTTTGTATGAACTTTGTATGAGCCTCTGAACGGGGGATGTTTTCAATGAGATACAAATTTTATATTTATGGCGTATCTCTTATTTATCCCCTGAACACTGAATGAATTATGTATTTTCTTACGATCCAATGATCGTAAATAGTTTTCGCTGAACTGTTGACAATAATTTATTGTAAATAGTAGACATTTCCTTTTTATACCGTTTTAATGAGTTTTAATTTCAACTTGACTCTTCTACAGCTAAGTTTCACTTTTTTGTCAGATCTACAAATATCTTTATACCACCTGTAAACATCCGTCAGGAATCTGCTGATAAAATTTTAATTTTAAAAAACCGGCTTCATGTATCGAATATATGCATTGCGAATATTTGTCAGTGTATTCATTATTATGATTTAGTCAATAGGATTAGGCAATACCATGTTATAAATTTTAGATATTGGCCGTAAAAAAGCATAAATAAAAAATAACCCTCATTTTAAAAGCATTGATGTTAAAGGTTTTTTTTTTTAATTTTATACATGAATCCCTCTGTTTCCTTTAAAATTATTGTATGTCTGATTGATATTTTAATTCACAATGAAACCACGTTTTATTTGTACGATTTTTCAGAATATAGTTCTATGATAATTAAAACAAATTGGGTGAATTACTTAGAGAGTTGCACAAAAAAATCAATCTATGAAAAGTACATTGATTTTTGCAAAATATTGCATTTTTTTGATAATTAAAATGAATGGTCAGTTCCTTCAGGAAAAAATATACGTTTTACTTTATTAGTAATAATAAATCTGAATAATCTTTAAAGTCACCATGGTGTGATCGATAAAATAGTCTACTGGCGACAGAAAGTTCCGGCATCGAACCTGTGTTGAGATTTTTCTGCAAATAAATGATGTTTATGTGTTTTTCTAATATATAATACTAAGAATTACGCAGTTGCTAACAACCATCATTTGGTAGATTTTCTCTTTTTTTTCTTAATGTGATTCCGAACATTTGGTGCACCATTGCTATTTGGATAACTTCATTTAAGTACGGAATGCTTGATAGACGTCATTATCTCGGCTTCACTTACTGCACTGACAGGAAACTTTGCCCGAAGACTATCCTTCTGGGGATAGTTTGGGATTAGACTAGTCATTGGTTGTCTCCAGTTTACCAAAGGCGATCAACTCTGCAGTGCTACCGGAGTGATTGTAGACGAGGTTACCCTTTTTTTCAAATGGTAATAGGCAGAACACATAGTGCTGAGGGATGATGATAAGTGAACCGAACGTAGTCTCAAATGATGCACCTTGGAACATCAAACAGCCCAAAAGAGAAATGAGAAGAATAGCGGAAGCTTATCTTCAGTGGACAATCAGAAGCTGGTGATAGTGATCCTGAGAGTATTTAAATCTAAGCGAAAAATAAATTGTAATATTCACAGACCTGAAAGTCCTATGACAGTCAAGAAGACTCGAGAGCAGCACAAGGGATTCATACATACTCATCTTGACTTTAGAGAGAAAACCTTTATAATAAAATAAACTTCAAAAAGATAAAAATTATTGAAAAAGCACTGCACGGAGATTGGTTAAATAATATCCCTTTTTCATATCTATCTATCTGTTTATATATTTGTTCATTCTAGCGCCGTACTTAGTTTTTTTTTATCAAATGTAATAACCAAGCCATTGAATATCCCAGTGTAAGATATAGATAGGAATTAAATAATATTGGTACTATTTATTTCATTTTTTTTAACAAATATATATGTACTGTAATATAATATACTATTATCTTTTTAACAAAAATGAGTAAGATACAGACAGGAATTAAATAATATTTTTAAAAATGCATACGTTTAAACAAAAAAAATTAATGTATTTATTTTGAGTTGATTGCCATGTTACGTACCCTAGCTAAAATTTACGATAAAACAATACATTGCCTCAAATTGCACGTACCAAAATGACATTCAAATATATACGACAAAAAAGATAGACCTTTTCGGTGTGTTCCCTCACACAGGGAGCCCCACATACAGGGTGCCCCACATACAGGGTGCGGCAAGTGCCCGCGGCGAAACGAAACATGCAAAATTATTATAAGATATTCGTATACAGTCGAATCGGCATTAACGGCGGGTGGAAGATCAAAGTCTGCCGCCCTCCGGGCCTCCCCCTGAAACAAAGCCATCACCCACCCGCTACCTCGCTACTGTCAGAGACATTCGTTTTTATGCGTCCCATTTTTTCTGCCCAACCTTTCCTGAGCATATTCGGTTTCCGTTGATCGATCCAGTATTATTACCCACTCGGTAACGGTGAAGGTACGTACCTGATTTTTATTCAATTTCAAAAGAGTGCTATCATTTTTTAAAAGTTTTATTTTTTTATTCGTTATTTCCATATATTGAAATATTTGTACAAGTTATATTCGTACAATTTATATTCTTTCCAACAATTGAGTTTTATTGTGGTAAGATTTTTAACATAGAATATTTATCGAAGACCTGGCGTTAACGAAGTGGATAATATTTCATAGAAAGTTCTCGGGTGAGGGTAGACCCCCATTACGAAAAAATACTTCCATAAAACAAGTCTCACTTTGAAAAAAATCTGATGTTTGAAGAGACTAAAACAAAATACAAATATCTGTGCGAGGTGGGGCTGGGCGAAATAGAAAAACGTATTCTAGGTTAGTATGATATGTGTATCTGAGGCATGTAACGCGTTTTGATTGAAATTGTATCTAATATTTAGGTAAAAGGTACGCACAAAAATATAATTCAATTTAATTTTTTTTAAATAAAAGTTAAACTCTAATAATAATAACATCAGCGATTGGATTAAATAATATTAAGCATAAAATGAATTAAAGCATTTTATATTTTACTGCTCGGGTTTTACTTCTTGATGCCGACCGGTTTCGCAGTTGTTCTTCTGAGAGGAATAAAACTGTTTTACTATTATCATTACGCTATTTGAAGACCCCAATTAAAACCTATATTACATCAACACGGCGTATATATTATAAACATATATACTTACCCATGATGCAAATATATATATAAAAGAAATGTACATAAGTAATACATATTAAATGCATTTTGTATCTGTTACCTGGGAATCGAATTAGCGTCGAGTTTCGCGCCATCCACCAGACATATCGGTTGCAAATGGTGCATTTCAAATGCACTCGCATTAGGAGCAACATCAGGAGATAAAATCAGCCAGAATGTAACGAGCTCTCCTAACACTACACTAACATTACTTTTGAAATTAAAATAGATTATGAAAAATAAACCCTTTTCCAAACAAAAATTATTAGCAACGGGGTTAGTCGGCTGACTGACAGTGTCGTATTAGGTTAGGTTAGATTAATTCTGAGAAACTACTGTTAGTATATCAACAAATATTTAACTACAATCGATATTAATGTTAATAGCTCAAATCTTGTTCAATTTGTAAGTATCATCTATTATTTATGTGTATTGGAATGTGAATGGTTAATTATACATGGGTCGATAGGAAAATTTTGGAAACTATTTTTTTTTTAAATAGCGATGTTTGCGTGGAAAGCAATGTTTCACACCAGTATTCTTATAAACGCATAAGAGCTTGGGCTATAAAAGTGGACAAAGATTGAACCCTTGGTCTTTTGACCTTGTCATTAGCGGTACCGCTTAATCTCTACAATGAATATAATCTCGTTTTCGGAGGTTTGTATTAACTTATCTATAAAGTGTTCTTAAAGTATCGGTAGTAATCGAAGATTAACTCAATTCCGATAACCTGATCATTTTAATACATCGGCTGGATACTACTTTTGACATATTTGTGTTGACTGAATGATCGCTGATAGGAAATTATAAAATCAAAAACATTAAAAACTATAAAACTTATTAATTCAAATTAAATTAATCAATTAGAAATATACAGAAAAGAAATGTAAAAAAATAAGATAGGTCTAGAGCTCGAATCCCGGTAGCAACCAATATATTTTTCGATAAATGCGTAGTTTTTTTTTTGTATATTTTTGAAATTGATTCAATCGGTTTCTATTAAAAATACCACATAAAAATGTATTTTCATTAAAAATATAAAATATTCCGCACAGAAAATACCCATATAAGAAAGTCAGTATTATTATTTAAAACACTCAATAAAAATCAGTACATTGTTTTTTATATCAAAGTGCCTAACTAAATGAAAAAATATATGTTATATTCACGGTCACGATGAGTTTTTTCTACCATGTTATGAGAGATGGGAAATATAAAGTAGCACAGCGGGGAAATTCAAAGGAAATGCAGCTCCAATCACTGCCTCTCGAGATCAAATATGATATATGATCCATAGAATAGGGAAACTTTGAAGAAGAAGAAAAAGAAAAAGATGTTTGTGTAGAGAAGTGAGGAGGGAAATAAACAAAATCTAGGCCAGGCACCCCAGTGAAATTACAAGTTACTATAATTCACAAGCTTATTCTGCGGCTCGATGTTTGAAAAAGATTTTGGGAGAGATACCCAATTATTCCAGTTAACTCAATCGATTGTGGTATCTCTGTACTCGGATTTAATTTATCGGTTCATTATCAACTCGTAAAATTATATTATCGACACTTTTGTAGTAAAATTATTACACGATCTGTAAATTAGATATGTTTTTAATCGCGTTAAATAATCCTTTAATAATAAAATCACACATTAACGTTGTATTATGAAAAACCAACCGGTTTGGAAAAAAATTGTCATTAAAAACTAAATCATATTATTGTATTTTGTTAAAAATTCAACAATAATTCTTGTACATGACTAAAATATAAAAATAGTATGTTGATATTGCAAAATAACCTTAATGGTCCGAAAATAATGAAAACATTTTAGGTTAGAATTGGCGATTAAATTTAGTCGATTATTTATGACATTTTAGTTATTTTTACAAGCTTTGCTTATTTCTTATTATTCTAAATTATAAATTTAAGACAAACATTGTTTACATGTAAAAAAGATAATTTCAATTTTTTTATCAAAAGTACGATCACTTTACTATGATTCGGAAATTCTGTGAAACCTGGTTATTTAAACATCTCAAATACCCAGACTCTTCTATTAAAATTATAACGTTTTTCCAATATGAAAAATAATACAAAATATTATTATAGTTTTTTTATAAAAATGATTAACCGCAATGTTTTTGCAGTAAATATTAAAAATATCGATCGCGAAAATTCTATTTACTTCGAATCGTCGTAGATTACAAATATATTTAATAAATTCAATTTTAATATGATATTACGATTTTTCAGAGCACATCACATTCCTTTAAGATAGACTAGTGAATATTATATTTCTAAAATTAAATTGTTATTTTCATAATGGTATTTACATTGATTTCTCGATTTTTTTTCAAATACCCGTAACGATGTTTGGTCTTCAACAATATGTTGTAATATTTAAAAATTATCGGTAATCGTAATAATAAATATCAAAGGCTGGGAATTCGTCTGGAATCCAGAATACTCATTTTCAAAACATGTATTTTTCAAAGATTCTACCTGTTCTACCATTTGACTATTTAAAGAATTGATTAAATTAATTAGTTCACAACATTTTTTAAGTAAAATATTGACAGAAATGCCACCTATTTTAGAAGATCGCGATGCAACTTCCGGGAAAATTTCAATGTTTTTTTTAGTAGTTACATATATTTATGAATATAACGGATTTCGTAGATTTAGATATCGATAAAACTTTTTTTTTTTAAATTTGGAATTATTATAAATATGTAATCGTTAGCCAACCTGATCTTGTATCTAAATAGCGAATGGTTTTTTTAGAATTCATTTCTCCATTACTATTGGTTACAGAGACAATCGTAATATACCCTTATCTTTCACACACGAACTAAATCCACATAATTTTTGTGACCAGTGCTGAAAGAGCGTTTAAAACAATGTAGGTAATAAGTATTAAAATCTTGACCTCCATATTCGATAACAAGTTATGTATCTCTTCGACCGAATAATAATTTGTTTAGAAACAATTTGTGAATTGAGTTAGAGCTTACCTTGCAGATTACCATCATATAGATCAGTTAATTAAAGTCAATAAATCAAAGCGATTTACGCTTATAGATTCTAATTACCTTTCGAATTCCACCATTATTGTGAAACTTAATATAATTTAATATTCACGATTTCATTCCAGCGTACAGAGGTGCATTCAGTTCCATTAATAAACTCTACTTATTTACAATAAACTAAATCTCACTTTAAGTATGTAGGTATATTTTATAATTATCAAAAATTCAACAATTAATTAATATATTATATAATGTATATATATTGTTACGTTAATTTAGCAACCACTTCAGAATACCGTATCCAGTTTCAGAAGCGCCCTGATTAAGTATCTAAATATTTTTTTTTAAATACTTTTTTTAAAGTAAATTCATAGGACGAAATACGCCGAAGAACCGATCCAATTCATGCCGAGCGAAGATGCATTATGAATAAGTTAGGATAACGTAGGTGAACGATAAACGAAAGTTTAATCGTCGCGCAGAACTCGCGGTTAAATTAAATTTCACCAAATTTTCATAATTGATATATATGTGGCAGGAGGCAAAGAAATTGATTTTTTTTTCTATTAGTGAAAATATAATCAAAGCATATTTTTTAAGCTACGAAAACCACGACACCAAATATTTGCATTAGTGTCAAAACTCTTATAATAATAATAACGATAATAAAGTGGATCATTTTTATAAAATGATAATTTTCTACTCAAAATAAACAAACAAAAACAATGAAATATTAATTTAATTAATTAAGTAGAAAGAAATACATAAAAAAATGTATGTATCGAAAATAATATTTAGTTACTACCGGGATGGATATCCTGGTAAAAGTACCACAGAACTTTGATCTGAAAATGCGTCTTCACAACAAAAATGTATTCTCCTTAATATAAATTTCAATTTTCATACTTGATAGTGCTTAGTGTTAGTGCAGAACAAAACCGATTTTTTTTTATAACTTTGCTAAAAATTACACATTTTATTAAAGCCAAAAAAAATTGCTAGCACCGTTAGGAGTATAAATACCAATATAATAATTCAGCAAAAAACCATGGCAGCGTTGCCACCTTGCCGGGGATTTAGGCTTAAAAGGTTTTTGGAAGGTTTCTCGGAAACATAGATGGAAAAAATCGAAACAGCATTAACAGAGAACCCATTTACTATAATATCTCTGCGACAGGAACATCAAAAAATGCAAAGTGTATACATAGGGTGGAGCGAATGTTTGAAATAAAAAATAAATTTTCATCACTAAACATGATATTTAGAGACATTTTAAAAATACGAAAAGATAAAATTATAAACGAAATAACCTTTCTATAAATGTGAAAAGGCGCTTTTTATCAAGTACTAGCTGAAGTACCCGACGTTGTCCGGGGTTTAAACAGAATGAAGAGGCTTCATTTGGGAGGATGAGGGTATTTTTTTCGAAATCAAATGTAGACAGTAATTTTCCATTTACTTGGACGTCAAGTATGCAAAATTTAATCAATAAGTACCAAAACTCTGGTTTAAGGGGCGGAAAAGGGGGATGGGGGTGGTTTTTCAAAATCTCATGTAGACAGCGACCCTTCTCTCATTACTTTTAAGTTTAGGACTTATTATTACTCTAAGTTTAGGACACTAAGCAAGGCACTCACCAAGCGTCACCACTCCCCTCCTGCTCCCCTCCCACTTTCTTCCTCCCTCTCGTTTCCCACGCCCCTCCATCACCCCTCCCTCACGTCTCCCACTCCCTTCCTATTTCCCTCCTCCTGCTCGTCCCATTCTCCGATTCTACAAGATTGCCATTTAAAATCATTTTGTCGAGTTGAACTTCAGGACCCTGAGGAAAATATAGACATCCTACCCTCCTCTTTTTAGCAATATAGAATAAGCACTATGCCTGATTTAAGTGTATTCAAAAATTTATTTCATATTTTTTCATTAATATTTCAAACTATCTGAAGTACCCGGCGTTGCCCAAACTTTACACAGAGTGAATAAGGATGAGGGTGGTTTTTCAAAATCGTATGTTGACAGTCAAAAGTAAAGTGTACAAAATTTCATCAAGTTTGGAATAAAATTGTATATTTGTATAAAAAACAAAGAAATAAACCGACCAACTAACAGATACTCTTTATATATATATTATGAAAACTCGTGAAATCACAATATTTGTTGACGATTCTATCATTATTTTTGACTTGCCTGATAAAAGAAGAGATATCCCAAAACCGGTTGACGTTAAATGATAAATTAATATTATTTTTAATATGTTGTGGTTTTTTAATTGAATTTTAAGGTTTTATTTTATTTTGACACACGATTTTAGTTAGCTTTTTTATCATCCTGATGAAGAAAATGTATTTTCTGAAACTGGTTGAATATAATTTTTTATTTTTTTATTGAGATATTTTGACAGTGTAAACGTATTATAACTAACTAACATAATCAATATTTAACGTGTGATACTATTTATGAAAATCCACAGATATGTTTAGGTACATAAGTATGTTTAGATGCAGAAGATAAATAAAAATAAATAAAGAGGGAGAAAGAACGGGTAGGTTGCAACTATTGTTACTGTAAAGGGAGAGTAAGATGTATTTATAAGGTATAATAATTGACAAAAGTTGAGAGGTTGAAAAAGTAAATTTCTATAAATTTCTCATTATGGAATTTGTATGACCGGTAAATGAATGAATTTTGTATGTAAGATGTTCTTCTTCTAGGAATGTGGAAGAGTGCGGGTTGCCAAATCGATCTAGATGTATGTATATTAATTTTAATTGGCTGGGAAAGTCAATACGGCCTTGCAGTAGTTTAAAGAGAAGTATTTGGTCAGCACGTGTTCTTCGATGTTCTAGGGTTTTCATATTGTGGAAGTTTACTGCATCTAAATAGGAGTTGAATGATAGATTAGATCTGACATTAAGATATCGAATGAACCTATTTTGTATTTGTTCTGATCTCGCAATATATGTAATACGCCATGAGTTCCAGATTTAAGATGCGTACGTAAAGTTAAATAACAATTAACAGTGCTTAAATACATATCTTATTCTCGTCAAATAGTAATATAAAGACCATAAGACGTAGAATTTAAAATATAATTAAAAACATTCTATATTTTATGGAGCGTTAATGATACAATATTGGTTAAAATCAATCAGTTACCTAAATTAAAAATGTCTTTAAAATGCTTGTCACATGCGTATAATACTACAGTGGGTGTGAATTGTACATTAACAATGAAATATAATATATTTAAAAAATAAATGCACCGACATATCATATACAAACATAGTTTCAAGAATAATAGAGTACAATAACTTTAATACTTATAAACTTCCCAAAAACAGAAAACCATAAATAATAATTATAATCCATGCAAGTATTGTTTTGTAAAATAATCCATCACCCTGTATATACGTTACGTAAATACGTGTATCATAAATTGGGGAAGATATTTCGTGAGGAAATTCAGAACATCGAATGTTGTAAGTAGTATTCTCTTTTATTGGCTTATACAGAACAGACAATACAATAAAAAGCCTTCTATAAAACTTTACCCGAATTTAATTTTGATCAAGAAGAAGTAAGATATATGTACGGGCGGAAAAGTGAAGGAAGCCTGATGATGCGATAACTTAAGCTGTGAAAGAAACTCGCGCTTTTCAAAGAGAAGAAGCCCGGGTCACAGTTCCAAGAGCCGAATTTACTTTATCGAGAAAGTTATACCATAAAGTACCAGCAGAAGTGAAATAAAATCATCTTTAATATTCGATTTTAGATTTCTAAATGTACCAATTTACTTACTTACCATCACGCCGTTTCTCCGCAGGTGTAGACAGAGAAGATAGAGCGCCACACTCTTCTGTCCTGGCAAACAATTCTCGCCCCATCCAGATTCAAACATCTTCTCATACAAGCTCGCCGATTATTCAGGCTTCTAACAGGTCCATTCTCCAGTATCTCGTAGTGCCGAGTCTTCCGCGGACGTCCTCTACTTCTGGTGTCATCAAAGCCTGTGTCATATATATTTCTTACCATTCTCTCCTCATCTATCCGTTCCATACCACCAAAACGCATAAGTGATCCTTTCTTAATCTTACTCACTATATATTATTTTCTCATTTCTTCATTCTTTACTATTGTCATAAATGGATCTGCTACATATACGCCGAGTGACTCGGTAATAAATGAAACATACCTACATACAGCCTACTTTTGGCACTTCCCATACTTAATAAAATACCATTATTATGTCGCCCAGAGACGATGGAGACACGGACACGGGGATATGGTAGAATATACAATAAAATAAACCGAGAAACAACAACAATAACTGTAAAATACGTCAATTTTAATCCAATAATTGTTTGTGGTGATCTCACTTCCATACATCAGTGTTAGTACCAGTATTCCATTGTAAACCGCTTTTCTAGCCTTGATTAACATGTTCCCATTAGCTATATTTCCATTCAAAACGCCGTTCATTTTATTCCCTGCAGTCACCCTCTTTTCGATATCTTTCTCAATCTTTCCATTTCTATCAAACATACATACACAAACTCATCTACTCTTTCCAAACATTCATTACCTACAAGTATTTGCACATTGTCTTGCTTTCCTTTTTAAATATCATCATTTTCAACTTGTTGACATTCATAATAAGGTCGCTTTCCTTACATACATCGTACATTCTACTCACCTGCCTCTGTAATTCTTCTTCATTATTCGCATCATTATTAATACTGCATCATCGGCGTACAATAAATTCCAACTTGAGGGTTATAATGTGTATATATTTTTCAGGAAGGTGATTCCACATTTTTTGTAAACAAACAAGTGAAGCCTTTATTATTAAATTTGAAGAGATTCAGTTCAGCAGAGCAACGACTCTCCTACTAGGCACGGGCATCGGCAGGAGACCCCACGGGATCATAAAGAACCTGTGCTGATGTTGCCGAATAGTTCTCGGAGTAAGAGACTTCGCCATAATAGCGGAATTAACGACTGCACCCGTATCATACACATATTAGGAGTGAGTGTTTTTACTTTACGTGCAACTACGACAGATGACAATAGCCCAGGTTTACTCTCACTAACTCGTCTCTAGAGGACTAGAGACTGGGAAGGTAGCTACGATATACAACTTCTGAGAATTGTAAAATGTTGAAAGTTTATTGCGTGTGTTAGGTACTAATCCCTAATTCCGAACCCTTTTTGGAGTGAAATTGAGATAATTATTATTTATTTTATTTATTATTGAAAAAGTAAAATCCGACGCCAATTATTATTAGTAGTAATTTATTTATTTTTTAAATTAACGTCTCTAATTGAACACTGGTCATAATTTATTGCAATAATGAAGTAAAATAAAAACACAAAATATAAGTAAGTAGAGAAATTTTATCAAGCATCACCTGTAAAACAATTTCTACCCCGAATTATTAAATTTAAGTGCCTAGCAACTGTATGTATTTGTAGTATTCTTCAAACATAAAATAAGGAAATTGTGATGGAGTAAAAAAATCTTTGTAATGTAAATATTATTAATTATAATTTGTGTTACTTCTAAGTATAGTGTTACCTCTAAGTACAAAAAATTAATAAATGTTATAATATTGTAACGTTATTTCTTCATTCTGCCTCGGCTTCATGTTCAGGGGGAAGGGGGGGGCGTGTTGCCTAACTGTTTCTTTTTTAAATTATCATCAAGTCAAATGGTTATTAAATTAAATCACAAAATGCCATTGTTTACAATTAAGTTTATTATTTATTTTGTGACTTGCATGTATTAAAAGTTAAAAAAAAGTATTTCACCTAATTACTTATTAAGACAATTCAAAAATAATTATAATTAACTTAACATTATATATGTGCCCATCACGCCAACATAAAGTTAACTACCAAATTTTCTGTGTTGAAGCTTGTCTGATGTTGATTATTTAGGTCCCTCACGTTAGGGATTACCTTTTAGGAGACGCCTTCCACGTGTAGATGATGGTCCTGGAACTGGTACGTGAAGTGTCGCCAATAGTTGTGGTGCCAGGGTAGAGTGACGGAATTCAGGATTGACCACCAGACGATGTCCAATTATCCAGGCAAACCGGGATTCTGGACGCGATGTTCTTAATTACAATTAGCGCATGCCGTATATGATCTCGTCTCTTTTGATAGCGACAAGTTATTCTCACTACATCAACGATTAAACACAGAGAACATCACAGTCTAAGCTTTATACTCGAGGCGCACAGTTTGAATTTTCCCCGGAATCACAAATTACATATCAGAGACGATAAGTATTTTTGTTTTCTAATTGAAAACTAGATCGTATTTATGGAGCGATCTCTCCCGGCTGGGACTGGGAGAAAGACTGACGCATGAGAGTGATGCATCCCTTATGGTGCATTTGCCTACGTGACTAAAGTCACGTTCGTTGGATTTTTTATTGGCGTTCCCACACCGCACCGTCCATCTAACAATACCGACGTTTATTACCCTCCGTCCCTTATTTCGACTAAGTGCTTTTGTATCCTTAAAAACAAAATATTGTTTTGGATAATTTTGCATTCTAACAATACATCAATAATGTTAGTAGTCTGTATTTTAATCGAGTAGACTATTATTTACGTATTTACTTAGTAGTATCGCAGTAAGATATATGGCTAGATAAAGTTGATGGTACTTTAAAATACCGTCAGGGTAGAAAGAGTTAAAAATCAATTTCTTTATAAACATACATAATAATTAAATTTACATAAGAAAATTTTCTCAAAATTAAGTAATATTTAATTTCAAAGTTAAAAATATATTCTGTACGAGGTTCTTTATTTCAATATAATATTGAACATCAATATACGAATGTGAAATTATTTAAGCCGTGTAAATTATACTAATAACTATAACCGCAATGTTGTGTATTTATTTATTTGTTTTATTTTATCTAAATAAATATTACTGCTTTAAATTTTCATGCAATAATTGTTTCTTATTTATTATCTTAGATAAACTAAGATAATAAATAAAAAATATGAATTTTAACCACCAAGTTAATATTTCTAATTTTAAAAGTAATAATTGTTTCATTTGTAAAATGCAAGATCATTTAATAAATATGACAATTGTTCTAATAAATATATTTGAAAATGTGTTTACATTTGTTTTTTATTTATCTTTCTCTCCCTATACCCATTTGCACATAAAATCTGAAATTATTTATTTCTGCGTGCTTTAAAGGAAGTTTTCAGAACAAGTCAATATGAAAATGTGCATTAGTTAATTAAAATAATTACTAGTAGACCCCTTGAGGGGTCTGAAATATCAGCCAAAACAGTCGAGAAAAGTGAAAAGAAGATTCTGAACAGCCATAAAAACCTGAGTGCATTATTATTCTTTCTAGTTTTTTTCAAAATTTTCTGTGAAAAATTCATCTCTTGAAAGAGTTTCATCTGCATGATTGTTGGAAATTGAATGCTGTATCCTTCCGACAACTTTATTTTATAAATATATAACAATTTTAAATGACAAGTGTATTTGTAGGGTGTGTGGAATAAAATCTGCACTTTGTTTATATTACTGTTTATTAACAAATCAACATTATAAATAATCAAATCCTTTTTGCAAATAGTTACCTTTTAATTTTTTTTTTCACGGTAGTTCCTAATCAGTTACCCATTTGTATTTATTTTTTTGTATATATTGCATTTTTAATTTTAGTATACATTGTGTCCTAAAGAAGGGAGCACTGGTCTTGAAACATGTTCATTTAGTAATAAACAGTGGCACAAACAAAGTGCTTTCTTATTATTAATGTAATTTGTTGCCACCAACCAACTTACTGCAATTATTTAAGAAGTATAAATTATAGTTTGCTTTTCCCGACTTCTACTCTCAATTATCGAGGATCATGAATCCAGGGCGACACGTTGGTGGGTGACATTAATGCCTCATTTTTATGTTTCTTAATGCTACTATTTGCTAACCGTAATATTTAGTTTTATTTTTTTTATACGGATGTATACCAGAGTAAAGTTTCTCTTCATGGGGAGGTTAATTTGTCATCCTATTAGTACAACGCCACAGAAATGAAAGCCTAAATTCAAAAGCGTCATCCCTTTACAGATCTGCGAAAGCTCAAAGCCGCCTTCGTGGAAGCGTTTAGATTTAATCAAATCTTCCCCATAGAGCATGCGACATGATGTTGAGCTTTCTTTCAGCGCTTAATCCCGACGGGACGCTCGACAGATAAGGGTGCTTGTGTCATTGTACTCTAGGCTTTGTTTCCAAGTATGTAGGTTAAAGTCTGCGTGCAGATAAATACCGTGAGAACTCAAATTAATTTAATCTACCGAAATTGAAGCACGAAATTGCAGCTACTTGAGGCACTTAGCTCAATCGTTGTCTTGACCTCGAATCAAACCCGTGGTGTGCGTTATTTTGAGTCACATTTCAATAGTCAACATCACAACTAATGGGAGAAAGCTTTTATCCACAACTTTGATAACGGATGATATTAATAATCTTAATATTACACTGTATTTAAAGAAATTAATAGTATACGTCTGTCCTGAAAAGACAACTATTTTAATGATTATTATATTAGACTACATATGTACTTTTAGTTCTCAAAATGTGCACCTCTCATTTTTTTTATCAATCAAAACCTCTTTTCTTTCACAATATTTTATTTATATTTATCTCTCGTACTGAGAAACTCCTGTATTAGGAGAAATAAATATACACCAGTTTCAGATAAAAAAATAGACATACGTCTGTATAATATTCAACTAAGTTATAATCAATAATCATAGTGGACTAGATTTTAAAAAAAATCAAGAGCAATAAAAATGTTGACAAATTCCGGATTATGTCGCATTACTTTATGATTAAAAAATTTTCCCATATTTTTTTTCAAAATTGGTACATAAAACAGTCGGTAAAATGACGAAATTAACAGGAGAATACGTGCAGTTTTACGTTCCTCGCACAGTACGGTAGTCAAGAAACAATAGTTAAGTGAGAATGCTCTCCACAATTTTTAAATCAGTCTATAGATTTACTGTAACACACACACATACACAAACGGACATTGACCGCTATTATCGAGCGAGTTCATTCGAGTACCTAAACGGCTAAATAAGAATTATTAGGGACGAAGATGAGATTATAAAATGAACAGAAAAAGTCCACAATTAGTAGAGAATTTCGATATATAACGAGTACCCAGATAAGCTAGCTTGGACATGAAAGATTACAGAAGATTTTCTCTCAAAAGGAAGGCACCCAGAGAGTAGATAGTAGAGACAGAGATGAGCTGGTCACTGAAACAACTAACAACAGGGATGTGCTTCGTCAAGGCGATTAACCTCGGTCCTCCAAAGATCGGTAAACGGATTATGATAACCTAGAGAAGTTCTTTTAAAAACTTCATTAAAAACATATTTTTTTATCCTAACAAAATTATAAATTAGGAGTGCGTATCTCTTTTCATATATACTTAATTAAATGATGAAAAATGTAATTTCTTAGTTCATTTTCAAGTAAGATATGCAGGTTACTTAGTTCAATAGAACACAGCAGTGCTCCCGTTTCGCGGCGTGTATTGTATAAGCGCCGTGTGTATTATATAGCTCCGCGAGTATGTATGTTCTCGGTTTACCCTCACTCTCGGGGTAAAATGAAAAGAAAAACTTCAAGGATTCTCAGCACCAGGCGTCCGAGGAATCATAAGGAGTCGTTGGTAAAATACTGGAGATGTTTGTATTTTAATCAAGGACCCCACGTGACCCCAACCTCATTCCGCCCCCGCGCGCACCCCCGGGGCGCGGGGCTGTTGGAATGTTGGCTTGTCTCTCGGCATCAACATTCTGGGGTGGTTCGGGCGAACCGGTCTAAAATATTTCCATTTTCGTTTGCAAACTGTATAACGCATTATATTGCCAGTAATAAATTATTACGACTACCTATTTATTTTAAAAAATCTCATAGCTACATTTGTCGAGTGACATTTAGCGCGCATTTTATGTGTTAGGGCGACATCTTGCACCCTCTTTGTTATTTTAAATATCAAAAGCAATAAATTGATCAAAGTGAAAACAAACTTGCTTAATCCGACCATTATCTCAAAAACTGGTTATTGGCTATTGACAGAAGAGAAACCGAACAAAAATTTATTAATACGTTTCCATGAACTTCATTGTATTAAACATTTACAAAATTTATTATGTATTTATAAGGTACACATTTAAAAATAATACTTTACAATATTTTTGTATATCGTTTCGTTTATTTACTTTATTTCACAGGAAAACAGTGATATAATACTTTATCGTGTTTAATAATTGATTTTTGTAATTTCTTTGTATATGGGTAAAATTATTAGAACGCACTTTTTGAAATTATGGGTGATCTGTAGAAGACTGACTTTCTGAAGTCGTAAAAGTATAAGTGGTTTTTTTTTAACTTTTCAACATGTTTGTTTCTTTTTTTAAATAAACTAATAAGTCTCTCACAGAAATATAAAATGTGAACTATCTTTCATTAGTCTATTTATTTATTTATTAGTAACTATATAATACTATATAAAAATTTGTTTGGACTGTGCCCGTCTCACTAGAGAATTCTGTGTCGAGAAACTATTGACATATATCGACTATTGGACATTATAAAATACTAATAGATATACCTGGCGTCACTCGGTTAGAAAATTGTATCTTTGAGAATCATCTAAAAATTTCAAGAAGAAAGCTTCGAAATAGAAACTCCAAGAACCACATATTTTCATATACTTCAAAAACTTCTAAAATATATATGATAATATTTGAGAATAAAATATAATTAAATGGACCAGCAGCTAGACGCTGAACCTTCCCAACAGCATCCTCCTTACTATAGATTAAGGATATGTACATATTATACTGTTAGATACAGAGAAGGTTTTCATTATTACAAGAAGGACAGCCTGGTGCGCGTTCCTACTCGGTCGATTCAACAAAGTAAATCAGCACGAAAATCATTTACTAATCTAATCTTTTTTTTTTAATTTTTATAATTATACATTATTTTACAAAATATTAAGCAGCCATCTTCTTTCCATACTAAGAACAACGCGTACTCGCTAGTTAGATTTACCAATCGCGACAATGAGAATGAGAAAGTTGGCGCATAATCCTGCAATGTTCGAATTTGATAACTTTCCGGTAAGGTTTATGAAATTGGGAACGAATATTGAAAACATTTAATTTTTTAGGAAAATAAATATACGATCGATTAACTTTATATCTATATTTTTAGGTGACATATTTCAAGAGGCTCTTGGGTGAGCTTCTTTCACCGGTGTAAAATCACTGCATATACATCTTGCTCGCTGTTTTTCTATCATAATTGATTTGATTATTGTGTATGTATGTAAAATACAAAATAAAGTTCGTAAAAGCATTATACTTAGATTTATATTTAGATAGAAAGCATTATATTTAGATCAAACAATATTTAAAATCAAACAATAAATATTTATGATATATGTAAATGCTATATGGGCATGTAATTATAAAAAATATATACAAATGATGATTAATAATTGTTCTGCGTACAATTGTAAGTATTTAAATATATAAAGCGTCCGGAATTATCATTTAAATGTAAGTATTATTTGTACTCTAAATAAAACATTACTTTTTCATTTATTTTTGTCACAAATATTACAAAAACTCTGTAATAAATAATTATTAATATAATGCATTTTGTTTAGATTGTAAGAGAACTTGTTTAAAAATCTCTCTATTTTTAGGTTTTCAAAAAATTAACATTATAATTATTTGTAATGTATTTTGACGTTTATCGATAAAGCCAGAAATATGTTAATGGTTACATTTTAAATGGGATTCATTACTTCTCGTTGGTTAATTAAAAAATATATCTCAAACGTTTTTAACCCTTCCCAAACCATGCAGTAATATAGGTCTACCGTGTCAATTAAACCTACAATATTTCAGTATTTACACGTTACATAAATGTCTTATTTTAGTTAATCCTGAGCAAATCATTTGCGCTTCGAATTAACTAGTAAAAAATCAATTGTGAAAAGAGAATCCTACAAAAATAATTCAGTAAATTCAATCCTTTGTATAATTAATACGTTGGCAAAAATACCGTTTGTGGTGTGTATAAAGAGATCACACATTCATTTCACAGTGAAAAGAATAACAAACATGCGAATATAATTATGTCTCTTTCTTACTAATTGAATGAAGAGAGAAAAGAAGAAAGGTTGCACTGTATAGATCTTGATGAATGCTTGAAATTACATATATTATATTTAATCCTTTTTTCACATTTAATGGTCAATATTTAGACTATAATCATTTAAGCTAATAAAAACATTTAGAATGATAAAAAACTAAATTTTCTTACGATAATACGAGTTGATAGCCTATATACGGGTATTTTATATCACTGTATGATAAAGGTTAAATCAAATTAAATACATCGGGTCTCAATATTACCTATATTATATTATTCTAAATTATCAATAGCCGATGGCACATGTTTTAAGTCTTCGAGGGAAACCACCGGGCTGTCCAAGAATGGAAGAAAACAGAACAGTGAAGAATGATGAAGGTAGATTACAGATTTTGACGATAGAGATTTGGCTCGAAACAAGGAAGACTATATTAATAATTAATATTAAGTGACAAGTGAGACCCCGCCCTTAGGTATTTGTTATCTGAGCAGCCCAGCGTGTTTATGTAAATAATTTCACCAGAATAATTCCGACAGGAGTAACGATTGCGTGTCGCAGCTTCCAGCGTGAGTACACTCGGTGTGAACCACATCGGTGACACTCGACTACCCCCCTACTTTTAATTAAAAGTATGTTATACAAACCATTTTAGCCGAGAGACGTAAGAAAGCAGCGTAATTACTGTGTAGCGAGGATCAGGTATGCCGGGGTCCGGAAGGGCTGAGGGATGCACGACACGTGTGGGGAATGTGGACCGCGAATGAGGGTAGCCAGACGTAAGGAGGTAGTGTTGGAATGGAACAAGCGGGGAATGGAAATTGCGTATGTTTGAATAACAGACACTTAGACATAATTGAGAATGGATGACCGCGGGAAAAATAAGAAAATTTATCGCCGATTCGTATGATAAAAGAGGATAAAATCTGGGTACAAGGTGAATGATCAATCTACTTCATATTTCCGGAGAATCTTAAATATTAAATATATCTTTCTAATTCATATATTTAATTTGTATTTAAAATATCATAGAACGATGTTCTGAAAAACTGCAACTTCACTATAATAATTTGTTCTCTTTAAAATATATAAGTTGTATTAAATCTTTCTAAAATTTAATAAAATGGATAAATTTATTTGTATATTTTGTATTTATTATCTTTGTTTTATTAACCACTGAATTGAGTTTAAATACATCAACCGGTTTCGAAAATTTTTTAGAAATCGGTAAATGTATTTAAACTTAATTCAGTGGTTAATAAAACAAAGATAATCAATAAAAAATATGAATTTCAACCACAAAGTTAATTTTGCTAATTTTAAAAGTAATTTATTTCTTTCTGGCGTCTTTATCGGGTTTAACTCAAAGCTATTTGATATTCTCCGTAAATATGAAATAGATTGTTTTCAAAAAATGAAATAACAGATATATCAAATTGAAAGTGAAACATGTAGGTTCGAAAATTTGTCGTTAATTTACTATGTTGACATGGTGTAATGGTCAGCGCACTTCCCAGGATAGGAAGGATTTCTGGTTCAAATTCCGGTAACAACAAAATATTTTTTCGATAAATTTTACGTGTATATCTTTGTAATTGATACATTTAATTTGTATTAAACATACGTATGTATGATGGTTCTGGAAGGGAGAAAAAAAATATATTCATATTTACATTATTTATAATCACTTCTATAATTATACTATGTTACTTTTTTGTCAACTGGTAAGATTTTGCATATTGTCAATACTTTATGATAATCATCTTTATACAAACACTTCGTTTTGTTATCTACTAAGTTTTAATAATCTTAATTGTAACTACTTAATTTTATCAGTATATGTTTTTTATGTTTTTTATGTTTTATACGTTATTCCATTGCTACTCACTCCATAATTGACCATCGCAAAGTACAGTGTGGCCGGAGAGGTACAAAACGTTAACATATAAAACACACTGAACATGGATCTCAGTTTCTGACATATTTGATATTATATATATGTGGTTTCCAACAAATTTTTTTAAATGATATACGTACACGAAAAGATATAAGAAGACACGCTGTATAGTTGTTGAGAAATGTTTGGTACAAACGGAATAGTTTTGAAAACTTTGCTAGAAACAGAAAAGCTGAGAAATATTTGGAAAGTGCTTTTAGAATAGTTATATCTAATTGAAATATGTCATCCAATGCAAGAATATAACAATTGGAGTACGGTAATGATCGTCTAAATTTAAAAAAAGATAAATCAAAATAGACTCAATGCAATGAAATGAGGTACTAACGATTTTGGAGCAAATTCAATAGAATTAAGAAACTGAGGAGATGATGAGGATGTAGACCTCCGCGAGAGACAGCATGACCAAATTAAACAGGTATAAGAAGATGGTGCTGTTTGAAACTTTAAATATGTATACGTGAATGAATCACGAAGGAGTTTTCATTGAGGGTAGTGTGGGTTTGTGGAAAAACAAAGTACCATAGTGTGCGACACTTCTATGCGGGATTTATTTAATCTCATACTAATACTCAACTTCATATCATTACACACGATCATCTGTCTCGCATTATTTCATAATTTCGATATGAAATGGATCTAATCGTATAATAATAAAAACCCAGAAATCTGTATATTTATCTCTACACAAATTGCTCCCAAAATAGAACAACTTGACAGATTTAAAAAATTTAATAAAAGTCTCTGGACAGGGAATTCTTATTGTATTTAGTAAATTGTTTCTTTGATAAATAAAATAATTAAGAAATTGAGATAAGTAAAATGAGTTTTTAATGAATATTTATTTTATAAATAAGTTTTCTTAGTTAGGTAGTAATGGGTAATATGTTGTAGTATTAATAATACGATTATATTTATCCTAACATATCGCTTTATTGTTACGTTTACATATTATTTTTTATGTAAGTATAGAAATAGTTTGCAACATTAATAAAACTAAAAATTGTATCGATGGAAACGAAGCAGTATGCACGAGTGTAGTCATGGTTACGAGCATAATTCATTCTACAGAAATTTTTCTTCAAGCTTTATTTATATCCGTACAAGTTCTTTTCTCAGGTATGCTTTTTATTATATACATGTATATATATACCTATTACATTGTGTTACAAAGAATAACATTTCTAAGATATTACCCGCGAGTAGCTGTTCGTCTCGGAGAAAAATATAACACAAAGAAATTTGATTTGTTATTTATCAGCGTCATGTTTTGTAGAGAAATTCTGGGGGCATTTTAGTGAGAAAATAATATGGAAAAGTATTTTATACTGAAAAAAATGTAATTTTGTAATGTAGCGGTGGTTGTAGAAATATTTCTTGAAATGTAATATTCATGCATATTCTCAAATGACGCTTACCGTTTGCGGTATTTTACCAACCTTGAATGGTATTATAAAGCATTATTTAATGTTATACACATTACTAATTATGATTAACTCTGATATAATAATGTAGAAATCAGTATCCTATCCTATCCTGACTACAGAAATGTTGACTAGATTGATCAGATGACAAATTATTTTAAAGTGTACTCCTAAGTCTATTTTAGAGTCTTTGAATAAAAATAATATCCTTAAGTAATATTTTAATTTTTAAAATAGCCTAGATTACATGTGTACCAGAGAAGGCTCTGCCCCTTGTCTGCTACTACTTCATTTTTAGCATGTTTTATGTATGTTCATTTTTAGTATGTCCTTAAATTTGCCTTATGGATCATGTTTTCGTGTTGATACTCGGTTTCATTCAAAAGTAATAAAATAAAAATTCTTAAAATTATACAGAATTGACGAAAATGAAGAAAAACAAAAACAGATGAATACCATTTTGTTCCACTACTAACAATAACTTCAATAAAAACAAATATCACTGTACTATATTGCTGAATTAGGCAGGCTCATTCATCCGTGGACACTACGTATTCATAAATTTATATTTTGGAAGGTTTCTTTATAAAACTTCAATTGAACCATGAAAACATCGAAAAACAAAATCCATCATTTTCCTTTCATAGCTCACTTTGCAAAAAATCTAGATGCAGTTAGTGCAAATGAGGATATTGTATTTTTATTATTTTAAAAATTCAAGAAAGCGTAATAAAAATAACATATCCATTACGTAATAATTTATTAAATACATTTTGCACATTACTTTTGTTCGTCCATTGTACGTCTTAGTATATTTGACATTTTTTTTTAATCTAGAAATTTTGTCTGATTTCGTATGTCGTTCTTTAATTTTAATCCGCTGTAAATAAATCGCAATTACCCTGTTTTTGTTTTAGGTGGATTTCTTCAGTAGTTTTGAGACAGACGTCAGTTAACTCACACGGATATATATTTAAGTTATATAGCACAGTGGTAATTATGCGAAAAGTTGTGCAATAATTAATTTTAAGAAACCAAAGGAAAAAAGCTTATACGTCATTTCATTAATAATCCTCACCTTATCCTTATATTCCAAACTATCCTAAATAGTAGTTCCAGTTTGTACGGAAAAGCGATCACATGATCACTGAAGTACATCTTCTTATTACATGAATTTCTGATCTCGTACGTACAATATCATTATTCATACAATCTCTCGCCCAATCCACTCATACACAAACGAACACCCCCCTTCGAATTTATTTAAAACAATGCACTTATTGTATAAAATTATTCCTCTTTCCCCATTTTTGTGTGAATTCCTGGAATGAGCTCATTTTTCTTTTCTCTCCATTTAGTCAATGTAGTTTCTCTTTCGTTTTTCTTGAACCCTTTTAACTATTGTTTAGGCAGCTGTTATTTAAAATAAATGTTTTCGGAAGGGAGTTTTTACCATCAATGTTTTACACATCGATAATAATCGGCACTCAATTATCGGGCCCTTCAGGTAGCCGAAGCGACTTCTGTGAGGCGACAGCTAGATTCTCTGAAATCATTAAAAGAGTAAAGAGATCGGTGTGTGCTATGTCCTGTATTCCCTCCCGGGTATAATAACTATTCACAAAATATGGGTTCATGATAAGGTCCGGCCATGAGCTCGGATTCGTTGTAACAATTCTGTAAATGATGAGAAATCAATTATTTAAATATACATTTTCAAAGAAAGCAAACACTTTGTGGCCTGATAATATAATTAAATAACATAATATTACGTTTTAAACCATTTTATTATGTACATATACAATTGTCAACTAGTTTCGGTTGGACCCAACCTTCTTCAGGATAAGATAGCACAGTCTATACTTTTTTACCCTGAAGAAGATTGGGTTCTAATGAAAATAGTAGACCTTTGTATATGTACATAACAAAGTAGTTTAAAAATAGAAAATTAAAAAAAATCACTTATATTTTAAAATACATAAATGATGTATAAAATCTGTCAGTTTATGTGTAGAGAAAAAATAAATATTGTCGACAGAACAGATGTTCAAATTTATTTTATAGTTAAAATATGATTACATTTTTAAATAAATCTAGCAGTGTAATATTTTTTATTTTTTACCTTTGTTTTATTAACCGCTTAATTGCGTTTAAATACATCTACCGGTTTCGAAAAATACAATTTTCTTCTTCAGGATGTCATAACTAACTAAAAACATATATTATTGTTTCTTTACCAGAACCTATTTAAAAAAAACAACAATTATTTAAAAAATAAATTTAGTACCTAACTCAAATTGTTACTTAATACAAATTTAGTCGAATAATTTTTAGGAAAAAATTTTAGAATGGGACTCGTAGTTAAATTTAGTTGGCTGTTTACAATTTCCTGATTAGTTTTACATGCCTTATTTATCTCCAATGATTCCAAATTATTTAATTTGTGACCAACACCGTTTATATGCAAAATTGACAATCCCAATTTTTTATCAAAACCATGACTATTTTCTATCAAATGATTAGAAAATTCTGAAAACCCACTATTGTTCAAACATCTCAAATGCTCCCTTACTCTTATATTAAAATTTCTACCCGTTTTACTAATATAAAATGCAGCACAATCCTTGCAACTAAGTTTATAGACACCAGAATTGTTAAATTTATCTTCTTTGTCTTTAGAATTTATGAGTAAATTTCCTATACTATTATTTGTATAAAATGCCGGTCTAATGTTTCGTGGTAGGTGTTTAAATATTTGTTTCGAAAAGTTATCTATGTATAAAATCCTACACTAATTATCATTATGTTTTATCTGTGATTTATATAAAAATTGATTTATATAAATCACAGATAAATTTAAATAAAAAATATAAACTTTAACCACAAAGTTAATATTGCTAATTTTAAAAGTACTAGCAGTGTAAATTGCACAAATTGTAAATATCTCATGACTGGTCTATCGGAAGAATAGTGATAATATGGATACTCTTATGTAAGGCAGTGTACTAGGAAACCACAAGAATACAACTCGCAATTGTAGTAGCAGTAAAAAAGAAAAGCGCCAAGTAATTTTCTAATGAAACTTTTGATTACGATGCGAAAACTGCGAAGTATTTATCGTCCTTTTACTAATTTTATACATCTACATTTAGTTCTTGAAACATTTTCCCATTTGTTTTCAAACAAAGAGCCAAACTGTATTACGGCGCAAAAGAAGAAAGGAACAATACGTTAGAAGAACGTGAATTAAAGTAACAAAAGTTGTGTAAAGTTCCCGGACAACGCTCCGTTTTGTCACATGTAATGAAATAAAAATAATTTCCGCCATCTTTCACTCGGACGGGTGACGTGAGGGAAACGGCGGGAAAGGACGGGAATTTTTTCTGTCATGGCGGCCAGAAGTAAGTTACGAATGGTGGCGTTCGGCTGGAGTGATCCGGATTACGAAACACGGTCCGAGAAACATAATATGTAATATGGACAATTAAAATTATGTAATAAAAATGTTTGTAGTTGGTTTAGGTTAATATTTATTAATTACAACTAATCGTTCGTTATATTACTAAAAAATGTGGAGCTAATTATATTTATTTTTTCCCGCATTAATCATTCTCAATATTCTTACGCATTTGGGATCCCAATTGAAAAAAAAAGTTAATGGCTTACTTGTACATTGAATATATGTTTTTTTTTGGTACCTTCTACACATAGTCAATTTTTTTTACATAATTAATATTAGTATTCCCAAAAAACTAACGTTTCTTGTAAAATTTGTCACATTGATAAAAAAATATATAAGATGATAATTATGAAGACATCTGATATCTTAAAAAATGTAAAACAGTATATATTAATGAGAAAATTTTATATTTTAATACAAATGAAATTAATCAACTGGAAAGATATACAGAAAAAATCTTTCTATCGAAAAAATATTTAGTTGCTACCGGGATTCGATCCTGGACCTCTTCTTATCCGGGGAAGCGCTAAAGTTGATTGTTTTTAAAAATGGAATAGTAGATGGATCAATTGGAAATATTACAGAATATAAATTCAAAATTTGTCAAAAATATATTAGATTGATATTTTCCGTACATATTTCTAGTTGACTCATTTAATATTAGTATATATTAGGTTTATCTTATATAATTTAAGCATTACAAATTATCTTATCTTACCTTATGTATAACTTCATTTGAACTCCAGGATCATCAAATTCAAATCTCGGGATTGCAATTTTGGCCTGGGATTGGATTCGCTAGTAACCTATTTGCTGAATCTCGTTATCTCCATCCATTTCCACATTTGCTGTTTGTACAAGCATCCTCCTTGAAGACCTTCTGTTCCTTGAAGTGCAGTATCCATCGTCTGTTTGGTTTGATCGTCCATCGCGTCTTTAGACGTTTCCGACAACAGGCATCTCGAGAGGCACTTATCAGCCAAGTGCAATGCTGCCAAAGAATGGACTGGTTTGTGATACGTGGTCTGTCCGGGAGGCTTCAATACACGTCCGAATTTAATTTTACAGATTTTGAGACGTACTGCGGTCAATTAACTTTTTTGTCAAAAATATGACACCTCTTCGTATATATAGTAGAGCCACGATGATCGGAATTCGGAATTCAGAGTCCGTTTAATCGAAAATCCGAATAGTAAAGTAATTAGTTCAACACATCATAGTACAAGGGGTCTTGAAATCATCGTTACACAACATATATTTTTGCATTAATGAGCATTCTTAAATACAACTAACAATACAACAAGTTCGCAAGGATACGCAAAAGACACCGATGCACCAAAAAAGATAGGGAACCGGAACAATTTAAGAATCTCTGAAATATACGTGGCGCCAAATGATGTAGCGCTTCGGTTGCGATGTTGCGCATACGCAATGGTTTTCTTCTTCTGTTGACTTACCACACGCAACCTTAGAGACATTCACACAGTGTGGCCATCTTGTAGTGAGCGGTTAAAATGTTCAAGATAATATATCAGCCAACCGACTGTGAGATACGATCCGCGATTCGTTTCTTGAATGCGCGAAACATGAAACCACCTGACATTCATCACCAAGTATGTCTTGTTTTATCCTGATTTGGCGCCAAGTGATTTTCATATTTTCTTTCATCTGAAGCAGTTCCTCGGTTGCGAGCATTCTGACGACGATGATAAACTCAAAGATGGAGTACAGAGATGGTTTACATCCTAGGCGGCGTCGTTCTATGACGAAAGTATACAAAAATTGGTGCTCCGTTCAGTACTCACAAAACAAGTACTTTAATAGTGGTGGCCACTATGTTGGGAAGCCGTTTAAGGTATGAAGCGTCCGATGAAAGTAAAGTGTTGTAAAAATGACGTTTCTTTAAAAAAATATACCGATACTTACTTTAAAAATGCATCTCGTATGTTACAATCGTAGCCAAGAAGCCAATTCATTATCCATCTTATCATTTTATTACCTAATATTAGCATATTCACAACATGCAGCTTTTATCTCACACGTCTCGACAGTAGATTTCAAGTTAGCTACCATGCACGAGCTGCGATGCTCGCGGTCGGTACATCAAGCTGGCGTATTCAAATATTGAGGAATGAAGAAGAAATCTTCCGCGACACTATATTTTCTGTCCGGCTTGCTCCCAATCAATGGCCCAGTATCACGTGACCGGATCGCCATTGTCCGATTTCTATCTGGTCAAATGGCTCTCGCCTAGTTGATTGTTACGTCAGAGAAGATAATATTATAATATCGAGAAAGCCTTCGTCGCCGCATTTTTTATTTACTTACGTAAGCGAATTTTATCTTGCCATTTTTGAGTTGATTAGAAGAAAGTGAACATTTTATCATATTTTAATAATTTTGGAATTGAAACATCTTTTCGCGAAGTAAAATAAAATTATATAACTAATTTCACTAAATTTATGGAGATGACTAAATTTAGAGACTGTATTTGTTTTTATGTATAAATAGTTACATCATTAGGATTATATTAACACCTTTGACCTTTGAAAAATTAATTATATTCTCTATTTTTTGCATTTGAAGACTTTTTATTTTTGGAAATTAATTTCACCACAATCCAAATATCCATTGGACGCGATGACGCCTCAAGCGTTTCCATCTTTACTGCCTGGCTGAAACTGGAACAATATGGATGCAATAAGAGACATATATCTTAACAAAAGAACGCGGCGCTCTATCCTCACAGCCTACCTTAATGGTGACTTAGATTAAATTAGACAGATTAATATTTTTGAAAATGATCAAGTTATAATTTATCTGCAATGCCATTTAAAATATATATTTTATGAATAAACCAAAATATTAGGTTAATTAGTAGCACATATCGACCAGTCGTAGTTTTTACGGCTCTGCATAGTTAGCACATACGTACATAAGTGTTTTATTTTTTTAATTTTAATGAAAACAAATTTTATTTGTGAAGTTTTAATATTCGGAAACTTCTTGATAAATAGAACAAAATACTCACTGATTACAATATTTAGTGAGTTTTTAATCGATTCGTATAATTTGTTTTAATTTTCTTTTAAATACATAGATACTAATAAATTTTACAAGCTTTTCTATTTGTTAAAAGTCACCGGCGCTGCGTCACCGCTAACAAACGACCCCGACTTTCTCTTTCCCCGACCGCCAAATGTAACGTTTTTTCACGACGCCCCCGACTGGAGCTGTCTCCGCAGAAGACGTATGAGTTTCGGAGAAGCTAATTAATACGCTGTTTCCGTTTGCCTAATGTCCTCGCGTTACTCCCTGAAAAGAATGTTGAATTACTCCGGGGCCCCCAGGAGAGAACACTATCTGCGTTAGTCCCTCATTTTCTTATCTCGCACCGCTCTCACTTCGACGGTTATTTAAGACCAAAATATTTGATCTCACTTCTTAAATAAAAGTGACATTCTTGGAAATTTTAAAAAAGAAGACTTCAATGAATATTTGGAAAAATAAATGTGCGCGTGTATTCCGTACGCGCGATAAACGCCCTATTCATCATGAAAAAACCCTCGGCTCGGACGAGGTGAAAGAATTTCATAAATGAAAAGAACACGTTTAATAATTCAAAGCATTTTTTCGTCCTTTATATTTTTGAATTCGATCTTTTGTAGACATGAATGGCTTCTTCCGTGGCTTTTATCATACGCAATATGCACGATTTCACCAAGCTGGTGTTTTAACTTTAAAACTTTTTCAAGACTTAAAATTGATTTGTTGATGTATAACATGCAAATGAAGTAAGTAAATATGTAATTTAATAAATATAAATACAAGACCCGGGGAAGAAATACATGGCTAACAATTAATATAAACTTTATACAAATTGAAAAATTCAAGATGTTTTAAATAAACATTTACGGGCATCAAAAAAAATATTTCCGAAGCACTCTAACACTACGATGCATGAATCAACCTAAAACTAAGATTTCTCTATTTTATTTATACATAACTATTAAAATGATTATCTCAGTTGATTGCTGAAAGATAGTCCTGTACAGGCATATTTTAATATTGTATGGCGTAGCTGCATGTGGCTTTTATGGGCTACCATATCAACCATATACCTGTGACAATACCCTGTATCTAGAATGGTACGGCGTAACACGCTCCGACTGCTAAATAGTGCGAATCTAGTTGTATAACGTAATCACGTTTACAATGTTCAAATGTGCATATCAATCTACAACGACGACTCTAATAATGACCAAGTCCAACCTTTCAGTCACTTTGTCATGAAGAAAATATTTACATTTGTGTTATTTGATTAAACTTCCTCGGAATAATTTAGTATTTGTAGACTGAATACAGGCCACCAAATATAATTGATATTCCGAAACTAAATTAGTGAACGGAAGTGGTGACTACTGCTAGTACTTTCCACATCCACCTAGTTTTTTACTAATATTAATAAATATGTATATTTCAATAGTAATATCTTTGTCTCCAATTTTTGTTTTAATTTGAATTAAGATTTAAAATAGTTGACAATACCAATGTAGAAATGGAACGTCCGTTTAAACAAGGCAGGCAATGAACCCTAGACTGAACGAGAATTGCCGTGGACCGGAATAGGAGACAGCTCCTCTCCGTGCCTTTATTCCTAATATCTGGCAGCAGGATTCATAATCACGACTACTTTTATTGAGAGTAATGAATAAAAAGAAACGGCACATGGATCCATTCATATCTAGTTCATAATTTCCACAGACCATCAAATATATAGACTCCTTGTCCCTTGTTGAATTCCTTGTCCCAATATTTTCATTTTGGTGTCACTTACTACTTAGGCAATCAAATAGCTCCGCGACTTTTTTAAAATGCGATTCGATTGAAATAAAAATTTAAACGCTGATAATATAAAATGCATGAATGTAAAAATTACGTCTTGTTTACACAAAGATTTAATTTTCGAAGAGTAAATACTTTTACTGTTGCATAAATGTGTCAAACTATCGGATTTATGTTTCCACCAAGAATGTATGTAGAATTCCCCTCGTCCCGTAACTAATGTTTTAAACCCTTTATATTATATGTACATTTTATTGTACGTATTATATTATAAATACGACTCTAAATAATGGAAAAATAATCACCGTGCTTTGCTTTGTGGGTAAGCCTCGGGAAGAGATCAATACTCGTGCACAGGATGGTTTGAACAAAACAATAAAATGGTTGGATACGAACCTCCTATCACTTAATACAAAAAAATCAAAATATGTATGTTTCTGTATTAACGAAAGAACAACACCATATCAAAGTCCTACACTCATCGTACATGACTGCAAAACAAACAAGAACTCGGCTTCCTCTTGCGAATATGAAAAATTGGCACGAGTTAAAATTATTCGACATCTGGGAGTACTGATCGATGATCATCTTAATTGGAAAGAACACATATCGAACCTAGCTAAACGCATAAGAAAACTAATTTACTTTTTTAAAGGAATATGATTTATAGTTGACTACAAACTCTTAAGATCTATGTACTTTGCACTCTGCTATTCCTAAATTGATTATGCTATTTTAGTTTGAGGAGGAGCAGCAAAAACAATATTGGAGTCGGCTAAAAAAGCACAAAAGACAATTCTCAATGTAATAATTGGTCGTCCCTTTAGATATCCATCAGATCTTATATTTAAAGAGTACAATGTCCTAGAAGTAAGACAAATCTTTATGTTGAGACGCGTTCAATATTTCCATGCTAACAACAACTCATCCCAAGCAATAAATCATGGACACAACACAAGACAAACAACGAACATCTACACACCAGTTCCAAGAACAACAGCGACATTTTATCAAAGATTCTACATATTCTTAGCTCCAACACACTCGGTACCAACTGGAAATAGTTTAATTCCAATAAGATTACACAAATATGGCCTCCAAATATAAGATTCAATCAGGTAGAGATGAATCTGAAGCGTGGCCATCGAACATTCTAACATAATTTATACAATACACTAATAATTCACTAGTCCTACAATACTCCCACTACATATTTTTAACTTTTTTATACATATTTTTTTTACTTCTCTTTTTATTCCTGTAGATGATTTAAATAACACCACAACAGCACGAAAAAAAAAACTGGCTACTTTAACACAGACTTTAGTCTAGCAAAGTAGCCAGGACAACGCTGTATATATCAGAAGTGAAGTCTCCATCCCACACAATAAACTATGAGTATAACTGTGTCATATGTTTATTATGTTATAATATATTTACCTCTGTTAGAACAAAAATATCTATGTCATGTAATAAATTAATTAATTAATTAAATGAATAAATAAATTTATATCTGTGAGACTGAAGACAGAAATAACTGAAAGAAAAATATTGAAGTTTTAAGTAATACCATATGCAGGATGTGATCTGAAATACAATATAAATAATATTATATCATAAAATAGCTGTTTTTCTAGGCTTATTTATACAAATGAAACTAAAACAAAAATATATTACGTAATATATCATTTGTGTAGAAAAACTGTACAGAAATTATGCAATATATTTCTGAATAATTACCAGTGTATATTAAATAACAAAAAAATTTCAAGTATATTTAAAATACAATATAATCCTGTGAACGCTTCGGGAATGAATAAATAAATTTATATCTGTGAAATTAAGACAGAAATAACTGAAAGAAAAATATTGAAGTTTTAAGTAATACCATATGCAGGATGTGATCTGAAATACAATATAAATAATATTATATCATAAAATAGCTGTTTTTCTAGGCTTATTTATACAAATGAAACTAAGACAAAAATATATTACGTAATATATCATTTGTGTAGAAAAACTGTACAGAAATTATGCAATATATTTCTGAATAATTACCAGTGTATATTAAATAACAAAAAAATTTCAAGTATATTTAAAATACAATATAATCCTGTGAACGCTTCGGGGAAAACTTTTTTCTTGATGTTGCAAGTAACTTTCATGTTTTAGAGTGCCGTAAGTACTTACCTCCCACCTCTTCCTCAATCCGTCTTCTAATCATTATAAAATTCCATAACGCCAAGTACCTGCTACTAAAAAATATTTGTGGAATATTATCAGCCACGCCGAAATTGTATTAAAATTTTTGACTTATTTTTATAATAATAGACACTATCTTCCATAGAGATACTACCTATATCATCTTTTGAAATGACTTTTGATAAAAGTTCCGCGATCATCAAGCCACGTATTGATACCAAATGTAAATTAAATAATATTGGGAGTTTAAAATTAATTCTTGTAGAACCAAAGTAGGACATTTTCGTATGTCGAATCTCTGGTGATCATCATGATACCTCTACTCGATATTTCAAACGAATAGTCGAGGAGTTTTAGAATTCGTTTGTCGATTTTTCTTCAGAGACTTTGCTGTTGGAAAATTTTTCACGAAAAGAGTGAGAAATGCACGAGAAATTATTTGTAAATGAATTATGCATTCACTGATTGGTACTTAGCCTGTAAGTGATAGGATGATGTCAATCCCGAAAATAGTATTGTCAATTTCTGAGAGATTTATAATATCTTAAAAATATAATAATGTTTTCATGGCCTTTCAGAATATTCTATGTAGAATTTTCTAGGCTATTCTGCTGTGTGTATAGGCAAAAGTGGTTTGATGCACACGATTGAATAATTCAGAACATTTTACGGTTTATTATTGATGAACTAAAGACACTACCGCAATTCCAATTCATTCACCCAGTCCGAACACATCATTTTATGGTTTTACATTTAATTTGATCTCTAATCCAATAAGAATGTGATCTTCCTCAATATTTCTTGTCAACATAATGACCGGTGGAATGATGAGAATGAGAAGATAAATCTCAATACAATATGCACGTGTTGATATTTTGGAGATAAACTCAGAAATCAACATGAGATAAACTAGAGACTAAAACTCAAACCCGTATACACAGACACTAGACACGTACGCACAAACGTCATAGAACCATTTTTTTTATCCTTCAATATATTGTACCTATTTATTATATACTGTACCGTGACCATTTATCTTATAAAGTTAGACAAGAGGCATTAAATTACAAATTTAACATTAACTGCTGCTGGGAAGATTCAAATTCACCCAATTGACGAACAACACATCAACGGCTAACGGACTAATATTTAACGTTTGAGGTACAACACGCGCGCCATTCGACGAAAAACGATGTTGTGAAAGTGTATTGAACTAAAAGTGTATTTTATTGATTTATTTTTAGTTCTAAATATTACAATAATTATTGTTTTATAATTAAAGTAGAGAAGCCCGCGTTAAGTTATACAATTTTTATATAAAATACATATTTTCAACTGCACGAGCAGAGTGGAAGATTATAAATCCAGTACAGAATAATAATATGTAAAATCTCTGTATGGTCTTTGAACCAATTTATTCTGTAGGGACAAAGCGACCAGCCGCGCAGAAAATAAAATATGATAATAAAGAGATTGCATTCAAGGTTTATTTTGCGTGCAATTATATTTATTGCCCGAGTAATTGCAGAGTCGGGGCTCCGCCGCTGGAAATGCAATTCATTTGATACACTTTGTTCAAATGCAAATGAGTGAAATATTATATTTTAAGGGTTGTTTTGGTGGACGTTATACATTGCGAGCGGCGGACACCACTGCGGTGCGATTTATGAATACTTATTATGTTATAGTCAGTACATACACGTGTAACACAAGACCGACATTGACAAAACCACCATTTCATATATATTATATTTTACGTTTGGTATGTGTTATATTTTTACAATGTTTAAACCAATCTAGCACTTGTCCTTTGAAAATATGATTCACTTGGTGATCTCCCAGGATGAGTCTCTCGACTACCAACTATTTGATCACTAGGTTAATGTCTTATCACTAGATCTAATACTCTTTGTAAGAAACTAAAGCGGCACTTTAATGAAATTGTGATAATCTAATGACGTTGGAGATCAACAAATCACTCAAAATAAGCAAAAACATCGTCAATAAAATCAACCAGTCATATTTTAAAATTGTATTTAATTAAGAGACTTAACCCTTCTCCGGCGAATGAAGGTATATCTTGAAACCTGCGTAATTGTCAGATAATAGAAAAATAAAAGCGGGATCGAAATGAGTAGTTACTTGTTCCAAAACATATCCGAGGCGAGACGTTCTATCCCGGTAATATTAATGTAGGTATAATATTATATAGAAGTGAACTTTGCATGATTAAAGACTACACCAAATTTCGACTAAAAGGGTTCAAAATGTTACACTACTCACTGATGTTAACGATTTTTAGGTAACAAACGAATAAGTAGGTACTGAATCGTGCCTACGTTGATTATGAAAAATGATTATATTATAAACTTGGCTACATAATGTGACACAATATGTAGAAGTTGCTGCAGAAGATTAAAAGAGGGAAATAACAGAAAGAAAGGGCATGGGGATTAAGCAAAAGTGAAATAAAAGTGACTGGATAGGAAATAACATAGACCAATGAGCTGTTCAAGAAAGCCACGGACAGGATAAGATGGCCGAGGATGGTTGCAAGCTTTCACTAGCTAGACATGTAACAGAAGAAGAAACGATCACCCTTTGCTCAATCCCTACAGAAGTGCACCCAAGACACATGGTAATGACCCGATATTCTAGTGATAAAAGTTCGTCCGATGGCATAAAATAAAGCATATTTCGTGATTATTCGCCGCGCCTACAGACATCTCGTATATGCTTTACCAATAGTAATTTGACGTTGAAATAACCCGCCAACGATTTTCACCACGGGCGTTAGTAAAAAGTAACTAAAGTAAAAAGTTGTCCTTAACGCTACGGGCCCCGAGTGTAAAAACGTAGGGAAAACCAAAGCGTGGACAATTCTGATTTCTAACTTTTTAAGTGTCCCCCTTTTTTCTCAAATCTTATTTAGTTTAATTATGGTTATTGAAGTCTGTTAAATAAATTCGTGTAATGACCAGAGAAAATTTGAAGTAAATATACAAAAACAATATGTATTCCACTTACACCAAAACAAAATTTATACTCAGATAACAATATATTTCACATCAATATTCTTACTGTTTTCAAACTAAACTGAACGCTTGCACTATAAAAATAGGACTAACGAGGTTCGAACCCCCGACCACTATATCACTAGGCGAGTATCGTAACCACTAAACCTCAAGTACGTCGTGTTATAATAGTTGAATAGCCAAAATATTTTACGTTAAGAACTGCGGTCACTTGTTGCACTGTTATATAATCTGTTCATCTCCAAGACAATCTATCATTGAAGAAAATAGGATAATATTCTCTAGAAAGTTTTATCCTATTCGCAGAATGCTCCGGAACAAAAAATATGTTTTACCCGCAACTGAGGTAAATAGAGTATGGTCGGCATTCAGGTCACTGCGAGTCAAAGTAAATGGCTGATTACATAATCCACGATACAATTAACGGTCACGGAATAAGGACAAAGGAAAGACAAAAAGTGTAGAAACAGAAGTAAAAGAAGCTTTAATTATATCAGCGTCCTCGGCCCGAGAACAAAGTTTTAACGAACGTTATCGCCAGCTTTTGTTGAATTGGATGACTTATCTATTCCTTTGTGTTTTAAAAAATAAAGCGAAAAATAAGCCTAACGTTTGCCAAAGATACCGACGCAGGCTCCAGCTCTTTTCTTGCGCGAAGGACGGCTGTATGTGTGGCGTTATCCAGAGGGTTGGGGTATTTTAATTAATTTAGTTCTTTATACGGCTTTGTAATTATTCGTCGTTGAAACCATTTAATAACTTTACTAATTAAAAAAGTAATTCATTACCTGTTAGACCGAAATGTAAAATGTTACTGTATTGTACACTAAATTAAAAATCGATTATTGCCAACATTCGTCAATAAAAATATGAAATATAATTTTGAGGTCCACAATTATCTTGCGAAAAGTCGGTGGTATTTTAGACTTCCGCAAACAAATCTGGCAGGAACACAAAATAGTATATACTGTAAATTGTTTAATGAACTGCCAGCAAATGTAAAGGAAGCGACTAGTCTTGCTACTTTTCTACTAAGTTCAATAACTGATCATTTTTCATGTGTTTATTTGTTTGTATATTTATAATTTTAAATGATATACCATGCGATTAAAATTTTTCTTATATTTTATAAAGTGTTGTGTACTAGGTGTAGAAAATGCTTTACAAAAAATATAAATATATACATATAAAACAATATATCGGTGAAATATAGTTGTTGCAAAAATTAGTTTTAATAAATAATATTATATAAAACATGTACAATATTATTTGCAAATACTTATAAACAAAACATATAATAAACATAAATACATATCGATACCAAGAATAACTAGGTACTGGTCTTAACGAATAATTTTATTCATATTTTAGTTTCGAAATTACGAAGTACCCTTGGCACTGATCATCGTTAACTTATAGAAAATTTACGGAAAATATAAGGGATTTAAAATTAAATTTATTTAAAACTTTTTTACCCTGCCCCGAATAAAATGGATACAGGAGAGTAAAACTATGTATACTGTGTGTACTATACAGGTGGTTTTTATTTATATACCCTGCATAATACACGTTAAAACATTAACACACATTCATTCATCTAAATTAAAATAGGTTTCATGTTTAAAAATAATTTTAACATTTATTATTATATAAAAAAATAAATTTTCATTTAAAATCGGATTTCAATGTTTAAAATATACATATACTCATTGTATTTTTGTACCGCCTACTAACGCTTAAAAATATATATTCTAATTCATTTTAAATCTAATCAAAATCCAAAAGTGTTCGTCCATTCTGATGAAGATACAGTAGTATCGAAACTGGTTGACGTCAAACTAATCAATATTATTTATACAAAGTTTATTTAATTTAAGTCATAACATAATTTTCATTCATATAATATACTAATTGAAATATCTTACGCAACCTCTATAAAGCCAACGTGATAACGCTCATCCTTTACGATTAAGCTGTAAATATTTAAATTTAATAGTTAGAAGAGTAAGAATTTTAGGTGAGATAAAAATTAAAAATATTAATCCAATTTCTTTCATGGAGATCCCATTGCCCAGTATCTGTTCACAGTTGACATCACACGAGATCGACTTATTTATATATGCGATCGTTTTTCAGAAGACAGATTCATCTGCAGACTTTTATATCCTTCATCTTAACAACCGTTCTCTTCTGCAGTTTCATATATGTGTACGAGTATATTGAAAATTTCCAGCAGAGATAATCTTTTATCTTTCATAAACCAAAATAGGTGGCTGTTTCAGAAGTTTGTACCGAAATGGACTATTGGTTTAGGCTTAAAGCAAACCGTAAATCCTTAGGGGTAGTGAAGCCTCAAACAGGAGGCTCACTGGAGGCATCCATCTGAGATAACTCTCCAAATCTGGGATAACTGTATTAGCCGTAAAATAAGGCACTACTTCAACCCTATCACATAATTTAAAGTAATTAGTGAGAAGGTAGTATGCCTACGCGAATTTTATTATACGTAGTAAATTTTCCCGTCCGTCAGATGATAATTTATTCTGGGTAATTCTTCCGTGGATCGTTTACTGTCAAAAACCAAACGCGAAAAATTAATCAAATTTCCCTACAGACCTCTGTAGAACGAAAAATTAAATAGTTTTTTATGTACCCCTACCTTCATTTATGTATGTAAATTTTCAGTTATAAAATTATACATATAATATTTTTTAATATTTTTGTTTGTGTAAAACTACGCAAGTTTGTTTTAGAAAAATATTTTTTAAAAATGCGAATTTAATTATGGATGAAAATGTAAACGAATTATTTTTTAGGATAGAAATATGTGTAGCACGTATTTCGGCTTCGTTGACCTTTGGAACCCATGCGTTTTTTGTACTTGTGCGGTAGTTTTAATATGTTGTGTTTCTGATTTTTCAACCATAAAAACCATATTCAGAGACATTTTATTTTTCTAATTGTCTAAACATTATATTACATTGTACTCATTTCATTGTTGATTGTTTTCAGAAATAATTATTAAAAAATCGTTGCTGCCTACTGTTAGTATTTTTTTACATAAAACAAGAAGCACGATAAAAAATACCGTTTCGGCATTATCTATTATGTTTGAAGATATTTATCTGCTGTCGCTATGAATTTAAATTTATTGAAAATTGTTTTGGCGAATCTATTTAATATCAAATATCCACCCAGAGATTTCATCCCCGACACCGTTGGAGGAATCTTCGCTAAGAGGTTCCCATCTCCGCTATGAAATTCAATCGGAACACGCCTAATACCATCCCTCGGGGAGGGGTGGGAAGTAAACGGTGAAATTATGAACCGATTTTTTTTCGGTATGATTATTTGATAAATTATGTCATCAGCCGGTAGGCGGTCGAGCAACCAACTTAACTGTATTTTTTATTAATTTATATACACCTTTTACGGAGAGTTATTTTATTTTTCAACAATTTAATTGATTTCACTCAACATATTTGAGTAATATGTATAACAACCACAATCATGGGACTATGCGTCAGAATCTTTATCACCTTAGCCGTCTTGAGGAAATCCCTCCACTCATATATTATCTGACCCATACTTCTACTCCGAAAACGTCCCTGATTCTTCCGGATTCCGTCTAGCCAATTAAATCATTGTCTCCCATGTTCCGATGCTCTGTCTCCTCTTTGGTGTATGGAATGTTAGGTACGCGCACGGTGAAAACTCTTCCACCCGAGTGTATGTGGGATGTGCGTACCTCTGGGGGATGACGACATAAGAAAAATACTTTTAAAATTAGCAATATTAACTTGGTGGTTAAGATTCATATTTTTTATTTAGTATCTTAGTTATTTTTAGTTAGTTTTGACATATCCTGAAGAAGGAAAAGGTGTTTTCCGAAACCGGTAGATGTTTTTTAAACTCAATTGTGGTTATTAAACTAAGATAATAAATAAAAAATATAAGAAAAATAGACTAACATTTGACGTACAACAAACGTGAGAGACGAATCTTTGAGATTTGTCTCAAAGGAACGTAATTCATGTCTAAGAGATTGTCTCGAGTCCAATTCTTATCCGCGGACACGGCTCTTAAGATGACTTTTAAGAGTACACACTACCGGTAAAAACACCTCAGATCGGCAGCGATTCAGAACCAATTCGCGGAGACTGTCGGGTGGAAGTTATGGTACCCCTGTTTTCCTATAAATATCTTGTTTCGCGCCTCAATCGTTGGATTGGCTAAAAAATTCCAGCCGCGAGCTACGAGTACCTCCCTCCGCGGTGCTGGAAGGAAATGACAGATAAAATTAGATTCAGAACTACCATCACGGGGTAAATTGACGAGCGGTGTCTACCCCCTCCCCCGCCTGCGGAAAGCAACCTCCACTAGCTTGTGGGCGGCAGGCACTACGCGTTACTTTAATGGGACTTATGCCTTATGACTGTGAAATATTGATCTAAGATTACCATATGGTGTGATCCTCGAGGATTTGAGATTTTTCACTAACTATGTTGCAAGGTCAACAACGGTTGACATTTTTTTAAGTAAACCAGCTTTTTAAAGAGACTCACTTTAGATGAGATGAAGCGAAGTCATTCGGTAATCGGTAAAACACAAAGTAGTTTTGGGCCATTTTGCTTCGTGTCTCAGACCTTTGACCGTTTTGTATTCCCATTGTAGGATCCATTAATAGAGCTGAACTATGTTTCATCAGTAATATCTACCAGAATAGCGAACCATTATAAAAAAAGGAAATTTAAATGATATTTTACTTATAATAATCCTTCTGCGTGTTATCCGTGGGAGAAATATGAAAAAAATATGATATAACATTATAATTTTAACGAGGTGAGGTATTTGAAATATACGAATTAGGTTGAAAGATGTGACCTTTTAGTTTACTGAAGATACATTTGCCAAATATAACACTAGTAAAATATAATAGAGCTACGAAAAATAAAATGTTATAATAGGTACGAAATTATATAAATTATTACATTTTTCAGAAACCATCCAATGTTCGTCATTCGCGCTAGTTTTAGATCGGGCTTATACTAATGTAGCTGTGAGCCTGTTATGTGATCAGTAGTCAATTTTTACCATGTTAACTTTTTACTATAGTCACTTTTTATTAACGCCTGTAACCATTTGCGAGTGGTAAATACATCAAAATTATAACTGTCAAAGATGGTTTAAAGACAATCTCGCCCTCTCAGTGTGGTAACGCGTATAATCATGAAATATGCTATATTTTATGATTTATCTATGGCTTTATTCGCTTATGCGACCGAGATCTGTCACATTGGGGACGAAATTTTTTCGGACTACGTGCAAATGTATATTAAACAACGAGATCATCATGGGACGAACTTTAAGTTTATTTCTTTAAGTATATTTATATATTCGACAATAAAAAAAACAATAGTAGAGTTATGCACCCCCAAATAAGAAAGATCTTGAATTATGGGTGTGGCTTTTAATATTTATATAATACAAGATCAATATAAACTTGATGTAAGAATTTGTTTACAACAAATGAAAAAAGATGAAAAAAATATACATACGTCTACAATAATACAATATAAAAATATTGGAAAATTGATCAGATTATAAAAAGGGAAAGATGTCAAATACATAGTTTAATAATTTTGAAGGCATTTAATCCATTTAATAACTGCGTTTTTGTAAACATTTATATTTTCTGCTAATTTAATTGATATGGCAGTTGGTTATACGATCGAAGAGCAACGTATGATGCATGTCTCTGTCCTATTCCTAATTTGGACATTTTAAAAATATCATGTTCATTAGTTTTGCTCCTAGTCTGATGGTTATGGTGAATTTTTATTTTATTCTCTTTAAAAAAATGACATAAGTAAGTTTTTTTATGTAAAGAAGATAAATTCAATATAGGAAAATCTTTAAAAACTTGTTTGGTTGGGCAAATCCAGCCTTTTTTGAAATTATTTTTATTATTATCTATAGGACAGGTTCCGCCCTAACCTAATATTCCGTATTGTAATATTGATTTAACCTATGTATGGTATATCAATTTAAGAGTTTGCAAATTGCAATATTGTCTAAGTATGTAAAAGTAAAATAAAAATGTATGTAATTTATTATTTAAGAGGGTTATGTAATCTTTGAAGTTTAAATTATTATCTAGGACTAATTCAAAATATTTGTACTTAGTTGTTCTTTGTACATTGGTTTTGCAGTTACATTGACAAATAGAGCTTGTTACGAAATTACAATCACATGAATGTAAGATAAGTTTATATTCGTCAGTCGGTTGCCCTACTTTTGTTGCGCAGAAGGTTATATAATTAAATTTATCGGCATTAAGATTGAGCATATTATAATGGAGCCATATTTTAATTAATCGACTTTCTAATGTCGCTTCTTCAAAAACTTGTTTCCAGGTATCTCCGCTGATTTGGATAACTGTATCGTCCGCAAACCCGATTATCCCCCCTGAATAACTACTTATCTTATATATGTCATTTATATAGATAGAGAATAATAAGAGTCCTAAAACTGTACCTTGAGGTGCTCCGCAGTTAACAACTAGTTTATCACTTATGTATCATTAACTTTAACCAGCTGAACTCTGCCTAGTAGATCATACGCTAGCAGTTTTTCGTGACTTACTGTATCAAAGGCTTTTTGGAGATCTAGAAATATAGCTAGACATTTTTTGTGAGTATCTAAATCGTTGCTAATATTTTTGGTTAATTTTTAGATTGCGTAGAAGTACTTACTTTATTTCGAAAACCAAATTGATTAGTTGAGATGACACTATGTGTATCAAAAAAGTTTTCTAAACGTATTTTACACATTTTTAGAATATCTTAGCGAAATTAGATATTAGAGAAATCGATCTATAACTTGTAAGATTCTCAGAATTTCCACTTTTAAAAAGAATGGTTATTATTGCTTCCTTAAAGGCACCAGAAAAAATTCCTGTGTTTAATGATAGATTAAAAATATATTTTAATGGTTTAATTAAATTGTTCTAGCATTTTTTTATTATAAACAATGAGGTTAAATCTATTCCAGATGTATTTAGTTTTAAACTTTGGATCAATATTTTAATTCCATCTTCGTTTATCGGGGTTAGGAAGATAGATTCATTTACTTTTACTAAGTTTTGTGAATCAGTTTTTAATTAACATTAGCAATGTAATGTTATCTTTTTAGACAATTTTTCCCCTACTGAGATGAAATAATGGTTGAACTCATTACTGATTTCCTTGTCATTATTTGAAATATTTCCTTTTTTGGTATCTATTTCCGTTAATCGATTTCGTCTTTCTAGACAAACTTTCATTAATGGTGCTCCATATTTTTTTTGAATCGCCATTTGCGTTATAGTAAAAATTATTTTTTGTTGTTCTAATCTATTTATTAGGTCAATATTAAATGGTTGTTCTATTGTTTGTTTTGACATTTTATCCTGAACTTTTAATTAATCCGACAGTTATACATTTTTTAATTTTTATTATATATTGTTTTGTTTAGTAGATTTAACACTTATTATAGACTTACAGAGAAATGATCAATAATTTTAGTATCCAGTATATATGGTTTCAGATAGAGATTATTGTCTGGTTTACACCATATATGGGTCTAAACATTTTTTTCGATTCTAATAAACGTATTAATGGATTATAAAAAATCGTGCATAGCTAAGTTTGTTTTATATTCTTCTAGTTGAGTTCCATGACCATTTTCGGCAATATTGATATTAATGTCACCTGAAATAATTTGATTACGAATATTTATATTTTTATTCAAAAATTGATCTAAAGCTTTATTAAATGCGTATATATTAAGGTCCCACGACCTGTATACTGCAGTTATAGAAAAATTTAAGTCACGGTATTGAAATTTAACTGTAATACTATTGAAGTTTGAAACCGATTTAAGTTTTACTTCTTCAATTTTAATATCATACTTTACGTATATAATTATATCATAATATTTATTATGAAAAGTGTTTGCAGAACAAGCAGTGTAGTCAGAAATGTCAAAAATATGAATGTAATTACTAAGCCAAGTTTCGATTAGTACTATTATAAATGAATTTAATTACTGAGCCAAGTTTTGATTAGTACTTTTATATATGAATTTAATTACTGAGCCAAGTTTCGATTAGTACTATTATATATGAATTTAATTACTGAGCCAAGTTTCGATTAGTACTATTATATATGAATGTAATTACTGAACCAAGTTTCGATTAGTACTATTATATATGATTTAATTACTGAGACAAGTTTCGATTAGTACTATTATATATGAATGTAATTACTGAACCAAGTTTCGATTAGTACTATTATATATGAGTGTAATTACTGAGCCAAGTTTCGATTAGTACTATTATATATGAATCTAATTACTGAGCCAAGCTTCGATTAGTACTATTATATATGAATTTAATTACTGAGCCAAGTTTCGATTAGTACTATTATATATAAATGTAATTACTGAACCAAGTTTCCATTAGTACTATTATATATGAATTTAATTACCGAGCCAAGTTTCGATTAGTACTATTATATATGAATCTAATTACTGAGCCAAGTTTCGATTAGTACTATTATATATGAATTTAACTACTGAGCCAAGTTTCGATTAGTACTATTATATATGAATGTAATTACTGAACCAAGTTTCGATTAGTACTATTATATATGAATTTAATTACCGAGCCAAGTTTCGATTAGTACTATTATATATGAATCTAATTACTGAGCCAAGTTTCGATTAGTACTATTATATATGAATTTAACTACTGAGCCAAGTTTCGATTAGTACTATTATATATGAATGTAATTACTGAACCAAGTTTCGATTAGTACTATTATATATGAATTTAATTACCGAGCCAAGTTTCGATTAGTACTATTATATATAAATGTGCATTAATGGTGTGAATGAAAGTTAGGAACTCATTTAAATTCTTAATAATGCTTCTTATGTTCAAATGTAATATGTTTAAGTGAAAAATATCTTTGTTAATTAACTGATCAAAGTTTTTATCTACTATGCTTATTATTTCTACTTTAGTTCAGATATTATCAGTCAGCCATAGCAAGTTGAAGGCTCCAATATATTAGTATATTTCAATTTTTTTAATTCTAGGTAAGTTTGATATTCTCAAGATTCTGTCGTGATTTAATAACTAAAGGTTGCGATTCTTCCGATTTTCTAAAATGGATTTTGCCATTTCGAAACCAAATAAACTTATAGTTATTTTCTGAAGCTACTATTCGAGTATCTTTATGTTTTCGGTAAGGTCTTCTACCAGCTTAAACCTACCCTCTCGAAGGCGGGGTGATATCTTCTCTAGACACATTCCAGGTCCGTCAGGCTCACCATGATTAATAGTCGCATATTGCAACGTTCAAAGTATTATTGTAAAAGACAGATGACTTTTGAAATAGCTATGAAAAGTCGAATTACTATCGAATCGAAGAATCAGTTTACTGCGGGATATACTTTCGAGAAGTAAATATTTTTTTTACCGACGGTCAAACAACCCGTTTTACTTTAGTAACTTAATTAAATATTGTAAAATGTTACTTATTTCTAGTACATTCAGTCTACTTTCGTTCCTTTTCTGCCAGTTCCATTATAAGAATTTTGAAATTGGAAACCAGTGATACTGCTGTACTGTTGGCACCTAAATAATTATTAAAGGATATTCCTTAAACATTTTCGACCACCCATAAAATATTGTGGACTTTGTCTATACACCCTGTATATATATACTCTACATAGTACACATACACATTACCTGAAAATTTCAACAAATATTTAATTATATATACATTAAAAAATGTTTTATATTTTGTTATAGTGTACCTACGTATCATCACATCTTGAGGAAATAATTTTACCATTAATAATTATTTTAATTAAATCAATACGTATTCGATGTTAGCGAAATATGTTTAAACAACATAATGTTCTCGATTGTTTAGTTAGTTCAAACCGTCCAATAATCTTTGAATGGGTTTTATACACTGGTATATTAATAAATAATAATTAGCGAGAGGAACCTAGGTCGTTAAAGGTCAAAAGAGAGACAGAAATATTGTGTAATTTTCACAATTTTAGTTGTTGGCTTAAAATATTATCACATGAGAATAGGCAAAAATACGGGAATGCAGTAAAGAATCGCTGTTCAGATCTGAGCGCCGAACAGCTGTGCCGCTGACTTCCAATAGCCCTGCTACCATTTTAACCACATGGCCAAAATCCATTGACAAATGACGTGGGTGATGTCAGACCACCGGAGCGGTAGTTCAGCGGTTGGATCGGATATCGATTGACGTCGATTGAATACGGATTTGCGGAAACAATCGTAACTGTCTTCAATGACATCCAGCAAGGAAGAGAATCAGAACATCACGAAGTATACCTAATAGAAACGAAATTATTATATAAATTATGATTTCTGTAATATATGAGATATTCCCAATATTTGTTTTTCGTTAATATTTCAAAACATTCTTCCTTTCACATTTATGTATCTTATGTTATATTGTTACCTTGGCTTCATAAGGCTTTTATCCCTATCATCCTATCGCCCTGTCGTCTTTTTTACTCATCCAATTGGCTACCATGGTGCCAAATTGTCGTCAATAATTTATTACTAATTTTGTAAGAACATATTAATGCAGAAAATGACACCCATGGCGTGTTAAATGAACTAATTATTACTAAGAATATAATTCTGATTTGTATACCTATGAGTTGTTAAATGAATTAATTATTAATAAAAAAAATCAAGGTAATAAATATGTGTTCATATTTTAACATATACTAGCATGCCCGCACAGCTACCGCACGGTAGCAGACGTATCCTGCAGAGACGCAGTACTCTGTTTTCAATCTCACCCAACAAAAAAAAAAAAACACTTTTCTCGGTATCTCAGAATTGGAAGAAACAGAGCCGACGTACATAGCCAACAACCTAAGGTGTGGTGGAGAAATTGTGCAGGAGCTACACAGACTCACCCCGCGCACCTAAAAAAAATACCACTTTTCTCGGTATCCCAGAATTGTAAAAAATAGACCCGACGTATACAACTAACAACCCAAAAGGGTCAAAGGCCTGATGATCTTTGAGAAGCGTTAGGTTAGATTACTAACCACGTAAAAAAAAACACCACTATTCTCGGCATCCTAAAATTGTAAAAAACAGAGCTGACATATACAACCATCAACCCATCTCTCCAGGTTTTAATAAAAACAAACATTTTGTTAATACTCATTGATAAAACCATGAAAAGTGATTTGACAGGAAAAGAAGAAGAAAAATAAAGGAAAAGAATAATAATCCATCACTCATCGAGCTTGTATGAGAAGATGTATGAATGTGGTTGAGGCGAGAATTATGTGTCAGGACAGAAGAGTGTGGCGCTCTATCCTCTCTGTCTACCCCGGAAACGGCGTGATGGTAAGTAAGTTACAGGTTTATCTATCACCAGAACTGTTCAATCTAAATATTGAATAACAGACGCGTAAAAGAACAAACTCCTTCGACCGGTCTGTAGTAAGACGGGCGTATTTAAGTCACGTGTACAACTGCGAAATAATAATTAATTCAATTACGCTTTTAAAAAATCATCATTGTGTCGTTCTAGACAAAACCTATAAAAATCCAAAAAAACGTACAGAAAATTTTTCTAAGTATAATGTATGATTTTACCTTAATTAACCAAATTCCGGAGTGAAATCATCAATTTTATCTTGTGCGGGAAAATATAAAATATCTATGACTATTGTAAGCTGTGAAATCTGAATCTCGATACATGACATAAAAAACGCGCGAAAATCAACAGCTGTTTATTACAATGCCGAGTCGAAATAAAGTCATACATTTGAAACGTCAAAAAAAAAATTGCGCGAAAATTACGCACTGCAATAATGACAGGTAAAACAGCTGTTTATTTAATTTTCAGGCAGCCATGTATGAAATGTAACCAATGAGGGTATTGACCAATTACAGCCCACGGTTGCTGCTTGAAAATATGAAGTGTTGCGTTTATTAAGAAAAAATATCAAGCATTTTCTTCAATTCATTTGTATGTAGGTAGGTACGTCGATTTTTCAAATAAAAATTACGCGTTTTTTAGATTTTAAAGGCGAATTTTAAACGATAGAAGCTTACAAATACGAAAATAAATTATATTCCATTGTGATGTATGCACAGATGTAATAAAATTATATTTTGGTCGTAAACTCGCAGAGAAAAGCTCAAAAACACGAAATTTCACTTAATCAAGCTTCACAAATAAATTAGAAGAAGAAGTTTTTTTTTTAAAGTGTGCAACGATACTACTCATCGGTGGCAATTGCCAAAAAATATTAAAATGATTTTAGCTCTTAAACTCGCAGACTTATAAGCGAATGAAAAAAAAGTTAGGCTAATTAAAAAGTTAAATTTTCCAAAAATCACCAAACTAAAAGAGTTGTAACAAATAGAGGAGAAGAAGAAGAATGAAAAGAAAAAAATGTAAAGACTCAGTCAACCTTCGGACGTCTGGGAAAAATATCAGAATGCGGATAGAACGCCTAATAAGCGAGATATTAACCAAAACGTGTGTGACAAAAACGGTTACATATAAACATATAAACATCGCGAAATAGGGTCTATTATATTTATTAAGTTTTTTGTTCAGTATATTGTAAAAACATGTTTGCCTTACTATTTATTTTAAATATTAATCGATTATTGGCTCAAACGGTATGTATGGCGACATCTCTGTAAAATAAGTTGTACTAAAAAAATCTTATACTTAAAAAAAATTGTTTACATAAAAAAAAAAACATTTAAAATATTCCTCACCCTTTTGTGGAAAATAAATTATATTTATTAGAAAAATATTAATAGTAGAAAATCTCATAATCTGTAAACATATTTTCCTTACCAAAATTATTTAATATATTTTTTTTTCTGAAACGGGATGTTTAGTGACATCTCTGTAAAATAAGTTGTACTAAAAAAATCTAATACTTAAAAAAATTGTTTACATAAAAAAAAAACATTTAAAATATTCCTCACCCTTTTGTGGAAAATAAATTATATTTATTAGAAAAATATTAATAGTAGAAAATCTCATAATCTGTAAACATATTTTCCATACCAAAATTATTTAATATATTTATTTTTCTGATCCGGCGTGTTTAGTGACATCTGTTGTCAAATTTGTAAAAAATGCATATGGATACGCGGCAAATTAATTATTAAATTTCGTTTATTATCTATAACATTTATTAATATTCTGAAAAGGCTATAAGATGCCATAAATTAAAAAAAGTAGTCTGTAAATAAAATAAATATATTTCTACCAAAAAATCGTTTTATTCGGCGGTAAAGATAATAATAAAGATAGAGAAAATGGACATGTCAAAAAATGTCAATGTACATATTTAAATAAAAATACTCTTTTTAATTCGGATTCGTCACATATTTCGCTTCAAGGTGGTCGAATGAACCGTTACCTGTATTATTACAATATTTATTTAATAAGCTCAATGTTACATAGAGTGTAGAAATAATTTTCAAATGTTTCATTTCTCACGTGAAAATGGACATTTTTACATGGACATGATATAATATTTAAACATTATTTATTAAAAATACTATTTTTAATTCGTATCGGGTATATATTATCCTTCAGGGTGCATGGACGCGAAGATACCTCCATGAATATGATCTTTTTAATAGACTGCTTCATACCGAATAGTGTACAGAGAACGTTTTCAAATCAAAAAATGTACATTTTCCCATGTGAAAATCGACATTTTTCATAAATCGCAAAGTTTGTCACTGTTTCGCCTGTCAAATATGGAAAAAACCGCATTCATTTGTTTTCTCCGGCGGTCGTGAGATTTCACTTTTCCGGGGTTATTTGTATCAGTTTTTTCGCATTTTCGGCGCATCTAGGTAGGTCCGTACGTTTTTCAAAAAAAAAAATACGCGTTTTTTAGATTTTTAAGGTGAATTTTAAACGATAGAAGCTTACAAATACGAAAATAAATTATATTCCATTGTGATGTATGCACAGATGTAATAAAATTATATTTTGGTCGTAAACTCGCAGCGAAAAGCTCAAAAACACGAAATTTTACTTAATCAAGCTTCACAAATAAATTAGAAGAAGAAGATTATTTTTTAAAGTGTGCAACGATACTACTCATCGGTGGCAATTGCTAAAAAATATTAAAATGATTTTAGCTCTTAAACTCGCAGACTTATAAGCGAATGAAAAAAAAGTTAGGCTAAATAAAAAGTTAAATTTTCCAAAAATCACCAAACTAAAAGAGTTGTAACAAATAGAGGAGAAGAAGAAGAATGAAAAGAAAAAGATGTAAAGACTCAGTCAACCTTCGGACGTCTGGGAAAAATATCAGAATGCGGATAGAACGCCTAATAAGCGAGATATTAACCAAAACGTGTGTGACAAAATCGGTTACATATAAACATATAAACATATAAACATCGCGAAATAGGGCCTATAACTTTAATATATATGACTAGCTTACCCGCACAGCTGCCGCCCGGCAGCAGACGTATCAGAGACGCACTACTCTGTTGTCAATTTGCAGAAGAAAAAAAAAATCTTAACACACTTAATAAAACTATAAAAAGTGTTTTGATAGGAAAATAAGAAGAATAAGAAGGAATAATTAATGTTTTTAAATACATTACGTTTTCACCTACTTGTAGAATTTTTCAAAATTAAAATCGCACAAAAACTAACCAATATAATCAAGGGTTGTGGCACCAGAAATAGAAGACGTCAGTGGAAGACTTGGCACGATCAGGTTAACCAGTTAACGGAGAATGGTTCTGTTCGAAGGCTCAACAATCAGCGAGCTTGTATGAGAAGATGTATGAATGTGAGTGAGGCGAGAATTGTGTGTCAAGGCAGAAGAGTATGGCGCTCTATCCTCTCTGCCTACCCCCGCGGAGAAACGGCGTGATGGTAATTAATAATAAGATAACTAAGTATTGAACGTCTAAAAACAATATTCATACTATTTTGAATTTAAAAATAATAATAGACATACTCATACATAATAATAATAGAGAAAATTAAGTAAATTATAATATAATTGCACTTAAACTAACCAATATAATAAAAAAAAGTGTTCATATAAATACATTAATAGAGCTATAATAATATATAAACTCCTGTTGTATACTTAAACTAACGCCAATGCTATTTCGATTGCAGTCAACCAGGCGTCTCTTTAATATATACACATATCTCTTTAATTCAAATTATTAGCTGTGCGTTACACCAATTGCCAACTCTCAGGCATATTATACTTATATCCAACACGATATGTTTAATAAGACTTGAATGACGCAAAACACTCTTTTCAAAATATTCATACTAATTTGAATTTAAAAATAATAATAGGCAGCATTCCAATTATCTGCACTATGCGGCGTACTATCCTCTACGACGTTTATGAAAATCAAAGAAGAAGGTGGTAATTTAAACGATGATAATGACGGATTAACCGGTGTCGGATTAACCGGTGTCGGATTAACCGATGTCAGATTAACCGGTGTGAATTAACCGGTGTCAGATTAACCGGTGTCGGATTAACCATTGTCGAATTAACCGGTGACGGATTAACCGGTGTCGGATTAACCGATGTCGGATTAACCACGGTCAGATTAACCTGGATCGGATAAACCAGAATCAGATTAACCGGGTTCGGAATAACCGGGGTGCCACAGTTTGTATTTATACTTTTGTTAAAAATAATACTTTTGGACCATAGTACTTATTTAAAGTTACATAAACACCGGGTTGTCGATTAATAATTTAAGTTTTATTTCATTTAAATGAAACTGATAATCACTATCAAACTGATAAAAAGCAAATGCAAACGAACAATGTTGTTATAATTAAGTAAAAATATATAATCATATTAAAAATAATATTATATATAATTAATTACAATGCGAACGGAATTAATGTTATGGTAAAGTACCTACTACATATACTTATTAATTTACTCGTAATTGTTTTAAATTGTTACTTGTTTACGTTAAGTTTCATAAAAAAATCGTTTTACAAATACTTGGACGCCGTAATTAAATAGTATTTGTAAAATACCGAGATAGAAGCAAAGTGATGATGGCTTACAAATTGGATAACTAATATAAATGATTATTTAAAATAAAATATAATAACGTATGTAATATAATAATGTATATTTAAATAATTAATCTTCAAACTCTTATTGTTCTATTTAGATATTTTAATGTTATTCGTATTAGTATCCACAGTAATGAATACTTTCCTCTTAAACGACGCATATTGCCATCTTTCGTTGTTTTTTGGAAGTTGAAATTAAGCCTTGCCAAATATTTTTAACGTAAAAAGATCGATTGAAAAAGTATTTTTTTAATGTATGAAAATTCTGCCAATTCATTTCGTTTTAATATTGTACAGAAATTCACAGTCCGGATTATGCTCTAACATAGTTTGTTATAAAGAAAAAATGTATTTTTATGTCTATTCTAAAATTGACATAAAATTTTTATTCATTCCATGTCGTTAAATAATATTAATACATAATTAAACAAAACTAATGCTTTTAATTATATTTTACTGCATGGTGTCCTAGCATAAATTCCTGTTGTATACTAAAACTAACGCCAATGCTATTTCAATTGCAGTCAACCAGGCGTCTCTTTAATATATACACATATCTCTTTAATTCAAATTATTAGCTGCGCGTTACACGGATTGCCAATGCACAGGCGTATTATATTTATATCCAACACGATATGTTTAATAAGACTTGAATGACGCAAAACACTCTTTTCAGAATATTCATACTATTTTGAATTTAAAAATAATAATAGGCAGCATTCCAATTATCTGCACTGTGCGGCGTACTATCCTCTACGTCGTTTGTGAAAATCAAAGAAGGTGGCGATTTAAACGATGATGATGATGATGATGTTGATTTTTATCGTGTAAATAGATAAAAAATATAATTATTGAACCTAATTTATTAAAGAATAAGACGACTATTTACTATTTATCTAAAGCTACATTTCTTTTAACATTATTTTTAAAAACATATAATTTATTGTAAAAATTCATTAATTGTTGTTCGTCGTTTGAATATATTAATCCCTGAATGTAATCCTCAAATTCATAGTGTTTTTCAAAGTTTATTGCTCTGTATAAACACCACGTCAAAGAATTTGTTGCGAATCTTGCATCTGGACATACGTTGGAGAAGCTTCTGAAATATCTTCCGTGTGCGTGTTACATTCACTCTCTTTTGTCATCATCAGTAAGGGTCATTTTGTAGGAATTTCCTTCATCTTTTACATCAATAACTGAAGTTTGATTATAATAAGCAGATTATTTTTAATAAATTTTATATACAGTGTTTTGGGACCGACTGATTAAAATAACGATAACCGATTGACAATATTATTCAGATTGCACTGTAGTAAATATACCTATATACAAAAAAAACAAAATAGAAAGAGTATATATTCAAATTAATAGACACATGATATAGAATGAACATTTAGAGACGCTGACGTCATCCCCTTTCAGAAAGTACTATTAATATCTCTGTATAATAATATATACACACATGGACCATAGTACTTATTTAAAGTTACATAAACACCGGATTGTCGATAAATAATCTAAGTTTTATTTTATTTAAATGAAAATGATAATCACTATCAAACTAATAAAAAGCAAATGCATACGAACAATATTGTTAAAATTAAGTAAAAATATATAATCATATTAAAAATAATAACGAAAAATCAAACATGATGGACATTTCCAAACATTATAATGAATTACAATGCGAATGGAACTAATGTTATGGTAAAGTACCTACTACATATACTTATTAATTTACTCGTAATTGTTTTAAATTGTTACTTGTTTACGTTAAGTTTCATAAAAAAAATCGTTTTACAATAATTGGACGCCATAATTAAATAATATTTGTAAAATACCGAGATAGAGGCAAAGTGAAGATGGCTTACAAATTGGATAACTAATGTAATTGCCATCTATCGTTGTTTTTATGAAGTTTAAATTAAAGCTGACCAAATTTTTTTAACATAAAAAGATCGATTGAAAAAGTAATTTTTTAATGTATGAAAATTCTGCCAATCCATTTCGTTTTAATATTTGACAGAAATTCACAGTCCGGATTATGCTCTAACATAGTTTGTTATAAAGAAAAAATGTATTTTTATGTCTATTCTAAAATTGACATAAAATTTTTATTCATTCCATGTCGTTAAATAATATTAATACATAATTAAACAAAACTAATGCTTTTAATTATATTTTACTGCATGGTGGCCTAGCATAAATTCCTGTTGTATACTAAAACTAACGCCAATGCTATTTCAATTGCAGTCAACCAGGCGTTACTCATTTATACTCGAAAATGTTATTATTAAAACCGTAATTTCTATATAAAAACGATATGACAAACACACGTGAGATAGAAACAGTACACTTTTGTTATTCTCCAGAAGGTTTAAAAACATGAGTACTCAACTAAAACTCACAGACAAAATCATTATGTGTCCACGGGGTATCTCTTTAATTCAAATTATTAGCTGTGCGTTACACCTATTGCCGACTCACTGGCGTATTATATTTATACCCATTTAAATAAATAATAATCTTAAAATCGACATTACTTAAAAAATATTACAAACACGATATGTTTATTAAGACTTGAAAGACGCAAAACACTCTTTTCAAAATATTCATACTATTTTGAATTTAAAAATAATAATAGGCAGCATTCCAATTATCTGCATTGTGAGGCGTACTATCCTCTACGTCGTTTGTGAAAATCAAAGAAGGTGGCGATTTAAACGATGATGATGATGATGATGATGTTGATTTTTATCGTGTAAATAGATAAAAAATATAATTATTGAACCTAATTTATTAAAGAATAAGACGACTATTAACTATTTATCTAAAGCTACATTTCTTTTAACATTATTTTTAAAAACATATAATTTATTGTAAAAATTCATTAATTGTTGTTCGTCGTTTGAATATATTAATCCCTGAATGTAATCCTCAAATTCATAGTGTTTTTCAAAGTTTATTGCCTCTCTCTGCCTATCCTTGCGGAGAAACGGCGTGATGGTAAGTAAGTAAGTAAGCAGTTGATACTGTTGGATTGGAAACTAAATTATATTTATTAAGAAATATTAACGGTAGAGAATCTGCAAACAAACGGTATGTATGGCGACATCTATGTAAAATAAGTTTTACTAAAAAATCTAATACTTAAAAAAAATTGTTTACATAAAAAAAAACATTTAAAATATTCCTCACCCTTTTGTGGAAAATAAATTATATTTATTAGAAAAATATTAATAGTAGAAAATCTCATAATCTGTAAACATATTTTCCATACCAAAATTATTTAATATATTTATTTTTCTGAAAAAAGGCATGGTTAGTGACATCTGTTGTCAAATTTGTAAAAAATGCACATGGATACGCGGCAAATTAATTATTAAATTTCGTTTATTATCTATAACATTTATTAATATTCTGAAAAGGCTATAAGATGCCATAAATTTAAAAAAGTAATTTTCTTTAATAAAATAAATACATTTCTACCGAAAAATCGTTTTATTCGGCGGTAAAGACAAAGAGAGAAAAAAAATGTCGTAAAATGTTAATGTACATATTTAAATAAAAATACTCTTTTTAATTCGGATTCGTCACATATTTCGCTTCAAGGTGGTCGAATGAACCGTTACCTGTATTATTACAATATTTATTTAATAAGCTCAATGTTACATAGAGTGTAGAAATAATTTTCAAATGTTTCATTTCTCACGTGAAAATGTACATTTTTACATGGACATGATATAATATTTAAACATAATTTATTAAAAATACTATTTTTAATTCGTATCGGGTATATATTATCCTTCAGGGAGCATAAACGCAAAGATTTTTACATAAATAAGGGGTTTTCTCATGTACCGCTAGTACCGAATAGTGTATAGAGACGCTTTTCTAATAAAAAATGTACATTTTTTCATGTGAAAATCGACATTTTTCATAAATCGCAGAGTTTGTCATTCGTTCGCTGTCAATATGGAAAAAACCGTGTTTCATTTGTTTTGCGCGGCCGGGAGATTTCAGTTAACGGGGCATAAAGTGTCAGTTTTTTCGCATTTTCGGCGCATCTAGGTAGGTCCGTGCGTTTTTCAAAAAAAAAAAAATGTTTTTTTACATTTTAAAGATCCAAATGAAGAGATGGGAGTCTGCATACTCGCTAATAAATTCCGGGCGATCGTTTCCCGCAAATAGAGTGGTAAAAAAAAAATATATCTCTCCGAGCGGCGGAGGAAAAGTGAAAAAAACGAAATTCACTTTTTCGAGTTTTGCGAAAAAACTAAAAGCGAGAAAAATTTATAAAGTACGCCCGGCGATGCGGTCGGCCGCGGGCCGTCGCCGAAATGTATAAAAATAATTTTGGCTCTCAAACTCGCGGAGCGGCGTGCGATAAAGCGCGAGTTAGGCTAAATAAAAATGAAAAACAGCTAGAAATCGGCCGAACGGAAACGGTCGCCGTAAATCGAGGAGTGGCGGTAGACGAAAAGTGTCTATGGCGAAAAGTTTACGTCGGCCTTCGGCCGTCTGGCAAAAAAAAAAAATTTCCAAATATCTGGCGGGAAAGCCCCTAAAAAGCGATCGCGCGGTGTGACGGAGTTGGCCGCCTGATTTTTTGCAAACACCACGAAATACCCGTTACGACTTTAATATATATGACTAGCTTACCCGCACAGCTGCCGCCCGGCAGCAGACGTATCAGAGACGCAGTACTCTGTTGTCAATTTTCAGAAGAAAAAAAAAATCTTAACACACTTAATAAAACTATAAAAAGTGTTTTGATAGGAAAATAAGAAGAATAAGAAGGAATAATTCATGTTTTTAAATACATTACGTATTCACCTACTTGTAGAATTTTTCAAAATTAAAATCGTACAAAAACTAACCAATATAATCAAGTGTTGTGGCACCAGAAATAGAAGACGTCCGTGGAAGACTTGGCACGATCAGGTAAACCAGTTAACGGAGGATGGTTCTGTTCGAAGGCTCAACAATCAGCGAGCTTGTATGAGAAGATGTATGAATGTAAGTGAGGCGAGAATTGTGTGTCAAGACAGAAGAGTATGGCGCTCTATCCTCTCTGCCTACCCCCGCGGAGAAACGGCGTTATGGTAATTAATAATAAGATAAATAAGTATCGAACGTCTAAAAACAATATTCATACTATTTTGAATTTAAAAATAATAATAGACATACTCATACATAATAATAATAGAGAAAATTAAGTAAATTAAAAAAAAATCGCACTTAAACTAACCAATATAATAAAAAAAAGTGTTCATATAAATACAATAATAGAGCTATAATAATATATAAACTCCTGTTGTATACTAAAACTAACGCCAATGCTATTTCGATTGCAGTCAACCAGGCGTCTCTTTAATATATACACATATCTCTTTAATTCAAATTATTAGCTGTGCGTTACACCAATTGCCAACTCTCAGGCATATTATACTTATATCCAACACGATATGTTTAATAAGACTTGAATGACGCAAAACACTCTTTTCAAAATATTCATACTAATTTGAATTTAAAAATAATAATAGGCAGCATTCCAATTATCTGCACTGTGCGGCGTACTATCCTCTACGACGTTTGTGAAAATCAAAGAAGAAGGTGGTAATTTAAACGATGATAATAACGGATTAACCGGTGTCGGATTAACCGGTGTCGGTTTAACCGGTGTCGGATTAACCATTGTCGAATTAACCGGTGTCGGATTAACCGGTGTCGGATTAACCGGTGTCGGATTAACCGGTGTCGGATTAACCGGTGTCGGATTAACCATTGTCGAATTAACCGGTGTCGGATTAACCATTGTCGAATTAACCGGTGTCGGATTAACCGGTGTCGGATTAACCGGTGTCGGATTAACCGGTGTCGGTTTAACCGGTGTCGGATTAACCGGTGTCGGATTAACCGGTGTCGGATTAACCATTGTCGAATTAACCGGTGTCGGATTAACCGGTGTCGGATTAACCGGTGTCGGATTAACCATTGTCGAATTAACCGGTGTCGGATTAACCATTGTCGAATTAACCGGTGTCGGATTAACCGGTGTCGGATTAACCGGTGTCGGATTAACCGGTGTCGGATTAACCGGTGTCGGATTAACCGGTGTCGGATTAACCATTGTCGAATTAACCATTGTCGAATTAACCGGTGTCGGATTAACCATTGTCGAATTAACCGGTGTCGGATTAACCGGTGTCGGTTTAACCGGTGTCGGATTAACCATTGTCGAATTAACCGGTGTCGGATTAACCGGTGTCGGATTAACCGGTGTCTGATTAACCATTGTCGAATTAACCGGTGACGGATTAACCGGTGTCGGATTAACCGATGTCGGATTAACCACGGTCAGATTAACCTGGATCGGATTAACCAGAATCAGATTAACCGGGTTCGGAATAACCGGGGTGCCACAGTTTGTATTTATACTTTTGTTATAAATAATATTTTTGTTAAAAATAATATTTTTAATCATCAATATATTTAATAAAACCATAAAGTGTGTTTAAATAATAAATTAATTTTTATTAAATAAATTAATATAAATTTAGCTATCAATAGCATTTAAAAAAATTTAAATCGCACTTAACGCACCTATAATACCAATTTTTAATTTTTTTTTATATGAAACAGCTGTTATCAATAATATAATTAGCGGCCATCTTGCATGAATATTATTATAACCAATGCATGAATATTACTATATCTTTAAACCAATCAATGCCTTCCGCCAATAAACGGCCAGGGTTATGGACGAATCGGATCACTCGTCCAATGAACGGCACTGAAAATACCACTCTTATCGATAAAAGTTTAAAAAACATATTTTTACAAAACATTGGCCGGCCATAAAAAAAAACATCGCGAAAAAATTTCAATTTTAAAATGGACTTTCTTATTCTTAAGAAATTTCAACGTATTTCAACGACTTTTCAAGCGCTGTATTTCAAAAAAATGTTTACATAAAAAAAAAACATTTAAAATTAATTCATAAATATTTTATTTATTTTGTGGAAGACTTGGCACGATCAGGTAAACCAGTTAACGGAGGATGGTTCTGTTAGAAGCCTCGACAATCGGTTAGCTTGTATGAGAAGATGTATGAATGTAAATGAGACGAAAATTGTGTGTCAGGAGAGAAGAGTATGGCGCTCTATCCTCTCTGCCTATCTTTGCGGGGAAACGGCATGATGGTAAGTAAGTAAGTAAGTAAGAAGTTGATACTGTTGGATTAATCGAGTGTTTATGACTCCTGAAATAGAGGACGTCTGTGGAAGACTTGGCACGATCAGGTAAACCAGTTAACGGAGGATGGTTCTGTTAGAAGCCTCGACAATCGGTTAGCTTGTATGAGAATATGTATGAGTGTGAATGAGGCGAAAATTTTGTGTCAGGACAGAAGAGTATGGCGCTCTATCCTCTCTGCCTACCCCTGCGGAGAAACGGCGTGATGGTAAGTAAGTAAGTGTTGTTGGCACCTGAAATAGAGGACGTCCGTAGAAGACTTGGCACGATCAGGTAAACCAGTTAACGGAGGATGGTTCCGTTAGAAGCCTCGACAATCGGCGATGCTTCTAACGGCAAGCATAGCCAGCATAGCCGGCAACCCAAGAGAAAAAATATAATTTTTCTCGGTATAATTCTTTTCCGTAAAAAAATTAATTAACTCTAAAAAATAATTAAAATCATCAATACATTTAGTAGTGTGTTTAAATAATAAATTAATTTTTACTAAATAAATTAATATAAATTTAGCTATCAATAGCATTTAAAAAAATTAAAATCGCTCTTAAACTAACTAATATATTCAAAAAACCTATAATACCAATTCCACATATTACTGCCCTCTATCGAATTCATTTCGTAAGTCAAAACGTCAGCATGGCCGTCTTGACACAACTGTCAAACTATATTTTAGGTTAAAAAAATTTGACATAAACAGCTGTTATCAATAATATAATTAGCGCCCATTTTGCGTGAATATTATTATAACCAATAAAAAAATACCAACGCCCAATAAATTTTTTCGGCGAATGAACTGCAAGCTTGAGGACCAATCAATTTGTCCAGCCAATGGAAGGCCGAATTTCGTCGACGAATCAAATTGTCCGGCGAATAAGAATTCGTTACGGCCTTCGAGTTATGGCCATAGACTTGAGAAAAATTTCGACAACCGGTATTTGGGGTAAGTCGTGTTAATAATTTTACAATTTTAGGTACTCTGATAAAATTTTCACATTTTTTTTCGCGTTTTTTACATTTAAAAGACGTCGGTTAAATTATAGGAGTTTGTTATCTTTGAAATAAATTCTGGAGCGTCTCGATCTATCTCCTAAAATATAAAAATAATTAATTCATCCAAAGGTTACGGAGAAAACGTGAAAAAAATGAAATTCACTTTTTCGAGTTTTGCGAAAAAACTAAAAGCGGGAAAAATTTATAAAGTACGCCCGGCGATGCGGTCGGCCGCGGGCCGTCGCCGAAATGTATAAAAATAATTTTGGCTCTCAAAATGGCGGAGCGGCGAGCGAAAACGCGCGATTTAGGCTAAATAAAAATGAAAAACAGCTAGAAATCGGCCGAACGGAAACGGTCGCCGTAAATCGAGGAGTGGCGGTAGACGAAAAGTGTCTATGGCGAAAAGTTTACGTCGGCCTTCGGCCGTCTGGCAAAAAAAAAAAATTTCCAAATATCTGGCGGGAAAGCCCCTAAAAAGCGATCGCGCGGTGTGACGGAGTTGGCCGCGTGATTTTTTGCAAACACCACGAAATAGGGCTTATAACTTTAATATATATGACTAGCTTACCCGCACAGCTGCCGCCCGGCAGCAGACGTATCAGAGACGCAGTACTCTGTTGTCAATTTTCAGAAGAAAAAAAAAATCTTAACACACTTAATAAAACTATAAAAAGTGTTTTGATAGGAAAATAAGAAGAATAAGAAGGAATAATTCATGTTTTTAAATACATTACGTATTCACCTACTTGTAGAATTTTTCAAAATTAAAATCGTACAAAAACTAACCAATATAATCAAGTGTTGTGGCACCAGAAATAGAAGACGTCCGTGGAAGACTTGGCACGATCAGGTAAACCAGTTAACGGAGGATGGTTCTGTTCGAAGGCTCAACAATCAGCGAGCTTGTATGAGAAGATGTATGAATGTAAGTGAGGCGAGAATTGTGTGTCAAGACAGAAGAGTATGGCGCTCTATCCTCTCTGCCTACCCCCGCGGAGAAACGGCGTTATGGTAATTAATAATAAGATAAATAAGTATCGAACGTCTAAAAACAATATTCATACTATTTTGAATTTAAAAATAATAATAGACATACTCATACATAATAATAATAGAGAAAATTAAGTAAATTAAAAAAAAATCGCACTTAAACTAACCAATATAATAAAAAAAAGTGTTCATATAAATACAATAATAGAGCTATAATAATATATAAACTCCTGTTGTATACTAAAACTAACGCCAATGCTATTTCGATTGCAGTCAACCAGGCGTCTCTTTAATATATACACATATCTCTTTAATTCAAATTATTAGCTGTGCGTTACACCAATTGCCAACTCTCAGGCATATTATACTTATATCCAACACGATATGTTTAATAAGACTTGAATGACGCAAAACACTCTTTTCAAAATATTCATACTAATTTGAATTTAAAAATAATAATAGGCAGCATTCCAATTATCTGCACTGTGCGGCGTACTATCCTCTACGACGTTTGTGAAAATCAAAGAAGAAGGTGGTAATTTAAACGATGATAATGACGGATTAACCGGTGTCGGATTAACCGGTGTCGGATTAACCGGTGTCGGATTAACCGGTGACGGATTAACCGGTGTCGGATTAACCGACGTCGGATTAACCGGTGTCGGATTAACCGGTGTCGGATTAACCGGTGTCGGTTTAACCGGTGTCGGATTAACCATTGTCGAATTAACCGGTGACGGATTAACCGGTGTCGGATTAACCGGGGACGGATTAACCGGTGTCCGATCAACCGACGTCGGATTAACCGGTGTCGGATTAACCGGTGTCGGATTAACCGGTGTCGGATTAACCGGTGTCGGATTAACCGGTGTCGGTTTAACCGGTGTCGGATTAACCATTGTCGAATTAACCGGTGTCGGATTAACCGGTGTCGGATTAACCGGTGTCGGATTAACCATTGTCGAATTAACCGGTGTCGGATTAACCATTGTCGAATTAACCGGTGTCGGATTAACCGGTGTCGGATTAACCGGTGTCGGATTAACCGGTGTCGGATTAACCATTGTCGAATTAACCGGTGTCGGATTAACCGGTGTCGGATTAACCGGTGTCGGATTAACCGGTGTCGGATTAACCGGTGTCGGATTAACCATTGTCGAATTAACCGGTGTCGGATTAACCATTGTCGAATTAACCGGTGTCGGATTAACCGGTGTCGGATTAACCGGTGTCGGTTTAACCGGTGTCGGATTAACCATTGTCGAATTAACCGGTGTCGGATTAACCGGTGTCGGATTAACCGGTGTCGGATTAACCGGTGTCGGATTAACCGGTGTCGGATTAACCGGTGTCGGATTAACCGGTGTCGGATTAACCGGTGTCGGATTAACCGGTGTCGGATTAACCATTGTCGAATTAACCATTGTCGAATTAACCGGTGACGGATTAACCGGTGTCCGATCAACCGACGTCGGATTAACCGGTGTCGGATTAACCGGTGTCGGTTTAACCGGTGTCGGATTAACCATTGTCGAATTAACCGGTGTCGGATTAACCATTGTCGAATTAACCGGTGACGGATTAACCGGTGTCGGATTAACCGGTGTCGGATTAACCGGTGTCGGATTAACCGGTGTCGGATTAACCGGTGTCTGATTAACCATTGTCGAATTAACCGGTGACGGATTAACCGGTGTCGGATTAACCGATGTCGGATTAACCACGGTCAGATTAACCTGGATCGGATTAACCAGAATCAGATTAACCGGGTTCGGAATAACCGGGGTGCCACAGTTTGTATTTATACTTTTGTTATAAATAATATTTTTGTTAAAAATAATATTTTTAATCATCAATATATTTAATAAAACCATAAAGTGTGTTTAAATAATAAATTAATTTTTATTAAATAAATTAATATAAATTTAGCTATCAATAGCATTTAAAAAAATTAAAATCGCACTTAACGCACCTATAATACCAATTTTTAATTTTTTTTTATATGAAACAGCTGTTATCAATAATATAATTAGCGGCCATCTTGCATGAATATTATTATAACCAATGCATGAATATTACTATATCTTTAAACCAATCAATGCCTTCCGCCAATAAACGGCCAGGGTTATGGACGAATCGGATCACTCGTCCAATGAACGGCACTGAAAATACCACTCTTATCGATAAAAGTTTAAAAAACATATTTTTACAAAACATTGGCCGGCCATAAAAAAAAACATCGCGAAAAAATTTCAATTTTAAAATGGACTTTCTTATTCTTAAGAAATTTCAACGTATTTCAACGACTTTTCAAGCGCTGTATTTCAAAAAAATGTTTACATAAAAAAAAAACATTTAAAATTAATTCATAAATATTTTATTTATTTTGTGGAAGACTTGGCACGATCAGGTAAACCAGTTAACGGAGGATGGTTCTGTTAGAAGCCTCGACAATCGGTTAGCTTGTATGAGAAGATGTATGAATGTAAATGAGACGAAAATTGTGTGTCAGGAGAGAAGAGTATGGCGCTCTATCCTCTCTGCCTATCTTTGCGGGGAAACGGCATGATGGTAAGTAAGTAAGTAAGTAAGAAGTTGATACTGTTGGATTAATCGAGTGTTTATGACTCCTGAAATAGAGGACGTCTGTGGAAGACTTGGCACGATCAGGTAAACCAGTTAACGGAGGATGGTTCTGTTAGAAGCCTCGACAATCGGTTAGCTTGTATGAGAATATGTATGAGTGTGAATGAGGCGAAAATTTTGTGTCAGGACAGAAGAGTATGGCGCTCTATCCTCTCTGCCTACCCCTGCGGAGAAACGGCGTGATGGTAAGTAAGTAAGTGTTGTTGGCACCTGAAATAGAGGACGTCCGTAGAAGACTTGGCACGATCAGGTAAACCAGTTAACGGAGGATGGTTCCGTTAGAAGCCTCGACAATCGGCGATGCTTCTAACGGCAAGCATAGCCAGCATAGCCGGCAACCCAAGAGAAAAAATATAATTTTTCTCGGTATAATTCTTTTCCGTAAAAAAATTAATTAACTCTAAAAAATAATTAAAATCATCAATACATTTAGTAGTGTGTTTAAATAATAAATTAATTTTTACTAAATAAATTAATATAAATTTAGCTATCAATAGCATTTAAAAAAATTAAAATCGCTCTTAAACTAACTAATATATTCAAAAAACCTATAATACCAATTCCACATATTACTGCCCTCTATCGAATTCATTTCGTAAGTCAAAACGTCAGCATGGCCGTCTTGACACAACTGTCAAACTATATTTTAGGTTAAAAAAATTTGACATAAACAGCTGTTATCAATAATATAATTAGCGCCCATTTTGCGTGAATATTATTATAACCAATAAAAAAATACCAACGCCCAATAAATTTTTTCGGCGAATGAACTGCAAGCTTGAGGACCAATCAATTTGTCCAGCCAATGGAAGGCCGAATTTCGTCGACGAATCAAATTGTCCGGCGAATAAAAATTCGTTACGGCCTTCGAGTTATGGCCATAGACTTGAGAAAAATTTCGCCAACCGGTATTTGGGGTAAGTCGTGTTAATAATTTTACAATTTTAGGTACTCTGATAAAATTTTCACATTTTTTTTCGCGTTTTTTACATTTAAAAGACGTCGGTTAAATTATAGGAGTTTGTTATCTTTGAAATAAATTCTGGAGCGTCTCGATCTATCTCCTAAAATATAAAAATAATTAATTCATCCAAAGGTTACGGAGAAAACGTGAAAAAAATGAAATTCACTTTTTCGAGTTTTGCGAAAAAACTAAAAGCGGGAAAAATTTATAAAGTACGCCCGGCGATGCGGTCGGCCGCGGGCCGTCGCCCGAATATTTAAAAATAATTATCGCTTTTAAATTCCCAGAGTTGTGAGCGAAAATGTAAAAGTTAGGCTAAATAAAAATATAAAATAGCTAGAATTTGGCCAAACCGAAACGGTCGCGATAAATCGAGGAGCGGCGGTGGAGAAAAAGTGTCTATGGCGAAAAGTTTACGTCGGCCTTCGGCCGTCTGGCAAAAATAAAAAATACCCAGATATCTGGCGGGAAAGCCCCTAAAAAGCGATCGCGCGGTGTGACTACCTAGCCGGTTGTGACATATAAACAACACGAAATAGGGCCTATAACTTTAATATATATGATGTTAAATATATTTTATCAGAGGCTTTTATAACATATATATTAAATATATTTATCAGAATGTTAAAAATAAAACGACAGAAATAGCGACAAAAAACAACGCATTTGAAATTAACCTCTTAAAAAAATATCGTAGCATTTTAAATGGATCGAAATACACAGGGTAGTAGTATTATATATTTGCAGGTGGTATGATACATGTATCTGACACATGTTACGGGATTTTTACTTATTGGGTTTGGAACAAAGAAAAATCAAAACCTACTCTTTATTAAATACTGAATATTATAAATAAGATCTTATATATTACACCCCCCCATACGCGAACTTCCTATAAAATTTTAGCATTATTTTGTCACATATTTAACACGGAAAATCTTCAAAATATATACTCTATTAATAAAAAGTATATGTTTTATATTACTATATTATCACGTTTAAATTCAAGCGATTGACAGCGACCTGTTGTACCGACCTCGAGCAGACGCAGTCACGGATTGGCCAGAAGACTCAACGAATGAAAACAGCGAGTGGGCCTGAGGCACTGTCGGCCTGAGGGGACCTCCGCACGAAAGACCGGCGAAGGGTGGTAAGTAAGACGAAGAAAGGATTACTTTATTTAAGTGGTTTAGTCACACAGAACGGATGAATAAGAAGGGAATGGTAAGAAATATATACGACGCAAGTATTGATGGTATCAGAAAAAGAGGAGGTTTGCGGAAGACTTAGCACGACCAGGTAACCAAAATACTGGAAGATGGTCCAGTTAGAAGTTTGTACAAAAAGATGTATGAAAGTGGATGAAGCGAGATTTGTGTCTGGATAGAAGAGTGTGGCGCTCTATCTGCCTCCGCCTACCCCCGCGGTGAAACGTCGTGATGATGAGTTAGCTAGTTAATAAAATAATGATTTTGTTATTCTACAAATAACAATACATTATAAAAAACATTTTTCGATAAATTACTTAGAAAAGTACACGGAAAAAATCAATCTTACATAGTTACCACCCGGACTCGAACCCAGAACTTTATATTACCAATAAACAGTTTAAATTGATCAAGCAATGATAACCTAAAAAGACGTACATTTTAAAAATAAATCTTAATTTATTTTAATTCTACTCACCGAACAGAACTGTTTTCTAAAAAACTAAGAAACAAACAAAAAAAATGTAATTTCTTTAATAATAATAAGCGAAAAATAAAATAATATAAAAGAGCTTTACCATCGAATATTTGTATATGGCGAATAGTTACCCGGTAGTTTATAGAGATGAGATAAAATAGTTCTTTGATAAAAACATGGAACGGAATATCATACAAAGACTACGAGTGGCTTATTAGACTTAGTGTTCCCGAACATATTTTTTATCAGTACAAATAAGTCTAGGCCGAGTTACGACAAAATGAAACCCTGAACTACCCGCAGTATAGAGCTGTACAATGGGAGCGAACTTATGAACTGACTAAACCAAAAATAAATTACATCTGAAACATGTATGTATGCGTGTCCAATAATTTCAAAATAAAATTATTTTTTTAATAATATATATATATTTTTTATTTTATTTATTATCTTTGTTTTATTAACCACTTGAATTGAGTTTAAATACATCTACCGGTTTCGAAAAATACCATTTTCTTCTTCAGGATGTCATAACTAACCAAAAATATATAGCATTGTTTCTTCATCAGAATCTATTTTTAAAATTTTTTTAAAACTTTAAAAAAAAATTTTTAATTTTTAAAATATTTTTAAAATTAAAAAAAAATAATTTTAAATTGATCCTAAACATTTTTAGGATCAATTGAATTTTTCTTATATCTTTCTAGTTTTTTTGCATTTAATTTGCGTTACATTTTTTCGTTTAAATGCATTTGAAATATTTTGAAATATATTGAATTCCAGTTCGTGATTTTCATATTCACGTTTGTCATGAAAACTTTTTTACTTAATTTCACCTTTACCAATGCCGAGATTGATACCGAGCACCACGAAAACCTTTTTGATAAGAAAAATATTTCTAAGCGCCCAGTATCGATCACGATACCTCGCACTTGCCGAGCCAGTGCACTACCGTATTAACTACTCCCCTAACAGACTGCGATGCCAAGTATACGATGCTGATGTTTTTTAGTTGTAATTAAGCGCATTGATTTACCTTATTATTTATACATTTTCAACATGAAATTTAAATACAATTATTATAATTGGGATAACGCTGGTAATAAAAACATACAACACGTGCGTTGATAACACCAAAACGCCCGCAAATTAAAAATAACAATTTTCAGTGCCGCATCTAGTATTTATTGTTTGCTTAATTTATGAGTACGATTCAGGTTCCCTCTGCGATTTTCAATGGTTTCCGAAAACAATGATGTCTTATTTATATCACTGCAGAAAATCAATAGGGTACAATCTCTGAAACATTATTCCATTGTTTAGAATTATCTAAATTGTTTACGAATAAATTATCCAGTCTTATATAAATAGATGCACCAGAAAACGTTAAACCAAAGTTTGTCTCCCGCTTCTGCTTAAGGGGGCATTGTATCAAAATCACATTATTCAGCAATTTGTGCTGCCCATATCCCTCGGGGTTGTCACCGAGTGATTTTCAGCAGCGAGCAATAATATTTGATTAGTAAATTTACAAAAGTAATTAGTACGCTGCATTGCACTTTGACAAAATATGAATATTGTTTTAAACTTTTTTTTTTACTTTGAAAGGGATTTTTATTTTTAATGTATTCTTTATAATTTTGTTTCAAATGGCGATTGAAATAAGATATATAGACTGTAACAGACCTAGTCCACAATATTTTATTTGTGGATACCTGACTAAATTACCAGTCGAAAATGTTACAATGTACAAATTCTGCGCCGTTACGAAAAATATTATTGTTTGAAATTTTTACAAAATCATGTTAAGCTTTAAGTCTACGTACGCGAAATAAATATTTGCGAAATTGCGCCTTGTATATCTCTTCAGGCCCTAAACACGTAATAAAAAATAGTCTAGCCGTTCGAAATTCGATGACCTTTATTTGTTTGTATTAAATATATAATTTAAAATTAATAAAATATTTCAATTAATCGAAATAATCGCATTTTTTTAATGCATACATCCCTTGAACATTTTCGACTCGTAATTTAGTCAGGTATCCATCCACCCATAAAATATTGTGGACTAGGTATGTCACACATGTATAAATAATATATTTTTATTCAACTAATTTCATGAAGAATAATCACAGTTTTTTGTCAATTTGAGCTTGAACTAAAAAATTTCTTAACGTTATAAACATATTTATAAAAATAATATGTCCGATGGAAGAAGAATAATGAGTAGACCCAAAATGAGATGGAAAGACGATATGAAGCAGAAACCGGTGGAATTTATTTTTGGGAGGCCAAAACACATTTTGAGGTTAAGACCCAGGGATGATGGTGATGATTGTAAACACAATTAAATAAATCTAAAAACTCTGCCGTTTCATATAAGAGCAATAAAGACATCTAGCGGCAACCTCAAACATTAGGAATGATAGTTCAGATGTTCGACGACAGAGTTAGCAACCAATTTTAAAAATGGTCTGGTTCAGAGCGTTCACATATGGCTTTTGCGATTCCTTAATTTTATTAAAAAATGTAGATATATTGGATGAAATATTTAAATGCAGCTAATAATTTTTCGAATTTATATTTTGAGTATTATTGTTTTACAATTAATTGAATTTGGAGCTGGCAAAAGATGAACGAGAACTATATAAAAATAGATCTATTCTATAAAGCGATAAAATTTATATATGCTATGTTAACGTTACATTACCGTTCAGTAATTTATAATAAAATACTAAAAATGTTTAAAAGTTAAATCGCACATCTCGTTTAAAATGTTTTAATTATTTTTGATAGATGGCGGTGAAATAATTTTTCAAATTTATAATATTGATTTATTCTGTACCGAAAAGTACGGTAATATTGCTCGAGGGCATATAAAACGGAAAGTAACATTAATTTGAAAATCTGATTTCAAATACAATTATAAGTACAAAAGGTACGGTACGCGTGGGCGGGCTACTGGCGGGTAACTTAACATTGCTCGTAAAATTAAAAGACGAGAAAATAATTTAGAAAACGCCAAATTTAACGAAAATATTAAATTGCTGAACAATTAAGCATAAATAAATATTAAAATGTTGGGCCTAATTCTCATATTAAGTTAGCGTGTTGTGACATTGTGAACACACCGTATAGCTGTTGCAGCTACACAAGAATGGTTATCGTTTGGATGTAATAATGTGCAGTCACCCTGTGGTTAGTGGCGGTTAGTGGCGGTTAGTGGCGTTTAGCTTTCACCCCGCACAACACTTCGGCGGCAAACTTTTCTCATCTCGAGAGCGCTTTGCAGATATGATGAGTGTTCTCGCCGCCAAATTAAATATTTTACTAAAGTACAAAAAAAAGTTTTTTTAGCATTCATGATAAATATATTATCATATCAATTGTATTATTGGCGTGTAACCTAACACACATCCCTCCATGAATAGTATATAAATATATTTTCATATCAATTGTATTATTGGCGTGTAACCTAACACACACTCCTCCATGAATAGTATATAAATATATTTTCATATCAATTGTATTATTGGCGTGTAACCTAACACACACCCCTCCATGAATAGTATATAAAAGTGGTAAAAAGTAAACGCCTCGCTCAAAATTTATATAGAGTGAAAATAAAGAGAATAATTATGAATACACGTAGCGAATTGTCTGCCAAATGGGTGTATCTGAACAACTCAGTTGCTATTGTAATCATCTAAATATATTGGGTAATTTTTATCACCTGATTAAATGTCGAAAGACAATAATGTGTCTTATTAAATGGTCGACATATGTTTATTTTAACTTTATATTATACATACAATTACACACTTCTAGTTTCGGCAAGAGTAGTCCTTCCCATCCACAGGTGTAAAATAATCTATATTAAATAGAGTTGGCTATGGAGCAATGGGGCACGTAAGGATAGGGCGGCTCTATTAATATCTATAGTAACGGTGAAGTATTCGAAAAAGTGATATTGTTTACAAATGTTTTTTCCAAATTCAAATTTTTCTTGATTTCATTATGGTATAGAGTGGAGTAATTTTAAATCGTGGCTGTCGAAATAGCTCAAAAATCATGTGTGTAGTAGATTTTACTTTAAATAACTTACTGTAACCAATTGATTGATATATGGGATTCTCCTTAACATTGAAAAGCCTAGCGGAGAAAATGGTTTAAAAAAGGCAATATTTATGTATTCAAAAATACATTATGTATGAAAAAAACTATCCATATACAAAACGTATACTCGTACATGTTACTAAGCCGAGAGTGTATTTGATGTGAAAATATCCTCGGATGGAAATGGTCTAAAAAAACGTTTATCATTATACAGAATTTTCGGTCTCTATATTTTTGTACTCATTATTTTGTTGGCCTACAAGGTATCTATGGTAGCTTTGAAGCTTTATTCTCGCGTAAGAGACTCAGTTGGAGACTTCCGTCATCTTCGAAGAACTCTTATTGGTAGCTAACATTTTAAGTAAATGATCTTACGTATATGTATATTATTGTTTTATTTAATTTGGTAAACGTACAATTAATTACAGTACAGTTAATTACAGACCAGTAATAATACTACATCAATAAATTTAACATTTTAATTACATGATTTTTTCGAATTACCCGTCAAAGTTACATTTTAAGCTTAAATTAATGTGACGTGGGATAAAAGGTTATGTAAAATGTGAAAACTTTTTCTTCCATTGAATGAATAAAAAAGTAAATATTATTATAGAAAAAAGTTTTTTATTTTTGTTTCCAATCTATTTTAACAAAAGATTGGTTGGCAAAGATATTTTTCCATTAAAACGTACTCTCACTTTTCTTTATATATGATATATAGATAGATATCTATCTGTGTTTTCTTCATAAATTAATTATTTCAAATTTATCAGATACGACAAAAATTTTTCTATCAATTATTGCGTACTAAATCTACTTGATCAATGTAGAGCCCGATACTTGAGACATCTCCGATAATATGTAATTTATAATTGATTTTACAAAGGTACTCATATTACATTTTTTTTAGAAAAGAAACATGTTAAAAATTTAATATAAATACAATTTTACTTAATTAATATTTTATGCTTGTATGGTATCGGTTTTATATTCAATTATAAATACTCGAGTCAAATACCGAAGCCATTTTTAGTAAATAAATATTTTCTCTTTTTAAAACACGAAACGTATTAGAAATTATATATATACCTGTGTATTTTTAATTATTTTCAGAAATTTCCTTTCACGTGTTTCCAGTGGGAGTGTGGGAGTTTTAAAAGAATCCTGTAATTCCGTAACGTAGTGTAGATTTTTTAATAAATATTGTGTGAAAATATCCTTCAATTATAAATATATATATCCTTCATGTCAATACTGATATATTGTGACTTCAATCTCATTTTTACTATGTTTATATATTTTTTTACAATTTTTCGTTATGCTTGATTGCGCCACGCCATTACGACTTGTTGGCACGTTTCTTATACTATTTTTACATTTGTACATTGTCATATACATTGTTTGGGGTTCATCACTTGTATAATTATTTAAATTTATTAATTTTTGATGGCAAATTTTTTAATGCTCTCTATTATAGCCATTGTAGATAGGGGAGTAGACGGTAGATAGGGGATTCCCGGCGGACATCTATCGAAGAATTAGCCACGTTTTTATAAGTAAGGGGTACAGCCAGCGCATTGTCTTTGTTAGACCGAAAGACAAGAAATGTTTTTGTCAAAAATAAAAATCGATTTGTGAGACCGAAAAGTAAAATTGTGTCCCAACATTGTATAAATTTTGTAATTTGAGGTAAGCGATTTATCGTAGTTTATATTTGTGCTTCTGTTTACTGGTTATATTGGCTCTTAAAAAACCTGTAAAAGGTATTAACCTTTTTTACCGCCGCAAGAATCAAAAAGCTAGCAGAACGCTAACAGAACATTTTTGAGAATGATGGAGAATACAAAGTAGATAAATTTATTTGTATGTTTAGTTTTTACGTTATAAAATTTTGAAATTATTGTTACATTATTTACTGGTCAGCCGTATACAATTAAAGTTGGATTTAATTGTAAAATGCATTTTAATTTCTATGTCAAAAATATTAGGAATATTTTTAGATTCCGTGAATTTATGATACATAATAATGATATCTGAAATTATTCCTAATTTGCATTTATCCGCCACAAATAAATGTCCGCCCTGCGGCAAGTTAAGTGCGTTAATTAAGACTAACAATCTAATAAAAGCCTTAATATATTCGGTATTTAAATATCTAGCAAGTGTTTCGCTGGTCAGGCTGTTAAATCAGCGACCTTCCGCAAATCCTTTTGGTCGTCTAGCCAAAGATTTTAATACTCCGACTCACATAACAGTAATTTTCAAATTATATTCAAAGTCTATTTGTTTAAGCCGCCTTAAATTACGACAACGTTTTACGAGAGATCTTTAATTAAAAACACAAGTTATTTACGTTTACGTTCTAGTTTCGGTTTCCGAAAAAAATCCTTTAAAGGCGGCACGCGTTCCTCCGGAAGGTCCCAAACGATTAAAGGACTCGGGAAAACGAGCCTTAATGAATTTCCTACTGAGAAGAAAACGATTTCGCCGAAATTAAAATTAATGAAGTCTCCGAGAGAATCAACGAATGGACGTAAATATTTCTACTCAGCTAATAGTTGAAGAATGTTGCAATTTGAAACCAGAGGATGAAGCGCCACGCTCTTCTGTCCTGACACTCTCTCCTCAACTCACATCCATATATCTTCTCACGCAAACTCATCAATTGTCGAGGCCACTAACAGGACTACCATCCAGCATCTGTATTTAGATTCACCTGATTTCAGTGTCGAGTGCCATCAACACTCGTGCCATCAACACTTGTGCCACCAGCACTCGTGCCATCATCTTGTTCATTCGTTCTGCATGACCAAAGTACTAAGTGACCATTCTATAATCCTATTCACTACGCTAAGATCAACACTCTCCTAATTTTTTAATTCTTTGCTCAATTAAATGCCTCAATGATTCATTTCCTACCAATATTTATTATATTGCTTTACTTTCCTCCTTCTCGAAGGGTTCTATCCCGCTGAATAGATAAAGAATATGTTTGATCTTTGTACCTTGTAACATACAATCACTAAAATATCGACGTCTAGGCAGACAAAGTATACAAGTTGTTACATTAACTAATTTATTTCAATAATAATTCAAATATAGTTATTATTTCAGTGGCTAGGGGTTTTAATTTGAAGATATTTGTATAAGTCCACACTACTCTGTAAACATCTTTGTGATCGCCACACATTATTGTACGTTACGCGTGTTTCGACATCGTTGACCTTGGAACCTATGCGCTTTACATTGCACGTATTATATGCGAGAAATTTATTGTTTTCAATTATTTTAATGTTTTTCAATGTTTTATCTCAATCTAACTGTTTTACAGCAAAACCCAAGCTAGAAATCTTTGTTAGTTTAATTTATCTTTATTTGTTGTGTATCCACATTTTACTCTGCAATATCTAAATAAACTTATTTATAAGAAGTTATGTGTTTTTTATATTGAACAGTTTTACCAATTTAGGGTAGACCAATTTATGGTTGAACTATTCAGAATTACGAATACAAACACAAGCAGATATTCTTAAAAAAAACTCAAGACGCAATTGCGCAAGAGCAAAAATAATCTTCAAATCTCAAGAACACAAACTTTCAAATACTTTGAATGGCAAAGAAATTTCAAATACTTTGATCAAAACTTTTTAAAAGCGTGTCAGAAAGCAAAACGAAAAATAAGTAATGCAAAATTAAAATGAAGATTCATATTAAGGATAGACCGGGCATTGGTGCACTCATTCAAACAAATTAGATAATAAAATGACACTAATGCATGCATTTCTTTAATTCTGTCTTATTTATCAATTTATGTATTGTTAACTTGGATAATATTGTATTCTAGTGGTTATGTTCGAGCCTCGATCCTGCAGACTATCAAGCCAATCCGATTTTCACAGCATAAGCCTTTAGCTCAGTTTGAAAATAGTAAAAACATTGATTTAACGCGTATTCCATGTACGCATCTATTTTTTTTTTAAATGTGGCTGAGGATGATGACGGCACTATCTATATTATATAATATATTAATATATAATAAAAAGATATACAGGATTCGCCATTTAATTTTAATGTTCTCCTATTCTAAGACTGATCTGGCCACTATCTGTATTACGGATAGTGTACGTCCGTCCTGACGAAGATAAATAGGTTACGAAACTGGTAGATGCCAAAAATGAATTTATGCGGTTAATACAAAGTTTGTTATTTTATAAATCAAAAATTGGAAAAAAAAGATAAAAAACATAAAGGTACTTATTTTTCATGTCTATCTCAACTTAGAAATTAAATAGTGACATATCTTCATGAGTTATTTGATTGCCAAATCGATTAGCGAGCCCCCTTTTTCAGATTCGTCCGATATGTATTTAAAATTATTCCATCCACCCCCACTTCATTTCACAACAGCGCGGAACCCTCAGACTACACCGCCACATTTTTTCAACCCCAGATCCGTGGAATATATGAAGGGTTGAATATTGTCTCTGCTTCTTTGTGGAATTGTTCAGAAGGGAAAAATCAAGCGAGGCCCATTTGTTGAGCTGACGGGTCCGTCATACCTGTCATTTTATTATTGAGGTTTGCCGGGCAAGATGCGTCACAAATCTGTTAAAATAAGGGCGTTTAAAAAATGCGTAACATTTTATAGTAAACTAAATAAATATACAATTAATAAAATTTAATAAACGTGTAATAAATAAAATATTATTTTTAACTGCAACAAAATAAAAAAAACAGCTGATAAGAAACAAGCAACTGACGATAATGAACGAGCAACTAACAACATGAAATTACCAACATGTAATGGGAATCTAGCAATATGCAATAATCAATAAAATAGCAAAGTGCAACGTGCAACCATCAACAAACAATTAGCAACATCCAATAAAAAACTGGCAAGAAGCAAAACACTCATAAAATTCACGAAACTGCATTAAAAAAACACGAACAAAAACATGCAACAAACAACTAGCAAAATACAACGAGTAACTAGCAATGTGCAATAAGCAGCAGGCAACTGGAAATAATCATCTAATAACAATTAGACAGGCGAATGGCGACTAACAACGAGCAACTAGCAACATGAAACAGGAAACTCATAATAAGTAAATAGTAAGAAACAAAATGCAAAAAACAACAAATAACAGACACCTCCAACCAAGCAACTAGCAATGAAAACTAACAATAAGCAATCAGCTTTGAAAAGCAACTAGCAACCGTCAACAAACACTCAAAAATCTGTCACGACAATGCGTTAAGAAAAGCGCATTTAAAAACATATTTGCAAGGATGGAATGACACATTACACGAGATATGCGACACTTTTTTATAGATTTCATACCCGTACATTTCTACAAGTAAATAATTTTTTACAAAATATCGTCGTAATATTGTGAAAGTCTCATCAATAAGAAGTTTTGCAGCAGGGCTTAAACAGATTTCAGTATTTTCGCTGATCCCTCCCACTCTAACGGGTAGTGATTTTTAAGAAATACGGCACTTAATATTGTAACCGATTTAATGATAATACTGCATACGTGCGAATATATAACACTTGCAACTGACGCATTAAGTTAAATATGAATTTATAATTATAACTTAATTCACTCCAATTGTACATTTAACGTTATGACCCTGATTTCATAGAATTGTTGACACATTGCATAGCACACATACGGAATTGTGTGCGCGGCCTAAGTGAGATGAGGCGAAATACGAAAAACATCAAAAAACTATATAAAATATTTCATTGAACTTGAATGTATTGTAATATAATTTTCATTTGTGTTAATATAATATGCCTCATATGACATTCTACGTATTATACACATTTTAAAAAATCAGAGCTACTAAGTGAAGGATGAGTATGCGTGTTTTTTATTCTTACAAAAAAAAATTAAGTTTTAACGTTTAATGAGAATTCTCAACCGCGCCAGATTTTTGTTTTTAATAATATTGAAAGGAATAAATGATCAAGAAATTATTTTTCAAAGTGGCGTGCGAATCGCCCCGAGTATTCTGCGATTCGCAGATATCGGCACTCGTCCCACAAATAAAAAGCAAACAGCGATATTGCGTGGCGAGCCGATGAATAATGCAAGAGTGCGGCAGAAGCCAGCCCGTTCCTACCCCCTTCCCCCCCACTCCTCCCGTAGCTGGGGGCGGTGCCGATTCAGATTTGTAACAATACAATAGCGATAAACAATATTGTCTTCTACGCCATTACCACACGTCAATTGATTCGACAAACGTAATAAATCGGGTCATAAAAATCATGTTAAAATTTAAACTGATTCGTGATCGAACCGCAGATTTTGATCATAAACTTTACATCGTAATTCTTAACCCAGGAGCGCTCGCTATTAGTAAAAAAATATTATTTCCAAGCGTGATAATAAATATAATCATGTAGCATTTGCACAGTCAACCCACGAGACAAATAAAAATATTTATCTGGAGTCTCTTGTGATAAAAGGATTCCAAAAAAGGTTAAGAGTAAAGTTTATATATAAATAAATCGGCGGTTAGGCTCTAAGGGTTAGATTATTAGGCTAGTATAAAGAATCACGTTACAAGATGCCTATAACTGAGATGAAAATACTAAGGCGGATCAAAATGTTTAGATTTGTAGTTCTTTTAGGGTAGCCCGTACTCGTGACAAAATAAGATAAAGTCAACTCTGATGGTATGAACATATAATGTAAAGGGAGAAATATCCGCCATCTATAACACTGAGTATGGAGACTGACTCTGGCAACATGGAAAGCTTCAGTCGCAATCTCAATGAGAAATTACGAGTAGTAGAATTGTAAAAATAATACATTGTTACTGAGAAAAAATAACCCGGATTTATATTAATATAACGCGGATATTTATGGGTTAATATAGGATCACAACATATGACAAGTGTTGATGAAACCAGAAATAGACGACACCGCGGAAGACTTCAGGCAACCAGATGCTGGAAGATGGTTCTGTTAGAAGTCTTAATAGTCGACGAGCTTATATGAGAAGATGTATGCATGTGGATGAGGTGAAAATTGTGTGTTAAGACAAGAGTGTGGCACTCTATCCTCCCTGTGTAGGCAAATGGTAATATTCACACTAGTAGGCAAGCAAGTTCCTACCTATCAACGTATCTAAAATATTTGAGATGAATGGACGTCAATATAGGTACATATTATTTTTTGTAAGACTAGAAGCAGGCTTAATGGTTATATATATTTTAAAATAAAATAAAGCAATACTAAATAACCATTTGGATATTATTAATTGAAGACGACCGGCTTCGGAGTAACCTCTACTTCGTCAAGGCAAAATAAAACTATATATATATAATTTTGTGTAAGTTCATTTCAAGAGGAATTATTCATAACTAAGAATGATCCTAATAAAGAAAAGACACTATATCAAAAATCATGGCTTCCGTCTAATTCCGACTCCCGCAAGCCTCACAACTCTTGACATGATACTTGAAAATGCATCTCTTATAAACAGGAACTCTGCTTGACAGTGCAGATTTTAAATGTGCATTTTGCGATGGTTGGCGAGCCTGGAGTTAGCAAAAGAAGATTGCGAATAAAACGAAATTAGTAGAAATGAAACAGCAATTTCAGACGTGGCAAACATGTTCTCGACGTGAAATTCATTTATTACTATTTATTAATGAATGCCATACCGATCGTAGCTGAATGATTAAAAAATTGACGGTTCGGTCAAGAGTAAACGACAGAAGAACAGTTAAAAGATATACGACGCGAGTTTTAATGCCTTTAGAAACGGAGAGCGTACGCGACAATTCGACAATAACCAGCTAAACCAAATATTGAACGATGGTTCCATTAGAAGCGACAACAATCAATGAGCTTCTATTTTGTGAATATATACGAAGCGAGAATTTTACATGACTAAATGAGTTTGGCGTTTCATCATATGTAAGTAGGCTAAGAATGTAAATAGGCAAGCGAATTAAAGTAACTTAATGGTAAAAAATATAACGAAACCAATTTACATGCAATAGTACCTAATGTAAATGGTTGTACATAACAAACCAATTGTATTGCACATTTATCTCTTAATACGAATACAATACATTTATCCCTTAATACGAATACAATACATTTATCCCTTAATACGAATACAATACATTTATCCCTTAATACGAATACAATACATTTATCCCTTAATACGAATACAATACATTTATCCCTTAATACGAATACAGAATGGTTTTACAAAAATTGAAAACAACTTAATTTTTTTTATTTCTTTAAAATTAATATGTGCAATATATTCATTTTAATTTTATTTTTTGTCAAACTGCATGGCAGTTTTACAGTAAGGATTGCCTTTGACATATTTTTTTTCTATATATAAAATATAACAAGGAGAAAAAATTTAATAAGTAGATGTTAGATGAATCACTTAGAAAGATATTAAGAATAAAATATATATAAATATAATAAATATATATAAAGATAAAGATATACCATTTTTATAGGGTGTAACAGACCTAGTCCACAGTATTTTATGGGTGGATACCTGAATATAATATAATATAACAAGGAAATAAAAAATTTAATAATATGTTGTTATTTTACTTTGTATTTTAAGGTGGTCACTGGGGTCTCATCATTTTTAAAAATGTTAAATAGGTCTTAATTGATTCTGTTCTTTATTCTTAATTATCGCAAACTACAGTGTAGCCTGAGAGGTCCATAACCTTAACATATAAAATGTACTTAACATGTATCTTAGTTACTTACATATATAATCAATATGCGGTTTCCAGAAAGATTTGTTATCAATTGTTAAACCTATATATTTATATTGCTCCACTTTTTCAATTTTGTCACATTTACAATTTATTAGACTTTTGTGTAAGCATTCGTAATCATGTCCAACAAGATTAATTTTAATTGTTTTTTGTTTGTCTTGTGGTGATCGGATATGTAAATATTTAGTTTTCTATATATTTAAAATTATTCCATTATCATGAAAACATTTAAGGATATTGGTCAGATTATTTAGTATGTTGTGCTCTATGGTTTTGACAGTTTCCGGAATATAATATGCATGTATCGTCAGCAAAAAAAAACTTTTGACAATATTTTATAACATTGGCCAGACTATACCTACATGCATAATACAGCACATAGGTCCTGATATAGATCCGGTTGGCACACCGTATTTTATGTCTTTTAAGGTACTTTGTTTATTTAGTAGCTGTGACCGACGCAAGTCAGCGGTCACCAAAAAGGGTGGTGGGTGTAGGGATGGAATCGGAAGGATAGGTTAGATAGGAAGTAGGAAATCGGATAAGAGAGAGGATGATGAGAGGATGGGTACCTTCGATAGCCGACCAGGATGGACTCACGGAACCAAAGGATATTATACGACTCGACTCACCTGATCGGTGAAGCCGTCACGTTGCACTTCCGGAAGTTCACCCAATGTAGTAAATGACGCAGCACAAAAAATTCTGATGAGGGTCACGTTCACCATAACGAATTCACGGCGGTGTGCGAGCAGTGATTCAACACGAAGAATCACGCAATACAGTTTCTCTCCTCGACCTCCGAATGGACAACCAGTCGAGCCAAAGGTTCAATATGTACTGGAGGAATACAGGCTAAGAGGGTATGAATTAACTAAAACTGGTGACAATATACTGCAAGTTTACAATATTATAACTGGATGAATAAGCATGGGAAGTATTTGTATTCACCTATAAAATAATAATTCATTTTATTAATTACGAATACGGAACAGTAGCTTCACTGCAAACTTTCTGGATTTCAAATACTCATGGAACAATTTGTTTACAGGTTCTCTTAATCCACTCTCTTCCATTGCTGTTAACAGCGTATCGTGGTTCAGAGTATCGAACGCTTTTTTTAAATCAATGAGCAATGTAACAACGTGTTTTTATCATTAAAGTTTTTATTTAATTCATTGAAAAATTTTGCAAGAAGGGTTGTAGTAATTTTTTGTTTTTTAAAACCGTATTGCTAGGATGAATGATTTTATTTTTTTCTAAATAAATTGTAATTTTATTAACGATAACTCTTTCAATAATTTTATTAATACTTAATTAACAGTGCTATCGGTCTGCAGTTGGTCGTGTCAGAACGGTCTCGATTTTAAAAAATTGGTCTTATGATTGAAATTTTTAGTTTGTCAGAATAAATCTCGTTTTCGAAACAAGGGTTGATCAATTTAGCCAGTATGGGGCTAATTTTGTTTCCTGACCTTAATATTCAACATCCTGATTCTATTTATTTCTGAGCCTTTTGCGACACTCGTGGAATAATTACATTCGGCTACCTCTTTTGGTGTTATTTTATTATTTTTCATCGATTAATCCGCTTCGGTAACATGTGTGTGCCTCTTGATGAACTTTTCTTTGCACTTGTGTTTTATGTTGTCAATTTCTTCAGAAAAGGTTAAAGAAAATTTGACATCTTTTTTCACATTCACCACCCATATGATTAAGTATAGTCAAGTCCACATTTTGTCTTTCTCTCCCCGACCGTTCATTTAGATTCTTCCAGATTTTTTTATAATTTCCAGCACTTTCCTGAATGGTTTTTTGACGGAATTAATTTTTTGTTTGATTAATCTCTTTGTTTTATTTCTAAAATGTGTATAATGTAGTCGATATAATATGGAGAGTTTTTCCATTTTTTATGTAGTTGACTCTTTGTTCTGATCATGCTTTTAACTTTCGATATAATACATTGGTTTTCATTTCTTATTTAGGATGAGAAGTACTTTTTTTTACACTAGTATAGTGCACGTTAACTTTGATACGAGTTATAAACCTTATACCATCATTGTAGTTTCGTCACATAAGAGTTTCTATTGGACAACCATCAATCCAACTACGAGGTGTATGTAACACCTTTGCAATTTTAGAACATAGGTTCTATGACATTTAAAATAAATGAGATGAATCCATTAAAAAGATACAGGGAAACAATCTGTCTGTTTGATCGTGGCGACACCTTGCGTGAATCCCGAATGTTTTTGGGATTCATTGCAAATATAAAGTAAATAGCTTTTAAATAAAAATCCCATTTAAAAATGGACTATGGACGTTGCGAAATAGTAACATTCTCTCTGCAAGGAAAAGTTCCAGGTTCGAATCCAGACGGTAACTTTTTTTTCCGATAATCAGTATCTTTCTAATACATTTTAAAAAACTTATTATATTTTAGATAATACAGCAATATATAGCTCATAAGGCGCATGTGTAAGCTATTCAGTTAGGTTCCTCTTCAACAAATGTGTACATTTACGGCATTGTAAGTCGCAGGAGTTGCCGGAATGAAACGGTTTTATCTCACTGATGTTCAAATATCCTCCGCTGATTCCGTGTAATATTTCTCTAAATTCTTTTAAAAATACCTCTGAAGCCTTCGCGCCGCCCGAGATTAGGGGCTGTGTTTTACACATCCCCTTCCAGGCTCTTCACGAACCATAAACCTTTCAGATGTAGCCGATATTAAGGTCTTCAGGCTGCTTACAGGAATATATTTTATGTTTTTCTTGTCTCATAACGTTCAGAACGTTGCAATTAACGAGCCGAGCAGAGAAATTCACGTTTAAAAATATTATTTAAAATAGCGCTTTTAAGGGCAACTAAAGAAAATATATGATAAGGGGTTGAACGTTGAGTGGCTTAGGTGGCGCCTCGGGACTTTCTCCGCTTTCCCTTCTTAAGAAGTGAATACATCTAAATAAAATAATAGCTTTCATTTAGCATTATTTTTTGCACACGTTACTTCAATTTATTTTAATCTAGATCGACGATTAGAATAATTGAATAATTGATTATATATTGAATAATAATCTGAAAGTTGGCTAGCTATAGTTCACATGACTCGATCATCTGTAGATACTAATCAAAACTTTATACCGTCATTTAGAGATTTAAAAAAAATTAAAAATTAAAAAAACAACGAAGCATATGGATAACGGTGATATGCAAACAAACAACAAAAATCTAATGTTTAATAATTATAATTATTTTATTAAATATTTAATATTAATAATTTTGAGCACAATGCAGAGAACACGCCCGCCACTCATACAAAACAAGAAGAATAAATAGCAAAAAAAAACTTATTTTTTTCTACATTGGCGAGTAGGCAGGTGAAGAGACGAAATTGTCCTTTACTGCAGCCGATTTCTATATATTATATAATGTACTTTTGTGCCGGTTTTGCCGGTCACAATTGTAAATTTGTATTTATAAAAAACTCAATACCAATCGTAAATAGCGTTTTGTCTTGATCTTCCTTACTTCCTGCTTATTTCCACTAAATACATTCGCTCAATACACTACGCCTCACACGTGAGCACTAAAATGCGGCTGAAACATGGACCGTAATCCGCAATACTCCTGATAACGTCCAACACACTCCACAACATACTCCGATAAGTCGTGACCAAACACATTATCCAAAAGTGCAAGGATATTTGAGCGTAAAAGCTTTAATGAATGAATCATACAATTATTTTGTTTCTTTGTTTACTCCTAACGTAACAAAAACTGAGAAAGTCAATAAATGTGCTAAAGATATGTAGACCTTATGTCTCTTTTAATATGAAACAAGTTTTTACGAACGCTCTATAAACACATAAATACCGCGAGATTAATGCGCAGCTTCTGCTTTATATTTCACTTTTAATAAACATTCAAATAACCATTTTCACTTCACAAATATATTACCGGATATTCGGATGTACGTGTGAGGGAGGGTGAATGTTTATGAGACACTTTTATTATTCTATTTTAACATTTAGTACATGTATACTTAACCTCTACTATATACTATATACTTTGTCGGCTGCACCGATTCATACATTAATATTTAGCGATAAAAAAAAAATTATATTGAAAATACACGGAACATACATAATTATTAATAATATAATATTTGCATCATCCCTTCTCGACAGTTTTTCTTCAGTTTTGCGTAATTTCTCTACAGTTTTGGATCATTAAGGTAAATATATCTCTGAAAACGTCGTTCTATCCCAGCTGAGGTCTTCCCGCGCTCCTGCGCTCTGATGGTCTGATGATCTGATGATCTGGTCGGTATTCAGTCATCCTCTCCTCACGGTCCAACCACCGAAATCTTCTTCAAAATTCTCATTTCAAAAAGCGCATTATTCTGCACGCACGGCGCTGCTGTGCGCCGGTACTGCTCTAATAATCGTTTTGTACACTTTTGGTATTTCTGGAACGTCGAATTGCACTTACCGTGCGTTTTAAGATCTCTCATCGTATTATATAATTTAATTGTAACTAAGGATACGTGTTAGGGATCCAAGGTTACAGCGTTTCAAAGGTCTGACCTGTACATAAAAGTATGAACAAAATGTTATGTAAATATATTAATTTTGACTGTCTTCATTCAAAGAGCCAATATAAAGACAATATAAAGTTGAAATCCGAGATTTCAGTCCGACAGAAGTATTTGTGCACATCTCAAATTCGAGATTATTTTCCATCAGGAATGCTACAAAATAAACAAAAAATTATGCAAGTATATTTTTTAACATTTTATCAAATTTTTCACATCGTTTGGTTTGAGATACCTCTCGATAATGTTGACAGATGATGTGCATTACTTTTTTAATTAATTAATTTAGTTAAAATACATTCAAACTTATTTCCAGAAATTATAAAGCGAGGGGGAATCGAATAGGTTTTCTCTATCCATTAATGCAGAGAAAAAATAATATATATCACCAGTACAGTCTGAACTGTCACATTCCTTACAAATATGGTTCGACCCATTCATTATTAGCATTTTATTTATTGACACATTGCTAATACAACAAATAACATTCAAATCGTTCACGGTACGTCTATAACATTGTTAATATGGTAATGGCGTGTTGTTAATTTAATGCTGCGCAAGTTAATAATCATAATATCACTCATGTTTGTATTATGAATTATATGTCGCACGTACGTTCCATTCTTTTTGTCATTGATCCTTAAACAATTGCAATTTTATACGGTAGATGGCGCTTTATTTTTATTTTTGTCATTTTTATCATTTTTAAAATCCACCTCAACGAGAATGAAATTACATTTTTTTTATATTTAAATCACAAAAATACGTATTATTGGTTTGTAAGTACCTACGTGTTGGGTCAGGGATCAGACTACCGCAGTAAATTGAAGGAAGGATTTCTTTTTTTACTTAAAAGTGTACAAACATAGACATTATGTACACCAAAAACACATTGTTTTTTTACATGGAATTATGAACATTATAGGAGACAAAGATAAAATTACTTAATATTCTTACATCTTATATATGTACTGTATATACTTTTTTGTAATTTTTGTAGTTATACTATTGTGAATAGTTAAAACTTGTACACAAACAAAATAAAATTTTATAACATCATTGATTGATTTGGCAGTTACCTCGTGATATAACATATTGATTGATTTGGCAGTTACCTCGTGATATAACATCATTGATTGATTTGACAGTTACCTCGTGATATAACATATTGATTGATTTGGCAGTTACCTCGTGATATAACATATTGATTGATTTGGCAGTTACTCATGATATAACATCATTGATTGATTTGGCAGTTACCTCGTGATATAACATATTGATTGATTTGGCAGTTACCTCGTGATATAACATCATTGATTGATTTGGCAGTTACCTCGTGATATAACATATTGATTGATTTGGCAGTTACTCGTGATATAACATCATTGATTGATTTGGCAGTTACCTCGTGATATAACATATTGATTTTTTTTAGATATATAATCTTTATTTTCACTTTTTACATTAACTGCTCTTCCCGAAACTAGTGATACAACTCAAAAAGTGTGTGTGTGTGTGTGTGTGTGCGTAGTACAATTTTCATTTTAAATATATTTTTTTATTATTTGACACATTAGTGTTATTAGCAATAACAGACATTTGAAGAAAAGTAAACGCCTACCATTTAAACTAACACAGTCTGCCTTTATTGCCTAACAGTCGAACTTCTAATAACGCCAAAATCGATGTCATAAAACCCCATATCTCTCCCACACCACCTCTCCTTCCCCTAAAATAAGGAATTTCTATTTTATATTCATAGCAGACGCACAAGTTTACACAGAGATAAATGGCACAATATGAATTTGTATCATAAAAATATCCATCTTCCCGAAATCTGAATGTGTTTTTGTATGTTTTATGTATTAGAGATACGTCGCTTCGTGTATGAGCATTAGTTTTTTTCTTTCAACGCAAAAAGTTTCAAGCGCAAACTTTTAATATAAATCGAATTTCTTATTACACAGGCGAATAAAATCCTATATTATATGGAAATTCGAACTACGTACTTCGGAATTTCATTAAAAAAAATTGTTTTATGTTTCGAAACAAAAAGGCGATAATACAGTTTTGATGGAAATTTTTCACTACAGATGAAAACTACGACAACTCGGAACGGCAGCCATTAAATTAGGCTATATTAAAAACACACTTGTAATATAATTATTTTATCGTATAATTATTAATACTGCATTTTATAACTCATCTTTAAAAGATAGGTACATACGAATAGTATTTGCACGTTAAACCTCAAGTTTAGTAAAAAAATAATGGAATTGTTTGAAAACAGAGGCACGCGTGATATCTTGAACTATATAAGTTAGTATCTTATAACAAATAGCTTCAACAAAAAAGTTGAAAGCTGAATAACAAGCCGTTCGCATGTTATTATATCATATATTCCGGCTACTCACTCGATACTGGGCATATCAGGCAAATAAAATACAATTTATACAAGTTTAATTTCAAACATACTTTTATTGTTTTCATTTCTTTTTAGAGTAACATATCAGGTCAACGAACGTGTTTTGCCCACTAGAGATCCCAAGTTTCGAGGGTTGTTAGTGTTGTTATTGTATTAACCAGCTAGTTCACTGAACTCATAAAAACTGTTTAGACTAGCCTAAAAATCTTCCCTTAAACCAATGAGTGTTTATATTAACATAGACAAAGGATATACAAAAGGCCAGAAGCTATCGGTAGGTGATCACTGTGTTTTGGGTATCGGTTAAAAAAGTTATTCTAAAATAAATTAATTCATTTCTTTTGCAAAATGTTTAAATTCAACACAACGTCGGTGTGAGAAATTTAATTTATGTACCAAAATTAAATCAAGACTAAGTGACCTGATTGTTTCATAATTCCTACTTAAATATAAATGTGGTACATAAACTGTAGCTATTTGTTGTTTCTAGCTGTTATAATATTGTACTATGCATAATGTTATGAGCAAATAATAATAAAATTGAATCCCGAAGTCCCGATTTTGGTTAAAGATTAGGTTTACCAGTTATGACTTACTTTTCCAGATATTAGTGATTTTAATTAAACCAATATTTATAAAAATGTTGACACTATTTCGCAGGAAAATATTTTTTAATTTATCGTTTCATTGCTTTACGAATTTTGGAAATAACGTTAACGTGTAATTAAAAATAAATATTATATATTTTATATTGCTTTACTGATGTAATACGATGTCAAAAACTTCCCGTTCCCCAAAATCACGTAGTTAGCCTTATTGGAGAATTTTTAGGAAATAAATTGATTTTCAGCAATTAAAAATATTTTTTCGTTATGTTAACAATGATAAATCCTTAAGTAATTTATTCCCCGCGAACACCCCACCTCACTCGTTGTCTACTAGGATTACCACGCGCCATCTTACGGAGTATATAACTTAAAATTTTCCGAGACAAGAACGATAAATATTTGAAGAATTAATTAATAGATGCATATTATATTTCAATAAATGAATGTAATATTTTATAGATATTTAACGCTCGGATAGCTCAAAATAAAAAGTTTGAAATTGTTAAAGAATTGACTCGCGGTAAGGGGCTCGGGAGTTCGAGTCGCCTTCCTGTAGACCGACGAGATAGTTATATATAAAATAAGCGATTGTTCAGAAACAGATTGTTTTAAGAATGTACCAGATCTACGAAAACTAAAATACAATCCAGAAAATTAACCACTTTTAAAATTTTTTGTACAGAGTTTACTGGGCTATTCTGCCGTGTGTGCCTGACTCTTACCAAAGAGGTCGAAGATTCGCGGCACAAAATCCATAAAACTTTACATAATGGCCCTGAAAACTGAAGAATGTTTTGAATGCTTAAATAATATATTATTATGCGACCTTGAAAATATTAGACTTCATTTTCTTTGAAATCGTAAGGATGGGGTGTAAAGTATTGATGGTGTAACCCTTCCGTTTCTAAATCGGAGCGAACATGACATTATTGGGAATTTTACACGAATATTATACGAGCGAGGAGAAATGTAATGCCGAGAAAAGAGAGCGTACCGATACTTTCATTGTTATATTAACGACATTAAAAACATAATTTCTCATTTTTATACTTGACATGAGTGGTGTTTATAAAATATAATTCTCTAACATTATAAATATATTATATATTTTACAGATTTATATTTTACAAGCACAACTTCTACATATATAAAGATCCCAATTAAGGTAGCTCGGACATTTCTCGCGAATGCCAGAGGGACAAGTGCCGAGGCGTATCTTATATCTTTAATCTGGGAAGGTAATCTCACTATTTAATGTATTAAAAGCAACAAATATTGTCAAGAAGATAAATCGAGTTTCGATTGGTCGTACAGTAGCGAAGACAAGCGCTTTATAGGGGATAAAAATGATTATGAATGTTATTAAAAATTCGCACGTACATCTTCATCAAGTTTATCTGACCGGAGCAGTAGTGTCCATCCGTCACTCTGCAGGCGCGGTGCTGACTCTACAACTTTGAATTATTTCATCTGACCCGAGGCATTCTTTATTTATTTGGAAAAGTTCGGTGAAAAATCGGCATAAAAATTAAACACAAAATTAAAATTAATCATTCACGGTATTTAAATGTCCTACTGAAATCACTTAACTAACAAACGCCACACGATTTCTCTGCAGAGGTAGGCAGAAAGGATAGAATGACATATTATTCTGTCCCGGCATACCTTGCCTCGTTCACGAACTTACATCGCATCATACACGTATTTCAGTTATTGAAGCTCTAAACACGACCGTTTTCCAATATCTGGTTTATTTGATCATATCGGATGTTTCATGGACGCCCTCTATTTCAGTTGCCTCATCAATTTTAATCCATCCTCTCTTCGCCCATATAATATGTTCCATATGACCAAACTGCATCAGCGACTCTTTCTTAATTACACTTACTACATTACAAATATACCAACATTTTCTCATAATTAGGTCATTCTTTACTCTAGTGTACAGATTAGCACCGCATCTTTAATGCATTCAGTCTACTTTCGTTCTTTGACGCAGCTTCACTTCATAGATGAATGTTGACACTAAAACCATAGATTAATGTTGACCATTACCCACCGGTAGTTTTATTTCACGTGACAAATTAGCGATAATTAGAGCACAATTTACTTTATTTACCACAGTCATCCTCTTTTCGATATCATTTTAAACATTGCTGTCTCTTCTCTATTAAAGATACTTTCCGAATACACGAACTCATTCACACATTTCTAAACATTCATTATTTATCATTAGATCACATTTTTTATATTCACTCCATGCATACATCGGGCATCCCAGTCTCTTATCTTAACCCTTTTGGATTATACAACCATTAACAGAGACATTACTATTATTTCTAACTAATTAAACACAAATATTATGTTTTGAAATGAAATATTATTTATTTGTACATTTTAATCATGAAGATAAAACGACAAAATATATATTTTTTGTAAAATTTAAATATGGTATCTCGTATCTACAAATACATTTATTACGAGGTGTAAAATGAGCAGAACGTGGATGCTGGGACCCAAGTTGTAGAAGAAAGGTGTAATTAGCTTCCTGGCCACGATTCTGTCATGAAAAGGTTAGATTTACTGCGTCACTAGGACGTGGACTGGGTTAGGGAAACTAAGTTTCATTTTATTAACGCTTGGCTAAGTTTTTCAATGTATGAATAAGGATGTTCATATTAAAATCGTTAACCTATTTTTATAATTATAATGTATACTTACGTTATTATTATTATTATTATTATTGCCTGTTATGTAAGCCCTACAGAATAAAACGCTTTTTAACTGATCCGAAGGTCATGTGTTTGATTTTAGACGGTCAGATTATACGAGTTGTGATGGTTTTTGCGTACTAAATATGATATGAAGTCTGTTTTCTGTTACAGATTGTATTATATATCAAACGATGAAGATTAGACGAATAAGAAAAGTTTAATATTTGACTAATAGAGGTCTAGAATTTAGAAATATAATATTTGGGAGTTCTATTAGATTCAAAACTGAATTTATCGCAAAATACAAGATACCTGACTAAAATATTGTTAAGGATCAGAAGATTAATTAGTACTAAGTATTGTCAAATAGTATTATGTACAGCTATTATTCTTCACATCGACTGATGCAGCAGCATTTTGTTTTTGGCTAATGAAGAAAAACAACAATTATCAGCCACGCAAAATAAAGCTTTCCAATTAATACTCAGAAAAAATAGATAAACTTGGATCAGTGCAATGCTGAAAGATCTGAATATGATGATCTTCAACCAGAAAATACATTTGAATGTTACGGTATTTATTTATAAAATCTGCATTATGAGAATATCGGCAGAATTTATAAAAAAAATTGATGCAAATGAACATGAGCACGAACATCATACGAGAGGAAAATATAGACTGAGACTGCCATTCAGTGAAAAGGCTAAATCTCAAAAATCGATGATGTACAGTGCGATGAAAATTTCAATGAAATTCCAGAAAACAAAGAAGGAGAAACTACATAGATTGTAAATGGAACTAAGCAAATATGTGAAAGATAAGTTGTAGTAAAAAGGAAAGATTTTGATCTTATTTACATTAGAACATATATAAATGTACTTATGTATATATATGATCTGTATAAAGAATAAAAAGAATAAAAAATAAATAAATAAAATTTCAACCCAGCAATCCGTACTCTTCCACATTCCCAGAAGTAGAACATCGTACATACAAAATTCATTCATTCACCTGTCATGCAAATACCATACTGAGAAATTTACAGAAATTGACTTGTTCAAGATTAGCCTTACTACGCTCAAAGGGTTCTTCTTATGAACCACCACAATCTAAAATTTTGCCATTCACTATACCTATAAAAACTCATGTTGCTCTCCCTTTACCGCAACATTAGTCGCAAAGTCCCCACCCTTCTCCTTCTTTCATCTAAACAGACTTATGTATCCAAATATTTTTTGTGGATTTTCATTATTAGTATCGCATGTTAAATAGTTGTTATGTTTATTACATTATGTTTACACTGTCAAAATCCCTTAATAAAATAAAATAAACAAATTAATTAATTAATAAAACATTTACTGTTAACAGTTTTCTGGGCTAATCTGCCATGTATATTTGACCTTTCTGGCCAGATAAACTCGGCAGATTAGCCCAGAAAACCGTACACAGTAGATTCTGAACGACCGTGAAAGAATAATAAATTGTCACGAGAAAAAATTTTTTTCTCGAATTTACGAAGTTTCAACAGAATTTCATTCTAATTAGACCACTTTTCCCTCCAGTATGCCGATCGGTATCTTTTTTGAGTAGAATGATTTTAATATTCGCAACAAAAAATATTAATAATTTAAAAACGATAGAACTACATTGGTAAATCTTTGAAATACGAATAGGAATATATATATACACAACTATTATTTTTATATTAACTAAAATAATTTTTATATAGATACTTGTAGCTACTTAGATTGTACATATAATTAAAATATGTTATTTTGAGATTATTAAATGAGGCAGTTGAAAAGTAGTTCAAAATAACTTACGCTTATTGCTAACTGCAAAATACCTCTAATAATAATATTTCCATTAAATTGTTACATTTTAACAATATAAAATGTTGTACATAATATTTCAATTTAATTCGATTACGCACAGGGAAATTTGAAAGTAAACTAAAGCAAAGGATACATTTTGTTGGAGAAAAGTGTCAATATTCTTTGAAATTAACGAATTAATTGAATGCGATATGTAAATTATTTTTCCGAGGAAATTTGAAAATCGGATAATATATCCAATAATAATATCAAATTTATTCTAGTACAACGGAGTTTGTGTGTGCAAAAAACCCTAAACACCATAAAAATAGATACAAAATAATACATAAAAAAACGAAGTTAAGTTTAAAAATAAAATCAAGTATAGCTAATAAAAAGAAAGAATAAGAAATTTAATAATGCCTAATAAATACATATAATTCAGACAAATTAAAGTTTTTATCTGTATAGATATATGTAACTAGTTTAAAAAAATAATAAGCAGGCGATGTTAAAAAAAGTGAGCATGTAGAATGTGCCGCCCGCGACAATTCCTTAATAATCGAATTGAATTTGTTTTACACGCTATTTTAGAGTTTTCCTTGTTTCATTTTACTACAAATACGCGTGCGCTACAGAGAGCATACTAATATTTTTATGAAATCAAAGACTGTAAATTGAATAATGACGTGTTTGCGGCTCGTCTCCACTGGCGGGCTGCTCAATCTAACGGTAAGACTCGACCGTCTCGCCTAGCGATCGAGCGGTCGGGAGTTCGAGACTGAGTTAGTTCCATTTTTAAAGCGCGAGTGTTTAATTTTTGTTCAAAAATGGTACTAATATTGATGTGACATATATTCCGTGTACGCGTGTATATTTTCTTTAGTAAAAGAAAAAAGAAAGCTAATATTGTACATGAAAAAGGCCAAAGCAGCGATAAAATAAGGCTACTTTATAGGTATATTAAAACAAGCCATATTTTTTTGGTTAACCGGCCTATATATTTCTGAAAGGGCCCGCTATGTGAAGGGAAATATTCTTCGTATTCGTGAACTAGTTTATATAACTTTATAAAGACTAGTCCGCTAACATCACAATAATTATTAGCTAATTCCATCGCCATAATCAATATCAGTTCCAGGCCGGGGGTGAATCATATCGAGATGTAAACTAATAAATCTCCCCCGCCGCCCGACGCACGGCGCCATGAACTGCGATCACCTATAATAATTTACATCTCTAATTACCACATCCATTTATTGGCGTGTTTTTGTTTCCCCTTCGGCGTGTATTATTCAGTTGTAGCGGAAGCCACTCGAGACCATCACGACCTTTAGGGTTTACAATATAAAAAAGACTGACCGCAAGAGTCAAGATAGATTATACCGTTAAATGAAATGATATTTTTCGCTTTATGGTAGGCACCCAATTTTATTAATATATGTCTTTGCTTCAGCCCGTTAATCATCAAACAATAACTAGTTTGGTCGCTCGAAATTCGATAATTTCTCTAATTTTTGTATTCAATATATAATTTGGTATCAATAAAATATTTAAATTAATCGAAATAATCGCATAATTACGATTTTGTTGAAATGCTTCTATATCCTACAAGGTTGAAATACTTCATATACTTCTCGAACATTTTTTTTACTCATAATTTAGTTAAGTCGTCTTGGTCTGTTCCACTCCTTGTATAATGCAATAGTTATTTGTCGAGTCGAAAATGAACATTTTTAAGCAGTAACTTGGTGTAGTGGTCGAGACGCTGGCCTAGTGATCTAGTGGTCGGCGGTTCGCGCCTCATTCCAGGACTCCAGCGAGTTAATTCTATTTTCATAGCACAAGCGCTTAGTTTAATTTGAAAATAGTAAGAATATTGATGTGACATGTATTCCGTGTACGTATCTCTATTTTTTATTAAAAAAATATAAAAAAGTATGTGAAAATTGTCCACCGTTATGGAGATAATAAATATTAAAATCTGTTTGTTTAAAATCTGTCTCTGAAAAAACCTCATCATTACAACTGGTTCTAAAATCCTTCAAGAATTTTCCTTCATCGGTCTCTGTTGCGTACAGGTTCTCTCTAGTCTTGGATTTCAAAGACAGATACGTCTTTGAAGACATCGGCTTCATCTTAGTTTTGGCTTCTCAAAGCTCCTGCGCTCTATTGGTCTGGTATTCAGCAGTGGGTGACAATGTTAATCCTCTCAACATAGCTCAACCGTCGAATTCTTCATATTTTATTAAACTTTAGGACACTAATCTCATTAAACAAGTGTGGCGCTTGTTTTTGTACTGCCTACATCGAAAATCAACCCAAAAATACGTCTTAAAATATTCCTTTCAAAAACGTCCAGTGGACACATTCATTATTCTTAGTGCTCAGCCTCTAATCTGATAAGCATTAAAAGATATCATAACAAATAATTATTTGTGTTTGGAAAAAACACAAATAGACTTATTATGAATATGTCTGAAAAGCACTTACTTTGGGGATCCATCTCCAAGGAAATTAGGCTCCATATTACAGCATACGTTAAAGATGATTAATGTTTCATATTTCAGAATGTGTCTGTCGAGGACTCAAAATAAAGATAAATTATGGTTTCGAGAACCCATTTTGTTCCGCATTCTCGCCATACCAATTTTGTCATTTTTTCGCTTTAAATGTGTATATTATACAATATTTAAGCATTAGTATTAATATGTACGGTTTTACGAACGGTGATATCCGAATAATGAAATACGACGTCCAACCAGAATAATGACAAAAAGGAAATTAAACCTCAAATTTAAATTATCTTCACAAAACGCTTCAGTTCGTAATACAATTTTTATATTAAAGAAACCGTCCATAGTCGATGATAGGGCTGGTCAACTATGGCACAATTTATTTCTTCATCGATAAAATATAAACTTCACATATTCATATTCACACTTCATCGATAGTGAATCAAGTACTTATCCTACATTGGGTTAGACTCTTAAAATCCTATTATTTATTATTTAAATCTTAGTTGGTCGTGATTTTTTTTGTATTTTACTTTTAATTGTCTCCTTCCTACTTTTGATGTTGTATTTTATTTCATTAAAATATACAGTACACGTTTTTATTTTATTAATTATACCTACATTTAGATCATTTTAATTTAATTCTTTTAATTTTTAATTAAATTGTAGGATTTACTTAAATAATAATTACTTTTATGTTTTTGCCAATTAATTCGTATCTCTATACATTTACATTATTTGCAATGTGTTATTTATCAGTTAAAATCAGTTAGATAAGTCGATTGTGCGTGGTTTATCCACTGTTTTAAAATGGCATTAACCGCCGAAACAGCTCTAACATATAATAATGCTTACGCAAACTACCAGAATTCAATAAAAATATGTATTATAATTTGACTTTTTAGACTGAAATAAAAATAAAAATTATGTATTTATAATATAAGTGCAGAATTCTCGCAATGAATATAATACGATTCATTTTTCGAATCTGAAATCGAAGTGGAGATTAATTAGAAAAGAATCTAAAAAAAAATCTATGATATTAAGTATTAATATATTTAAAATGTCCACGTATTTTGAAAATAAATTCATTGAAATTGTAGAATCTCTATGTAATTTTATAATGTGTTTCTATGTAATTTATTAATGCCAGATAAAAATTCTGCATTCTGCTGCTTGCGAGGTTCGAAACAAACCAAAAACAATATTCTTTCGGTATATTTATTATAATTGATGCAAGAATTTATAAAAAAAACTATAAACGTATAATAAATCGGTGAAACTACCTCGTGTTTGATAAAAATATTTCAAAGTATAAATATTATATGAGAAAAGAAACAACATTATCGCGTCAAATTGTACTGGAATGGCTTTGGTACGATGATACCGGAGCCAATCTATGATGGTATTAAGATATTAATAACTAAATGTAATAAAAAAAATAAAAATGTAATATTGACGAATCGAAACAATAGTAAATAACTCTCAAAATGATTCGAGATGGGGTGTAAATAAATAAATATTTATATACTAAATATTTATACTACAATATTTAATGGATAAAGTACGCAGTACCAATATTCATATAAATAATACTTATTTAGGGAGGCTTTTTTTATATTCTGCATAGGAGTCCAATATAAATTATCTGAAATATCAGACACAAACGCATTTTATGGAGTGTCGTCTGAAATGAGAAAACGTAGCAAACGAGGGTTGGTTGCCAACCTTGTGTTGAGTAACCGTAAGGAAGTGAGTTACGGGAACCGGAAGATAGAAATATGCTTTAAAGATTAACTTCCGACCGGAAACAGGATGTCCTTTATCTGCCTTTATCCTTATTTAAAAGTTAACACCGGTTCCACCAAACCCGACTTTTATTACATCCATTTGATAATTTAGGACACGTAGGTATATTTCGTTTCCCTTTTCGATCACCGCATTTGATAGCTTTCGTTAATACGACACAAGAAGCGAGAAAGGGAAATCATTTATATTTTGCTGTAAAAAGAATATCTTCCTTTCGCGATATAAATGATGTTATAAACCTAAAACCGCCCTGATACAACACGAATATGAATACAGCGGTAAACGTCTGAAAAATCAACATTGTTCGCCAACTTCGAAAATATGTTTTCACCATGTCAACAGTATTAACCATACTCATGCGTTCAGTGTAGTATCAAATAGTGAAGAATGTTCATAAATTGATGTTATATATTGTATATTCTTTAGAAATTGTACAAAATATGTGTAATACCTTGGAACGAACATTTAGACAATATAATAATAACTTTATATGCTAGACGCATTGTACAATATAAGGATCAGCTCGATTAAATGAACACACGTGTAGACGATGCTCGAACGAAAAATAAAACTCCTCAAAAATTTAATTATGAATTATACTTTTATAAATAAATTAATAAAATAAAATTACCTAGTTGTTGAGAACTGTGTAAAACCAAAGTCTTCCTAATATATACCTTGAGGGGCTTATCTCACTAAATATATATTATATTATGCAAAGAATTTTTTCAGCAATCATTGTCCAAACAGTGTCTCCGACGAAGTTCTAATATCGGAGAAATAGAATTATTGACTAGCAAGCTCGAGTGTCAACCGAGTGGTAAACTTGGCAAAGTGAACAGTTCTCGAGAAAATTACTTAGAGCGCTCCAAGTTCCGAATTTAATTTTGAAAGTTCCGTAATCAAAGAATCAAATTTGTGTTTTTGAAAAACTGGTTGATCTTTTAAACTCGGGAATTTAGAATTAATCAACTCTCGCTTCGATGGAGGAACAATTTGTTAATAAAGCAAGTTTGAATCAATGCACGACGTTTTCTTTCCATTCAGTTATATCTTAGGGAAGATTTTAATATAATTCCAGATATTGGAAACTGGCACAATATTCGAAGTACGGCCAAGTTAAGGGAAGAACGCTACGAATAGTCAGTAGCCACAGAGTTGACTAGGTGGCTCGGAATATAATTAAATAATTTGGCGGTAGTCTAGTAGGCAATAAAGTGCCTATTTCGCGCTCGAGCCGAAGATCTCAGGAAAGCCCGAGAGTCATCGTGTGCATCATTCGAGATATAATAAACACCCGATTAGATGATCGGTCTACAGCTGGAGAATACTTGGTATCCGGCCCTACAAACCAGCCAGCCAAGTCGACACAGTGAGAGATATTTAAAGGTACAAAGGTCGAGAATGATGGGAGCATACGAGTCATAATTACAAGGACAGCAAAATCACATAATCACTGTAATTAAATATAAAATATGTTCATTTCACAGACTACTAAATGAATAGACATGATATGAAGTGTGTATATATATATATAAGAGATAGGTTTCGATTTCGATTTCGAGATAGAAATTTTTTTTTTAAAAGACGTATTATTTACATTAATGTATATTATATTCTCGGCGTTTAAATTTTCGTTACAATCGAATTTTTTTTTTTTAAAAGTCGCGTTGCTCTCTTCAATTGTGTGAGTGGCACCAAAGTGATCACGTGGGTGCCACCAAAATGAAAATTTTGGGACGAAAAAGTCGCGTTAGTTCATGTCTATTTATTTTGTGGTCTGTAGTTTATTTAAAATGTCGACTTTATTTCAGGATCATGCAGATTCATTTCATTAAAAAGAAACGACAAAAATATTTAATTAGGATAACTAAACTGACCTGTTTCCATTTCTCTGTTGTTTTTGTATATCCATTATTACAATTATTTAGTAGATAGATCTTTCTATTTCTTCTTTATATAATAGGCCTCATAATCAGAATGTAGTTTTTTCTCTGCAAAATGCAAACGCATTATTAAAAGTATTATGAAAATGTATAAAACTTTTAAGTTAGAAAATAAATAATAATTTCTTCACTCACTTAGTTTCAAAATTATATTGTTTAGGTTTAAGTTTTGTTTGAGTACTTACTTAATAAAATACAAAGACACACATCACATCGGGATACGTCGGCCAGAGACGTCGGAGACACGCGCCAGAATATCCAACGACATAATAAAATGCTCGTTTTGAACTGAGAAAAACGAATCAATAATAATAACAACTTTTAAATACATCGATTTTAATCGAATAGCAATTTTTTTAACAATTATATGTTTGTTTTATGTCTTACAATACGATACAGACAGACACGTTTTTTTATAAATGGTAAGAATAAATTAAACGAGCAAAATTTTATTGAAGACCAAAGATTTTCACATAATTTATTCCATCGTAACCTAACCTAACCTAACCTAACCTAACCTAACACTGACTGTTGCCTGATTTATTTTAATTTGCACGAAGACCAAATTCTCTAAAAAACAAGGTTACGTGGTAATATCGCGTATGTGTTATGTGTACAATTTACTGGGAATGAAGAAACTTCAATACATTCATTTTTGATATTTTAATATTTCATTTGTCAGAAAATGGTTGCCTGGCATTAATTATTATGCCTATTACTAGACAGGTATTATTTTTCAATTCGATTTTTTAGTTAGATAATTTAGATGAATTTTTACCTACCTGCCTGCCTACCTACCGGAACGCGAAAGGATATATTTTAATTACCAAAACGTTAAGTTTGACATTTATGGGAATTGAATAAAATAGGTAGTCACCATGGTAATAATAATGGCGTATTCGTTTGGTCACTTTTTCGTCGCATACTTTTCTGATGTAGTACGAAATTATTTGTTGAGAAGTGCGAACTATACACGTTTCCTTGGGCTGGAAGTGAAAAAATAATAAACAGTAATATTAAAAAATAAAAATTATAAATTAATTAAATAGAATAAAGTTTGATTAAATCATGCTGTGCTAAGAAACAACTTTTTTCTAAGAAAATGACAATAATTAATATATTTATGGTTTTATTCGTCTGGTGATAAAATTTTTCATGAATAACTTTGAATAAATTATTTGCTTTGTAAATGCAGTTTGGATTATTTACAATGATATTTTTTTCATTTAAAAATATAAGTAGATTTTTATTTGGGGGTTTTTATAAAACACATGAAAACTGAATAATCAGTTATAGGTACGAATATAGTACTATCACGTAAATAAATCGTTTTAAATATGCAAAGCGAAGATACGTCATTTTCAGAATTCACCATTTGACATGATAAATTATTTTAACTCGGTGATACCGTGTTTATCTTATGTCAGAGAGTTATGATCTGTTTCACTTATCCTCACATTATTTACGTGTTAAAATTGCCTCGTTTAACGCTGTCTCGTTTAGCGCTGGAACCTTTTGGAACGCGCGTTAAGCGGCGAATACAGTAAAGCCCCGCTTAACGCGCGTTCCAAAAGGTTCCAGCGCTAAACGAGACAGCGTTAAACGAGGCAATTTTAACACGTAAATAATGTGAGGATAAGTGAAACAGAACAGAAAATAAGTTACTTTATTAGTTTTTCTTGTAACATTTACTGTTAAATACTTTGCGTTAATTACTTATCTACTATTATCTATTGTTTTCATAAAACATCCATGACAATAGAAAAAAATTCCGAGCAAAGAAGTTATGTTAGCGACAAGGAAGGTTCTTCCTCATTTAACTTTTTATGAAGAAGTCATCTAACTTCGCTTGTCTTTTCCTGTTTCGTTCAGCGAGCAATTGTTGACAACGAAAGATCGCATCAAAGACACTTCGTGTTGCCTTAGAACTTCTATCAAATTTGGTATCATTTTGAACAAATTGATCCATAATTTCTGTTATAATGGCTAAACTTTTTTTTTAAATCCGTTGAAAGTTTATTTTTCTCCTCATCTTCAGAAACACTAATTTTGTCATCTTCGTGCACTTGTTGTTCTACTAATTCTTTAAGATCTTCATTGGAAAGACTTTCACCAATTGTAACTTGCAATCATATCCTGCGCATTAATATTATCCAACCCTGTTTCATTAGCTAGCTTGACAATTTCGTCAATATCGACAATGGATTCTCTTGTTATCAACATTCTCGCTTAGCTCCGGCCATACATTCTTCCACACTCCTTTTAAACATTTCTCGGTCACCTCATTCCAGGAAAGATTGATGCTGTCCACGGCATCCATGATATTGCACTGTCGTTTTTGGACACCTGTAGTTCTGCGATATTTTTAAGAAAAATTAAATTGATCAATTAGAAATAAAGAATAAATCTATATATCGGAAAAATATTTTATTGCTACAAGGATTTGAAGTTGGACCTTTTCCTATCCGAGGAAACATGTTACCAATTTCGCTATATCAACCTTACATGTTTTCGACAAATTTTAAACTTATATTCTGTAGTCTTTCCAATTGATACATATATTTATTATTAACTAATATTATTAACACAGCATTCTGGGGCACCTTCTTCCATAGCAAACATAACTATGCACGTTTAGCATCCAAAGAATCTCGACAAAGTAATCGGAATCAATTTGAAGTGCGATCGAAAAGACAACTAAAGTAGTATTCGACTCGGCGTGGCTAAACTGGGTGAGCTCGGCTTCGTGTACCAATTGCATTTACTTTGAAGTCTTCCGGAAGCAGTATTCAAAGATGCGGCAAATTCGATTAACTTTCAGCAGCGCATCAACTCTCGTCTTAAGGAGCGTTCTGATGCGTACACTAAAAACAGACTTATCGCATTCCTATTATTTTAATTAAAAGGTTTATCTTAATTATTATAAAAATAGTGAATACTGTTTTGAGTTATACGACATCGGCAATATATACAAAGTTCAAAAATTTACTCAATCAATAACTCAAGTCACTACAGTCAGCCAACAGTTGAATTTGTATATCAGCTCTGTCCAATGTAAACTAATTAATAAAAAATGTATAACTATTTTTACATTGCTATAATGTAACACCATATAAACACTGTAACAACTGTTGAACATAGTTAGGAATCGGTTGCGACTTACAAAATATTTTTTTTTTAATCTTTTTATTACTTCCATTTACCGACATTCTTCGACTTCGAATTATTTTTGTACTAGAGCTAAATTATAATTTAAGCCGAGCGATAGGACACGTGAACGTCAAAGTGTTATAAAAAATCATCCAGTACCGGCTGCAAGAATAAAATACATTTCGTCTGCGGTAAGTTCAAGCGTTTCATTCTTTTTTCTCTAGGTCTAACGAGCTAAGCGAGGGCGAAGCCTTAGGAGCCGATACTTTCAAGGGGCGGCAAATAAACAAACAAAAATTCTGAAATACTCTTAATTTTATTTTAGTGATTGAGAACTCTAAAACTATAAAACGAATGTTCGAATAATCCTAAAATATACATTGGAACTCAATTTTTTTATGTACCTACAATATTTTTTAAAGGAGAGTAAGTTCAAAGTCTTCCAGTCATGATCAAAGAAAATGCATTGAAATTTTCTGGAAGTTGTGTTATTCATTAGCCCCTGTACTATTGTATTGGAATCTATCGAAATTTACCTTAAATGATGAGAAATTTTAAATTGAGTAATCCAATTCTCGGTTTAATGGTAAAATTAATAAAAAAATTATCCTTCATCAGAATGCAATAATTATTTTTTTAAATATGCAGGAACATACGTCGGTAAAAGTTCCACTAATGACTGTTCCTCTGCAGATCGTCTAGAGTCTAGAGAATATACAAAGTTGAAGATTACTTCTTCCGAGAGCGGTTCCCTCTTCATGCATGAAAGATTCCGCTATTAATTAATATAGAGGTTACGGCTAACCCGGTCGGTGCCAGACACGGGTAAAGTTTGATCAGAATCACGAGTTTAATGGTTTAATCGTTATGCAAGCGATGTCGTGGAATCGCATTTCACCTTCGAGAAACCGCTAAGATAGGTCGGAAGTAAGGCTTAATCTATGAGTATGACGACTCATTTTGCTCCAAAAATACACATGAAATAAAATATTAGACATTACATATTTAGAATTAATGTGAACACTATGTATATACAAAAAAATTCGCACGAAATAAGTACAAATTAGTCAATCATTTTTAACTTATACTTTGTAAAAAAAAATACTTTAGGTACACCAATTAATAAAAATTACATTTATAAATAGCGTTAATATTGACTGGTGTTGAAAGGAATGAATGCAAGGAATGGATTATAAAATATAAAAAATATAAAAAATATCTACGTAGGTACGTGAAAACATTTTTTATTTTTATTTATTTATTTAATTAGCGAAATACAATGGAAAAATAAATGTTATATACATACATGGTTTTTACTTCGCTTACCTCTCCAAAAAGAGACCAGCTCTTGTGCTTGGAGAGGGAGTTACACTACAATCATTTATATGATAATTTTACATATTCTATTCATTGTTCCTTTGTGTGCTTCTGAAGTATTCTGTAATATTTTTTATTGTCCAATTATGTGTTTTTGAAGTGTTCATTTAGTTTCTTTTTAAACTCTTTTATATCCTTTATTTCTTTAATTTGTGTAGGGAGGCTATTGAATTTTTTTATCCCTAAATATATGGAATTTTGCTGATAGTGTTTGGTGTTAGATTTAGGGATTTTAAAGTTATTTTTAAGCCTTAATGATGTGCTTGTTTCAAATTTTCTAGTGTTGTTTTCTTTAATTAATTGATTAATTGAAGTTTTTTGGTAAATGTTTTCAATTTTGGGGACTAGGAATTTTGTAAAAAGTGTTTGTGTTGAAAAAGTTGATCTTTTTTTTAATATCACTTCAATAATTGTTCTCTGTATTATTTTAACTGAGTTTATTATATTATTGTATGCTCCTCCCCACCCAATTATTCCATACTGGAGTAGTGAGTGAACAATAGCAAAATATACCTTTTTTAAATTATATAATCGATCTATACAGTAGTAATATATCGTACTGTACAAGTAGACCTAAGATGCAAAGCAAAGCAAGGATTTTTCTCAGTTGAGACTGACAAACGCCTAAAAAACACTTGACTAATTATGTTTCAATGTAATGGATAAAACCGCTAAGTATTTAATACGTAGGGAGGAGGGCCTTTTTTAATCTTGCATAGGATCCCAATTTTTTTTTTACTTAATTATCTAAAAATATATAAATGTATCAATACAAAATTACATCACTTAAAAATAATTCCCATAAATCTTTTAAATAACGCTATCATTAAAAATTCTGTAGAATAAATGCTTCCGAATGAGTAACCAGATCCAGCCGAATAATATAATTTTGACATTGCCATCTATGAATATTATGTTAAAGTTTCAAACATCTCGGGTATTCTCTTAGATTCAATAAAGGTTACGTTTTTTTAACAACAGATGCCGTGCATAAAAATCAACACGAATTATTTTAGAAAAGCGGACACCATACACATCCTAGGGCTCATCAATTTTTTTTAACATTTACAATAAATGTATCAAATATTCTACACAAAACATTCCACGATCTGTCTATATAAATATTGGGCATGTTGTTGGCAAAATCTGGTACAAGAGATGGGGAGCTGTGGAAAGCGAGGGAAACCAACGCTCAACGCGGACATAAATCATCAAAAGAAGATTAAATAGTGAAAAGATTTAGAGCGCAGGGCATCGTTTGCCCGACAACTTGTCGTACGTACCTAATTTAGTCATTGCGTCTTAAGACACGTTTATATTTTTTCAAAGCTTAAATAACCATCCTAGAACGGCTGGCTCCTGGCTCCTGGCTCCTGGCTAATATTAAATAAAAGTATAAGTACTTTACGTAAGTTCATTTAAAGTTTCTGAAAAAATTTTCAGTTTTTTGTTCAATTATTTGGCAACTACTCCGGACAATTGAAACCCGTCGCTTACCCGTGTTCTACATTAAATTAAAATACGATGCACAATTAATATTTAGCGAAATAATTCAAATACTGCTAGATAGTGTCCTAAGCCCGACATGAAACTGTAAAAATTAATTTATCATACCTAACTGTGGTAAACATTTTAGTTAATTATAATAAGAGATGGTTCTAGAATGAGGCGTTTTAATTACCGCGGAGGGTTTAGGTCGGTCGAGTCTGTAAACGCTACCCCCGGTTACCCTCTTAACGATTTATTATAAATTATTAAAAGGAATAATATGGTTATGATAAAGTAAGTACTCCTTCCGCACAATATTCGCTAAGATATTTATATTATATTGTCGCCGTCACTTGCGACACAAATTCGCATTACTATGGTTTGAAAATTTTACGAATTTTTAAATAAATCTTTTTCGGCGTTTACAGGTTTATTTTATTTAAAGATCCACAAAATATTATAATTTTGTAGAAATACTAGTTAAAATACAATAAATCCACGTCCGTAGGATAATCAAAGAAATTCATTACACGCGGGTAATGGAAGAACAGTCTCATAATACGCAATATTACGCAATTCTTTAGTTTGAAGAATACATTTAATATAACATGAATATGCCTAGGTTGCCAATATGCTTGAATTATCTGAAAAAATGCACACTTTTATTGGGAATTGTAACTCTAACTAACGTTAAAACGTACATAATTCAAATTTAGATAATAATAATTTACTGAATAGAATTGCAATTGAAATGTGCAATTATAAATTATGCACATTAATAATTATGCAAATTATTAATGTGCATAATTTTCAACCTTTAAAATAATGTATAAAATACCGGCAAATCCTCGCGCGAATGTCAATAAAAATAGATAAAGTAGTTGCGCAATCGGTAACTTAATGGCGTAAAGTTCAGTTTACCGATTTTTTTAAAATAAATAAACTATGTAAATCCCGGCAATAATAACACAGGAAATCAACTAATAATTCTTTGTCTAGCCTCAATTTATGAATTCATCCATTCATTGCAAGATTCGCCGGTTAAATTGACCGCAGTCCGAACGTCGAATTAATTCTCGAATCTTACATCAGTCTTATAATACAACCTTCTTAACTATTGATTTAATTTACTATGTTCGATAAATTAGGAAATTATTTAATATGTATATTGTGCAAATAATAAAATAGATCTTGCCTGGTTTTGAATCCGTAGAGCTGCGCTCATTCATCAACGTTGTGGCGTTATATCCGCCGTTTCTCTTTCACTCCGTTTCTGAATTATTGACTATTCCACGTGCAGTCCGCATTTCTCAATATAGCGTTGTCCTTTCGTCATCATGTGTGTATTATTTGTGATTGCGCCTACATCCGAATAGGTAGTCCGACTGGCTAGACCAATATATCCGGTGGTATGAAAATATAAATTGCACTTTTTTGATAAAATATATAAATTACCAAGTGGAAACTTCAAACTGCCGACGCTTAATACAGCACGGGTCAGCCGCCTCGTAAGCCTCGCGGTACAATGCCGACGGACATTTGACAGGGCCGGACTTGTTTTTCCCCTACAGCGCGATCACGGCCCCGAATGGTTGAATTCGTCAACTGGCGCGTCAGTTTTTGTACTTCGTCCCATACATATGAAAACAATGGTGTTACGTGTCACACACACCCGATGGCACTGTAAAGAAAAAGCCCAATAATATTGTCGTCGCGTAGTTGGAATAAAACTTATTTATTTGTCCACTAGTTAATTGACCCTGTATTAAACACAAAAAAATGTATTCATGTGAAACAAAATAAATCAAAATTTAAAATTGTAGAATATTTTAAATTAAAATATTAAAAATTCATAAACAAGTATTCACTGAAATATACTTTATTCGTGGATAGTCATTTTCCTTTTCATTTATCAAAAAAAACGATATTTACGTAGGTACCTACTCATCGTTATATATTGCTCTGCATTCAGTTTATATTATACTATTAACACTTACAGCCCGGTGGGTCAAAACAAAACACGTCCGGCGGTGGTGAGTCGTTTTAGACCAACCTCAAATTTCCGGTTTTTCAACCGTTTTGTGGGAGATTTTTTATAGATATTTCATTTCAAATATGATTTAATGAAATGGCATGATGTGCCGTAATGTTTCTGCTAAAAAATTAAAGTTAAAAATTGAAAAATATTACAACTAATGTACATATTCTCACGCATCAACAGACGCCCTACACAACCAAAATACAAACATCCATTGAGCATGTGATCTTCTCGTCGGAACCCGAGCAGGTAGTGTCATAAAACTTACAGGTAGGTGCAACGCCCTTCAAATAATTATATTACTGCCATTGTCTAGGGGCCGCCAGACGAAAATAAGTCAAAACTAATACATGGACGCATACCCGGTATCCTTTGTCTACCCGCTCAAAATGTTGACAATATATGTTTCGGCGCAAGCGTTGAGATTCAATCCGACTGTCTTAGGTCAGCTTATTTGAATCTCGTCCGATAACATATATTTGTATCTCAAATTATTTGAAAATATTTAATAAAAGATTAGCTAGATGGAAAACAGCATTAAATGAAAATTTGTAGCGTGATTCATATTTTTACAAAAACCCGGGTCAAATCTGACCCACCACTGCAGACTATGTGTTAATATAACAAGCCATTTTAAATATTCTTGGTATTATAATTGATGTCCGACCGAAGGTCAGTTTTTGGGCAAAACCGCAGCCAAAGCCGAATGTTCAATTGTACTTAGGAATCTTACAATACAAACTAGAAAGTATTCATAACAATGCAAATTCTAACACTATTTTAATAATTGTACTTTTTTTTTTAATTGAAATTTTTACAATTTTTTTTATAATATGAGTTATTAATTAAGTATTATGCATACTTTAAAATTACATAGTTTTTATTCGCTTACCTCTCCAAAAAAGAGACTAACTCTTGTGCTTGGAGAGAAAGTTACACCGTAATAATTTTATATAGAGTTATAAAATTTGTGGTCTGTAATTATTTATTGTCTATTTGTGTACTTTTGAAGTGTTCATTTAATTTCTTTCCAAGCTCTTCTATAACTTTTATTTCTTTAATTTGTGTAGGGAGGCTATTGAAGTTTTTTATCCCTGAAAATATAAAATTGTGCTGATAGTGTTACATTTAGGGATTTTAAAGTTACTTTTAAGCCATACAAAAATAAAACACCTAGTTGGTCGTAATTCATGTTTCTTTATTAGTTTGTTTAAAAACTTTATTTAATAAATAAAGATGTCATCTGACACAATCCGTTTGCATTCTTTAATTTTTTTATAACATATTAAAATTCATACATTTTAACAATAATAGTATGTCAGGTGGGTGGCATTACGCAGATTTCTCTGTGTCACGTTGGAAGGGGATTTTGGAGGGCTAATGTGTACACAAAAAATTACACATGTTTTATTTGATCATCAACAAGAAAATAATTATCCAAATATTGCAATGATGTTTCGGTAAACCCTTTTAATATCTCACAATGAGAAAGATGATAATTTAATTGAGATGGGTAGCGGTGTTTTGTAATGTCCGAAAACTGTGAGAACAAAATCAAATAATTGACAAAATGGGATATAAAATTTGAAGTAGATATATATATTTTTTAACAAACCTCCCCAAAGTCCCCCTTAAAGTTAATCGCGCCACCCTGTCATATAAAATACTTCAATACATAGTTTGGAGACCCAGAGTGCGATCATATTTTATATCACAGCTTGACCATTAGCAAATATAACCATCAATAAATACGTACGAGGTGAATCACATAATGAAAGCCCAGAAATGTATCATTTCAAATATTTAACAAGGATCATTTTAAAAATTCTCATTTCTGAATAAATAAAATAATTAAGAATTGAAAAATTAAGATAAGATTTTTTTTTAATATTGAAATATTTAACAGGTTTTCTCAGTTACATAGTAATGAGTAGTTTACTAGTTGATAAATAAAATCATGGAGATGACAATGCATCATGAAAATGAATTGTCCATCCTTATCCAACTCTCGCTCCATCTATCACTACACCACATATTTTACATGATATGTATACGTATTTACGTATATGTTTATTTTTAAAAACATGTATAGAAATGATAATAATTATGGTACGTCATGATTTTATATATATGTATATAAAGATTGATGCCTTTGAGATGACCACAGACGGTGAGACGCACGAATGTCATCATTCTTCAGAAGCTGAACTGGAAGTTAGCTGGGAGAAGGTTGCTGTGGAGGGGCACGTTGAAAGACGAAGATCCTCCGCCTGTTTGACTGGCCGAGTGGAAAACGCAACATGCACTTCTCTGGTGACAACTCTAAGATCTCCAGGGTACCGAGAAAAGTGTAAGAGAATAATTAAAATGGCGGGAGTGAACATCGTGATCTTCAGTCTTAGGGGCTGGGCTTTGTGGATGATGGTATATTGTTTAAATACGGAATACGTATTTTTTGTTCTGTATTAAAAAAGATTATTTGTATTAACCGACATATGGTTCATAATCAGAGACTTTGCAGAACCTAAATAATTTGAATAAAACAATAAATAACTTTAGTGGTAAGAATTTTTCAATGCCGTTTTGGTATATTTATTAAGTGACTATACAATGTGGAAAACGCCACTCCAACACCGCGCCTGCCTGCAACTGAAACGTTTATTAATCGGATTTAATCATAACCATCCGATCTGTAATGTGCTTACTTAGAAAACTTTAATATGTATCCATATTTCAGTAAATTCAATAAAACAATTTAAGAAATTTTACAAATGGTAAAGCTGTGACCTTAAAAATTGATTTTGTCAGCCCTATTTATCATACAATACAGATATCTCTCATTGATAACACAATGTTTTGGCAACGATTTATATAACTTAAAATAAGGGATGTTTTTATATGTAGTCTCAGATTACTGTGGTGTGTGAATGTTTACAATTTTCAAAAAATCACTATCATAATGTTACTAATTTATTTTTAAAAAATCATTGTTTTGTGACTTCCTTTCATTCACATTAATATTTGGTTTTGGTTCTGTATAAGTGATCCAGTCTAATTTGACCATAACAGGTTTTATTTAAAAAAAAATTAATTTATAATACGAGTTGGTAAAAATGTTGGTTCATAAGAATTCACGTAAGAAAGCATTTTTCTCAAATTAATATTTTTAAACTGTTAAATAATTTTTACTTTTATGTGATAATTTAGTTTAAGTATAATTTCAAACAAGTATTATGTTGATCTCCTTGTATTTTCAAATCTATTTAAACTAACTAGATATCACTTTGAAATTCATCCCACTCCTGGCAATCGTTAACTATTCTGGACGCAAGATAATCGCTACTCCTAATATATAATATTATATACACGTATATAATATATGTATATATCATTATCAATAAAAGGTATCCTTTGTGCTTCGTTACCACCCTATGACTGATAACATATTTGCATGATGTAATAATATGATAACTATAATTAAATTTAAACAACTAATTTAACAAGGGAAGATTTTTATACTTTAATTAAAGGAGTAATACCTATCTAGATAATACATACGAGTACATATTAAGTAGGAAATCATTTCCTATGTACAATTGGCATAATTTTGGCCCAGTTTAAAAAAACATTGAAAATAATGTCATGTATTCTATGATCTCATACATTTTGACTAAGTTTCAAATCATTTTGGAAAAAATGTAATTTATATTTTTAAATTATCACTTTTGTAATGAGTAACTATGTATAGATAAATAGTAAGAGTTATAGTAAAAATTTTATACCTTAGAAGAGAGGAAATGTTTAACTTATTTCAATATGTAACTAATTTCAATTTAAATGACTTAACTTTTCAAAACAGTGTACATATTTATATTAACCTTTTTATATTATCATTGGCAACAAAAATATTATTCTTCATAAATTTTTATACATAAAATATATGTTCATCAATTACTGCCGAGGGACAGTTTATGGGCTTTATTTATTATATTATATTAAAATAGATCTAAATAAAATTGACTTCAACACCTTCAAATAAATATTTTTAATCAACGATTTTATAAATAAGTCTACCTAAGTAATTATATAAATTAATAATATACTACCACAATGTATTAATTTTTATGAAACACGCAGGATTTTTATACCAATTTAATGTAAATCACAATCACAAAAATAACGCAATTTTTCTTACGTTTAATCATAATTTGGGTTCATGAAGCGTACCACACTCGGAGCAGTGTGCTTTTCTACCTGCGTAGGCACCTAATATCCACTGGTCCTACAGAGACGATGAACAAATGACGAGGTGGGTGGAGAGAGGGGTGATCACAACACCCCAGACAAAACAATTGGTCGCCAAGATGGAGGAAACTTTTCACAGTCGAATGATTAAGATTAATTTCCAAGAGGATTCGTATAACAGTAGACAATGAAACAATCCCAAAATTCACAATAGAATATGACGAGTTCGTGCAAATCCTTTCCGTCGCTCACTAAGCACCACAGGGACAGGCATCAGAGTCTTTTGGGGCCACCTTCCGTACTGCTGGACTTGCACGACAGCCCGGCAGGAGGGGATCTAGAGGGCTCCGGGTGCTCCAAGCTGGAGGCTCTCAGAATGAGGCCTCGCGACCTCCGCTGGAGCCAGTCGGGAGCTGTCGATGAAGCGGAACTTCGTCCGGAGAAGGAACCAGTTTTATGCAGACGGTGAGGTGAATAATAAGGAGATTGAGTTTCCCGCACGCGATGGTACTCTTCTTCAGGAAACGCGGTGTGATGAGGTGTGGTTGGACTGTCCGACTCCTGGTAAAATTAGATAATTGTAGTAGGCTATTATCAGAAAATAGAATGACAGTAGAATCTATCTAAATATTAAATTACTATCTCCCTAATTATGAATCATTATTTAAAAAATAAGGGATGCACACTATTAAAAATATATGTTACATTGTATGTAGAATAATAAACATTTTAACCGGTTCTTCATTCTTTCTACTGTACTATAAACAAGTTCAATAAAAAATTAAAACAAAATCGTTCATGCGTAACGTATTTTGTGAGCGAATGGGTATAATAGTAGTGCCAACGAAAGTAGACTGAATGCAGTGGAAATGAGATCACTTAGACGTACTTGTGGCAAATCTATTTGTGACAGAGTAAAGAATGAAGAAATAAGGAATGAATGTAAAGCTGATATTAGTTTAGTGAGTAAGATTAAAAAAGGATCACTTAGGTGGTTTAGTCATATGGAACGGATGAATGAGGAGAGAATGGTAAGAAAGATATATGATGCAAGTGTTGATGGCACCAGAAATAGAGGACGTCCACGGAAGACTTGCCACGACCAGGTAAACCAGATAATGGAGGATGGTTCTGTTAGAAGCCTCAAAAATCGGCGAGCTTGTACGAGAAGATGTATGAATGTGGATGAGGCGAGAATTGTGTGTCAGGACAGAAGAGTGTGGCGCTCTATCCTCTCTGGCTACCCCCACGGGGAAACGGTGTGATGGTAAGTAAGTAAGCCATCTAATTCAAGCATTTGCTTTAACGGTGTACCACTAAAATTTAAGGACAGTAATAACGATATCTTAATACACACCAATATCCAAAATTCATATAATAATACCAAAAACTATAGATATTATATAAAATAAGTATACATATGTACGACCAACACGACACTTGTGTAAATATAATATGGTGATTTCGCATATCACATCGGAAATGTGTGTATAATACATTATTCCATGTCGCTTGCTTTAATTTCATATCTCATATGTTTATTTAAAATCAAAATATGTATATTGTTTTTACCTTGCAATAGGTACACTAAATCTCAAAATATATTCATAAATACTTTATTATGTTTTGACCATGAATTGATTACAAAAGATTTAAATCTGGCGTATTGAACACCAAAATAAAAATTAGTTAAAAATAGTGAGCCCAATTGTAATAACTTTTATTTTTAAAAAAATGTTGTTTTACGACCTTAACAGGGATATAATATGTGTATTGATTGAGAAATACAGTGTGCCTGAATAAACTGAACCCTTTCTTGATATCAAGTATTGGAATGCATGTAATTAAATTCATACTAGATTTTAATCAGCATACTCACATACTGAGTGTGCTACTACTGCAAGTTTTAAAGCATGAGCCGCTATTGTCATATGTGTGCCTATGACAATACCGGCATAATGTATTATAACATATCAGCAAACTAGGGAGGTTATACAACCAGTCAGCTTCAATTCCAAAGTGTTGATCCATATGTGAGTGAAATTCTATTTCAGCTCATATAATATAATTTCTCTGATTTCCTCACCTCCTCCAAGCTCCTCAGCGGCGTAGACTCTCTCCTCCGACCCCTCTTCACCTCATCCCTCTCTCGCCTCTCCAGCTCCTCGGCTAGCATGCGCACTTCCCAATCGCCTCCCCCTCCGGTGGCCGCACCCCCCATCCGGCCAGAGCCCCCTTCACCCGAGCGGGTCGAGTCCTGGAAGTGCTCGAACACGGGGGTGCGAGGTAGATAGTCGGATTCTCCGCTACTGCTAGACGGGGAGCTGACAGTCAAGATGAGGGTATATTGTATAAAGTTATAAGAGTGTATAATATTTAATATTAGACTATTAAATCATGAATGAAGCCTTAAAAAATCACTTTCAGTGCTATGGATGATTAAGGTCCAAGGCTGACATCATAACCACTCTGCAGTCAATTGTAGTCTTGTTGCATTTCTTGTAATTTAAACACATTGATAATTATTATTATTATTAAACCATTTTTAAAACTTTCTGAAATTTCTTGGCGGTTATCCATTATACTAATATAATAAAATATACTATTCACTTTTAACCAAAATTTATTTTCTTCACCTACTAGTTTCAACTGATGAAGAGTATTTACTATTGCATTGTAATAATAGTAAAAAATATACTAGCAGCAGATTCGTCTGTGGCCGATTGTACAGTGCCATCAGTAAAAAATCGACATTTAACCAAGTGAGATGCAGAAAGAGTAAACTTGGAGTGGAATAAGAAATGAAGACATTCGCCTCAGAGCTGTATAGAAGAATTAGATTGCCGAATAACAAAGCTGAAAGAACAATGAGCCAGGCACCTTAATCAAAAAAATGACAACCGCTAAGATAAAAAAGTAGAGTCGCAGTACTGAAATTCCAAGCTTTAGTTATCTCCATCTTGTTGCTTAACCAATGACATAAAAAATGCAGGTTTGACTGAATATGGAAGAAAGATAATAGAGAGGTTCGACATCGGACTTTATGAACACAAGCTGAAGATGAAGAATTTTAAGATAAGTTACAGATAAGTAATGTCATTTGATAAATGTGATGACATTACCTTGCAAAGCCAGCACAAAAAAAATAGTTTTTTTAACATTTTTATAATAAATATATACATATTATATTTTATATAAATTCTGGTCTGTTAATCTTCATAAGCCATCTCATAGTTTCCAAAAAGTTAGAAGAAAAAGGCATTTACATATCTGTATAAATGGCAAGTATTTAAGTAAATTTAAGTTGTGACTAAAGAAAATGACTAATGATGATGATAATGTATAGTCTAAACCAGCAGTCCCCTAAGTGGTGGTCCCTGGATCATTGGCGGTCTGCGAGAAAATTTTGCTGGTCCGCAGAGAAATGTGGACATTATTTGCATTTCTGAATCCACAGTGAACCAACCCAGAAAAATAAATTACTTGCACAGATGAACAACACAAGATGCATGAAATCATCTTAATCTCGTAAGATGTGTAGCTAGGTGTGTTGCACATGTTTTGTGTCACTACTCTTTTGTGTATTTTCATCTGTCGCAGCAATTAAACCATGGTACCAATCTCAGCTTGAAATAAATGCTGTTCTTCTTGCAGTAACATCATTGGAGCCAAATATCCATAATCTTACTTCAAGCAAGTCGTATCATTTCTCACACAAGACATGTATAATGCTAAAAGTTTAATATAATTTAATAAACCACCTTTTAATTGTTTTGTTTTTATGATTTTTTTTTGATTAATAAAGCTTATATAATTTGGTTACAATTAATAGTTTTATTTTATTAACTAGGTGCATTTCATGTGTTCTTCATCACTTTTTTCTATATATATTTAACACTATAAAATTCAATTAGTGGTCTTTGGGATTTAAAATTATGAATTTAGTGATCCGTGAGGTCCTAAAGTTAGGTGACCGCTGATCTGGACTACGTTGAGATAATAATACAACTTTGATATTATTAATATTAATTTTTTTTGATCGAGTTGTACTTAATATACATAATTACATTAACTATTTCAATAACTTCCACCTTTATCACGATCCTCAACTGTTTGCCCAAAACCTTATTGTTACCTATTCCCATCACTGGAGCCATTCTCGCTGCCCATGTCCAGCACCACTGTGTCATCATGCCGGGGAGGATGGGAATCCCGGGGACTGGATTGTTTCCCGGAGCCGTGACCACCGCGATGATACCCAAAGAAGGAGCCCAGACTGAACTTGCGATGTTCATGATCCGATCGTATTGCTAGAAAAAAATAACAAAAATCTGGATTTAAAAAAGTAAACAAAAGTGCCATGAAAAAATGGTATAAACACCATCTTTACACAACGTGCAACACACGCATATTTATGAAAAAAAAATGTATGCACTTTTACAATGATGGTACATAGATACCTTAGACGACTGTTCATTATTACATTACTTATTTGTACAGTTCATTAATAATATTTAGTTTAAGAGTTGGTAAAATACATGCAGCAGCTGGTTCTTCTTCTTCTTCTTCTTCCTCCATGGCACTACATCCCACAGTGGGATTTGGCCTGCACCACAAGTGCCCTCCACCAACTTCTATCCCTGTCCATTTTTTTCCAGTTCCCAGACTCCCTTATCCTACTCCAGTCCTCTTCCATACAGTCAGCCTACAGAGTATCCACTGGCATGCAGCAGCAGGTTAATTGACAATATTAGTGAATGAGAGAAAATATATCTTCATGGATATACTTCAGAATGAACTCAAAAACTATCCCTAGAGAAGAGTATTTTTTTTAAATGTTGTACATGTGCGTGTGTGTGACATTATATAAATTATATAAATGTATAATGCATTTTTACCTCCATTTTTTGTTCCAGTATGATGTATCCCAGTGTCCACGGATAGGGTCTTCTTGATCTTAGTCCTGCCAGAGTCCAGGTGACTTCTGAAGAGGTGGAAGTTGTGCGAGGGAGCGGAGCGCCGCGTTCTAGCCTCGGACTCCCTCTGGCTCTCGGGGCTCAGCAACGCGCGATGGTCACTTATTGGATGGGGAGAAAGAGACCTGGTGATTGGCATTATTTACCATTGAGATAAAATTGTATTATTTAATTTTCATTATTAATACATTTATTATGTATTTTTAGATTGAAATATAATCTAATGAAAAACTAAATAATCTGTGTGTACAACGATAAAAAGAAAACTGAAAATCAGTTAACCTAAATGCAATTATTTGAATAGTATTTTTAATATAAATTAAGATATATGTACATACAATTAATATAATATAGTATACACAATAAACAAACTCATTAGACCATAAACTGTACTTGAAAAATAGAATTTAAAAGTTCTCTAAAAAATGTACTTATTACATTGATAGAATGAAAAAAGATAGAATAATGATGATAAAATATAATAAACACTTACATTCAAGTATTGAATATTTTTACTCTATGAAATGCATTTGTAATATAATGTAATATAATCAACATGGGCTTGATAGTAAATCAGCAGAAAACCGAGTACACCACGGCAGCTGGCTGCATCCAAACTCTCACATGGAAGCCAGTATGTCGAAACATGGCAGAATGGTTCACGTACCTTGGATCTCTAATAATAAGTAACAATAATACTATAGAAGTGCTCCAAAAATGCACTAATTTCGAAATACTTTTGTTTCGCCTCATTTGATGTACAAAATCACATCAGTCCTTAGACACAGAAAGAAGTAAAATGAGCTTGCACAATCGGACATCTTTAAAAAGAAAATTTTGAGATGTATCTTTAGATTCTATAATATATTTAAAAACCTAAAGCATGATTAGCCAACTCTAAAGTCAAATGTTTGAACACCAAACCATCAGGATAATGTCCTCAGAGACATTTCTCCCTTAGAGATCAAAAATTGAGAATGGAGAAATGGTGCAAAACGGTACGATGGACAAATCACTAAACACACTTTTAGTACAGTTGAGACACAATCTTAAGACCTACCAGGGGTTGTACAATCTATACTGATGATGGAATATTATTCAATATTTTCTCCAAATTCTAAACAATTTCTAAAATTATGACTATAGGAATAATAGTTGTAAAAACCTCGGCAGCTCCTGCAGTTCCATGCTCTCCTGGTCGCTACTCTCTTCCCAAGATCTCCTATCTTTCAGCTTTTTTGCTCGCTGTCGAGAGTAGGTGATGTCTGGTTTCTCTAACCTAAAATAAACAAGTGTAATATTATTTTAATCTTTTCAAAATATTAAAAAATGTTATGTTAACAAGTTGTAGATTCGACAGTTTGGTGAATATGGAAAGAATTTGCTTGTTAGAGATAAAAAAACTCTGAAAAAAATAATAAATCAAACACAACTTACTTAGAAATAATATAAGCTCTATTATGACTGAAAAATCAATTAATTTTAGACATTTTAATCTCTCCATGACCCATAATATTTAAAACTTCAATCCTTCTAACCTCAGATCTAATCTTGTTGGCAGTTTTGGTCTCCTCTCTACGGCCATCAGCATTTCCAGTTGTGCAGGGTCTAGTCCTGATGCCGTAAGTCTCTCTAATTCCTCAGTTAGTCTCCTCAACGACTCTTCGTCTCCTTGTCTGCCACCACTCAACTGCGCTGCAATGGAGGATATTGTGTCTGCCCGGAGAGAGTCATGAATACTATAAAAATAAGGTTAACTTTTGAAAACAAGTTTTGAAAATTTACAGTTATATCTACATATATAGTAGTCTACAATGTGTGTATATGCTCATATATATATATGTATGTATATTTTGACTAGTGGTTGGCAACAACACTCTAATGCTTTTGAATTACAATAATCGGTGAACTTTGAACTGAAATACGTAAGAAAACAATTTATTAAATGGCCGAACTACATATCAAAGCTATCTTGTAAGTTTATATGAAAAATACATGTGACATTGCTGATATTGCATGTTTTCAAATGTGAAGAAAATAAAAACATTCACATACTATAAATCATGACCTCAACCATACCATTCTATTTCTGGTAGTCCAACGGTACTAATATCTTCTTCTTCAACCGCTGCCATGTTCGGTGGTGACGTTGTAAAGAGGGTGTCTAGAGAATCGCCTCTCTGTAACCACGAAGCTAAGTATGAGTACAGTGCATCAGGGTGCTGAAAGAAAATGATTCAATCCTCTGGCAAGATAAGGTACGATCGCTTAAAATTAAATACGATACTTAAGATTAAAGAGCAAGATATTATTAAATTATGTAAAATTCCACTGGAGATGGTATGAGTATGGCATCAGATGCTGATGGTGACAAAAGAAACAATCAATAAAGAATGATTGTCATACAAAAATGAAGCGATAGCCTGCAAAAACCTCCAGTTCGTTTCCAGCCTCAGCTGCCTTCACAAACCCGGATGCTGTATCTCCATGGTCTCATGGAGATGGAAAGAGGCCGATGATAACAATGTCACACACTGTCAGGCTTCCTTCGATTAGTTAATAGTTGTCTTTTGAAATTTTATAAGTAGACTCTGATTTAATTAATTCTTTATAATATATACTACTTATATATTTACCATAAATCCATGTTCTTGGGAGAAATCATCACTACCCGAACTTGTAGTCAGTGTTGAAAGTATGTCAGTCTGGATGGATGGAGGATCTTGTATATGCTCCTCTCCTTGGAGTACGGCACTTGTCGGTCGGTCTTCTCCAATCTCTCTCCTTTCATAGCCCCCTTCCATCTCAATACTACTAGTTGTCAAGCCAACCCGTTCTAACTCCTGAATTCTTGACTGGAGCTGAGTGATAATTTCATCCCTTTTTCTGACTTCCATTTCCAAACTATTGAACCTGTTGAACAATGCATTAAAACTCACAATAATATCATTCTAATATGTTAATTTCTTTACAAAAACAAATGTTAAAAAAATTTACCTCTCTTGAAATTTTCCTTGCACCTCATGCAGGTGACCTTGTATGACATGTTTAATTCCCAAAAGAACTTCGCTGAAGTATTCCTGCTCTTCAAGGGAACCTAAAATATTAATTTTTAACTAATTGTTAAATTTTTAACCAACTACTGTTAAATTTGGACATTGCCTTATTATTGAGTGATGAAATTTAAAAACCACTTCGTACACATATAGTACACAAGTATTGAATGTCCGAACGTTACTTACATCTGTAAAATTCGACACAAAGGACTGAAAAGGATTTTGGAAAATAAATTTGTTAATAAGGGCCTTGTCAAACCGAGCTTACAAAATACTATATATGTACACTATTAATTTAATTAATTCTTCAATTAATACAAACTTCATATTATAAATACGTTCAAGTACCTCTGAATAATTTTCTTTGATTTGCAACCGCCGCTATCAAACTTAATTTTGGTTTTTCACCTGGCACTCGTATTTCTTCTGGACGTAACCCCTCCAGCCCTGGTGTCGTATACCTGTATTTTGGATCTAGTGTTGAACTAATATCTTCTATTTCTCTCGCTTGTTTCTCGGCTAAAATCTCACCAATCAGGGATGATGCATCAGGCACTATTGGTAATGATTCATTACTGTCTCTGTTAACATTAATCAAACTACCATTCAGAGCGGGACTCGCGACATCATCGTCGCAAGCCCAAATATCATCTTCGTCATCACCTTTATCCGATTCGTTGGACGGCATACTTGTCAAGCGCTGGTAAGGATTGGATATAGGGAAAAGAGTTTTTTGTTCAGTGGCACTATTGGGAGGAGAAGTAAGGGTGTCACGATTAAAGGTAACGCTCTTTGTAAACTTGGAATGTCTCGCTGCATAGCCTTCAATTGTCGGTGCTCTAATCAGCTTTCTAAACTCCTTAGCACAAAATACTGGTGAATCTTGAGTCTGCGTGTCTTCTGATAACTTCTTCAAAATAGACTTTAGGTTTCTTCTCTCCAAAGTTTCATTGGACTCTGGACTAAGAAGAGGCTGCGACCCGTCCAGCTGAGTGATGAATGGACCTACACCTAAATGTACTACGTGTCTGTTTCTACGTTGATCCATCTTACTGCCTTCTGAGTTACTTCTTGTTAATATGTCGGCATCGCCATTAGTACCATATGTGTCGGGATAGTCAAGGCTAGAGCTGCGAGTTCTTACAACCTTTTCCAGTTCTTCTAATTTCTGTCTTTCATTTAATATTTTCAACTTTTTTACAAATGGTAACACTCCATACTCTGGAGAAAGATCTTCAACTGATACATAGCTTTTGTGTTTGTTGTTCAATGTAAACATACGCGGTTTTGGTTTTGCTTTTGGTACACTATTTTGATCAAGCGACGAATCACCAGAGATATGGCTTTGCGTTGCAAATTGTTCAGGTACACTTGCACCAATCACTTCCTGCACCTTGCTAATTGACTCCTGTGTTATTTTGACATCTTTTGATGGAATTTCAGAAGAAACAATATCACTATTCATCGCATTTGATATTTCTAAGTTTCTATTATCTAAGTCTATATTATTATTATCACTTGTTGTAACTATACTAGGGGATGGAATTACGGTGTGTGGGGACGTAATGGGTAAATGGGTGCTTCTTACTAAACCTAACTTGGATAAAGCTGAAAATTTGGCACCAGTTTCTGATTTGGCAACACATTTGTCTTGTACACTATCGACTGTAGAACTCATCTGCTGACCAGCTGTTGAATCTTTTGATTCGCTAAGAATTGAAGCTTTCTTAAGCTTAGACCAGGGTTTTTTACTACCACTTGATTTCTCTTCTGTTTTCTCCACATGAGCACTTTGGATTTCAGCAGGCTGAGGCAATTTTTCATCTAAATTCACAATTTTGGAAACACTCGATGCAGATTCCACTTTATTTGGTAAATTTTCTGTACTCGGCGTGTCTCTGGGACCTGGCGCAGCACCTTGAAGCAGTTTCAGTTTGTCCCTAAAAGTGGTTCCCATAGCTCTAGCTGGAGATTTAATTTTACTAACAACACTGGCAGGAATGGAAATTGTCTGCGTGTGCGGAATTCTATTCGTCTCAGGCGGGACTACACTATGTTTGTCACTGGTTATAACGATGGGTATAATTTTTTTATCACGGATTTCCCCTTTTTCAATAGGTAAAGATTGTGAAAGAGACGTACCATCTTGAAGCTTCATTATTTTGTCCTTAAAACTAACTTTGGGTTTCGAAAAGGATTCACTAGATCCGGAAGAATTCTTCCTTGAAGGTTTTGTTGTCGGACTTAGTGACTTCCCGGGAGAGTTTGAACCCGAGCTTTTTCTCATCGGACTGAGAGTTTTCACAGTTGGACTGAGTGGACTTTTCAGAGAACTAGGGCTTATTGTGTCTGAACTGGAAGGAGGATTACTACTAAGAGTTGCTTTTTCTGGAGCATTGGATGAAACGAGATTCCTTTCTCTATCTTCTTTGGCTTTGAGGAGGAGTAATCTCTGCAAGAGTGGCAGACCGGCTCCGATGACTTCTGGTTCACTAGGAGTCGAAGTAGAGGGTATTGACTGGGGCGCACTTAGCTGAGGAATGGTTAGTCCGCCTCGTAATCTGGTGGCTTCTCTTTCTTCTCTTTCCTGAAACGTGTCACACAGAAATGTTTCTAAAATTGTGAATAAAATTTAACAATAGATATTAAATAAGACATTGAATCTTCAATACCTATAAAAAAACTGCTGGGATCGAAAATACTGGGTATAAACATATATAAAATAATAATAAGTCTAGTGGTAACTTATGGTTGAAAAAGGAAGTGCCTAACTCAAATTGAAAACAAAAAATTCGCAATTTTTTAATGTGAAGTACTAGGAAAAATTTCTGGACCTACACATTTATTCAAAACAGAGCAATGTGGAATATTTTAATATGTAATAGATATAAAATATTAAGTTATATGTTAAAACCACTAAAATTAATGACAGTTAAACAAAAAATTATACAAAATGTTCCGGTATTGATATACTTAATTAAAAATCAATTATTGCCATCATACCTGAATAAAAATATAAAATATAATTTTGAGATCCACACATATCCTACGAGAAGTCAGTGGGATTTTAGCCTTCCACAAACAAATCTGGCAGAAATACTAAATAGTTTATACTATAAATGTTTCAAATTGTTCAATGAACTGCCAGCAAGTGTGAAGGAAGCAATTAGACTTGCTACTTTTCGTAGGTTCATTACAGAATATGTAATATTACATATCTAAATAATAACTGATCATTTTTCATGTGCTAATTTTCTTATTAGTATTATAATTTATAATCTTTTTACCTAATTTTAATTGAAATACAATATAATTTAATAATATTTTTATGTTAGTGTTGTATACTAGATGTAAGAATATTATATATTATAAAACTAAATAAAAAAATACACATACATACACTAGTAAATGTAATTTACAGATTAAAAATTAATTGTGAGCTCGAAAACAATGAGCAAGAAACAATCGTAAGATTCTGTTGGTCGCAAAGACTGTGAGAAAAAAAAATGTCTGATGACAGAATACCGAAGACTGTGACCAAGTGAATACCCCAGTAGAAGCAACCTAGAGTCAAACCAAGGAAGGGGAGGGCTGGCTATATGGAAAAGGACTAGAGCACAATGGGAGAGTCCGGAAACCGGAGAAGAATGGCCAGGAATAAGAGTCAGCGGAAAGTACTTGAGGAGGTGGTCAAATTTCATCCTGAGATGTAGTGCCGTGGAAAAAGAGGAATAAAATAAAATATTTGTGTGTATGAAAAATGTTATAGTAGTTTCTAAGTCACAATAATATGATACACAATGGTATTGTGTCATCTTCTGCAGAAAAAATAGGCCACACATTTCTAACTTAGTCATTGTAGATCACTCTCTCACCTTTCATTAGTAATTTGATAGTTAATTAGTTACATTTTCCTTCATCTTGTCTACTTATATTTTTAATTCTTTAACTGTCTAGAAACACAAACTTATTATTTTATTCTATGTAACAATATTTAATGACCTTCCTTTTCCATTTCTGAGATTCGCTGCCAAATCTGATTTAATAAACAACTTACTTTTCCATAAAAAACCATCTTTCATAAATATAATACTAATTTAAATATTGTTTAAATAGTGTACCTGTCTCTCTTTTAACAGCTTGAGTCTCGCTAGGAGTGGAAGCCCCGCTCCCAGCGGAGATATCACCTTCTCTTCTTTGTGAGATGTTCCCGGTTCAATACTCCCGTTACCTTCATCCTAATGCATAAATTCATATGATAATATAAATATTACAATAATCCCTATACACACTGCTGTTTGTTGACCTTATCAAGACCACATACAATAGTGATAGAATCAAATGATCAATGTATGTGCACGTGATGTTGTTAGATAAATATGTCATACGTGCAAGAAATTACTGTTTCCGATCTGTAGTACCAGCTATGGTATATTAAAAATAAGTTAGTTCCAGTAGCTGATATTAATGTGCTTCGTTAAGGTTTTCTAGCATACTGAATCTATGTGATAGCCTGGTGCTATCACATAGATCTAATCTCTATTCCTATTTTCTCTGGAAACCACTGCAAAGAATCTGTCAAAAGAAAAGCAACGGAATTCTTAAATTGGATCATATCTACAAACTCACGGCTTACTGTTAAAAATTTTAACTAATCAAAACATAAATTTTAACATTTAAAATAAATAAGAAGGGAATTTGTTAAAGGGACAAAGAGTGGGAGAAATGGATATTGGAAGAGGGCCAAAGGAGAATGAAACACAACTTTAATTCACTATTTAAAGAAACAGAGTTAGTAAAAAGGGATAAATCATAACAGGGAGATGCCTCTAGACGAAGATAAAGGACAAGCCAAATCCTTTTATTATTTACCATCGCATCGCCATAATACTACTTAAAACTGACAACATCTCATCACGAAAACTTCTGTACCTCGGCGTGATGGTTCTCATCGCTCTCGACTCTCGGCATCCGCCGCAGCATGCCCTTAGCCCCCGCGCCCCCCGAGTCCAGCCCACCCCCGTCAGCACTGAGTGCCCTCATCTCCAAAGATTCCGTCCCCATTCCTGAGCGCCGGGAAGGCCGGGATCGACTGCGTAGCGCATTGCGGAGACCCTGAAGCAAATACACAGCAAGTTCACTCTTCACCACTCACACTCTCACGAAATGTCTCCAATATTCTGAAATTTGTATGATTTATCATCCATTTAGATTTACCCGTGTATGCAACTGCCTTCATTGCTTTTATCATTCTAGTATTTCAAAATTCAAACCAAAAAAACAATGTCCGACACCAACATTTGTAAAGCGAAGCTAGTCTTTATAAAACTGACCTTAGTGGGTTCTGATATCTCCAATGATTATTTAGTATCAACCTTATGAAAAATGAAGTGAGAGCAAATTCACCTACTAGTGATATTTTAGAGGTTGTTAACCAATAGCTGCATTACATAGAACGAGTGTTTCTTAATCACCACAGTTTTATAACAGTGAAGATTATTATATATATTTCCTTCGACTCCCCCTGATAATTACCTCAGTTGCAATTTATCTGTTTTGTCTGTTTTGTTTTATACATAAATGCAATTTATCTGTTTTGTTTTATACATAAATGTACTTTAGCTTCATGAGTGTTGTCCAATTAAGGTATGACTTCCTTTTCCAAATTCTAACTGACAGAATCTGTACATAGATGATATGTTCTGTATTATCTTCTATATGTTTTAATTTTTTTGTTTTGTTACTATGTATAACCTTCTATGTTGTTTATGATTAATAAAAGAGACCTATAGTTGGAAGTGAGTTAAAAAATGAAAGAATAATAAAAGTATGGGTATTTGTTGGTTTTCTCTTGAGATGTGACTTTCATGTAAAGACTCTGGTATAGGTAAGAATTTTTCATCTACCAAGCATATGCTGGGAGGAACGTGCTTTGAGTTTGCCGGTTGAGGATTTTTTAATTTGAAAACATGCAAAAAAGTCATATGTATAATGCTTTTTTAAAGCTTATTATACCTTAACATCACTCCTCAGTTTGTGCACAATCCTCTTGGGTCCACCTTTATCATCTCCGTCCAGCTTCTCTTCAACTTTCTCTCCTGAAAAATGTATATATTATTGCAGTACAGTTTATTAACTTTATGCCTACTAAAAAAAAATGACATGCGACGAATTAAGGATATAATCTGGTTGTCAGATGAGCTATAGGGGCGCTGACCACTACTCTAAGCCAGCGCCAATTCAGTTGATAGCTGATCAGAAAATTTGAGGTAAATAATACAATATTTTGATAAATACATTCTTATAACTTACGTTTCTTTTTTCTCTCTCTACTTGCATCTAATCCAGGAAAAGACAATATTTTTTTATTAACTTTTAGAATCCTCTACAGTACAAATTTTTGTTATCAAATTGATGCAAGTGAGCCGCTGGTTGAACTAATGCTAGTTTAGATTAGATTGGGGAAATAATGGTTAGGTTAGGTTTGTGCCTAGAGATTTTCATAATATAGACAAAATAAATGAGTTTTTATAGATAATATGCTTGCTTTGGAAATACCAAGATATACTAGTAAACTACCAAATCTAGATACAAATAGGTGTTTGTTAGCAAAACAAAATAACCAACATAACTCAAAATAAGGCTTTTATTTACTACCAGGATGGACTTGCTTAACTTTGAATATTAACATAATTATGAACATTGATGAGGGATACAACACGATGAAATCAGTCATACCCTTAGCCCTCTTTGAACAGTTTCTAGCCTCCTGCAGTCTCTTCCGCCCCAAGGTCTGGAGGATTTCTTGAGCCTCAGGATAATCTTTCATCGCTGCCAAGACGTCCTCCCTTGACAGGGAGAATAACTCTGAGTAGCCTACCGATCTCACATCAGCTGTTCGCCTGAAACGTATACAAAATATTTATGATTTAAATGCTTAAGCATCCAATCTAATATACTTTCATTAATTAAACCCTTAAATGTAGTACTATATGGTATTAAAACATTAATTAATAAAGTTTAGAAACATTTACAAGAGGTTAGTCTAAACAATCCATAGTTACACACAGTATCTATTCTAACGCACTTATTCAACCCATCCAAATTTAAAATTCCAATCTCTCCGAAGAAGTCACCGGCCTTCATAGTGGTCAAAACTCTTCCTGTCTCCGATATCACCTCGAGGATACCATCCGCTATGATGAACATCTCTCTGGCTACCTCCCCTGTTAAATTTCAAAACAAAACTTTAGTCATTTCTCTCTTAGCTTTCTCAATATCATTACAATGAAAAAGATTATGTATTCATATTGAGAAGCATAAATCCAGTCTATGAGACATACTTATCTTGAATAATGGAAGACTACCCTACTTATTATTAATGATTTAAGATTAACCCAACTAACATTATTACCAATGCAACTTTAATACAAAACAAATTTTTTGTTTCTAATTAATTTAACACCACAACATTAAACAATTGGACATGATGCATTTATTGCAAGTTAATATCGAATAGAAATATGATCTTGCATCTTGTATGGATGTAATAAATATATTTTTAATTAATTATACCTTTTCTACAAATGGAGTCACCGGGAGTGAAGATGTATGCCTTCATCTTGAGCACCAAATCATGCAGAAATTCGGGTTGACATTCTTGAAAAATTGTCACCTAAAGCAATTCATTTCTAGAGTTAACAAAGGAGAGAAAGGCAACAAATGTTTATTCAGGCAAACAACCTTTTACATATTAAACTTTTGCACCTTCTGTTTTAAGGTTTCATCTTTTGTTCGAAGAGTAAAAAAGGTATTTTTTATGATTATGGACCTTTATCTTCAACAACAAGGCACTTTCTCATGAAACAATGTTCATCAAAAACAAACATAAATAAGTGTTGACCTTTTTCAGCACACTGAGATTGACATGGAGGGCTAGCTCCGTCTTGAGCTTGTCAGGCAGAAGACCTAGCGCTGTGTTGATGTCACCTCCTCCTTGAATTCTACCCCTGGACCAGGAATAATCATACCACCGCAGCACCCTTCTCTTCATCCCTCCGGGAACCTGAAATGGAGTCCAACCCAATACATTTTTAGTTTATTAACAAATGTATAAATTTATTGATTTAAATATAAATAATTACTATCAATCAAATGTTCATCCTCTCAGTGGTCACTCTACAGAGCCATCGTGATCATTATGCATACCCACCATCCACCCTGTCTGCATCTTGCACCATCAGTAGCTTCGCTGGATACTGTTAGTTGCAGTGTTGACAAAATCCATCTAGCGTATTAAGGAGCAACATCCTTCAGTTTTCTAACAGTGGTTCCCAAACCTCTAAGTGCCACGAGTTTTCATGATGCACGGGAGAAATTATTTTTTGTATTTTTTAATCACATTTCTTACATGATGGATATTAAAAATTATTATGGCCCGTGTCTACGAGCGAGATTTTTCTAAGATTCACAACTCAATCAACAATCTCTAATATAGGGATTATGCTCCTGTGAGATTCATTGGAGACAACTCTCAGCTTTCGTAGTCAATGGTGTGCACACCAGAGATTTTCCGTACCGCGCCTTACTTCACGCTTGTTGTATCAAATATCAGACCATTGACCATTGACACTCCGTTTGTTAATTGGATGCGTTTGAATCTCCCCAGCAGCATTTAACACGGAATAAATGTTTGTAATTTAATGCTTTTTCTCTGTCTAACTTTCAAAATACAGAATTATCCTTTGCCCATATGACTTCTTACTGTCAAATCAAACATGGTGTACACAGATTTGAGTTTGTGTCTCTTTCTACCCAATCTCAAGCTGATCTGAGTTTATCCCCACATCAAAATCTCAATACATGTACAATACCTACACAGAAACTATACTAATACTGAGATTTATCGTGTCGTATCTCATTCCATGAATAAGGGATATAATATATTAGTGATGGGAAAAATATGTATTGTGAGATGTGAATCATTTGAGCCCCTGCAATGTTGCTTTGGCGTTGTCACGTAAATACTGTATCTAGAAGCACACCAGTTGGGAACTACTCTTCTTTAATAAATACACCCACAAGCCAGCTCGATGCAGGTTTTTCTCAGTGAGTCGGATCCTATACATTTGTTAACTGTCGAATAAATGATTTTTATAACAATCACCATTCTCTACCATCCGTCCTCCGATTCTTGCTGTTTTCTGCAGCCTTTTTGAAGCATCGATTCATGTAGTTTGGGTTTTCAGTACAAAGCTTTTTCTCTAGCACCTCTTTCCACCGAAATTTATTCCATTTAATTTTCATTTCAAATTGAGTATACGGTGGAATAAATAGTTTTCTACTTCATGTGATAAAAACTTGTACATCACTGTAATAAATAATTCAGCTCTCTGTAAGTGCAAGAGCAAGTGCAAGTGACGTCTTCAAATGTGATTCATTACTTGCCTAACTGGGTTTGATTGATACGAAATTTTCTCTCAGTTACATTAATTTCTACATCGGCGGCATTATTATTATTTATTTCCTCTATATTTTAGAGTAATTACATGATTAAATTTAGTATTATATACCTAAAAATTACAGTATTAAGGTAATTTATACAGTATACTACTGCAGATAGTGCATTTTATGTGTGAAAATTCTATAACATCATTAAAAAACGTGACTTATTGTTAAAAGAATAATTGTAATTGTTAAAAATAACATCAGAATAGACCTCACAGAAAAAAATAAATATCGCGTGTGTGAGATATATATATATGTATATACAGTTCATTGGGAGGGATGAACATTTATTTGATATTTAAAAAAATAATTTGTTAAAAAATGGTTCCTTAGCATTGTAATTTGTGTAGGTAGGTACTACGTATGTATTATTCTTTTAATTAAAATCTTAGGTAGGCACCGCGCAGGTACTAAATTAACATATAATCTACCTACCCGGACGTGAAAAGACATATTTTAATTTTCGAGCATGATAGTATTGTAACTTTTCAAACACGTGAAGTTCTAAAGAGTATCGTAATGTATGTTTGACGTTTATGGGTTTAAAATATGTAACACCATCACATTTTTATTACATAATTTTCTGAGATTACTCTAGTATAAAACTATGGGGTTGGGGGGCGAGCTAAGATATTTACACGTCAAAAATAGTGCTCTCAGCCGTGAGGAGATAGACATACACATGAAAAGGCAAATAAATGTATATTATAAATCGCGAATGTTCCCAGAAATTGGAGGTGCCATAAATAAAAGAATTTGAGTAAAATTGATCATCTACATAAGACGAACAAACCTTATGATGTCTCATGTAAGTCTTGGCTCCGTCCAGCAGCCGCTCGAACTCCAGCCTGTTGGCGTTCCTGTTCGTTATCACATTCCCCACCTGGCCCACAATCGTGGCGAAGATAAACACTCCGATCAGGTAGCTCACAATGGTGAACACGTACCTTAAACATTGACAACAATCCTTTAGAACATCACAACCTGCCTCTCCTTTGTCGTGACAAAAAAAACATTATCTGGACGATGTTGTTCGAATAGGTATTAAAGCATTCTAGTGAAGAGAAAAATTAGTGAAACAAAATAAATAAATATATAATATAAGCAAATAACAAACATTCGAAGCAAAATAATGCAGAAATTAAATTATAACAATATGAATGTGCTAAATAGGAGATTACCTTTTTACTATAAATGATGTGTAAAAGTGCGTATCTACAAAGGCTGATAATATCAATGACCAACTCATTCATTTTATGTGAAAAGAATATTGAACTGATCGATATGTATACAATTACTGTATTTTGGGGACCCGTGGACACGCATCTAATATTATTCAATAAACTTTTACAGCCAATAATAGTTATTGTGATTATTGTAAATAAATTAAATGAATCTGACGATAATGAGCTTTAATAATAACTGATCCGAGATCTAAAAATGAAATGATCCTTTCATAAGGCGCCGCCGTATTTGCCTATAATATCTATCATGTCGGTCGCTTGTCACTTGTAAGCAGATAAAACTCAATTTCAGAGCTACCAGAAACAACATTATAATAAATAGTTTTGTGTTTTAGGCAATTCACCTAATCATTAGAGTATTTGTATTCTATTAAAATTCCGGCCGGTTTTGATGCGAACGTTTCTTAACCGTTTAAGTGCTAAGCAATTTCCGATACAAACGATCGCAGCGCTTTTGCGACGCGTAGCATTCAAACGGTTAATATCAGTGTTTGTCATAGATACACAGGTGTATTTATGATTGTTCACGATGCAATGAGTGTTAGCAGTAACAGCTGATCTCAACGGACCGGTGGATTTTAGAGTCATCTGTAACCTCCCGATAATATCAAATAAGAAAAAGAATAAATTACATTCATCTATTACGAGATAAAAATTGCAATATTTAATATTTGGTTCTATTATAATGCGAATGACATGAGATTTTATTTGAATATAATACAGATGACGTGCAGAGAGTATTCGGTGTCCGGGGACGAACAATCCAATAACCCATTATCCCCTCCCCCACCTCTTAGCTATGTCACTGATGGCGTGAATATTTTTATTTGACAATTTTATATAAAATTAGTCATATATGCATATCACAAAATTTGATACAAATAGCTTTGAGTGTACTAAAAATAATAATATTTTGAAAAATAATTATTAAACTTTATATATTTTTCTTTAAAAATTTTGCTCTCTAGCCTGGAAAAGACGAACCAATTTATAAAGGATTTAAATTATTCGGCTGGTTTATCTCGATTTTACTTTTCAAGTATTAATATAATTTTAATTAAAATCAATAATAGCGGTATGGTGTGTACAAAGGTTAAAAATATTTTAAACAAACCTATAAACAATATTCATAAAACACGATACACAGCGCAACTCACCCGGTATCAGAAAATTATTTGTTTAAACTGATTTAAATAGCGACACATTAAAACATTAATAAACTGTTTAAAAGTATATAATTCAAGAGAGTTCAAAAATATGATTTATTAAAATATTCACACGTCTTGGATCTCGCCCAAAAATGATCTTATTGAAATTGCATAGATCAACAGGTCACGAATTGAATAAAAGGAGTTGACTAAAGGCATAGCAGATTTTCAAAGCGCGAGGGATGGATGCTTTCTATCAAAATTAGGGACAGAACCTTTCAAAATGCAATACGACTACTAGTATCTAAGTATATGACAAATGCGTGCAAGAAAATGTTTTAAATAAATTGAATGCAAAAGTGTTTTTGTATTAATGTTTTGTGAGATGATAAAATTATGCATATCTAAATCAGTAAGAATCAATTAAAAATATTTTTAATCGCTTTTTTCAGATTTCGTAGTGTTTTATAACAATTTCAGAACAAAACCATTAAGGAAATTGTATTAATTTTTATGACCTTATTTTAGGTAATTATATATATCTAATTTGTTAATAAAATTTATTTTTCGATTATAAATACAACATAATTACAATAATTATGGTGGTGAATGGAATATATTTTCATTAGGAGAAAACATTCTTATTGTGATGTTGTAATTATTCAGAAGAGACGGTCTGTGTTATTTTAAATATGGATTAAATATATTCATTAGAAAGATATACACATAAAATCAATTCAATCGAAATTTAATAAAAATGAATTGATAATTCTGGCGTATGCTATCAAATTACTCAAAGGTATTTAAGATTCCGTAAAAATAAGGTAGATGGCTCTTCCAAATAATGGAAAGATTAAATGTATTAATATTAAAAAGGTAATATATAGGTTCGAAAATTTATCGCTAAAAATATCGTCGCTGTAGCATAGTTGAAAAATGCAACTTCCCCGGTTTGGAAAGAAATTCAGGTTCGGATCCCGGTGGCGCAACAACAATATTTTTCAATAAAATGGATTTTATATGTATATCTTTCTAATTAATATATTTAATTAATATTTGCAATATATTTTCGTTGACCCAAATTTTCCGTGATTTGTTATTTGATAACTGGTTTGATAACATTGTTTTTCAAAGGCTTTAGATTTGTTTGATAAATATTTATTACCAGCTTCGCAACTTGCATAGAAATACATATTAATCTTCAAAAAAATGTGATTTTCAATATTTATTAAATAATAAAATAAGTAATTAAAATATAACAATACATAATATATATTATAAAATTAACATTACGTTATACTCCGTTAAAATAATGCCAAAATTAAATAAACAAATCACTAAATAAGAGGTACTATCAACTAATCTCGACTTCATCTCGCTGAAGCAAACGGAAATTGAATTAAACATTTTATAACAACAGTTCAATCAAATTAGTTGAATCTCTTTACGCAAATTGAATATATCTGTCGAAAAAATAAATATTCATCTTTATAAGTGATTAATTCAATTTGTTTTGATTATTAAGGAACTATATCCGGAAAAATCGTTATTTCATAAATAAAATATGATTTAATTGTAATTAATAAAAACATATTTAGAATTATTATTAACATAATCAAAAATATGTATTAGTTCCTTCATTATATAATTAGCATGTATCTGAACATTTTAATAACTTGAAATAAAACTATTATTAATAATATAATAGCTTTTGATAAATTAATCTGTAATATTTGTGAAAATTTTGTAAACAAAACAGAAGCTTTTGTGTACAGTTTTTTGGGTTATTGGGTAATTCCAATCTCTCTGGTCGACCCTTCGGATCTCGTTATTATAATATTGTTGACTTTCTTCTGTATATAATATCTGAATTACACAGGGCAGGATAGCCCAAAAAAACTTGAATAACAAAGAGATCGCAACGAATAATAATAGTAGTGCTATTTATTGTATATTGCATCGCCAATTATAATGAATATTTTTTCACTCGCGTGAATTTTCTGCTACCGCAAAGTACATACATATGAACATATTTAAGAATTGACTTAAGAATCTTAATTCTCATCTCGTAAAAGCTCTGACGTTAATGTATAGTTACAAGTGTATTTGGAGGCTCTAACGCCGTGTCTGTTCGCCTTCCTTGTATCTATGTACGTACTCGTAATACTTCAAAATCCAAGTACCTAGAAAAGCAGTGAAGGCGACCTTTTAGAATTGGAGTAACGTTCTCCGCCTAGGTGACACCGGAAATTAATATTGCTACCCCATTGCTATCAAAGATGAAATATTATATTTCAACAAAGCGCAAATCCTATACATATATATTTATATGATGTGGTGGATGAATACCTACGTTTTTTCTAGTATTAATAATTTGATTATTATTACCTAACAAGTACACGTTTAGAGTACCATTATTTAGTACTAATCTTCGGTTGATGCTAAGACATTAAGGACTGTTATTTTATCATATTCTAGGTATGACAGGTTCAGCCTACAATATTTTATGGGTATTTCATGTCTACATTCCGAGTCGAAAATGTTTCAGCTGTTTGAGAAAATTCCGTGTTGTTATGGAGAAAACTGAGATACAACTTTTATTTTTTATTGGATTATTTAAGTATTATATATTATATCTTAGGTTAATTAGATGTATAACTTGCCTTTTACCCTTCCTAACATGAGATGGTGAGATTATTTAGGGCTAGTTCTCGGGAAAAATTGGAAGCAAATTGCAAAAGAGAGGAAGTTGTAGAAGACTTAAGTATATTAATACTTAGACGCATATCAGCAGAAATAGATTAAATAATTTTAAAATATTTTAGAATCATTTTAAAAATCTACTCAATGATAAAACTTTTGTAATTTGAAAATCAGGAGAAACAAGGCAGGCCCACTTTAAGGCGGAGAGAGGCTGACGGATGAAGCTTGAGCTTCCATTTTAAACTATGACTTTTATAAAACTAAATTAATTCGAAAAGTTAGGTGCCCGAAGATGTGCTTGAAGATATACCCGAAGATGTGACCGAAGATGTGTCCGAAGATGTGACCGAAGATGTGACCGAAGATGTGACCGAAGATGTGACCGAAGATGTGACCGAAGATGTGACCGAAGATGTGACCGAAGATGTGACCGAAGATGTGACCGAAGATGTGACCGAAGATGTGACCGAAGATGTGACCGAAGATGTGACCGAAGATGTGACCGAAGATGTGACCGAAGATGTGACCGAAGATATGCCTGTTACTATTTCCGATCTTTCAGCGTAACATATTGACAAACTTACTAAATTTTGATCATTTAAAATGTTTGTATTAATAAAAAATAAAAAAATACAAATTTTAATGTTTTTAATATTGAACGCAAACTTTACACTGTGGTTATTCATTTTAATGTTTAATTATTTATTACTTGGTTTTTAAGCACTTTTAGGTTTTAGAACAATTAGATATTTGGTTTTAGTTAGTTTATTTGGCGCCGATGAAGGAAAAAGTATTTTCCGAAACCGTTTTGTTATTAAATGTACTCACAAAGTGGTTAAAAACAAATTAATAAATAATTCAATATACAAATTTCAGTTTGCGGTAGGTACTAAGATTTGTAAAATTTTGAAATTTATGACAATAAAGATGAAGTCGGTCGTTTTTCTATTTAAAAAATGTACCTTCAGAACAAAAAGATGACAATCATCTTTTCGAAAGAATTGATGAAAAACCTTTGATAAATACATATTATATTAGAAACCTCTTCTTGTTTCTGATACTACTTTTAATATTCAACGAATCAATCAAAATCAAAAATATATCCGTGACGACAGAAAGTATTATTACATTTCTGAAACGATTGATTTTTAACACCGACAACTGGAACATTGCACTGAGTCTGTTGCCTGTTGTCTTGTACAAATATGTATTTAGATAAGCGCACGGTATTACCTGAAATGTGAAACGACAAACCGTTTCCATATGTCAGAAAGGATGAACGCGAATCATCTACACATCGTGCATAATATAATATACGTAGATGTGTGTTCTTTCCGTCTGTTTGTCAGGATAGCATAAATCTCCACTTTGTCGTCTGCCAGATATTGAGGCTTTGACGGCTAAAGGCAATAAATATCCCTTGACGTGTCTCCAAACGGAAACAGGCAGTGACAAATACCGGATAGGATCTTCGCTCTGCAAATAATTCATCTTTCTATTATTTTCAATTGAGAGAATTTCCAAACACTGCCTTTTTATAATAAAAGCCCTTTGTTTTAAAGCGCATTAAATGATTAATTTGCTTCGATAGAAATAATAATAATAATCATTTTATTTAATAATTTATATAACCCTGATATGTAAACATTTCACTTGTACTAGTATTTAAAATTTAAAATAATTATATTGTTATAGATATGATTTTGAAAATTATATTTTCAGTCGTTTCTGACGCACTCTTTTTTATTACTGATTTCTTATGCCCGTTCACTGAACTTAGATTTTGATAGAAGCCGATCGATCGCACCGCTCTTCCCGAGGTCGAAGCAAAGCTAGACTCGAGAGAAAGCCAGCTGCCACTTAAGATGTAAAACTTATGCGGATACAGAAGCGTCTTACATCAGCCTGCACCATTTAAATTCTGCTTTTTCAGGGAGCCATTGCAGTGTATATGGAAATTGTGATATCTTTTGTGTCATCCGTGCTACCGCATCCAAAATATCATATTGTGCTACAAGTTTTCTTTATCACATCTTTTTTATCTAAAAAAAACGATTTTATTAACAATTTTATATTTTATTTTTATCTTCCGCAGGCGCATTACTTATAATTTGAATTAGAAGTGCTAACCCGCGGACCCAATATAATTTTCTCTGTGAGTTTAAGCAATACTTCTGTTTTGAAAATTTCTGGAGATTGAAAAAAATATTGTCTTCTTTATATGGAAAACCAGTTTTTATAATACTTATATTTTGAAAAAATTTCTTCATTTTTTTCACTTTTTTGTTCTTACTCTTCATCGACTTTGGTCCCGTGGGGGGGCAATGGCCAGGCTAGTATTGTTTCAAAATCGATTGCTAACACTGTTATAATAGTCCCACCTCAATGAATGTGAGTAGTCGGGCTACCTCGGAGGAAACTCTATAGTATGAATGTATACTTGATGAAAGTCATTGCAACGTATAAAATGCAAAAACTTCTACGAACATTTTACTTTAAAGCTGTCTATTTTATCTACTATATTGCAACATGCTTTTAAGATCTTATATCTTATAGTATGGCAATCGACTATCCGGTATCTGTACAAAGTTGACGTCCCGCGTGTATCCCTACTGATTCTTATTCGCCATATTATTACCCTGATATTCCAGCACCGTGTCTTTATAAAGGTAAATAATTTATTTTTTATTCACTACCTATCGGCTCGGTAGATAAATCAGGTTTGTGAATCAATACGTCTCTTGAGAAAGTCAATCACATTTTCCGTCTGTGGAATTGTTATCACCTATACGTTTTTCAGAAGTACTTGTACATATAAAGTGACATCAAATAACTCCGTATTGATTTTCTATTTTTTGTATTGTGTTTACTTTATTTACAGGTATTTGTAATATTTCTGTTTAACATCTACACTGTTAGCTTTGTTTTTCGTTTTAAAAAATGATACAATTATACCATTAACTAATTAACTCACGACAAAAGCGAATCGGTGTGTTTAAATAAAAGGCTCGCAGCGATTGAATCAATCTTAACAAATTACCAAATCACTGAAAAATTCTATTATTATTTAAATGTTTGAATAATTGCGATAAAAATGCTAAACTCATTAAAAACAAGCGTAAATGTCAATAAAACCATCCCTCAGAATATATTGCTTCGCGAGAAAGTACCGATATTTTTGCGCTCTGAATACCGCAATGTCAAACTTTCGAATTCAATTCCGATCGTGATTTGGATTCTTCTAGAAATCGATATATCTCATTACGTTATTTTTGCAAGTCGAACAAAGATAAAAGAACATCCCAACAAAACTATGGAGACGAACAAAGTTTTCGAACAGAGAGGTTCTTCGCGAGACAAAGTCGAGACGGTCATCGACTCGGCGAGCAAACGGAAAACAACAAAATTATAAAGCTGCACTACATTCGCTAGAGCTGCGGTCTACGTACGGCGGGAAAAATCGGGAAGGCTGTTCGAAAACTTTGCGTTCCGTCCTTTGACTCGATACCCGTTAAGAAGGATTGGAACGCTCCGCGATTCGTGCAGCTAATGAGCCGATGGCAGATCAAAACAATCGGAAACAAAGAACTAATGGAGATTTTGGCGCGCTGATCGGCAGCGTTCTTTAGCATTCCTTTGTTTGTAACGTATGTTTTGATGTGAAAAGTTAACAATTCCTCACAAGTCAGCAAACAGCCTCCAAATTTCTGCCGCCGGCGAAGTTACCCAAAACACATACAATTTACATTCGAGAGTTTGAAGAATAACATTACTAGAGTGCCATCTACATATGGATTCAGAATGTAAAATAGATTATATTACGAAGTGTAGAAATACACACAGAAAGCGAGAAAAGAGAAAAATCGGGACTCGGGTGGACCCTGAACCACCAACTGACTCGACTGAATTACTTAATTATTTCCAACGAACTACACTATCAATTATGTATATAGACAAAATAGCCTCTTATATAACTTGTTTTCGCTAACATAATATAGGCTAATGACATTTTAGAAATAAATAGTTCAATTCTAAAATAGTGTAAAAATGTCCTATGTTTTTAGTGAATTATAGAAAGTTAGCAGCATTTATAAAAAATTTAAAGAAATTCAATTTGCCTTTTTGAGCACGTTTATTAACATTCTCTAACTAACAAAGCTTTACAAATCAATGATATTAAATATGTACACATTAATATTTAAGTAAAGCCTTGTTTGTGGTGATGTTCTAAAGCCGACTACTGAAAACGCGAGGGTCCCAATTTTTCATGAAATTGAATGTTTTCAAAATCCTGTTGGGACACAACACCTACCCCTTGTTAGACCTGAACTGCAGGAGTCGGGATTTGAGCCCCCGGCGCGGCAGAGATTTGGGTCCGTCAGCCGATTGTGAGGCCCTACATTAATTATAGTTATATATTTTGGGATTCTACATTAATTAAAATAATATTACACTAAACAAACTCAACAATCAAATTTATTGTCTCTCCATCAATCAGGTAGATCTCTGCTCCAATCCACGTGCAATAAAATATATCATTCATCTGACGACCCGTTCGTAAAGTCGTGGGTTTATTTTAAGAAAGCTCCAAGTCAAAAATATATATTTTTAATAATGACTAAATCAAAATTAAACTAATTGCTTTTAAAAATGATTTGTCATACGTATTTTTATACTGAAAAAAAAACAAATATTGTTTAATATAAAAAAAAACTAAAACTGTTATGTAGGACTGTTTATATTCATCGCAACATCTACTCGTTGTAATTCTTGAAATAGACACAGTGGGATCAGACATGGAATAAATATTGAAATTAAAATTTTAAAATCAAATAAATGGCTCAGTGCTTTCTCACTATAAGTTCACCAAATTATAATAGATCAATAAATAAGTAAGAATATTTATATAATCAGTGAATATTAATTAGTTTGTTGGTATACAAGTAAGAATCGGTACCTACTTTTTCACAGTTAATTCAGTAGCTGGTATTTTTTGGATAATTGATTTTATTATTTATTATTATAAATAAATAAATAAATTTAACTGCAAACTTTATCATCTTATCGATAAGTTTGAATCTAAATGTACCTCAATTTTTTTTAAAACACAAAAATATTTTCTTTCGAGATCTTACTCTGCGTTGGTTTCAGGAGTCGGCAGGTCACCGATCGTCGTCAGAGTGAGGGTGGACCAGTAAAGAGAACCGAGGTATTTTCTGGTTAGCGTCGCATAGTCCCCAGGTCTGTGAGGATACACCCAGTCACCCTGGAAAAATGAAAGTAAAATAATACGTTATTAAACTTTGAAATCTGATTTATACATTTATAAATGACGTCTCGTATTGTACCTAGTTTTGCTAACACGAGTAATAAATAAGGACCACCTTTTCAGAAGTTGTAATGACAATATTTTAGCAGAATACAAATACCCAACCGTTCATGTTGATTGAGCGACATTTAAATTGGCGATCATTAGGAACAGAACCGGGAACAATATCTCTCTGTCTGACGTGAAAACCTCTTCCAAACGACTGGCTGGCTCGGTGTTGGCAAAGCACAAAATCTGCATTGCGGCTTTTTAATTTCAAATATACAACAATATTACATTTTCAAGGAGAACACTTTATTATTGTGATGCATTTTAATGTCAAGTAAATGTATCAACTAGAAAGATGTACAGAAAAAATCAATTGGTACCGTTTTCCGTATATCTATCTAGTTGATTAATTTAATTTGTGTGGTATATAATACAATACATCATAAAATATAATAGGATTGGAAGACTGGCAGTTCATGTTCAAGAAAGATCAATTATTAAGACACTCGTATGTTAAACACAGATTTGGTGAAGGGTTTCACATACAACATAATTCACGCTAGAGATGCCATGGATAGCGGCAAATCAAATTGGATGTATCTGCAGCTGCCCTAGGCGGTACTCCGGTAAAAAAGCAAATACAAGAGTAAGAAGAATAAAACTTTTAAAATAAAAAATCAATCTGAGCAATTCTATCCTTCACCTAGAATGCTCAATTGCTACAGCGAGAAACCATAAAAGCGGAACTGTATAGTCATTCGAACATGTAATATATTCTTGACGTAAGCCAAATTCGCACTATTCCCTTTGGAACGCCGAGGACTGTCATGTGTCATGTAATAGTCATCGTTGACCTTGGATTTCACGCACTTCTCCACTTATGCGATATTTTTTAATTTATTCTCTTCAATTGTCAATTTGTAACATAACTTTTAGTGCTTCTAATTTCTCGACCAGAAAAAGTGTATTCCGCAACATGTTATTCCAATAATAGTCTTAAATATGTTTATATTGTACCTAATATTATAGTAAGATTGTCTATTAGGGTCATGAACGATATGTTGACAGTATATACGTATATTAAAAATAAATAAAATACTTGATTGGTCAAGTTTAGTGGTTAATGTTTGATTATGTAAACTTATTAGGGTCACTAATAGGGATTATTTGTGTCAGAACAATGTGTACGGTGACAATGGAGGGTCTTATACCTCTTCGCTTCTCCCGAATGTATATGAAATGTTATTAATTATGGTGATTTGGTATTTGCGTGCACAGCGGGTTGATTTTGAGTGAAAGGATGCTTACGGTAGTTGCGTTTATTAACGCTTGTTTGTTCCATTGTAAAAAGTATAAGATGAACGTAGTTCACTGAAGGCGGTACCGAGGCGCGTGCGAGTAGATGTGTCCGAGGAGCTGGCCAGGAGGAGAGTGGTCGGTTCTAGGTTTCCTCGGACTGGTTGCGGCGCAATGAATTATTCTCTGATTTTCCGCGGGTATCAGTTGTACTGTAGGCTGTCTGGTAAATGCTTGCGTGAGCAGATCCACCACACAAGTAAGATACCTGCACAGTGATCGAGTGGTCGAGAGTTTGGGAGATCACTGAGATCTTATTTTCATAGCCGAGCGTTTAGCTTAGTTTAACAATAGTAAGAATGCTGATGTGACGTTTATTTTATTTAGGTACCTGCGTATTTCTATTTTTTCTTAAAAGATTATGGTGTAGGTACTGGTTTGTATGAAAAAATAACCTCTTAAATGAGAAACGAGAAAAAATGAACTCGTTCCAGATATATTTTGACCTACCTACTGAGATGATGTTATCGCTTATACAAAAGATCCCCCTCGCTAAGGGGGAGACTACACGTGGAAGACATAATAGCTAACATTAAAGATGTCAGAATGTGACGTAAATTCCTCCAGAGAAAACAAATTCACCCAGTATTTACCCACGTTGCGAACATTATATAAAGAATCAGATAAAAATATATTATTTTATTGACAAATATGGGATAACGTAATTTTAAGCCCCTATCTCATAAATATTTGGTATGGTGTTTAAAAATGAGACATTTCTCATATTTGGAATTCGTTTTAATTATTTTATTTTTTTAATGCAGACGGTATTAATTTTATAGGTAACATAAATGATTATTTAAATTGAGTTGATATTGCTTATAATTATATGAATATCTCTGTAAATAAACTATACAGAGTTCATATTTTAACTATTCTTCCGTAATATATTTATATATTGGATAAAATATTTACAATATATAATATAAGTATTTATCATACGCAACAATAAAAAATGTTTTCTCGAAGAACCTGGCGTAAATATGTCAATACTTGTATGTCTACGCGCGGGTTGCTGGATGCCGATCATCACGTTAGTGGCAGAGCGTGGGCTGGTCTAATTAGACGTGTCTTACGCGTCTTTATGCAGTCGTCCGTGATGATCAATGTTTTTCTCATTTTTAACACTTTTACTTAATAATATACATATATATATCAACTATTATTTTAATGTTAAATATAAGCATAACTAATAAATAGCCTGCATGTACGCTGAGTTTATAGCACCGGAACGCGAGTTTTTATTTTAACAACGTAAGGGAAAGGTTAATCGACACAAAATCATAAACGATTTTTTTGGTTCTATATTTAATTTTTCTAAATAATTTGACGATCGTTTCGTCTGTCTGGGCCATTATAAACTGATAAAACTTAGAATAGTCGATAATGGCCCAGACAGACGAAATGATCGTCAAATTATTTGGAAAAATTAAATATAGAACCAAAAATATCGTGTTTGTGTTTTATTTATTTCCGTCCAAATAACGTTATTTTTTTAATATTTCAAGGTAAGTAGATATGTTATGAGCGAGTTCTTAGTGAAATTTGTCACGAAAACTGCGATACAAATAGCGCGGTAGTATTCTCATCTTTACCAGTACCGGGATCGATAATGGCTGACTTCAAATTCTTTTTGATTTCAAAAAGATTTGTACCTCTCAGACGCTAAGTGGGAACTTTACCATTATAGCTGTTCTCCCAATAGACCGTAGTGTCAAACTGTCACATAATGTTGATTTTTTTTATTATTTAACGAATTTTTGATGTACTTTCTTCATTATTCACAAATATCAAACCTAAAATTAATTAATATTATTTTTAAAAATAGTTAACTCCTGGCGAACTTATGACAAACTGTAACTGTGTCCTGTCACGCGGGAGACCGAGATTCGGTTTCCCATCAGGCATATTTTAATTTTAACTCTATTTATTTAACTGAATTCATGAATATTTTTATCGAATCAGAAAATTATGTTTTATGCAGAGATGCTACGTTTTTTACATACTTTTAAGACATCCTATAAGAATCTTGTGTTCTGAAAATAAGATTAATTTATAACACCCCGGTATGAGCACGTTTCTTAATCAAATCTTACATATTAGTACATTATAATAGAATTCCAGTCAATAATTACAGTTATCATTTTTATCATTGATCGTAGCAAGTATATAGACATTGTTTGGGGTTCATCACTGGAGTAATCATTTGAATTTAATAATTGTTGGTTGCAGGATATTGTAATGCTCTGTATTGAGTCATGGAACATGTTGACTAATTTGTCAGCAATAATTTTTCCATCACTGTTTTTTCTACGATATTTCATAATTATAGTTTTCCTTTCTTTGCCCAATACTTAATTTATTGTTTTCCAAATTGTTCTGATATCGCAGTAGGAGCCAAATTTATTTTCGCAGTATATTATTTTTTGTAACATGCATTACTTGGGCAGCTTTTCCATTTTCTGAATTGTTTATCTCTCTTTTCCGTGAGTTTTATAACTTCTTTGTTTATCCATTTAACTTCTTTTCTTTTCCGTTCTTTAACTAGATATGTAGATTCTTTATAACTAACTAACTTACCGTCAGGCCGTTTTCCGCGGGGGTAGGCAGAGAGGATAGAGCGCCTCACTCTTCTGTCCTGACACATAGTTCTCGCCTCATCCACATTCACACATCTTTGAGGCTTCTAACAGAATCATTCTCCAGTATCTGGTTTACCTGGTCGTGCTAAGTCTTCCGCCGACATCCATTCTGGTGTCATCAACACTTGCGTCATATACCTTTCTTACCATTCTCTCTTCATTCATCGGCCAGCATCAGTACGAACATCTGAGTTAAAGAAGGAGGTGGAACACAAAAGACAAGGAAACAGTTGAAGACTGCCTGTGATAGTAAAAAAATCCCGGAAGAAATCGGAAGTTGACTGGGATGGAAATTCAAAGTGAGGAGCCACCGTCAGCCATCGGACGGTTGGCGATCAGCGGCCGGGACCGGCCAGTACCGGGACGAAGGAAGGCAGAACGAGGCTAGAGGCGCCCAATCCGGCTGGCACCTAAGCTATCGGTTGCCAGCGGCGCAGACTGTCAAGAGGAATGGCACCGCCGCCCGTGAAGACGAGTCGGCAATGGCAGCCGACCACCGCAACAGCGACGGCGACGGAGACCCGCCATCGACGAAGATGAGTCAAGAGTGGATGCGACGGCGATCGAGCCCCGTCCATCCACTCCCGTGACATTGCAGTCCGGACGTCGCCCCCAGCAGTATCCGACGAAGTAATTAAGGTAGATTTAAGATTAAGTTAAGATTATAATTAAGTAGACCCTAAGTTAGATTAAGAATTAGATTTAAGGTTTTGTTTTTCTCGTTAATTGAATGTATAATAAATTGTAAATATGTATTTAATGTTCGCCTATTGATTTCCATCGCCGCCTCTTTCTCAGTGAAAAACGACACAATGATAATATGATGATTGGGCAAAAACCAAAGCCCAACGTTATATCTAGCGGACCTCTCTTATATCAAGTTCATAATTCAATTTGTTTGGTGTAATATTATATAATAGCCAGGCACGTCGGGAATCGGTACTGTAAGAATGTGCACGTGGCTTTATGATAATTTTTACTCATTTGTTTTTTGAAAGAAACAATAATATTTTTTTCGCCGAATTTCTCATCGTTGTTTTGAAAATGAAATATCAATAAGGTAGTTTTTATCACTATTTGATATAATACAATGCATAATGTATCCTTCAACCTGTACAAGCCTGGTGGGGGTATCTTTTTCCCCATTAATATGCATCGTCTAAGTTTTATTTTTTCCACTAAACTATAATAAAATAATCCTGTCTCAATAAATGATAATTTGTGTATTGTTTTTCTATAAATCTGTGTTTTACCCACATATAAATGAAAACTTAGCTACCGAGAGTATAAGTATCTAGTCAGTGGATACTGAATATCTTATGGAAGGTCAGATAAGTAATATACGAGAGCTGAGACATTTCGTGTCCTCGGAAGGACACAATGAGATTTGGTTGAGATACAGCTCAATACCGTGTACACGTGAAAAGATTTTGTACTGCAGATAAACTAAAAGATCAGCTTGAGATTGTTAGAGAAAGACAAAAACTCAAACCGTTGCGCATAAACGTTATCTAAAACTACCACAAATCACTACGACTATACATTCTGGAAATTAGATATTAATCATTAAGGATTATAACATCAGGCGTGAAATTCCAAACATTTATTGCATTTTAACTGCTACTGGGGGGATCCAAAATAACCCAAATGACGGACATGATGACGATGACATTTGACGAGCGTGAAGTAAGGACGAAATGGTGAATCTCTGAGAGACACGGGGAATACGAGAGTCGAAAAAGAATCTCATAGGAACAAAATTCGTCTCTCAGAAATTGTCTCGAGTTAAAAATCTACTCCCTGGACACGGATAATAACTGAAATGTACAATTAACTTCCTTCAATTTTTATAAATAGAGATATGAACACGGAATATGTGTCACATAAATACATATGCTTACTATTTGTAAATTAAGTTACGAAAATAGGACTAACATACCGGTCTTACCGATCTAACGAGGCTCAAACTCCTGACCACTGGATCACTTAGCGAGTGTCTTAACCACAAGACCAACAAGCGCGACATTAAATGTTTTGTTTAAGAGAACAATTGAAGTTTCATTGCTCGGTATAACCTCACAATTCACTGAATAAAATAAGCCATTAAAATTGTTTTACGAGAATGTCGTAACGTTTGTTTCTAAATAAATAAAATAAAACACAAAATTCAGATAAATAACTCGGAAATAAAAGGATCCCACTTGTAAAAACAATATATTCTTCTAACATTCATTGAAAAGGTCCATCTTACCTGAAAGCCTTCCGCCTCAGACAGAAGAAAGTAGAAGCAACCAAACCAATGAGCAAGGATCAAAAGGATGTGAATCAGGTTGATGACCCTCCAGAAGTTGGGGTACACGGTGCGGGACTCTACGATATAATAGCAGTTCACCGCTCTGTACACCTGCAACATTCAGAAACTTATTATATCCTTCTACATTACATAAGATCAGATGTTTTGTGTATCGTGCTGCGTATCTCTGCGCTTCAGAACTTCATCAGATTGATCAAAAATGTACTTATTAAATCCCTGCCTATCTAATTGTTTTCTACTGTACTATAAGAGTACATACATATAGATACATTATGACTATATTTAAAAGTGTCGAGGTGAAAGTTCATTGTTTGGATATGGACCCGACAATGGTATTCGGAAAGAGGGCCAACATAGTTAAATGATTATTTTTTGGAAACAGCTTTAAAGAAGCAATTGGATATTTCCAAACAAAATATTGAAATCAGCGAGTTTATAAATCTACCCCAATGACAGAGTAGTTTTCTCTTAGTAGCATATTTAGTTCAATCTCAATTATTTACCAGGAGACCATTAATAATATTTATAGTATATTTTCTTTAATCGCACCTCTCCAACATTGTTCTTTTTATTATTATCATCACTAGCAGCTAATAGTAGTAAGTCATGACTAGTAAAACATTTCCATAATTACTAGATTGGTAAAAAAATATTTGAATTTGATTAAGCTTACTTTATTGGGTCGAAAGAGTTAATGCTTCCACAAACAATTCCACTATACCTTCAGGAATCTCGGAAACCTCAGCATCGGATTAGGTCCAAACCTCAGCTGCAGTAAATCCAAGGGAGTTAGCGACGCCAAATCCAGGAGAAACGCCCTGGAATTGAGGTAGTGACCTGCCAACTTCCTGGAATCGTAGACCATAAGACCCTGCTCCAGGTATCCGGTTCTGAGCTGGACTGCCAGGTCAGCGGCAAAAACTATGTCCGTCAAGCAATCGCAAGCAAACCAGAAGTTGGAAGCCAGTGCCTGGAGACAATCAAACAAATCCAAATATATACAATGTATTGTTTATTATATAGGGTGTGCAGCGGAAAAATTTCAAGATTAAATTGTAATTTCTCGTAAACCATAAGGGGGAGGTAAGTGGGAGGGGTGTTGTTCGAAGCGCGAGATTCGCTGATTTCCCCAGTCGCAATGAGTCACTGGTCGGGAGCGCAACGCGCGTTCGCGGCTGAGCAATATTTAAAGTGCGGTAATTCATTGGTTCATTCGCGTCGCGCTTTTTGTACTCACTTTAATATTCGACGAGTAAGTGATGAACTGAGCACGTAACTTATCCAGTATTGGGTTCAAAAATTCACACAAAAGGGGACAATAGTTAACCAAACTCCTCCGGGACCATTAACGTCAGCAGCGACGCCAGAACATGTGGCTCAAGTTCGACGTGAAATTATGCGCAATCTGCGTAAAACGATTAGAAAGATTACAGCCTTTACTGGAATAAAAAAATCAACAGTGGACCTTATTTTGAAAAAGAAACTACAGAGAAACTGCAAATCGTGCAATTTCTCAAAAAAATGACTATTCGTTACGTGAAATCTTAGCGAAAACGATGCTGGAACGTTTTGGAACAGCACGAACGCTTGGAAATATTGTTTACTAACGAAGTACATTTTCATATCGGTGGCAATGTTAATAAACAGAACATGAGATACCGGTGCCCCGACAACCCAAGGGAACGCCATCAAAAACATTTGCATTGTCCAAAAACGACAGTGTGGTTTCTGCACAAAGGATAATTGGTCCTTATTTTTTTACTCAGCGAGATACAGTCACTGCTGACGTGTATTGTCGAATGATTGACGAGTTTTTGGTACCGCAACTGCAGCTGTTTCCCGGATTCAACAACAAAACACAATTTCAGCAAGACGGGATCACTCCACACACGCATAGAGTTTCAATGGAGAAGCTGAGGGAAATTTTTCCCAATATATTAATTAGCAAGTACGGAGACATTCCCTGGGCACATCGGTCACCGGACCTTACACCGTGTGACTTTTTTTGTGGGGATACCTCGAACATTTCAGGCCCTACAAGAAAATATCCGCCGTGAAGTTGCTGCCATAAGAGTCCGATTGCAAGAGTGTCTTGAGAGAAATAGACGATATTGTTTATAAAACGTAAAATCCGCATTGTTAAACTCCTTTTTGTATAAATAAAATATAAGGATAATATTGTAGTTTTTTTTACTATTTAATATTAAACATGAAAATTTTCCGCTGGACACCCTTTAATATAAATATTTGCAGAAATGTGTAACTATAAATCAAAACTCATAAATTCTAAAGACAAAGATGATAAATTTAACAATTCTCGTGTCTATAAACTTAGTTGCAAGGATTGTGCTGCATTTTATATTGGTAAAACGGGTAGAAATTTTAATATAAGAGTAAGGGAGCATTTTAGATATTTGAACAGTAGTGGGTATTCGAAATTTTCTAATCATTTGATAGAAACTGGTCATGGTTTTGATAAAAAATTAGAATTGTCAATTTTGCATATAAACGGTGTTGGTCATAAATTAAATAATTTGGAATCGTTGGAGATAAATAAAACATGTAAAACTAGTCAAAATCTATAAACAACCAACTAAATTTAACAACGAGTCCCATTCTAAATTTTTTTCCTAAAAATTATTCGAGTAAATTTGTATTATGTAACAATTTGAGTTAGGCACTAAATTTATTTTTTAAATAATTGTCGTTTTTTTAAAAATAGATTCTGTTAAAGAAGCAATATTATATGTTTTTAGTTAGTATTGACATCCTGAAGAAGAAAATTGTATTTTTAGAAACTGGTAGATGTATTTAAACACCATTAAGTGGTTAATAAAATAAAGATAATAAATAAAAATATGAATTTTAACCACAAAGTTAATATTGCTAATTTTAAAAGTAATTTGAATTCGATTTATGGAGGATAATTTTTGCTTGAAATTCCATAACAAAAAGTGAATGCATTTTCTCTGCACTAAAGATCAATATGTTACGCATTAACCTAGTTACTTTAAGTTTTCCAACTTCTATTGTGTTGAGCAGTGGCGTAAATATGGCAATGCAATGCATCGGGTTGGATGTGGCCCCAAAATGTCCACGCACATCAATTCACTTAGCACCGATACTTTTCCAAGTTTTAATATAAAATATTTGATATCATAAAAAGTATAATTTTATTTCACATACGTAAAAACATTATCAGTTACACCTCATTAATATCTCAGGTTAGGAAACAGACCATCGCCGTAGAACAAAGCAAAGATATTTTTCAGTTGCGAATGTACATAAATTACTAAAATACACCTTTCTTTTACATTAAATTGTGAATCTTGTAGCAGAAAAGAAATCAGTTTTGTTCTTTTTGTTTCGTGAATTAAACTGCAAAGTTCTTTATATTCTAATTCTCGCATAGAATATGTACATGGAGCCTTTTCGTTTTTCATTGGGCCCCAACGCATCTTTCTCCATTGTCGCCCAAAGCATTTTTTTCCATTTTGCATTGGGGCCCAATTTTTGTAGTTACGCCACTGATGTTGGATTCAGTTTTCGCAGTCATATGCGAGCACTGGAAGAATGCGTCATTGAACATTTTCAATTTCAGACATTATGTATAATATATGTCGTTCATTAGATAAATATTTTATTATAAATCTTGTAATTTTGTTTTAACTATTAAATAACGTACTTATGTACGTATATCATGTTTATTTGTATTAGCTTATATAATATGTAGAACTTATTGCGGTGGTTTCATTACTCGGTATGTAATTGTAAGATAATAAGTAAGCTGTTTACCATAATACAGTCATTACTTTGTACGGCACACAAAGAATCTTTAATAAATACAATTTGTGTTAAAAACGATTACTACGCTCTCACGTATATCAAAACTAGTTAATTAACTTATCTTATCGTCTTACAAACTAATGAAAATTCTATTAAAGAATATTACGTTTTAATGAAATCTCATCGTGTATCTAATCTAATTTAATATTATATTTATTTATAATAGGTTCATACGGAAAACTAAAATAATATTAAAAATATTAATGGAATATTATGAACATACTAATTTACGATTCAGTCACTATTTAATGAACTCGAATCAGACTCTCGGGTGGGTTTATCTTGACGTTTTCCTGGACGCTTATCGAGAGAAAGTTTTAACTGTTATGTCACATTAAGCATACGACTGTTGGAAACATAAAAGCGCACAAATCTCATTTCGAATTATTCCTGTGTTAAATTATTGCGAAATACACGTTTTTACTGTCTGAAAAATCAATTTAGTAAAATAAAGTTTTCGAATATTTTTGCAAAAACTTAAAACTTAAATCTTAAAACACTTCATTAAAAAAAGTATAAATATATCGTAATTATCACCAAAAAAATATAACCCTATTTAATCTTTTCCGCGATAGAGTTATCATTGCTACACTGAATCTCGATATATTTATACGTAATACATTCTGTTTATAAATTGATTGAAAAAGGTTCAAACAAAAATTCGTGCCTTTCATAAATGAATATTTTTTCAGTGGCTTTTAAATATATCTTTTTCAAAAAGTTCAGTATAATTCACGTTCGTTCTCTTAAATGACAATATCCAATTCAAACATTGAATTATTTAATTAATATTTATAAGGGTACTTAAAAAATGTTATAGTATCTATTTAACATTAAAAAAATATAAAAATTATACCTTATGCGTTTTATATATATTTTATATAATTATTACTAAAAAGAGTCTGTAAAAGCTCTCCGAATTTCTTCGGCAGTCGTCGGTCAGACCCTGATCAGGATGCATAAAAATGAACATAATTATCGCATGAATTTGAAGTTTTTTCCATGTCCCTGGTTCCAATAATAAATATAGTCTTTGCTATGTACACACACTGATTTTCAGCCCTTTATATTTCATCAATAATATTCTTTTTATGAAAATAAATAATGCCTTTTAGTAATATAATACCTGATTTTTTGGAATCGGAATGAGATCATTTACAATCGGTATTTTAAACACGTAATCGATATGCTCCATGTAATTCCAACAACCGACTAACAAATTTTCATTGAAAGGACACTGAGTTATTTATTATTTATTTGTTTTTGTATAAATATATTTTTAATATTAAACAGAAGATTAGTCACGATACGATGAAATGTAGTTTGTATATATTGTATATACCACAAAATTAAATAAACTAAAATATAAATTCAGACAATTTCAGAAAAACACAGAAAAAATCATTAATTTTTAGTTTTGATCTAGAATTAAAACTAGATTTCGGACTCGTCAGAATAGAAGTATTGTCGTGGGATGGCGTAAATTAGTAAAATATTCTAATCTTTAAATTTTTAACAAAACCATACTAATTTCGGTCGTAAAAAGTATTTTTTTATACCCGCACACGAAATGTCAATTATTTATAATGTTGTTTTTGAAATATTACGATGTATTATCTACGTTCTGCAGACATATACATATTTTTAAAAAATCTACCAATGCAAAGAAAACATCGACTAGCGTTAACGGAGTCAATTCATACATGTCATTACTTCATTTTCACCTGTGAGCCGCCAGGATTACGCCCTAAAATTGTCAAAAAGACTTTTCCTCCTGCTCATTCGCTCTATGATAATAATTTCTTTGGTTCAACTAATGTTATGAAATATGAGAGTTTTCAGTTTTGTTTTATAGTGTGAATTTTTAAATAATAAATAAAACACGATATACATATCGACCTTTATTAAATTTCTTTAACGTCTTTAGTAATATAATAATTAAAATATAGTTTTAATTTGAATTAAATCTATAAACCACAACTTAAATTACAGTCGATTTCGCTTAATTGGGACACATCTGGCTCAAACTTTTTGTCTCAAATAAGCGAAGTTTAAGGTAAAATTAAAAATTACTATGTACACATTTTTGAACTTTATTAAATTATTGAAAAAAAATTGAATTACAGAAAAATAATATATAATTATTAGGTATACATATAAACATGAAAAAATAAAATAATTAATAATGCCAAAAAAATATTTAACAAACAATTGTAATAACAGTAACTTTAAAAAAATGGTCATGAAAATAATGTACATAATACATTTATAACAATAAAAAAATATTTCTGCAGGATTTCATCCATTGTAACCTGTCTTGTGTTTTTTTTTGGTAGAATTGCAATTGTACAAAATCAGCGCAGGCATTCAGTGAGGATGTTGGGCATTTATTAACATATTTATTTTAATTTTTAACTCTATGTCCCAATTAAACGGAACGGAAGTAAATTAATATTAATTACCTTATTTGGTTTCTGTTCCTTGGGATTTGGCCCAAATAACCGGCTGTTCCGATATACCGATGGTCCAATTAAGCGGAATCGACTGTATTTAAATAAAACCCCTTCCTGTAAATTGTGACGATTTATTGCTAGTACATTTTTTTTTACAATTCCTTAAAGTCTACTACTACAGGTGCGTCAGCGCTAATTGCTGCGACACTTTTACTAACTACATTATATGTGTTTTATATTAATACATGAACTGGAAGGGTAAAAAATTCTGATAAAAAATCCTCAAGATGATTAACCGATCTAATATTTATACATTGAATAATATACATTGAATATGTCCGTTTCGTTAAATGTATTAAGCAAGTGTAGAACATTGCACATTGTACAATGCAATCGGAAGGTCTAGAGATATAGATTATACATTTATATTTTGTTCGGATTACTTAACCACGCGAGTATTTTTGTTAAAATTCCGTAATAATTCGTAATAAATAATGTGTATTATAGTAACTGAGCATTTCTTATCGTTGAACTAATAAATAATCATATCGTAACGAAAATAATGGATCCAGCGATACCAGCGATGCTAACTGCAGCAGTACCGATGCGTGGTAATGCAACACTCATTTTTGATATGGGTTAGTCAAACCGATCCCAGCGCAACACGGTATTAGATAGAGAGACATTTAAACTATTAACCAATACAAACATTTAATCTAATCTGATCTGAAAGAAGTTGAGATTAAATAATAATGGACAAATATCACACCTTCGATTTGCTGACGACATTGTTGTGTTTGAGGAAACTGCTGAGATGAATCTCAAATGAACTCCGCTTGCAACAACGTGGGCTTTTACATAAATATTGATACGATCTTCTATATAGATTATTCAAAGCTTCAATACATCGTTTATGGATGGTCAATCTGCCAAATTGCTGAAAGCGTAGAACGAGTCAGCAGTACGACGGAAAGTATCTGTCATCAAGTCGCCTGCTCTGATGACGAGAGTAAAACCTAAACGCTGTTAAATAAGCGAAGAGACATCGCCTCCATGAAAAAGTTATGTAAATCAAAAAAAAAAAATTTACAGGAGAGCGAAAACAATAATGAACTATTTTAAAAGTTTAATAACGCAATTGTTATTTGACAAAGGACCTTAATTTTTTTATTGATAAAAAGTGAACTGATATTTTTATGAATGGAATTGATACGTGTTGCTACGTAGATGTCTAAAATTCTAAAGTTTTCTGCGGTAAATGATGAACAAGCGGTCCCATTGAAAAGAGTCACTGGGGACCGTTCGTAGAAAAACGGTAGTAGTTTTTATGGAGCTTGGAGAATCGTGTTTACTTCACTATTCCGAAATAACACATAACTGGATATTAGTAATATAAATAAAATTTATAACACAATACTTTTGTTTATTTTACTACTATAGGAATTGCGGTCAACTTTACATATAATAAAGGCAACGCGTTTATCTGTCATTTAAGTAAAAGTATAAGTTAAGTCAAAATGTAAAATTATCTGATAATAAGAAGTTACTTTAATAATAATAATAAAAAAATAATAATTAAATTCCATAAAAATTGACACAATTTATTAAAAAATATTAGTACATGCTTTCTACAGTTTGCATTCTCTTATGCAAGCATTCCATTAAACTGTCTTAGTTTTGTCTCGGGAATAGGTCCAATCCCATATAGCCTCTTGCCAGTCTCAAACACATCCCGTATTCCAGAATCACAAAACGGGATCGTTAATGAATGGTTCTGCTCAGCTAACCCTAGGTGCCTAGCTACCCAGGGCTACCTTCCTCCCCTAAGTGCTACGTCTCATGGTCTACGGGTTGAACACAAGTTTGTGTCCGGTATGCAACATATGTTTAATCTTTGAGCGATTCGTATTGCATATAACTATATATATATATTTATCAAGCGAAAACTGAAAGAGCAAAATAACAAAAAGTTGAGAATATGGAAAAAGTATCTAAACTTCATAGACCTAAAGATAGCTTACGAGTTGGTACCGCGCAGCATCCTATAGAAAGTCTCGAACGAGTATGAAATCTAATCCAATCTCTGAATGAGGATTGTGAGAGTTGTGTACGCGTTAACGGCGCAGTATCAATCGAATTTTACTTCGGAGTAGGCTTACGACAAGAATGTCCGCTTTCCCCGATCCCGTTTATTTTCTATGTGGATAGAATATGCCGGAGAAGCCAGACAGCGAGTGTCGCGAGAGTGGGAAACGTGGAAATTGATTCCACGCTCTTCGTGAACCACGTAGCAAGGCTGGCACCCGCCCAATAAGACTTGAGAGAGTAGAGCGGTTCTTTTAAATGATGTATAAACTCATGAAGGGATGTAGATCAGCACTACAAAACGAGAAGTAATAGTGGCAGGAAGATTCAAAAACACGCAATGTAAAGCGAGTCAATAAATTCTAGGAGTGGAATTCTCTAACGATGGAAAACAAGAAGGCGAAATTATCAGGAGAACCGCGAACTGCCAGTGAGGAATTACTCATCTCAATATTGAGCAGCCTAGTCGTCGAGCACCGGTCGGGGTACCATCGAAAATCCTATAGTTCTCAGTTTATCGGATCCGATAACTGTTACTATTTTAGGCTGTTTGAATATCAAAGGATCGAATCGGTGAATAGCTGATATAATACTAGTACTCCAATGACTGGCCCAAGTATTCCGCGGATAATTTGCAAAATATATGAAAAAAAATATTTACGTCTTTCCCGAGCTCCGACGCGGATACGGAGGTTACAAACCGACCCTGCAATAAGTCATTCAATTCCAGTCAAGTGACCTGAGGAGAATAATGTATTTTATTAATGTTATCAAGCCGACCCAGCCTTCCGAGACGCGAGCGCCTACCCGGTGCGGTCGGATGCAGACTACACCGGAGAATGCTATGCATTCCTTGGCACATATCAATTCGCAAATGCGATGCCGCGGGTTGAATAACAGACAATCAGGAGAATTAGTTCACGTAAATAGGTTAAACCAAAATGGTTATGCTAAAACAAGACGGATTTCAGGGAGCTTGGGAATTCAATTATCTGTTCGCGGAATAGGCCAACGGTTTAAATTTGCATCAGATAAGCTGGCGGGAAATGGTCGCCGGATGAAAAGGCAATTTTCTCTACTAATACGTATAATACTCATTCATGAAATCTTACAATAGAATTAAGGTTTCTACTTCACCTCTTCGTGCAAACCCTTTAAATAAAATAATTATATTATTCTCTTTAGCTCGCATCCATCTGCTGTTGGAAAAAGGCGTCTTTCATTATTCCTTTTTGTCTTCTGCCTTCAATATCCAATTGTGGGGGTTGTTTCTGACGGTGAGAATGAAACGCGCGGTTGGTGTAGAGTCGTCGATCTAGTCAGAGATAGAGAAGTTGTTGATCTAGTCAGAGATAAAGAAGAAAAATAATACAGGAGACGGTGGCGTCTGAAATATGAAGAGTTAAAGGAACGAGCCGGTGGTGTTTGGTCTCAGTCCGCGAAACCTGTCGTGACGGAGCGTAAGAACTGTCATCGTTGAGTAATGATGACGTAATTTGTACTTTATATCAAATTTAAACACGTTTTCTCTGTAAAATAAGAAATAATGCTTATTACTACGTTTAAAATAATCCATATATTTTAATATTTTATTTTAATTTCACAATTGATTAGAGAGACTCGGATGGAATGCGAACGGATGGGTTGATTTCATATATTTTATTTTAGTCTTCATGATATTATTATGCACAAATGTAACTAACTTACCATCAAGCCGTTTCCCCGCGAGGTTGGGTAGAGAGGATAGAGCGTCAATCTTGTCTCCTGGCACACAATTATCGCATCATCCACATCTTCTCACACGAGCTCGTCGATTTTTGAGGCTTCTAACAGGGCCATCTTTTAGTATCTGATTTACCTGGTCGGGCCGAATGTTCTGCGGACGTCCTCTATGTATGGGGTGCCATCAACACTTGCGTCATATATCTTTGTTACTATTCTTTCCTCATTCATCCGTACACCTAAGCCATCCATCTTGTTCACTATGCTAATATCAGCTTTACATTTTCTCTAATTACTTCATTCGTCACTCTGTCATGACTGCCTTAAAAACAAGATGTTGAAAGTAATTTTATATGTACAATATAAATTATATGTAGCCAAAATACCGCAAGACTAAAGTCTACTACTAGTGCATGCTCCCAGTCCTCATCTTGAGCCGAGACATTAACCGTCACCGTCAATGAACAGCACAAATTAAAAGTTGCCCTAAGAGCGATGGAAAGATCTGCAAGATCTACGTACTCCAGTGAAAATTAGCTGGACACGTTTATCAAAGAGATGACGGACCGCAGGGAAGAAAGGACCTAGAAGGAATAGAAGTGTCGGCCATCCGCAAGTTCGATGGAGAGTATTTGAAAAGTGGTGAGTAAAAATGGACGACAAAGACTGAAGGCAGAGAAAACTGACGATCCTCGGGCGGGACTTATGATGATGATGATATATACACAAAACCTATGTGATGTATTATTTTACTGATTAATTTGTCTATTTATTTTGTAAGGTGAAATTTTCTCACATAAAACAGAAACGGAAAATATTCCATATTATTCGCTGATTTCTTTGATACATGTCTCATCATTCATTCATTCATATTGATAGATATCTTATCATTCATTCATTCATGTTGATATATGCCTCATCATTCATTCATTCATGTTGATACATGCCTCATCATTCATTCATTCATGTTGATACACGTCTTAACATTCAATCATTCATGTTGATACATGCCTCATCATTCATTCATTCATGTTGATACATGTCTCATCATTCATTCATTCATGTTGATACATGCCTCATCATTCATTCATTCATGTTGATACATGTCTCATCATTCATTCATTCATGTTGAATGATTATTTACGCATTCATCATCTTCTGTATCGAAACAAAAACGTGTGTTTTCCAACAATATGCAATCCCACTAGATCCTAGATCTCGACAAAATTGAGAAACTGCGTACATCAATTAGGAACTCTAGGTAAGTACAACTTTCCAAGAAATAATTCTTTACTGTATTCATCTAATCTATAAGCTTCCAAAATGTTTGTCTTACATAATCTTGTTAGGGTGCAGAACTGCAGGGGCTCAAGAAAAGGGGAAGACAAAGCCTTCCGTGAGATCTAGTACACACCCTACACAGTCAAAACTGAGTCAATTGTTTACTGAGACAATAGATGAGGAAATAGAACAGATAACGGAAGCAACGTAAACTACAAACTTCTACCTGAAAACGGAATACGGTGAAAGCAATTATTGTAAAATCTAATTTGTCAAATGTCGTAATTTTCAGAAGAAGGTTTTATTACTGGAGGCTTTTATACAAAAGTACTCTACTCGAGAAATTTAATAAACTCCTTCGATGATAAATGAACCTTAAATCGGAATTAACAGAGGCAGCTCGATTTATTTTATTTTAACCCAGATAACGCCATCTGTGTAATAAATCACTAATTATTCAAAGAAAAAAATGCAAATAACACATATATTAATGCAAAATAGTAAATATATTAATTTATGAGATCGTTATTAATGTTTTGATTTTTAAATACTGATCTCAGACCAGAGTAATGTGACATAACATTAATAGAAAACCAGTTTGATTAAAGTGTAGTTAATAAGTTAATATTATATAATGATGGTCTTTTACTCAAATGAGTTAAAACCATAATTAATTATTAACCACTCTAAAAAGGATTTTACTATAATTTTAAAAACACCTTAGATTGTTTTGTTGTTAAAATATAATTCACTTTTAAAAATAGTTCCGTTCAAATTTTGTAATTATACGAGTACATATTTACACTTACAAAACCTGCCACCTTCCATAAAATAGGTCTTTTTTATTTGGGGTATATCCTATAATTCAATATAATACTTTGTAAGTCTGAATGATCAATATCTTTATCAATCTCTCACACAGCTACACGTTTTCTAAGCCTATTTTTTCCACGATAAATGCTAATATTATCTTTTCATAATAACAATAATAATAACATATATAAGTTGTTTGCCATTTTTATAAGTAGTGTCAACTTGTATATAATATATAATTCTCTAGTATTTTTGCTGAAAGGTTTGGTAGAAAGGTTCTACATATATTCAACTCGAATATCAATTCAATTGCTCAATATAATAAGCATCACGACTGATGCTAATTTCCCCTATTGGGTTTTTGGTAGTTTGAAATATAATAAATAAGATTTTATTATTATTTTTCTTTTTATAACAAGTTGTTTTTATCCTCTATTAAATTAAATTAAAAAGATTTTTTTTTTATTTACAACCCTATCCCGAATCGTTTTGAGAGTAGTTTGCTCTCGTTTCGATTCGTCATAATTACTTTTTTTTTCACTACATTCAGTCATTATTAACATTATCATCGTAATACCATCACAGGCTGGCTCCGATATCATCGCAGCAGAGCCACACCTGTGCAATTTGACGTGAGACTCGTTATCACATTAAATTCAGAAGGCAGCCAGAAAGAAGCTATAGAAATTATACACCCTCAAAAGGGGAGGGTAATAGAATCTCATTATATAACATCGAAAAAAACACCCTTATTTCTCCAACCCATCTCCAAAGAATTTTAAACATATTTTTAACATTCAAAACAAAAAATGCGTGTTCACTGTCTTTCATCTCTACTTCTGGAAAAAAATATACAAACCAATACATGTAGATCGTGTGTTAAGTATCGTAACAATTAGTATTAGAGCAAAATGATACTTCTACTACGTAACGTGCTTGTTTCAATGCCAACAGAACTATAAAAATAACTACATATCTACGTATTTATAAGGTAGGTACATAATATATTCTTACATAACAATTCGGCTTTACCGAGGCTGTTTGCGAATCACAATGAACACTTCTCCCACGCGTTTCTCGGCTGTACAAATAAGTCAAACAAAGGAAACGCTGATTAACCCTTAACATCTCCCTTAACTCCCTCTACACCCCATCCCCGTCGTTGGATAATTAAGATAAATATGATATATCACATTATTATATTTTTATGTTTAGCTTTACGATAAGTCTGAACAGTGGTTATTTGTAATCTATCATCGAAATATCTAAAGACACTCACTTTCCATATAAATGACTTAATTAATAGTTAACTCAATTATCAATTTTTTTTAAATACGAATATACTTGTAGGTTTTTGTGGTGGTCAAGTGATAACAGAAGTCTGCTGTTTGTCGCTCGGTATCGTAGTCGACGTTTTGAAGCAAATGATTAATTTCCATCACGGTAGATTTTATGAAAAATTATAGTTTAAATCAAAACCCCACTCTGATAATGTAACGACAATCTCTGTATTTGTATTAACATGTTTAAATATAATATATTGTAAATGAAAAGATACAGCTTTTTACACTAGCGACGGAAACGCTCATTCTACAAAAACTTTATAGTATTTTTATGTTTAATTATATCCTACATTTTTAATTTAACCAACAAAAATATAATATATGAAACAACATAAAAATTGTACCTGTCTTCTAAATGAGAATTATTAAAAATTCATGAAACCTTTTAAGGCTATGGAAATGACAGTTGAAAATGACAATATTATCGAAAAATGTAACAGTATAAATTTTTATTAGTTGGTTATACAATACGAGTTAGGTCCAAAATCGATGTAAATTATTGCGATAATATAATATTGTGTAAAAAATGTTAAAATATTGCCTCTGAAATGTTAAAATAGCAAATGGAAAACGTGATTAGAATAATTTTACAGGGAAGTGAAGGGATGGGCGTCAGGAACATCATCACATATTCACGGTGACATGACGAATGAGAGTAAAATACATATCTCCCTAATCACCAACCCGTGTGAGAGGCTATCTCACGTATCTGTTAATTACATAAATTTATTAATACAGATTATTTCACTTTCTTTTTAACCACTTTATCAGTCATTTTAATTCACCAACCGGTTTTGGAAAATATCATTTCCTTCATCAGGATGTCAAATTTACTAACTTACACCAAATACGTCACGTTACAATGGTTTTTTTTTAAAGTATATCTTTCTAATTGATACATTTAATTTGTATTAAAATACCACAGAACTATCTATGTTCTGAAAAACTGCAACTTTACAATAATAATGTGTTCTCCATAAAATATATAAGTCGTATTAAACTTTACCTGATTTTAATAAAAATGAATTGATTTAATCTCTGGCGTCTCTTAGCGTATATTACGTAAGATTTAATTTGGTTCAACTGTAACTTACTTAACTTGAGATTTATCGTAATAAAAAGTAATAGATTTTAAAAAATGAAATAATATTGTAGATGTATCAATTTTAAAGATCTGCAACATATAGGTTTGAAAATTTATCGTTAACTACTCGGTTGACGTGGTGTAACGCATTTCCTCGGATAGGAAAAGTTCCCGGTTCGAATCCCTGTGGCGACCAAAATATTTTTTCAATAAATTGATTTTATCTTTCTTATTTATACATTTAATTTGTTTTAAAATCCACAGAGCTGTTTTGAAAAACTGCAACTTCATAATAATAATCAATTCTTCTAAAAAAATTTAATAATTTAGCTATTCGTTTAACGGTATTTAATTAAATATTGAGATTAGATAGTGACAGGAATGTTGAGTAGATGATGTATCGTGGAGTGGAACGCTGAAGGTTTCAAGGATAATAATCAGTATTTACTGAAATAATCATAGCAATTAATAATAGGTACAATACAGAATTAATAAACACGATTTTAAAATTAATAAATTAAAAGAATATTTATATTACTAATCAATTTGTGTGTAGCTCACAGATAAAATATAATAATATTACTAGTCAGTTTGTGTGTAGTTCACAGATAAAACATAATAATAATAATAATTATAGGAGTAAGATTTTACTCATAAATAATTTTTTGAACCAAATATCTAAACACCTACCACCAAACATTAGACCTTAATTTTATACAAATAATAACTAACAAGAAGAGATAAAAATCATAAATTTAATAATTCGGGTATTTATAAACTTAGTAGTAAAGATTGTACTGCTTTCTATATTAGAAAAACGGGTCGATATTTTAAGATAAGAATTAAAGAGCATTTAACATATTTTAATAGTACCTAATGTTTTTGCAGAATTTTCCAATCATTTATTAGAAAATGATAATACTTTTGATACAAATTTGGAATTAACCAAAATATAAATAACCAACTAAATTTAACAAGTCCTATTCAAAAAAGAATTCCTAAAAAATTCTAATAATTTTGTATCATTAAGTCAATTTCCAAATCCTTCAACTTCTTAAAATTTTTAATTAGGTACTAGATTTATTTTTAAATAATTATTATAAACGTATTCATTAAAACCACTAGTATTGGATAACAAACTCCAACCTGTTTTATAAGGTTAGCATAAACTATTGTACAAATATTTATTTTAAGAGTTTGAAATGATCTTACCAATTAAAATTAAAATTAATAAATGAGATTATTTAAAAAAAAATATTACGAACAATTGTTTTGAATAATAGTAACATGTTGTTGAATCTACTTTAAATATAAACAAGCCAATAATATAATAAATATAATAATATAAGTTATAATCAAAGAAAACAATAAATCTTTATAAAAATAAAAAATTGAGATTACGCAAACGTCAAAGAATACAAAATATGAACTAATGACGAGACAAACCGTGATTGTGAGTGTAATTTTGATTGTGTGATTGGTGTTTGAGAAATCAATGAGACGTAAAAATGGTAAATTAGTATTAGTATTTTAAGCTATTTTTTAATAATAATTCATTTCGCCTCGAATAAGTATTGTTAATTAAATTTGGTATAAAAATATATCAATTATTTCAAAAATATAAATCAGTGTATTAAATTCTAACACAAAAATCAACATAAATACGTATAAGACAATTCGACACTATAGTCTATTAAGGCAATGCAAGATGGTAAAGCGGTAGGTATTTTCTGCGTTTCCTGTAACTGGCGCAAAACAAAATATCTTGACACATTACTAAAATGAATATTTTCCTTTAAACAAAAAGAGAACGCGAGAATTTTTCAAGCTTGGCATGTAACTAAATATGTTGGCTTTATAGAAATTTTGTCTGTAGTGTGGTTCGCTGCTTTATCGACTTTCACTGCGTGCGTGATAAATCACTTTCAATACTCTCTGTTACACAAATATTCCACCTTGGAGATAAATAGTCGTGCTGAAATACTACATTTATTTATTCTACATATTCTTCCAATACAACTTCCATTTTGTAAATGCATATGTGTGTGCGTGTGTCATTAAAGTGAGTAGATGAGTGGTGGAGGACGAACCTTATAAGGGTCCGGCTCGGAGGAAAGGGCGTCTCTTCCATCACAGCTTCTTGCTCTCAAACGAGGGAAGAAATAAAAAATACAAGTTTTTCAAAATTATTTTCTTTTTATTTAAGATATGTCGTGCCTCATATTTCTAAGCTAATTCTAAATCAGCGATGGGATTAATAATAAAATATAAAGACTTTCTAACTCTTTAATAAAAAAAATATCCGTTCTACATGACCCCGCCGAGATCAAATCGTGGGTACTATCCGCGTCTCACTTCTTATTTTGTTTGACATTTATATTTTCAGGTGTGTCTACGAGTTTTACTAATAATTGAAATGAAACAAAAGTACAACTAACTTCTCTGAAACAATCTCAACATTGCAGCATTATATATGATTGTTTCGGTGAAGAACTGTGTGGAATGCTCTCGCACTTTCTAGACTCTTAACTGGTATACTTATATTATGTAATGATATGATATACTTTAAGCGTGTATAATATTTAAAATAATATAAGATTAAGAGGTAAAAAGCGAAAATATTAAATAATGTAACTTGTTCTAGATGATTTTCAATGACATAAATGAAGAAAGTTAGAAATCGGATTCAGATAAAAGATATTCAAAAGTATTTGAAAAAAGCGCAACAGAAATAGCATTCAAGTTTCTTCGAGAAAAGTATTTTTTTAAATTCCGATTTAAAGATTGTAATGTTTAGGGCACGAAATAACGATTAGAAATTTAGACCATTTTGAAGTTATTCTAAGACAAAGAAGAAAAAAAAACACAATCCCAAGCGAGGGGTGATGGGAATTTCTTACAATTTTAAGTGAAGGCTATATTTTACAATACAGCCTCGAGCTCGCTGATCAGATCACTGCAGGCATTGCCAACCCTTATTTATTTTATATTTCTCTCGGAGTTTTGTTCTTACAATACAATCAGTCGTTACAAGCAATACAAGGTAATTCATATTCCAACAGTATAATACGACACAAATGAGTCGTATTTTACGGTAAAAGTGGTTTAGCCACACAATCCAGCGAATTATATATGTATTATAATAACTATAAGGTATGTTTAATTTTTCTAAATAATTATTTAATTTTGTTATTAAATTATTTAAAAAATTTGGTTTTCCCATTTTGTAACTTGTATACTAATAGAGATTAATTGTTTAATATACTGTATTTATTTTTTTATTCCAACTTTATTTAATACATATTACATAACAATTTTTATTTTTTGCTAAACTATAATAATAAATTATACAATAAAGAAATCAAATAGTTAGATAAATGTGTTTGACTTTATATTTGAGTGTGTTCACTGATGTTTCTTTATTTCTTAATATTCTTTACTGATAATTCTTTACTGATTTTATTAAAAATTACTTACCACAGCCCATTCTCTCGTTCTCTCACCGTACACATTGTTCGCGATCAGTACTCTCATGGTTCATCCCTAGGATCTGGTAGAATAGCTATTGTGAGGAGGGTCAGTATTCATATTTACTTTGTTTATCATCTCTCCTAAAATTATTTTATTTAGATCTCACTATTAGATGCAATGGATGAACCTATCATATTTATTACAGGCTCTAGAAAATAGTGAATATCTCTCAAATTAAGTACATATTACTGTATCAGAAAGGCTAAATGAATAAATTCTCACAAATATTTACTGTTTCCGAGGTAAGTTTGCAGAACTCTATAATTATCCTTCAAGTTTTTATTTTCACATATGAAATTCTCACAAATCAAACCCTGTGAGTAACGTTATATTATATCAGATCTAATCACTACACTAAATGGATCTTATACTCTGGGTAAAAGCCTTTCTAAAATTATTATGTTAAAAAACAGCATAGGTAACGACTCCATACAATACGGATAAACCGAAAAGAATTTTCAATTCACTAAATAGACATTTATATGACTTGAGTAATTCACTAGCTTAAAAGCAGAACAGAGCAATGTGGCAATGTGGCAAATACTAAAGAGCGCCATGAGTACAGCGGTGAGTTGTCGTGGTAGTTTTTAAAACTAAGCAATTAAAATCTCTACTGGTACACAGATGGCGCTAATTGTAAAATAATGTTTTCGTTTATGTTAATCCAATTATTTAATTTATATTTGTTTCCCAGAATTTTTAGTAATGCACAACTTTTTTCCTTGTATGCACTGCACGCCCCTGCTTATCAGACAGAAAACATTCGGTTGTGTGAACGATTATAATTACGCCGTGAATATTATCACAGAATTATTTCATTTTCATTTGTTCCCAGAAATTAGACAAATATTTTTCTTTGTGTACTGTACTTATTTTGAATGTGCAAAAGAATCGCGTACTGCTCTGTGAAATAAGATATTCAAATGCATCAAGTTAAAAATATATACGTGATTCTAATGCTTAATACGCATTATGGTGATGTAACAGAGAACAGTTGAGCACTCTGAGATGATTACGATTATAAATAAGTTCTGTATTTGAATATAAGACGAAGGGATTATTTAATGCCAAAAAACTTAATTTTGGCCCAGACGCACTCTTTTCTATCGCTACCCGTACCGGTAGGGGAGGTGGTATGGAACCGGGCTGAGGGGTGGTCTGGAGCCCGGGAGGCCACCCCTAATGAAAGCAAAATTAAATTGGCGGTGGCTCCAGTAATTTATTGGAATTGCTCCTCCGTAACATTCTCGAAACAGCGGTAGCCAATCAGCGACCACTGTTGAAAAACGTTGAACCTTTATTAACCCCCTTTATTTCGTCTAGATTTAAAAAATGTGACACAGTTTGTACCGATACTTTATATCGTACGAAAAGTCACTGATTTCATTAAATCTTTGGTGATATGTCTTTCTGAAACACTACGCAAAAATTAAAAAATGCTGTATGATAACGGGATCTCGTCCAGATCAAAACATTGAAAGTGTTTAAAAGTTTGTGTATCTAGAATTCTTGTTCCATGACAATATCAAAATCAATGATTGTGTAGTGCAAGAACAAATTTAATCAGCCAATCAACGCTACTTTGACCTCCAAAAGCGCAAAAAGTACACGCATAGACCAGTGTTGATATATGGACCACAATACTGATTTCTGAGTTTTGTCAACTATCTGAATTATCAAGGTGTTTGAGAAGTAAATTTGTGAATATATATATATATATATATATATATATATATATATATATATATATATATATATAATATTTGGTGTCGCCGACACAACATAGAAGATTGTGAGCTCTATACAGAGCCTGAAGTTGTCAATTTTATAATATTAAAAAATTTCGATGAGTCTAGCACCTGAGTTGATAGATGTATTCATTTTAAAAGTAATATATTGGTTCGAAAATTTATCGTCAATCCACTGTGTTGGTATAGCATAATCAGATAATGCACGTTCCCCGGATTGGAAGTGATCTAGGTTCGAATTCCGGTAGCAACAACAATATGTTTCGATAAAATTAATTTTATATGTATATCTTTCTACTTAATACATTTAATTTGTCATCATGTTTTGATAATCATATAATTAATATAGGGTATTCAATTAGAGTTTTTCCATTTTGAAAATAAGAGAAGAGACTTTATTATTATCACTTTCCATAATACTACTTAATATTCTCGACTTGGCTTTGCTGAACATGGAATCGGTAGCTCAGTATTAGGAGTTAGGTGGTTGACTCACGGTGTTCATTAAATCTAGTCTCTGCGCCGAAGCCTAGCGCAGGCTGGAAGCTGTAGAATGAAGGCTGTATGCTGGAGGTTGTAGTCTGCGATCGCTGCGGGTCACAGAGCAGGCTTCGAATAATAAATAGCGAGAACCAGGTCACGAGGAATCGAAGATGCACTGCTTATTTTTATTTTATGTATTGAACCATATTTTTTTAATAAGTAGGAGTTGAAATCAATTAGGGTTACAACACTCACAATCAACTATGTAGTATTGCAGTTGAGCGTCGTTTCTTCAAACTAAACATATTTTTCTAAAACAATTTCCGGAATCACTAAGCAACCGTGAAATGTTTTAAAATTAAGGCGTTACGACTAACAGAATACAACATACAAATATCTTTACATGCATATTTTATCTCAAGACCGTACTCTATATTCAAAAATATACTTAACGCCCTAAAAGATTGATTATCGAAGTTATATAAAGGATATTATTTTATCAGATATAAAAAGAGACATAAAATAATCAATTTTCGATTTTTGATACTGCCACCATGACCCAATTTTAAATGTATTAAATTTAGTCGAGGCACGTGACACCAAATGCATGATATTTTTTAAACCGTCCCATGAAACACATACATCCCCTCCACAACAAAGGGCGCTCAGACTAACAAACATTACAATGAAATAATTCGACAATACCAAATACCGAATGTCCGCTGCATTCTCGCGCTGGAGATAATTCCGGCTTAACTAGGGGGCAGAGCCAAAAATAGATGAATAGGTCAAAAGGCCATTTTATTATTCTGCTTTTACACTGGCAATCTGCCCTTCGAGAGTAATTTGTGCCATTGATCAAGTTAAAACTTTATTTTATGGAAAAAGTACACACAATAATATTAAAAGTCATTAACATACATATAAAATCAATTTCATCGAAAAATATTGTTGTTGCTGTCTGAATTCGAACCTGGATCTTTTTACAAATATCACAGACCTATGTTCTGAATAATTACAACTTCACAATAATAATGTGTTCTCCTTAATAATAATATTATGTAATAATAAATATTACAAGTCAATACCATTATCATTCAAAAGTTTTGTTATAATATACGTTAAACATGGCGAGTTAAGGGAAAGAAGATGACACAAGTTAACCGGGAGTTAAAAATTACCATTGATGAGACCATTGTAAAATAAAACTGTGATCCGCAATGGACAAGCAAAAAAGATATGATCAAGGGTCTCCTCACACATCGGGGAATCTATTAAGTTCTATCTGAATAAATGTTAGGCTACCTGGCAACGCCCAATTCTCATTCTACTGATATTTGATATTATTCTCTCGGAGACTTTCCTTTTGAAAAACCAGAGTTTGGAGAATAAATCTTTGAATGATTATGAAGTGATTACTCTTGTGATTATTTGGATCCATCCATTGTGCAGTCCAGATAGAATTTGTACGTTCACCATATTAAGTCTGTCATTTATAGGGATATGGAATTGATGAAGGAATACTCCGGAAAGGGTGACCTTCTTGGCTAGTTTATCAGCACATGCATTTCCTTGAATTCCCGTACGTGCAGGTATCCAAACATTTATAGTGATATGGAATTGATGAAGGAATACTCCGGAAAGGGTGACCTTCTTGGCTAGTTTATCAGCACATGCATTTCCTTGAATTCCCGTACGTGCAGGTATCCAAACATTTATAGTGATATGGAATTGATGAAGGAATACTCCGGAAAGGGTGACCTTCTTGGCTAGTTTATCAGCACATGCATTTCCTTGAATTCCCGTACGTGCAGGTATCCAAACATTTATAGTGATATGGAATTGATGAAGGAATACTCCGGAAAGGGTGACCTTCTTGGCTAGTTTATCAGCACATGCATTTCCTTGAATTCCCGTACGTGCAGGTATACAAACAAATGACACCTATTTATTGATGCCGTATTATTATTGTCCATTTTAATACTGTCACATTATTGATTTAGTATAATGATTTTAGAAAGAGGAGTAATAACATCCTTGACATTTTTATTTCAAATTTTATTATATAGTAACCAAATTATCAGAAGAGGGTTAAAATGGTGTCCGTAATGTTCGCACAAAATTTTCGCCTAATATATTGAAAAAATATATTTTTGATATACGTGACTATTTTGATTAATAATAGTATTATTTTTTGTTAAACTTGAATACAAAACCATTATTTTACTATTTTTTATTTATTTTATTTGTTAAATTAATTTTATTAACCACTTATTGAGTTTAAATACACCTACCGGTTTCAAAAAATACAATTTTCTTCTTCAGGATGTCAATACTAATCAAAATATGTTAATTTTTTACCAAAATCTATTTTTAAAAAACAATAATTATTTAAAAAAATAATTTAATACCTAACTCAAATTGTTACCTAATACAAATTTACTCGAATAATTTTTAAGAAAAAATTTTAGAATGGGACTCGTTGTTAAATTTAATTGGTTTTTTATAATTTTTTGATTAGATTTACACGCTTTATTTATCTCCAACGATTCCAAATTATTTCATTTATGACCAACACCGTTTACATGCTAAATTGACAATCCCATTTTTTTATCAAAACCATGACCATTTTCTATCAAATGATTAGAAATTCTGAAAACCCACCCGCTATTGTTCAAACATCTCAGATGCTCCTTTACTCTCATATTAAAATTTCTACCCGTTTTCTAATATAAAATGCAGCACAATTCTTGCAACTATGTTTATAGACACCAGAATTGTTAAATTTATCATCTTTAGAATTTATGAGTAAATTTTCTATATTATTTGTATAACATGTCGGTCTAATTTTTCGTAGTAGGTGTTTAGATATTTAATTCGAAAAGTTATTTATGTATAAAATCCTACACCAATAATCATTATTATCATTATGTTTTATCTGTGATTTATATAAAAATTGATAATTATGTTTTTTTAATTTATTTTTTAAAATAATGTCTATTAAATCTGTATTATTATTTGATATTTTTTAAATTGTATTCAATTCAATATTGAAATTGGATGTTGACATAGGAATAGGAGTTGAACCCTAAATGCTTGTGTGATAATGGATGATTAGATTCACTATGTATGATAGTATCTGTAATAGTTGGTTTTCTAAAAATGTTGAATTCAATTTTATTATTATTTTTAATCAATGTTAGATCCAAAAAAATTAAAGTCGAATTATTTTCCATTTCTAATGTAAATTGTATTTTATTATTAAATGAATTAATGAAATTTAAAAACATTGTTAGTTGACGTTATGAACCTGATCAAATATATCATCCACATACAAAACATTTTTTAACAAAGGAGAATCATAATCAAAAATATTCCTCTCTAAATTGTCTACAAAAATATCTGCTATTAGTGAACTTGTGGATGCTCCCATAGGAAGACCCTCTGTTTGATGGTATATTCTATTATTAAATTGAAAATAATTTTGGTTTATATAAAGGTTTAACGTTTTTTTTTTGATACTCCGCGCTCAGCCTACAGTACATAATCAAAAATGTTTTTCAAAATATTTTAACAAAGCACACTCGAGATGAAGTTGGGGCTGAAGGCAGGGGAACCATTTAGGTAAAGATATCTCTCAGCCGCGTATGTTGAAAATGTATCCACGATAGAGTGAAGAATTAACAAATTAGACTCTAGTATAGAGCTGTTTGTAGAATAAAGAAAGGATCGCTGATATGGTTTGCTGTGATATCAAACAAATCTAACGAACTGAACATTTTTTCGATAAATACATTTTTTTGTAAATTCATTTAATTTGTATTAAAAAATACCACAGAACTATGTTCTGAAAATGCAACTCTCAACAAAAACAAAAATATATATATATATATATATATAATGAACCAGTCGAATGTGCTCAACTAAAAATAACATCTTCACTATAAAAATAGACTTATAGAATTTTATAATAGTGCAGTTAAAACTCGCGTGACCTTTCAACTTTAAGCCTCTGCTGAAATCTGAAAATACATTTCTTTAAAATCACATGCACTAAAATATCACACCCGACTATGACGAAGAATCCGAACTATTTTAAGTAATTTTACGAAATGCAAACCCGACCATAGATATAATATCTAAATTACTAAAATAAACTATACTTTAAAGTGAAATATAATATTTGTATATATTTCTGATCTTCAACGAGGTTAAAGAATTTAAGAATGAAAAGAATCCGAATATTTTTTACATTGTGTACCATTTTTTGCGTATATTTTTGAACTCTTTCGTATGTGTACATTAATTTTTACCCTTTACATCCAATTTTTATGTGATGAAATTTAATCTATCACCGAAATACTATTTTATAAGAATCAAAATTTTATTTGGAATTTTTTAATACATATTTGATAGTAAGCAATTAAAGAAAATCTAAAAATTTTTAAATCTTAAAAACGAAGCCTGCTACTATCATGTGATGTTAAACTTTTCCATTCCCATTTAAACCGATTAATTTATCTTCTTTCGATCTAGACAGCTGGAGTCCATGGCCGACTACACGACTGCTCAACAGGCATTCCGATTCTGAGTTACTTCATTCCAACTAGCGAGCGTCCATAAATTTTCTTCTTCTTTATACACCGTCTAATAGCAAGAGCCGACGACCAAGTTGTGCAAGGTGTATAAGATCACCGACATTTTTTTCTTCTTCTTTTTACATTGCATTACATCCCAGGGTGCGATTTAGCCTCCTCCACGAGTGCTCTCCGCCGAATCTTATTCCTCGCCATTCTTGTCTAGTTTCCAGACCCTTCCATCCTGCTCCAGTCCCCTTTCACCCAGTCGGCCCACCTCTTCCTCGGCCTGCATCTAGGTCGCTTGCACTGGCGTATCAACTTGATCGTGATCTTTGGTCTCCTGTCATCTGATATTCATTCAGCATGGCAACTGCCTATAGATCATTATAGACTATTGTAGTCTAAAGTACCTATACCTATAATCTAAAGAAATTAATAGGTGGCACCAGAAATGTTTTCAAATCATAAATACATATCGTTTGAATTTATTGTTTTCTTTAAACCTGATGAAACTAATCATTTTTTTACAGAAAAATAATCTCACGATTTGATTAAATCAAAAATGTAAGGTACGTAAAACTCTGCGTTGGCTGCCGCTAGGCAGTCGCGCTCGCAGGGTGAAAGAACTCAATCGAGTTCCATACCTTACATTGCCTTGATTTCTACAATTACAATGCGATATTTATTTGAAATATATTTTATAGGAAAATAAACTCCACGGATAATTTATCTCTCGTAAAATCAAGTCTCGATCGTTCTTACACCTCATTGACTTTAAATAATTAATACGGTATTAAAAATATATGATACATTTAGCAACTATTACGATTTATTTAACACTTTAAATAAAAATAACTAAAGAGTAGTTGAATTTATAGTTAACGGATCGTAATATATGTAATAAAATGTGTAGATATTCACGTATTTCAGGAAATAATCAATTAATTTTCTAGTATTCAATATTTATATAATCAATATATAGTCCAGCCAAATTTTAAATAATGGATATTCGAAGAAGTTAACTATTCGTTCAATGATTTAAAAAATACAATTTTAAAATGAAAAAATACAGTTTATTAATAAAAGTGCGTATATTTTACAGTCTGACTTTCAGAGTACTCGACTTCTGATGACGTTGGTAAGTGGTTAAAATACTTATGTGAATAATTAACTCATTGATTTGTACAACGCAGACTCATACATATTTTAATGACACATTTACCCTGTATATAAATGAAATACTTATATTCTTGGCACTTTCGAAGTTACCCGGTGGATACTCGGATTTTCTCTAGCATGTCTCCCCCTGCACAGCATTACATAAAATTGCTATAGTTACGCACAAACCTGCAATTCGGGGAAGCTCTGCCTCACTATAAGTGCCCACAGGTTATACAGCACGCACCCCGTGAGCAGCCACAGCCAGTAGAAGTAGAAGTTCTCGTCGGGGTTAACGACGCTGCGCGGGGGGCGCGGGGTGCGGCGGCGCCGGCGGTGGTGCGCCCCCCCGCCCTCCCCCCCCGGGCCACCGCCGCCGCCCTCAGAACCGGTATCTTCCACCTGTAAAAAAAAATTTACTTCTAATTGGCTTCTGTCTACTATCAAGTTATTCATATTACTTAGACATTATTTACTAACTGTCGTCAATTCTATGCACCGGGAATTTTTCCCAGTCAGTGTCAGTCAGAATCACCTCATCCGTCGCTTTTCCCTATTTTATAGTCTAGTCAATTTGCCAGATGTATCATAAATTATTTATTAATCGAGCGACTAGCAGTCGTAAAGAATGACACGTTTTTGAACCGCGTAATATGTTGATACAAAGTCTATCAAGAAGAATCAGTTTCTTTTTTGGGCAGTGATATCGTTCGCTATGATACCGGTCATATCAAAACTTTGGATCATCATCATCATTGACTCTTGAACGCGCGGGTGGGGGGCTTGAGGGTCAGGAATCCGTGGACCTGAAGCAGCAGGCGCGCAGAGCCCTCGATTTGGGGACAGGAGTGTTTGAGCGTGGACCAAACGCCACGAAGCGGCCACAAGTCGCGAGGACAAGTCTACGATAAAATTGGTGTCCAATGTATGATTTCTCCCCCACTCTTACATTCCAGCTCTGAATAGTACATACCCGGTTTACTGACGGTTGGCTCGCGCCGAGATTCACTTGTCCATGTACGCTCTAAACGACGTTTCAGAATTGAAGGTAATAATAAGCTGAAGACTAGTAAATCAATGTTATATTGAGCACGCTCGGGTACCATATCGCATGATCAGAAGTTTGCCTCCTATTAAAAGTATACAACGTGGGTGAATAGACTCCTGATTTGTGCATTTAGAAATATAATGGCAACCGACAATCGTTATTTAATCGCGTACCATAAGATAGTCGGTATATTTATTTTAAAAATTTCTCTATAGATATTTGAACGGATATAATATTTGGATATTTGGAAACTTTAGATATTTGACAATTGCAAACGCGGGTTAAAAGAGCTAGGATTACTACGAACATAGCATGGGAATGTTCCTATCCATTAGATCGATCACGTTGGCCAAATTTAGACATTAAGCGTATAAACTAGTATTAAGCGTATAAATTTTCATATAACACTTATTCATAAAATAAGTTGTCATTTACGAAGCGCGTATCCCGAGTACGACTCTGCGCGTCGCATCGCCGTTGTCTGCGCGCCGGTCGAGACAGGACGGCCGCACGTCGGACCCTCGGAGATTCTTCGGTACAAGTAGTTGAGAAATATAAATAATTAAATCATAAAATAAAAATTATTATAGTAGAGATAACGGATTTCATTACAGTGGTGCCGTGACCAGGAGTCATTAATAGTTTGATGTAGGGGCAACGCGCCCCTACAGTCGTATTGAAAGCATTTAATAAAATATTACATAACAATTATATGTATCGTCCTAGATAAATATAGCTTAAATTAAGACTTAAAGAATTACCTGTCACTTCACAGTGGTCGGTTTATTCATTCTTAATGCATTTTTTTTAAAAAGTTTTCCTAAATATATTATAAGTACCACCAAAAAAATGTAATGCCGAAATCATATTTAATATTTTTCGCAAAAGTTATCTTTGGTACACCGAATTTTGAAATATTTCCATATAAAGACCGACCATACATGTTGTTAATAAATTGATTGTAAAAGGTTTAAAAAATAACAATTACTTTTAAAAAAAAAATTTTTTTTATTCGTATATCGTTTTCATAAAAGTAAAAATTTACGATCTGTCACTTATATTGCAATATACAAAAAAAATATAAAAAGAATTTTATAGTATTTAATATAAAAAATTGCCTGTAAAAAGTGACCGAATTTCGTTTTCACTCGGACAACGACGAGCGCGAACTGTTACTGTTTTGTCTGACATATTGGGTTCTCCAAAATGTCTCGTAATTACTTCTTTAAATGTAGAATATGGAAGATATCCGTGAGAGTGAGTCAATTTATAAATATACGGTCAAATATGCATAACAAAGTGCATTTATTAAAAAATTTAATTCAATTTAAAATATTTGAATCTTTAATGCCGCTATGTTTTCTATGCGAGCTGTCAAAAATGAAGATGTTTATCGCACCAGTTTAAGGTTTTTATCCTCTTTTCCTTAATTTTTTTATAAACCATATTATGATTTCTGTTACGTTCAGTTGTTCTTGCGCTCTTCGAAAACCTTACTGTAACTGTTGTAAATAAAGACATCGGTATACATTTAAAAAATCTACCGTCAATTAGTTACCTAGAAAACATGCGTTCTTCATAATTGATAAGCTGTAGCGTCAAATAGTCTAAACTTCTGTGTTTATGACAATCGGTCACTACTCTCTGGCGAGAGCGCTGCGAAGGAGAATATTTTAATAATAATTTAATCTTGTCACGTTTAAATCCGTAGTAAAAATGTTCACATACCGTTTGAACCAGGGACATAACTCGAATTTCCGAGAAATAATATTGGAATCTATTTGAAAAGGTATTTTCACCAGGGATGCCGCCCGCGGGTGGCGAAAGACGGTCGCGGCTGAAGAACGTCTCGCGGCGCTCCGGAACCTCATTCCGCGCTTAATTCTAACAGGCATTTTGCGATATTTCATCTGTCCCACAAGTGCGCACGCGCACAACCGGAGGTCTGACCGTTAGCATTCGTCGTGATCGCGACCTACTTATTATATTGAAACGCGTCACATGCTGGACTACATTGTCCGGAAAGGTTTTCAGACTTAATGCTGGAAGATCATCGCATAATAAATTCTACATATACAATTATAAAATTAGGTACAGAGTAAATTTATATGGAATCATTTTCCTAGTGAAGCTTAACTCTTACGGTGATTCAAAGTTATTATATTATTAATATTCAACTGCAATCACGTTAATTTACATTAATTTTATACTATATTTATATTTTTATCAAATTAAAATACGTTTTTTCTGAAGTATAATAAATAATGTTTATTACTTTCTTTAAAAAAATTACCTAAGTCTTTTACCTTAAATATTTTATATTCATTCCATAATTGATTAGAGACACTCGGATGGAATGCGAACGGATGAATGTTGATTTAATATCTTTTACTTTAATCTTCGTAATATTATTCTGCTCAAAATTATAAGTGAAATGTGATATATTTCAATCATTTTGCGATACTTGTTTGGTTGAGGTAGTGGAAGAAATTTTATTTTTTCATTCTTTATTTTATATAAAAATTAAATGTTGTCTCAGTACAAAATATCCGGAGTTATAATATTTAGGAATTAATTATAGCTTCCACGTACTCCGAGATGGTATTTTTTGCCCGGTTAAACTGCTCTAGTTTGCTTTTTTTTTCTTAGTTAATGACACCGTAACCTAGAGTTGTGCCTAGCATACCACACAAATTAATTTGAACAAATTTGATTTTTAAAAGAGTTAATTTTGCAAATATTTGACTAACTAGATAAATATATTAATTTAAACAGGCATAACGTTATGAATGCAGAAGCATCTTCAGCATTTTTGTCTCAAATTTATCCAAAATATTTTCGATACAATAAGTACTATAATATTTACACATTTTCTTCCTAATGTAAAAATGTGAAAATATTTTATAATATCGAAACATGGCGGAGAAATTGACGGCTGCCAAAACAGAAAGTAAATCTTGATGGGGATTGTAAAATAGACTGTTACCAAAATAGATACCAAATAACATGAAAAAAATACGTAGTTACTTCGATAAATAATAATATATTTTAACGATATTAAGGGACGGTTGTGTAACTATGGTAACTTTTTGCTATAGTAACTTTTTACTAACGCCCGTAGTAAAAATCCTTTGCGGGTTGTTGATACATCAAATTTACTACTGTCAAAATGTAAATGGAGAGTTTATAGGCGCGACAAATAATCATGAAATATGCTTTATTCTATGCATTATCAATGGATTTTTTCGCCTTGGCTTAGAATGCCAAGGCGAAATCTGTCACGTTTATGATGAAATTTGTTCGCATTATGTATCAAACAACGAGATCATCATTGGACGAACTCTCAACACTAAAATAGCGGGATATGGAATGATTCATTGTCCTATACTGCAACATTCAAAGTATCAATGTGTCAGATCATTTTTGGAACAGCTGTAAAAAGTCCGCCATATTTAACTATCGCAGAATAAAATGAGTTTACTACGGGATATACATTCGAAAAGTAAATATATTTTAACTAACGATCACACAACCCGTTTTCGCAAAAAAAAAGACTTTAGTAACATTTTTTACTATAGTAAAAAGTTACTACTGATTACACAACCAGCCCTAAGTATCAGATGAAAGTTTAGTACGTACATTTTATATTTTTGTATTTGTATGACATCAAATATATTGAATTGGATATCTGCTAAAGATTTGGCATGAATAGGTAAATTGTCCTTTTTAAAACATAAAATAACTCTTTATAGTTATAACTAACTAACTTACCATCGAGCCGTAATATTCTCGCCTCATCCGCATTCATATATCTTCTCATACGAGCTCGATTATTAAGACTTCTACTAACAGGACCATCTTTCAGTATCTGGTTTACCTGGTCGTGCTGTCTTTCGCGGGCATCCTTTATTTCTCGTATCATCAACACTCGCGTCATATATCTTTATTACCATTCTCTCCTCATTTCTTACTCCTTACTCACTATACCTTACTCTGTCATAAATGGATCTGCCACATATTCGCCTAAGTAATTTTATTTTCACTGCATTTAGTCTACTTTCGTTCATCTTCTGTCAGCTCCAGGCCTCAATTCCATACGTCAGTATCGGTACGAGGACTCCATTGTGTATCGCTAGTTTTGTCTCGGTTGACAAGTTCCCATTAGCTTTAATTCCACTCAAAGCGCCGTTTACGTTGTTTCCTGCAGTCGTCCTCCTTTTGATATCTTTCTCAGCCTTTCCTTTTCCATCAACCCACTTACACTTCCCAAATACACAAACTTGGCCTTTTGTTCCAAACATTAATTGCCTACAAATATTTTGCACGTTGTCTCGCTTTCTTCCTTCTCGAATACCATGACTTCATAATAAGATAAATTTCCTTGCATACATTACACATTTTACTCACTGAACTCTGTAATTCTTGTTCATTATTCGACATTAGTATTGTAGATAACATTCAATATAAATAAGATGCGAGCATTTTCCATTAAACTTTCCAATAGTAATAAGGGTTACCCAGACGTAGTTGTATTTTTGTATTTGACCAGTTTTTTTAAAGAAACTACAGTACAAACTACAACAACTCCACGTGTAAATATCCGTTTGCCACCATAGAACCGAAATAAAAAAATAATATCTCGAGTTAATTTTTTTCCTCTGTATCTTTTAAATATTAATATTATCGAATTAACAAGTAAACCTTTGCGTGTCACGCCAAGCTATAAACTTGAGTACACGCACTTTTCGATCTTACCAAGTTGGATTTATACTTTTATACACAAATTTTAATGTTACATCATGTTTAAATCATCGAACTTTGAATAGAATAAATGTCTATTAAAGTGAGTAGAGGTAGTTCTTAAATTAACACTTTCCTGTCCAGTCAACCTTCAATATTATTTTCCTCCATTTCATTTCGTTATATTTCATCGTTATGTATACATACATAATTTTTAATGAAAACATAGTCTTATTGTGATGTTAAAATTTCAAATCATAGTTCTGTGATATTTTTAATATAAATTAAATTAATCAATTAAGATGCATAGAAAAATATTCAGACTTTGAGACAATTTTTTATACGTATATTCGTCATTGCCGAATTACACTCGAGTCCTTTTTATTTACAGTCTCTTCAACCATATAATAATAATAATAATAATAATGCGTTTATTGCAGCGTGATCGGGTTTTTCATTTTTTGAAGATCCGATTCGCCATATGAGATACCAAAATAATTTAGAACATAGGGTTTTGGGTCATTCATATTTTATAAAAGTCCTCACTCGAGATCTAAGTCTCTGTGTATCAATACTTTTCAAAGGTGTATAATAAATAGCCTAATGCACTTGTGAAAAATATTATTTACAACAATTAATAAAATAGCACAGTTCTAAATGATTTTCAAATTTTTTTTTGTTTTCAAAATGTTGTCGAGTAGTCATAATTGTTCCAATGATTTAACTTCTTTTTTTTTCATTCAATCTCATTATGTTGTAGGGAATTAAATTGATGATTTCGATAATTATGACGTAATTATGGAAATTTAATATATAAACGTTTTAAATAAATTATTCATTTTGCACGTGGTGTATATATAAATTTCAAGGAATTATTGAATATTTATTTTAAATTTTTTAATATGTATAACTATCCTTTTACTTCCACGATTATTGGCTTATAAAAGTTATACATCCAAAGCCCTTATTATCCAAATAATTGCAGAATTGTAAGGCTAACTAACTAATGTCTTCTTATTCCGTTTACGAATTGGCTCCTGTTTTCATATATATCGAATGTCTCAGAGACAGTAGTGCAAGCGGAGCCTATGGTTAAAGCTAGAACTAGCACGCATTGATCTCAAATAGGGTTATCCGCAATTTATCGATTTAGAAGTTATTCGAACTTTGTAATTTTCAGAAAAATCTAAAATAACTTATTTGTAATTAGCCGAAAACAAAAATCTGCTAGCTTATGTAACAACTATATCACCACAGCATATGTGTGCTTAGTTTCATCACGATGGGTTGAATATCTGTGGCACTCATTTTGTAAAGACTCTTACAAAGGTTGCGAGTTAATGTTCCCTAACCGTAGGCTCCGTTTGAACTGCTGTCTCTGGGACACTTCGTGTAATGAAAAACTTACAACAAAATCATTAAAAGCTGATTGAGAATTTGTTCAATGAAACAAAACGGGTTTATACTAAGAAAAACAAAGTTTTTCAATTAAAAGTTTATTCGTATTTACTAAATAGAAGACACAAATTGTTGCGCATTAATTAGTGACATAACGTCATTTTTATCAAAGTTCGCTGTGGAGCTCAAAAATATTTTTCAGATAGATTTTAATTACTAAGTACGAAACTTAAGTCAAAAGTTAACAGCGCCAATCATACTTCTCATCGCAAATAAGTGAATCCGTTATTAATACTAAGACTTCATTATAAATATAGTGAATAATAATATCTGTGAAGATTTATGATATTATATACTTATTTTTTATTAGAACACATGAATGTCTTTAGTGAGTTAAATAGCGTTTATTTATCTGAAAAATGTTAGTGTCAGTCGCATTCTCAATGTGTTAGTTAGCAGTGTTACTAAACACCACGAAAATAATTCTATTTATACGGTAAAAGAATGTATCGACAATATTTTAAAGACAAATTTTACATTCGAATATTAGTGTTATAAAAATTTATGTAGGAGTATTAGGCATTCAACTTGAATACTGGTTTCGTAAAATAAGTAAACAAATATAATTACGAATGCGTACACCAAAAATGTCTCTACTTGATATGTCATATGAATCTAGTTTAGATATTTAAATTAACAGCATATTCGGATCACGTAAAACAAATTTGTTCTCTGACCAACTAATTTTTGTGGAGAATATTGTGACCTGAAAATCCTCAGCAACCGGCAAATTCAAAACTCGGCAATACAACCCGGAATATAATGACTATCAATACAAAATAAATATTATAGCCACAAAATGATCAAAATAAATATTTATACTTATCGGCGTAACTATATTATGTGAATACTCATCATTATTTGTTACTTCATTAATTAAACAAAAATAATAAATAAAAGTTTCAATGGACACAAAGGCCACAAATAAACAATGGCAGCGGTTCCTTTGTTTAAAGTGAGATACATTTTTTTGTAGTCTGTAGTGTATTGCAGTGCAATACATAGTACGCGCACCTTCGATGTTTATCACTTGTCGTTACACATCATTTCACTTTCATTTATTTTATAGGTAATAATAATTTAATGATAATTAAATATTTTAAAATAATTAATTTTTTTTTAAATCATGATAAAGTGGTATTATAAATCAAATTCAATTAATCAACTAGAAAGATGTACAAAAAAAAATCTATCTATTGAAAAAAATTAATTTGCTACCGGGATAATTAATTTAGTTTGTATTAAATACTACAGAACTATGTATCAAATATGCAACTTCTCAACTATAACGTGTTTTCTTTAATTAAAGTCTTTACAGTTTTGTTAAATTATTCATTATTATTTCAATCCATGATGTTTCTCTATTATTGTTCAGGACTATCCCACCTTTCAATCTATTTCTCGATCTATATCGATCGATTCCATAAAAATCATCTGGTCTGATATCGAAATAGTTATCGAGCCAATTTGTTTCTGCTATCAACATTCTTCAATTCTACTTTCCAATGAATGCCACTTCTGTCAGATACCCGTCAGGTACATATGGTATCTTTAAAAACTTGTATCGTCATAAACCTTATCACCAGCATATAATCCTCCTAACCTTATATATCACAGGCACAAAATATCACTATCTAATTTCAAACAAAATTTTGAAGATTGTTTTTGCAAAGTCTTATGACATTTTACGAAAACATATTTTGCTGCAGTTTTATGGAATATTACTACTTTTATTCTCAAGTTTAGTGTTTAATGTTTAGTTACATCTTCACAAGATGGAAAAGCACTCTTTACAAGGGTTTATTTTACTGCCACAACCTTCAAAACTATGCTATTAAATTACATGTAATAAATAATACACGAAAATAATCTTAATTCAAAAATAAAGAGCCCTGTAAAATATTTAATGAGATAAGCAACTCACAGTTTATAAAAAAATTAAAACTTCGATCGATGGACCACGTGAATAAGATGACCGAACAGCAAATACCAAAGTCACCACTAAAGTCACACTAGGTCATCAGCGAGCAGAAGCTTGAGAAGGCGTGAGCAGATAAGGAGCGATAATGGCCTTAAATACATATCTGGCTTAGAGATTCAAAATTGAAGAGAGATGATGAAAAATAGATACCAGTGGAGGAAAACTCTCGAGTAGACCCACCAGGAATTGTTTATAAAATAGGCTATCAACTAGTTAATTACAATTATTATTAATAAAATACTTAATAGGCTAAAATCAACGATGCAACTTCTAATGATGATTTTCGCAGTGGGTTCTGAAAAGAGCTTCAAAATAGCGGTGAATTGATAGAACAAATATAACAGAATGGATGGATCCTCCAAATGGATTCGGATTTGGAAGCCTATTTGCCATTTGGATAAAATTCTAAATTCAATGATCACATATGCAATTAGTATGGTTGGTTGTTCAGTTATTGTTTGAATAAACCCAGTGCTCCTCAGAAATATATTTATTTTTTACTGCCCCACATTATCAGATATTCATTCCCCTAAAGAATATACAACAAAAAACGCACAGAATTCACGGCACAGCCGACTTCATAAAACGCAAAGGAAACAAAATAGTGTCGTGTAAAGTCTATAGAAAATCTTCAATGAGAGAAATAAATTCCCCCTCTGATGTGACGTCACAAGTGCCCCCGAGGCGCGCGCGAAGGGAGTTAACTCGAGGAAGTGGAAGCTTTTAAGATTATTAGTGATTAGTCTCTTTGAATGTGATCACACCATCGCTAGGTACTGCCTTTGTAATTCATTATTTCGTGGGTAATATTAAAACAAAATATACAAATATATAAGCTCGCTTAAGAAAATGATTAGCTAAATACTGTTAAATAATTTTAAAGAGATGTGTGCTATAAGTAGACACAAAATCGGTGGACTGACTATGAATCCAAGCAATATTTTTAAATGAATTTTATTAATATATAAGTGTTAATATATTATGAATGTCTGTGTATTCTGTCCCCATCACAAAAATAAAATTGTAATTTTTTTTATTTTCTGGTAGACACGGAATAATATATTATTATTTATATTTTATCAAGGTTTATGTTACAAGTGTATTACAAAATAGTAATTTACTTCTTACTTTTTTATTCATATTTGATTTAATTTTTTATTCCAAATAACACCACAACAGCACGAAAAAAAAAAAAAAACTGGCTACTTTAACACAGACTTTAGTCTAGTAAAGTAGCCAGGACAACGCTGTATATATCACAGGTGAGGTCTACACCATCCCACACATTAAACTATGTATTATGTATGTTATGTATCCACCTCTGTTACTACAAATATATGGATGTCAAAATATAAATAAATAAACACAAAATTATCGTATAATTTTATAAAAAAAATTAATTGAGATAGTACTCACAGTTTCCTGGGTTTCTGGAATCTGCCTGGTGGAGAATCTCTTCAGAAAAGAGTCCTCTCTCTTGAGTGGAGGTTTTTTCTGTATTGTGGAGATGGCTGAACTCAGCTGGACCGTGGTCCTCAACTTCATCCATCTCTGGTTGGATTTGGTCCTGGATTGAATCACGATTATATTATTCATTTTACTCGGGACATACATCGGGGAACTTATAAAAATATGTTTTATTTAATAATACAGAAAAATATCTGGGACCTTACTTTCAAATGAAGAGAATCGTGAATGGGAGCGAACCAGTATTCAGTCAAAATCAGACATTGCAAAACAGCTTTACTTAAAACTATCAAGAGATAAATTGACGTATCTTTCATTTTCTAACTTCACCTGTATAATATTATGATAATATACTATTTACTATTTAACGGTACACATCCAAGGAAATCGAACCACGTCGAGAGTAGCAATTCTTATTAGTTTTTAATGAAATCACATTTTATTTGGGAAGTTACGATTTTCAGAACATACTTCTTCGATAATTTTAATTTAAATTTTAGAAAGTAAATCACTTACAAGATATACAGAAAAAATATATCACAAAATATATACTCATCATCGGGACTCGAATCCGCGACTTTCTATTGCCGGTAGACATCTTTACTAACTAAGCAGTAAGTGACGTGAAATTTCATCTACATGTGTTTTTAAGCAAGACCAAATATTGTTTTATTAGGAGATCGTATTCTTATTGTGAAGTTGTAATTATTCAGAACAGACGGTCTGTGATATTTTAAATATGAATGCACCTTCCCCGGTTTGGAAAGAGATCCAGTTTCGAATCCCGGTGGTGCAACAATAATATTTTTCGATAAAATTGATTTTGTGTGTATATCTTTATAATCAATATATTTAATTTATATTTAAAATATTGTTATGTTTCCATCTTTTTAATTCCAAAACCTCTGGCGGTGCCAGGACTTCAAGGCAATATGAGTTCCGGTTTTAAGTCCCGATGATGACTTAATGGATTTCCATAGATAGCCTTTTTCTGTGTATCTTTCCCGGTGCGATTTATCATAAGTGGTGATTTGTGATAAGTCATGCATTTCAACATTGTATGAAGGGCAGATTAAACCGACTGATATATCAACATTTACTATACTCGGCATGCCTCGAGAACAGTAGACGTACACCGTAAATACTATTTTCTAAAAATCCTAATAATAATTTTTTTTAAATGTAATCTTCTCTATAATACATATAATGTAAGTTGATCAAATATTTTTTTAAAAATGTATATTTATAATTATCCATATATAATAGCTATTAATGTATTGGATTATTTTATATCCCATTTTGGCGTCAGTAACATTACATGGAAATGAAAACATAAAGCTAATATTGATAATTTTTAAAATCTTCTAACACACAGTCCATAGAAACAAACAAGTCATGACAAGTCGTGCAACCTTCAGTTTATGGTTTCAGATTTACTTTCCATGCTTTAAGAAAGTAGAAAGAATAAAGGAAGTGAATAGTTAACGTTTAAAAATAACTTGAAAAATACAACTTTCATAACCCAGAACATCTACTACAACAAAATTTACCATTTACCCGAAAAATAATTTTCAATTAATTTGTGACTAAAAATCTATATATATTATAAATTTCGTATTAAGTATTCCAAATACGTAGGCATTTAATATAGAAAACGGTTAAAATATAGTTATATTTAAGAATTACAAACAATATTTCACAATACATTCTACAATTCTATGTTGTTTCAAAATGCCTTACGAAGAAAATGTGTAGATTTAGATTTTTTAAATTCATTATTCAAATATTTAATTATTAAACAGTTCTATGTCTAACGAGTCCAAGAAACTATATATAAGGGATAATGTATAACATCAGTTAAAATTTTCAGAAAATCAATAGTGTTTGCTAAAAGAAAGAGTTGAGGAAAATTAAACTTTCTAAATAGTGAATTATTTAAACTATTAATAAATTAAGAACACACATCGCAGTATTAATAATGAAATAAAAAATATTTTTATAAACATCAATGACGAAAATTTATTAATAAAAATATTATCAACATCACAAAAAATCTCAAAATTATACAAATTATCAAGTTTATTGCAGAATTAACTTTTTATTTTAGAAAAAATATGTATTTTGAGTATTCAAATCTTTAAATTAAACATCATATCACGATCTAAGTGAGACTCATAAGACTATTTTAAAGATATTTAACTATGATTTCTAAATTATATCTTACAACACAACTTGGTGAGACAGAGGAGTCCAAGTTTACTCAAATATTCTACATAAATCTTCAAAGTTATTAATTAATTAAAGGCAATATTTTCAGCATAATTTTTGACTATTAAACTTGAAGAAACTTTGTATTTAGCTACTTTTATCATTTAATGCCGATCTAGTTCAAAGCGACCCGATCCTTTTTCACGACCGTATTAAACTAATCCTAAATTTCCAATACTGTTTTATGCTGTATATATTTTATATCTTCAAGTACACATACATTTTTCACTCGTCACATTCGAATCAGTTAATCATAGACTAATGTCAAATTGTCAAAAACTAATGCCAAATTGTCAAAAACTAATGTCAAATTGTCAAAAACTAATGTCAAATTTAAGAATCTCAGGTATTTATATCAAAGTACAAAATGTCCAAAGTGGTTAAATACAAAGATTTTTCTAGTTAAGTAATAAAAATGTCTATCCATAAAGCTGCTTTAAACATTAAAAATATATTTTGAGATTTTTCGCTTTGCTAATCTAAGTCAAGAAGTCCGCTAGTCGTAAAACACCCAAGCTCCATTCCGGTTCCACTAGCTAGAAAGAACGAGAAGAAGGCCAGGTCAGTTGGATTGCACACCATCAGACCTCAAAGTCCTCGATCCATAGGATCCTATGCCAGCAACACAGTTACCACACACGTAGTATATCAGGGAGCAATCTATGTGACGATGAGCCGAAGGTTTTACATGAAGAATATGCCACTGTTTGGTTTAGAGCGAGTGTAATTTATTCGACCCAAAAATATGTTATTTAGTTTCCAGATATCTGAACTGAAGTTTACACTAAACTTACAAAACCTGATTTTATATCAAATCTATAAAATAATTATTGTTGTTAATTCAACATTTATTGTTACGATAGTGTACGGGGTGCGCCGTTAGAATCCAGACAAAATTAGATTTGAAGTTCCCGCTATATTTGAAGTTGGCGTTAAAGTTAGCTAAATATGTCAGTAAAACTTCCATAACCTCAAAATGGCCGAGCCTGTCGACCCAAGCATGGAGTACAATAGAAGAGCGACGATTATAGAAAGCCTTCGTGCTAGAAAAACTCCCACCGAAATTATTAAATTCTTCACCCACTCCCACCGAAATTATTAAATTACCCAAGATCGACTGTATATAACTGTATGGGATGTCCGCAACCTCAAGGACATCCCTGTGGTAGGCAAGGCCAAGTTTCCGGCCAATATCCACGTCCTGAGCTTCGTCTCAAGTGAGCGTAATGTCATGCCGTCGCACTTCTTCCAAAAGGGCGAAACGGTCACAAAGGAGATTTAATTAGAGGTCCTGAGGACAGTGGTAAAGCCGTGGATGGAGACTGGGTGACCGTATATCTATAAACAAGATGGAACACCCGCTCACATGAGCCATTTAGTGCAAAATTGGCTCCTAATTTGGCCTCCTAGCAATCCCGACCTAAACCCTCTGCACTACTAAGTGTGTACAAACCAACATGTCTAGAGACCCTAACGTCAACCCTCTCCGAGCCGCCATCGAGGCAGTGAACCGCGATCAGTTGAAAATAGTGTGCGCACGCTTTAGGGCGAGGATCGAAGAGGCGATAGAGGCGCAGGGTGGCTATATACAATGAAAGTTCCCAGCGAGGATCCTTTAAATGAAATATAACAGCACTCTTTGGTATCTTTGTATATTGGCTTAAATAAACAACTTTTGGCAATAACGTTGTTTTGTCCGGACTCAACGGCGCACCGCGTACATAAATATATGTATGTAAATTCAATAAAATTAAATTTATGGTTTTTTTTTGTTTATATGATGTAAACATCGTCTATTGATGTTTTGTAAAAGATCGATAAAAAGATATTTAAACTTTATTCGTTTTTGTTTAGACTCTTTCTCTGCCCTAAATTTATTTTATCCTTCCCATACATTTATAATTATAAACTACCTCCAATGTTTTAAATGATTAAATATTATGAAGCTGTATGCAAATGTTTCATTTCTAGTTATTACTGTTTAATAATGATTAACTAATTCCAATGTTCTACTGAAATTTCGTTATAATAATAATAATGAATGAATGTTCTTTAATGATTCATAATAATGAAAAATTTTAATTGCATTTTTTTTTTTTTATTACAAAATGTAAACGAACACTCCATAAATGAGATTTTTCTCTCGTCACATAAAAAAATAATATTGAAATTGATTTAAACCATTGCTGCGATGTAGGGATCAATATAATAAAGAATTATTAGTAAAAATCGCGAATGCCAGATGAAATATTTTAGTGGACATATTCCATTTCAAACCTCCCGCATGCGTCCCGAACCTTTTGATCTTCCTTAAGGAGCAATAATACGCCATGACGGCTCGGACATTGCTCCAGTTCTGACTTCCAGAGGGCCTCCTTCCGGATCCTGGACCCGTCCTGCCCTTAGTTCCATAACTCTTAATGGGATTCTCTTCATCATCAGCTACTTCGTTGAGCAATTTCGCCTTCATGGGAGAAGTCACTCGGGATGGACTTGTCATAGATATCCGCCTCGAGGAGAGTCTCCTAAAATTGGTGCGTGTTTGAATAGTTTTGTTAGGGCTGCTTTCAAGGAAGTTTAGTATTATTTAAGAAAGATATAAAAGTGTCGGATGGCGTATTACATGTAAAATATAACAGAATGATATAGACAAACATAACATTAATAACACTGTATTCAATAGTTTTCAGAAACTTATTTTTTAACAGCTTACCAGTTCGACAATGCCACACTCTTACATATTTCCTTTTACAAAAATCTTGTTTCGGTCTGCCAAATGTTTGAAGTTCCAACCAATTTGATGTATGCAACGTTGTCATTACTCATTTTGTAACTGTTTATTTATCATTTTCGAATTCTTTGAAAACGAGTTATCGTCATTGAACTCACTGCACAAAGTTATAAAAATATAATATCTCCTAGAGTGTACAATGAATTTATTTTGTTCTCTAAATACACTATTAAAAAAAATTAATGTCTGGTTAAATAACATTCCTATTGTAATCTAAACCTCTCATACTATTATATTTCTATAGTTTGAACTAATCAAATGATACGTCTTTTCTGTGTATAAGTGCATGTATTCATATTTATATAAATTTCATATAAAATTGACATAAAGATCAATTATAAACATTCAAATATTACTCTCCTTGACTTGGCATACGATGAAACCAAAAACTTGCACAGTTGAATGAGTCTCAAAAGATCCGAATTGTATGTTTCTAATTAACTATAACTAATAAGTCGTATCCGAGGTTTCAAATATAGTGCATTCTCGACTCGCGGTGCTCGCTACATTTCTAATTAAAATTAATTTAAGAACAATGTTTCGCGAGTGTTAAATACTATATTTTATACAAGTATAGAAATTTATAATTTAAGTATAAGTATGAAACTGATGTTATCGTTTTTCCATTAATCGCCCACCAAATCTATGTGAATAATTCATTTTAATATCAAGAAAAACATTGCTTACAGTATAATCTGAGGATATTTTATTAATTTTTAGTGGTGTCATTCAAGTTTTTTTTTTGATTATTCAATTTATATAAAAAAAGTGAGCAAAATACAAGATTTTTCACTTAATTAGTAACACACAATTTCAAATATAATTAACACCGTAAAAATCCGTATGTTTTTAATACCGATTTTTTTTTCAAATTAGGACTGAATATTTTAAAAAAACGCTGAAAGTATGTTTGATAATAATATCTGCGTCTGTGGAGGACAAATTATTAACGCGAGAGTTTTACAGATTGCAAATGGGAATGTCTGTAACGTTATATTATATCCATACAGACTGACTTTTTATTGAAGATTATGGAACCATAAGAACAAAAATAAAAGTCGAACTTTTGATTTTCAAGGAGTCCATGGGTTGGCTAATAATACGTTGAACTTCTGTTACAAATCACCACAGACCCTCGCTAAAGCAGTCACACCTACGATAGTACAGGCTGATTAGAATGTGACTTCACCTCTGTCCCGGGCTTTTTCCCTCGGAGCTGGCGTTGTTGCTGGAGTCGTCGTCGTCGTCGTCCCTGGAGGTGGCCAGGGAGTGCCCCTGCGACCCCGTGCCGCCGGCCTCCTCCGAGGATCCCCCGGGTGCCGCCGGCTCAGGAATCGACTTGGGCTCCTCCACCTGTCAGAAATACAAACACATGCGTTAGATGTTTCACATTTTTATAAAATGCAAGGCACGAAACTTTCATTAATTTTGTTGCATCTCGTATATTACAAATTTTGTTATACTGGTACGGAAACCAACTAATCTTTTACTTTAATATAGTATTAGTAACTGTAGAAAATATGGCTGATAAGTATTAGTAAAAAGATTAGTATTCTCCATATTTTTGTATGTATGTAAATCCTTGATCCTCGATGTGAAGAATTGTCAACATCGAATTAAGTTGTCGGCGCAGAATGTTTCGAATCTCCCGAATTGAGTGCAAAGTGCAAAAGTTGTGGTCTCCCGTCCGCGGACGAGGCTTCTCTGGTAGATTTGATTGGAATGCACGTTAAATAACGGTTCAGAATCCACCATGTGAAAATTCATTGTATGAATCATCACCTCACACGTAATTCTCACGGATTAGAATGACGCATCCAGTACATACATACATTTAGCGACACTCGGAGATAAAAACCCGATTCAGATACGATTGTGGTTTTTAAAATGCATCTACTCTACAAGAGATACAAAAATTAATAATATAAAACACACTTTCTACTAAATATTACTAAATAATTTTTGAATTTTTGGCAGCATTGCATGTAATGAAAGTTTAAGAAATTCATCGTACTAAGAATTACGCTAAGAAGGAGGAGATACTTTAATAGACCAACAGAAAAATAGCATGTGGATCCAGAAATCTATCAGAACGATTCAACATTCTGAAGACTGCGAAACAGATCTTCGGTCAAGTAGTGGCACGTATATACGTCCCCAAAATGTCTAATAGATATTATTAAAATATATTCTGCGTCCATCCCAGGGTTCATTATCAAAATTGGACATTAGCCCCGAAGATAAACGAAACGTCGACCACAGAGGTCATAGACTCAAAGTAGAAAAACCCAGAAAACTATACACAGAACATCCTAAACGACCGTGAAATTTGAGAACATTTACATATGATATCAGTGATTAAGAAATTATCTCAAGACTATTATTAACTAGGATAATGGGATATCATCCGTCCTGATGAAATTTTAACCGTCCTGGTACAGTTTTTATTTTGACATATATAATAAATTGGTAATTTTAATTCCTCAATACTTTATACACTTAAAAACAAAAAATATATATTTTAAGAAAATTGTAAAAAAAAAATATTTGAATAGTTCATGGCCAATAAATTTCGGTTAAACAACCTTAGATAATACTGATCAATAAACGTAGTTGATATATTCAATATAGTCAATATATTCAAATAAAAACTCTTCAATACTTATATTTGGCAAATTCAAAAATGGAAAATTTATGGTACAATTGAACCAATGTAAAATTTTGGGTTCATGTCCCGGGGACAGTATATTTTACAGAGTTTTATGTCAAACTTTGTAAATTGTTAATCTAATTTGTTAATTATTTTAAATAAGACTAGCATGCCCGCACAGCTACCGCACGGTAGCAAACGTATCCTGCAGAGACGCAGTACTCTGTTTTCAATCTCACCCAACAAAAAAAAAATACCACTTCTCGGTATCCCAGAATTGTAAAAAATAGACCCGACGTACACAACTAACAACCCAAAAGGGTCAAAGGCCTGTTGATCTTTGAGAAGCGTTAGGTAAGATTACTAACCACGTAAAAAAAAACACCACTATTCTCGGCATCCTAAAATTGTAAAAAACAGGGCTGACATATACAACCATCAACCCATCTCTCCAGGTTTTAATAAAAACAAACATTTTGTTAATACTCATTGATAAAACCATAAAAAGTGATTTGACAGAAAAAAAAGAAGAAAAATAAAAAAGAAGAATAATAATCCATCATTCATGGAGCTTGTATGAGAAGATGTATGAATGTGGTTGAGGCGAGAATTATGTGTCAGGACAGAAGAGTGTGGCGCTCTATCCTCTCTGCCTACCCCGGAAACGGCGTGATGGTAAGTAAGTTACGGGTTTATCTATCACCAGAACTGTTCTATTTAAATATTGAATAACAGACGCGTAAAAGAACAAACTCCTTCGACCGGTCTGTAGTAAGACAGGCATATTTAAGTCACGTGTTTTGAAGTAAATTGAATTAATTATTATTTCGCACAACTGCGAAATAATAATTAATTCAATTACGCTTTTAAAAAATTATCATTGTGTCATTCTAGACATAACCTATAAAAATCCAAACTATCGTACAGAAAAATTTTCTAAGTATAATGTATGATTTCACCATAATTAACCAATTTCCGGAGTGAAATCATCAATTTTATCTTGTGCGGAAAAATAAATATAGAGAAAAATGTACATGTCAAAAAATGTCAATGAACATATTTAAATAAAAATACTCTTTTTAATTCGGATTCGTCACATATTTCGCTTCAAGGTGGTCGAATGAACCGTTACCTGTATTATTACAATATTGTTTTAATGAGCTTAATATTGCATAGAGTGTAGAAATAATTTTCAAATGTTTCATTTCTCACGTGAAAATGGACATTTTTGATTAAAATGAAATAATATTAAAACATAATTTAATAAAAATACTATTTTTAATTCGTATCGGGTATATATAAGTTCTTCGATAATACAGATACCCCGATAATATAACATGTGATGCCATTTTTTAATAATATTTATTTTAAATATTCCATATTCAGCAGCAGATACAGACTTACTTATACAGACAAATACACTCGTGAATCTATCTATCTCTCTAAAATAAGTTTTCGTTTAGCAGATTAATATATATCTAATGTAAAGCAGGTAGTTTTCATTCAAACAGTTTGATTCAACAAATCGCAGTTAATCATTTAAATTGAAACCGCTTTTGTAGGTAAATAGAGTTATGACCAAACAAATTTAATTACAACCATCAATTTTAAATAAGTGATGAATTTGCTTTATTCGAAAGCCTCTGAAATAATTCTGCTCGGCGATTTAACCTGTCACCGGCATGACACATCGCTTCGCTCGCTGGGGACTTTATTTTTTTTTCAAGTTGTAAAACTTTGATACACGGGGGTGGGCTTTATTTTCAAATTATTATTGTAGGTACGGAATTTTCACCTCACGACGAATCGTCCGTACCCTATTACGGGTTTATGTTAGAGACATACATTCGGGCAATGTATTTATGTGATTTGTGTGAATGGGAATTTATACGAGGTATGGAAAATTTGGCGCAGGTAGGTGGTCAGTGTGATATTCGAGGAATGAGATGATTATATTTCCTCAGGATCGTAGAATGCAATGGAACAAAATTTGACGGTTGTTCAATATAATACACAATACACCAGAAGGATTTGAAAGGAAAGGGTACTTTTGTTTATGCTGCCTGTGTTATTAGTAGCACCTATTTTTTTTATGCTGTCAATCAATTTTACTCTTCTTGTTATTTTTATGTCTCTATTTTAAATTTAATATGTACTACTTACTTTGTTTTTTTAGAAATAACAGAAAATATTTTAAAATGTAAGGCGTCATTTTTTAAGTTTCTGTTTTAAATTGCGTTTATAATATGTAAAGGATAGGATGTTCAGCAGAAAAATTTCAAGATTAAATCATAATTGTTCGTAAACCATCAGGGTGAAAGTGGTATTATTCGACGCTCGTGATTTGCGGGATTGCCAGTCGCAATGAGTCACTGGTCAATATTGAGAGTGCAATGATTCATTGGTTCGTGCGCATCGCGCTTTTTGTACTCACTTTAATATTCGACGAGTTTGGGCCGAGCGCGCAACTTATTTGGTGTTGGGTTCAAAAGTTCAGACAAGAAGGGATTATGGTTAACCAAACTCCTCCGGAACCATCAACATCAGCAGCGACGCCCGAACATGTGGCTCAAGTTCGACGCAAAATGCCCCAATAACTCAAGGGAACACCATTAAAAATATTTCTATCGTCCAAAAACGACAGAATGTTGTGCAATTTCTGCCCGAGGATAACTGGCACTTATTTTTTTAACCAGCGAGAGACAATCACTGCTGATGTATATTGCCGAATGATTGACAAGTTTTTGGTACCGCAACTGCAACTGTTTCCCGGGTTCAACTACAGAATACACAACAGTACGGAGACATACTATGGGCATCTCGATCACCGGAACTTACACCGTGTGACTTCTTTTTGTAGGGATACCTTAAGTCGAGAGTTTACAGCAACAATCCTCAAACAATTCAAGCACTACAAGAAAATATTCGCCGTGAAATTGCTGCCATTGAACCAACGCTTTGTTCTCACGTGTTCGCAAATTTAAGAGTCCGATTGCAAGAGTGTCTTGAGAGAAATAGACGGCATTTAGACGATATTGTTTATAAAACGTAAAATCCGCATCGTTAAACTCAATTTTGTATAAATAAAATGAGAATAACGTTTGGTTTTTTTATTTAATATTAAACTTGAAAATTTTCCGCCGGACACCCTTACCACTTACCGCGGGTTTTTTTTTAAATAACATTAATTATTTTAAATTGTGAGGCTGTTTCCGTAAATCAGGCGTAACCTAAGTGGGAAATTACCATAATAATATTATTATTGTGAAAAAATTATCTGTAAAAAGAAAAATAATAAAACATATCGGCGGGAAGGTACTGGTGAGGGGGAAGGTGCCTGTCTTTTACGTAGAGTCCTAATGTGTAATCAATCCAAATTTGGAATGAATGGCATTCAATTAAATATTAATTTATATCCGCGGAGAGGTTTGGGTAGCCAGGGATGGTGCAGGGAGGACGGTTCCTATGTTTTGTTTTTCGCAGATTGGTTAAAGGGTGTAGGATTGTATCAAAAACAGACTTTCAATTTTATATAGATAGATTTACTATCAAAAAGCTACAGTAGCCGCTTTACGGGTAATTATGACCTATTTAGTCTGGTCACCTGGTCACGCTACGTCGTTCCGCTGATTCTTGTATTTTTGGTTCATTTAATTTTACCATCATTTACGAGTATCTTTCATTTCATCCTACAATCACTCGTTGTTTTACAAAATCAAATAACTCCTCAAAGTCGTATTCACTTTTCTACTCCCAACTCCGAATACTTCTTAATAGAATAAAATTTCTACACGGAATTTTGAATTAAATGGCATCCTAAATGATATTACAGATGTAGTCATCAAAAGTGCTGTAGGTGGAGTGTTTATATACAAACTTGGGCTATTCATGACAGAAGTGGTTGGTAATGTCGGACTAGCTCGGCCGCGGTAGCCTCTCAAAGAAGAAATGTCTTCATTTAGGAAATTGTGATCTGTTTTATGTATTTCCTCCCGTAAATACGATGGACGCTTTCTCTGCGTCAATATTTTTTTCCAGAAAACGAGTAAATAATCTAACCTTTAAGGCACAGTTTACGTGGCAACTTTACGATCGGACCACATTTCTGGCTCTTGAACTTCAATAAAGATATGACATCCGATTTATATCATTGTCTTGTATAATATATTCTGTGACGATATTACTGATGCGAACTTTGTTTGCCGGCGCCTATATGAAGGAATATTCCTATTCATTTATGGAAACTTCGTATGGCGTTAATTGCGAATGATTGATTATGATTATGATTTCAATGATCTTTTTTTATTTGAAAGATCATTCAATGCCATTAACAATGGAATATAATTTCATTGAAATGTGCACCACGACTACGTTTGATACAATGCATTCTTCGGATCCAATCTCCAGCCACTCTTTCTGGTGCAATTACACGAATTGTTGATTTATCGAATACTTTTACATATCTCTGCAGAAAATAGTCCAACTGAGAAACATCACACGATCTAGGTGGCAAATTGACAGGTCGACCATTAAATTTACGAAGTGCACGTTGAGTTTGCCGAATTGAAGACTGATTTTGGTAATAAGTTTTGATAACTTGTAAATCTTGTTCCGATATAAAATGCCAGACCATACTGAATAAAAATAACAATGATAGCTGTCAAAAGATTAATAAACACGGTTACTATTCTTATTTTAAATTCTATCACAGTTATTGGATAACCCTGTATTACATTTACTTTGAATAAATTGTGTTAAACAGAATAAGTATCATTTTTCTGAATTCTGTGACATCTCAGTTCGTGTGAACTTTGGTGGAATTAGAGAAATTTAAATAGCAGCACTATTAAGTGTGTGACCATTTTTATGATTTTTAAATTAAAAACAATAAATAGTTTTTGACAGTAAATATCTGCGCTAGAATTATATTTTATTATATGAAAATGAAATTATTATAGTTAGATATTAAATGATTTACAGCAAATTAGCACAATCTTTATGCGGAATAGTTCAATCAAAATATTATCCCGTTATTCAGCTCTGAAGTACTGAGACGTACAGATGTAAGTATACCAGATATACCAATATCTATAAACCTATGATTTATATATAAACGCAAGTCTGTTGACACAATGTAGTATTTATCTTTTAATTTAATATCCATCGGCGAATTGAAAGCTGTAGCCGCAGAGAAATGATCATTTCTAATGATGCCATAAAAATATGGATAAATCGACGGAAAATCGTTTACAACAGACTTTCTCGAAGCGTAAAAAGCCAGCCTTCAAAATGATTTCGGTCCGTTTTTACATCTCTCTGAATATTTCTAAGCTTGTAAATCATGGCTGACTCTGTTTCGTATTTTCGTCTCCCGTTGAAAACTTTAGTTTTTCTTTTAAAACATTTATTGAAAAATTCTCTCTCCCTTTATTTAATAAGGAATTTTCGATATGAAATATTTTTCATTTAGAATCGTTTAAGGTCACTTTTGTTTTTATATTAATTCCTCAACAAAATTTTGTTTAATATTAAAGTTTTCTAAAGAAAAATGGCCTTTTAATCCCCTCAGGCTCAGGGTGTGTTTTCGATACGTCCCCCGGTCCATCCATCGAGAGGTGATTGGGTCGTGCATCCTCTCTGTGGCTACCGGCCCTGTCGTTAGCAGCAACAGCGGCCACCACGGCCACGCCTCCCGTCGTATTCCCAGTCGCCTGTGGTCCGGCTGCTGCGATGTCATGCGTAGACCTAAAATTTGTGACCCGTCTCAGGCCGTCACCTCCGGCCAGCGTACTTATCATAATCTTAAAACTAACACCGACACGTATTTACATTAATTACATAAAATACATATAGTTACTTATAATTACGTTCTTAAAAACCTACTCTAGTCTATGTACACTATCACGATTATTATATCACATTGACAACATTGACACACATTACCATTAACTTCCTAGACACTTAACACTGTCCTATGATGAAAATAGATCTTACTTGACTAATCATAATATCTAATTTCCTTATCGAAATATACAAGGCTATGTACAATACCACTTTACATTTATCTGTGACGAGAATTTGTCTAATTTAACTAATTACATAGATCATAAGGACAAGTCGATTGCATATATTATACAAATACAAACATCGTAGCCTGTTATATTTATCTAAAACAATTACTATTAAAAAAATACATTTAGAAAGTCTCACCGGTATTTTGGGAATACGACCAATTTGGCAAACTTGCGATTATATCCAGATGCGGTATTTTATTGCTCCGTACCCGGATTTTATAAAGGGGCGCTAGCAGGGGGGGACCCATTCTTTCCTGGAACCATTGTAGAAGTTTCAACTTCTTTTATCGATTCCACTCATAGTACTACAGAAACGCGAAATGTACAATTAATAAACACAAAAGAAAGGATATAAAAAAAACAAAAGCTAATGTAAGAGATTGCGAAAACGAACAGAAATTTAAATTTAAACCTTCCTGCTCCCTTTTAAGTGCTATCTTTATTTATTTTGAAATACAGGTATATAACAACATTACAAACAAACAGATAATCAAGTGTTATGTACGGAAGTAAAGAGACCAGTGGGTACAAGACAGCCATTAAAGGGCTACTCAAGTACACTCTCTCATGAAGGGACTTGGACTAAACACGATGATGCATGAGTCACGGTCACACGGAGTTACGCACGATTTTGTTTGTTTTAAGAATTTGACTTATAAAAAGTGAAGTGTCCGCGTTCTCGCTGACACGATCTTATCATCATCTACTTAATATACCCCATATCGTAGTCCACGTTTTGATGAAGTCCCTGTACAACTTTAAATTCAGGCAGCCGACCATTAAACCCAGTTAAGCCTCCGATCATCTGATCACGAGTATCCTTCATTATCACGCAAAGGCACAAGATGTGTTCCGGAGTTTGATTCACTCGTTCACATACACACCACGGGGCATCCACGAGTCTAAAATCAAACATCCGTACCCGGATTTTAAAATCTCCGTAGATGGCCGTAATATTTTTGACCCACGAAGTATTTTATTGCCTTCTACCGAGATTAGATGGATTCTTAGATCTAGAAACAATATCTTTTGTCGCCGAATTTTTGTGCAAGTAGCAATTAAAGGTTCGTCACCGACAGTGGGTAATAAAATAGTGCATTTCTTAGGTTCGGTAACTATAAACTTTACTTTTAAACTTAGTTTATCCAAAAATGCGTTGGATTGTCTCATTTTTGTCGTTTACTTTTAACTTTAACTTTTAACTTTAACTGTCACCTGACAGATGTTATCAAAATCGAGTATTTTTCAATTTTTGACACTGTACCGTCGAAATGTACAATATTATGTCGGATAGCAGTGATGTAGCAGACCTTTTTTCATAACTAATTACACAGTTTATTCTTAACATGAAAAGTAAAACTTGGTTTGGTAAAAAACAGATTGCATCCACTGGATTTCTCATCTAGGACACATTTGCATTCTGCGCATCTACTTGACATCCGTCATTAAAGGCATTCTTTTAAATTTTTCGACGTCATATTATTGAAATTAATATTATTATGTCAGATAGCACTGACACCGATTCTTCTGACGATCAAATAATTGTTCAATACGTCCTTAACAAGAAGAGCAAATCTTTTAGGCCACAAACCAATCTTTTTATATGGGAAGAAATAGATTTTATTGCGAGATTCCGCCTGTCCAAAAGTATGGTTAGGTAACTGATCTTGCTTATTTCAATAATATAATATCATCTAAAGTTATCCACTTCATAGGTATATTTTTATAATATAATATTTTTGATAAAGATCAGAAATCACGCAGTTAGTACTGTGAACCGAGTCTCGATAACTTTACATTTCTATGCCATAGGATCATTGGAAAGATGCACGGGTGATATGTTTGGTGTACACAAGAGCACTGTTTCATGGATTGTGAACAAAATGAGCAGAGCAATAACCGCTCTCAGATTACAATTTATATTTGCCTGAATCTACCGAAGAAATTCAGCAATATCTGAATCAATTCTACAACATTTCAAAATTTCCAAACTCGATTGGTGCAATAGATTGCACTCACGTGGGAGTCCTGTCTTCAGGAGGAAATAACGCGGAATATTATCAGTAGGAAGGATTACTTCTCCATGAATGTGCAGGCAGTAATAGATGCCGCAATGAAATACACAAATGTTTTTGCGAGGTGGCCAGGCTCAACACATGACAGTACCATTTTCAGTCATTCTAGATTAAAAGGGCAACTAGATGATGGTATACTTACTTACCGAACCATACTTACTTACTCCATTTACGAATCCAATATCTGTGGCTGAAAAACTATATAACAAGAGTCAAATCAGGACTAGGAATATTGTAGAAAAAACATTTGGGTTGTGAAAAAGGCGTTTCCCCGCAATATATATGAAAATCAGGCTGAGTAAAGCAGTCATTATAGTCACAGCAGTGCTGCATAATGTTACCGAGCCACCATACTATGTGACAAATTTATATGCAATTGACTCTGAACCTGCGCAGGATGGAAATAATATAAGACGAGATCTAATAAATGACTATTTTTCACAATTATTAAACCAGTCATAACATTTCATTTATTTATTGCGTACAAATGTAAATAAATATATATTTTAATATAAATAAGATCAAACTTACACACATTGGCTTAGTTTCATTTTGAATCTATGAAGTATCTTCATCTGGCATTTCATTAGAAATCTTCATCGCTCTGTACATCATTCATTTCTAAGATTTAGCCTAAATTGTTCACATTTATTTTACAATAATATTGGATCTATAATAAAACAATTCTTCCTCTGAATAAACTCTTTTATTATATTTATGTGTTTACCTTTTAACATAAATCACATACCGAAATTACCACCATTTATTTGTAGAGATTGAAGTCAATATTTAGAAACTGTAAAGCCATACGACACAACTACACGTTATTATTTTAGAAAATAGAAAAATGGTTTATGTTAACACCGTTAAAATAAAAGGGGGTGAAACCACATTAGCTAAAAATAGCGAGACAATATTTAAAAATAGAGAAAGTGTTAATGTTTATAAAATTACATTTGACTAAAATTACAACACGCAGTTCTTGCTGATGACTTATCTCGAGTGCATACAGTTCTTGTGTATTGTCTATTTGTTCATTTGGGGTGGTTGAATTCATTTTGCGTTTTGATTTATCTGCGAACAAAGGAAGGGTATATATTATAAATGAAATAATTAAACTAAATAAAAGCATTATCGATATCTAATATTTATATTTTTTTACATTATGTAAGTGTGCATATACCATAAAATTAATTCATTATATTGTGAATTATCATTCTACTCACTTATTAGAGGTGATGCCATCAGTTGGAATTTAAATGCAGCGCCAAGATATTCAGACTTGAGGCCTGTGCTCGACACCTTCCACCTGTGAACTACAAGCATATTACATTTGTATAATTAATTTGCTTATAACTGGGGTGTGCATTGTATTTATTTGTTTTTAAAAGGTACCGTATTAAATGCAAAACGAGTGATAAAAAAAATTCTAAATTAAAGTGATAATATTCGCATTGCACTTGTACTTACAGTTAGAATCTGTATCATCATCAAACTCCGCTACCCATTGAGATCTGCATCACACCTCGCATCCATTCTGCTGTTTCTTGCTTCTTCTTGGATTCTCTGAATAAATATTAAAAATAATGTTTATTTATACGTAATTTACAACATAAACTTTTAAATATAGTTATAATATAAGAATACTTACTTTATAGTGATATATTCATCGTTCAAAAATGATCAATTGCACATTTCGAGAAAGTAAGTACATCAAATTAACGTAAACGTCAAATGTCAAGCAAAATTACTCGCGCGGGCATTTGTTTTTGAAAATGAAATTTTAAGAGGCCTATGTAATTGCTACACTGGATAACTATAAACTCTGTTCGCGCAACTTTATTTCTGTCAAATTATTTGATTCTCGTTTAAAAGTAAACGAGTTTCAATTTAAACTCGATTACATCTCAGTTATGGTTACTGAAGATGACGCAACCGGACCTTAGGGGTGGATCGTCATAAAACGTTACCTAGATCCCTGAGAAAGCAACACGTGCACTTCATTTTATTGTTTACTCGGACTTAATATTCATGCAAATCCCTAAAGCAAATTGCACCGCGTTCAGAGCGATTAAAGTGCTTTTTCTTACTAAATCCTATGGGGAATTCGCGTCACACTAGGCGGGCACATCACACTTTTTTCCACTAGTTATTATTTTTTGGCCATTACCAGTTTCAGCTTGTTATGGCCATCTTCAGACTGATACATTTTTCTCTTATATTTCTTTATCATTGAGCTAGGATATTTATACATTTCAATGCAGGGGTGTTTTGATTTGAAGATGGCCATGCCAGGTTAAAACCGGTAATAATAAATAATGGAAAATATGTTTTAATTAAATCATTTCCTTAAATAGAAATGTTATTTTTTTCATTATATGTGCCTAATCGATGTTTCAATGTACTTTCAACTTTAACCAAATTTTTCGTTTATTTTCTTTTACTGTGTATTATTTGTTTCTTAATAAAAAGCACCCGAATACCGCTGAAAGTCAGTGTAAAGGAGTACTAAACATTAGCTAATGAATTAATTTATACCGCATTCAAATGATAGTTACTTTACGTGAAACCTTAGCGAGAACGATGCCGGAACATAATTTTTAATGACGGAGCACATTTTCATCTCGATGGCTATGTTAATAAACAGAAAATGAGATACTGGTGCCCCGACAACCCAAGGGAATGCCGTCAAAAACGTTTTCATTGTTCAAAAACGACAGTGCGGTGTGCATTTTCTGTCCGAGGGATAATTGGCAGTTATTTTTATAACTAGCGAGAGACAGTCACTGCTGATGTATATTGCCGAATGATTGACGAGTTTTTGGTACCGCAAATGCAACCGTTTCCCGGGTTCAACAACAGAACACAATTTTGGCAAGACGGGGCCACTCCACACACAGCTAGTATTTCAATAGAGAAGCTGAGGGGAATTTTTCCCAATACATTAATTAGCAAGTAGGAAGACATACCCTGGACACCTTAATGACCAGACCTTACACCGTACGACTTTTTTTTATGGGGATACCATAAGTTGAGAGTTTACAGCAACAATCCTCGAACAATTCATGCCCTACAAGAAAATATCTGCCGTGAAGTTGCTGCCATTGAACCGATGCTTTGCTCTCGCGTGTTCGTAAATTTAAGAGTCCGGTTGCAAGAGTGTCTTGAAAGAAATGGGCGGTATTGTTTATAAAACGTAAAATCTGCATCGTTAAACTCTATTTTTTATAAATAAAATATGAGAATAACATTGTAGTTTTTATTTATTTAGAATTAAACTTGAAAATTTCCGCTGGTCACCTTTAGTATTTATGAAATTGTATTTAATTTGGCTGCGCATGACCGAGCTTAGAATACTTTAAGCGACTCATTGATATGAAAAATAAACTAAGCATGGTGATTTGCGTGAGTGGAATATCGTACCCATTCGAAAAAATTCTGTATGTTACAAATATCTTGTTTATACGACGTTTCAACTTTTTGAATTTTGTTTTTATTCATTCTGCGAATTCATTCATATTAAGGTCACAGCGATGGCTCGGGACTGTCGAAAGTCTCGGGATAATCTCGAAGTTCTCATCATTGAATTCTTGCTAGGAAAATATCCTTTAATAAATTACAACTATTCAACATTTCATTTTTATTCGGGGGATATTTTAATAAGCCGCTCCCGATAATATAATGGAACGGCGCGACTTCGCCGGGAAGGAAGAAGCAAACAAACAAAAGAAATCCCGAGACTTTTGCAAGTCGTAACTGAGAACACTAGAACAAGCTTTCTCATTTTATTATCCAAAGAGATTAAACAAAATAATCTGTATTATCTACAAAAAGTAATTAATGTAGGGCACTGTACATTTCATCATATTTTATGTAACTTATTTTCTTCCAGTAGATTAATCCAGTAGATTAATTAGTAGTAATAGATTCGAAAAATTAAATAAATCCGTTTATAAAAAAGATTTACACCCTTATGAGCTTTTACAAACAATTAATATAATAATCTGAGCTTGTACAAAAGAAAACAAATTTTAAATACAACACAATAAAAGTATATTCATATATATCAAATAACTCGAGACTTTTTTATCTCACAGAACTTAAAATATAAGAGAGCAGAGAGGATGGTAAGTGTCGCGGGTGTTACAGTACTAGAAATAACTCCAATATTCGCAATAATAACGCAAATAACGTAACGTTAGTAATCCTAAAGTCAGTATGATATTACTATATATTTTCACTAAGACAGAAGAAACATATATGTTACTTATTCACATAAAAAGAGATTATACTGAATTTAAAAAATATTAAAACAAGGTGACAAATTAAACAGAATTGAACATAACTACCAATTTTTGAATAACTAGAAAACGAATACTTTCAAAAATCATATCCATGAATCGAAAAATCATATTTTCATTTTAAGTACAAAAATAGTGTAGGAATAAACAGTTTGTGTAAATTGAGGTGAATTATAAAAATTCTCCAATGTTATTATTATTATTTTCTTAATTTTAGAATTTAAAATACAAAAAAATCTAATATCATTATCTAACTTTTAAATATCACATCATTGTCATATATGTTATTTATTGTACAGCGATTGCCGCACATAATTAATCTTATTTTTAAATTAATAAATTATTCGTACTTTTAAATTAATAATTTAAATACATACATTTTGTTGAATACCGTCAACCGTGGTTGAAACCGCGCTTCTCTCTTAAGCCTATTGTATAATTAATACCAAATATATGATAATTAGACTTGAATATTAGCAGATGTAAATCGATCTCATTCTAGGAGTGCAATGTATGTACGAGAATGTATGCGATGGTAGAGAGATTACTCTCTGTTTTGCCCCAACATTTGTCTCACAAGATGACACTTGTACTTCGTGTTGGTGATATTAAGATGAAGTACTCGTGTCACTTATGATCTTCTAACAAATAGCGGGAGTTAATTCTCAATCTTGTTTGACAACCCCCCGGGGAAAGCGCGAGGGAACTCAGATATAATAATTCCCAGGACTTGAACCGACACGCCGAGCTAGGCCTACTTGACAGTCGTGTAGCGATGCTGTATTCTTATCCTGGATTTGTGTCACTTTGCTACACAAATCTATCCTCGAGGATCTAGTTTATGGCTAGGATTTCGGTTAAAGCGATAAAAGAAAATAAAGGTCGAAATGTCGTACTATTACGCAATGATGTATATAAAATATATAATGTACATACTTATCTACGTTCTTGCAATTATGATTCGATATTCTAAATATGTATAATATATGCGCCGTTTTTTAACTATCAAATATTTAACTTGAAAAAAGTATTTATATATTTTATTTAAACAATTTTCTAAGAATTTAATACAGTTTGGCAAGTTTAAAGTGACAGATACTTTACGAGAGGCCAAAATGTAATTATTTATACAATTTTACTGATCTAATTTTAAAATACTCGTTTTTACTGTCATTATTATTCTTAAATTTACAAGGATCTTCCTTATAATTGTACTAATAAATCAAACATTAAATGAAATTAAGCAGATTTGATATATTGTATTTTTTACCCATTTTGAGTATTTTTTATTAATTATTATTATCCATCTTCATATGTATGTAGAGGTCTATCGCCTCCACAACCAGCAACACCGCCGACAGATTTTGAATATCTCCGAGTACAAACTAGAACCTAGCATCAACCTTAAAGGTATACCTAGTACCGACCCGCAAACCGACGACAATATATTGCGGCGTAGTCACCCCTGGGAGCCAGCCATAACTATTCACTATTATCTCGGGGGCTTCCCGAATACACCTCACGCGAACGCCTCTCGTCATAGACTTTATCTTTATTTTCACCTCAACTTGTGTTCTGTAAATTGTGCGTCTATCTTCAATGAAGGCCCATCAACTGTAAGTTACTTATTATTTGTTCCACCGGCTCTAATCATATCTACACCCACACCCCATGATATATTCCTCTTCTGAACATAATAGAGATGCTGGGAGATATTGGTCCCCAGCATCTACGTATCGATATATCTGAACATCAGTCATAACAACACTAATTCATAACTCATCCCGCACTCTTTACCTTTAACTGGTTAAAGACGCATAAACAGTTAACCCTTATACAGGTAATAGGTACCGCCCTATATGTATGAACAAAATATACTTTATGCAGGAAACAAATATGTTGTGTTGTTTAAAAATCCAAGAACAAAAATATTCTCACCAAATTATTTAAAAAATCTATTTGTCGAGGTGTTATCTTGAACAGAAGGTGCAGATATTATGTCAAACTTGTAACAACACGTTAACGTTAGAACGTCACGATGAACGATAAAGTTTCGACAGCCTGCGAGCTGGGGGAGGGTTGACCTCGCTCCCGGTTGGGGTTGAATTAGTTCTTCCTGAGCGAGGGGTTTAATCCGGGGATTTTAAATTAGAATCAGAACCTGGGGTTACTTTTAATGACGTTGTGAACCATTCTAAAACTGCCATTGTTTCAATAGATTTGGATTGTATAGAGGTATTTTCGTGATTTCGAATATTCGGCTCTCCATTGTTATTTGTACATGTCTTGCTTAATGACTCGACTCTGCATATATCGAGAATATGGTCCTTTATCGAATCTTTACAAAAAATATATTTTCTTATAGAATTGAGTGTCCTGATTTCAAAAATGAAAAATTCTCCTGTCGCAAGTATTTAAAAAGTTATTATACTTTAAGGTTTCCAAATTTCACCATCATAATTTATAACATTTTAAACATTTTAAAGTAAAACGGAAAAGTCATAATTTCCAATAATGTACGGTATCCTACTTTAAAATAAGTTATGTGTCTTGTGTCGAAAATATTAAAAAATTATTTCACTTTAGAGTTTCGTGAAAACCAATACAATAATAATAATTCCTTTTCCTAAATACAAATTAAATGTGTTAAATGTATTAGAAAGATATGCACATAAAACCAATTTTATCGAAAAAATAAAGAAGAAATATTCCGTAAAAATAAAGAAGATGGCTTTCAAATAATGGAAAGATAGATGTATCAATTTAAAAAGTGTAACATATAAGTTCTAAAATGTGTCGTCAATGCACTGTATTGATGTAGCATAATAGGTTAATGCAACAACAATATTTTTCGATAAAATTGATTTTATATGTATATCTTTCTAATTAACACAGTTAATTTGTATTTAAAAAAATATCACAGGCCGTCTGTTTTGAATAATTACAACTCACAATAAGAATGTGTTCTCCTTTTCCTTAATGATAATAATTCCGTACACCATTATTCCATAGAATAAATCCGAAAAACACACACCATCATCAATATGCGTAGGCATCATTGGATTGTAAAAGTAAACTAACTTACCTAACCTAACCTAACCGAACTAATTTAACCCAAATAGAATAAAAATTATATTCTATCATAAAACGTAAATTTTGTAAATAAACCTTAGAATTTAGTATGTATTCATAATTTTCGCAAAAATCCGAGAAAGGACCGTATTCTTGATATAAGCCCCTTGACTCGGCTCCGTACTAGTCATCAGCTCAAAACCACGAACTGTGAACCACATCACTAATATCTCTAAATCGCAATCACTAACAGTAATACGGAATATCAACTACTATTTCATTTATGAAAGTATTTAATATGTAAAATATTTTGATTTGATTTTGATATACCTATTTATGCCAGAAAGTTATAAATTAAATATGTTTTCTAACAAAAAGGTTAAGTCAATGCATAATGATGGCATATAGCATTTATAAACTATTTAATTATTTGTCAGTTGTTTGCCAGTCCTGACGAAGATACGTCAGTATCGAAACCGGTTGACGTAAACTATTTATTTCGCATATTATAACATTATAGTAAATGTTTGACCATAGTCACAATTTCCAATCATAAAAAAGCAATCACACTTACGCCAGTGAGTCGAGAGTAGCAATTTATCTCTCTACTATTATGTACGTGATAACTGGCAGAACATATTCTTCTAAAAAAATTCTTTTGATGATTAGGCGATGTCTTATATAAAACAAGTAAAGATAAAATATTATTTATTGAAAAATACAGGTCACAAACATTATTTAGTAAACCTATAACTTATAATGAATAAGATATAACTTTAAAAAGTATCAGAATCAACTAATCAATGTTAGAAAGTTGTTGATCGGGCGACATTTAAATTTGTGATCAGTTAGGAACAAAACTGGAAACAACTCTTTGTGCGACTAAGAAAACAAGTTAATCTTATTTACATTAAACAAAATTATGTTTTCGGGGTATAAGAGATATTTAATAATTATTATCTTATAATTACATCATTAAAGTGTAGCCAAAAGACTAGCTTGAAAGCTTTCAGTAGAGATTCATAATGATGAAACGGCTTTCTTGGATCGGAACCGACTGTGCCCCGGTCGAGCGTCGCGAAGACGACAATCATTATTTTTACTATTACATCGGTTTATGAATGTCTTCTTTGTTTTTGTTCTGCGCTCCTGAACACAAAAATCTCTCCGAGTCAGTATTTCGGACAAAATTGCAACATTTTAATTTGATAACCATTACTGTGAACAGACTTTTTTGTTGTTTTACAGGTATCTATACTATTGACTGATTTATGTACAAATGGAGTGAGAGGTCCTTTTGAACTCAGAATATACAGAAACTGAACTCAGAATATACAAAAACTACCTTATCATATATGTAGGTACATTTGGTGAATACTTTCCACATACGACGTATCAAGGTGATAAAAAAAAGATAAGGAAAAAGGCAGAAGAGTATTGAGAGTAAAGAAAAGTTACAAAAACCTTTTTTTAAACAGAGATACACGGGATAGGTATCAAATCAATATTCTTAATATTTTAAAACTAAGCTAAATGCTCGTGCTATGAAAATATAACTAACTTGCCGGTCTCCTCTATCGAACCACCGACCACTGAATCGCTCGGCGAGTGACTTAACAACTAGACCGTCAAGCGCATCTAACAATTGTGGTCGAAAAATTATGGGCGAACAATGTTCAAGAAGTTATTATCGATATCTGATCCTGATGTGAATGTCCTCACAGCGGACCGTTGTGACAGATGAAGAAGTCGCATTAAAATGTTACAAATATCCGTGTCGGTTAATAACATGATCTGAAATCATTTCAGAATTAATCAATCCAGAATTTTATTTTCAATGACATCAATCGAGCATTGTAATATTAATTTGTATTAAAACTTGAAGGATTCCATCATGCAGATTTACATAACAATTATTTGAGTCTAAACCGAATTACGCAATTGTTCCATATTTAAACATAATGAAAAATCTTAACTGCTGTTATTAAAGTACTCAGTTTTTATACACTTAAACTTAAAGCGAATTAAATTAATTATTTAAGATTAGATCTTTATTATTCAAATGGCGTTTTCAGCCGTAGACACTTATTTACATAAATAAATACGATTCCCTCCCAGCTGTGTAATTAATTACATGCAGATGTCTACTGGAGACTGGAAATGTGGATTTTCTTTCTACGTTGTATCGCGTATAATTTATGTTATTATCGTTTCTAGTATCATTGACGTACTTGCTATTAACTGTATCGTAAATAACAAAATACATAATGAGAAAGTCAATATTATGTAAGCGAAGTTGAGTTTAATAAATAGTTTGAAGAAAGGTGTACTTAGATTCTGGTACATGCACGAGTATAAAACCATTGTTTTTCGCAGTAATACACCTCTAAATATATTTTCTTGCTTTTCTTAATCATCAAACATTTTTGTTTTGAAGTTGCAATTTCAGAACACACTTCTTGCTACACTATGCTATACATATATGCTACAGTGTACTCGGTTGCTACCGAGAAAAATGTAAATAAAAATATATTAATTATATTTAAATAAGGCTACACAATATAAGTTCAAAATCTGCCGAAATCATAATTAGTCTATAACCGAAATGGTAACGCATTTCCCGGATAAGAAAAGGTCCTTCCCGATAGTTACTTAAATTATTTTTTCGGTATATTTGTAATTTTTTTCTGTATTCTTACTATACTAATTGATTAATTAAATTTGTATTAAAAAACATTGCGTTTAATATTCATAAATAATTCGTTAATTTTCACGTCTAATATTATTTCTGTTGACTTTATTTATTATTCCCAATCCCAACCTGCCGGTCTACATTGATCTACAGCTTCACCCGCCACATACCGCGCATCACATCTGAAGACTCGTCTAACACGCACCGACTGTCTAAGTACTCATTGGATAAATCTTCCCGGGGGAGATCTCTGAAATAGGTAGACTCAGTATCTAAGGAAAAATGAAAAAATCACGGGAAAAACAAAAGGTATACACATTTATTCGCAGAACCATATTACGGTCTTCTATAGATAAACCTAAAAGTTTTAATGATGCACGTTAGTTAAGCCTTTTAAGCAGTCTTTATGTTTCAAGTTAGTTTAGAAGATCAGAGATTCTTAGGACCGGGCATCCGATCCGTTCTTCTTCCTTCCGTATTAATTTATTTACCTGCAAAATTCTACCGTGGTGAATCTTCACACCGGCAGACCTTTTGAATAATTTCTGCATCCACTTATACATATTAACAATCCCGACATTTCTTTTCCCACATAGCACCATGACGGGCGGGTGAAATATAGATAACTAAATCATCAAAATATTTCTGCACTATCATTAAATACTTAGTTGTATATCTTTCGTATTTATTGTAATAAAGTAACTTCATAGTTTATTGGTGTTCACCAGAATATTAATAAAGAAAAATTATAAATATATTTAATTATATCTTTCTCGTAATTATTAATTAAAACAATCGGTAATATACACGGATAAGGCAAGAGTAGTGTGGCAAGACGAAGAGTGTGACCATTCTATCCTCTCAGCCTACCCCTGCGTGTAAATGGCGTGGTGGTTAGTTAGTTATATATTATACACGCTATACTCGCCAAGTGATCATACGGTCGAGGTTTATTAGAACTCAACCGGAACCACCAAATTAGTCCTATTATTCATAGCATAAGCGTTTATTCTTACTTTGAAAAATGGTAAGAATATTGATGTGACATGTATTCTGAGCATAGTAAATTAAAAAAAACATTATATTAATAAAAAATACATTTACAAAAATATCTTTAGACCATCATTACGATTGACTAAAATTTCCTCCTTTCCCGTTATCTTAAATTAGTGATTGCACTTTCTTTTTAATTAATTTCAAGCGTCACCGACACAACTCGATACCGGCGCCTACTTTTTCAATCTCCCGATTCATTAATCTTAAATCATAATTAAAATTACTTTTAGTATGAACGCAAAAACGATATTTCCGTACACGCAAGTCGTGCGAGACCGAGATGTATATAATGAAATAAAATTATACATATTTGCAAATTGAACTTTGTGGTTAATGTTCATTTTCATAAAGGTAAATTATGTGCTGAAAAATAAATTTAAATAATCTATATACAATTATGCCCTTGCGTATTTGTTACGAGTTATGGAAATGAATCCTAGTATTGTACGGTAAGGTGCTTTACATTAAGTTATATTGTCAAAATTATGGGAGTTTCACGGTATTTATTTGTAACTGCATTGCACCAGAGACCAGAGGTTACCAACAAGTTTTCTAGAAATAAGAACTGCCGTCTTTCTGTTATGTTGTTTCTGTTCTTTTGAAGTTGAACGTAAAAGAGAAAATATTTGATAGAGTAAGAATATGCATCATTCAATATTCTTTATCTAACCTAATATATAATAATATAGCTGTATATTATATAAGATTCAAAAACTAAAATTCGGGTGCTGAGAGAGTACCTCGTGGCTTTCCATAATTGAATCTACCTCACACAGGCTTTTGAACCATTTCTTATATATTATAAGTGTACAAGTCTAAGTACAAATCGTGAATGTTTATTGCGATAGCGAATGGAGACCGGCTGCTAAAATGATTTGACATTTTAGGCGGTTAGTTAGTACGGCAGTAGAGGTAAATAATTAGTGATGAACTAAACCGTTATTGTGACGCGATTTTGTAAATTCTATTCGATTGTAACGATGATTGGTAACTGAGATTTAATTGTTAGAGGTTTAGTTTCAAGAGTAAAGGTGATACTTTGCCAAATTATGAATAATCAGTTACCAATTATATCTTTCTAATTGATTTATTTAGTTTGTATTAAAAAATATCACTAGTCTTGCAACTTCATAACAAAAATGTGTTTTCATTAAAAATAAATAAATTAAGCACACTATCTACGTATGTTCTATATAAAGACGACGAATTAGGAATAAGAGAGGAAGGCCTAAAGTTAATCAAGGGCGTATTTATAAATCTAATTTTCATGCAACATAGATCCGGTCCACGACGTTAAAAAAACTCAAGGAAACATTTGATTAGATTATTTAATACCTAAGGTCGGGATAAAGTCGAGCAGCAACATTTCACCGTTGCGGAAAAAGTTGTCGTTACATATTGTACACTCCGTTCTAAGTAACCGTGCAAAGTTTCGCCTTGAAGTGTTTGTTGACCAGAAGCCGTACAATTGGAGTCGTCTGCGATCGATCTGGTGTTAGGCAACACCTTCACCGTGCAGTATCTATATCATGTGTCGTTCAGCGTAACCAGTGAGGACTAAGCGGTGATATGTAATTATTACATGTTTTTTTCGCAATAGTTTAAACTTCAAAGACAAGTCTATCCATTTAAATAAGCCTTCCGACCCCGAAATATCCTAAGTCTGAGCCTGTCCTGATGTCTATAAGACTAAGAATCTAGTGGGCTAAAAAAATAATTTTAACTATTTAAACTAAAAAATCCGTATGCTATATTGTAGATAATGTTATCTGAAATATCCAACGAATTGTCGCTGCAAAGATGCAGGCCAGTCTGAAAAACGCGGTTTACTTGACGGACAGGCGGCACGCGACCGAACACCTGCCGTGCCGTCGTTGATCCTTCACATCTCGGTCGATTTTTGGAATTTTTCCAAGCGAGTGTTCTTACATTGAAGTAGAAACCTTTCACTTTTGAATAAAGCGAAATATTTTTTCAAAATTCCAGTGTGGTGTAACTCATTAAACTTGCTGGTGAGGTATTTGATTAGGAAACGTGACTGTAAAAACTCATTTGGACGTCTCTTTTCAGGCATTGTAGAATTTTAACTTCAACAATAGTTTTAGTTTCACGAATGCCCCCCATACCATTTGTGTACTTCACCCAGCTATACAGTTTAGTTAAGAGATACAAAGCGTTCGTGTACGTTATTTCTTCAACACTAAAATACTTTTTTTTTCTCTTTTCCATTTGTACTTATCTTTAAATTAAATAATGAAATTTGATAATAGGGATAATCTTTGTAAGAATCCCAAATAAATATGTTAATTAGTAATTTGAAAAATATATACATATACCAAATAAATATATGAAAGTCAGAAAAACAAAATGAAGTTCAATTTCTACATCATAAATAACCCGCTACAAACGTTCCAAAAGAAAATGGCAAAATCAATAAATTTAAAAAATTGGGCCGAAAAATCATAAATCAAATAAACTTTATGTTCAAAGTAATTCAAAATTCTTTAAATATATATGTGTATTATATTATATACGTACATGTTGTCGTGCAAGTAAGAAATTTATTACTTTTCTAAATAACTAATTGCACAATTGAGAAGTTGCGTAAAAATAAATAACTAATTAGTGATTAAGGAATGTGGCATTGGCTAATTGTGTTTGTATAACAGTAAGATCCTCGCCTAGAGACTGAGTGGTCATGAATGTCATATATTTCATAGCACAAGCGCTTGGCTTATTCAAAAATCTATAAAAAAACTAGTAATAAGGTTAGGTTTTATTTTGAAATGAGTTTAATAGGTTTTATTTATTATCTATTGAATACTCAAGGTTGAGTTAATCCATACGACATATGTATGTAGTAATATATAGAAATATAATAATTCGAATAGTAACACATGTGCTCATATTAACATTTCCCATCTAACGTTGAGTGTCTATTCTAACTTTCACTGGAAAAGAAGTAATGACATGACAACAGCTGTAGCTATGTGCGGACTGTGCTGGTGATCATGATTACAACCACAACAATCCTTTACATTTATGCTTAAAAAATTGTGAGAAAATAATGAGGCAAGGTTTATCGGAAAAAATATGGATAAAGATATATTTTTCTTACGGAAACTGAATTAGCTCTGTCCACTATTTCCTGCGGAACATTTTAGACCATGTGTCCACCAAAGGTACAGCGCAAACCGAGGTTAATATTGATTAAAAATTAAACTAAGTGAACCTAAGACCATAAGATCACTTTAAATGTGTAATGATCACCCGAAGATTTATACATTTAAATCGAAATGGAGTTAAATATTCGTGATATCATGACGATAGCTCCTACCAGATTTCTCCACCATCGTATCACTATGTACTACTTCAGAAAGGAGCGTTGCTGTATTTATATATCGGTATACGTGAGCAGGTGTTCGCGTTGTTAAGTATTCCGTACTCAAGAGAAATGAATCAATGGATACCGACGTTTAAGCTCGTCGTCCAAAAAGAGTATCAAATGACACCCTACGTGGGGCTCGTATTCCCGTCATTTGATCGGGTATCAAATGACAACGTTAGGCTGATTTGTGCCATCGATCACATTCTGGAATACATTGGGATAGAGTTTCCCGACGGATTGAACTCTGAGATGAGATGAGATGTGCAAAAATGGTTATAGGGCGGGCAAGAGACAAATCTAGACGGTACGAGAAAAATACATTTTTCAGTTTGTTTTAAAAACAATACCGAGATGACCAATTATTGTTGTTTCACCTTGCTGAGAACGTGTAACTAAATTTTCCTCTTTAAAGTATATTTAAAATCATATAACTAACGGGAAATTGCTTACCGGAAGTACGCGTTTACCCTTTTTAACAAGCCCCGAATGACTTGTAACCGATAACGTTTCGTGCATTCAGGCGTCGTTAACCTTTTTTGTATTACGGAGAGCCGAATCGCTGGACACTCGAAAAGTTATTCTGGGGCAGGTAAAATTTACAAGATTACCTGTGTGAACCATTCAACGACGTTATCGCGAGAGAAACCTCACACCTCCTTACCACATGTGACATTTTGGATAACCTGAGAACCACCGAGGTACTTCCTGTATTTAACTGGACATTAGGGCTTACTACCCCTAACGGAGAGCGCTACCAGTACCGAGATGTATTATTCAGATAGAGAGATGAGAAAATTGTTCAAATCGCCGCAGTGAATAGTTAACTGGTTGTTAATTAACTGCTCTACCAATAGTCAGCGCAGGCATGAGGAAAATTCTGCATTTGAATGTCAAATGCGTGAGTGCGACAGGCGTATTCGCAGCATTTCTGTGAAATGTAAATTCTAAGGTTATCGATTTCTATGCTGCATGCATCACCGGTGCTCCATAGGTTAGGATGGCGTAATCATAGATTGCCGACATTTAGTCAGGTGATGAAATAGTAAAGTTTTTTCAATAATCAATGGTGATCAGAGCTTGAAGTGCAGTTTTCAAATATGAAATATGTATGAAGTATCCTAAAAACCCACTTTGCGTTTACGCGAGTACGTGCTAAGCCATTTTCCGTAGATAAAAATAGGGTTCATGGTACAAACATGCCGGTTCTAGGGCGAATACTTGAGACGTAATCGGTTATTTTCCCTACGGTGATATTAATACCATCCTGTAAGTCAACCCATTGTGTTGCCAGATTAGGAATTTTATTTTGTCCAGTACTAATAAATAAGCCGGATTATCGGGGCGACTCTAATACATTGGGAAAAGATAGTATCTAAAGGAAACAGCTAATAGACTGAATTGAATGTATATATGATAGAATAGAGTAGTTTGTAACCTTGTGCAATAATAACAAGAGAACCGTTTAATTTAAGAAAAAAAATTATTCAGTTCCCAAATGTCAAATTTATATTTCAACACTATTTATAAATTCACATATTGGATAAACCACCACACCCACTTGTTCAAAAAATTATATATATTCTTTCACGTCCCGGTAGATAGGTAAAGAACAATTTTATTAAAAAAAAAAAATACGTACATACCTTAAACCTACCTACACAGAGTACAATTCTAAACAATCGTTTTATAACAAATTAAACCATAAAATGTCAAAAGTAAATTAAGTATAACGAAATAATAATAAAAAACATCATCTAAATACAAAAAAATGTTTATAACTAGCAGATCGGCAGAACTAATTTGAGGCTATCGCATGATCCACTGTCATATTTTAATATAATGTATAACTATGTGAAATCTTTTTTTTCTTTCTCCTTTTATTTTGAACTATGTTTCTTTACAAATATTTATTTGTGTTTTGTTTTATATATATTCAAAGATATCAGTTGTTTTCCTTTCGTCAATGATACTGCGTGACGTTTATACTTACATACATAATAATTAAATAATGGATGAACCTGTAGCACAGACTTCGGTATGGTTAAAGAGACAGTCAATAAATCTTACATATATTATTATATTATATCAGACAGGATATATAAATAAATACGTTAATTAAAATGAGGATGGGAACGAGCGAGAGACGAAGGATACGTACAAGAATACGCGGGTGAAGCGGAAATGATGAAGGAAGAAACAAGATTAATTTAGGGATGAACGCAGAACTGATCAGCGTGTACTAGTAATTCGGATTACGCAATAGCTAAGAAAGGCAATTAACGAAGGCCAGATGTATTGATATATACGAAATAGCCATATAGATAGTGACGTTACCGATTCCAATCCTCACGCGCGTTAATTTTTTTCAGCAGATATATTACAGAAAAAAAAATACGGGAAATAGATCCCTCTCAAATGCTCGAGGAATGGTAGGGCGAATTATAAATTTTCATAAAAGCATTAATGATCCGGATTAATATCACGGTTTTATTAAGGCATTTATTTTACAAGAGTGTACTGTGTTTGTGCTGTTCCAAATCAATAAAAAGGATTAAAAACGAAGAAATAAAGAAATAAAACAGTATCACTATTTAATTATCCATAATGGAGTCATTACAGAAAGCGCTAATTGTGTGAAACTATTTGGAGGGAATTCCTGGCATCTGCGTAGGAAAAGAAGTACATAGTAGAAATAAGTTTAACTAGGCTTACGCGTTCTTTTAATTAACAAACTAAATACATGTCTACAAAAACAATAAAAGATTATTTTACAATACCGAATCTTAAATGAACTAACTATATTAATAATTTATTTAGTTTTGCCTACTTTGTAAGATCTTCTATTACGGGTTATATTTTAATTTATGTTATAAAGAACAGTTGAATGCCAAAGACTAGTTTATTAATAATCGATTTATTGTTATATATCTATATATATATATATAGAGGACAGTATGGTAAGAAAGATACGTAACGCGAGTGTTTATGGCAATAGAAATATAGGACGTCCACGAAAGACTTGGCACGACCAGATAAACTAGACGGTCCGAGCACGTATGAGATGATATATAAATGTGGATGAGGCGAGAATTGCGTGTCAGGACAGAATAGTGTGGCGCTCTATCCTCGGCGTGATGTAAAGTTAGTTACTTAGTATATATACACACGGATCACAATACCGGTCACATCACTTTTATTTACGCAAAATGTAAGGAAATATTTTGAAAATAAAAAATATATTATTTTGTAATAAAATTAAACATAGCAAACAAAATTCTCTTTGAGAATTGTTTCCACAAAATAATCAAAACTGAGTTGTTTGTGAAGATGAAGATGTGAAGTTTGACCAAAAGTGATTAATGTAAAATAATGTTATGTATAACTACATGGGTTCTGTTCCTGTTATGTATAACAACGTCTGTTCCTTTGTCAGAGCAAAATAAAACTAGTAGGTACCACCAAAGATGTTTTCACATAAAAAATACTGAAAAACCTTCCAAAATATAAAAAAATATAATTATCTTGGCAAACATAATTGAAATTCTTCCAATAAATACTTGATATTTCATTAACAATCGCTCTTATTTTCGCATCATTTTTTTGTAACCTTTCTTAAAGAGGTTTTTTCCATTTCAAACAGTCTTTTCTTGTTTTAAATTCGGAATATTCTATTTTTAATCGAACCAATCGTCGGATTAAATTGGGTGCCCTTTGCTACGTCATTGAATATTCAATACTGAAAAGTTATTGATACTTTTTTTGTTTGCTTTTTGATGTTCGCAGCCCATTTGGTTCGAAGGAAGCTTCACCTTGAATACAGTTCTCCCTTTGTCGATCCAGTTTGTGTATGTTAATTATTTATTATGCAATGTAACATTTTAATGACATGCATTTTATCGAGATATATATTAGTACACTACGGTCACAAAAATACTTGACCTCATTTTTAGGTATGGTTGCTACCGAGATGCAAACACGAAACTTTAGGATAAGAAATGTTTCGGGTACATATACCGATAGCGAACAAATATTTTTTTCTTTTGATGGATTTTTTATGAATATCTTTCTAATTAATTCATTCAATTTTATTTTATTTATTGATTTTTAGTAATATAGTCAATTAACTGAGAATATTTTGTAAAGTAAAAATTATTTCAAGCCCTTCCAAAATCCTTTAAAAATATACATATAAATTTTATTTGAAAAAAAAACAATTAATCGATGTAAAAAAAAAAATTTAATAAATTTAACAAAAATTGAATCAGTTACATGTTTTCTCTTAATATACTACAATAAATACAGTGTAAGACAATAATTTGAATAAGACTTATTAAATTGATACAATAGCTTATTAATTTAGGACTTTAATAGAAAATGAATTTTACATTGCACAGAAAACGATAAAAGAATGAAAACTTTTTCTCTATTACAAATACAAAAAATATTAGAAATACAAAAAAACATTAAAAATAAGAGAAATGCGAGTAAAAGCAGGAAATAAAAAAATAAAAAACTATGAATATATAAACAGAGGCAAGATAGGTAGATATTAAAAAGAAGGAAACTTTTCAGGAGAACGGGAAGGTGAGGGAAAAGGAATATCGGATAGGAAATAAAATCTGTGTAATAAAAATAAAATTAAGGCCATTAAATGAAGGCCTACATTGAATTTTGATTTATCTGTGGTAACTGAAGTATTGAAAATGTCTAATTCATTAAGTGTGAGTTGAAATAAAGGGAGGCTCGGTAGAATAATTAGTTTTGTTTGGCATCGGTGTTACAATGTGGTTGAATGTGAGATTAGTTCTGATTGAACTAGATGGCACTCGAATGGATATGCGTCTGAGTAAATCAGGACAGTCTACTTTGGAGCAGTCTATTTTATGGCTGTATTTAGTAATGTTAATTAAATGTGTAATTACCTCTGTTGTTAACTTTGAATGAATTATTATACAATGGCCTACCTTGAAAGGTTTAAAAAAATATTTCTTACTTATCTTAATTGTGTTTTTCCTGAAATCCTAAGACAAAATGAATTTTTATCGAGAACATGTGATAGTTTTATCTGTTTATTGATTATCAAAGCGCATTTCATATAACAATTGATGTGATGTATATCGAAACGTTAATAATAAATAAATTGAAATATTTTCATTTTACTACGTTCCTACCGTTAAAAAAAATAAATATTTAAAAAAAAAACTAAAAGTTTTACTCGGTGTTTCCATTCAGTAGTTACATTTACTACGAGTAATATTTCCATTACGATTATCTTATTTTTGAGTTATGTTATAAGCCAGAATCCAATAACACGGACGGCTTAAACCATAGATATCTTCAGAATAAAACATCCTTGCGGAGGTATTCAAATTCCAAGTTGACTGAAAAAATGTTATATCCGTCTTTTGAATTTCTTTAAAAAAAAATTAAATAAACTTCCGGAAATATATTTCACTTTTTCTCGGCGCTTCCGAGAAATAAATCCTTTCATCATTCTGAAAATTTCTTTCGTTATACAAAAGGATTTAATCTTCCAGGATTAGCACTTACCTGTGTCGTAATTCGGTGTTACAAATAGCCGATCAGCGCCTGTCAGTGCGGCTGGCTGTCTCCTTCACAAATGGCGCCATTAGTCGACTAACAGACGACTTAACTTTTCATCTAAAGTTCGTCCAGTGAACACTCTGGAGGATATATTTCCTACTATAATATATCCAACTAATGAAATCAAATTGATTATACAAAGTGTTTACCTATCACATGTTTTTTCCAGTACGTCGAATAGAAAAAACGTTCAAAATTACATCATTAAATAAATCATTGTCTTCGTATTTTATTTTTAGGTATTCTGATATTACCAACGTTTACAATTTAATACACTTGAGAGTATTTCTAACATGTGATTTGGCACAAATGCATTTGACATTGGATTACAAAAGGTCAAATCGTGGATTGAAATTAATCTTCTTATTAAGAACACATTCTTATTGTGAAGTTGTAATTATTGTGATGTTTTTAAATACTAATTTAATGTATTCATTGTAAATATATACATATAAAATCAATTTTGCCGAGAAATATTGTTTTTGCACTACCGGGATTCGAACCTGGATCTCTATTTCCAATCCGGAGAAGTATACTACCAACTGTGTTATAACGCCAGTATTTTTCATGACAAATTTTCGAACCTATATGTTGGACTTTTTTAAATTAATACATCTGTAAAATTGATTTTATATGTGTATATTTATAATTAATACATTGAATTAGATTTTAATCTTCTTACATTAAACATTGCTAAAAGTACGACTAAATGCATATGTTTCAGTATCAATAAGACTCGTAGCCCAAATCTCGATAATTCGTTGAAACATCATAATTACAACATTTATCACACTCAATTACACAACTCTTATCACACTCATCATACATAAGATGTGAATTAGAGAGAATAAAAAGTATCATATACCTTGGCATTTGGATTGACCAACTCTTAAACTAGTCAGAGCATATCAGCAGACTTCGCGGTAAATTAAGATAGCTGACATTCTTCTTCAAAAGTCCCAAGAATTTTCTAGAAAAAGTTAAGCTAAAACTGTATATCTTACTCTCAGCCAGACTCTTCTTAGCTACGCGATCTTAGGTTGGGGTGGAGTTAGGAAAACTACCCACAGCCAGCCAATTAGAAATTACACAAAAATCTATTCCCAGAATCATTCAAATAAAACCATACAGGTTTCCTTCTGACTCACTGTTGAATGACAGCTCTATATAAAAAGACTTATCCTTTATTTTTACTATAACAAAGAGCTTCATTAATACCCAATTATAATTATGTTACTAGAGCAAAAAATAATAGGCTCACCATGAGGTCCAAAATTAGAATGACCTTTGGTCCAATCTTCCCGTTTATTTCTGGCACCTAAATTCTACATCATGCCGAGTAATATGATACAATTCTCGATGGACAAACTCAAATACCATCTCAGGAGCTGGCTATTGGGTGTTGGCAAAAAGGAAACTGAACATAGATTCATGAAAATGATCACATAATTCACGTCTGTTCATGTAATCATTTCCACGAATCTTTGTTCAGTTTCCTTTTCACCAACACTCAATAACCAGCTCCTGAGATGGTATTTCAGTTTATTCATCGAGAATTTATCATAATTATTCATCATTTCTTTATTGTAATTTTCTATTTTTATTCATTTATTTTATTATTATCGTTTTATTCAGTGATTGTATTTTTCGATCACGGGCAAACGAGAATATTTGTGCATAAAAAAAATGGTATTAGAATTATTTTATAACCTTGTTACTCATTATTTTAATATTTCTGGTTTAGATTGAACGAGAACAATTGTTTAATATTTGTATTGTTAGGTAAAACGGATGACCCTGTCTTCTTTAGCACAGACTTCGGTCTAGTTAAGGAGAACGATGTTTTCAAAAAATAATGAAGCCACTGCCACCCTAACATACCCCACTGCTCCACAACCAACTGTATTTAATTTAGTTTATTTTACACCTGTACATGAGAATGACCGCTCTTCTCGAAACTACTAGTTTTATTAGCTCAAAAATTATGTATGTAGCACAAATTTAAAATAAAAATTATACTTTTAAATTAAAACCACATGTTACACCACGAAGTAACTGCCAAATTGATTAGCTTAAAAATGAGTGGCTAATTTACAGAATTAAACTAAAATCGCTTAGGAAGAGGTGATTTGATTGTGAAGAAGGAGAGAATGGTAAGAAAGATACATGGGGCGAGTTTTGACGGTACCCGAAATTGAGGACTTCCGCGGAAGACTTGGCACGACTAGATACTGATAGATGATTTTTAGAAGACTCAACAACGACAAGCGCACCTGAGAAGCGGCACCAATGTTGATGAGTGATGGTCAAATAATTAGTACCTTAACTTAAAATAAGTTATAAAAAATTATTTTGATTGTATCGGGTTACTTATTAAGGCTTATATTTATAAAATATATGATATTATATTAATCACCGAACGTGAACCGAACCTCCGCAGACCCAACTTGTACCGCAACAGTCGGGTGAGCCAAGTAATGTGCTTAAAGTACGGTACGGTACACCCGAAGTGTGAACCGGGAAATCTAAATCATCACATCAGCCTTTCCGTTTCGTGTTTTGAAACGGTTCGCAACAATAAAACAATCCGGAATCTTTTTCTATCTCTCCGGACAGTTTGACAGCCAACATTCATTTAATTCCGCCCACTCGAGAGTCCGCTCAAACTTTCGGCACGTGAAATATTCCCTCTATTCCTCCCTAGACCTCGCTTCACCCCCTATTTTGAGAGATTTATCCTACGTGCTTCCTACGTTCCGTGAAATATTAATATTTACTTTTTAATTTTGCTACTGTAACAAGCTCTGCTCTGAACTGTTCCTTGTAGGGTTGATACTCGCAAACGGATATCTTTATACGACCTCTTGTCATGTTGTGTCTGATGGTACGTGTACATGGACGACACTCGAGTGAACTGTCACGCGTTGCGCGTTGTGTTTTACATGCAGAGCAGCATGACGACTGTCCGAGACGGAAGAGGAAATTCTCACAAAGGAATTAGTATCTTATTAATATAGCATGACAAAACTAAAATAAACGTCTAATTTTCAAGGGTCATCTGAACTTGATTTTGTTATTTATGTACCAATTTATGACCAGTTAGTTACTTTAATCAAAATTTTCTCATGTACATACCTGATATTTCGATAAAAATAATCTATTGAAAGAGTCTCACGACGCAATCTTCAATGCATTAGGATATAACTGATTTTGTGGAGATGTTAACTCCAGTATTTCTTATCAGACTCCGCCCAAACTCTTCTGAAAAATTAACCTGGTACATTACCTCAACTAACTTATTTTACCAGCTTGATTTACTATCTTCTTTCAAAATGGCAGCTGCTCAAATACTTCAAAAATTCTATCTCCGAAAATATTGGATCTAAATAAAGATGTAAAAATCACACTTACAGAAGTGATTTGATCTCGTTTTAAAATGATCGAATAATCCTGCCTAGCGCAGGGAAACAGCGCGATGATAAGGTAGTTAGTATATCTAATCATTAATTAGATATACTAACTACCTAATCAAATATATGTCAGACTAACAGCGCGTGTTCCAAAGGCCCGATGAATGTGGAAGCTACCCTCGTGTAGTAAGCCGAGTCGATCACGACTTTTTTCAGAATCCACCCCAATTCACAAGCCGATTTCGAACCGATTTATATACAGCGCACCTGCGTAAATGTATCTCGCGTTTCCATGGTGATACACTCGGGGCTCGCTCCACGCAGAGGTGCTAAAGCTTTACGCTGTAGTGATTCTTTCAAACTGCCGATTTGGGACGCACTTCCAAGCTTTCTTATATATTCATTTCACCATTCACCACCATTCTACTAAGATTTAACTTCAAATTTTAAGGTGAGTTTTATTTCATAGGAGCCTTTTAACCCTTTTTCTGGGTTTCTGATCTCGCGTGTTAGATAACACATCTTCTGGCTCACAGAAAATATTTAAGTTATCAACAATATCTTACATCTTGTTTAAGTTGTAAACAATAAAATAAAGTAATTAATAAATAGTATTTTAAATTAAAACACATTTTTTGTAAAGTTACAATTTCAGAACATCAATAAATTAACAATCAGGTTACAGACATAAAAATATAATCAATTGAAAAAATATTTGCTTATCATATATATTATATTATTTGGTTACGAACCCAGAACTTTGCTTATCGTTTTTCTCAATTCATATTTCGGTGGAAACCAAATATATTTTCGATTGATAGATTATTTCTGTATATCTTTCCAATCGATTAATATAATTAGTTTTAAATAAATAAATGACTTAAAGCAAAGTTTATTATAAATGTATGGTGGGAGTGAAAAACGAAGGATGTTGGTGAAGGGAAGGGTATCGCCTAAGATAAGACTGCTATACATTAACTCGTATTAGGTATTCTTCCTTCTATATTAATTAAATATCCATCAACATTGTACTTTTCCCCACCCCCTTTCCCCTCCCTTGATGTTCTGTCTATTGTCTTAGTTTCTCTCCTTCTTTTTCTTACAGGTATATGTAGTCTATTTTTCTCTTTATTTAATTTAATATTCTGTCTCCCTGTTTATGGATATATATAAGTGCACTCTTTTTGTATTTTTTGTTAGTTTTAAATATGTCCTGACGAAGCTTGAGCTCAGCAAAATCGGTTTGCGTTATATTTAATAAAATTCTTAATTTAGTACAAAGTAATATACAATATATAAAACCACAAAGTGATTGAAAATTATTTTACTGAAGAAATAAAATATTTGTATTTTTTCAAACATAAATGAGCAAATCACACTTTATATACGATGGTGCACAATATTCATTACAACATCCTAAAGTATCATAACACAACCTTACCTAATCTTCCCTCTTATTAAACACCAGAATATTTATCTCAATTAAAAGGTATATTAACGTGCACTCGTTTTATTATGTTATACTAAACGTTAGGCGCGCGCAATCAGTACATTGAAATAAGTTGAAACGAAATTTTTGTATTATGAGAAAAAAAGTTAAATTAGATCTGACAGAATATTATGATTTATGATTTGAATGAAATGATAATTATTGTTATATTATATTACGTTATATTATATTATATTACGAGATTCATATTTTATTTCGAATTATTTCACAGAAATTCTCGTTACGTGGGTACATCTTATTTCAAAGTACTGACCGCACGTCGCTGCTATAAGTGAACTTGAGTTGGTAATTATTTATATTTTTTGAGTTAGATTAAAATATATCAATGTATCTTTGACACCTTTTCGTTGGAAGAAAGGACATAATTATTTCGCAATTTCCGCGTTGACTACTCCTGGCGGGAAGTATGTAGGAGGATTCATTTCTCAGTGAGGGTTGTTCCCACTCAGCGGTCCGGAAAGCCACGGGTCCTACATTATCCCATACAACCAGCCACCCCTCCACACGAGCTCGATAGCCTCATCTACTGAGTATAGGTGACACAATAATTTATATGAAATAATTACGTATTTAAAAAGTTGTTATCCTTTTTGACATTTTTCCATCACAAGGATCTCTGATACGAATACGTCCTAAATATTTTTTTGAAGTAAAGACGATTAATATCGATAATTAGAAACGAAAACACAAACGTCACTCATAATTAGCAACGATCCTTGATTGTCTATATGTAATCCGTGGGGTAGACCTATTGTCTTTGTCACGATTATTCTTTTATGCACGTTGAATACAGAGAGTTTTCTCGAGCAACTTTTCATGTGTATACTAGCATTAAGGTCAGTATGTATTGTTAAGCCGGTCATTAAAGCGACGTCATACCTGTCCAGGACCCCTGTACAGGTAAACCGGAGCGTGTATGTGACAAAACTGGCTGCCAGGCGACCTGACAACAATTGAAAATTCATATTTTCTACCTGTGGGTAAGTACTTCAGGCAAGTCTGCGCGTGTGCGTGACCAGTGCGCAGGTCTCAGTTATTAAGTTCGCCGCGAAGGGAATGGTCGTGTTGCGTAGTTCGAAAAAATAGCATCTCGCAAGCGCACCGTGATTGTGGAAGATTTCATTGAAATGTACAAATCTGAGCCATCCATTCTTAAATAATTACAGTAATCTTGAGGCTCTACATTTAATTCCTTTATTAAATTGAGGTGACTGTATTGGCTTCTTTTTAACAACCATTCTTTTCACCACTTTTGTCGCAGTTTTCTTTCTTCCTTTCTTTCGTAGGATGACGAGAAGATCTACTAGCGCTACTGCATCGTCGCAGTTGAACCGATGCCGTGGTTGACTGAAAGATTGTCACAGGTTGGCCGCTACGTGTATTGCCAAAGTTGAGCTTCGGTTAACCTGTCATGTTTACCTGTCGGGTATACCGTTGCGTGTACGGCCGGCTTTAAGGAAACCTATGTCCTCGAACGCGATGCGCGGGGGGTGCTATAGTCTCTGACATTAAACTGGCTCATATTTTATTATTATTACCCACTGTAAAGTGATACCCGCCTTGATTACAGGATTTCCACCGAGTCTCGCAAGCAAAAGAACTAACAAGAATACTGTATTTTGCACTACGAATAACCAGCATAAACCTAGATCTACTGTTTTAGAATTCGATCCCTCCATAAACATAAACAGATCTCGAAATTTCAAAATTGCCTTTATTATATTACATATTATCTATGTCACGTAATTACCCTTGTAGGTAATTCCACGAAGACACAATGATGTACAATGTAAGAGCAGAAAAACTTGAAAGCCAATATAAATATGGATCCATTAGCATAGATGACCATAAAGTCGAGGTTGAACATCTAAACGTTACACTAAGATAAAACTAAAATGTTAACGTTGAGAAAAAAAAGTTTATTTATATTAAACATAATTAATGGAATACATAACGCATGGCTTTCAAGACCAATGATATAAAAATACACGGAGTTGTACGGTGTGTTTTTTAAATTTTATTTATTTATTTAGACACATATAATACAATGTAAAATAAATATGAATTACATTGTCGAACGCATATCCATCAGGCACAAAACAATTTCTCTTGTAAACAGAGCCATCGGCATGAAAAATACATCCAACTATCTTAAAATTACATATATTATTTATTTTCTATCGCCTCGTATACGAGTTTCCTCGTTGCTAGATACAAGGCAAAACTTATTTGAAATAGGGACTAAAACATTTTTGAATTTAAAGGATACTATTTTAATTAATTGAATGTCAACATGAACAACGGAAGGCTTTCACGTCCAATTTTGTGATAGGTCGGGCGAAATTCCTCTCGGGCTTATAAGCAAGTTACCAAACTTTTTATCCAAACCGCAGCGTTAATCGAATTCTCTACACAATGGCGAACTTGTGGATTATCATACATTTTTATTTAATCCTATATACTATACAGGGCATAAAGTTTGTACTGCTACGTAATGAAATATATTAAGATGGAACTGTTTACAACGCTATTACCACCGGTTGTACCACGCGGGTGTGAAACTTGGAGCGGGAAAGCAGGTAGCAGGATTGCAAGTATTGGACGTGATCGCGGTGGTAATGAATTTTAAGATATTGACTGCGATTGAAATGTAGAGCCAATCCAACCTCGAGAGAAAGAGAAGGTGGATTAACAAACATAGCAGCTCTTGGCGTTCACCGCTGGATGTGTTATATTTCGGCTACTCACTTGATACTTGGCTTAAGAAATTAGATACAATTAGATAATTTCTTACACATTCTTATTGTGTTCGTTTGTTTTTATATTAACTAGTCAGGTCGACGTGCGTATTGTTCACATTTAGTCCTTTTTGGGATAAAAAGGTCCCAGGACAAAAAAGTGTGTATATATTAACAATCCAGGTTAATTATTAAAGTTAGCACAATAATATATTTCCTTAAAAATAAATTGAGTTCTCGTTAACTGAGATAAATGATATAAAAGGCCCGAATGATCACTGCGTTTGGAATATCGGTTATAAGAAGTTCTTCTTAAGTAAATAAATAATTGATTTATCTTGCTAAGTGTTTAAATAAAGTAAGTACCTGTATCTTTTAAATTCGTCACTATGCAGATACAAGAAATATAAATTATGTAATGTTCGGTTCGGGTGCGCTTTTCTTCAAGTACGTCGTCAGTGATGGCCGATATGCGCACACCGCAATTTTAAGATAAATCTACAAAAAGGAAAGGCGGAAAAGAGGACCATGTCTCTGGACCAAAACAAAGATGTCGAAAACTGAATAGCTCTATATTGTGATTGTGACTGCAGTCGTGCATTTTCGAGTACCATGATAAAAATATATTCACTGTGTAAGATGTGTCCTGTATAAATTGTTGAAGTCTTGTAGCGTGTCACATCCGGGTAGATTGGTCCAAGTCGAATTGCTTTCACCTGGAATGATCTGATAATGCGGTGGAACAGTGAGTAACGTATTGTTATATCCACGGGTACCATATCTCCATCCAGACTTCGTGGCAATGGATAGAATATAATGTACTAATATAGCACTTTGTAAACATGTGAGTCGGATCATGATGGAATGATGGCGCAATCATGACTAATTTTCGTAACTAAAGGAAAAGTGACCGCGGTCTTCTAGTATATAACGTAGGGCACAATGTATATGTGCAATAAATAATGGATAACATTACTGAGACAGCTATTTTTTCTTCATCTCTTGTATTTTAAAACAAAACTTAATTAACATTTCTTTTTTACTAAAAAAAGTGTAAAATGATTTCATTTTTTTTTTAAATATAATTTTTTCGAATACCATTAAAATTTCATGTTTAGCTTTACTTGAAAGCAATGCTTCATAGAATTGACGAAAGCTCCAGGAACATATCTAACATTCAATACATCTGTGACACCGTGTAGATAACTGAACTATCATATTTTAGTACTAACTAAATACCGTTAAATCGCATCACGGCCCATAGTATTCAAATAAATAAAATAAAAAGCCACAGACCATCAAATAAATGAACTAAGGCAAATTCGTTGTCCCAAAATTTTCATTTTGATGGCACCCACGTGATCACTTTGGTGCCACTCGCGCAATTAAAGAGTTTCGCGACTTTTTTTTTTAAATATGACTCGATTGAAGCGATAATTTTAACGCTGATAATATAATGTGCATTAATGCAAAAAATATGTTTTATTTACACAAAGATTTAATTTTCGAAGAGTAAATACTTTTACTCATAAATGTGTCATAATCTACCGGATTTTTGTTCCGTTAGATATATGTGTGTAGAATACCCCTCGCCCCGCAAATAATTTACCAAACCCCTCTCGGATAATCGAAATATATTCGTACATGATTGTAAAACTATCTGAAGTCAGAAAAGGTTGGAGGTGAAATGGAGTGAAAATATCATCCACGCGCTCCACAGATCTAAGAAGGCTTTCATTGACAAGGTGATCGATTCAACTGGCGCCAAATAATATCCGCTATCAGAAGATTCGCACAGGGTGACTGATGACTGATGCCCGCGAATGGTCAGGCAAGAGTAAGACGAAGAAAAACAAGAATAAACATTCGAGACATCCAAATATATAAAATAAATAAATCTTGCATAATGATGTGACTCGGTGGGGGGTTCGAGTCTCGCCCCAAGAGATTACTAATTTAGTCTTATTTTTATACTCCAATAACCTCGCTCGTATGAAAAAATACTAAGTGTACTAATGTACACCTATAAATTCATTCAAACTTAGATATCTCAAATAAATTACCATAATTTAATAAGAAGGAACGCGCATTTTATTATTTTGAACCCCCTACAGGATTGTAATTTAAACACGCTCTCCTCCAAATTATAGCAAATATGAATAACCTCACCCTAGGCGTAAGGCAGATACCGGTACAATTGATTACAGAAATATCAGATTAGAGAGGCGGTATTACACAATCGCCGCTTGCATAAACTCCTCTCGCGGCGTCCCTCGGGGCGCGGGGGTGTAAAGTGCGGTCGGGCCGGGGACACCGGCCAGTCCGGACCCTGGACGCAGGACACGACCGCCGACACGAAGTTTCACGGACGCGTCGCAAACGAAACGCGCCAATTCATTCGGTGTATTCAAAATTGTGAATTTATTTTATTTATATATCGACCTGTCCGCAGAAAAGTATTTTATTAACGTTCCAAGAAGAATCAGAAATAGAAATACGCGGGTCAGTGCGCAGACCGAAGCGAGAGATATTATCGACACTGCTACAAAGCGTAAATGACAACAGGGGGACCGCGTTCTGACACCTACAGATAATTTGCTGACAAATAGCATTTTTGAATGATATTCACGAAACAAACAGAAAATACTCGCTAGGTAGACGAAATTATCCGAGCAATGAGAGTAACGCGACAAAGATTGGCGAAGGACCGAAGAGAGTAGCGGAGTCATGGGACCATCACGGAGCGACGGTTTGACAACGCTGATGACGGAGACGATAATCATTAAGCAGAGAAAAAATATCACACCGCCTGACAAATCTAACTTTTCTGCAAACAAAAAGCTTTGACGTATCATGTATGAAGAAAATCTAATCGTGCGAAATTATTTTTAATAATAAATAATACATTTACTTTGTTTTTAACCACTGAGTTCATTATTTATATTCGCCAACCGGTTTCGGAGAATACCTTTTTCTTCGTCAGAAACAAAGACAATGAAGTATTTATTGTAAAAAATTAAAAATTACAACATGTTTGCGTTAAATGTTAAAACTACAGAGATATTTTACTAAATATAATAGTTGAATTGTAGCCTGCATAAACTTATCTTCATAACCTTGTCGTACGATGATAAACTACCACGTCTCTTGGAAAGTTGACATTTTCGAAAGAAACATTTATTTTGTGGAGCAGTCAGTACGTAAGTAATTTTCTAAACGAGTTCCTATTTTTTTGTGATAATTATATTCTGACAAAGCGAAACGTTATAAGGTCCATAGCAGCGGAATAAGCGAATTTCGAATCACTTTCCAGCGTCTTCGCGAGTCTTTTTATCGTTTTAAACATTTTGTAAGTCTGTGGGTATCTATGTAATTTAATTTTTATGATTTAACCAGATTTTTTTTAAAACTCTAAAGATAATTATATCTTTAGGGACACACATCCGAGCCTGTGGCTTTCGAGACGGCGCAGCGCGCTGCACGAACCTGACTGTACGACACAACTACCTACGTATTGCACGATCATACGCGCAAAATTGACCACATTGCATAAAAAATGTATCAATTAATTTTTACTATAAACATGAGATGCGCAGACGTGATTTTTTATATTTATACTGGTATGCACGCTATAATTTTTTGGTGAACATTTTATAATATGTACCCATCATATACATTATAATACGTATATAATAAGTATAATTTATTTATTTGTTTCCAAATAAAATCTAATTATAAACTACGACTACTGGTGCCACCTGTTGATGGAACAACGAGGTGTAATTTAGCCAGAGCATACTCCTAATATTACAGAGCGCACTCCTGGACGCGCCGCTAGGGGGCCACGGTCGAGACAACTGGTGGTGCTGTCGATATCCGCACCGCTAAACGGGGAATCGCCATTGTTCTCCTCGGGACCCGTCTGTCATTCCAATGTCGAAGCCGCTAATCTTTGTAATTTTGTAACAAAATAAACTTGTTTAATATTTACCAATGTAAAATGTTTATTTGTGTCCACATAGTGAATAAACCACATGCTGTGAGGGTACGTAAATCGATAAAATTTTATTTTTGTTGTTTTATTTATTTCAATCTATTATACAAACAGATTATACATTATATATATATATATATATATATATATATATATAATGTATAATCCATTCATGATTCATGATGAAGAGATGTTTACTGTCTCCTTAACTAGACTGAAGTCTGTACAAAACGATTCAGGTTGATTTTATTGAGTCATTCACTTTCTTTCCGGACATGGGCAATTGATATTCTAGTATACACCATGTAAAGGGTAGCGTATAAAAGTCTGCAAAGCGTAAAGTTAACAAACGCATGCATTAATGTGTATGAATGTTGAAGAAGCTAAGTAAGGAATGTGTGGCATTCCTAAAGTGATGGCACATGTACGATTGTTTAATATTACTTTGCCACGGGGTATTAATAACACCTTATATATAATATTCCAATAAAATTGAAGATAGATTTTTTAAATAGAAAAAGTCCACTTTTAATACAAAAATTACTATTACACTGTAAAGCTGTACTGTACTATACTGTACTGTAGGGAAGTCATTATTCATTTTTATTATAGAAACAGTCCTAAGTGCGTCTTTCGCGCCGATCTTAGGATGAATTATAAGTACCAGTCTTTAAATAAAAATCATATTGAGTAGAAAATATATTTCCATCAGTTTCCAAATCTTTTCAAGCAAATAAAGCAGACAAATCAAAAAGAATGACTTTCAGTGCGAAATATCCTTAAAGGCGTACTTTCATTTTTCAGAAATTTTGAAATTCAAGACATTCTACGCAAAGTACATAGATGGGGCTAATAGTCAAACTTCTTATAAATGTCATCTAGATACTAAAGGATTTTATTTGTTACAATAAAAAGGACGACAGTAAAATAGTTGATTTTCTCGCATTTGAGACAAGTGTCAAAAATAACTCATATCTAGTATCTAATCGGTCTCATCCACGTTTTTCATATTAATATTATGGAATAAAATGAAACGTGTGTTGTCATTTGAATTAATCGATCGAAAATTAAATAATTTATTGAAGTACCTAGTTGATACATATGAATATATTCAGAAATCAGTCAAAGTACCTACCATCAACGATGTTCCGTAAGTAAAAATCACCAACGATATTTATTATTTTGTTTATAGAGATTGATTTAAATATATCACGTTGCCATTTGTATTTGCCGTTGTATTTTACATACAAATGACGTACATAGAATTGTTACTTTGTTCAAGAAAGCGTTGTTTACACGTTTAGATTTACGAAATTTGCAACTTATGTTATAGGTAAGTTCATATTATGGCTAAAAATATGGATGAAAATACAAATTTTTGGTATTATTTTACGAAAAACATGAGAATGCTGAATTAAGATCCATTACAGCCGCTTGAATCGCGAAAAGGAGCAAAAAAAAAAACTAAAAATACACAAAAATATTCCATATAAATATTATTTAACAAAAAATTATTATATTTTTAAGATTAGCAAAATCAACTTTAAGGTTAAAATCCCTTATTTTAGATTGTTAATTTTGCTTTATTAACCACTTAATGAATTAAATACATCTACCGGTTTCAAAAAATATAATTTTCTTCTTCAAGATTTCATTAACTAATCAATAACATATGTTATATTATTTCTTTAACAGAATCTATTATATTAAAAAATTATTATTATTTTAAAAATAAATTTAGTACCTAACTTAAATTGTTACTGTTAATTTTTAGAATGGGACTTGTGGTTAAGTTAAGTTGGTTGTTCATAATATTTTGGTTAGTTTTAAATGCTTTATTTATTTCCCAAAAATCCGTGCGCTGGAAACAAGGAAATTGATAACAAGATTGCTATTGCGCCGAGTCAGTAAATACACACATACCTAATATATACATAACTGACTCATGATCTATGCAAGTTCAGATAAAGATGAATTGTAATTTTTCTTTTAATTAACTTTAAGGTATTTGTAATATAATATTATAGGTAATATTTGTCTCGGAGACTCGTCTCAGAAGCGCGTAAAAGTCAGTATGGAGTTGAGTACCAAGTGAAATAATTAATTGCCCTATGTATTATGTAAAATGACGTAATAAAAACATATATACCTTTACCGAAAAATCTTTGAGTCAGTGATCAAAGTCGCATCCGGGGACACACTATTATATAATATTAAATAAATATCATTTTCACTGCATCCGAGATAAACATTTGTAAACTAAAGGGTGTCCAGCGGAAAATTTTCAAATTTAATATTATATAATAAAAAAATATACAAAATGGAGTTTAACAATGCGGATTTCACATTTTATAAACAATATCAATATCGTTTAAATGCCGTCCATTTCTCTCAAGACACTCTTACAATCGGACTCTTAAATTTGCGAACACGTGAGAGCAAAGCGTCAATTCAATGGTAGCAACTTCACGGCAGATATTTTCTTGTAGGGCCTGAATTGTTCAAGGATTGTTGCTATAAACTCTCGACTTATGATATCTTTACAAAAAAAGTCAAACGGTGTAAGGTCCGGTGACCGAGGTGCCCAGGATCTGTCTCCGTACTTGCTGATTAATTTATTGGGAAAAATTCCCCTCGCTTCTCCATTAAAACTCTAGCTGTGTGTGGAGTGGCCCCATTTTGCTAAAATTGTCTTGTTAAACCCGGAAAATAGCTGCAGTTGCAGTACCAAAAAATTGTCACTCATTTGGCAATATACTTCAGCAGTGACTGTCTCTCGCTGGTTAAAAAATAAGAGCCAATTATCCCTCGTGCAGAAATTGCACACCACACTGTCGTTTTTGGATAATGCAAACATTTTTGATGGAGTTTCTTGGGTTCTCGGGGTTTTCGGGTTATTGGGTTTCTTGGGTTGTCAGTATCTCATGTTCTGTTTATTAACATTGCCATCGATATGACAATGCGCTTCGCCAGTAAACAATATGTTTCCAAGCGTTCGTGCTCTTCCAAAGCGTTCCAGCATCGTTCTCGCTAAGGTTTCATGTAAAGAATAGTCATTTTCATTGAGAAACTGCACGATTTGCAGTTTGTTTGGGTGAAACTCTAGTTTCTTTTTCAAAATAACATACACTGTTGATTTTTTATTCCAGTAAAGGCTGCAATCTTCCTAATCGATTTACACGGATTGCGCAAAATTTCACGTCGAACTTGAGCCACATGTTCTGGCGACGCTGCTGACGTTGATGGTCCCGGAGGAGTTTGGTAACCATTGTCCCTTCTTGTCTGAATTTTTCAACCCAATACCGAATAACTTACGTGCTCGGTCCATCACTTACTCGTCGAATATTAAAGTGAGTACAAAAAGCGCGACGCGAACGAACCAATAAATTACCGCGCTTTAAATATTACTCAACCGCGAACGCGCGATGCGCTCCCGACCAGTGACTCATTGCGACTGGCAAATCAACAAATCTCGCGCTTCAAACAACATCCCTCCCACTTACCTCACCCTGATGGTTTACGAGCAATTACAATTTTATCTTGAAATTTTTCCGCTGGACACCTTATCTTATTAAATTTGGCGTCGATGATTACCGCCGCCCAGAGAACACACGCTTCGTAGCTATTTAAATTTAACTTACACAAACCTGTATTGTGACTTCAAAACTTATATTGTTTATACCGTGAATAAAATGTAACATACAGAGTAAGTTTGCTTAAAGATTTCAATCTCAGAAATCTTCACATTTATTTAATCGGAGAAAAATACAAAAACCAGGTAGGAACTTGAAGAATATTATACATGTGAATGCGCTTATTATTATAATCTGGTTTATAATACAAAATAAATGCAACACTTTTCAAAAAGCAAAAAGTTAACTTTCATAATGACAACTACTTCAATTAAGGAGTAACGAAGAAGGCGCTAACTGATTTCGCAATTAAAACCGATTTTGAATGACCGATTTATATTAAAAATTATATAATAAGTTTGATCGTTAACAAATTAACCCAATTCGTAAAAGCTATATGAAGAGAACACTGCATTAAAATTTATAAAAAAAATGTAGTACCCCCATTTTTTGATAATTTGTTATCTTAATCTGCCTTTAGATGAGCCGATCTAAACTGATATACGGCACGTGACATTTATATTAGCAAACATGTAATATCTCGTCCAAATATTGTACCCTCTTTTTAAATTCTATAATTAATTTAAAATATGCTATTTTCTTTGTCGAATGGCAATAAAGGTAGCAGAAGCAGTTTCTAGGATAACGCCACTAGGGTCGCCTTGTGGACTTCCGTGAAGCCTCCCGGGCAAGCGTACACTGGGCGGGTGGCTGTACCATTCTCAGTCGTTTGATAAACGCGGGACTTACACACGGCCGACTCCTTTAACCATCATTTCTACATCAAATACGGACAAAATAAATACTACCAGTTTTATATTCAAAGCGTGGTCAATATGAACCCGCAAAATACAAAAAACATCTACTAGGCCGAATATTATAGGCTGCTGATGATCGGGGGGTGTCCGTCACCCGTCGCCACGCTCACATTCAAGTAGCAACTTTTTTTTTTTCAGACTTTTTTAAAGTTTCCAAAATAAAGTGTCTCCAAAAGTGAGTATTTTGTAAACCTGGCGCAGATAAAAATAAACGAAACGTACCGCCCCAGGGGCAGACGTAGACGGGAATCGGCCACGTGACCGGAATATAAATGTCATGTTGGGGGATAAATTCTCATTATCAAACCATTTCAACTTTTAGGGATGCAATAAATTTTATTGTCGGTAATTGCGGTATTTTACATTAGATTTATATATTTATAAGAACGTGCGATCATCACTGTATTTTCAATATTATGATCATATTATTCTGTTCTTGCACTTAACTTCCAACAATAAATAATACTTTAATTACACCTTTTTTTTTTAAATATTTCAAACTTTTTGCTAATTTTGAACGCTTTTTAATGTCCGATTTTCGTGTTTAAATGTATTTTTACACAATAACTTCATTTAGTAAATAAAAATTTATAAACATTTGAATCACGCTGTATCGATCTAATGAATCAAAAATTACCATCAACACAGGTATTTTATAATGTAGCTATCGTGGTAAATAGTGACTGAAAGCTCGCAAACATTTAATTGTATATAAAAAAAATTGTCACTAGCTGTGACTCAACTCAACTAAAATATCTTTTTTTGTATATCTTATAATGTAACTAGATGAACTTTTATAAATGAAAACTGGAAAAAATCATATTTTTTCACAGACCAGTAAATGAATAGATTTGAAATAAAGTGTACACATAGGAGAGGGTTTTGAATATTAGTTGCGTAACGAAGGGAATTCTACAAACATTTTTTGTGGAAACATTAATCCGAAGTTTATGACACGTTTATGCAACAGTAAAAGTATTTACGATTCGAAAATTAAATATTTGTGTAAACAAAACATATTTTTGATATTAATGCATATTATATTGTCAGCGTTTAAATTTTCGTTCCAATCGAGTCATATATATAAAAAAGTCTCGGAGTTATTTGATTGCGTTAGTGGTACCAAGATGATCACGTGGGTAAACACCAAAATGCAAATATTGAAGCGAGGAATTTGCGTGAGTTCCTGTCTATATGTATTATATTTGGTATATTTTTTCATTAATACAAAAACACTTGACCGGTATGGAAAGTAAGTACGTATCTAGATTAGGTACGCAAAGCTCAGTTGATTTATTTTTAAAAAATGGAATGTTTAGAGAGCAATATTAAAAGCGAGTGATAAGTGAAGCTAACGTCTTAAGTTCGGAACAGGGTGGCGATTGAAAAGTATCGCGGAAGTGCAAAATGTCGTAGGCTGGGGTATCCTGTTGGGGTTTCTCACAAGTCCATCAGAGTGACCGCATTTTAACAGCATTTAATTTTGAGTACAATTTAACAGGGAATTATTTTTAGAGATATGCGCACTAAAATAAATTGAATTGTTTCCATAAAATGAGTTGTTTGTACATTGTAATAATAAAAAAATAACATTAAATAAATATACATTTGTTCAATAAAAATTTACCTAATCTAACCTAACCTAAGTTAAGTTAACCTAACCTTACTAATAATTTGCAAATAATTTGTTCTAATGAAAAGTATTTGTTTAACACGCCAGTTCCGAGAGTAACAATGACATTTTATCAAAGATTCTACATATTCTTAGCTCCGAAACTATACAGTACCGACTGTATAGTTTCGGAGCTAAGAACACTCAGTACCGACTGGAAATTGTTTAATTCCAATAAAATTACACAAATATGGACTCAATATATGATTCAATCAGGTAAAGATAAATCAGAAGCATGACTATCCAACATTCTAATATAATTTATACAATACCTTCACTAGTCATATAACACTCCCACTACATATATTTTTATTTTATTTTTACTTTTTTATACATATTTGTAATTCTCTTTTTATTCCTATCGATGACTTAAATAACACCACAACAGCACGAAAAAAAAACTGGCTACTTTAACACAGACTTCAGTCTAGCAAAGTAGCCAGGACAACGTTGTATATATCAGAGGTGAAGTCTACTCCATCCCACACAATAAACTATGAGTATAATTATGTCTTATATTTATTATGTATGTTTATTATGTATTCACCTCTGTTAGAACAAAAATATGTATGTCAATATATATAAATAAATAAATAAATGTAGGTACGTATTAATATTTCCCTTTAATTATCTATCAATTTCACGATAAGGCTAAGGGCATATTATACTTTTAACAACATATTGTAATTTGAGACATCCTATGTATATGTTATACTTTGTCAAGACGTAACTAATAGTTGATTTATTAATAATCAAATAAATATTTCGAATATAATTACAAGTAATTTAGTACACATTGGAGATAGTCTGTCTGAAAATACTTTCCCTAACGTGACCATGTTATTATGTGGATCATTATCAATGTGTGGCTATTTTAATGAACCAATACAAAATTAAATAATGTATTGATAAAGAACGTTTTAATTTTAGTGAATAGATCTTTAATCTGGCGCTAGAGAAGATTTCCGAAAGAAAAAATATTTACATATTGTTACAAAAATGAATTTTGTATCTGTTTTAAATACAGTAACCACATTCTACTAACCGCAGTCGTTCGACTATTCGAATATTTACTTTTAATGAATAAAGAAGTATATTCTGTAATGGGAATTTTTTGCATACTGAAAATGAAAAAATGAATTAATAATAAGCTATATATATATAATAGGCGATTCAATAAATACTTTTTTTTCTAAATTATTACAAGCTTTCTTGTTTATGAATGATATTCAAATGTTTAATCTGTGTAAGTTCTATAAAAAGCCCCATATTTTCGTAAAAAAACCGAGATAAAAAGAAAGTGGGTCCTTAATAAATTTCAACAAATGTAATAATCTGAATCAGTATTTTTAAAAAAGGTATTTTTACTTATTAATTTAAATTTTCAAACATTCCTCCACCCCCTCGAGGGTTTTGAGCGTATCTCGAAGGCTATTAACTCCTCGAGGCATTTCGTTAAGAGGGAGGACTGCGATCGTATCTGAATACAAACTCCGCTCACAGATGGCGCCCGCCCGCCAGTCCCGTCACGTGCGAGGCCTCCAGTCTCCAGCCTCCAGCCTCCAGCCTCCAGCGCCAGCCTGACAGCTCGTACGGGCCGGTGATTAAACAACTTCGCCCACCTCGTAATGAAGAAAAATTAACTTTATATGAAGTCCCCGACAGAGGTCGCCGGGCACCAGGTTGTAGATATTACGTTTTATGGTTTCTTGCTGGGGCGAAAATTGGTCATGTGTGTACTATTTAATAATCGTCCATCGTTCTTGGAAATAGCAATCGAAGAATAAAGCGGTCGAATGCTGGACGCAACGCGAGTGTGATATTAAGCCATGATTATTTGTAAAGCTACAGATAGCCTTATATAAAATATTAATATAACGATTTAATAAAGTTGCAATCTTTCTCTCCAAATAATGAAAAAAAGTTTAGGAATTTTTTTGATAAATAAGTTTATGTGAGCGTTTTAACTGAAGAGCAAAAAAATTGATACGAGTCTAGCTAGATTGTGAAATTATAATGGAGAATCAAGAATTTTTATTTTTTCTTCTTATCGCGACCAGAATACGACGTCAATCAGTACCGTTAATTATGTCACAAATTTCATCAAAACCTCGTTCCCAAAAAGGATTATCGCTTCCTATAAGCTCAAATCTTACGATCTTAATCAGCTCAACTCGGAGTTTTTCTGTCCCAAGACTGGTCTGTCGAGCGAAAATAATTTAATAGGACCACAATGTGGAAATTTGCAAGGCCAACCAATTTTTCCGAAAAATAATCTCTCTAATTTAGATAAAATTTTAGTTAGTTCTCGGAGAATTTTGCGGATCGACTAACCCAGAAAGAAGATGCCTAGTTAGTCAATCCAGGCAAACAGATAGACTGGGTTTACAATGAGCTGCAATAGCCGAAACAGAAACATCTGGAAGTATCTGTCGAGATTATATATTAACGCGTATTACGCCTTCACTTTACATTCATTAGATATAATCCGTCAATACTATATAAAATCAATATATCCCTGTAAAAACACACATATTTCATTGCGCCATCTTCCATTTAAATTTGGAAATTTAGAATCTTTTATCACATTACAAAATAGTATTTTTCATCATAGATACAAACCAAAAAAAGCGCCGTTTGTTTTATAAAATTGAACATTATTAACGTGCTCGATGTGCTTTATTTTAGAAAAATAAAATAATCGTGTTGATGCGCACAAAACATTATTTTAATTTTATTCAGAAATCTTGAGATGGTTCTTGAAGTAATTTTGTTTCCCGTGCATTGTCGATTACATTAGCTAATTTATAAAAGTGAAGTAATTTGACAATTTTATATAATGCATTATAATTGGAACATACCAGTGGTAAACTTAAGTTATTATTACTATTAATATGTTTAATGTGTTTGTTGCGTATCATTTATTTTCTAGTGAAATAAAACAATTAAAAACTAACGTTTAGGATGAATTACAATAATATTAAGTATAAGGACTGCATTATCCCTACTATTGTTGAACACCTCGAAGTAAACTTTATTATTATATTAATAATAACTGCCATTAACTGAAACTAAGACAATAAAGGAAAGTAATACATATTGATATAACTCGGACTGTTTGTGAGGCTGAAGCTGTACTTTGTGTAGGTGCTCATTTTTAAAAGTTTCCAGGATATTTTGTTTACTGGGTAGCGCCGTGGCAATTGGTCCAAAGTCGAAAAGGTTACTATGTCGCAACATAATAACGCGAGCGAGTCTGCAAGGCCGCAGTTCACAAAGTTCATAAATCAATAAACAATTAATCGGTCAAATATTACATCATTGTTGCGAAACTGTTAACCACTAAGTACTAACGTACAAAATGAAATTGATCGAGAAAGTGACAAATTTGTCAGGCCCGTTCTCAAATACTCGTTTGCGGCACCTTAATGGCCCGCGTTCATTGAATGATGCAAATGATATAAATCTCTGAGATTTATTAGAGATAAATTCAGAGATCAGCTTTACATTTGTAGTAAAAAACTAAGCTCACTTTGACAGTGAAAACGTCACCTAAAACCATAAATGCCTACTGTACTATTTAATCTGAAAAGTTTCTGACAAACAAATGGAATTAAATTATAAGCATCTATTGCGTTTTAACTACTGCTGGGGAGATTTAAGTTCTCCCAATCGACGAACGGAGCACCGACGGTCGATTTACTAACATTTGACGTACAAGATGCGTAAATGAGTCGCGAGACGGCGAATTGAAATAATTTGACGGAATCATAAATTTTGTCTCACAGATTGTCTTAAGTAAAAAATCTCAATCATAGATTGAATAGTGATAAAACCAATCTTATCGTACGAATACCTATACATAATATTGACATATTTTACATATGATAGATTATTTCGAAATATCGAAACATTGCACGGACGTAAAGGTCTATTTTTGAGTGTTTCGGGTAATAATTAACAATTTTGTTATTTACTGGATAGGCTAGTTCAGTTTGGTCTCGATCCAGATTAATTAACATGCCAACTAAAGCGCTCTCAATCTGTCGTCATCTAACTAGTAATTTTATTAAGCGCGAAAAAAGATTTAGATATTTTCTCGGTCGTCAAATAATTTAATATACTAATTAATTATACTAAAATATTATATTACGTCGAACAGGGGAGGGGGTTATTCTCAAACCGGTAAACATCAAATAATAAGCGCATGTACTTTCACTCTACTTAGACAAATTAATGTTGAATCATAAAGTTACTCAATAATAATTTGTAAGCGCCATTTTCGTAAAAACTTTCACCTCAAGAGCGCTTTTAAAAATAATGGCAATAGTTCAATCGGGTGTGGGAAATATTTTAATATCCCGTAAAGCAGACTACGAGGAGAGATTCAGACACACTTCATCCCACTATTATTTAGGTTAAGTGTTTTTCACTTTTATCGAAGCGGATAAAGCAAATAATAGACTCTCTATTAAGGCGTGACGTCAGCCACTACGAACATACATTCACTCTAGGTTCTATTTACAATCTTTGGCAAAATTCGGCACGAAACTTTCGTCGATTGATTTACTTACATCTCTCAGGGCCGGACACATTAGACACTATTCTAGGGCCCGATTCTCGTTTAAAGTCTGAACGAAATATAAGAAAATATTTGATAAATAGTTTTTCAAAGCATTCTGATGATTAAATCGCGCCAATTTTACTCATGTAAACATATAACACGTATTTTTTTAATTCTACTCGTTTCATTTACTTGAGACGCGTTTCGCCTTGTAAGAGCGTTGTCAATTCTTCAATCCCAATCAATCTGAGATTGATAAGGCCCTTACGAGGCGAAACGAGTTTCAAGTGATTATTGAGTTCAGCAAACTTACCTTGGAAAAGTAAAGAAAATTATTACTGCCTCAAAGTAAAGCTGTTTTTTTTATGAATGGTTGATTATATACCACAAAGCCATTGTTGTGGATACAGATGTTTCGCGACCACAATAGTATGAAACAGTATTTCCGTAAAATCTATTTTTCAATGTTCAAAATAATTTAGCAACGTAATGCTCCGTGACTCACAACTGCGATACCGCCTGTAAACAGATCCAAATTATCGCTACATAAAATGGATTTTATCTCGGCTAATTTTTTTTTAAACTTTCTGATCGGCAAATTAAACCAGCGCTCCCAGAGTTCTGATATCTGAATCTTACGTCACAGCCACGACTAGTAATATGAAACGTGTTGATATTATAGTATTTATTATAAATTTAAAAGAAACACTCAAAGGAGTTACACATTTCTAGCGCCCTCGATTTATATAATCTGATACTCATACTTAAGTCCCAATCCTAACGTGTATAAACGAAGTAATAACTTATTAATACCACACATAAGTGAGATATTTTATGTCCTATCTTCTTACGTGTACAAATTTTCCCACTGAAGCAATATATAAAATGGCAACTTTTGATTTAATTCCATACCTGCCTCAGTAGGCAGCATATACTATAATATGGTATATATTCAAAATACCAATTCTTATTTCTACTTCCAAATCTTTCAGTTTTTTCATAAAATTATCCATGTAGAAGTTGTAATCAACTTATCTGTTTGTACCTAATGATTAATGATTTAAGAATATTTCACAGCGAATTTAATAATTATGTAACCGAATATTGAGCAAAATAATTTAAAAGAGAAAAACAGGATAACAAATTTGGCTACAATTGGCGAATACGGTATACATTATCGGATTTTTACAAAAATAATATTTTTTCCTATAAATTTGAGATCCCCGATTTCAAAAAAAATTAGCCGGTCGCAAGTATTTAAAATGTTATTAATTAGTTATGAAAAACACACATTTTTCAGAAATCCGAGAAGTTGACAGTTAACCATAGATAAAGAGTGTCAAATGTCAGAAGTTATTGTGGTGAAAATTCAAAACTTTAAAGTGTAATAACTTTTTAAATACTTACGACCGAATCTTTTTTTTTGAAATCAGGGCACTCAAGTTTATGTATTTGGCAATAATATGAGCGAAAACAGCATTCAATAATTTTTCCCAGATTTGTACCGGGTTTTTCCCATGGGGTTCTATTTGAAAAACAAAATCCCAATATAGAACTAGATGGGGTTCTATTTGGAAAACAAAATCCTAATATAGGCCTAGGTGGGCCTCTCAATGGAAAAAACCCGCTGCGGTAAGTTTTTTTTTAACATATAATTACTTCATACTCTTAACCTCGGTTATCATAAAGTGATTTGCTGACTTACAACGATTGAAACTCAAGAGTGCTGCTAAATCATTGCGTTTTTAATTTTGTTTAATTCAAGAGTTGGCTGTACTCGTACATCTGTATAATATGATGTTTCATTAAAAATATACAATGTGAGACTATGTGAAATAAATAATATTGTATTGATATTCCACTTCTCTGGACGTTCTCTGTGGACGAGAGAAAAGAGGTTGAACGGATGTCGTGTGTCAGAGTCAGCTGTAAAATCCAGCAAAGCTGTGCAAGTTCTAAGACTGGAGTAAAGTGAAGTGAAGTGATTTACTAAGAAGCTGGATACCCATTCCCCAAAGAACAAGCGAAGGGAAAGTTGAAACTCATAGGAATTTTATGTTAATACTTTATTTATCATTTATATTTTAATGTTAATATATTACATAAGTTAATAGCGATCTCGTTGCGGTAGTTTTTCATTAATCCTGAACTTTATTAATCTCAGCTAAGTATTGTGACACGCGTTAATACTAATGCCATTTGTACAATGTGAATAAACTGAAAACGAATGGATAATATACGGTCATTAAATTACTCTTCAATATCTTCTATCTATTCCATGGTTCAGAAATGTATACAGAAAAACTAATATAATTGTGTACAGAACAATCATCAGTATAGTAGTAAACTCGAACAGATGTTCGCAACCTTCACAACCTGCACGAGGAGCAAACATTACACAAAAATACTACGGGCGATGGGCGAGACACTAGATGCATGACTCGACAATCTTTCAAATATTTTTTGTAAGCTTAGGAACAAAACACGTTTTACGCTCACGCCCGGTACTTACTCTAATGAATCATCGTGAGTGACAGAATAAGGAAAATATGAGTAGATCAATCAAATTAAGGGTTACAGACTCATTAGGAGTATCATATCAGTTTGCGTTTGGCACTATCGTTCCAATTAGCTATTCTTTAGTCAGAAAAAAAATTGTATACCTACAGCCAAAGCTATTTGCACCTCAAAAACATGTCATACATACATAATTTAATATGTATGTAGCCACAATTATTTTTTATTTATCACAGCTTTATTTTTTTGTATACCTAATAGAAAAATGAAAGCTCAAGTATTTTATTTGATCATTTTTGTCTTACATAGAAACAACCGAGAAAGCTTTTGACGTAAGTATAATGTTATATCTCTCCCCAATTGTGAAGAAACATACATTTTTAATAATTCTCACAAATATAAAATGTTTTTTATGATCACAACACTCGACACATCGCGACGCTTTTCGTTTCTTTTCAAGTTTTCTACTTTTATTTTCTCGTCAAAGTTGTATCAAACTTCCGAGAAATTGTATTCAGCATCAATTTTGTTGTCAACTCAAAGTATTCGAAAACATATCTAAATAAGTCCACAAAACAATTTCACCGAAAAAACCTGAGAATTAATGAAAAATTATTTCAAATATAGTTTTATAAAAGTGATATCCTACTTCTATTATTAATCTCAGTGATCTATGTGTGATTTATGGAAGTATGTGATACTTTTCTCGGGAATCTGATGATCGAAAACATGCCGGATGGCTAAAATTCTGCAACATGCGGTATCACGAACATGATGATAATATTTGTGCAAATTTTTTTTTCAATAACTGCAAAAATACTTTTCACGAGGCGCCCTGGTGCTAAAACTACGAGTTGCCACCTGTAACTTGTGTATTAAAAATGCATCGGCACCAGAACGCGCACTTAGAAGGCCTAACGCGATCCGTCACTCGGTACGCGTGCTACGATAACAATATGAAGCAAAGAAATTGAGTTTTCGCGTGGAAAAGGCTTTTTTTTCTCTCGCCACCTTTGTTGATCCATTCTCAACTTTATTTTAACCATTGACTCAGCCACTCCTTGACCATATCAACTCGCTCACTTCTCTTTACTGATTACACTCTATATTATACACTCGACCGCAAATTGTCACGTCTACCCTTAGATTACGTAAATTTGGAAATATAATATTTATTCTGCCGGTAATATGCAGAGAATTTTCGGCAGCGAACCAAAGGGCAAGGGTGTATGTAAATATCTGGAGAAGGACATCAATCTAGTACAGCACGCGTGCGTAGTCAGTATTTATCAACTTAATTTATTTTATTTTAAATGGTCATACATATTTATAATTTTATGTATTTTTCTTTTTATGTTGAACTTTTTTGATGTTTTAATTAATTAATTCACTTACTTTAGCCCAAAAAAATATTTTGCAAGTCTTCGAAAAAAATAACTTTGCCTAAGAATAAAGGACTGCGTAAGAATAAAAATAATTTTGCGTAAGAATACGTGATATCCTGACCAAAGAATGGAGGATATTAAAGAATCTGGAACTTCGGAAACGGCACTGCCCTAGATATCCTAAGGAAGGTGTAAGTAAAGAGGCTGTAGTGGGCTGGACATGTAGCGAGAACAGATAAGTCCCGTACCACGCACGAAGCCTTCATATACAAGCCGACATGATAGAGAGCGAGGAGAAAACCAAGAAGTAGGCCAGGACTATAAGACCAAGAGGTGCCCGACTAGACCACGGAAACGATGTCAGGGGATGTATGGCGCGCCGGTGTAATTACGCTTGTGCACTTCCGAAACCGTTAAAGAAGAAGAAGAAAGTATCTTAAGTTTTAGTATATTCAAGCAAATTTATATATATATATATATATATATATATATATAAACATATATTTATTTATTTTTATAATGAACGTTTTAATTAATAAAACAAAAAAATATTGAGAAGTATAATTTATTCCGGTGTAGACAATAAGTCTGTGTTTACAAAAAAAAACACGAAACTAAACGTAAATTAAATTTGGTACTTGACTATTATGAGGTGATGTAATTAAGATAATAATTCACGAAAAACGATATTTAATCACTCTTCATTCCGACGATTTCAGAACGGATACATGCTATAAATTTAGCATAAATCATTTTTGAAGTTAAGCCCGCAAAGTCAACAACGAAATAATTTTCGACCGTTTGAAAACTTAACATATAAAAAATAGCAATCAGTTCCATGTTCGCTGAAAAGCAATACAAAATCAGGTAGTACACAAATTATTTATTGCGTAGACCAATCGTTCATGACAATTTTGTGCTTGTAGCAAAAACGATGTAATATCATTATTTGGTATTCCGAGGGTCGCTTCGCGATAACGATTGCCCCGGGCGGGAGCACCTCTATATATAATCAAAGTACTTTAGATTAGTTAACTGACTGGACTTGAATAGAAAGTTTTTCCTTAACTGACGTAATCGCAATCCTAATAGAAAGTAACAAATACACAACCTTTTCACACTCTCGTTGTTGATTTTGCATTTCAGGATATTTCAAGCTTTTACTAGTTACTTTATTGTATTTTAACGCAATTATTTTAGTAAATGTTCATTTTTAATAACTTTAGAAATTTATTAAGTGAATAACGTAGACTCCGATTCGAAGTAACCATACTAATACAGAACCTGCCAAGTAACATAGTGATTAAGTATCTTCAACTATTCGCGATACTTCTATTTTTAATGTACTAAGTTTTTAGACGTCAGGTAATAATTGATTTATTTCTGGGTAATTCTACCATTTGTATTGACTGATCATCTTCTTCCCTGATGATGGCCACTCAAATGTCAAAATTTTAGAACAATAAATTATATTATTAAAATAAAATATTAGTATTGAACTTGAAAGAAGCTGTTTTCAGCAAGTTCAATTAAATAAAAAAACTGCCTATTATTATTCTACAACTGTAACGAATCGAATTATAACTATTTTGTTCCAATTTAAGTTTTAATAACATATTATAATGAAAGGCCAGAAATGTTAGAAACCCCGTGTAGCGCTGTACCTGGGATTGTTCCCAAAATATAACAATTTAACGGATTTCAAGAACTTAACTAAATAAGGGTAAGGTTCTTATACTTAGTTATTCGTTTCATTCATTAATTAAATTATGACGAAATAAAATCTATTCGGGTAAAGAAAAAATATTCATAAATTTTGGAATTATTTACAATTCTTAGTTACATAGTAATTTGTAGTATATTAATAATTAGCATACTATTATAAAAAAAAAAGTTAAATAACTTTTAAGGCTCGTCTTTGCTCCGTAAAGTTCCAAACAATTAATTTAACGGGATGGGGACAGTAAATTCCAGTATCCTAGTTCCATATTTATTAAATATTTTAGGGGTAGAAGTCCAAGAATTTCAATAAATCTTGTGCTTAAACCATGCACCGACAATTTTTGACCTTTCCTTTAACGTGCCAAAAAACTTTCGTCATTGTTGAGAAAAATGGGAGTATATTATCGTGAAATGTAATAAAATTGTAATATAAGAAAATATTTTTGTAAAAATAGGTGTGGTAGGTTATTTTTATTATGCTTTGAAAACAGCCTTTCGATGAAATCAAGTACTATTCCCCTACCTCGGGTAGCTCGTTGCCCACTAGCATGCCCGCCGGCCAGACGGCACGACGTTCGCGAGATAAGAAGAATATTGCATTCAGTAAATTGCTGCGTACCAATATGAATTCAATTCATAAAATATTACAAAATTCATGATTGAAGTTAACTGCGCTATAACCATACCGTAACGGAATAGTTTAAATCATTTCTTAATAATCTACAGCTAGAGTCTTTTATAAAAGCAAAAAAAAATACAAATGAGTCACTAACATGAAGGAAACAGGTTTTATTCCTAAATGCTTGCGAATTATGTTCTGAGACATGGCCACACGGCCACGCGAATACATTATCGCGTGATGATTACTCGCAAACCATTCGTGGACGGCATATCCGTGGCGACACCAGGCTCTATAGTACTAGCGGAGCGTTTTGCCTTGGCCGCGCACTCTTCAATCCTTTGTCTGTAGGCCCTGATTCTTTGTACCGCGATGTGTTGAGTATCGCTGAATAATACCACACTTTGCTCGATATTAATAATTGTTGGCCAAATACTTGGACGTTATGATTTTTTGACACAACTTTTCACTTAAACGTCACAAACTCTGTCATCATATTATCTTTACACTACGTACGTATACTGTACGCATATAAAGACTTGTAAGCTATCGTTTACCATTTGTTTCATCTCGATCAGACCTGCGGTTCACAAGCTACAATATCCCGAAGTTGACTGAGCGCGCCATTTCGTGCCGCTTACGTAACCCTTTCGCACGGAACGCAGAGGGGATAGGGGGGAGAGACAGACGCGGCTGATTCAATTTTAAAATCTTACATCCATCCTCAATTCATTGATAACATTTTCGTAACGGTCAGATTTTTAAACGTGCACCCTATATCTCTAACCGTCTTTAAAGATGTATTCACATCAAATATATGTATAAGTGTACACGAATATTATCTTTATCGAATATGTGGAGACTGAACTCATCGTTACATGAAGAACCACCTCACGGTACGAATGTAATGTTTTGAACCAATATCTTAATAGTTATCGCGAGATTAATGACAGTGTTTGTTCTAAAATATGTTTTATATATTAGAACTACATGCATATTAAATATAAAACGCTAAGACCACTTAGTTAATTATTACATGATGAAAGCTACGCAAAGAAAACATAGCAAAATTATTTTTGGGTTGAGTCTGTCTTATATTAGCGAAATTTGTGGGAGCATGTCACCTTTAATCTGGTCAAGTATTTGACGATCGATATGAGTATGTAATCGATAGCGGAGGCTAAGCACGTATTTTATAACGAATACCGATTTTATTACCGTAGTTAGAACAAATACGAGTAGTTTTATAAAAATTATCTCCATCTAAGAAATAAATAAAGTAGCTTGTTGGGATCTAGCGGTTAAGACGCTAGCCTCTTTATTTAGTGGTTCGAGGTTCGCGCCTCATTCTAGGAGACCAACAAGTTAGTCCTATTTTCATAATACAAGCATTTAGCTTAGTTCAAAAATAGTAAGAATATTAATGTGACATATATTCCGTGAACGCACCTCTGTTTTTTGTTATTTATAACGCACATTTTACGCGTTCATTATTAAATACCTATTCATTCATGTCTTTGGACCTAGACAATATTGTAATCAATATTATATTTATCAGAATAATATTACGATATCATATCACATCAAATTTAAAAATATTTTTGCTAAAAATATACCCTCGGTTGATATTTGTTTCTCACAGATAAAAATTAATGTATGGGCTTAAAAATAAATTTATTTTGCAATTCCATAAGCAGGTAAACCGCAAATAATTCGACAGTTGTACAAATTAATCGGAATGATGTCACAATACCATCGGGATGTGTAGGTTTGTGCGTAATAATAATTGGCTAAATCACAAAATTGTATTATGTAATAAGAGTTGACCTATTAACTAACACCGGAACTAAAAACGAATATTTATTAAACTTTTATATATTTCAATCGGCCATCATTTTTCACGAACTCTTACAATCATATCTAAAAACAAATGTTTTTATATTTAGTAAAACCGATACTTTTATATTTAGTAAAACCGATACTTTTATATTGAGTAAAATTATCAATAAGAAAAATGGCTAGATGCATTTAAAGAGGACGGGAAAAGTAATCTGGATGAAGAAATAATAAACGAAGAAATACTAGAAAGGTTCAAAGGAAAAACAACAATAATTAATACTATCGAAAACGGAAGAGAATAATGGATCGGACACTCCACGTGATACAAAAGCGACCTAAACAAAATATAATGGAAGTGAAAAGGCCCAGATAGAAAACCATCAGCAGCGATTCAGATCATTTAAACATAAAAAGAGCTACACTGACAAGAACATTGAACTTCAATACGAAAGGTCGCGAGCGAGCGTCGTACTCTCATCCATGGATGGTAGGATATTACCACACCTTGAGAATAATACTGGTACGATATTACCACACCTCGAGGATAATATAACTATAAACTATATTCCATCTTTTCGTAACTTCATTTTTCGCTCATATTTTTTAATTACCCACGAAGCGGCGTACGTTAAAGTATTTTATTAATTCCGCCGTTCATTCACAAGTTAACGAATAAATCAGAGTGGGAACTTATAAAATGTAAAAAAATCAATTCAAAAGTAGATATTTTAGTGACACGTTACGTTTCTATTTAATAATATTAAATAAAATATGTAAATGATGTAAAATATTTTAGAAAATAAGTTAAAGCCAAAAAAGTAATGTTCATCGCCGTACCCAACGTAAGGCACTCGTGAAAATATTTGATTTGGAGATTAAATGAAGCCATAAAAGGCGGAATCTGGATGGAAGTATTATACCGACCTTTGAAAACCCTAATTGAATTCATAAAAATATTTCAAATAATCTAAATATAATATATGTAAGAACTACACATTTTACTCACTTGTATTCTTATGAGTGGTATTTTTTCTGGATCCATAGTTATTAGATTATTCCATAGTAATGAAAACACTCAACCAACTTAAAGACGAATATCTGAACACTTCTAATGATAACAATTTATCATCGCATCACAACACTGTTTTTTTATAAAACACGACACTTTAGATTTTCTCACTTAATCAAACAATTCACGGAAAATAATAACTTTCATTTACGAAATAAAATTTTAATAAATCTACATAACAATTCACTCGATTCAAAAATAAATTCGTTTCATAATTTTAAACCGACACTTTTATGTTTTTTTTAAATCGTACGTAATACAACGAGTGTTTAACGACGGCGAAATAAGTTCCGTCATAGCGCCGTCGGTGCGGGCGTCGCGGCGGAGCTCCGCCGGTAACGGCCGCTACTGATCGCTGGCGACGCTCGCGCGACTCGCCGACAGACGCCGCCTACGAAGCCAGGGGTGTGCCCGCGCTAGAACCATCGGAGCGGACGCGCTTCGACAGGATTACAGGTAATTTGTCGTGTCTAATGAACAATGAGCCGAACGTTGCCACCGCATTGAAAAAAACTTTTTAAAATTATAATTATGGCAAATATTATTTCTTCTATTTTTTGTGTCAGAAACGAGGCTTAGGGCATATTTTTCATTTTACTGACTACCCACACCATAAAAGTGTTAATCAAATACACAGTAGATAATGTTTGCATTGGCCATTACATAGTGTCATATTTATTAATAATTTTTCCTGAAGCTTTTATAAAATTTCAATGTTTTTTTCAATGAGTGAATGCAACTTTTTAAAATGTTTTATTTTTATGAAACGTTCCGTTGTTTTTATGATTTAAATAATAGTTTAACATTATTTTACTTTTAATTGACGTACGATTATTTAACTGTGTTTTTATCTTAATTATTAATTATCCAAATACTAGATTTTTCTATAATAGCACGTCACATGATAAAAATATTTATGTTGATTTTGTTACTTGTGCAGTTCTTATACTGTGACAATATTGATTTATTAATTATATATTTTTAAAAACATATATACAGTATTAGCAACACTATAAATCTAAATATATAAAACAAAGTCGGGTTAGTTACATCATTTATAACTCGAGAACGGCTGGACCGATTTTTATGATCTTTGATTTGTTGGATTTTGTCTCCACTCCGAATAGCAGAATAAGTATTAAAATATCGGAATAAATCACGGGAAAAAAATATGAAGAGAATTCATGTTCTCATATATTTTATATGGAACGGCTTTTTTGGTGATATCTCAAGAACTGATTGACTGATTTCGATGAATTTTTTTTGTTCGTCTCGGCTTCGAGAAGTTTCCTCGCGCATTGGAAAAGTAAGAAAATCACAAAAAATTCTAATCCGTTTCATACATGACAGAAACAAAATACGAACAAAAATGAATATGGCGTTGTATGCTGGTTCCGGTATTGCCAGTAAATGACGTCGTGTGCATTATCCTTTGACAGTTGCGCGATCTTTTCATTGTATACCATTGAGCTGGCTGTGCAGACGTGCGCCGCGATTTATCAGCATTTTTTCGAGTTTTCACCAATTTTCATTCAGTTCCGATCAATCATTTTGGTGTGGAATTCTATTCATCTCCGGAGATGCTTGAAATCTTTCAGGAATAATCGAGCCGATTACCAGCTAGGTGCACAAATAGCTATTTTGATAGTGATTTTCAAACGGTATGTTGCCTTCGAGGATGTTCTCTTTGAGAAAGTTCGCGGCGGTGTGCAATCTGCGCGCCACGGTTTTCCCCTTATGGTCCAATCACATCCGAGATTCATGTTTAATGGCGAAAACTGTGTATTTTGATTGGTTTATGGTATAGCGCGATTTCTGTGACATGCCGCAAACCGCGACGAATCTTCTCTTTGTGAGGTTATCAAATTTGGAGTATTCATTATAACTTAATACAAAACCGAATTTAATTCCGCTAATAAGTTAACACAACATTTATTGATTCTGAGCCGGTACGAAGTTCGCCGGGTCAGCTAGTACTATATATTTTATACTACCATATATAGTATTATAATGTATTTCATGTCAATAATATTATTCATTTACATTTCTTAAATAATAGAAATGCGAACTCAGAATATATGGTACATAAATTTTATTACTTACTAATTAATCTAAGCGCTTGTGTTATGAAAATAGGCCTAACATTGTGGTCAGAAAGCCACATATCCTATCCTTTGATAATTTACATTGTTCTCCATCATCATCATCCATATTACAAAACTACATACGCTGAAATACAAATATACAAAGACTACTAAAGAATACTAAAGACAAATATATTTTGTTATAATTGTAACGCAGACAAAACGTTTTTATTTTTTATGAGCTTTTAATTTTTTATGTTTTTTTTTTAAAGTAGGTTTTCATTATTATCAGACATTAATAAAATATGTTTCGAATCTTTCTATTTTGGCGGGCTACATTTCAATAGACACATGAATACGCAAATTTAAAAAAATTATTATAACTATTACTTAGTTATTCTTCATTTATCTGCGACATGAAATAGAAAAGAAGGATAAGCATGACCAATCAGGTATTGTTTAGGCTACTGAAAATATGAAACGTCGTAGTGAAAAAGCGAAAATTCCTTAATGGAGTCGAATCATAAAAATCTATGGTTTTGAGACACAATCCTATTAGCACATGTTGAAGATACCGTAAACTGCTAGGTATATTAATAAAATTATATTTTTTACAAGAGATTAATTTCAAATAAATATTCAATGTGTTCGCTAACTTTTAACTTTTACAAACTTAGGATTATTAACTTTTCAAAAAATTAGGATAACTCCTTGGAATATTATTTACCTGACCGTATGAAACACAAATTTGCTTATCCAATGAATTCTTTTCCGTTATTAAAGATATGTCAAATGAATGTCCGCGGAGACAAAAGTCGGTTTTTGATTAAAGATCACTCAACACCAGATCCAGATATTCGGATGGTCTTGTGTCAGCCCTGCTCGATGTCTGCCCGTGCGGTGCGATGTGATGTGTCTGTCGCCGACGGTCGGGGCTTATAATGCACATGTTATTGGAGACTTACTTGCAGTTTGCTGTTGTAACAATAATAACGAAGACAGATAATTACGTACTCGGTATATACTCACAATGATATTTATTTGCGTCATTTTCACTTGCCGCACACAGAAAAACATAATACACTAAACTAGTATCATTCTTATTTCTACCGCTATACCTCACTCCTGCCTCGGACGTTAACGTCAGTTCAGTTTGATAAGTAGCGAGCGTGAAAATTGCAGTTATTTGAAGTTTAACGATTTTTATTTATTTTTCGTTGACTCCCAATATTTTCAAATACAGAAATATTTTTAAATATTAACCCACCATATAGAGACACCGTCACTTTGTTGATTCAAGATCTATGTTAATTATTGAAATATACGCTTTTATACGAAAGAGACAAAGGGTTGAATGTATTAACGAATGGAATGTTATCATATCCCGGCTGTCATCATGTCTGAAATTGCAAATTTTAGAAAACAATTTACATAATATTTTGGATGAATCAATTAAAAAGATATACAGAAAAAATATCTATCAAAAAAACTTTTCCTGGTAATGGTAACATTTTTCTGTATATTTTTCTAATCAATTAATTTAATTTGTTTTAAATTGGTATTTAATTTATTTGGATAGACGGTCGCTCTATCCGCCGACCGACCAAATCCTCGGGTAAACTTTAAAACTTTGCTTAAGGAACTCGCAAATGGAATCCGACTTGCTGTCAAGTTCATCTTTTTTGTGTGTTCCTGGAGACATTTTCGCTTTATAAAAACATTACCGAAGGTACATCAAAGTGGTACGTGAAAAGTGTTGGCACATTTGATAAAAGCACGCACCACTCCAAATCAAATATTGGAACTCTCGATTCGTATATTTTTTAATATAATATTATAATATAATATGAAAGGGCTGAAGTGAAAATATTCTTTTTACATATTTCTATCAATAAGTAAAAAAAATATGCCGTATAGCATTTCTAATCCTAATTTAACAATAAAAAAATATATATTTTATACGTATATTATAGGTATACCATATATTTTGCGTCTGCTGAATTTTGTACACCAATATTATTGTAATAGAAATTTACACGCCAACACTTATACGACATAACATTTATACGAATGGAAACTTATACGCCGAGCATTTTTACCATGAATACTTCGACGCCAGCATTTATACGAATGAAAATTGAAAACAGTATGGTAGTAAATATAATGAAAGATTATCTATGTTATGTTCTTTCTTGCTGTTAGTGTACAAAATATATTGTCGTATATAATATATCATCGTACAGTTGTATGAATAATAAAGTACTATGCGTAATAATTTCAACTCGCATTATATATAAATGTTATGTCGAATGCTGACGTAGGGCTGGGTGGAGATGAAAGTCCCGCGGGAAAAAATTTCCATAGCAAATATCTCATTAACGTTACATGTGAACACTGCGTGATGTGCTGATTTCCCCTCTAGCTCGCTTCACACTTCGTCAGTCGAGTAAATATGCTAGTCGGAGGTGCACGCGTCTATAATTTGTTTTTACAGTTGGCGAGTTTAATTTCAAAATTGCACAATTTTTGGTTTTATGGCTACATTTTCTTCTACTGTGTATGACAAGTTAGTAATTTATAAATGTGGAGTGCATTTTTAGTTTAGTTTTATAATATCTGTTTCGATATTTCGATATGGGGTTAGAAGTGCTGTAGTAGTATTTTCCACTCAACTCCCGGTACTATTTGTACAAAATGTGTATACTCACATTCGTTTCTTCTTATTTGTAGATTAAAGACGTACAAGAGAAAAACTGAGCGGGGAAAGACTTCTGATGAAAGAACAAGCTGCTGATTTGGTGATGAGGGAAAATAAATCTTTGCGTGCTGTTTTTAAACAATTGTATATTTATAGAATGTCGCTGAAGAGATTCATAAATCGATTATCAGAAAATCAATAATAAAAGATCAGATATATCTTCTTCAACACACATTAAGTATTGTATAATATAAAACTTATATAATGATGTTATCCTATCATTTATACAAAATGGCACTTTCATCCCCACCCTACCCACACATATATATCCGTTATACAAATGTTGACGTATAAAATTATTGTATCATTATCTTGTGCTCTCCTAAAAGGTATTAATTTTTTACAAATTAAAAAATTGAAGAGGGAACGAAAAATATTTATTTGTTAACCGTTATCATATTGCCATCCAATTTAAGATTTTAAAACATATTTTTCAGAGATAATTAGCACCAATAATAATATATATTATACTTGGATAATATATTGTAATTATTGTTTCATGTATTTAAAACATTCATATTGCGTCATAATGTACTAAACATCAATAATCGATGTACGGGAAAATCTCGTTGGACGCGATTAATTCACCTCGCGCTAAACGAAATCGCGTAAATCAAATCCCATAAACAATAGAATAAATTCTAATAAATTAACCATGATAATATAGTTTGAAAAAACACATTGCTTAAAAGTTTTATTAGAGGATTAAAATATTAAATAATAAAAATCAATGCACGATTTTTTGTTTACCGAATGAATATATATTTAAATGACAAACAACTTTTTGCCAATTAAATGGAGCATTGATTGAGTTTGTTTTTTTCCATTTCATCGTATAACCTTACAAACCTGGCGATTGCTCTGATCAAATTTTGGCGCTTTTTTTTGTATTCAGATCTTTGTATTTAACATCTTAACAATCTTTCATTGTTCTTACTTATCTTACTTCTTATCGTTTTCTACATTATCGCTTTCTCGTTTAGCTCTCCTGAAGAAAAGTTAACACATTAATTAGTCGCTTAAAGCGGAAAATGTATCATTTTGCTCGAGCGTGCTAATTGAATATCGCACAAATCGAATTCGTATTAAGCGAAGTTTTTCTGTACACCCAACTACATTCATAACTTTATTGATAATTTTTTAACCTTAGGGGTGCAAAAATAGAACCTTAAAATCATTTCTCTGAATTTGAAGTGAACCTTAAAATATTCTATCAGCTATGCATTATAAAAATATCGAATTCCTCGAATTCATTATTATTATTATTAAAGCATCAATATATTCCGAATCGACGAATAGTGTCATGCATTATGTAGCGCCAAGTGATGCATGACGAGATGAAGATGTCAAGTTGAGTGCCTTTCGTGCATAGTTTAACGGGGATACAGATTCTGAAGAACTACCTCCTCGCAAGCTGACTACACTCGATGAACTCCGTGTTGATATACTGATTCTTATTTACTGCCTTCGAGGAATAATCCAGTAATACTATTATTTAGAAATATAACTTCATTTCATTTATTGAAATTTTACGGCACTGATTTGAATATTAATTATTATGGTCAATTTCGGACACAGGAACGCTGCAATGCACGGTTTATATATTATTTTCTAATTATTTAATAATACATTTTAAGAACTGAAGACGTCACCTGAACAACGATGTACGGCACATTTTGGTGATTTTATAGGAACTGAGAAAAACCGTTTATTTTATCTAATGATGGGAAAAAATTATATTCGATGTGTGATATTAATACATTATAAAATATAATCATATACTTTTTATCAAATTGTAATCTAAGGTGAAAATAAGAGGATTGAGGAACATAGGAACCTTTTTTCAGTAGAACAATATTGGACGGCATGTGCTCGACAGCGTTGTTCGTTTTCTGAAAAATAGATTATATTATATGAAAGTAGTGTTTATTTTAAAAGAACAAAGAATACAGATCACTCGCTCGGTAGATGCTTATAAAATAAAAAACGTAAGAACAATATAATAATTGCTTTCAAAATGATGTTTGACAGAGTTCACTTAATAAAATGTGCTGTACAGCGTTTTTCTACTCACATTAGTTGGAATCTTTTTGCAGCAAAGCTTCTTTTCTCTCCAAATATGTGCCATTTGTCTCTTGATATCTCTAGTTTGACACGTTATTTTTCTTATTCTTTGTTTATTTAATCTCCGAACATCTACCACAGGGCATATTTCAACACGCTGTAACTCCGTCAGATAGTAAAATTTTGAACTAGCGACTACTCTTAAATGTGGGTAATTTGGCGTACAACAATATTGCATACTTAACTCAATAGCCCAAAATGTGCCGCACATCGTTGTTCGGGTGACGTTTTCAACTATTAATCCATGGATTGGAATACCAAAATAAGTATGATATTTAAAAAAAATACATACGTATCACGCACTTTACTACCTAGAATAAACGCATGGCAAAGACTGATTCGTGAGTGAACAAAGTCAGCGGCAAATTTCTGTAATGCAATAACGTATCTAACCTGTTTTAGAGTCCATGAATAAACTTAAGCATTAGCCACCGAAGGAAATTCCCTTCAAAACCAACGGGTGCTCTAAATGACATTATAGAGGGTGTATCGTGTTCTTCAAGTCAAGATTGTGAGAGCATTATCCTGTCCATCGATCGAGGTTGTGAGATCATCCACGGACCTGCTATCACAATACTCGATCCACTGATTAAAATGCAAAAAGCCGTAATTAGAATAATTCTCAATAAATCCTTTCAGCATGAATCAGAGCTGCTATTTCAAAAATTTAAGGTGTTGATTATTAGGCAAATATTCATTAAGACTGCTGAAAGACATAAGACGAATACAGAACACTGCGTTTTATAACGCATTCTAAGTATACTCGGGCAAAAATACAAAGAAATAATGATAAATAATTAATGAAAACCTCATTTGCTCAAAGACATGCATATTTTATAGGACTGCGGATACACTACCACAAGAAATGTCAACTGTACGGTATTTTCAATTCTGCGCGCTTATGAAGGAATAGCTTTTCAAAATTGGAAGAAATCAACTGGAAGAGGTTCTTTAATGATCAAAGCTACTCGTTCCATGTAATTCTTTTCTGTCCTTACACCCTACCTTGTACTTTAATTACTTTTTTTTTTGCTCCCTGCTTGTTTCTTTTTCTAATCCTGCTTTTTACCTTGTTTTTAATCTGTTCTTCTTTTTACTGTACTCTGATCTTTGTATCATATTTTTAGTATACTTTTTTACTGTTTCTCGTGCCCACTTATTTTAACCTGTTATTATTTTACACTCCGTTTCTTTAATATGCTCTTACTTTAATGTTCTCTATACTCTGTTTCTTACTTCTGACATGTCTTTAGTCTGTATTTAAATTTGTATTTTGTTCTTTTTACTTATTCTATTATTGTATTTTTCTTGTGCGCCAATTTCTCCGATGTAATGTACTTACGTTAACCTGGAGCGAAGCCCTACTACGTTCGAGGATTGGGTAAGGTATAAGCAAAGAGGGGAGGAACAGCTGACGCTGCAACACCCCTTCCCCATCCCCTACCAACGGATTTAAATATGGGTTAAAGACGGGCGCGATAAGGGTGGTGGCGAAAAATTAAGACAGCATACTAATAGTGGATCGGTGGGTAATATACAGATGCAGTGCAACTTTAGTGAGGGATTGAAATTAACTATTTTATTTTATATAAGGTGCGATTACAAATAGAAAAAAATATTATATAGCTGGGTGAACATAATATTATGAAGATGACTTAGAAACACGTGATGACTGATTGACGATATGCACAAGTCGAGCATAATGGATGAGAAGTCGATACTGACAATGAAAGATCTGGCAATATCAAATTTAATAAATGCTGAATTGACTTTTTTATTCATCCACTACATTTATTCAATCATATATAATTATTTATTGTATTCACTAATTCATATAATTTCATTTCATCATTCATATCGTTCATTTCACCATTTAGTTTTAGTTTAGTTTTTTTTAAATAGAGATGCGTACACGCAATACGTGTCACCTCAATATTCTTACCATTTTCAAACTAAGCTAAATGCTTACGCTATCAAAACAGTACTAACTCGATGGCCTCTCGAAACGAGACCCGAACCCCCGACCACTAGATCACTAGGTGAGTATCGTAACCACACGCACGCACAAATAATCACTTCATTCTATATGCCAAGGGAAGGAGTAAGCTGCAATGATGATAATATACAAAGAAACTGTAAATGAGTAGATTAATTTTAAAATATTTGAATAAAAGTGACGACCTTTGGGTACACCATCAGGTAGACGGGCCTGCGCTGGTACTCTTTCGTAAACATTTTATTGATTGCTCATGTTACTTGACTGCTGACACCAAACGGAGTGACATTTTAAAATAGTAAAACATAGTATAGTATTTCTTAGAAAACATAATAAATCGCTTCTCCAGGTAAAGGAATTCCTCACTTCAAACATTTAAAGGCAGCAGCAATGTTATTAAGTATAGCTTAGCTGCATTTTCAGAGGTATCTCGAAACCAATCGCGTGAGGGAAACTCAAGTGAAGATACCCTCGGCAGATACTCACGGCGTTGTTATTACTAAAGAGGACGGAAAAGCAGTAAGATTGACAATATTGTGCCACGTCACAGAGCACGAGGGTAACGCGGAGGTGTTTTAAGGTAGAGTGGATAATCGACATGCTGAACATATGGTAAAAGCTTTCTAGAATGCGCCATATATGCAATAGATCGAACAAAATGGAGACAAATACTTCCCCTATAATATTGGCAGTATAGAATGGCTAATCACAGGTCTAGCCATAGCGACACGAAGAAGCAGAAGACACGAAATAAGTTAACGTTACACTTTCACTAAAAATGTACTAAGATAAACGGTCCAAAAACATTTCCATTCAAAAATGTAATTCTTCATAGCATTAAACATCTGGAATTTTGAGACTAGAAAGAACGTGAATAAATGAAAAGTGATATTTCCTTAAAAAAGAGCGCGACCATTGCGAGTGCGATAAATAAATTAAAGTTAAATCCAGCTCAGCTGAAACTAATGGCGCTTCATATTCCTGGTTCGTTCAAGATTATCGTTTATTTCGGTCACTTTGCTCACACTTGAACCGAATTCTGCTTAAGAAGTCCTTTCATAGACTGGAATATGAACCAAAGTGTGGTTTCGTTAAATTTTCACGTGCCGCTGATATCTACCTGCAAACTTTGGAAGGAGGTCGGGAGTTTAAAGACAAAAATGACACGGTAACCAAAATTTTACGTAGAACGTGAAAACTTGTACACCCTAGTGAAGAAGTCAATTTACTAATTAGTTAGAATTTTAAAAAATCAGTAATATTCGATACAACAAATAAAAATAATACGATAAATTCATTCCTTAGATTTTATTTTTCACGTATTTTTGCTTACGACCACATTCATTGCAATATAAAAAGCAATACACAATACTTTTTGTGAAAGAACCTTTAAAAATAATTATAAAATCTAAAAATAATAATGTAAATTAAATTATCAATTAGAAAGATATACATATACAGAAAAAATTACTATCGTTGGTAAAATTAATTTTTTGATAGGTACCTGCATAATTCATTTCTGTATATCTTTCTTATTGATTCATTGTCGTTCTCATTCTTTCATGATATTGTTTATTTTCATAAGGGAGTAAGTCATTTCAACCTTACATTTTATATTTCCTTATAAACTGCATGCAACATTTACAAGTCCAAATAAATTATACATTTATTAGACTAAATAAATTTTGAAACACTGTGTTGTGAAATAAAAATATATTTTTATCAATTCAAACGCAAACCTTTGAATATCTCGAAATAAAAGAAACATGACTTAGATCACTTTCATAATAATTGGTACTGGTACATATATGTTCCGACTTTACCTATCAAATGGCTCCGATGCACATTATTATGCAATATGTTAATATTAAAAGGTGTTACAGTCTCGACACTAATATCCAATTCATATAATCGAAGTACATGATGTCGTATAACTTAATTTATGCTGAAAAGATATATAATCAGGTTTCACTTAGATATGTTAAAAGTAATAATATCCGCGGAACGCCCTATCAACAGCCGTGTGGAAAAATACTAGAAAACAGGGAAAACATCAAATGCCTACCTGCGCAGTGATGTATGAATAACGCTGTCGATGCATCCGGAGATATTTCTCGGTGGTAAGCCAAATTGCTACGTGTATTTCGACATCTATTTATGACTAGTGACGTGTGTATTCAATATATATATATATATATATATATATATATGTATATATATTTTTAATAAATGAATGGTGAAAAGGGTGCTATTGCCAACCACTAGTCAAGCTCGACAGAGCAGACCCAGACAGAAGAATCTAGCGATGGGATTTCTTCACATGGACCGATTCAATAGTCAAGTGATTCACGCCCAGTTAAATGCACTTACAACTGGATAGAATTAATTTTTAGGAAATTTATTATACATTTTAGAATTGAATAGCAGTCTGCGAGTAATAAAAATTTGTATGCTTGTTGGAAAAGGAATTTTAAACTCACTTTGATCTCGAAGGAGGGACGGAATACCAATATTTATCGGGCAGTTAAAGAATAGACGGTTCAGATCCTCTTCCTCCTGTTGACATTCGCAAATTGGGGAATCGAGGACGTGTATTTTGGCAAGGTGGGAACGGATAGAACAATGACCTAGTCGCATTCGACAAATCAATGACGTCTCTCTCTTGTTCAGTTCAGATAGTTGACCGGTTAGAGACGCAGTGTCGACCTTTTGAATTATACAATATTTCTTGTTGCTATATCGCATAATAAATAAACAAGCTTCAAAGAGAAATCCAGAGATTTCAAAAATTGTTTTAAATTTTGAGTACGTTAATAAAAATAAATAAAACTCATATTTTGTTTATAATAAAATTCTAATTTCATAATCATACAAAGGCTTGAATTTAATGAAATGAATTTAATGAAATAAATTCAATCGGCTAAATAATTGTCGTCATTCTATAGCACGATTACTATTATGAATGAATGATGAGACGATAATAAAGTATTCGTCGTCTCGTAAGGAGAGGACGGAGATGTTCAATGCGAAAATTCAATATTCAAATAATTATTAGTCATTAATTTTTTTAGACAATTTGTTATAAATTAAACATGCACTATTGTTTACAAATATCTCATGAAATCCCTTCTGGTACTGATCGCAATCAAGTACACTTCATTTCTGGGCGTGGGTGTGTTTCTCTTTTGTTTATCGGACTGTGCTGAGATATTTTATCTATCTAATATATTAATTTTTCAGGACTACAGGGAGTTATTGTGTTCAGAAAATCAGATATATTCGTTATAAACGTTTTAACGGAAGAGGTTTCTAAATCTCCTAGTCATGATTTTAAAATAGTGTATTTGTTTGGAATATATTTGTTCATTATTCTTGAACGAAAATAATGTACTGTGCCTTCCCCCTCCCCTCCCTCTTCTCACCCGGCACGCCGCCACCAGTCGAACGGCGACCTTGAAGCGGTACGGTAATTCGTGAATCGAAGAATAGTATTCAATTGAGACGTCGCGTCTATACGGTGCATCTAAAAGACTAGGACCTAGACGAAGATAGTGATAAGTTAACAGTCCACCTTGGAGGTGTCCGAAGAACTGAATTGTGGTGAGGTCAAACCTCATTCCGTATATCCTGTTTTCTTCTGACATCTATGCTTTTACGCAACAGTATTGAAATAGCGAAAATTGTGTTATTAGACCTTCTGCAATAGGTAGCATTTTTATTGAAAACTACCTAAAACTCGCATCGGAATTATCAAGAACAAAATCTTCGTTGAATACGAGTTTAAAATACTTTAGATACGCATATCGTAAAAGATTTGATTTAAACGTGCCCGAGGAATTAACTTGTGGTTCCAAGGTAATTATTGCATAACCCTTGTGAAACATAATTCCGCGAAAAGATTTATGTCCCGCTTGGCTAAACGAGGTTGTTTATCTAGGAGCGCACACCTTCGGACTAAAGGTATATTTAGATTCACCCTCTTCCGATCGCATGAACGATGATAAAGGCACTCGCACACTTAACAGCCAGACCTGTGCAAGTACTCAATTTACATAACCCCAAAATTATATTAAGGTATCAAATTATAATATGTTTACATGGTTAACCGTAATTCACCGGGAAATTTCCCAAATACGTTGTCTAAATTTATAATAATAAAAATGTTAAAATATTGTACACGTATTGTATTTATAAATAATGAGATAAATACATACTTTTGTAACTTCTTCTGGGCTATTACAAATTCTAATTTTATGTTTAAAATCTACAATATTCTAAATATCATACTCTTTTTGCGGCTATACTGCCCTTTAAGGTATGTAAAAGTGCGTTAGTTATATCCACTTTACTATTTCTTGCTAGCAACATCATAAGTTTAAATTAAATGTATCAATTTGAAATATAAACAAGTAATATCAATTTATCGAAAAAATATTTTTGTTGCCATCCGGACTCGAACCAGGAACCCTTCCTATATTAAGATTTTCCGTAAATATAAAAGAGATCGCTTTTGGAATAACAGATTTATCAATTTAAAAGTGCAACATGTAAGTTCGAAAATTTGTCGTTAACTTACAATGTTGACGTTGTGTAATAGGTCAGCGCATTTCCCCGGATAGGGAGGGTCCTAATCCGAGTTCGGGTGGCAACAAAAATATTTTTTCGATAAATTGATTTTATCTGTATATTTTTATTATTGATACATTTAATTTGAATTAAGCTATCACAGAACTATGTATGTTATGAAAAAGTGCAAAATCACAATAATAATGTGTCCTCTTTAAAATCTTATTTATTTACATAATAATAACTTTTTCACATTGTACATCAAAATTTTGGCGTATTTGATTTATATTTAACAACATCTTGAGTTTTTAATATTAATTCACGAATTGGAAAAGAAAAAAATGCAATAAAAATATATTTTAACGTTTTATGGAAACTTTCAGATACATTATTGCCAGAATTTGTCAAAATTTTAATCAAATTATTTTGTCAATATCATTACATTAGCCTTAATGGTGATATCGCGATCAAATATGATTTTATACTATTATATGATGGCCTTGGTGATACCTAACGTAAAACAAAAAATGACTATTTCAATAAAAAATAATCGCTCTTCATGTATTAATTTGGCATTACTTTTTTGGCTTATTGATGTGTTTAAACCTTGTAAAATACAATAATATTGATTCAAAATACTCGCGCCTCGTAATGAATACAAAATATTGTAAATCCAGTTGAGATAGACTTCTCTAAATTAGTCATCAAAATCAATCATAATAAATTTCATGACACAATGCACATGCGCACAAGACACGTGCACATATAGACACTACTGCACACCGTGAAAAGTGTTCACAAAGACAACTGGTTACAGTCAGCTAATTATTTTGCTACTCCGACATCAGATCAGTATTTTTAATGTATTACGTCTATCATTTTGTGTGCAGTTTTATTTATATACACCTATCTTGTAAGCAGTTATTATGTGTGCAGTTACCGTATGTGCAGTTATTCTGTTATCAGTTGTCTGAACACCCATTAATTGATCATGTTGGAATCAGGTTCGGTTTCAGTTTTCAGAATAGTTTTCAGAATAATTCTCGGAATCATCGCTTTGCATATTATGAAAGGAGGTCTTCTTTCAAACACACTGATTACATTTTTAGCGTGAAGATATTATTAACATAGCACTTATGTAATTTGTGTTGTAATTTTATGAATAATTGGAGTGAGTAATTTAGAGCATTTATTTTTAGGTTATAAAATATTTTCTGTCATTATTTTTTTATTTATTATTAAACTATGTTACGTCATTTTGATGCTATTAATTAGGAAGATTAATCTATATAAAAGGTATTAATTTGGTAAAAAGTACTTATTATATTTTAGGTATTGTGATAATAATGAAGACTTGTATTTTATATACTTTTACAAAATAAATACCTTTACATATTTTAAAATGTCACATGGTTAAATAAAAAAGTTAAAAATAAAATATATCTATATTTTCAACACCCATATGCTTTAGCCAATGAATATTAGTCACCTAAGCGAAAACTATCGATTATACAGTACGTTAGCGAAAAAAGTTTGCCTCGCTTGACTCAAATCTAACAAAAGCCTTTTCTTTTCCCTATTCTCCACATTAGCTTTCTCACGCGGAAACTTAACAGGGCCCAATTCAAGAAAATAAGCTTCTGTTATCATAATGGACGGACGCTAATTCAATGGAGTTGTAATTTAACGACAATTACAAATTTGGTGTCGTCATTAAAGTCCCCAGGCCCAACATCAATTGAACGATAATTTGCATACCTAGACGTTCATGATAAAACTTTATTCATTTGAGCGAATCATTTTTTTACTAACCACTTTGATTACCTAGGTTTCGATAACGCTATGGGCCGGTTGTCTGATCAGTAGTAACTTTTTACTAACGCCCATAGTAAAAATCCTTTGCGGATTTTTAATACATCAAATTAACTACTGTCAAACCGTGCATGAGGATATCTGTAGACACGACAAATAATCATAAAATATGTTATATTTTATGCATTATCTATAGATTTTATTTAAAATAATATATTTTCACTAACACAAAGAGTTTTAAAAACGTCCAAAATTTATCATGTGTACTTCAAATTGAATGGTTTATAACTTTATTCATTTTTAACATTTTGCTTATTTAGTACAATGCAACTTTGTCTCCGTAATGTCGGCTTCAAGATTATAAGAAAATGTATTTCATATATGTAAGAATTTTCTATATTCTAAGAAATAATTTTTTAAAAAGTCAAATCTAATGTATAACTTCTGATATAAACGCGATATTATGAATTACTTTTGAAAGCGTGCCCTTAATGTAAAATACTTAAAATTGTATAGTTTGTTTTGTGTACCTAATCATTGTTTTACATGCTTTAACGTACATATGTTTGTAATGCGATAATTATGTTTATCTTCTTATTTTCTGAAATAAAAAATAAAATAATTTATTACGGCTCTTGAATATCAAACAAGCTGTGAAAAAACGCCATGATACGAACTGCAATGGAAAATCCTAAGAAGGTCGATACAATTTGTGCATTTCTCACCACTACAATTTGTCTTCACGAGAATAACAATATGTGAACCCAGATATGTGATAATGTCACTCATCTTACTTTGCGCTACATCAAAAGACGCGACAGTAACTTGAAGATGATCAAGATGCAGGGGAAAAGCCGAATCATCAAATGCTGGGGAGATCTGGTGGCTTCCACTAAAAGTTCACTTCAATAATGTGATCAACGGCCTCGAGTGCTCTTATCGAGACCAATTCAAACACTAACTTGTGTTTTATAATTTGATACCGACCGCTCTCTTCTTAAAGTAGATTGACAGTTATCATTAACACTTATTGTCAAGTCAATAAATATCTAGAGGTGTCTAATGTCTTAACTAATGTTCTCAAGAAGTAACAAATCTTTGACAGTCATTGAACATAGTTAAAACGTCTAACCGCTAAGTTGCGATTTCATAAAAAAATATTACCACTGCATATTTATATGAGAAGAAATTTCCTTAAAAGAATGAAGTTTACAAATACCTACCTAAAAGTAAGATAAAACAAAGAACTTTGAAATTGAAAAGATACATACACTAACGTATTTAAAATTGAATTGTAATAGTTTCATCCTTTAAGTAACCTTACAAAAACTGAAAAGCCTGATCCGCCTACTTAACTTCAGTCAAGGTAAGAAAAGTTTATAAGAGAAGATCCTTTTTCTCAAGCGAAACTTCCATACTTTTTTTAGTATTGTTTTAACAACGTCCTGTTATATAATCTAATTAAACCAGAGTAACAGCTTATATTACAATTTACACATACAAATACTTATTATTGATTGAAAGGTAAATAAACGGTCATTAAAACCTTTATATACATAAAATTTGTTACATAAAATCATTTAAAAATATTGTTAAAACAAAATAGAGATAATTTGACAATATTTTAATGAATTTTTTCACACACACAAAAGTGATTAATTAAGGGGTCGCATATAAGTTTCCAGCTTACGAGGGCTTTTCTTAATTCCAGCAGCCTGTTTCCTATTTTGGCAATCTTACGTCTTATCAAGGCAGAATTTTCAATCATCTAAATACTCAATACCTTATATCATTTTAAAGACATGTTTTATGTTTATTTTATTAATTTCACGTAATATACAGATATATCTAATGACTTTGGTATACTGTAATTACACAAAGGAAATGCAGAATACCGAGATAACCCTGGATGAGGGCAGGAAGTTAGCAGTTGACATAGGTCCCTGGAAACTGCGTTTAAACCCTTCCTCGTTTGATGAGTGTAAGCACTTTATATCATACGAGGTGGAGTATCTGATGATAAATGATTAAATCTTATTGAAATATATCACATTAGCAAAAAAATTCGTGGAAAACCTTATAAACCGTAACTCAACTTCACATTAGAATAAATGGGGACAAACTCAAAATATATATTTTTTTAATACTTTGAATCCATTATATTTTTAACATGTACATCAATATTACAAATAATGTCGTTACATTGCCTAACAGGAAACAACAGGACCAACTGGATAAAAAAGTTTTTTTTTGGATTCACGGAAAGATTAATTAAATCAAATAAAAAAGAAATAACAGATTATTAAGGAGAACACATTCTTATTGTGAAGTTGGAATTATTCAAATCAGTCTGTGATATTTAAAAAAATACTAATTAAATGTATTAATTAGAAAAATAAATATATATAATCAATTTTATCGAAAAATATATTGTTTTTGCTACCGGGATTCGAACCTAGATGTCTTTCCAATCCGAGGAAGGTGTATTATCTAACTATACTACAGCAGACAGTATCTTTGTCGACAAATTTTCGAATGTATACGTTACATTTTTCAAATTAATACATCTATCGTTCCATTATTTGAAAGCTATCTACTTTATTTTTACGGGATCTCAAATACCATGGAGTAAACCGATAGAATTAACCATTCATTTTTATTAAATTTTGGACACATTGATACAACTTATATATTATTAAGGAGAACACGTTCTCATTGTGATTATTATTATAATAGAACGGTAGATGTTAAAAAAGAGAGTTTTTAAAAAAATAATAGATTGTTAATTAGTTTTATTTTTTTTAATGTAATGTCCTTGCACCGGTTTAATACAACTACAATAGGATGATGTCTTCATGGACTGCTTGCTGGTGATTCTTAATGTGTGCAGGAATTCAGGTAGCCAAGATAACTCGTAACAACAATACAGTATATTACAGAGCTTATAAGAAAGTACAAATATATTAAATGTGTTCCGATCCACGACTCCGGTGCGAGAGAGCGCACGCCCGTGCGCGACGATCTTTTATTCCTTCCACGCTCCCATTATTGCCAACATGCGCGCGTCACACAATCCCTACATCGTGATACATTGCATTTAAGGAGAACACATTTTTGTTGTCAAGTTGCAATTTCAGAACATAGTTCCACGGTAATTTTAATATAAATTAAATTAATTAATAGAAAGGCGTACAAAATAAATGTATTTATCGAAAAAATAAATAATATTCCGGTAACAACAAAATATTTAAATATTTTTTCCGTATATCTTTCTAGTTGATTCACTTAATTTGTATTGATTAATCTCATGCTTGTTCTTTGTCGCATAACATAATTTTCTTTTGTTTTTCATATAAATAGCCATAGTCAATATTTAAAACTAATTCATTTTTAAGAGATTGATGTAACATACGTACAGTACAAAAATAAGATAATATTTAAACTGAATTAATCATTTCTACAATGATAAACAAAATGAACTTGCCGATATTCCAAGGCGAGGATGACATTCCTGACATTTTGATAACAGATGAATTATTTAATCGCTTCACCAAATTACTAAAGTTATCCTCTGTCCTATCAGCAACGAGGAATCGATAAGGAATTAATCAATAATTCTGTGCAAATTAAAAAGTTATTTTATGTTCTATTCAATTTATCTTATTACATTCAACTGCATGCCGTAAAAGTCATATCCCTTTTATTCTTAGTTAGTTAACGAGCATTTTGATAATACAATATGTAGGTTTGATACTCGGAAATATTAAATGGGAGATAACTCTTACTTCTAAAAAAGGTCGTTAAAGTGTTTTGTTCATGTTGTGAGTGGGTAATGATGTTATGTAGAAATTTAATGGTATCAGTGTTGCTTTGATATTTTGAAAATATTATACCTCGAAAATATTGTTTATTTAATATTTAAAATGTATTTTTATGCAAATATTAAATTAATTTACATACGTAAATAATCTTCCTCGCAAACACGATATTTTTACATTATAATAAAAAAATTATATATATAAAGTCTTCTACTAAGTTCAATACAATAGTCGTACGCTGCATTTGAAAAATAATGATTTTTATTTTTTAAATGTTGGTGAAATAGTTTTGAAAGTGAGATTCCCACAGAGAGATAGACAAACAGACGCGTGTGTTATTACAGTTTGACTATATCACGTATTGGAGAATTCCGACCATATTCCGGCGTTCAGCAAACTCTTCAGATTCCTTGGGATATTTAGCTCACAGCGAACATAAAGTATAGCGCTACTCCGTATTTCGCATACTTCCTGCATAGTCAACATGTCGGGTTATTTCCATAAATTTGTAGAGAAAATCCCAACCAATTTTCTGATAGAGGTATCGCGCATTTGATCCACCGGAACGGGCTCGAAGGTTTCGCGTATTAACATAATACGTGTGGGTGAGTTAAATACAAATCAATCACAGCATCGCACGGAAGACTTGTTTTCACAGCGTCTTGTAATTTCTTCCTTTTCCATTTCGCAGAATTTTTTTATTTATGTTTATACAATTTGAAGAATAGATAATTTTAACATTGTAAAAGTCAAGTAGCACTAATAATAACAATAAATTTTCAAAAAATTTCTCAATATTTAACAGCAGAAAAAGATGGCGTATAAACTTGTTTTACTTATACTACAGGTGAATATTATGTTCTAGGCCGTTATTGTTTTAAATAACTAGGAAATGAAACATATTTTTTTAATTTGATTTTTATTAATCAATTATTTGGTTTATTGCAATTATATGTTATATGTGTGTATGAAATATGATATCGGCCAACCGGCCGCCACTGGCAGCGGCACAAATGCGTGCTCTTTTAACCATATTTTTAATAACATTCTCGCACACTTCGCGTGTTATTTCAGCAATTTCATTTCTAATATTATCCTGTAGCATCGAAGTTATTGTTGGCTTGTTGGCGTAGACCTTTCCTTTCAAGTACCCCCGCGGAAAATAGTCGGGAACTATCAAATTAGTTGATCGAGGAGGCCAGTCGATATTACTACTTTTTGACATTCAAGCGTAGCTCGAGCCATGTGTGAGGTGCAACGTTCTGTTGAAACCATATGTGTCGCTGATCCAATCGACTCAATTCGGCTACCAAGAAGTTTTCCAACATCTAACAATTGCGATCACCATTAATGGTTACAGCGTTGCCATCATTATTTTGATAAAATGATTTAATATCTACAACAGATTGTTGAGACATTTTATGCACCATAATAAATTGTAACCAAATACTATCTTCGACTACCAAATTCAAATTGACAAAAATGTGCTAAACCAAAAAGACGGTCGAACAAAATCGGCCTGGAACATAATATTCACCCTATACTTAATATAAAAACTTTAAAGAAACATAATTTCAAGAAAATACATATCATAAAATAATCAATTAAATTAAATTACAAGTTTGCATATTGTTCAAAAGTTTTTCCCAATTAATGTGACACACACAACTGTCTCTTATCTTAGTTCTGGCCAGTGGCACGTACTAGACATGAACTACTTTTGCTTTTAATAATGATGTAGAAGTAAGATGAGGCAATATTATTTCTAGATGTTGTATCATCTGAATTGATGGTTCTTTGCCCGGAAAGAAATATAACCGTTTTTCAAAAGCTTTTTTTTATAAAATACACTGGCTCTGATCTTGAAAAATATTTATATTATTCCAAGGAAGTTCTTCAATTTATTACGGTAAAGATAAAAACAGTATAGTATAAAATAATTCTACTCGTTTATAAAGTAATATTATACATTCACACAAGTTCACTTCATATTTTAAACAACTTTTATTAAGTGAGATAAGTTTTGAGTTTAGTTCACATTGTGTACATCAAATAAATGTGTCATTTCGATTTATTTTGCATAAATTATGTTTATTACAGGTACACATTACACTAATAAGTTAAGGAATATTTACAAAAGGTTATTAAATTTACAAAAGGTTATTAAATTTAAAAATAACCATAAATAAAAACATTATTATTGTTAAAATGTAGGAAATAAAATATAGTAAAACAGTCAAAATATTATATAAACAAGTACAGATGAATAGCCCGATGTAAAGTTATTATTATTATTATTATTATTATATAGACTTTCAATAATAACTTTAGCCAGTCTCCGACCACACTTACTTAATCTTTGATTTCTATTTAAAATTTGAAGATTTTTCATTAGGGTAATATGAAGATTTATCAATTATGCATTTGTCTAAATATGGCCTAAAATATATCTCTTATATAATTATTGAACAATGGAATTATATCAATGACTATGTGAAATCTATGTATAGATATATAATTATTGTTTTTAAAACATTTACATGAAACTGCGCCAACAAGCTAGTACTTAAAGCAACAATATGGTACGAAATCAAGTCAGTCAAGTAGAGGATGTCTATCTTGCCATTTATTTCACCTGTTCCATTTCTGTGGAATGTACTAGGTCAATAATTTCGCAGTTTACTTCTGACGATATCTATACATCTGTACAGTTCGAGCTCGGCGGATGAATGCAAGCTATCTGTTCAGTTATAGAGATGCTACTCGACATAGACAATACATAGAAATGAAAAATCATGTCATAACATTTGTTTAATGCCGCTTCAAAAAGTAATATCATTTCTTGTCACGGAATTGTCTTGTTTTCAGATTCCGCAGTCTCAATATTCTGAAATGGTGAATACTTTCCAATATACGACAAATATCTATGTGACAACACAACAACGTCGCTATCAATATTCAGTTATGAAGTAAATCGAAGGAAAATATTTCATTGCACTTAAGTTATTTCATATCATCAGACAGTCAGTATCAGTAGACCTAAGAAGTTTTCCATCCGATATTCTTGCAATTCGGATCTACCTGTGTGAAATAATAATAAAGTCAGCGCATTATTGTAAATAAATCTCTATTTAATTAATTATTCTAAAACAAAAATTCTCGTAAATCTGGCCTTATTTATAAAAAAATTGTATTCTTTTTTAAAGTGATAATGTAACGATCAAATTTTCTGATTTATTTTTTACATTTAGATTATTATAATTAAAATGTGTGAAAACCCGTCAATATTGACAGGAATATAATCATATTTTCAAATTTACACAGAAAATTTGGTAGGTTACTTTCTGGCATCGAATTAAATTATTAAGTTATGAAGTTAGGTCCGTTTGAACAAAGTTGTTAATTTCTCATGGTTAGCGTTTGCTTTTACACGCTTTCATTCTCCGTGTCCTTTAAAAATTTTGTATCAAAGTTTATTAAGTTTTTAATGTTTTATCTCTTTTGATGATTCTAAGCATAATATATATGTTAAATTGTATTTTATTTGAGATTTTATATATTTTTTATTGTTTTAATCATGGGTGGATAAATGTTTGAAATAAAAATTTCAGAACTTATGGCATCGTCGATAGAAAGTTAGTACTCGTTCTACGAGAAATATTTCAAACACAGCTAATATTCAATAATATTAAGTCAAAAATTCATAACAGTGCGACATTAATATCAAACCAAATTAGAGACAGTTTAGATACAGAATAAAATTCTAAAAATAATTTGTCACATTGATACAAGAAGCTGAAGCTCCTATGTATCCCGTGACGGTTTATCGACGCCTTGTAGAAGAGGATTTCAAAATATGTCATTCAGCTAACTTTAGAAATTAAAGAAAAATAACTTCTAATGACAAAAGAACATCGTCATTGGACCGAACTCGATTGAAAAAAGTTTAACTGCGGTGGAAGACGTGGATTTTGAATCGAAAGTTTTTAAAAAATAGTTTTCCTTAGTTATTAAGCTCCTTGTATTTTTTTTATGCTGTTTGACAAAAGACATGAATAAATTAGACATTTTAGAGAAAGTATCAACGTAACTGTGTATCCAAAAGGGTAACACACCCAGAAGATAGTGAAGATAGTGGCTTCATCTGTATTCGGTGTTTATGGCGCAGATCGATTGTAAAACTAAATTGATATTAAACTATTATTTTCTTTTATTCAACTTAATAATCATTCGAATTATTTTTATTACTTTGTTCCATCAAAATAAAACAAAACACTTCAAAAAATCGTTTCTTATTTAATCTTACTTTAATTAACCAGGTAATTTCAAAGTGATCATAATAATATTTTTCTTTTTTTATTAATATTAAAAATATAATACAATTTCAATAATCAGTGGATATTTATATATATTTTAACATTTGTTTCTTCTCTATGAGAGTAAGACTCGTGTATATGTAATTATTGTTTTTTTTTTTAACGTTTTAGAATATGTGTATCATTTTAAAACCAGCCACACTTAATATGAGATACACTTGTAAACTAGCAAAAAAAAATTAAGTCGTTTCTACAAGGTCGAAAACTACGCTAGTTATCTGACACATGGAAAATAAGTTTTATTATTAAAAGTTTATATGAATAATGCTGATAACATTTAAATGAAAAAGAAGTTACCTTCACAGCACAGACATCTATTGTCCTTAAGTTAATTGCGTCTCATCCTTTACAATTGTGACTATCGGGAGCTTGTTCAACGCAGTCAGTCCAGTCGCACAGAGAGCTTGCGGTCGTCTAGGTCCCTTTAGCCAAATCCGAACTAGCTATTCGCCAGGCTTTCGAGTTATCACGAACAAAGGGGTCCGTTAAGTGGCAAAACCCTTCATGTACTGGTTCTGTGTCGCGTTTTATGTTCTAGTTAGCACGATTTGTACTCGACTCTTTGAAGCAATTGTCTTAAATAAATAATCTATAGCATGTACCCTAAATCAGGCCGGGATTAAAAGAATAGGGCCTCTAGGCGATACCTTAACTCGGGCCTCAAAAAGGAATGTTAATATGCTTAAAAAATAACGTTCCATTATTATACTATCCTAAACTATGCAATTTTTATTAGTATTTTTAGTAAAATAACGTATTCAGATTAAAATAAAAACATGTTAGTATTTATTCTCAACTTTAATGGTTTTTAGAATAATTAAGAGATGATGTATGAATGTAAATGAGGCGAGAATTGTATGTCAAGACAGAAGAGTGTGACGCTCTATCCTATCTGCCTACGCCCTCGAGGAAACGGTGAGATGGTAAGTTAGTTAGTACTTGCGCATATCTCCTAAATAAAAGTTATGAATTTTTTTATTAAGATTAGCAAAGTCAACATTGTGGTTAAATTCCGTGTAAAATGAACCAAAATATTATAAACAACCGACTAAATTTAACCACAAGTCCCATTCTAAATTTTTTTCCCTAAAATTACTAGAATAGTTTTGTATCATCAAGAAGATAACAATTTAAGTTAGGTACTAAATTTATTTTTTAAATAATTATTGTTTTTTAAAAATAGATTCAGTTAAAGAAACAAAATAACATAAGTTTTTGATTGGTTAATGACTGCTTGAAGAAGAAAATGTCATTTTTCAAAACCGGTAGATGTATTTAATTTTATAAGTGGTTAATGAAACAAAGTTAACAATCTAAAATAATTAAACACGCAATGAAGTTTGAAATAGATAAATTATTAAAATTGCATAAACTTTCCTATCTAATACACTCATTTATTTAAGATACACAATGCATAATAGTAACGGTAATGTACCTGGTACACGGGCGTATAAAATCTGCTGAGGATACCGACCCGCGTAAGAAAAGAGACGGCACAGGGTGTGTGGAAGTGACACTATCGAAAATCAGATAACATTGGCTTAACCAGGATCAAAAGTAAAATGTTCATGCAAAGATTTTATATTATTTTTATCTCGCCTACTATCATTAATTAAAGAAGAGAGATAGAAATTTCAAGGTGTTTTTTGTTTTATAAAAAACTTTTTTGACCAATACTTTACTGCTGAAATAAAAAAAATAGTATTTTACTTTGTGATAATCGACGTTTTGAATCTTTGTTACGTTTGAATAGCTTTTCTTTGAAAATGGTATCACGAGTGGCCAGCTATTCAGTCAAATTTTAATAACGTAATAATAAAATAACTTTTCGTTTAACCACCCTTTTTTTCAATAATCCAATATCAACATCATTTTTAAGTATTGTATTTTTTCCCTCTAAAAGCCTTTTGTGTCTAGATAAAATTACCACACGTAAGAGGTCTCGTTACTCTGTATAAACAGTTGTACAAAAGAATTGAAATGTATGGTCAGACGAAATTGCCATTCTATACTAAAATATTGTTTTAATATTCTTCTATATGACACAGGGTATTACCGTGAGGGAACATTTGCAAGCGGGTCCCCACCATATAAATGATTAAATCCATTGTAACCGTATTTTGTTTTTCAAACAAAACCTATCATCACGTGTCCACTGAGGGCTGTGTTTCTGTATTTCACAGTTATGGGGATGGTCACGTGGTCTCTCAGAGTGAGCCGCGGACTGGATGGGGAGAGGCAAGGGTGATCGCGCATGCTCAGAACCAAAGAAATGTGGCGCCAGGATTCCATATTCAAATCGGAGAGGAAGAACCCTCCCGCCATGTTAATGAATTTGAGTAGAAAACATATATTTTTCTATCATTTCGTAAAATCTACATGGTATGGCTATTGCTTGTACAGTGCACCCACATCACATTTTCAATATTTCATACATTGCGTGTATTTTGGACGTAATATAATATATTGTTTAATGTATTCTTTACATATATTATATTATATACAAATAAGAACTCATTGCGTATAAAATATGATACAATTGTGGAAACAGATTCAAAATACTTTTTTAGAACAAGCATTTGTTTCAAATGTGTATTTATTTTTGATTATAATTTTAATGGAAATTTTATATATATATATGGAATCGATTACGTACGTGAGATAACTTATGTAGTTCTTTTTATTTACTGGTAAACCATTCATTAATTACTTATTAAGTATCACATGGTATGTACGACAGGTGAAAATTTAAAAAAAAATCGATCGCATTAGGTATTATAATTTTTGCCGTAATGGTTTCTAATGCATAATTAATTATTGCGTTATTTTATTATTTATTAAATAACTTTTAGATTATAATCATCAAATAATCAAAGGTACTTAAAAATAATATTGTCAAACTCTTGTATCAGGAATCGCAAGGGTTTGCGACGAGCAAGTAATTAATTAAATATTGTAGGTCTTCATACGATTACTTTAGAACAAATTGTACTGAGTTTATAATAAAAGCAACCTTTCCTGGGGTTTTATATATTCTTTTTATTTTAGTGTTATTTCGGTAATTGAACGTTTGCGATCATTATTTGTTTGCAGCACCTCGAAACGTGAAAATTGTGAACTTTCGGAACCAATGCCTCTGTTGTTTTTTGCCAGGCTGTCCTTCTTCCAGTTTCTTCTGCTCACAATTTAGCCTCGAATTGTGAGATGCAGGATCTGATACTTTTCTGCATGTCTCATAATATGGCCTGAATATTGCAATTTCAGTGTTTTTTCGCCAGTCATTTTCCAATATCTGGCCTGCATTCTTCTCTCGGTTAATGTACGCCCGGGTAGCAAATACATTTCATATATACTCGAATAGCAAATATAATTACACGTCGCGCACAACAGTAGTTTTACTCAGCGGCGTAACTTTGCCGATGCAGCCAATCCAGTACATCGGGGCCCGCGTTAGATAGGGACCCAAAAAGTTTTCACAATACAGTTCATTCGGCTTTAATATTTTTAATATAATACCTTTCTCAGCGATAATAATATATAATCCATAACAAGTAATGCAATTCTTATACACAATATTTATTTAGGGGGGCCTTTTTCCAGTTTTGCATTGGGGTCCAATTTTTGTAGTTACGCCGCTGGTTTCACTCGAGTTGAGTTGCTGCCGTAATATGTTAACATTGTTAAATATGAATATGTGAATTAACATTATTTACATTAAAAACATCACTGAGTATTTCAATTTGTTTCGACAACTATTAAGTTAATGATAATATTACTTCAAATATTCAATTATTATTCCATCATGACTAATTTAATATTCTGCATTATCATAATTAATTGTTATGTTATGCGTAGATACGTAAAAAGAATAAAATGTGTTTCAAGATAGGAGTATGTAGAATTATCTCCGCTCTGTCAACTACTATAGAAATTCCGAGTTAAAATAATAGCAACGAAAATATTTTTCCGATAAACAGAATTTTTTCTATATATTTTTGTAGTTGATTCATTGAATTTGTATAAAAAATATCACAGGACTACTGTTAGAATTTCTTCTTTCTGCCTCGGCTTCATATTCAGGGGGGAGGCATTTAGCCTAACTGGTTCTTTTTTAAATATTGTCAAGGCAAATGATTGTTAAATGAAAGAATAATGCCTTTGTATACAAGAAAGTTTATTAAAACTGGAAAATGAGCATTTCACGTGATTACTTATTAAATTAACATTAATTAGGTGCCCATCGTGCCAGCATAAAGTTATCTACCAAATTATTTATGTTGATGCTTGTCTGATTTAGATTATGCAGGTCCCTCACGTAAGGGATCACCTCTCAGGAGACGCCTTCCACGTGTAGATGATGGTCCTGGATCCTGGACGTGAAGTGTGGTCAACTGCTTGTGGTGCCAGCGTAGGCTTATCGTAGATTGACCACCAGACGATGCCGAATTATCCAGACAAACCGGGACTCTGGACGCGATGTTCTTATGCAATATTTGCGTGCCGTGAACCCAATTGTATAGGATACCGTCTTCCCTGATAGCGACAGTCTGTTTTCGCTACACCAAATTATGTTGATCAAACTTTTTTATAGATCCACCGGGATCCTTTTGATACTTTCACATCAACGATTAAACGCAGAGAACATCACAGTCTAAGCTTGAACTCGAGGTGCACAGTTTACAATTTCACCGGAATCACAATTTATAAAGCGCTTGCTTAATATTTCACAGACGATATTGATTTTATTTTCTACTTGAAAATTAGATCCCGTCTTTGTGGAGCGAGTTCTCTCAGTCAAAATTTGGTGAAGACTGGCCGCATGAAGAAATGCATACCCTATTATGCATTTGCCGTCCTGACATTGGTCCTGACATTTGCCGTCCTGACATTGACGTACGCCAGTCTTCATTCCTTATCGCTGTTCTCACGCTGTATCGGTGCACCTGCGTCTAACAATACCTAGTTTTATTACTCCCGTCCCTTACTTTGACTAAATTTATATGTATCCTTGAACACCAAAATATTATTTTGCGCCATTCTAACAGCACGTTCTGAAAATGCAACTTCACAATAAAAATGAGTTATCATTAAAGAAATACATATATATATATATATATATTGGAATATACATTAATGAGTTATTATATATAATTAATGAGTTATTATATAAGAATGGTGTTCTTATTGGTTTTGCATATATGTTCATACAATTTGTCGCATCTTGCAGTCCCTGGTAAGAGACCGAGGTTGTTTCTTCCTTTTATAACATAATAATATAATGTTGGCACTCTTGCGCTGTTTCGTTATACCTTGCCTAACATCATTATTATAACTAACTAATCCATAGTATTATCTTCATCTTCTTCTTCTTCTTCTTCAAGCTTACTCATTTTCCAAGTTTGATGTGGACATTTCAAAATATTTTTCCTTAAAGTGATCCGACGAACAAACTTTGGCGGCATCCTTGCCACACGTCCTATCCAGATTTGTCTACAAGATTAGAATTCATTACGACACATGTTTGCCACAACCCTTATTGGGTCCTTTCTTGGAACATCTGCCACTCGTTGAGGATCGTATTCTTCGTCCCACTTGACATATAGTCTTTGATAAAATAAATATTGAGAGACACCACACAACTTACCTAAATAATATTTTATATTGAAACAATAATATACAATTATTAAGTGTGTTTGATTACATTTACACATATATATTATGTGTATTAATAATGGATTCCGGATATTCTTTTAACATGCTTTTGTTTTAACATCTCATATCTTGCTTGCGTATTCTATTTTACAATACTAATGGATAACCTTAAAATTGCTTATTATTTACAGTGTGTGTTTGTCCATCTTTCCAACATGGAGATATAAGGTAGATCAAGGCAGCTGAACATCCCCATACATTTTCAAAACCTCCCCCTCAATAATTATAATTTGACAGAAACTTCAAAATTTAACTTGGCTCAATGTAAAACCCTGGGAAATCCCTTTTCATCTCCCCTTTTATCCCAAGATCCCATCCCTCCTCTTCCCCCGCTGATTCACTCATATACAAGGGGTTGGGGAAAACGGGGGAAAGTTTTGCAAAACAAAAAAGGGGTGTACCGCCAAACGAGAAGAAATTGGGCGCCTTAGGTAAATCGCTAGGTGTTTACAAATACAAATGTGCTTTGTGTAATATTTCTGGAAATACTTTTTTCGAATTCAATATGACTTAGCATTTGTTGGTCTCAATTACATAGTTCATTCATGCAAAGTCTCCATTATTCTACTGGTTAATGGTTGTATTCTACTGGTTAGTGATTACATTTATTTATTTACTCTTTTTGTATTTATGGTTAGTTTTAAATACGTCCTAACAAAGCTTGAGATAAGTTAAACCGGTTGACGTACAATAAATGTCATGGTTTCATACAAAGCGAATGTATTTTATTTAATGTAAAAAATGTAGGTGTCACCAGCATAACATATGGATAAAATTAATAAAGATTTTCACATCTCAATAATCAGATTGATGATCGATCACCTTTATCAAGAATAAAAATATATTTTATAATCCATCAATATAGTTAAATAACCAAACATACAGTTTTGATTATGTGAAGGACTCGGGGAAAGGTATTTGAGATTCACCCAATATCCCCGATGATTGCTTTTTATAAGTGGAATACTTCATTTATCAATTGAAAATATTACGGAAGTTCTAAATTTGTCGAAATCGCATTTGATTGCTATAACGAAAATAGAGAACGTGCTTTCTCGGATAGGAAAAAATCCAGGTTCAAATCCCGGTAGCAACTAAATATTTTTTCAATAGATAGATTTTTTTTCTATATATATCTCTAGCTAATTCACTTAATCTGTATTAAAATACCACAGAAAATACATATTTACAAAAGGTGTTCTCCTTAATGAATTATTTACTGTAATGAGACATAAAATTACATTATTTATTTCTTTTCAACCGCTTCGGCATATATTAAGAACTATTTATTCATTAAAATATACATTATTCATAATAAAGTAACGATAATACGTTTAAAAACATGAATATTCATAATACATATACAATTTACACGTGATTCAATGTCTGAAAGTGATTTAGACTTTATTCCAGTTTATTGGGAATAATTTATTTTCATAATGTAAGGGAGATAGGAATTTTAAATTATATATTATCTATCAGATGGTGACATATTTGGTTATCGGTGATCAGTTCTAAGTTAATAATGATGGCGAGTTGCGTCAAAATAAAATCTATAAAAGAAATAAGAATAACTAAGAAGTCAGAATATTAGTAAAATAAAATATTACATATATTCTAACTTAATGAATTGAATTGAACTAATAGGTTTTCCTTTTATTCCCTCAATTGCATATCTGAGGGATGTTTTGTGTCTTAAGAATCTAATAGCCTATCCATTGGCTTCGTCGATTTTCAAATATGTCTATTATTGACTTCTTTTCTTGAACTCTTCTCAGAACCTTCTCATTTATCTTATTGTTATTTATGGACGTAATATCAAAATATCTATTACTATTTTTAGAGCTGCTATACTACTAATATCTGATTTCAGTGCAATTTGATCTGATAAATTGAAACTGAAAATACATGGGTAAAGTATACGAGAAAAAAACTGTCGATACGATAGTGAATATTGTGGAAATAATTTGCTAAGACCTCACCATTCGGTGCAGAAATATTGCTATATTTTTATGAGTCGTGGCTTCATTTGCTTCATCATCAGATCGTCCATAATAAATATTATTTTTGGATAGAAGATGATTCTCAATATCTCCTCTGTAGTTATGAGAAAAATGCATATCGTGTAATTGAACACCACTTAACAATAGTAATAGCGTAGGTCCTTGAAAGTTCTGGACTACAATTCACTGCATCTTCATAGTGATTTAAAGTATTATGCCTAGACCTAAGGCGCGGTGACACAAACTCCCGAACCCCACAATGCAACACTCGAGGCTAACTAGACGAGGATCTGTAAAGATCCAATTGTGATCGCCACAACTAAGCGGAAAATTGTCGTGAGATATTTTTAAAAAGGTTACTTGCGTGTAGAAATATTCATAAAACGCATGTAGATAAGATTTCCATACGAAATTAATTATAGTGCCGCCTGGAACGAGCGCGGAAGTTTTACAATTTTATAATCTTTGCTTTCGAACGACCTATTTCAACTTTTGGGCCATAGCTACCGGAAATCGATAGATTCATCTATGTCGAGGAATAAAAGTATATATAACTATGCGGAATAAATTAAACAAAAGTAGTTTTGTATATCACCCTATATAGTCAAATTGTGTCATCTGTGCCCAGCTGCACCCGGCAACCTCTTACCCCGGATTTGTCACTGTACGTACGTTCGGAGATATTCGTCATTTCCCGAATACTTCCGAGAACGGTCTTGTCAGAAAATTTGTCAGTTCAATCAATTAGTATGTACCAGCGAAGGACAAAAGTTCAATTTCGTAATAAACGCTCCACTGAAAGCACGTTCACCAACTTGAAGCGTTCAAAATAAACGCTTCATTCGAAGTATGTTGGTACCGCTGGTTGGCCCACTTCCGATGCAGGTTGAAATCCATTTGCACTTCATGAAGTTCAATGAAGTGTGGTTAAGTCGTTATTTAAACCGTTATCGAACTATACTTCAATGAAGTGTCTGAAGCGCGAAGCGAAGTGCGAAGCATGTAGTGTGATACTTCGCGACGTACACACTTCAATAAACTACATGAAGTAAGCGGCAAACTATTTCATCTTTATACAGACTTTATATATCGCAGTTAATTGTGTACGTTGCCGAGTGAGAGCTTTCTTGCAGGCGACTAAGCTAAACTTATTTGCTAGTGTGTGTGAATTATTTAAATATTGAAGCGTCAGCACGATTTAAAACGTGCGAACCGCGAAGCGTGAGTATAAAGAACTAGTTCATTGAACCCATCGCCGGTATGTTACTTAGCCTCGGTCTCGTTACCAGGGCGCATAGCTCCGGCCGTCCACCTAACGAATGTCTCGTATCTCAAGTATACCGATTATATTGTGTTTCGATATAGATATATTCCGAATGTTCACAATTAACATTACGATGATCTGTGTTCTCTATTGATACTGGTATATGTACATCTACAAATATTTATATCTCTTATGATTTAGTACAGTAGAGTCAGTGGTTTCATTCTAATTGGACAAGCCGAACTATAAGCGCAGTCGCATAAAACCTCGATAAAATTAACTTGTAGAAAGTGTATAGAAATTTCTACAAAGAACCTTCATACTTCATACAAAGTACTTCTTCATAAATAATCCGATAATATTTCTAGCCTACTGTCCTGAGAGCCAACTGACATTAGATATTTTAAACGAATGTTAACCAATCATTTCACTTTTCTATCTATATATTAGGTTGTTGCTTTTAATATGTTCCTAATTTTCAATATTTCCTTTAATGATTGTGTGTAAATAAATAGATTTGTAATACTCTGTATTATAGATAACCCCACACTCTTTTTTTATCTGAATTGACACCCACAGCCGATGATGAGATAAACTCTTCTCTCCTTTTTACACTATGCTATTATCCCTTGAAATAAATAATAACATTAAAGATTCTTTCACATTAAATAAATAATAACTTAAAAAGATCTCGCGCACTACAAACAAAGAATCCCGTCACAAAATTAGCAGTAAAAATAAACATCATCATGAATATTTTGTAAGATGAGAATGGGACACATCGTGCCGCATTTGTAAGATGAGAATGGGACACATCGTGCCGCATTTGTAAGATGAGAATGGGACACATCGTGCCGCATTTGTCCGCTAATAAAACATTTTTTAGCCTTATAGCTAGATTAATTCAGATAAAAACCGTAAATTCAGCATTGCTGTTTCTATGCTCGTGAATATCTTGCAATACAATACAGATGCAAACATCAGTTTACTCAAAGGTATTTGGGATTCTGTAAAAATAATGTAGATGGCTTTCAAATAATTGAACGACAGGTGTATTAATTTGAAAAATGTAACATATAGTTTCGAAAATTTGTCAAGAAAAATACTGGCGTTATAGCACAAAGGTAGTGCACTTCCCCGGATTGGAAATGAAGATCCAGGTTCGAATCCCGGTGATGCTAAAACAATATTTTTCGACAAAATTGATTTTATATGTATATATTTATAATTAATACATTAATTTAGTATTTAAAATATCACAGACCGTCTGTTCTGAATAATTACAACTTCACAATAAGAATGTGTTTTCCTTAATAAATCTTTTTTACTAAATCGTTCATGTATAATAATATTTTATCCCATTTTTATCTTTTTACCCTTTTTTATGGTACGCATCTAGTCGGGTATCATCGCGTCGCTCGCTTTATTTAATCATCTGTTTCCCGATTTCATTTCCTTCGAGATATTTTATTTCAATCAATAAATTTGGTTGCCTGGAATACTGGAGCAGAACTATTATCCCCTGTTTCCAATCCGAATGATCAAATCGTATTTCTGGCAGAAATTATTATTTCAATATCTATGTATCAGTCGGATAAACAATTTATCTCTACAAATATGTTATATAAATAAACACAATGGAAACTTCGAAAATATTAAAATCTTATTTTAAAATGTTATTTTTATATAGACGACGCGGTTTTCCAATCTTATCTTTCAATCGCTGAGAAAGCTACGGTGCTCCCGCATTGTATACTGACGGTGATGCTGGTGAGGGAAGATGGTCGGGAATAGGGGTCGGTCGCGTGAAGGAAAATCGTTCTGTGTACAAAAGTCTCGCACAACTGTTCCCAGAGGAAAGTAATTTCAAAACAATAAAAAAATTATTCCCCTTACAACAATTAGATTATCCCGAAACCATCGTAAGAAATACAAATAGAAGGAGAGTGTCTAGAGATGACTACAAGAAAAGATGAGGTTTATATTAGTGTATATAGTTGTAAATGACACCGATCTCCTCGTGAGTAATCACTACTAAAGAAAGTATTAATCTAATTCCGAATAAAATAAAAAATGTGGGAACACGCATTTGATCTCAAAGCCACGGTACATTTATAGCCTAAATATTCAGGTAACATCAGAACAAATAGTTACGATTGTACGTTATATTGTTCATTTTGCTATTTAGAAGCTGTTTGACACATAAAATTGCATAACTTATTTCTTTAATATCGAGTGATGTCTAATGTACTACTTATAAGTATTTAAAAACATTCTATTCAAACACTGTAATATGAAGACCGCTGAACTAGGTCATTTTAAAGACAATTATTTTAATAATATGGGAAAGTTTACGTTTCAGTGAAATTTTTGTAGATTGCTAGGTATAATTCTATATCCGTCCAAAAACTCTTTACCTAAACTTTCTCCCTTAACAGATTCCCGGCCCCGAAAGTTTATTTATATGTAAGTCAGGTGAAGTGAGCAAGATATCGATCTTCCCGGGATGGGGGATGCTGCAGAATATCTGACGCCAGAGACATGTACCTGTCGATAGATCAGGCTGTTCGGCCGCCGATATTAAGCGAGTTCACGGAGCGGAACACTACACACTGCACACCTACGTTATATAATACGCTATATTTCTGCCACTATCGTATTAGTATTAGTAAGTCGCTTAAATTGAGGGCCTTCATTGTTATTACGTAATTTCATTCTCATATTAAATATACTATTAATATTTAGAAATTTGTCGGTAATTTATTTATTTACTTATTAGGAAATTATATTTATTTGAAATTCCTATAATTTCTAATAATTTAGGAGGACGTCAGTAATTATCGTAACAAAACAAATAATAAATATTTATCAAATAAATATAATTATCACCGGAACTTTCTATTTCCGGTAGACTGTTTTACCAATTACCAAAGGAACCTTTAGTTTATCGTCTAATTTTGATATATGTGTATATTTTTTTAGAGATTTTTTCCCGATAGAAGCAATCTTCTCAGTGATGCTCAAATACCAAAATATAATATGATAAAATATATATAATAAAATATATAATAAAAATATACATATCATTACTTGTACCGAGTCGTATGAGGAGGTAGCACTATCGGACCGATCAAACTGTCGACTAATTAATGAAATTATTCTAAATAAAATGTCTCTAGATATTGTTGTAATCATAATTGAAAATCAGAAATATAAAAATAAAATATTTAATTTATTCGGTATTAGACAAGTCACCAATTATTGACTGAGAAATATTAACTCTATAAAAGAATAAATAAATAATAAACTTATGCACCGTAGCACATTTACGACAAATCGGTGATTGGAAACCTATAACGACAACTGCGCAAAATGTGTCTTGGCAACTAACTCGAAAATAAAGATTAAAATATTTATGGAATGACTAGTGATGAATGTGGTAAGAAAATTATGGTTTTATAATTAATTTAGTATAGTAGTAGTATACAGCATACATATTAATAGTTAACAATGGATGAATGTGGACATCGAGAAAATTGTGAGTCAAAACAGAGTTGAAAAAAGCATGCAGGTAAGTAAAGTGATTCATATATTTATATTTATATATATACATGACCGTTATTATCCGTCAGCGTTATGGTTTTATAATTAATTTAGTATAGTAGTAGTATACAGCATACATATTAATAGTTAACAATGGATGAATGTGGACATCGAGAAAATTGTGAGTCAAAACAGAGTTGAAAAAAGCATGCAGGTAAGTAAAGTGATTCATATATTTATATTTATATATATACATGACCGTTATTATCCGTCAGCGTTATGGTTTTATAATTAATTTAGTATAGTAGTAGTATACAGCATACATATTAATAGTTAACAATGGATGAATGTGGACATCGAGAAAATTGTGAGTCAAAACAGAGTTGAAAAAAGCATGCAGGTAAGTAAAGTGATTCATATATTTATATTTATATATATACATGACCGTTATTATCCGTCAGCGTTATGGTTTTATAATTAATTTAGTATAGTAGTAGTATACAGCATACATATTAATAGTTAACAATGGATGAATGTGGACATCGAGAAAATTGTGAGTCAAAACAGAGTTGAAAAAAGCATGCAGGTAAGTAAAGTGATTCATATATTTATATTTATATATATACATGACCGTTATTATCCGTCAGCGTTGATGCCAGATGAAATATCTTCATGATTAGCCGCTACATATAAGAGAGCCGAGTATCTTTTATTATTTTCACACTCACATCCGGCATCGATCCAGCGATCTGCATCGGCTTCCAGTGCGGAACCTCCACGATAGTTTTCGATCCTTCTCAGCCCCTGCCCGTGCCTCACTGGGCCACCTTTAACTCATGAATAAGGCATATTCTAAATTTCCAAGCTTTGGTATTGCAGAACGCATTTATTACAGCTCAAAGTTTTGTAGCATTGTGGTAAATTACCTTTAAATTATTACGTATTATACAAATTTAAAATTTGATTATTAAAAAAATGACTAACTATAATGTTCAGACTTCCAATTAGAATACCTTAAAGTAAATGTATGTAGACTATCTTTATTTGGAATTTCAAGGCTTAATTTCTTGAGGGTGGATACCTTACCTTGGAATATTGGTGTACATATCATGACGACATATTGTGTGGGTAGAATGGTTTCACCCGGAGGGTGCTTTACTTTATAAACATATTACACCCATATTATCGTTTAAACGTGTGGTGGATATTTATCCTTATTATAATATATAATTATACAAATATTTCCAAAATCTTGTCTGAAGATATAAATAGAATATTCGGCACTTTATACATAATACAAAAATTTCTCTGTATATTACAGAAAATTAAAAGTACAGCTAAAAACGATACGTGTAATTATAAATTAAATCTTAGAATAATTAATGAGTGAGTGTATTTGGGAAGCATGTTTTCCAAGGGCGATAAAGTTGAGAAAGATAAAGATTTGGAAGGGTAGTAAAATAATTGCAATTAAAAGGAAGGTAACAGGAATTTAGAATATCTGTGAAAGGCCTAATATTTTGGCAATGTCAAACGATATATAGAAACATACCAGATCCTGCATCTCATATATAACAGAAGCCCTGGAGACGAAGGATATCCTGACTGAAAAATCTAAGGTAATGGTTGGGGAAGTCGCTAGACCAATCGTTTCGAGCTGCTGCAAACAAATAATGATCGCCAACGTGATTGCTAACATTGAATAACTGGAAAAGCATTAGAAAAAGTGAAGACCTGGCACGATCAGGAGATCTCCTGTCGATGGAGAATGGTGTCCTGTTGGCAAACAAAACAAACAAAAATCGCGCTACGAGATGAGGCGAAAGAGATATCGGGACAGAAGAATGTGGTCTTCCATTCTTCTGTCTACCCGTGTGAATAAATGGAGTAATGTTTTTTGTTTCATTCGATAATAAATAAAACCCTTAAAATAAATCTAAATAAAATTATGTATTTTTTTATTTATTATCTTTGTTTTATTAACCACTTTATTGAGTTTAATAATGTGTTTTCCATCTTGATTTACATTGCTTACTTCTGAAATTCAAATGCTAATCAGGATTATTATAATTGAAGAAATGTTGGCACATGTCGACATTATTAATACAAATAGTTATTTAGCGTTTTATTTTTTATGAACATATCTTGCAAAATAATTAAAGTTAAATAAAATATTATTATTATTATATAATTTTCACAACTAAACTTTGTACCACACACACTTTGGGCTATTGTCACTACTAGTGGTGCAGTGGGTGATAATTAAACTAAAGAGAGGGACTACACCTCTCGAAACTAGTAGTGATAATAACCCAAAGCGTGTGTAGTACAAAGTTTAGTTGTGAAAATTAAAATAATCATGTTACACCACAATGTAACCGCCGTATCAATTAAAGATATTAACATATAAGTATTATTATTTTGATTACTTATGTACACCGTTTTCTTGCCTCGATAAAATACATTTAGATTACATTATTGCAGAACAAAGTTCAATATAAAGTCAACAAATGTCACCTTGAAAGCTCCGTCATCAGAGCCTTGTTAATCATCAAGACGAAAAGCTTTCTCATAATTAGAGTAAATCAATCTAAATGCTAAGTGTTTATTATGGAAATTCAGAATCTTCTCCCTCTTTCGATTGATCGATCTAATCCCTCCTTACACAAGGGGGCGCGCATATATTTCAAAGTTAATTGAGTCATTCTCCGAATAGCTAAAACAAAATCAATTATTTTATTACAACGTTTTCGTCTGGTTAAGTCGTAAGGTAGGAACCAAAAAAATCGTACCGAGTATTATATATATTTTCATGAAAATATATCCACAACCCGAATGGTGATTATAATATTTTGTGTTTTATTGGTTTTTGATTTTAAACATTTCTTCTTCATTCACTTCCATACACTGTGTCCTTTCTTTTAATTAAAAAAAGGATTTGATACAGTCAAAACAAAACATGATATACTTAAATGTAATTTAAAGAAATACATAAAAAGAAATATTTATTTTTTAAATATTTACAACGTATACGTAATAACAAGTCAACATGATTCAAACTTTATATGTTAAATTAATGTATTTGAAAACCTTAAAAATGTAAATTAAAAATATTTAATTTGGAGAAACATTATAGATCTTAAAAGATTTTTTTATGTTTCCAACAATTTTGTATATAGTGAATATCAGATCAGTACTTACATAGACTTAAAAAATGTTATATTTTATGCAAATCGTAGAAGTACTTTTAACTAATTGTTTCAAATTTTAATTTCTCTCATTGTTACTTAATTTATTTATTTTTGTCGATTCTTGCTATAAATTGTACCTGTTATTATAATGTGTGTCTTATGGTTTGCTTTTCCTATGCTTTCTCCCGTAATTTCTTTTGAAGTGTAATACAGTGTTTTTTAAGGACACCATAACACGTAATAATATAGAAGCACGATAATTGTCGTGCGCAGAATAGACCGAGGCCGCATAAATAAAAAGCCTACTCAAGGAGACGTTTCCTTGAGGGTTGTTTTTTTGCATTTTATTCGAAACGGAAACAAAACAAACGAAGCTTACAATGAATTAATATTTTTTCTTTTCTTCTCATATCGTTATTTTATTTTATTCAAAACTAACAGAAATAAAGCCCCAGCTCCGGGGGCAGCTGTGTTGCGGCCGCGACCACTGTCTTTAGAACTGATAAATCCCTAAAGATAACAATCCACGTTCTGCTCTGTATTCCTTGTGCGAGGTCCCATAAAAAATTGTGATAAAACCAATAAATAATACCAAAAATATTACATATATCTTGATATTAGACAAACGACGTATTACATTATTTACCTCGGTGTATTCATTACTTAAAATTTGCAGTAGCTTTAAATATGATCGAGGTAATTAAGTTTTCATTAAATATATAAACTAATTTCAACTTCAACCTTCTTATTTCCATTAGTTTCAGAATATTTTATCTGAAATACATTGTATAAATGTCGGTCTACTACAATTTTTAAACAAAATGGTAGCTATGTCACATATTTATACTTGTTAGTTGTTAGCTGGGTAATGGGTAATGATGACGGCTATCATTGCAACATTTTCTTAAATATTCATCTAACTGAAATACTGGGGAGTTAACCTTACTTTATAAAGTAAGGAAATCTAAGTAACTGGTTGTGAATGTTTTGTATTTTAAACAATAACATTGTTCCGAGCATAACTTGCGCTCGTTTTGTTATTCAACGTATTTCTTGTTCTTATCGTTCCTGAAAATTTTCTTGGGCTGAAATAACAATAGAAGAATAGTGGGGGGACGTAAAATAAAGCAAAGAGTTATAAAAGTGTTTTTTTTAATTTTTTCTTACCCGCATACATAAGATATACGTATTAAAAAAATATTGTTACAAAAAGTATACCCGAATAAAAACTTGTCGAATACAAAACGTTTCTTAATTCAACAAAAGTAAATTAATAATATTTTAATCAGAAATTATTTTTTCATTTACTAAATGGAGAAATAGTAAATAATAATATATACATTATATAAAATATTTAAAAATAAATTATGTTACCTTTGCACTCCGCCCGTCACTTCCACTCGGCCTCCTTTCCTAACTGTCGGTCTCACGATGGACAATATATTTAAGCGAGTGAAGATAAAGGCCTAATAATGAATGGAGAATGGCTTAATCACCTACGTTTCGCTGACGACACCGCCCTTACCGCCTTTACCGCCCTAATCTCTGAAGATCTGGCTGACCGATCACCGAAAACACTGTCGACAATAATAGACCTTGAGATGATAATTATGACCAACATGGTTTACGTGGAAAAGGTAGACAATTATGTCTACCTCGGTTACAGCATCAAAATGAGTCGGTTGATGGTGCCTGGTGTTGAGACTATCAAAATGCACAAGTTGATCACGAAATCACTTACCCGGGTCGTAAAAGCATTCGTTTACTTGGTAACAGATGGTAGTGTAGCAAAGTACAACCAGGACAATACTTTATATATCAGAGGTGGATACCTACCGCATTCCGCACAATAAGTGTTTTATTTAATTGTATGATCACTACTGATGTATAAAAAAAAAATCAAATAAATAAATAAAAACGGGACACTGAATGGTCGGAATCACACTTCACATTAAATTTTTAAAAAACACAATAAGTGGATAAGGTGCCAAACAAGGTGAAATAAAACAGGTGAAATTGTAAATGTGTTCGACAATGGTGAAGTGGAAATGGGCTGAACACGAAGCGAGAGGATGTGGACAATTGGAACTACCGTGTGCTCAAATAGCGCTCCTGGATATTAGAGAAACTTCGCAAAAAGCCACCACGATGAACACCACACGATGGGAAGAGTTTTCTGGGAGACAATGGATGACGAAAGCCGGCCAATGAGAAGAGTGAAGAAGAATACTACTGCCGATAATTTTACACTATTTTATTTTTTAAATGTATATCTTTCAAATTGTTGCATTTTAATTTGAATTAAAATATCACAGAACTATGTTCTGAAAAAATTACAACTTCACAAGTAATAATGTTATTAAGGAGAACGCATTCTCATTGTGAAATTGTAATTATTCAGAACATAGGACTGTGATATTTTAAATACTAATTAAATGTATTAATTAGAAAGATACACATATAAAATCAATTTTATCGAAAAATATTATTGTTGCTACCGAGATTCGAACCTTTCCAATCCGGAGAAGGTGTCTTCTGGCGTCTCCTATAGGACTACTTAAAAAGTATTTGAGATTTCGTAAAAATAAAGGCTTTCAAATAATGGTGTGTTAATTTTAAAAATGTAACGTGTAGGTTCGAAAATTTGCCGTTAAAAGTAGTTTCTTTCAAAATTACTTAGCTATAAAATAATGGAACGATAGATGTATTCATTTAAAAAGTGTAAAATATAGGTACGAAAATTTGTCGGCAAAAGTACGTAAGTAAAAAAATCAGTAGCATTCAAATTACACGAATGAATGGTCAGATTACAACCCTCAAATATACGATACGACAAAAATAAATTCCAGTTATAAAGATACAGGGCTTAACAGACCTAGTAGAAAGTAGTAGTAGTACGAGTAGAAAATGTTCAACGAATATGTGCAAATTCATACCTTTACGGAAAATATTATTGTTTATTTTTTTACAAAATCTTGTTAAGCTTTAAGTATACATACTTACAAAATATATCAATTATTAATTTATATATTTGCTTCAGGCCCTAAATCGTCTAACAAAAAATAGTCTGGCCGCTCAAAAGTCGATGACTTTTAATTTTTTGTGTTCAATATAAAATTTTGAATCAATAAAATATTTCAATTAATTGAAATAATCACATAATTACGTTTTTTTTTAATGTTTACATCTCTGACATGGTTGAGATTAAACACATATTCCAGGTGTCCACCCATAAAATATTGTTTAATTAACTATAACTGTTACATTTAATTTTTTATTGAACCAAACAACGTCACAATCTAACGTTGTACTACATGATGAAAATAATACTCATTCGTGAGTGTAGTACAAATTTTAATAAAATAAAAACTCAAACTATCTATCGTATCAAATAATGATATAAGATGAAATTAAAATATATTCGAAATCCAATTACTATATAAAACGGATCCAATATGAACGAAATTAATTTGTAACCAAAAGAATTGATCGGTTATAGCGCAGGTAGAAGAGTGAAGAACTTTTTGAACAGTCGCCATTTTAAAACAAGATAGCGGATCAGACTAGTTAACAAACTTAGCCAAGATATCTATCAGATAAAATAATCAGAAAAGTTTATTAGAAATCAAATAAGAACTAGGGGAGTTATCGTGTCCGTTAATAAAAATGTTATTATATATGTCCATCCAAGATACAGAATAACGAATGACGTACAAATGAGAGTCTTAGATGATTTTTTTGTATCAATGCAATTCGTCACATTCATTACTTCACGGTTATACGAAAATGAATTATGATATATTTTGGAATATCAGAAAAAGTTAACGAGTCAACATATTATTAATCTAATTCGCTTCATTTCATTTCACATTATTATTTTTATTTATTTTCTTCGTTTTTTAAAATTTTTCAATTAAAACTAGACCTCGCTAGACACCTCGCTAGACGTTCATCTGCAGGTACATTGATACCAATTTTATTACATTTAATATAATAAAAACATAACAACTAATCAGTGTCACAGTTGAAACAATTCATGTCGCGTATTTTTACAACTCGTATTCAATCCTTTCTGTTTTACGATACGCATAAGCAAATATACAAGCAATAAAGTCAGGCGGATCTTTAGACCGTAATGAATGAATGAGATCAGATAAAGCACAGCCCGACGGCCATCCCCGGCAGTCGTGGCGCGTCAATGCACCTTATTATTGCCGACACTGACTTTATGACCCGCGCGACGGAACCGTTACGGAGGGTGAGCTAATTTTTGGACAAGAAATATTTCCTTTAAAAAACATATTTCTGTAGATTTTGCAATAAGAACAATTTAACGAGGGGAGAAAGCAGTGTTTGGGATCTTAGCTGATAATGAACAGCAACATTGATCCGAAAAGGTCAACAACCACATTCATCATGTAGGTCATTGAACGTTCTTCTGTATTCTCTATCGTACGGACCACCAAGTATGTAAACAAACATGAACAAACGCAAATTTCTTGCCTTAATATTTTCATTTTGGTGTCAACCGCGTACCTCTTACGCAATTGAATAAGTGCGTGACTTTTTTAAAAATATGACTCGATTGGAACGAAAATAATATAATATAATGTAATATAATACAATATAGTATAATGTAATAAAATACAATATTGTATAATGTAATATAATACACAAAATGTACAAAATGCGTCATGATTTAATTTTCGAAGAGTAAATACTTTTACTGTTGCATAAATGTGTCTTAAACTATCGGATTTATGTTTCTACCAAGAATGTGTATAGAATGCCCCTCGTCCCGCATGTCTATCCATTTACTGGTCTGTGTTCTACCGTAACTTTTAATATTATGACTAGGGTCCTGTTAGTATCTGTTTCTCAGGTTTCAGTAGAACAATGATGTACATCAGTTTATAATTCATCTATAAGTTTAATTCTTTGAAGATCTTCCTATGTTTTATCTTTTGTTTCTTATCCTTTGCTCTTTGTTACTTCCTACTTATATCGTACACTTATTGCTTATAAATTATATTTCCTGAATAAAACATACACTCCCTGCATGTACCATGTACTCTCTGCTCGATCAATGTACTGCCTGCTTGTACCATGTACTCACTGCTTGTACCATGTACTCCCTGCTTGTAACATATATTCCCTGCTTATTCTACTTATAACATATACTTCCTGCTTATACCGTGTACTACTCTACTCGTGTCATGTATTTCCTATCAGGAAGACAAGCATCAAGAGATAATCCATTTGTTTATCTAGACCTATCAATTGTTGTCTGGTATTTGAGCAAAAATATTTCGCATTGTTTATTATAAAGATTTTTTTTTGCGGTGCAGGTGTCACAGTTGTCTTAGATGCAAATATCTTGTAATAAGTAATGCAGCTTCCGGCTGACTCTTACTCACTATATATATCCCCCTCCAGTCCATCGTTAGGGAATCTATCCCGATTCCATTTCAACCCAATTAATCGACGATCTATACCATCTACTTTGGTTCTCTATTTACTATTCTATCCCAGAAGAACACGCCAAACACAATCCTCTAAGTGTCTTGCTCGGTAACCTTAAACTCGCGATACCTGTTGTAAGTTTCGGCACCGTAGGTACGTACTGAATAAAAACTTATTTTGTGGAATTTTGACTTTAAGTATTTATTATTTTTTCTAAATGCTCCCTAGCCTCAGTCCCGATGGTCACCCCGATGAAATGTCGTAAAAACCTAAATGAAAGCAATGTGGCGTGCAATCGGCTGGCGTGGGAGGCGGAATCAGCGCTGCTTTTAACAATTACTCGAATAAATGCAAAAATAAAATAAGTAATGGCAGCACTGCACGCTGCGAAACAGTTATTTCCATCAGCTTTAGAACATAATAGATCTTGAAGGTTATTAAGCAAATACAATAAATTTGATGTGTTGCGCAAACTCGTTTGCGTCAAAAACAAACACTGAATAAAAACGCGCCCAATAATTTGAGACATGTTCATATTATATAGTCGAATGACACAAAGATATTTACAAATAAAATGTTTTTATAAACATGAATCGAGTTATCGGAATCGACAGTATGGACAAATTGCATCTAAATACATATTGTGGTGCAATAATCAATCCGGACGTGAGATGGGCGGTTTACAAGAAACTGCTTGCAAATGTGAACACAGCTCTCGTATTCTGACCGTGACCAACAATTCGCTTATTTCGATGCTTCCGTTTTCAAATTCTGATATTTTGTTACAACTGTCTTTTACCGCTTTCTTGCCTGTGCGCATTCTTCCTCTTTCAGTATTTAGCAACATGTATGAATATAGATAAAATCGATATTTTATGTCTTAATATTGTCTTGTCTTAATATTGTCTCGTCTTAATAAGTCGTAATATTGTTTAATTGATCATGTCTTCAATTTTTCGATTCATAGAAAGCTTGTGTTAATTCTTGGCTATAGAAAATGAAGTATCAAGTACAACAAAATATACTTTTCCAAAATATCCTTTCATTTGAATATAACCGAGGAATTAAGGCATGAATTCAATACTACTACAGATACTATGAATTTTTTTCGATGAATGTAAACATCACTTCTGATTTCGCCAACAACTCCGTCGCCTCGAGGCCACAATTCAAGATAAACGACAGAAAAGACAGCATTAGGAGATTTTTAGCAGGATAATGCCCACCCGCATACTGCTAATATTACAAAAGAGGCTATTCAAGAGTTCGGTTGGGAGGTTATTCCGCATCCAACCCGTTCTTTTTATCTTTTCCACTCCTCATCCAAAAATATTTAAGGAATATATTTTAATAAAGACTCCTGTTCAAAATTTACTTAACGACTTCTTTACTTCCAAACCATCGGATTTCTTTAGACTTGGAATCGAAAAATTGCAGAACCCTCGGAGTCAAGCATAAACGATGCAGAAAAAATTATTATTATATCTGATACAAGTTTATACATTTTATTCAATAAATTATTACTTTTAATAAAAACGCTAAGAACCACAATAGATTCTAACTTCAAGGAAAAAATATTATCTTTACATACAACACGGGTAGGGCTATCGCTTTTTATAAAGTTTGACTACAAAAAACGCAGTGTCAACAGCATGTTGTTTCTGTCTCATACCCTGCAGCCTCAGTCACACTCATGTATACACAATATATTCCGCAACTTTTAAACGAGTACAAGAGTAGTGGCTACAATAATGGGGCATTCACTACTTTCATATTAATCACATAACTTACTACATAATCTTCAAAATCCTTCTAATCCATATCTACATACTTACTCATCGACACACTTTAACATAAACCCACACAAACACTCCTTCAGAGTCACATACACTATACTACTTCGTGGATTTTTAAGACTACTTACTGGTGATGAAGGAACAAGTGTTCCACTTACTATATATTTCTGGTGTCATCAATACTTGCTTACTGTATATTTGTATCGTTATTTCACCACTCACATGAACGGATCACCTGAACGATTCATTCATCAACGTCTGTTGTTTCATCAGCTGTTTCGGTAAGATATAAATTTAAAAACACATTTGCAGGTGCACATTGGGGTGCAGCACATGACAGTCAGTTAGACACAACCGGCTGAACTTCCCCGACGGCCGTACATAAAACTCGCTATTTTAATCTTCCGGCAACTTTTCGCTCTATAAAGCAGATCCGTAGTTTTAATGAACAGAACAATGCTGACTTCATACTTTTCCTTTGTTCAGCCGCATATTTTACCTTATAATATACCTTAGAGTTCCGTATAAATAATGCCTCTTGCATATTACTTTACTTCAATGCGAATTTAACAATAGTAATAATTATAACCTCTTTATCTTAAAATTCGACAAATTCTACACGAATTAGATATGCTTTCAAGATGAGACTAAACGTTAAATTCTTATATGTATCAGAGAAGAGAAATAATGAATGACCTTATTTGTTACTTAAATCATGCGAAAAAGGAAGATTTGAGTGGGAAGAGAGGATAATAAAAATGTTAATTTTCTCGCATTCGATACAGTTATCAAAAATAACTCGAATTTGGAGTCTTTTTCATATTGATATACAAAATGAAATAAAAAAGAGTTGTCATTTAAATTAATCCATCGAAAATTAAATAATTTATTGAGTATTCATATATAAGAATATGCTTTGAAATCACACAAAGTATCTACATATATTTAGATGGTTGCTAAAATCAATGTTTTAAATTTAAAATTATTATGACAGTTTCAATTTATTATTTAGTTTAATATTATCGATTTCAAATGTCACGTTGACGTTTTGATGATATGTCTGTTATTATCTGTACTATTTATGAAACAGATAGCTAGTGTTTAAAAGATAACAGTGTTATATATAAACGAAATATTTAATTGAGACATACATAAAAAAACGCACGTAAAATATTTACTCTTCATACTCTGCTTTATGTTCAAGAAAACATTGATTTCCCTTAAAATCAGTAAAAAAACATTTAATTTGTGAAATTTGCTTTATTTTGTTATGAATAAGTTCAATATTAATTCGTTACGTGGGTAAAAAATGCACGAAAACATATATTTTCGGCATTCTTTAATGAAAATTACAAGAACGTGAACTAGACATCATTACGGCCGCTGACGGTCGGCGACCTGACGCTAATAAAGAAACTAAAAAATACACATTATTATGATGAATATAAATATTATTTAGTAAGAAATTATTACGTTTTCGATATCAAACATGATTTTAAATAGTAGTTGAAGAAATGTATTATTTTAAAACGTATGTTTTCACTAAAACAAAGTATTTTCAAAGCATCAAAAATTGAATGGTTAAAAATTGAAATCCTCCAAATTGAATGGTTAAAACAAAATACTTTTTAACATTTTGTTAATTTACCACAACCGAAATTCGTTTCTATAATCTTGGGTTCAAGATTATAAGAAAATACATTTCGTATATTCTCCATATTAATTAAGACAACATTGTGGTACGCGAAAATGTATCCAATGGTCGCGGTCTTTCTTATAATGGTTGTATTTTCTAAATTATGGCAAATAACATTCAGTTTATTACTTTTGAATGTGTGTAAAAGTTTTATCTAAGTAATTATTTAAAAAAAAGTCAAATTTAGTGCATAACTTCTGATATAAATGAAGGATAAAAACCTACATTTGAGTAAAACACGCGAAAATTTGATTTATGGTTGAAAGTCGCGCCTCAAAGAATTATAATTTTAAATCTTTAAAATTGTATTGATACAATATATCAATATCAAAAACATTTAAACATAGTATATGTTTATTCAACGGGTACCCCAGTAAAATTTCTCATGCTCACATATTTTTAGATAATCTTTTATCTTTTACTTCTTCAATATTTGCAAAATTAGTTTGTGCCCTCACTTTATATTAATAATTACACGAAATACTTTATTAAAGAGAAAACATTTTTATTATGAATTTGTAATTATTCAGAACATAGTTCTGTGATGTTTTAAATACTAATTTAATGATATTTTTCGACAAAATTGATTTTACATGTATATATTTATAATGAATACATTAAATTAATATTTAAAAAATACTTTGTTTAAACCACCAATAAATTACCAAATCCTCTTTGCAAATAGTCACCTTTTAAATTTGTTTTCATATTAGTTCTTACTTATTCACCATTTTATAATTTTGTTTTTATCTATGTTTATATTTTTTAATTTCAGTATATATTGTTTTCTGATGAAGATACCATAGGTATCAAAACGTGTAGAATAATTAATAAATAGTGGTTTAAACAAAGTATTTTGTATATTTATTAATTTTACCTTTTATTTTATTTTTATCTTAACCGCTACCGGTAGGAGTCTCGAGAATATATTTGAAATTAAAAATATTTTGGAGGCAACGAGTATCGTCCCGCCACCACTCACGTGCTAAACAAGTGCTCTACCATATTGTTATTGCCCCATTAGCGTGTGATGTCAAATTGTCACGTATTTTATTTTTAAAAAATAGGTACACCTGAAGAACATTGTAACAAACTTAATTATTAAAGAGCATACTAATATAAGTAAGTGTGGAGACTTGAATGCGCCGCATAATTCCTAGCCGTTTATTCAAGCGCTCTACAGCCATTTAGTACCGAAGCGTACCGACCCAATGCAGATGATAATACATCGCAGCAGACCCAGTCTGAGAAGTCAGCGAAAGCGATCACTTCCACTCGGCCAGCCCTTTCCGCTCACCGGAAACGCCTCAAGCGAGTATCCCCAGTCACGAATTTTATTTGTGCAAGTTAACTTTACGCTCATTGTGCTTTTAATTGTGAATCGACCCGTAACTTTTCTAAGTCCAGCTTTCATTAAACACGTCGCTCTAGTCACAACATGTGTACTCACTCGCACATCCACATTCATATACACTGCGACAAACATTCAAACGCGTGAGAACTGATGAGAATAGGGCCTTCAGTCTCACCGTGTACAAAACCTTCTGATCCGAATTACATAACCTTCGAACATCAGCCACTCCCTCCGAGTGACCCGACAATATAAAACGCACATCTTTGGATACTAATAATGATAACCCCTATATAAGTAAGATGTAAACTTTTGTGTCATCCGTAACTATCGGCACACCAGTGGCTAGATTCCTCACCTATCGAGCGGGAGACCGGGATTGATTCTCTACCTGGGAGATTTTTATTTTATTTATTGTAACTGAATTTATGAATATTTTTTCTAACTTGTAAAACATGGTATGCCGGGAGACACACTTCGCGTGTTATTTCAGCAATTTTATTCCCAATATTGTCCTGTAGCAACGGAATTGATATTGGCTAATTGGCGTAGACCTTTTCTTTCAAATACTCTTACATAAAATAGTTGGGAACCGTCAAATCAGGTGATCGAGGCCGGAAAAAATTTCAAAAAGTGTAGCTCGGACTGTGTGTGAGGTGGCACCATCATGTTGAAACCACGCATGTTGCAGATAAAATCGACCTGATTCGGCCGCCAAAAAGTTTCCAACATGTGACCGTTAATGGTTACAGCATTGCCATTATTATTTAAATTAATTTTTTTTAATGACTTCAACACTCTGTTGATACAACATAATAAATTCTAATCAACTGCTCTCTCTATGATTTGGAAATGCAAACTGACAAATATTTACCAAACCAAAATGGCGGCTAAACGAAATCAGCCTGGAACATAATATTCACCCTGTATTAATTTATTCCTTTGTTAAATACGTCAATGCATTTGATGGCCGTCATCAATGGTGGGCAGCAACTTTTCTCAAATTTTGGACACCTACTACAAAATCTTAAAGAGGACCCAATGTACAAAAAATGGACATTGATTTGAAGATCTGTACTTGGAATAGACTTGACTCTCTGATTGAGTTTGCAGCTCAGTGCAGATACCAGCTAAGATGTTTTCTCAAGGAGGCTAGGACTTTTACCGGTCTGTAAATCCAGAAATGTTTGATGATGATAATGTCTGTTCTTCGTCAGATTACAAATTCTATATCTATATAATTACACGCATGTGTTTCTATGTCTGTATTACCCATGCAGAAATCAATCGCTTACTTCGTAACCCGTTCACGTATTTTATTATTCCTACACAGTTTTAAAAATTTGATTTAAAATCCACAAAAATTATATCATAAACATTTTCAGCAAAACGTGCTCTGAAAGGGTGCTCTAACGAAGGGTATAACTTTCCTTAATCCTGGGGATGAAATATTTCCCGTGATTGGCAGATGATGTCAGAGCATTTAAAACATGAATTGTGTGATTTATGATAAGGCTTTCTCTATGAATTAATGAATCCCTCATATGGCTATATCGTGTGAAGCGAGATTGACACGTCTCGGCTTTTACAAATTACTTTATTTACGGGAATATTTTTAATCTACATATATTTGTACATCACTGGCGTCGCACAATCATTCAAACTTCATGACTGACTGCAGGTTGATTTTTTACTCATAGCACTGTACAGTCGGCCACTGACGAATCTGTTCATAATATATAAATATTTTTTTTTACAATATAATACTACATAAATAGGGAATGAAATAATATTAATCACATCTTAATTACAATAATGACTCTGTCAATGCCCTTCATTAGCTGAAACTAGTAGGTGAAGAAAATAAATTTTGGTTAAAAATGATTTTATAATATTAATTTAATGGATACCCGATACTACGTGTCAAGTAACATCAAGCGCATTGTTGCATTACTGTCTAGCGTAAAACGAGCATATAACTTTGTCTCTTTCTCGCTCAGATAGCGCTCACGGTCAAATTGATATGTATCGGTACACAACACATTCTTGAAGTGCCATGACCAAAAAATCGACCTGTAAAGATGTGCACGATAATAATTTCGCCACAAGCAAAGTTTTCCTGCTGAAATTTTCATTTTACGTTATCAAATAATATATTCAAATATTTGTAATATTTGTTGCAAATTTTAGATTGTAGTTTTTATTCATTTTAATATAGATTATTCAAAACTATGTTTTGAACTACTTTATGAGTTATATTAACAATTTTACATATATGGTTTTAGTTAGTTAATTTGACACCCTGATGAAGGAAACGATATTTTCCGAAATCGGATGATGTATTAAATATATATAATTCCTATAGTGGTTAAAAACAAACTAACTAACTTACAGTCACGCCGCAGGGGTGGGCAAAGGATATAGCGCCACACTATTCTATCCTGACACACAATTCTCGCCTCATTCACATTCATACAAGTTTGGCGATTATTAAGGCTTCTCACAGGACCATCCTCCAGCATCTGATTTATCTGGTCATGCCAAGTCTTCTACTTCTGGTGTTTACTAAAGAACTTGGGAAAAATATCGTAATTAACAAGTTATTCATTTTTAGTTCTTATAATATTTCTCGTGTATTTATAAATATATACAAATATATATTATAACATTACAAAATTTTAGGACGTAGGATAATGTAACGTTAGTATCTAATTTAAAGAGTAAACACCCTGGTTAAATAATTTCGCGCTCGGCTGAAATTGCCGAGTAGTAATTTTGATATTGGCCGCCAGGTTCGCGACCGGCGTTTCGAGTCACGGACCAGCGCTAGCAAGGTACATTCATTTAGACTCGCCGCTTTGAGCTGAGGGGATCGCCCGCGGACAGCCGTTCGGCTGTCGCCATATCCGTTGAATTAGAATTTAGAAATACAGTGAGGATGGAGCCCTCTACAAATCTAGACGAAGAGCCAACGCCAGGGAGTAGCGTTTAGACATTTAGACATCACGTGAAGGAGAATATTTGAAGGGTAAAAATCCAGATAATTCATCAATCTTATAAAGCACTCTTTTTCTAGCATTTCGAATCCTGATTGTCTTGTAAAAATATATGTTGTTAAAAGAAATAATTTAATTTAGATGCTCCCAGGATACCAAAATGGGAGGATGCAAAAAGATGATGATTTTTTTACGGCAGACGCAAAAGGAATCGCCCAAGGTCGACGCACTTTTTATGTACTATTATTATTGTTATGGCCGCCTATTATGTAGCTTCGTTATTTTATTTTATTTATTCAACAAGTAACAATTCTGTTCTACTCTAAAATATCACCTTTTATATTTTGCTGTTTTTAGTAAAGTTTATCTTCTCAGAAGATGATTAAGGTAATATGGTGAGTAGGTAGCTTCTGATTCATGTTCTCAAATTAATGCTCTCCCCTACTACTAGTCGGTGGAGTATAGTCCGCCTGAACACGCCTCACAATGACACTTCCAAGTCGTGGCGGGCTACATATATATATATATATATATATATATATATATATATATATATATATTTATTTATATATATTGTATTTAGCAGAAAAAAATAGAAAGCAATATTAAAAAATAATGTCAATTATAATATGTATCAAATTCATTCAAAATAACAAAAATTAAAATTACGTATTTATTTATTACGTACTTTACGTAAGAGAACTGATATTTTGGATATTAAAAAAAACAGATCCACTCAAAAATGGTAAAAAAAATCCTCTCTATATATCAATTATTTAAAAAAGAAAAAGGCAGAATAAAATAATCGTTAAACAACTTTAAAAGGCTTCACAAAACCTTGGACGTTTTCTAAAGACAAACTTTCCATGTTCCACAGTACGTCATAAATCGTCCCGATGTCGAACCAGAGAACGTTTCACATTATTGGGAATGAATAATATGGAGGAAAAACATTAAAAACATTGGTAAAAAAGAAGTGTAACGACATAGTATCTAGGGATATTGAAATAAATATAAATACTATCGAGAATATTATTTTAACCTTTAATATTTTTACTCAGGGGAATATTTCGATGTTCTCCTTCTAGAAGAAAATTTTGTTCGATCGATCGCCTGATATGAATATACACTCACACCTACCCGATTATTTCCATTACATTATTTTATCCAATTGCGTGAGCCATTTTGAAACTTGACCGAGCCAATCACAAAACGTATCTCCGATGCATTTTCTTTTTAAAGATTATATTGTTTCTGAAATTGAATTCGTTAGACTTAGCTTTGTTAACCGCTGTTAACACCTACTAAACAACAATGTCCATCTATTTCGAATAATTGTATGATTTTAATTCTAATACAATATTATTTCGAAGTTAATGAAAATGATTCTTAATTACTATCATATTGACTTTTTTAGGAAGATATTATATTAGGTGACAAATATAACTAATTATTTTTATTCGTAAATTCGTTGGTCGTTAGTTAAATTTTTTCTGAAAATAATCCATATTTTCATCAAATTCTATCTCCAGACTTGACAAAATATGGAAAGACTGCGGAATTTCCGAGACAACGAAAGTCAGGCTTGTACAGTCTCCGGTGCGTTCTATATTTTTGTATGGTGTGAAATCATAGACCTTAAAGGTAAAGGAGAGAAGACGGATTAATGCCTTTGAGATGTGGTGTTGCGCATACCATGGACGGCGAGATCGTAAGATCTAGGACAGACTCTTAACCATTTGCCTGAGATGAATCCTTAAAAATTTTGGACGTCTTGCAAGAAGGCAAGATAGCTTGGAGATGCTTGTTATAGTGGATCACGTTGAAGGACGAAGAGGAAGAGGAAGATCCTCCACCGGTTGGACGGACCGAGTGGAAAAGGCAATAGGAACTTTTCTAATGACGACCCTAAGATCTGCAGGATGCCAATAAAAGAGAAGGAGCATAGTCAAGAGAGAGGGAGTTTACGAAGATCGCGAACTTCAGTAATGTGGAACTGATTTAGATGGTCCGATGATATTACAAGTCAAACAATAAACTTTAAGAACGCCACTGTTAAGACTGATAAATTCTAGCTATCTCAAAAGCTCATCAAAAATGCGGAGGCGTATATTAAGCGTATAACAAGTTCCATTTAGAACTTCCAAACCTCAGTACACCGAGCATTTAGAACCCGCCCAAAAATAATACCCTCTTCTCTTATTGTGCACAGCCTTCGTACGATCAATCATGAACCTAACTCCTTTCTACAAATTTGTTCTCATTACTTCAAACAAAATGACACAATTTATAAATGTCACTTATAAGACACAGTATAAGTAACTCACGACACGCGACCTATCTTTGCAAGTCACCAAGGCTTGATAAACACTACATCGTTAAACTTTACTCTTGACAACATTTCAATTATGTACTGAATATTATTATTTATCTATTCAAAAAAAAAATTAACAGCCTTTCGTGGAGAAGATACTGAGTCGGAATGTATTGTGGTATTACCAAACTTACTACACCAAACCCTGCTAGTCTATTAAAATGTAAACCCTGGAATACGATCGCCAATTTAAAGGACTTTTTAATATTGCTATATTAAACTGACGTATAATAATTATTCTTTAATGAATTTGGAAGCAATGTATTCACAAGTATTTGTAGTTTCATTTAAATAAAATATTTAATATACATGTCGCTATATAATTTCATGAATTCCGCTCTACTTCATACCTTACATATCCCTTGTATATTTTCAGAATTGTGCTAATAAAACTTTGTTCACAAGGTAACACAAACCAGCAATTATGCACACAGTATTTATATATCCTATATTTCTTATTTTATTCCAATGGTGAATGACGACCCTCTGCTTATCCAGATCCATTCTATGAGCTACAGCTCCCGTATCATCGGTTCTGCACATTTGTCACGAGATTGTCATTTTTTTCTTTACAGTAATCCAGACCGTGCTGCATTGCAGTAATACATAAGGTAACAAACGCAATTCACTGTCCGAAAACTGTGTCAAATCGCGTGATTAAATTAAATAATATAAATAAATTTAAAAAAAAATCTATTTGTAGTTAAGGCAACAACAAATACAGAAAAATAAATAAATAGATACGAGGGCCGTCCAGGAAGTAGTACCCGTTCGCGTCGTGCAGAGCGCTAGTAACGCGAGTAGCCGCCGCTCAATGTGAAACAACTTCAGTTGACTACTCGCTGTGTGGAAAGTTTCGAAGCGCTATCATTGTTTTTATTGTTTCTGTGAGTGTTTAAACAAATTGAAAATCTCGCCACTCGTGAAAGCAACTGTTTTCTGGTTTGTACGTATACATAACATACATAAAAGAAAGACAGCAAAATGGACAATGTACACAAACATACGTTTTTTTTTCATGCCATTACTATTTTACGGTGCACTCTCACCATGTTTCGTCCTATGTATTACTCTCACAGAAAGATATTCGTAGCCTCAATACGTGTAAAATATTTATTTACCAACGTAGTCCCCCAATATTAATCAATCTCCCAATATTAGACGGTAAGCTTTTACTAAATAGGTCAATTATGTGAACCATTTGGGACCATATTGGTATGTAAGTTTTATTACAGAATAAAGGTGATTTGTATAATAAAGGGTGTTTTTTTTAGAGGCATAGAACTTTAAAATGAAATAAAACACATGTATTTGACATCTTTTTCTAGTTTTAATCTGATCAATTTCTCAACCTTTAAAATATTTTGTTAATTTTCACATTGTATTATTATAGATGTATGTATATATTTTTTTATTAATTGTAAACAATTTCTTACATCTAGTAGATATTGATCTAGTTTTACATAAATGTTAATAGCTACCCACATAATTCAATTTTTTTCTTATTTGGGGGTGCATAATTCTAATGTTGTTTTTATATTGTCGAATGTATAAATAAAATAAATAAATAATCTTAAAAATCAACCGGGGACGTATATCAGCAATAACGCGACGAATGTTGACTTCCAAGTCGTCTACCGTATCTGGTTTATTGGCATAGACTATCGATTTCACATATCCTCACAAAAAATTATCCAAAGGTGTTAAATCACTCGATCTTGGAGGCCAATTCACAGGTCCAATTCACGAAATTATGCGCTCTTCGAATGTTTCCTTTAATAAATTGATTTTGGCGCACAATGTTTAGCATGTTGCGGCGTCTTGTTGAAAACACAGCACTTTCACATTAATACCATTCAATTGAGGAATGAAAAAGTCAGTAATCATGAATATTCAGCGCTCGCCACTGACTGTAACGTTCTGGCCGGCATCATTTTTGTAGAAACAACAGCTTCTTCGGTGCGCACTGTACATAGTCTCTGCGGATACGTATCATCAATTAGAGTAAGCGTAATGTGAAAACGATCCATGGTTATTCGAATTACGACGTCTTCGACGTTACTTAAGACGGTCATTATTAAATAATTAATTTTTAAGGAGAACATATTATTTTTCAACATATTTTAACATTATTATAAAACTTAAGTGCTGTGCTATGAAAAAACGACTAACTTGGTGGTCACCCGCGATAAAGCTCGAACTCTCAACTAGGAGAGTATGTTAAGCTAAACCGATAATACTAACACAATACTTAAATTTTAAATTTAAAACTAATATTAAGGAAAACACATTCTTATTGTGAAGTTGTAATTATTCAGAACAGACGGTCTGTGATATTTTAAATACTAAATTAATGTATTAATTATAAATATATACATATAAAATCAATTTTGTCGAAAAATATTGTTTTAGCGTCACCGGGATTCGAACCTGGATCTTCATTTCCAATCCGGATTGGAAATGAAGATCCAGGTTCGAATCCCGGTGACGCTAAAACAATATTTTTCGACAAAATTGATTTTATATGTATATATTTATAATTAATACATTAATTTAGTATTAAAACTAATAATTTGAAAATACAGTTAAGTGAAAACAGTCAGCCTTTCATTAATTGTAATATAAGAAATCGGTAGAATGTTGTATGCAAAATATTATCGATGTGTGTATAGTTAGGTAATCAACTATAGGATTAGGTACACACATATTTTGTAGCAGTCAATATTCAAGTATTCAGTATGAGCAGATGCGGGAGGAAGTTTATTTAATCAACAGTGTTAGTTAGATAAACTGACGACACTATAACGTGTGTATCAATTTATGTTTTCACTTATGACATACGAAATGATGTACATCCATTTTATACGACTTTAAGCACGTCTTATAGTAATTCTTTCCCTCTGCTGACTGTTCATTTAATTATTTTATTTCTTAACAATATGCATAATATCAACAAGATATTACGTCTCATAAATGACTTACCTTTAATATATTTGAACAGGTATTACCATACAGTATGCATATTAAATCTTTTACGTCCTGTAATATTCAATTATAGTTTATTTTATGTTTTAAAAAATGCACTCGTAGGTGTTCACGGCCATAAACAATAATGAAATTCAGTTGTATCTGATTATTTTGCCATGGTTTTTTGCGTTACTGGTGTTTTAAGGCCATATTGGAGTCACTTCAGATCTGATAATACCTATTAAAGTGTGGCCAGAAACATCGTCCATGTTAAAAACGGTCTCTTGTCAAATAACCCAAAAAAATCAATTAATACATAAAAAATATAATTTATTTACAAATTAGATATATAAGTTTATGCCAACATACATTTTACATTTTCATTCATGTACATATATTATAATTTACTTTATATTAACGCCATCTTTACAGAAAACCGCAACATTTAGTACTCCTCTCGACGGTGTGATCCTGGATATTATCTCGGACGCAGGGCGAAGGTTTTAATAATCAACTAAAAAAGTCTACGAAATGTGCCAATAATTTTGTAAAAGAGCTTTATGCAAAAATATTAAAGTAATGTAAAGAATATACCTAAATAGTTAATAATAACTTTAAAATAGGTATGGAAAATTAATTACAAACTTTAGTAATCAGTCCAAATACAACGTAAAAGGATACATAAATGATATTATTTCAGCTGGCAGACAAGAGACTAACCTATCTTTCCATTCATCAATTCAACCCCTACAATGATAACTGACAACTGGCGGAATGAGATCCCGCGGACTGTGTCGAGAGGAATTTTATTTAGTTGACAAAACCCGAATTGGAAGTCTGAAGGAACATAAGGGCAGATGGATCTGGCCTACTTTGCTTTAGAGTCCTGGGTCGGACGTCATCTTCACCTCCGGTTAAGGAGCACGTCGATTGTGCTGAACCGAGAAATCTCGAATACACTTCCTCTGCGCGGTCCCAGCGATACGCACGGCGCGGATGTCGGACGGCAGAAAAGAGGCACAAGAACTTGACGGTTCGCTATCGGAGCGCAATCTGTGCCCCCATCGGCGAAATCGCAAGTAATGAGTCACTAGAGCGTAAGTTGTTCCAAAATTGAGGCATTACTGCGCATTGGTTTCCGAGGGATTCTAAGAATTAGAATCCAACACCATACTTTAAAGGCATCAAATTTCTTTCTATGAACTTGCTCTCGGTGCCTACAAAATCTTATCATCTTTTAATACATGCATATCTGATCAACCTCTGATGACAGCCCTGAGATCTGCTGGATGCCAAGAAAAGTGACTAGAAGAATATTGTGCATGCACCCTGTTCTTCTAATCTTACTCTATCAGATTAATATCCTTTTCGCTCTCTATCCAGACAATCTCAGTGGAATCTCCTTCAAAATTGGCTTGACGAATTCTTCACTTCCGAACCACGGAATTTCTTCAGACCTCGAATCAAATAAAATTTCCAGGACATTGAGAGTAAATTATGATGCAGGAAAATATATTGTCGATTAGTTTATTTAAAATAAAACTGTATTAAAACGATAAGTACGCAAAAACCCGATACATAATATTAGTATTAGCAATCTGTCGTAATATTGAAAATATGACATTAGTCAAAGATACGGGTCAGGTCGTCAGAGATACGGATAGGTCACGTTGTGTAACGAAACAACACGAGAACGAGCTGAAGAGAAAAACCGTGTGAACCGTTCTCCGAAGCTCGCGTGCGGGAAATTAATTATGTTTTTTTCTCTCCGTCCCGAGGACACATCACTCTCTCTCCCGTATCTCCTCCGCCCTGGACCAGAGACGCCGCAGCCGACGATCATCAGCCGACACTGACAGATAAACCGCGTGACGGGTGTGAGTCACCGCAATTACCCGCGGGGGCGAGGAGGGAGGCTCCGCATTCGCTCGCAGCAATTGCAAGCTGATCCTTCCAATTATGTTTTCCGTCAACAAAACTTGGAAATACAAATTCGCACGTAATATTATAACCCGTTTTGTTATGTTTTTTTCTAGTGGTATAGTTATTACATTACGAATATATATACATTACATTTAACTAATTGATTCTTTGCTTTACATGTTTTCAAACATCAAAAAATCCGTAATAAAAAATTAATATGATTTTTTGTGATTCTCATATATTTACGAAGGAAAAATTACAACTAACGAGATAGTCTCTTGAAATCCCATATTCTATTTCATATGGAAGTTAAATTAGTACGAGCAGACTTCTTGTCAGTTTAATGCCTCTGGGGTATCGTTGCGGATCTCTGAGGTGCTTCCCGGGAAACAGGTTAAGATAGATACTACAACATATTTTTCGTTATTTAAAGAACTCCGCCCTCGCATTGAAGTTACGCTACGAAACTTCGCAGTTTCGGATACATCGATTGCATCGAGCAGTTTCAGATGCAATTCACAAAAAATTAGTGTTTTATTAAATTATAGTCAATTATTGATGAAGTAGTTAAATCGAATTAAATATATAATTTACAAATTTAGACAGTTAAAACTGAATAAATCTAACGGTATATTGGTCTGATATTTGAAATATTACGCAACACTCACACTGTGAAAATGTATACTTAATTAATATTAATTTGGAAGAGTAATACGTCAGGCCGTTAGACATTATTTATCAATATAAGTACATAATATATGTAAGAAGTGAACCTAATAAATGAATTATGTAAAATTTAAAAAAATAGTTACTATTTTTTTAACTTTAAATTGGAAAAAATGAGATGAATTACTAAAAAATAACTTAGTATATAGATAACAATTAATAGTTTGATTGATAAATCGGCGATATAAAGTTCCATAGTTATTATTATTCTTATATAAAATACCCATAAAAACTACTTTTTTAATGATAGATTTGGTATTTGTATCTTTAGTAGTAGGTAAGTGATATACGAATGTTCGAGTCAGTAGTGCTTTGAAGACCGACAAACTTGATAATCAGTTTTCTTCCAATGTTAGAATTACCTTTTTGATAGATATATTGTAAAAATTTTGAAGAACATTTTAAGACATTTTGAGGAATGTATTCCTTAAATACCAATTAATAAACAAAATAAATATGTAATAAATGAATAGAAAAAATTCTGAAAAAATGTAAGATGAAATATAAATATTACTTTTTACAATCTCTACTTACCTCTACGGTGAAGTGTACAAGAAAAAAAGTACGGTTTCTAATATTCCTAAGTCAATATATTTATATATACATCTTTTTTAATTTAAGGATTCCGCTAGCACTGGTGTATGGAATTAGCGTTTCTTCTTAGATCGTTGGATCGCGTCTTTTGTAGATGGTTTCCTTGAGGAAACCTAGACGTTCGGCTCCATACAACGCCTTGACAATGGCACGTGTTACCGAAATGTTGATCGACTGAATAAAACTATCTAAAAAAAAACACGATCTAACCTACAAGAGACGCCAGTTTTTTTTTTCCAATAAACTAAACTTTTTACTACACACAATTTATTGTGTCAGTACTATATTTATTTAAATGAAGCGTATTACATATAGACAATAGATTATAAACAATACCGTATATATATAAATAAATATAATATTTAAGCACACCCATCATATTCATAATGTAATAGATGTTCACTGTCCCTTAACCAGACCGAAGTGTGTACTAAAGAAGACAAGTTCATCCGTTAAATCCAACAACACAAATATGAAAAAAAAAATCCCAATTAATTATATATATTTCTACATAAATAAATGTTTCCCCCAGTATTCCACCATCCCATTATTGAACCTTGCCGAGTTTAGTAGGTATTAGCGCACCACGGCACCACACCGAGGTCTCGGCGCGGTGAAGCAAAGCGCGGAGAGCTCCCAAAGGATCTGTTAGGTTAGGTCCAGCACCGTTAGTCGCTAAAAGAGGAACGCAATCTCCTTAAGTGATGCAGTACGATTAATCGTCAACACTTGGAGATGACTCGATTGCTCTCGCAACCTTGATCTCGAGTGGATGAGACCTCGGAGTATTGTACAAGGATAAGAATAATGTTTACCTGCCATGTACCATAGTCGCACTAATTCATTAAATATAACGTTTAAAGAATTGTTTTTATTAATTACATTCTAACGACTATTATTTGGATTTAAACAATGAAAATACATTCAGCTGTCAATTTAATTTATTACCATCTAATAATTGAATAGGAAAGAAATCAAAAGTAAATTTCATTACATTTAATTTCATTACAAAAAAAAGTACCAGATAATTAAAGAAAACATGGCAATAGCTAATCGTATTGCAAAATGATCGCTCAGATACGACTCCTAGCGACCGTTTTATTAGAATAATATAATGATAGTAACCAAAATGTTGCTAGGAGTCGTAATTGTAAAATTATTTGTCATATTGCCTACTAAAAATCTTAAACACTTGTATTGTAAACTCAACTATAGGTATTATTGTAAATTAAAACACCTCGAGTTAACGGTATTTCACAGAGATGAAAATGATTTTTAAAAAATAAATGCCCTTTTTTAAGAAAACATTTTTGTTGTGAAACTGCATTTTCAGATCATAGTTAGTGGCTACCGGTAGCAACCATTTGTTCTGTATATCTTTCTAGTTGATTTATTTAATTCACATTAAAATAAATGCCACTTGTTGCATTGAATCGAACTGAAATAATATTTATTATATCAAATTAATAATCTATTTCATGAAAAGTTAGTTTTTTATAATATATAAAAGGACTTTGATTAATGATTTATCATTTTACTTGAATTCTTGTTGCTGTTAGCAATTTTTGTTTCGTTTCAAAAAACTTACCTAAAGATAGTCTTGTTGATAATATATTTTTACTGACAGTTTTCAATCTCTGACATGTGGCAGAGTGGAACAGACGCCTGACCATATTCTGTGGAATTGTGAGATACTTGTGAGATGCACGTGAACGTATGATTGGTGACTTGACTGGATTTAGATACCGCCCGCCCAGGAATGCAGACCTAATTAGTGATGGGACGAATCGTGTTCTATATAAGTTATTTATTCGGGTATGGGTGACTCGTTGGAGCGCCTTAGGTGGGTATTCAGATTTTCCTACGCACCGACCTCTCACTCTCCATGCCTCGTGTTTTTTGCAACTCCGTTAGTCTGTCCGTGTAAGTGTGACTCAAATCATTTTGTGTCTCGTCCACTGTCCCTCTTTTGGGAGTATCTTTTGATGTCCTGAGTGTCCGCCTTGAACAACTGCACCTTAATTTACCATCTGCATGTAATACTATGTTTTTTATGGATTTATGTAATATGATGACAGCACTTAAGGGACGCTGGAGGATTAAAACAAAATTAATTGCTAATAACCATCTTGAATTTCTTCTCCTTTTTCGTTTTGTAATTGTTATATAATTGAATTAAAATCGCGTATTTTTTATTAGCCTTGATGAGTGGGACCGACAAGGAAGCCCTAGCTTCTAAACCGGTCCCGGGAAAGAGTGCCTCCCCCTCCAGCTGTACTTAAAAAAAAAAAAGTTTTCAATCTCTAGAGCACACATAGAAAGTTGAGATTTCGTGTGCTTTTTTACGTCGTTAATATAATTATACTTTATTTTACAGTCTAAGAAGAACGACAGTTTTATCCTTGACAATTTTTTAAATAATATGCAGAAAGCGCTGTTGCTGATAATTGATAGATATCAAAATTCAGCACGTGTAATATAAAAATATAATTTATAATTTGGACGAAATTTTATCTAATCACCTCCAGATGAGAATTGAGACTTTGTAATAATTGATCTATATCCGGTTTGTAGAATATATACCGAAGGATAAATTCGTAAAGCACAATGCCAAAAATAAGAGCTTGATAATAATGATAATAGGAGAAAACTTAATCTACCCAGTGTATAAATATGTATGAAATTTATTAAAATATTATTTCATGCTATTCAAACCATTTATAAACCAATGAAAAACTGAATAATTCTAGAACATTCGTTGCTTAGCATCATTTTATAACTGGAATAATCCCCGAAACTTCAATTAAACTTTTGTAATAGAACTGGTAAGGAGAGTTAGTGACTAAAATTTATCCCCTAAATGAGGGAAAAATGTTAAATAATTATTAATTCATAATCCATACATTTTTACTAATTATAACATGCAGCAGCTTCTTTTAAAATTAGCAATATTAACTTTGTGGTTAATATTCATATTTTTATTTATTATCTTTGTTTTATTAACCACTTAATTGAGTTTAAATACATCACCGGTTTCGAAAAATACCATTTTCTTCTTCAGGATGTCATAACTAACTAAAAACATATATTATTGTTTCTTTACCAGAATCTATTAAAAAAAAAAACAATTATTTAAAAAATAAATTTAGTACCCAACTCAAATTGTCACTTAATACAAATTTAGTCGAATAATTATTAGTAAAAAATTTTAGAATTTTAACAATTTTGGTGTCTATAAACATAGTTTCAAGGATTGTAATGCATTTTATATTGGTAAAACTAGTAGAAATTTTAATATAAGAGTAAGGGAGCATTTGAGATGTTTGAACAATAGTGGGTTTTCATAATATTCTAATCATTTAATATAAAATGGTTATCGTTTTGATAAAAAATTAATAAATGATGTTAGTCACAAATGAAATAATTTGGAATCGTTGGAAATAAAGAAAGCGTGTAAAACTAATCAAAAAATTATAAACAACCAATTAAATTTAACTACGAATACCATTCTAAAATTTTTTCCTAAAAATTATTCGAGTAAATTTGTATTAAGTAACAATTTGAGTTAGGTACTAAATTTATTTTTTAAATAATTGTTGTTTTTTAAAATAGATTCTGATAAAGAAACAATAATATATATTTTTAGTTAGTTATGACATCTTGAAGAAAAAAATTGTATTTTTCGAAACCGGTAGACGTATTTAAACTTAATTAAGTAGTTAATAAAACAAAGATAACAAATAAAAATATACAGTAGCTTAATCGATAGAACACTCGACCGAGTATCATGGAGATATGTTACAATTATAACTATCGTTCTGATCTAAGACATAAAATCATTATTAGGTTTATTTCAACAATTATTTATTACATTACAATCAAATGTGATGTAATGTAAGATTTTAAAATAAAATGTACTGAATATTTTCAAACATTTTCTATTAGTGAAAAATATTTATTTCTGTAGTACTCGGATACGAAGAGATCTAATCGTAAATAAATTTAATTGAACTGAATTGTTTCTGCAAATACAGCAAAAATCGCTCTTTTTATCGAAGTACTTAAACATTTAAATACGAGTGGAAAGCGGTCTTTATGCCAAAATAAAGAATTATTAGGACAGTGCGTTTTTAAAAGCGCGCTCATAATTCAATTTGCTCGTCGTGAAAAATAAAATTGAATTTATTAAGTGTAAAACAAAACGGGCCGCACGGCATCCGCACTCTGTTTCCGCTCTCGCCGGGTAGCCTAACGAAGGTAGTTTACATCATTAATGTCGTCATTTTGAGAGGAACCATTATTCAGAATAATTATCGATTGCGCTTCATCGGGGCAGCCATCGATAGAGTCGAGTCGAGTCCGCTAGTTTTAAGATGTTAAATGTGTTTATGGCCATATGGCACTCAGATGTCCAAGAATGGCATAAATGTCACATAGTACTGTATAAAATAGACCTTGAGATCATCCAGAAGATACACGGGCGCGGAAGAAGCGAAATAGTATGAAAAATAAATGTATGATGCTCTGTTTTTTATCATACTTCTTACGAGGCTGTGTGCGTGTGTAGTACGAATATGTTTGTGATGTGCGTGTGAACGCAGAACTGAGTCAGTGAATTTTTTATTTGGTCCAAAAGATTTTTGGCTGATATCCAGTTTTTGCAGTTTTATTGAAAGTGACTAACAGATTTATCGTCCTTGTACCGTTTTCCGCAAAATCTCTCTCAAATAAATGTGGCAAAACATTAGCAGTAAAATCATTAAAGGGAATGTTATTGACAGGCAATTTGTTCCATATTTCTCAATGTTTGGGCTCGGTAAGCGCAGATGGCGTACGAAGATTTACGAATAACTGATAATACTTTCTAATTACATGTATAACATCAAATTTGATAACTTACTGTATACAGATTAAATATATTATATATATACATATATATGTTACATTTAAGGTTCACAAGGGTAAAAGATAACGGATTATTTTCTGCATTTGTAGTGTAAGCGTCTCTTCTAAAGTGTATCGCGTTGTAGATGGTTTCCTAAAGGAATACTCAACTGTAGGAGGTTTATATCTCCCGTGAGTAACTACGGTTTTACCGTAACATTTTGAGGCAACGTCTTGAGAATGGAATCTGTTATTATGCCAAAACGACGATCAAAGACTCCTGAAGGAAACCATTTACAAATGTAATTTTCTATAAATAATCTCTGCCATACTTGTTCTCTATCATCTATAATGATGTTTTATTAACAATATATATTATTACGTTAATATTGACAATTTTATGAAAAATATTATTATATTGGCGACAATTGCACGTGAATTTTTGCAAATGAAATTTAAATTCTTATTATTGAAAAATCAAAAGCGATGAATAAAATAAAATGATTTGTAGAGTTGTGTTTAACAGATTAGAGTAGCAGTGTTCATTTGGAGTATGACAATTGAAATTATTTCATTTCATTCATCAAAAGTATCAGTAAAAAACATTTACGTGTTTTATAAAGAATATATTTTTTAACCGAATGTTACACCAACAGCGATGTTACATCTACCAGCGAAAATTAAAAGCAATTGAAAGGCGATAATCATCGAGATGAAAATTACACGTATTAGACTGCTGTGTAACAATTTCAAGGCGACCGCGGTGGGTCCGCTCAATCAAACGTGTCATATTATATCTAATAAATTAGATGAAATTGCAACTTCACAATAATTTGTGTCTCCATTAAAATATTATATATACATTAGGTATACAGTAAATTAATAGAATGAATAGAACAGATTTGATAGAATGTCGGACTTCTATATGTTGGCATTCCAAATCTTCTACTTCCATATATTACTAAAGCTCATTTGATTATACTCGTATGTCATTTTTCAATTAAAATTGATTTTTGAACTGTTGCTTAAAAACTTTCTCCGAGTGATTTACCGAATTTGTTTTATCTTTCGAGGAACGGTGTTCTGATTATCACAACCTTACTAATATTTAACATGATTTCAATAAAAATGTATCTTCAATAAAGTGCTTCCAGTTATGTATCAGTATGGACGTGGAAGAAGCGAGCAAAAACGTGTAAGTCTATCTCAATAAAAAATCGATGGTTAGAATGGACAATAATGTTTTTCGTACTCTTTTCGAAACACAAATCTCGGCATTCAACTCAATTCATTTGATGAGTCAAAAAATAGTGTTTTCTGCAAACGTTTCAAGTTTTTCAAGTCACTCTACTCGCGGGGAAGGACCTGTCTCGTCGTAGACAGCAGCTCCTCCTCACTACGGGATATATAAAGAAGAAATCTGAATGTACTGTTTGGCTGATAATCGCGGACTTCTCCTTCCATTGGCTCACTTACTGAGCCGCGGAAAAACTCGCAGTGAAGGCAAAAAATGAGAGAAATAAGTCAGTTGCGGTCACCACATGACTTTCTTTATAAAGATTTATAAAAAAGTATATTTGCCGACATACATGATCATTCATATTAATGTTTGTACATTATTTCGGATCGGTCTGTACTCAATATATGTACCTTGTACCTATGTAATTTCTCTCTGCCTCTATTGCGTCTTACTTTTCACCCATTTCTCATCCGCCTACTTTACTGTTACTTGTAAAATAGTTCTTCACTAGATTGGTAAACACCTCGTCTTAATTATGGTTTTTGACGGTATTTCCTGTATATATTTGTCCCACTTCCAATGCTTCTAGTTCCAATGTTCCTAGGTCCTTCCGAGCTACGAAATTCAATAGGAGACTTCATTAATTCAATTCAGTGCCATCCCATCATGTTCGAGCGGAAACACAACCTAAACTTTGAACACATTCTGTGGTCCTGTCCCTAATCTCTGTTCTAAATCGAGCGGAGTTACTTGCTATAGAACGCGGCCCTTCAGTAGATCCCATCAGTACATGCGGTGGCCTCAAGAACACTGATTTTAATCCCTTCAATTACTTTTGTAATCTTCGTGGAAAACTAATAATTCCGGTTGGTGAAAAAGTCATTTTTGGATCATTTTTTGTACCCATAAATCTGAGTCTTAATTTTCAACGAAAATTATCAAAAGAGAGATAAATGTAGTACACGGCTTGTGGTGGGCGGATCTATGCGCAGTACATATATAATATCAAACCGAAATATTAATTTGGTGTCGAATGCTTGCATTTATCGGGAGCTCTCTGCCCCTAACGGTGTATCCATTAACCATATGTACAAAGTGGGTGCAATATCTTTGACCTGCACCGTAATTGTGTGCCGTTATTTTCCCTTTTGGGAGAATCAATAGTAAATAGTTGTCTTGTGCCACTATCTCTATTGTTATTTAAATGATTATTTGTTCGGAAGCAATGTGGTATATAGGCGCTGTAGGCGGACACGAGGTGCTACCATCTCCGATGGTTTCACGCTTCTTGCCTCCTATATAATGAAATTAATTATTTTTGTATAATTTGTTAACATTATTAATAGGTTTTTTTTGCTTTCGTATTGTATTTTTTGTTATATTTTATGGTAATATTATTTGCACGTATTTACTACTACAATAAATAAAGACAGCGCTTAAAGAGCACCGGAAGATAGATAAAATAGTATAAAATCATGTCAGTAGCTTGTAGCAAGGAGCCGATAAGGGAGTTTCTAATTCCTGCAATAATTCCGGGAAAGGATGGGTCCTTCCGAGGCCCACCGAGGGCTCTTCAAAAAAAAATTAATTCTGGTCCAGAGTTCAAGTGAAAAATAATAAGATCTTTTAAAAAATGTATCGTTTCGATGGACCTTACAACCTCTGAGTTTTGACTGAGACTCTTTGAGTTCTTCCATTTATCTCTGTTTAGCCATCTTCCATTGATCTCTAAGATAGAAATGTATTTATTTAAATTGTCATTTCATCTTAACTTAAACCTTCCCAAGCTCCCGCGTCCTATTGGTCTGATGTTCAGCAATGACTTCGGTACCGTCCTCTCTAGATGGTCCAATCTTCATAGCCTTGCTAATTTTGAGACGCTTAGATCTATAAACATTTTCTAAAGTAAGCAAAAATCTATTTTCTAAAACCGGCCAAAAGATACGCTTCAAAATATTAGTTTCAAAAACGTCTAGTACTTGGACTTGCAGAAACTTACTTATGCAATAAGGTCTTGTAGAAACAAGGTCGGTGGTAAGGCTGAATGCAGTCGTAGTAAAAAGAATGATTAAAAATCTTTGAAACAAGATGAACTATAATATTAGTCAAACTAACCTATAAGACATGCACGGGACAGATACGATTAATGAATAAATACACAAATTTTTAAAAAGGGTAATTTTAGAAATGATTGAACCAACGACATACTTGTGTGTAAGGTACAAGAAATCTTTCACAGATAAGAAAAGTAATCGATTCATCTATCATCGCCCCCTCCCTATCTTAATCAAGTATTTATTCTTATTCTCTACTTTTAATGAATATTCGTTATATTTTATAAAATATTTTACATAAATTAAATCATATTATTTATTTTTGAAAAATATAACAACTTGATAGACTTTCGGATCGAAAAACTAAGTAAAAGTCTTATTGCTACACCAAAAAATACATTATATTATGTACGTATGCTGAAAACAGTCCCAGCACGTTATTAGAATAGTCGAAAATACCCAACAGGCATCTTTTAGTATTATTTTTATTTTGTGTTAATAACAAACAAAATAATCAATTATAGCGTTACAGTTGTTGTTACGCTGTCCTGATGTGTGCGCTGCTGGATCTGGATGGATGTAATAATATGAGGTCGAGTTACATAATAACATACCTAGGAGACATATTTGGAGAAAGCAAAAAGAATCTCAGTAAAGGAAAGGGTTTTTTTGCAAGTGTCACGGCCCTCGTCAGGGGAAAGATTATTTAGTGGCACTCTGCAGGAAGAATGGAACGTTCCGCGCAGACTTTAAGAACACCCGGTAGCTGCGACGTCCGTCTAACAATTTTTTTGTCACGCGGGAATAAATCTTTCCTCGCTGAATACAAACCGACTGCGTGACATTGTTTTTGTATTATTCTAAATAGCTATATGTATTATTCTAAATAACAATGTATGTATACAGTCTCAAAATAACCTTAAAATTAAAACCATTAATTAGCTCACTAACTAACTTACCATCATGCCGTTTCCCGACTAGGTAGAGAGGATAGAGCACCACACTATTTTGTCCTGGCACACAATCCTCGCCTCATCCACATTCATACATTTTCTCATGCGAGCTCATCGATTTTTGAGGTTTCTAACAGGACCATCTTCCAAAATCTAATTTACCTGGTATTACCAAGTCTTCTACAGACATCCTCTATTTTTGGTATCATCAACACTTGCGTCATACATCTTACTTACTAATCTCTCTTCATTCACCCGCTTCAAATGACCAAACCACCTAAGCGATCCTTTTTTAATCGTATTCATTATACTAAGAACAGCTTTACACTCTCTCCTAATTTATTTATTCTTTACTCTGTCATAAATAGATTTGAAACATATACGCTTAAGTGATGTCAATTCCACTGCATTCAGTCTACTTTTATTCCTCTTCTGTGCCAGCTCCAGGTTTCCCTAATCATAATGTGCATTTTTTCCTTTCAATATATACCTTAATATACCTGTCCCACTTTGGCCAACTAATGATTTAAGGATTTGGCCGACGTGGGATTGCCTTCTGACACCGAACTATCAAGATCCTTTTTCTTTTTTAACGTCCGAAAGTAGCGCCGTGCGTAACGTTAGGACCACGAAGAGGCGGTGTTCTAAATATCTCCGGAAGTGCAGTGATATCTCGGCTCTTCACTAAAAAGGTGTTAGTCAACAGGAGGTGAAAACTTCCGTCCATCACAGGACTTGAGAACAAGGTGGGCCAGATGCGTCTGGCATTATTTTTCTTCCTGAATCCAATTCGGGTTGCGTCAACCAACCATTAATTTAATCGATACAGTCCACGGTATCTTATCCCACTACTCCACTGTACCAGGACTCCATTGTTTATCTTTACAAATCTCTCGATAAACAAATAAGTTTACATTTTTATTTGTTAACTTTGTTTTATTAAGTTTTACTATTTCACTTATTGAATTTAAATACATCTACCGGTTTCGAAAAATACCATTTTCTTCTTCAGGATGTCATAACTAACTAAAAACATATATTATTGTTTCTTTACCAGAATCTATTTTTAAAAAAACAACAATTATTTAAAAAATAAACTTAGTACCCAAATCAAATTGTTACTTAATACAAATTTACTCGAATAATTTTTAGGAAAAAATTTTAAAATGGGACTCGCAGTTAAATTTAGTTGGTCGTTTATAATTTTTATATTACTACCAACCAACCAACTAAATTTAACTGAGAGTCCCATTCTAAAAATTTTTTCTAAAAATTATTCGAGTAAATTTGTATTAAATAACAATTTGAGTTAGGTACTAAACTTATTTTTAAATAATTGTTTTTTTTTTAATATATTCTGGTATAGAAACAATAGTACATGTTTTTAGTTAGTATTGACATCCTGAAGAAGAAAATGGTATTTTTCGAAACCGGTAGATGTATATAAACTCAATAAGTGGTTAATAAAACAAATTTAACAAATAAAAATATGAATTTTAACCACAAAGTTAGTTTTGCTAATTTCAAAAGTAATAAGTTTATATTTTTAATGATCGATACTGACTAACGGTGATGACGGATTCTGTTGTATTTCAAGCTTAGAAACACTTTTCACACCGTGAATAGCCCACAAGACTAATCCTGGAGAAATATAAAATCAATCAACCGTTAATCTTTCTTGAATACCTGGCCACACCACAAGGACCCAGGGTAACGTGGACAGACTGTTGCGATAGAGTGAATAGTGTCCACGATTGCTCTAGTAAGAACAAGACGAAGAAGACTCCCTCCACCGCGGTGAATCATCCGTATTTACTATTCTTTGGTCGACACGTTCAGAATGCTTGATATAGTTTTTAGTGATCAGAAACGTACAAACAGGTTTTTCTTCCCTTTACTACGTTCCCACATTGTCCTCAAATCGCAGCTTCTATCGCATTAACCGAGATTCATCTATAATCGTCTACCGCAATACCAATTTAATGAGTTTAATATCATAGGTCATAGACATCGGTGATGCCATTAAAAATTGTATAATGGCAGAGAAACGGGTTTAAAAGTGACCACCGAGTGTTAAGTTTATTATTATGGGACATTGATATTTTTAGATCGAGTTTATACTAATCGATATTTTGAGCATTAATCAATTGTGTGTTTATACAATACAAGATAGTACCATATTGTGTAAAGTTAATACAAAATAAAAACATTTTAATGGCATTTTGAAATAAATATCAGTTTGTGTAGTCATGACCTAAATTTGTATTTGCGAATGAGAATGATAGGATGCTACGTAATTCCTGATGATATGAAATAGAATCGTGGTCACAAACTGAAATAATAATAAAAATACTTAAAAGCATTTGAGATGTGGGTCTGCAGGCGACTATTGAACATAAGCTGGGCCGAAAAGGACGCTAATGACAAAGTATTGATTCGGATGTGAAATATTATAAAATCCCAGAAATGTAATATCAGTATGAATATTTTGGCCATATCGTGAGTCATCCAAAAAATTAAATTATGCGTCTCGTAATTTTAGGCAAAATTCCAAGCTTAAGTGACTGAAAAACCTAAAACAAATGTTCGGGAAGTACACTCTACACGCCAACTATGTATTTCTGACTATGAGCTGTAGCAAATAAAATATCAATATGATCGCTACGTACAATACACATACACTATATTATAATGCTGACGATTATATTTTTTTCATGTTATTTAAAGATCGTTATATTTACTAAATGATATTTTTTATTGAACAGTCCATCGAATGAATATTTCGCTGAAGGGTGAATTCATTTTAAATTAATCTAATCCTCTAGAAATAATGATCGACAGCAAGTTCGGTAAAACCCTTTATTCTTCTTTTAAAGGTAGGTACTAAATTACGTCAGCCAGCATGAATATTCATTCTCGATTTGAATAACGTAACAGAAGCTGTCAATCGAGAGCTTTAGAGATTAAATTAGATCACTTTTCAGACTTTATATTTAAAAATTTCAATTTCTGTTATATAAACAAAAATTAAGCCTAGCTTTGCCATCCGAAAATTATACTTTAGTACATTTTTCAGCCATTCGCACGATCACTCTAAAATCTCCGTAAGAGTAAGCATCGATCATCTTCCTTAACAACCCCTACGCGGTCAGCCTGCATCTCCGGTACTGAAAAATAATTTGAATGTAAACATTTCTGGCTGACTAACTGTTAGTAACCTAACTATTTAACAAAAGATAAAATACGAGTAGATAATTTAAATATCAATGGTTAAGTAAAATAAAAATAATTCTACTTTAAGCATAAAAATATCTTAACATCCACAAAAGTAATATATTAGTCGACCCAAAGCTCAAACTATAGCCACCTTTGAATACAACATTCACTCGAGCACACATTTGACCTGACTGCCGTGGCCTCCGGCAATTGATACAACAGCAATTGCTCTCGCCGGTTTCAACGCGCAAAATTCCATGTAACATTTTATGAAACAGATAAATCATTTCGTTCTATTACCGTTTTTTAAATGTGTCACGGTATTAATAAAAATATTACAAATTATGTGTATTATGACTTAGTTATAACGCCTTAAAGCATTGTTTATAATTTTTTTGCCTTTTACCTAGTATTTTGGATGCCACCAAAATGCTCAATAAGATTCCTCGCCGGTGCGAATTCTAAATCATCATGAAACCTCCATGAAACGATGCAACAGACGATGTTTCTATAAAAATATAGTTCAACTCTACCAACCGAGTAAAGAAAATGACGGTGGTGTATTATTGTACACCCACACTGTATTATTTTTTTTAAACATTGTCGCCGCGAATAATTGTGACCAGGCTCAATACAAAGTTGTTTAGTTGAAGTGAGAAAGTATTGCACATCGCATCTATAAATTGACTTCTTCTTCATCTAGTGCACGTCTGCTTAGGAAACATTGCCGATCACTATTTTATTTGCGACCACTTTGAAGGAGTTGGAATATGAATTTACTTAATTAATGCAAATCAACACAGACTTTCTCCAGCGAGGCAGGCCTGTTACAAAAAGAATTTCATAAAATTATTATGTAAAAATTGTTAGTTAGAAATTAATAAATAAAAAATACAAATAATAAATTTACGTTCAAGTTCATTGATCGATTTGACAATTACTTCGTGGTGTACCATTTTTTTTTTTTTATATACATAATTTTTATTTTCACTTTGTACTGCATACGCAATTTTTTGAGTTGTATCACGACTAGTTTCGGAAAGAGCGGTCCTTCCCATCTGCGGGTGTAAATTAAACTAAAATTAAATACAGTCGGCTATTGGGGCGGTAGAGCACGTAAGGGCGGAAATGACTTTATTGTTTCTAGGGAACGTTGATAATAGCGGCGAAGGATTTCAAAACGTGATATTGTTCGTTAATGTTTTCTCCGACTTCAAATTTTTCGGGATTTCTATCATTTCAAGGATTTTCATTATTATCCCTCTATATGGTACCGAGTGGAGTAATTTTAAATCGTGGCTGTCGAAAGAACGGTTGGTATCAATGATATGGTTAGAGAATTCGGAGAAATTATTATTTCTAGACAGCGTCGATGTTCTTTGATTTGCGTATTTAAATTTCTCCCGGTTTAGCCATGTATTTTATATTAAATCTCCAGAAATTATTTGATGTATCCCGCTTTTTCTAAAATACCTATTAAAACTAGTCGTGATGCGTGTCACGTTATTCTAATGTTTTAGTTGCTTAATTTGACATGGTGAAGGAAACGGTATTTTCAGAAACCGGTTGGTGTATTTGAAAATAACTTATAAAGTGGTTAAAAACAAAGTTGAATAATCTATGTATTATTGATAGAATAGGCGTTAACTTTGTAGAATTTCATCATCACGGATGGATATAAATAAAACAATGTTCGAGTTCATTAGCACTACTCCAGTTTCATGAGAAACAACAACATCGACAGGTGAAGTATGGTGGGAAGTGGAGGGGTGATTGTAACGGGAATTTTCAAAGCAGAGATGAGTTACAAAATATAATATTATTTACTCGAGTTCAAATTTATTTTTATTTCTAAACTTTCAAAATTATTCATTTTATTACCTTTACGCGTTTATAATTCCTATCATTTCAAATTCATTAATTTAATTATTTTCATTAGTGTACCATTAAACTGAAACGCTGAAACAGTTCGGTCATGTGGAACGAATGAGCGAGGAGAGAATGCTAAAGAAGATATACAGGGCGAGTGTCGGAAGCATCTCTCATGTCCAGAAAACCAAAATATTGGAGAACGATCTTGTTAGAAGTCAACAACCGAAGAGCCCGCATGAGAAGATGTGTGAAAGTGGACGAGCCGAGAGGGGTGCGCCGGAACAGAAGAATGTTACGCTCTATCCTCTCTACCTACCGTGCGAAGAAACGGCATTACAATAAGTAAAAAATACTTATAGATAATAATCGATCAAACCTCTTATTCAAAAAGTTACAGAACATTAATCTGCTGGACCACTAGACGTGACGACGTTAATAAATTATTATTAATTGATGTTAAATTATCTATATATTTAAGGAAATAATCAACAATATTCCCATTACTATGTTTTATGATTTTTTTTGCTCTGTTTTAATATCTAAATGTCTAAATGTTTCGAATAGCGAGTAAATCGGTAAACTTAAAACTCTCGGATTCTGAATTCGAAGCTCAACATCACTCAGCAACCCGCCACTTGTCAATCAGCTGTGTGTCAGTTCCTGTCATTTGAGTATAACGATCTCGGTTAGTCATAATATTCTCACAAAATATGTGTAAGTATTTATCTCTTATTTCTCTCCTTACTTACATATTATAAATTGTATTCGTAAACTTGTATTATATATGCCGGCACTCTAGGAGAATTATTGATTATATTATTATAATGGGTTGTCAGTTGTCACGAAGATTACATATATATAGGCTATTTGTAAATAATATAAACTGCTGACACTTAGTTCCTTCGCTTCGGGTGTCGTACAATTGTATAAGTATCTTGTGAAACAGGGAAGAAGAGAACATTGCAATAGCTTAATTAACACCTGCGATATGCAGTCGACCCTCTCATACAACCCAATAGAATCTATATCAAGAAGAAGGCTGAGATAAATGTGAATGAAGTACATTAATATAATCTGGCAGAAGATTAAAAAAATTTCAATAGTCTATAGCACAAAACTAGGGATATATATATATATATATTAAGCAGGGATATGCACTCAAAAAATCTGCGCATTAATATCAATTCTAGGTAACAAATATAAATTAAGTAATCCATACGTTATGAGCGGAATTTTATTATTTAGAACTTGTTCTAAAGTACAGCTTACCGCTGAGTAACGCGCGCCTGTGGCTAGATTTTTGTGATCTTTAGTTCGGTGGGTCATCTTATTCCACACCTCATTTTTACTAGACGATTTTTTAGTATCAATATATCAATATAAATATGCTACTCGATTTAATGCTCAGCTTCCTTGTTGAACAAAATGGAGCGTTTCGTGCAACAATGAATACTTTGGAAGCATTTCGTGTCCACATAAAAACATTTAAATTTTAATAATATAGTAAATATATACTTCTAGTAAAAACCTTTTTAAATCTGTATCGGTTATTCATTGTGGAACTATAATTATTGTTTATTCTAAAGTTTTACAACATCTAGTTAATTCAAAAGTGTTCAGATTATTTTCATTTCTAAAAACCCTCCAAATTGTACGTTTCGAAATATATATATATATATTCACAATTTACTTTTTGATACATTTAATAAAACCCTCGACACCTGCGAATAGAATATGACCGTCCGGTGTATTCGTAATATAGGTGAGAAATGCTTCACTCGGAAGTAAACCAATACGTCAGAGCTGGAAGCGGAAACTATCGGGCATTCCGCGCGGTGCGCAATTCTTCCGCCAATATCTGGTAACGCGCTCGCTTCGGTCCGCTGCGCGCTGGACGAGCAGGTGATCAAAGTACGTGGACGAGAAGGTCATCGTGTTTAATCAAAATGTACTTTGTTGAAATCTGGCAGTAATCAGTAAACAGGTAAGTGAGTGATGCTTCTGCCTCGCTACACGCTCGGGCTGCCTGGGAGCCTGGGAGCCTGGGAGCCCGTAAGGGAATAACGAAATTTTATCCATTTTTTAGAAAAATTTAATCAAAATCTGATAGCAGATATTTTGTCGGCAAAATCCGTTAATTTCTATATCCGTGTAAAAAACGTTTTTCGATTTTCATGGCTGTTTAGAATCTTCTGTGTACAGTTTTCTGGTCTAATCTGCCGTGTATATCAGCCCCGATGATGGATCCTGCGAGAGGTTCCGAAACGTCGGCCAGAAGATTATCCCAGAAAACTGTACACAAAAGATACACATTTACTTTTTACTTTTGATTCGAGGTTCCCAAATCGAAATCGAAAAAATGATATTTATATTTTTTCAAAATATTTGAGACTCTCTAAAGTAATTTTTTATCGCCATTTCTAAAGAATACTGAAAACTATCATTTTCCCAACCAATATACATACACGAGTAGTGGTCCCGCGATCCATCTTCTTACCGCGCCTTCCTTTTGAAACTATTTTCAATTAAAATTATCAAATTCAGAGAATGTAATTAAATTCACTCCCGTCCCCCTCCCCTCCCCCTTCCCTTCTGCCGGGCATTTTGGAAAAGGATTTCGGTGAGGGATTCATTTCTGGGCCGATTGGCAAAATTAATTGACTCGCACTAATTTTCGGGAAAGTATTAAAGTTGACTAATTGATCAGTCATCAATTAAGTGTTCTCAGGTACATTTACCTGGAGAAATTTATGGATCAAGCGCACTTGACTGGCACAACTCTTTGACGCTCAGACAATTTATACAATTTTCATACTGATTGTCACGGAGAGTTTAAAGGAACATTTCTAAAAGATATCTTGAAAAGTGGAGAGTGAATGTTTCAACTGTTTTTTTAAATAGAGAAGCCTAGAATTACATCTCGCTTTAATATTGATACTATTGTTCAATGCGCTCGAGCTATCGGTTACTACTACCTTACCGGTAACCTGGTAAATGAGCGTGTCAATCGTGTACATCATTAAAAACTTCGTAAAATAATATATTTTTGGCCTCCCAGGACAAGCATTCCCAGGATTCGCAACTTCATCAGTGAGCAATGTTAAATCCGCCAAATACCAAATTCACCTATGGGATCTGTAATTTAAGAAATGTTTATTATTCTATATATGTTCAAATAGTTTCTAAAAATTTATATCATCAAGAAAAATAATTTTTATATCATTAAATATTTACATTTTTGTTGTGAAGTTGCACTTTTTCAGAACTTAATTTTCAGAAAAATATTTTAGTTGCTACTGAGATTCGAACCTAAACCTTTTCGTATCCGGGTAAATGCGTTACCAATTCCGCTAAATCAACAAAGTATTTAAGATTCGTCGTAATATAAAGTTGATTGTTTTTGAAAATTGAATAACGGATGTATCAATTTTAAAGAGCTACCGAATATAAATTCAAAAACGTACTCTGTTGATATAGCAGAATTGTTAACACATTTCTCCGGATAGGAAAAGGTCCAAGTTCAAATCCTGATAGCAAATAAAATATTTTTTGGATAAATAGATTTTTCCAGTATGTCTTTTTTTTAAATAGCATAGGACTAAAACTACAACTTCAGAACAAAAATGTGTTCTCATTAAAATATATAACTGGTATCAAAATTTATCTAATTTTAATAAAATGGGTTGATTAAATTCTGGCGTCTCCTAGCATGTATTACATAAAGGTAATTAAGATCCATCGCGATAAAAAGTTTATTACTTTTAAAAATGTTATTTTATATTTGTATCAATTTTTAAAGAGGTACAGAATATAAGTTCAAAAATTTGTCGTAAACGTACTTTCTTGATAAATAGATTTTTTCTGCATAACTTTTTAATTGATTCAATATTTATTATTTATCGATTAAATGTTAATTACTTTCTGCATTACATTATTTATGTATCGTGTTAGGAATTCTAGATTTAATGTTAATAAATCATTCGCATTTTATTTGAGATACATGGGCAGAAAAAAAAACAAAAAACTCTACGTAGGGGATTCTGAGTGGTCATAAATTCTGAGATTTGTTCTCGTATGGAAATTTCTAGATCGAGCCACTTTTTTTGAAGGAAATGTCGGAAAAGTTTAATAGACGGACGAAGAATGCATTAACGCGGAAAGTTAGTTATTACTTACTATGAAGGTTGCAATTAATCTAAACAGAGGTGTAAAGTTTACAGTGAAGTGAATTGAGTTTAATATGTTTTATAATTAAAGTACGAACTGCAATAGTTTATTAGAAAAGTGGTACAATATTTTAAGTGTTTTTTCTCGTATTATACTTTATAAACACTTATTACAGCTATATAGATACAGTGGAACCCCGATTTTACATATCCGGAATTCACGTTTTCCTCAATTTGTGTGTTATTTCTGCAGTTCCGAAACATTTTAGTATATCTAAAATACTTTTTCCTGCCATTTACCTCTAAAATTTATTCAAATTTCGACAAAAATTAAATACGCTCAACGTAATAACATTGGATAGAGTGGAAATTGATGAAATAGTGGACAGTCGTATAAACAAAAACTTGACAGAAGAAGAAGAACCTTCCGACGAAGAAGAAGTGTCTGCTCATATCATTAACCCAGTTTCTACAAAGGACGATGTCATGAGGCATATTGAAGGCCTCAAAGCATATTTCGCTAGTTTTAGTGGAACCGTTCATTTAATTATTATTGAAACAAGTGTCCAAAAACAACATTGACAACAAAAAACATGCAACATACTTTATTTCATTTTTTCCGTAAAAAATTGTTTTTATTCTTTAGTTTTTTTTTTATACCCCCAATTTACATTTTCCCTCTGTTTACTTTTTTTTGTTGGTTCGTTCAAAAACTTAAAATCGGGCCTCCACTGTAGAAATGGTATCGTAAAACATTTTTTTTAAATGGCATCGTCCAGACGCATATGATATGACAAACATTGTCTAGCTGAGTATTTGTTAATCTCAAAGCTCGGAGCTTCGATCTTATAGGTGTCCATCCACTGTAGATCTATTTTACGTACATTTTAGTTCGTAAATATTAAACTAACCCACAATGAATGGTATTTCATCTTTAAACAATATTTAAAACAATATAATTAATTGAATTTAAAAATAAATCTATATACTACGCACAGAAGAATAATTTAGTTTTCTTTTAATACAGAAAAATCCTAAATAATATTTGCCGGCGTTGTGTATTATGCCGGTGTTGAGTTTCACTAAGTCTTCCTTTGACTAGTATTTAGGTAAAAGGGCAAACTAAGAACTTAAATTATATTATATAATATAGTTAAATATATATATTATCACCAGTTATTGAAATATCACTATTTCACGTGGATTGGCATAAAACCAATTGATGAAAAAAATATTTCGAAAAATATTTTATACAACTGCTTTTTTGTTATTCTACGAGTACCTGCACACATATTCAATTTAATAAATATTTGAAAACAGGACTTTTGGATAATATTACGCATAAATGATGAGAACAGTACCGACAGTGTCGTAGCTAGAGCTGAGCTAGAGGCCTACGGTCCACGCATTCAAATAAACTGAGTGGTACTAACATTTTTGAGAAATATTTAAACAATATTTTTTTATTAATTAATTTTACAAGCCTAATTATCATCGTGTAATAAATTAACGTTAAAAAAAAACTCATGATCACTGTTAGAAACGTCCAAGGATATGTTTTTTTAATATATTCGAGGAGCAAAGAAGCGAGGAATTGTGGGCGAATGTTCCGTATGCGAATGTCGTGCAGAATGCCCTGAGAAAAATAGAGGAATGCTGTGAGGAGGATCGAGAAAGGGTCCACCGCTATCCTCAATAAAAAAGAATGACTAGTAATGTAATATTAATATTTAATATTCGGATGAGTATTTTATTCGAATGTAGACCCTGCACAGTGAGGATATAATTCAATAAATAAGACCCCGCTACAACTACACTGCATATCGATTTACACAAATGGTGATAGACGGATCGTCGGCCATCTCGGATGATATATACTGTTGTTGGATGGAAGCTCACTTAGAAATTGTGTGTAATAGTATTTTTATTTATTTTATATGGTGGTTTAATATACTTATACAACGATATACAACGTTGTGGCTGTCATACCTCAAATCTACCCAAAACCTATATCCAGTATTACATCGCGAGAGCGGTCTCAGATATCTTTAATTATTTTTAACTTTCATTATTAAGGTATTCATGCGACAAAATTTAATGTTTGCAATACAAAATTACTTTTATGAAAATGATATTTTGAATGCGTTATAACAACTTGAATAATTACGTATCGCACTCTATTCTCTTGATATTCACGTTTATTTCACTATTCAAACAACTCGGTAACATCTTGAACTTTATACTTCAACATCATGATGAAGCTTCTTCTCCAATCTGACCGTAGCCAACTGAAATCATGAATTAGATCATTATTTTGTTCGGTCTTGAATCGACGCGCAAGCATAAACTGACATCGCAAATTTTGTTTTAATTAGTTAAAATCGCACATTCCCTCGGGAGTGCGGAATAACGATGATATATTACTTGTTTACTGGCTATTTTCGAAGAGGAATTTAAACAAACGAGACGTTTTAATTTGTTAAATTCTCACTGTGTTCATTGCGTATTTAAACTTATCAATTTTTCTCACCGGGTCGCCGGGTGATCTGTGCGGGTCGCACTGACAGATACGAGGCAGGGTCGCGCTCGAGCTTATTTAAGACAATAACAATTTATAAATGATTCCCGATATCATCAATACTATAAAACACGGATGGCAAAAAATATTTCACAAGCGTACCAAAGAAAAAGAACGCATCTTTTTTTCTCGTGCGAACAGGTATATATATATTGTGACGTTACGAATTAGACGTCATGTTCAAAATCACACCATCTGATATCTTTGTATTAACCACATTTCTATCATAGCAACATTGTGGGTTCCGCGAGAACTATACTCGAATACGGTGAAGGCAAGCCGGAACAATCAGTGGCGAGCGGGAGCTGCCATTTTATTTATTTATAATCCCCCACAAATTAGTCAATCACTCACCCATTATGATCCAATTGTAGAGGTCTGCGATATTTTCATCATCATTTTGAATATACTCACCTGCAATAATGAAAAATACCTTGTTATTCATTTTGAATTTGTAAAATGTTTAAAAAATTAATAATTACATATGAACTTAAAAATGCACAATTTAAATCAATTAAAATATATTTTTTAAATATGTATATAAATAAAAACAATTTGTTTGAACTCAATCGAGTTTTAGGAAGTGGAAACTATTACATTATACACTAGATTGATTTACTGGAAAACAAATTTACTGGATCGTTTAAAAGTACAAATAAGTTGAATGTTAACATTAAAAATAGTTCTCCGTTTTCTTCACTAAATTATTACTGTCTTTGGTTTTACATATTTTTATTTATTATATTAAGTACTCGAATACAAATGATGTGCTTACCTACAACAGAGATGTTATTTTATTGTATTTATACAAACCAATCAAATGCCTGTACTACAGTTATCGAAATAGGAAGTGAATATACCTAACAGCAAAATGGTATGTACCTTTTATTAAAAAATATACACACAACATCACATAAAGATTGTAATAATTATTTCTAATGAGAATAGTACTTATCAAATATATTATTGCATTTCTCTAGTGCACCTAGGTATCAGATTCAGATTGAAGGGTTAAAGTCCGTGTCCAAATAAGGAAACAATCTTAGGGATTTAGTCTCAATACCGTGTACACGTGATGAGATTTTATTCTGGAGATAAACTCGGAGATTAACTTGAGATTGTTAGAAAGAGACAACTCAAATCATTGTACACGCTGTACGTTCTGACAGCGAGATTTAATACGTGCACATAAACGTCACCATAGACAATAAAATTTAATAAAATACACATAATTTCTAGAATTATTAAATCAGCTGTCAAAATAAGTATGCGCTTAATGTTGAGATGATATTATTATATAATTATTGCTAATTACAATTCTAGAATGAACCTATAAACTGAATTTATTACGATTAAGTTATATTTCTACTATATTCATATAAAATTACTTTATTTATATTCATATTTAATTTATTACATATACAACTATATTAATCAGATAATATTTCTGAATGATGATTGAATTACCCCACTAGGCAAGCCTATTTTGGGGCAACTGTATTTATATTTTGTAGATATCGTTATTTTACGTTATGATAATGTTTATCGTAATATTATACTTTTTAAGTTTATTATTTACCTAAAAATTATATTTTATATTTTTAAATCTAAAATTAAAAATAAAAAAATCCCTGCAACTAACTACTCGTATTCGGAAAGTTAGATATAAAACATTAACATAAGGCTTTAAATTAAAATATTTTTTTGCGTTTTAACTGCTACTGGGGATATTTGAGGTATAACATACGAGCGTGAAGTAAGGTGCGAGACGGCGAATCTCTGAGGCACGGTGAGTACGAAAGTCGAGAGATGCCTCCGAAATGTCTCAAGGGAGTAAAACCTGTGCCAAAAAGTTTGTCTCGAGTCAAAAATCTCCTAAAAAGAAATATAGCTGACAGAAATTACTGCTACATGTATATAAGTAATCAGCGCAACAACCATGTAATAGATGAAGATGGATGATGCAAAAAAATAAGTTAATAAACTCACCGAGGACCATTTCGCATCACGGCTAATGTATAATATTTTTAACGTGTTGGCTTACGATTACGGCCCTGGATACTAGGAAGGATTTTATTCCGCTATCCCTACTTACATCGACCGGATATCACCGTGCATATCTCGAAGGGCTCTTTAACAAATCGTGTGCGGTAACTGTAGGGGTTCTCGGGACCTTGGGATTAAATGAAAAATTGTTCCCAGTATCCGGAGAGTGCTCGTTCGGAGCAGAATTCCCCGAACGGCCGCGCGCCCTTTTGTGGCTGGCAGCTCTTTTGGGATAATTGCGCGAGAAATGGGCTGCCTGCCCTCGCATACCTCGCGTCGTCTTGACAATGAGACGATCGGTTTACCTATATAGTCTACTTCGTCCTTTTCTGGAGACTCATTCTTCTTCGAGCCTTGCCTTCTTCTCGGACCGTAAACCTTAGTGTCAAAAATCATTTTCAAAATTTACCTCGATTTATCAAATTATAACATGTCAAACTATATCGAGCGTTATACTGATTTAATCCAAGGTAAATTCCAATACCGTCTAGAGTGCGCTTCGCTTGACGTCAGACAATCTCTCTCTCACTATATGTTACATTTGACAACCACTTAATGTTGTCAAGGTACTATATACAAAAAGAACGATAAGTTGATAAGACGATTACATCTGCAACGAAAACAGAAAGTGCTCAACGCCATAAGATGTTTCTCATCAATCCATATACATTGACTCAATATGAGGTACAGCAATTTAGGCAGTGAGAATTCCAAACCATCGCTCAGGTTATGATTTTCTTCAATATTAATCTCGTTATTTTAATTATTTACACGTGTAAATATACATTACTTTTATCGATATATACATTTTTTTTATTGTTTCTTATATAGAACATTTTACACCTTAGTCTTATGAACCCTTCTCACTGTTGATAATTCGTTCAGTAAAAGTCAAAGTATTAAAATAAAAAAATGATTTAAAGATTTTAATAATATACTCGATTTGTCTAGGTGTACATACATTGGTAAATGGTATCTAACAGTGAGTGAATGTTTACAAAGTCTACTTTGAGACAAGCAGAGCGGACACGAATATATCTGAGTAAATAGAAGATAGTTTTTAATGCAACTGTATCGAGAGAATTATTCAAATGATTCTGATAACTTTCTCTTGATTTATCACACGACGTCAGTTCTCGTTTTTATTGTATTATTCGCTCATCGGACACGGAAAACAAACATTCATCAACACCGCTATGAGAGTAATTACTAAAATTTTTTTTTAAATTTACGGCCGTTGAAGGAACGATGACAAATAAAATGATAATCCGCGCTGCCAACCCTCGCAAAGCTATTTTTCATCCCTTCGGGGAATTTTCAAAAAGCAGAATAATGTTATGTGTACCCCGCGCGCGAGATCACTTATCGTTCTTACATCCATATTCCCTGTTTATTCGCGTAGCAACCATTTATATTCCTACAAAATACGTAAAAACAATTCATATATATTGCATAAATTATTTTTCTGACATAATATTTTAATTGTTAGCGTTAATTTGATTTGTGAAGAATATTAGATAATTGCGATAACTAGGAAAATTATTTAAATGCGAATTCAACTATTATAATAAATACTTATTTTAATAAATGTGATTATTTCAAACTTTTTTAACAATGTAAGTATCTTTGTTTCAAGGGCAAGTTAGATCTTTAATCTTACATATTTTTTTAATTAAAGTTGTTGAATGAATTACAATCCTTAATTACTGTTATTTTATACTTAGAGTTTAATATTTGAACCACATATGTTTCTTCATTATTTTAAATATAATCACTGTCAAGAGATCCCTTAAAAACATATTGAATTACAACAAAAATATAAAACAATTATCTAATATTATTATCAAGCCAATAGCGTAGAGGAGCTAAGTTGAAATAAAGGATTTAAAAAATGTGTTAAAGTAGTAAAAAAAATGAAATTTTATAAATGCAGAAAAAAAAACTTGAAAACAATTATTACAATAGCAATTCAAGGTACATGATTTTCAAGACCAATGATATCGATACACGTGACAATACACGAAGATTATAATGCAGTTTTGTGTTTTCGCGTAGTGCCAACCTGACTGCGTGCATTTTATGACCTGAATTATTTTCAATTAAGCCTTCACCATGAAGAGAATATATTCAAGTTAGCGTCATTATAATAATTAATATGTACTGTTTTAAAATTTAAATACGTGGTTTATTTTAGACTTGTTTATGCTTCCCTTTTTTTAAATCAACTTTGAATGTAAATAGTACAAAGTAGCCAGAGCAAAGCAAAATTACTAACATGAGATACAACTGTTGATCTCCCAATACAAACAATATATTTTATTAACTCGACAAAATTTTACTAATACATAAAATATATCACTTAGTGAGACTAAAGTTTATGAACATTTATCCAATAAAGTATTTGAGTTTGAATGATATTTTATTTATAAATTAATTAAAATGTAACACTGTTAAAAAAGTATATTTAATTCTTAATTCAGTGGGTCACTCTGAGCAAAAAAGCAAATTGACAAGTTGACAAGTTGAAACAGTGGAAAACGGCGAGACCGGAGCTTCTCCGTTGAGGCGATATGTCGTCATTCTCTTAGTACAAAATATAAAATATTGTCTGAATCCTCTGTGACAGACATGCATAATAATGGATAATTTTCGAAGATATTTTAAAGAAGACATGAACATTTATTAATTAATTTTTTAGTATAGTCAGTATAAAATTCCCCCCATCTGTCGGAAGAAATCGCTCACTTGACATGTGAGAATGAAGAAATGTCCAAAGTACTGCTCAATGTTTCCCACCTCTGGGGTGGTTCGGCTTCGCCCTCTCCGCTTGAATTATTTATTTTATAAACCCCAGTGGCTGATTTAATCTGCCGAGTTGTATATTCTAACGGCGTAATCCTCTGCCTCCGCCCCCCCATACCGTCCACAACCATCGCCAGAGACACGCATCTGCTGAGTTATTGAGGATTCCTCTCGTCATAAATACTGTGTTATTTTTTAAAAATTAAATAAAAATCTGTGTTTTTCAATGCTGAGTACATTTGACGCTGATCAGATTAAAATATACCGTTTCTTTATCAGAGTAAAATAAATATTTTTTCCTTTAAATATTTTGCGTTAGAAGAAAAACTTTGCCTGATTATTGACAAACAATTTTTTTTATTATGAGTTATCTCTTGCTTGCGATGGTTTGTAGAACGATTAAATTCTAAAGGATTAAATTATTAATTAAATATTAAATTAAAAAACGTTACAAATCACGATTACGATATCTGTTCCGTACAGGAAACAAGAATGTAGACAAGGGTGATTCGCCGATGTCTGCTTCTCTCAACCGGCGATGATGATTATGAGGTGGAAAAAAATTAAACACAAAAGATGTTCAATATCGGTACACTACGGCGACACAATACAATTGAAAATTGCTTCCCGCCTGCAGAATACCGTTTTTATTCAGATTCATAACACTACATATAGTCATATTTGCAAGTACCTACACGGCGACAGGCCGCCGCTGTAACGTTTTCTGAAATCTATCCTACGGGTTTTTTGGCGCCACGTCGATGATTACACCTTCAAATTTCTGACACGTGTCTTATCGTATCAATTAACTGGCGCCTCCTCGGCGAGTAATTCTGTGCAATACACTCCCTCTGTGCAGCCTGTTCACTCGTAGCCATGATGATGCCCGGGTTTAGCTGCTCCTCTAGTGTGGCTGACCAACTGAGGGATGAGCGAGGGGTTTAAAGTTCTTATTCAACCCCGGTTCCATCTGGTGTCTAGCCAGCCATAGTTTCGGCTATGACGCTGATCTTGTGGGCCCGACTGGGACTGCCTAGGGTCGTAATTCCCAAGCGCGGTCTGTAATGTCACGCCCGTCCGGTGTACCCTAAGGTTGGCCCTCATCATATACTGCCACGATCATCCAAGCTGACCCCCCGTCGAAGAATCTCAATATTATTATTTGTCTCTATTATAGAAGCGACCCCTGCTAAAGAATCTTGATTTCGCTGCCAAATGATTATTTTTTCACTATAATATTTGCGCGCTCTCGCTTTTCTCGTGCAGCGATGATGCGTCTCGCTTCGGCTAATGGATGAGAGCGCCTGTTTGGGCTTTCGCTCGTGATGCACCACGCCGTGTCACCAAATCTATAATTCGAGACCGATTCTTCAACGAGCTCACGCCGTGTGCGCTGTGGATACGCAACTCGCGGACCTGGCGCGGACGGCACTGGCCACATTCACCTCGATGAGGAATACGGTTGACCCTTCGTCACTGTTTTTTGTCCACCGGGACCACTGATTGTCACTGGGAGGACTTTTACACGGAGCCCTTATCCTCCCGACCTTTCACAAAGCCCACAATTTTGTCTTTACCGGCACGCCCGATGCGATGTTCGCCGCCACTCTCGAGGGCGCGTTTCACACCACGGTCGACACTGCCGGGACCGGTGACCCGCTCCTAGGCATACGAGACAGACGCCACTGTCGCGCGCCAGCGTCCACCGGGCCGGGACCTGTTGTCAGGCGAAGTCCACACATTCGACTATACTGTGCCGGGTCGATTGGCACACCGCTCACACATGTACACTCGCGCCCGCACCCACACGGCGGCCTCAGCCGCGTCTCTGCCGGGCTTCGGCTCCAGCCGTAACCGCTCCCAGCGCCTGGCCCGCACCGTGCCTCCAGATGGTCGCGCTGGAGGTCTCTCACAGCACGTCCCATAATCATATGTTTTATGTGTCCTGCCCATTTTACCCTATGCGATTTTACCACACCAACTAAATCAGCATTTTAATAAAGGCATTTTATCTCAGACATGTAGCGAATACGCCACTGATCTGACTGATTATCTCTCTTCGGCTCATATATTTACCAGATAACTTTTTTTCCAAAAACTTTTAGTTTTTTTTTTCGAGGATTTTCCAAGAATCCGCGTCTCACATTCCAAATTGCCAATTTACGCTGGACCACGTTGTAAATGAAGTTAGTTCATCATCATATATTAGTTCATCATCATATATTTGCTCATCAACATAGTCTTGAATTAATTAAAAAATTTCTGTAAACTTTTATTATTTGTTTGAATACTTTTTTTGAACCACAATTACATATTTCTTAATAGTTTCAGAATAAAAAAACATTAATAATATGTCTAGATTATATTGTGAATTTTTTTGAGAATATGTACGTTAATATTAAGCAATATTTTTAATTATTTTATCAATTTTTTTATCTATAAATAAAATAAAAAATAATAGTCGTTGTGGAGAGCTTCCATCCGTGCAGAATGATTTGAACAAAGGAGAACCGTTCGATTAAAACCCTTCCATTCACCGGACGTCTGCAGTTTGCAGGCAGAACCGCTTAAGAGTCACATCTCTTGGGAAATTATTAACGAGAACAAATGATCAAATAGTATAGATTCAGCACTACAATACCCCTGGTGTGATAGTTTCAAGTACTGAGAAATTGCAGTGAAGATTAGGACACTGTGATCGGTACCTAAAAACCTTTTATGATATTTTCCTTTTTTATTTTCATTATTTTAATAACTTCTACGATTAAAATATCTGCGCAAAATGCCTTATCATAATTCTTCTAAACGCGTATCGCGATATGTGTACCTGTTTTCCCCACCACAAAACACATTTCACATCTCCGCGAGCCGTTAATGGCGTATCTATTTAATTTATTGCTTTGCAGTACCTGTGAAAAAAAATCACAATCATGTTGAGTTTACTCCGCGAGATATTTTAGAAGGCCGCATCTACTTTTCACAACGTTCATTTGTATAAATATCACATCATAATAAAAGACATACATACATAAAGAAGATTTGGGAGGGAAGTTCTCGTTATCGCTGACCATTAAATCACAGATCATCCGCCGTAAAGTCCGCACTTTGCTCAGCAATTTTCGCCTTTTCCTAAGCATAACGAGTTCCTGGGTCAAAAATGTTTTATAGGTAATAACGAATTGCAGCTTGCAGCTATCAATTGGTTAAATGGACCGGCGGTAGACACCTACAACAGCGAGGTTTTAAAACTTGTGAACAAATATGACAAATATTTAAATGGTTATGATTATATTAAGAAATAGATTAAGGCTGCGAATGTAAACAAATATTGTATAATAAAATATTTTATTCATTGTTATAGCTAAAACTTGTTTACTTTCAGGGGTATCTCTGTTCTTTACATTAATACTCATTTTTGTTCGAATTTTTCACCGTTTTCAACTCATTATTAACACATTATTTTTTCACTTTTCTTGATCCTTTCTCTTTCAACACTTTTAATAATAACTTCTAATCCCATCATCAACATCATTAAAAAATTATTAAGCCTCGAATCTGAGTTTCTTTACTCTGCTTCATCCATCTTATCTCAGACATCCTAAAGGTATTCAATTCTTTGGTTACTTGCACATCTTCATTAGTAAAAAATTCTAGAAGACGTAGAAACATTTTATACCATTACCATATTAATATTATATCAAATTAAATTAATCAACTAGAATATATATTTCTAGTTATTTCATTTAATTTGTATTAAAAACACTACAGAACTATGTTCCAAAAAACTGCAACACCGCAATAATAATGTATTCTCCTTAAAAAAATATTACATCCGCTCATGTTACATTTTATAGTAAATTTTATACAGGTGTAGTGTAAATAGTGGTCCAAACGAAAACCATCGACAGCTGAGACCGTGCCTTATCAGAATAACCCATCATCGGTCTAATAAATGTCACGGTTTTCGATATATTTGAACTTTCATGAATTTTTGAATAATAATAATCAACAAACAAAAAGCGATATTTTCTTAAGTTTTGGAAATGACATTAAAAAATTAACAAAGGGTGGTAATTATTCAAAAATTCGTAAATGTTAATATATCTCGAAACCCGTGACATTCATTAGACCTATGATGGTTTATTCTGATAAGGCATGGTCTCTGCAGTAGATGGTTTTCGTTTGGACTATTATATACAGTACACTACAAAATATTGGTTTATTTTCTATTGCAATTTTTGATATCGCATAAGTAACATGAAAAAACACGGACTAGATAGATACTTTAACTACATCAGTCAAGAGTTGCGCGAAGTAGCTGACATGATGGCTACTGCTGCATCCCCAAAATACGATTGATCCTTCATGTGTGTCATAACTGTGTTCTAAGATTTATCAATTTTAAATTGCATATTCCGATAGATAATATTAGTTATGATTATTTAATGAGTCTACTTCATTTGAAAAAATTAGCCTAGAGAAGAGACGTGAGCGATATCTATTTCTATATAAAATGATCAATAGCTGAGTTAACACAAATGATTTCGTACAAAGCATCAACTCAAATGAGACCAAATGATGTGCTCTTTATACAGATAGAAAAAATAACTATAAACCCATAGAAATAATTATTAATAATATTATTATAACTCCCCAATAATACAGAAGCATCGGCTTGATAACAAGTTGAATTTTGTTAAAATTTTTCGTTACAGGAGCATACGTGAACTGTAGAAATATCTGTACGTAAATTATAATTAGTTTTTAAAATGATCTTATATTTAAACTGTTATATTGAAATGTTATATTCAAACTGCACTGTTATATTTAAATTAAATAAATTATTATTCTTAAAAAATAATGTAGCGGCCCATTCATACGACGTCCAGAAATTACTTTTTGATAAAATAGTACAAACCAAACTGGGCCATGCATAAAGAACTGTATCGGAACTGCATTCAATGGAAAGTGACTAAGAAGCCAAACTAAACTAAACTGATTAAGTAATAATGATCAATATATTTGTATAATATTATGTAAAATTGGTTTAGTGCAGAAGTATTGGACCGTGTGCGTACCGCCTTACTAAAGAACCACATAGGTATAATTTCCATCAATCGTCTATCCTTTATTCCCATACCAGATCTCGTTGTAATATAATTTACATTACAGCAACTATATTCAGTACACACAAGGTTCCTTTTAGAGCTAAGTAGATAATTGCAGGGTAAGATGGCTAGCTATCCACCCCTCTATCCGCTGATCCTAGGGGCATCGTAAATTAATGAAACCGCTAATAGCTTCCACGCCTGCGGCCTCTGCCCGGGGCGATAATGGATGTTGACTGAGGATCCGGATATCAGGATTAAAGGCAATGACGGGAAAATCCAAATTAGAACACGCTGTACGTATTTAAATATTCAAAAAATATGACCGACTGAGAATAAAATTACTTCACGTTATGGCGTGAAAATTTAGGACTTAACAAATATTTTGTAACATTTACACCAATATTTTTTTTACTCTTTTTCTACTTTAATATAAGATATTGTGATATTATATTATATTACAATATATTGTGATATATGTTTATGAAATGAGAATTAGAATTTATTATGGTTGACTTTTTTTATAATCACTGAGCCACGGAAATGTCGTCATCGAAAATTTAAAGAGAAACAAGAGTATTGTTTATTTTTGGGATAATTTCAACTATGAAATAAATATGCCAAAGAAAAATACCTCTAACCAAAATTTCTGGAACCGCGCAAACGTTGACAAGTGTTAAAATAATAAAATAACAGTTCAAAAATCTGCGACCGTACCTGAAGACTCGATACTGAGATACGAGTATATATTTCGAGAACAGTTCAAATCACGCATCCACGGTCTCCACAGGTAAGCCTACTCGTTTAATAATACACCGAATCATCATTATAAATATTTACAACAATATTTTTTTCTTCGTCAATATTTACAAAATTACTTTGTGACAACATATTATATAAATAATAAGAAAAAACACTTTGTATGAAACCACTATTTATTAATACATCAACATATTTCAAGAACTATGATCCCTTCTTTAGGAAACAATGTATACCAAAATTAAAAATGTATGCATTGACCGAAAAAATAACTAGAACAAAATTATAAAAGTAAAAGTGATGTGTAAATAAATTTGAAAGTTAAAATAAAATTTAATACTACGCTGAAAACAAATATTAAAATTTAATTTAAATTTAAATTAAATTATAAATTTGACGGCTCCTGACTATTTTTACGGAGGTACTTGAAAGGAAAGATCTGCACCAATAAGCCAACAAGAATTACGAAGCTACAAAACAATATTCGAAATGAAATTGCTAAAATAACACGCTATGTGTTAGAGAATGTTATGAAAAATGGTTATGGTTAAAAAAGCATGCATTTGACCGATGTCATATTTGAAACATAAACATAATTGTTATAAATCAAATAATTGATAAATAAAAACCAATTTGTAAAATTGTGTTTCACTACCTAGTTATTTATAAACAACATCGGCCTGTGACATAATATTCACCCTGTATTTCATATATTAATTAAAATGTTTAATTCATATTTATCATGGGTATTTGTAAACATGAGTTTAGTGAATGTAATTCCTCAAAATAGACTTTTTTAATATGCAAAGCACGCCCACTGATGTTACTGCAAGAGGAGCAGGGGTAGGGTAGGGTAGTAGAAGAAAATGTATTTGTTAGATTTGTTTACGCTATAAATATATGTAACAACTATAAAGTATATAATTCAAAGTATAATATAATAAAGGTAAAGCCAATACTCATATTATTCGGGTAACCTACGTTTTTTGGCGCCTTACGGAAAAGTTAAATTATTCAACGTTTTTCAAGCGGTAACATTTAAGTTCTTTGTAATGTCTTTACTCATCTAAGAACTGTGTTAGGGAGTGAATTTAGGCCAAGTAAAAGTATTTTTTTCAACTTTTGTTTTTCCCATATTATTCATTTGTACCTTCAAGTTATATACTACGTATTTATTTATTCGTTTATTTATTTATTTATCAGCTCACTACACCGTATCTCATGATAGTCTGACAGAGAGCTAAATAAACATTTCGCATTTGTTTCAGGTTTAGCAGGTTCTTTAAAATCTTGAAGCAGTACATAACTACATGTGTAACTATTTACATTTTAGTGAAATAGATTTATCGCGCTTAATACTTTTACCAAATTGTATTTTTTTTCTTTTGATTAATATTATTTTTTATTATATGCTTTAAAATACATGGACAGATAATGATGCTATTGTTCAAGGTGTGTTATAGGTTTTTGCTTAAGTCTTTTAAACTAGCGTATGCGCAAATATCAGATACCTCCTTCATCCGTGTACGAATAAACCCGTACGACTCAGTTTACCCCGAAGGTCTGAAGGGAATCAAGCCGAGTGGCGGTATTCCGTCGATCAGGGCCGAGGACTCCCCGAGGGTGGGTGAGCACTTAACAACCCTGACCATAATCAGGAAAGGATCTGCCATACACACACATGTTTAACAATAAAAGAGGTTAGTGATTTAATGACTGGGAAGATTAAAATAAAGGAGTCTGATCTAATTGTTACACGGTATTTTATAAATTTCTACTTTCACAGCCAGCCCAAAAATTGTAATGAATGGACGTAGACCTTTTTATTTTACTAATATTTTAAAATAAACCATCATAAAATATTTCGAGCTTTATAATTTGATAAAGAATAAGATTAGTTCCGCCAGTAATAAAATCGAGTATAGGAAAATTGACGAAACTGATATATAAAATCTGACAAAATATGATTGCTAAGATACCGTAAACGGTATTTGAGAATAGGCATGATAACCTCATCGACAAACATCAAAATAGCTAGCGCTCTTGGCGGAATAATCCTGAACAAACGGAACAAAACTATTTGGAGGTTGGTAATTATTTTTGGATCAAATATCATTAAAGGAAATACATTAGCCCGAATAATGTTCTTAGACTCAAAAACAATATTTGGGCAAAGTTTTCTCATAAAATGAAATGAAATGTCCCAGACTCTCTTACATCAGTTTCGTGCGTTCAAATATCATATATTGAGGTAGAAACGAAAAGAAAATGTAAAACGAGAAAAAATAATCAAATCGCTAGTCTCACGTAAGGCGATACTGGATGTCCCGTACATCCAATTTCAACATTCTAATATTCTTTATAAAAGGGATGCTATTCACTTCTTCGGTATAAAATATAATATAAGCGGTGATAAGTTATTTGTTTTAGAATAGCAATATTCTGAGGAAAGCAATCACAGTATTGGAAATTGAAACCTCTGTATGAAAAAATTCAGTCGAGTAGTCCGTAAAATAATTTCTGAAGTTTTTTAATAAGAGAGGGAGTTATTACGAATTAATAATATCATTTGTAATATTTAAAGCAGTACATAACTTTTCAGTTATTTTATTTAAATTAACATTAGTCACTTCGAATTCAGTTATTTGGGTTTTAATATTTAATGCCGATCAGTTTTAGAATGTGGATACATATTTATCGGGCCATGCACTGCAGATGGAGGTTTTGCCTGACAACTAACAACCCAGAAGGAAGAACGAAACTGCGATGGCAGGAAAATGTCGAAGTGGACTTCACTAAAATGGAGGAAATCGACTGACGAATAGGAACCGTTGTATAAGAGTGACCCGCTCCGGGTTGTTAATGACGATAACGCTATTAACGGGCTGTAATTCTGAAAATTATATTTTTATAGAAATAAAAATATATAAGCTGTATCAAAGTTAATCCAAATTTAATAAAATCGAATCATTTAATTCTGGCATCTCCTAGCGTGTTTTACTCACAGGTATTTGATATTTAACGCAATATAAAGTTGATTGCTTTTAAAATAGAATAATAAATGTATCAATTATAAAAATATATAGATATATAGTACATACCTTCCAAAACAAGATCATCCGACCACAGCAAATGGACCACACAAAGATCGCACAACTCCACCACGACTCTGGTATTCTCCCTGTAAAAGAATTCATTAAACACTTCTCAGAGCGTTTTTATGCCGCCATCCCCAAGCACCAAATCCCCACGATTAATGTCCTATCGAACTATGACATAACCTTATCATCGCGTATGAAACGCCCCAAAACTGTCCTCTTTTAGAGGTTAATAATTACACTGCTCCAGCCAGCAGTCCCTGCCCCGTTTGCAGAAATTTTTAACTAATTATACAATAACACCAGTAACTTTAACAAGCCCTTACGGCATACTTTATAATGGAAGAGCGAGGGGTCTAAACAGCCCGGTACACTGATCAAAGTCAAAGTCAAATGTATGAATTTTAAATTTGCCGTAATCGTAATCGGTTGCAGTAATGGAATGGTAACACGTTTCCCCGGGTAGGAAGAGATTTAGGTTCGAATCCCGGTAGCAACTAAATATTTTTTCATTAAATTGATTTTTTCTGATGTCTTTCTACTTGATTAATTTAAATTGTATGGAAAATACTGCGTTTACAATTGTCACAGTTATCAAAAATATATAATTCAGTACGCTATACGAGTGTATGACACGACATATTACTTGATGTACCTATAATAATATACAAGCAGCATTAGACAACAATACTTGTATAAAGCATATTGTATCGAGGTGAAGAGAATGCGTAAAAGCATTTTTCTGTCATTTTCCGAACGTTTCTGCCGTTCGTATCTCGATTACACCCCTGCGCCTTGGCGTAAAAAGCAAATCCTTGAAAAATATTGACCATATAATAAATAGCACCCTAGTCGACTAAGGCGAGATCAAACGGATCTTCCCCTTGCCCCGTGGGGTTATTGCTACCCTTATTATTGTGCCCTGGGTTATGCGGCCATAGAAAAGGCGATATCCTAAATAAGACATTTTATTTATCTTAGGATTTTCTTCTTTATCTTTGTTAAAAATCCCTCGCGGCTGCCACCGGGCTGTCCGCTTTATTCTCTTCTTTTTTCACTTAAAAGATGTTTGTTTTAAATTTTCATTCACTGACAATTTTTATTTTTATGTAGAGTGAAAATTGTGTTTGTCTACTTAAATTTTGTTTTTATTTAATAAAACAAAATATGTACATATATGTCAGGCACTGTCTGCCCGCAAAGTAAACATTTGTGTGGAGAATACAGAAAATACTGCCATTCTAAAATAAAATACGTTATATTTAAACGGTAATAATACGATCGTAATAAAAAATATGTCAAGTGAATGACGAAGTAGTTGCCTCCTCAGGCCAAGCACGCATTGCGGTTTTTTACCGCGATGCAATATCACCAAAATAGTGTATCTCTGTTACTTTGAGTTTATAAAATGACAACTTTATAGCAAATTATTGTAAGACTCAATAATATTTGTTATCATCTTTAAACCTTTGATCGTTTAATGTTTTATCATACAATACAATTTCGTTTGATAGATTATCATACGATATCAGCGCACACGCAGGCTCGGAATCAGTTGATGATATAAGGACGATACTTCCAGTCTCTTCGTTTGTTCAACACGTACTAACTGAAAGAACCGGCCGCGTTTAACGGCTGTGTGGACGTCACCCGTCACCCGTCACCGTACATTTCCATAGATCACAAGTCCAAGCGCGTTTTTAAACCGCGGAGCAAAATGTGTCCGGATGCGTTTTCAAAATTAGTCGCGGTAATAAAAAAACAAGTCCGTGCCTTTGCATACAAACTTACTATATCTTGCGGGTAAAAACTATATCAGTGCACGCTAGGACTTAGGAGCAAATTCTGTTAAGTAAACTTTCAATACACAGTCAAAATGTGACGATTTTTTAAATATGTTAACGGAATGAAATATGATTAGACAATGAACCGAGTTTTAATTGAGATATATCACAGCATCGTATACACACACTGAGATTTTTAAGCTGCCTGAAAGAATTATATTCGTCCAACGGACAACGGAACATCAACTATCAATGATCAATGGACTGACAATAGACGTTTGACGTACATCAATCGCGAAGTAAGATTTGTGTATACACGGCGGGTTATGAAAGCCGGGAGTTGTTTCCAAAAAATCGCATGGGAGATAATGCATGACTCAAAGACTGTCTCGACAAAAAAATCTCATCTATTAGAAATATTTTATAAAAAATATAGGTCCTGCTGATGTTTTTACAAAAAATGTCACCTGCATTAGGTATTAACATTTTTTTTTTTTAACTACCGAACTAATTATCTAACTTCACGAGATGAACTTCGATCAGCGGGAAAAGGTTATGTATTTATAGTACGGAAAGAATAAATGATGTTCTACTGGGAACGTCTGGAGTCCAATTGTTACGACTGGAACCGGTGTCGGTGGATTTGTGGGATATTTAGGAGATGGATCCCGCCACACAATCTGTTTGTGAAAGTATCAAATATTCGAGGACCTCTAAAGACTTTCAATATTTTAGGGAGGAAACCCTTTACTCTTTCCAAAACATGAAGTGACTATTATTTTTCCAATGCGGGTCTAATGCGCACGTGCACGATATATGGCAGAAATGTATCGCCTCTTTAAGGCACAGCCCATACTCTACTGAGGACCCGTAATATATTATATGTACTAGAAATTTTTCATAACCGTCACAAGAAATATAATTTTTTCTGAGATGTTTTGCCGTTTTAGATTTTTTTGCAATTGACCATTCAATGGATGTGTTGTGTTTATATGACAAACTGATCAATGGAAGATTAACCCAGAAGAAGCTCTCATTCAAAGTATTACCTAAAACATGTAACATTTGCGTATTCTATGTTTAATTCGTGAACTTTAAATATAATGTACGACATTTTATAAAAATAATATTCCATTATAATTCTTGTATTTAGCCACCTAAATTTTATTATTTCACTTAGTGTCCATTCATTCATCAGAACAAACAAAAAGTACATTATTTTTTGTATAGTTAGGATGGGTACAAATATGTATGAGATTAGAATCGTTAGGTTAGTAAGAAACATATCTTGGAAAAAACCCTGAAATGACGATCATCATTTCTTACTATTTTAAAATGTGTTTTTATTACTTTATATACAATTAATTAAAAAATCACTTGCGTAATAATATTTCTCACAGTTTGGTTAATATAAAAACCTTAACATTCCTTACAAGTAATAGAATATTAAAATTTTCATCTTTTGTCTCATAAAAGAAATTATATTATTGTTCCTTTAATATAAATGTTGATTATTTAATAAATAAATCCTTAGGCGTCTTGCGAGAATGGAAGATGGCTCGGAGCAGCTCTGTGTGGTGGGTCACGTCGAAGGACGAAGAAGAAGAGAAAGATCTCCCACCCGTTAAACCGACCGAGTGTAAAAGAAAACAGGCACTTCTCTGGTGACAGCCCTAAGATCTGCAGGATGCCGAGAAAAGTGGAACAGTCAAGGGGGCTAGTTCATTAATGAAGGAAAGACGTGAATGGATGATAAAATGCATGTTTCATATTCGGCGGAAGGTCATTCAATAAAATTCAATTGTAATGATCATATTGTTTTATTTATGAATTATATGTTATTTATCTAAATATTGTATAGAAATATTTTTCTTAGATGTATTCTTCAAGAGAATGCCGATCAATTATTCACTTAACCCATTTTTAATATACTTTGTTAAATTGTACGTGATACACTTTCAAAGACTGGCTGTAATGTGGATGTATTGATATGGCGGAAAACAGAAATCTGAAGGTTTATGGTGTAGAGAATTATTATATTTACTTATATAAGTGGTGGAATTCATAAAATTAATGTGAAACTTCAATAAAATAAAAATATTGTACATATCTGCAAAGTTGTAAACCCAAATAATAATACGAGTACGTGGTTAAAACAATGATATTGTTGTTTTGTTTATTTTATTATTTAATCACATAATTGCTGCTTTAAAGATAATGTTTTTAAATATAAACCTGAATATTATTAAATATTTATAACAATTAAATGAAAACAAGTTATTCAACAAGCTTTAGAAAGTTAAAAATATATCCAGGTACTTGATTTGAAAAATTTAAGACATCACAGAGTTTTCCCAATTTAGTCCGATTTTTTAACGTAAGTTGAAATTTTGAGTATAAATTAAATAATCCCTCGCTTATCACCGCCAAAACTCCCTGAGCTGCCGTGAAAGTTAAACCAAACAAGATTAATGTATTTTTGTGAGAAAACATTATTATTATGAAGTTGCAGTTTTTTCAAAACGTAGTTCTGTGCTATTTTAATACAAATAAAATATTTTAGTTGCACGTCTGTGCTTTTTGACATAAATATTATTTGAAAAATGAACACAAAATATAAATTAATGTGTTCAATATTTACTGCGAAAACATCGTTGTTAGTTTTTTATTATTATTTATTGTTATTGTGTTAGTTTGAAGAACTCCGTGTATATTTTTAATGAAATTTAAAATATCTAATTATAATAAATATTATTATTAAGTAAGCATTATTTAGATTCAGTTGTTTCGGCGGTTAAGGTCATTTTTAAACAGTAGTTAATTATAATTTGATTTTTTAAATTACATTTAAAAAAATTGTGGTTAGTCATTTTTAATCAATTTTATAGTAATTTTGTTTATAAAACTCACCTGGTTAAATACAAAGTTACTGAATAATTTTATTTAGAAATATATTAACCTAATTCTTAGATAGATCTTTATTGAAAACATTAGAACCAATACTGAGAACTTCTATTAATTTGCTCACAAGCAATATAACTAAAAAAGTATAATAATATTAAGATTTTTAAAACGCATTGATTTGTTTTTACTTTACTTACTTTTTGATTTGTTTTTTCTTATTTGTTTTTGGCATCATGAAATAACTAGATTTTTATACAAAGTAATAGATTATTTCTATCAATAACCCTTACAAAATTTCTTATTCAAGATATCACGTACTATTTTACCCAAATTTTGGCAAAACAAATTACTTAAAAAATTGTTTTATGACCCAATTTACATGAAAATATAATACCGTAAATTCTTTTAATAACTTGAACATTATTAACGATATATTGCTTCCATTTAAAATTTAACTATGCCAACTTTTAATAATTATTGTCATAAATTGCGTAACATGTGTGCATGCGTATATATATATTATTATTTTTTAATATTATTGTATACCTCCCTAATTCACCCTTTCCACTTTATATGTTCAGTGTAAAAACACTATTTTGTTTAGCAGTTTTTTAAATATTTACAATTTTTTAGTATATTATGTTTATTTTTATTTTGGTTTAAAACACTATTTGTTTATCAGTTTGTTAAAATGTACTATTCTTTAGTTTATTATGTTTTTTATGTAGTATTTCTTATTCTAAATGATACTCTTCATTATTAAAATTCAAAGAATAATTTTTTATATATAAGAAGTATAATTTTTTTATATATCATATTTTATGTCAATTATTATTATTGTTCTGTTTGTTTCTCAAAAAAATAAAAATGAATTAAATGAAATGAACCTATAGAGATTATCTCGACCGAATAACGAATAAGACACAACTTTCAGTAATTTCCAGTTTTATCATTACAGCAGGCTCTTCAATCGCCTCATTTGCCGAATAATTAAAGAGTCCGAAGGAAAGCGGTGCCTCAATAAAGGTAGCGGTTTATTGGCAATCGGCAGCTCTGGAGTTCATTGCGAACTCAACAAGAGAGAGGACATTTTGTTACTCCAAATATTACACGAGTTCATCGCAAGCTGAACAACTAACAGACCAGAAAAAGTACACTCATATAAAAAGGTATTGCTGTAAAAACATTAAACCCTTAAAAATTTCTCGAACGCGTAACATGAAGGTAACCTTTAATATATACAATCAACACTTTTTACGAAATTTAATTATTTAGATACATATTTAAATTTAAATACAATTTTAAAAAAAACTATCATTTCTCATCTCATCTCATATTTGAAAATTGTTCTATCCATGCCAAAGATCTAAATTATGGTTTTACTGTATTTAAATTTTATTTTATTTATTACACAGAACTGGGTTATTTTTTTTTATTAATCACACTCCTCTCAAATTAACTTTTTATTAATATATTTTTAAATTACGATGGCTCATAAACAAAATCATATATAATATTAATTTCCTATATCATAATATAACATAATAGTCTTCTCAATAAATGAGCGCATTTTAAATTTTTTTCAAGTAATATTAAAATTTATGAAAAACTAAGCATTGGTGACATTTCTGGTGCAGGTCCGTAATAATATTCATTATTATTTATTTATGACTTTCTGGATGTATTAGATTTAGAATTGGTATCATTTGTGACTGTAAAAAAGCTTAGTTAAACGGCCAGGCCTGTGAGACACTTTGCAGGGCAAAAACTAACCTGTTTTTAATATCTCTAAGTTACGATAACTTAAATGTTTTCTCTTTTATATACTCAATAACAGTACGTAAATATATATTTAGTCCGAAATAAAGAGTACATTGTCTTTATTATGAGTAATAAAAAACATACATAAGCGAAATCGTATTACGACTGGCAAGTATATTGAGCATCTGTCATCCTATCATTTCATCTATGTGGAGACCATAAAGGAGATGACAAATAAATATTTTATTCGTATTTTTCAATAATATCTGTAAGTGGATATATATATTTCAAAGTTGACCGTTTGTAGAATTCCAGAATCCACAGAACAACAGAAAAGCAATCGGCGATTGATCGCGTAGCGGTCACCAATGGCTGCGAAGCAGTCACAATAACTACCAGTAGGGCCTAGCAGCAAGCAATCGGCGATAATTATTGCTTATCTGCTAGTTTAATAATATTACCGATTAATACAGTCGCTGATATTAATCGTATTTTTAAAGTTGTGAAGTTGCATTTTCAGAACATACAATAGTTCGGTGGTATTTATTCGCCAGATAGGAAGAAGTTTAAGTTCGAATCCCGGTATCAACAAAATACTTTTTTGACAAATAGATTTTTTCTATTGATTCATTTAATTTGTATTATATTTCTTGTAAAATATAAAAATAAATATTTTGAGATATTTGAAATCTTTAGTCCAAGTATATAAATAGTATGAGTTGTATAACAGATGAGAATTGGCACCGAAATTATACTGTATACGTAGAACATATATAATTACGTCTTATTTTCACAGGGGTCCTCAAAGTGTTGAACGCCACAGATATGTACCTATGCTAATATACATCTGTCGCTCCATTCACATCTACAATACATTCCTTCAGATTTAATAATATTTGCGCATGTAATATTAACAGTCACCTGAACTCCTTTGCCATCCATATCCATCCTACCAGTATAACTAATGGTATACCAGAATTAATAAAATCCGCGTTTAAATTTTTTTTTATCTTTCCATAGTTAAGTCACCCCCACTTAAACACATGTTAATATACTTTAATAAAATTGCAAAAAATATTACATATGTACTGAAATTATACAGGTAGTTAAGAAATTTATTGTTACATATTTTCCAGAATTTTATAATTTAAATTGTTCCCTCTCCTTATTTATTAATATTAAACAAATAACTATCAAAATATATAAATGTACCCTCAAGACTTGAAAATGGTGATGTTATGTTACCATTATTATCAATTTAACAAAAATTAAACATTATAACTTTTTAAATCTGAAGTGCTCTTCACTCCTACCGTTTTCTAAATGAAATGCCTAATTCTAAAATCCTACACCCTTTGACCGGTGATAACTAAATTTTGCATTACTACTTTTTAGGATCCTGTACACATTTAAGATAGTTACTTTTTAGACAAAACAAAGGCACCCCTTCCCCCTGAATCTCTATTTTTAATTAAAATTAAATTTGAATCCGCGTACTGACCGTTAGTGATATACCCAAATTAGTGAAAAAATATATTAGCCACATGTTTTTAACTTAATATTCTAACATCCCCATAAGTCTTTCTTTTAATATATGGTCTTGCCACGCTGCACTTAGTCTATCTGCCGGTCACAAACTAAGAAAAATACCGTAAATAACTCGATCAGTATGTTTCGGGCGGTCCTTAAAACTCATTTTATTTTTTATTCGGGACCATCAAGGAGGAATAGATTTATAAATTATTTCTTCGGGTTGTTCTCTTTCTTGTTTCTGGAACATTCGATCGGGAACATAAATGAACACGCGGATTAATAGTTAAGTTAAGGGCTTCGGCACTAAAACAATCCTTTTATTGAATCGGAATCGATTTGTGAAACACAATAAAGCAGTTGATGGATGACTGTTGGAATCTTTATACTCCATTAAGCCCAGTCGGAAGTTTACAACCCTGGAATGAGGGACATAAAACAGAATTTAGCTCTCAGTTTTATTTCATTCCTGCGGTTAATCCCGTTACCGAGGTTTCATTTCATATTTTAAACTAGCCTGCAGCCCGTTGTTTAAGCTTTCATTGCATGCGTATGTTTATGTTCAACTAATAGAATACAGCGCTTTGTATTCTATTACTCGGAGACAACTCCGAAGCAAAATGGTTACTATCGGAGAAATTCAATGTTCATTGAGTAACTAACTAGTGTGAAGAGTACTTTTCTTTCCTATCGCTTATCGCTAGGATGGGCGCTTCGCGTCTAAATGTAACATGAAATAAACTAAATTATGCAGTCGAATGCAACGGGTGCAATTTTTATTTCTAATCATTACGTATAATATCATGAAACGTTAATATTTTTGTACAATATGAACATACATTAACTTCGACCGTGCCCACATAGCTTAAGCTGTCGAAAGATAAGATAGCGTAGTTCTATAGTAAATAGTTCATATCAATATTCATAATTCTATACAGATTATTTTATATTGTTTCTCTCTCTTTTGGCTTTAGATTTTAAGCCCATTCACAATTCCATCATAAACCTCCCTAAATATTCGTATCCCGTATATTAATTTTCTTTCTGTAGCCAATATTTCTCTATTTTAGTGATTAATAAGATGATGCTAGATCGTGCAGCCCACAGAACAAAGATAGTACAGGTTTCTCTCAATATATACTAATATGTTTCAACAACAAGGCGAAACTTCGCACTTACAAAGTGGTGCGGTAACGTTGGCCACAATTCAATGAAAGTGTAAATATTTGGTTTTCTCTCGGTGTCAATGTTTGTTTCGCAGATTGAAGTTATTCCTCTCGACAAATAATCATCGTATCTCCACCGCACGATTAAATCCTGCGATGTAATTTTGACAATTTCTCAATAATTAAATAAAGTGCGATAACATACGTCGGTTAATATATCAGCTATTTATTTGCTTTAAATATTTTCTTTATTCATACTTAGTTAATATATTTCTAGCCACGTTATATTAGACTAGCGTTTGAACCCCGGAGGGCTGGTTCTCAGAATGGGTGCTAAAAACGATCATAAGACGGTCGTGGAAAACTTCAGATGCCTACCTAGTCGGCGTTTGTTCCCATCTTTTGTGCGCTCTCTGCGCGTGAAATTTACTATTCAATTAACGTTTTATAAAGGAAAACACTTTTTTTTTGTTATGAGGACATTTTTAAAACAAAGTTAATAAATTTAAATATTTTTTCGATACATAGATTTTTTCTGTATATCTTTCTAATTGATTCTTTTAATTCGTATTAATTAACATTTTCCTTGTGCAGTATAGGTATTGAATATCATTACTTTATCAAACTCGCCCTTTTTGCAGTATTTCTCTGTCAAAGCATCAGCAACGATAATGTATATATTTTCTAATACCGTTTACATAGAATCAGAAGGTGCAAGAAAATGACTTAAGAGATTTATCTGGCATATAATAAAATGATGAAATAGTTTTTATTGAACGTTAAATCACCTCAATAGCTCGGTGAAACTTACCTATTTTTGAATTAAATTAAAACCAATTAGTATCGACAATTCGAGACGTAGTTATAGTCTAGGTACTAAAGTATTATTTAAAATAAATGACACATCACCAGTTTAAGTATTTTTTTAGATTTTAGATTTTTAGGTAATCAATCTATTTACTCTACATACAAAGTCCTATGTCATCTGTGCGATATATGCAATAAGTAAAAAAGAGAACGAATGATGCAGAAATAAATAAAATAAATTTGGCTAGATATTTTCACTAAATATAGTTAAAGACACATCGAGCAACTGATCAACCTATTCATTCTACATTTTATCTGAATTTATATTTAATCTTCATATCTTTCTAAATCACACACCATCTGACCACACTTTAAGGGCACGAATTTACAATGAATGGTTTTCGAAGCCAGAAGGCGACGGTCAAAACTTAAACGCCTCTCTGGGTTGTGAAACTATCGATCATTTCCCAAGCTTTATTTTTATCGGGTGCCTAGATTCATCCATAAATCAGAACCTCCACCGGCCGGGAGGTTCGGCGCTCGGCGCGGGATGAAGACTGTTTGACCGAATGATCCCTGTCACCGATCGGAACATTTCGCCTCGGGGCGGTTTAACACCGGAAGCCGAAGACTTATATACATAAGGGTATCAAACTTTTGACCTTTTATACCTAACCTAATCTGCACTTAAAATAGATAAATTTTGTTCACGCATGTCTGCGAGTAGTCTAGAAATATATTATTAAATTATTTATTTATTTTGTAAAGTATTAACTACACTTGATTGACAAGAAAATTAAATAGCAATCGGAAGGAAATCAGGAGGCCGATAGACCACCCTAAAACTCGATGGACTGACGAAATTTTCAATAGTCTAAATAGACAGAAAAAAGTGGGAGACACTTAACAAGGCATCCGGCAGATGATAGAAAACGGGGGATAATAACGATGATGAGACTATATTACACGTGTGTATTGATCTTTATTTTGAATATACATATTACCAATAGGTCGTTAACGACCTGATAGCTAGTCCTAGAATAACATTACGATATAATGGAAAAACATTATTATGCAATAGGGTAATAATGTATTATCTAGAATACACTTTATTAAGGTTAAGAATACTTTTTTATATTATGTATACCTATTATATTAAAACAGAAATACATTTTAAAGTAGAGAATTACATTTCAAGTCTATTTATTACAGTTGCATTATTTATAATTTAATCTTCTATACTTAAGATTACTGCAGCAATAATATACGGAACGTGCTCTAGATGAGTATTAACAAGTAATAATATGTTATTTGTACAATAAGTATTTTATTATAACATTATGTAAGTAAACAAATATAATGGATGATTTTTTAGAGGTATAGAACTTTAAAATGAAATAAAACACATCAAAATCGTGTTAATTGGCTTTATTGGTTTTATTGGAAAGATAATTTGATGGCATTAGTGTTTAAAAATGATTTCGCGCATATGGGCATCGCGGCTAGCCCGAATAAAGTGCAATCTGGAAGTCCAATTTTCGATCACTTTTTGGAGCAGCTGGAGACGTATATCAATAATAACGCGATGAATGTTGGTTTTCAAGTCGTCTATCGTCTCTGGTTTATCGACGCAGTCTAGCGACTTCACATATCCCCACAAAAAATTATCCAAAGTTGTTAGTTAAATCACACGATCTCGGAGGCCAATTCACAGGTCATCGAATATTTCCTTCAATAAATTGATTATGGCTTGCGCTGTGTGGAATGTTGTACCGTATTTTTGAAACCACAGCTTTTTCACAATAATGCCATTCAATTGGGGAACGAAGAAACCAGTAATCATGGATCTGTAGCGCTCTCCATCGACTGTAACGTTCTGGCCGGCATCATTTTTTAAGAAACAGTAGTTTCTTCGGTGAGCACTGTAGGACGTCTCTGCGGGTACATATTATCAATTAGAGAATGCGTGATGCGAAAACGATCCATTTTATTGGAATTACTCGCTCGGATGGACGATCAAGTCGACCGTCAAATGGACGTAGCGCACGGTAAATTTCGCGAACTAAACCACGATTTCCGAAATAAATTTGCACAATTTGCAAGCGTTATTCTGCCGTTAGTCTAGTAGTATAGCATTACACGAAAGAACAATGCGAATTAAAAAGTTATATGGAAAAGTCTGTAAAAATAAAAGATATCAGAAAGATGGAATTAGTAGAATTTTATAGTAAATTTATCCGTTTATACTTTTAAAATTTCTAAAAAATATAATAAATTATACAATATTTACAGTATATATATTTATTTTGCGTAAAATATATATTTTTAAATTAATAAATCGTTTGGGATAACTCAGTTAGATACCCGCACCGGAACTGACAGAAGTTTTTGGAGACGTAATGGAAATATAGACTCATCCAATATCTACAAAGAAGCACAACTAATACGCTACACAGCATCTAGATTCAGTCACGAACCGTCAAAACGTTATAAGTAATTTCAAAAAATCTGTGCAAGCTTTTGCGAATACGGAATAATTTACCGATTTTTGTAATTCAGCTTCATTTAAGACTCGAATAAATTTTCTTCTAACAGTCCTCCTCCCGTACAGGGTTGCAGCGAGTGAAATGTTTCCTCCCCGTTGCCGAAAATTCTCTTGTACGGGTTCATTAAAAAAAACTCTTTATAAAAGTTTTGTTTGAAAAAAATAAACTAACTTAAGGACTCGAGCGAGGAGTTGGGCGCGAGCCAACAATCAGCCAGCTAGTTGCTTTTCTGCTGTTTAATAAATAGTCGGTATAAGAGACGACGATTAATTAAAAAATAAAAACTTCATAAATTCGAAAGAAAGTGTAGAACTACTTTTGAAAAACCCAGTGAAATCATTTTCAAAAATCGCCCGTGAAAACTGTACTTACTCATTTCACGCCATTCTCTCGGAGTTTGTGGAATTATGAAGTTAACAATCTGTATTTATTATTTTATAAATCACTTCAATATTTCATTTTCATTGTAAAAATTAGGTGTTATTTATTTTTGTAAGAGATTTCTTACAAAATATACATATTTATTTCTTAATAATATTAATAAATGTATTTAAAGACACGGATTTCATCAATTCAAATAATATATATTTTATTCGTAATTTAAACCTAAATGTTAAGTACGTAAAAAGTGAAGATATTGTATCTCTTACGTAAGAAATTAAAATAAAAAAGAGACATAATATCTAATTAATTTTAGTTATCAAGGAGCTGTGAATAATAGGAATATTTTTGAAGTTGACCATGCTCAATGGCTGTTCAACTTGTGTGAAAGAACTGGAATATATGAATGTAGGAGCGAAAATAGGGGATTTGATTGTATTTTGTTTATTGTACGTCGATGATGTAGTATTAATGGAGAATAATGAACAAGACTAGTTAGTAAAATGTACGGGATATTAAAGTGATATTATTATCAATTTCAACAAGTCAAAAGTGACGATATTTGAAAAAGAGGAAAGCCAGATATCGTGCAAAATACTTGTAGGTAATGAATGTTTGGAATAACTAGAAGAGTGTGTATTTGGGAAGTACTTTTGATAGAAATGGAAAAATATCGAAAAGAAGATGATTACAGGGAACAAAGTGAATGACGCTTTAAATGTTAATAATAGCTAATGGAAACTTGTTAACTGAGGTAGAGCTAGCGGTACACAATGGAGTCCTGGTACCGACACTGATGAATGGAAGTGAGGCCTGGAGCTAGCAAATGAGATCACTTAGCCGTATATGTGGCAGATCTATTAATAACAGCAAAGAATGAAGAAATAGGGAAGGAATGTAAAGCTGATCTTAGTATAGTGATTAAGATTAAGAAAGGATCACTTAGGTGGTTTCTTCACATGGAACGAATGAATTAGGAGAGAAGCCACAATAATCGGCGAGCCTGTATGAGAATATGTGTGAATGTGGATGAGTCGAGAATGTCTCGAATGTCGAGAAGTCGAGTGTGGCTCTACCTACCCTGCGAGGAAATGGCGTAATGGTAAGTAAATTTTTAAAGTCATGATAACTTCACAACTAAAACGTTATTTCTCTTAATTATTAAAAATATATTATGCCACTTATTAGAATCATCTCGGGTTACACAAATGATTATATTGAAGTATATTATACAGAAATGGTGGTAAATGACCGATGTTATTTTTAAATACAGAACTCTGAGAAGTTGTCCATCATGTTTATTTTCGATCAGGACAGAAAGGCTAATCTAGAATGACAATGATCATATAAATATTCCACCTGTGAAATGTGCCATTGTACCTGACTGATTAGGTAAGTCCATGTGACAGGCGTATTCTCAATCTAATTAACCAGTTCGGCACTGCATTCGTAATGTTAATTTAAATCTTTTTCAAATAATTCACTTTTTTCCTATATTTTAAAACTTCGCGTATGAAAATACAATATACAGCTATACGTCATCAATTAGCCCCTAATATTGTAAGAAAAAACTCAAAATGTATAAATTAACTGCATTTGTAAACACCAGTCTAAAGATTCAGTTAATATTTCAAATATTGAACTAGTAGGGTAAGTCAATATAAAAATGTTTAACTAGCTTCCCGTTCGTTCGAATAGAAATAATACATAGCCCAATATTTAAAAGTGGATCGGATATAAAAATATTATTTACTAGTAAATAATATTATTTACTAGTATAAAAATATTATTTACTAGTAAATAATATTTTTATATTCGCTTCGCTCCTCAGAAATTTAAATCAATTATGGATCTAATATGTTTTTGGAAGAAGATGTATAATATTTATTTTGCACTTAAAACTAGATATAGAGATTATCATTCATTGTAAGAAGTGTATTAATGAATATATTAATACAAATTAAATTAATCAAGTAGAAAGATATAAAGGAAAAATTTATTTATCGAAAAATATTTTGTTGCTATTGCGATGTTTTTACCGTTAATACGTGTATTATTCTATTTTTAAAAGCAATCAATTTTAAATTGTTTTAATTTTAATCTTACTAAAACCATATGTCAAATTTTTCTTATGTTTTAAATTCAATTTTTAATAAAATTAATTATAATATCATTATTAGTACTTAACTTGAGTTGTTAGCATGATGAATTTTCAGAATTGTTCAATAATTTATTAGAAAATAATTATATTGTATATATGATAAAAATTTGGGATTGTCCGTTTTACGCACAAACAATGTTGGTCTTAAATTTAATAATTTAGAATCATCATAAATAAGTAAAGCGTGTAAAATGAACCAAAATATTATAAATAACCAACTAAATTTAACCACAAGTCCTATCCTAAAAAAAATTCCAATAATTTAGTACCATTACGCCTATTTCTACATCTTACATCATCGTAACAATTTAAGTACAAGATTTATATTTATTTATTATTTACTTTACATACTGTGGTTTGTGATGATCTATGGCAAAGGATTGTCGATGGTGCGACATCATCCATGGATAACGCGGCAACAATCAGTGAAAAAGCGCGCGCGAAGGAGTGTTGACGTTGTGTGAAAAAAGGTATTTGTTAACGGTGAAAAAGGTGACAATAACAAGCTATTTCGGCTTGTAACGATGGCGACAGTAAAAATTGGTGATTTGGTGAGATGTTTTGACGGTGAAGGAGACGTCATTCAGTGGTTGGAGAAATTGGAATTGGTGGCGAGATTGAAGGATATCGGAGATCTCGCAACCGTCATACCGCTATTCTTGGAAGGGTCCGCGTTTGCCGTCTACAGCGAATTGAGAGACGAGGACAAGAAAGATGCTGAGTGCATCAAAAAAGCCCTGCGCGATTCATTCGCTATGAACCCGTTTCAGGCGTACGAGCAGTTGGCCCAGCGAAGGTGGAAAGATGAGCCTGTCGACGTGTATCTCACTGAGCTGAGAAAGTTGGCCAAATTGGCGGGTGTGGTGACGGACCAGTTGCTCAGACGAGCATTTGTTGTGGGATTGCCGGCCACGATATCACGTGAGCTCAGGGCGTTGCCAGGCGTAGAGACGATTGCGCTGTCATCCCTGCTCGAACGGGCGCGGGCGTTGATGGCTGAACTGCACGATCCGGGCGTCGCGGCTGCGGTCGTTAGACAATCAAGTGGGACACCGAGGCAATGTTTCAAGTGTGGTGGGCCACACCTTATGAGATATTGTACTCAAAAAGCTCTGTCGTGTTGGACATGTGGTGAAACAGGACACGTGTCACGTGAATGCCCCACGAAGGAGGGAAACGGGAAAGGAAGAGCTGGTGCGCCGGTAGTTCTTCCTCGTCAACATTAACGGCGCTACCGATTGTGAAGATTTGTGTGGGAGGAAAGTTGGTGCGAGCATTGGTGGATACGGGGTGTTCGAGAACAGTGCTGTCCAGTTCCATTAGGTGTGACGTTCGCAGTGGCGGGAACCGATGCAGGTTGATTAGTGTTGATGGGAGTCAAGTGCCGTGTGTGGGCGAAGCTGTAGTCAGCATTGACGTGATGTGTGGGGCGAAAAATGGTGAGCGAAGGGCCCAATCCAGTGGAGTGTGGGTTAGTTGTGTGGTGGTGAACAAGTTGTTTGATGGCGTGGATGCGATTATTGGGATGGATTTCATAAAAATGTGCGGAGGAGTGACGGTGAATGATGACCAAGTAATTTTTTCGAGTGTACAAACAAATCTTGATTGCCATGTTATAAATGCGGCGGCTGAACCTGAAACTATCTGTATCGAAGATCAGGACTTTCAAGCACGGTTTGATGGTCAGAAGTGGTGGGTTAGATGGGCGTGGAAAGAAGGACCGGTAGCTTTAATGAATGACATTGCATCATATTCCAGTCTTCACAAGCACGATGTGAAGGATGCGATCAAGGACGAACTGGAGAGGTGGATGAAGGAAGGCTGGTTAAAGCCGTGGACCGGGGAGTGCACGGGTGTTGTACCACTACTGGGAGTCATTCAGAAGAACAAGGGAAAGGTCAGGCCAGTGCTAGATTATAGAGAGCTAAACAACCATGTGCAAAGTCACACGGGGGAAGAGGTTGCAGTATGTGATGAAACTCTCAGGAGATGGAGAAGACATGGTGAGCTACTTAAACTCCTGGATTTAAGGTCGGCGTACCTTCAAATCCGCGTTGACGAAGATCTGTGGAAATATCAACTTGTGAGATTTGAAGACAGAGTGTATTGCTTGACGAGATTGGGTTTCGGGTTAAACAGCGCTCCCAAAATCATGACAAGAATAGTTAGAGAGGTCTTGTCAAGAAACGAGAGAGTTAAGCGAGGCACTGACAGCTACATTGACGACATCATAGTGGACGAGACAGTGGTTTCAGCTGAGGAGGTAGCGGCTCACCTAAGGAGGTATGGATTGGAAGCAAAGCCACCATTAGATCTGGAGGGCGGACGCGTTCTCGGGCTTCGAATTGAGCGAGAAAATGGAGTTCTGGTGTTCAGGCGTGGGAATACTATTCCTGAACTGGAATCAGCTACAAAGCTCACGAAGAGGCAATTGTTTTCTGTCTGTGGGCAGTTGGTTGGCCATTACCCGGTGTGTGGGTGGCTTCGGGTTGCTTGTAGTTTTGTGAAAAGAGCATGTTCTGGGGATACATGGGACTCACATGTAGGAGAAAATGCCCAGAGAATTCTCAGTGAGGTGATCCAAAAAGTAAAATGCGATGATCCCGTAAAGGGTTTTTGGAATGTTCCTGCAGATCTTACGACGGGAAGAGTGTGGTGCGACGCAAGTTCATTAGCGTTCGGAGCTATGGTGGAAATTGATGGGAAAGTTGTAGAAGATATGTCATGGTTAAGAAAGACCACGGACGTTGGTCATATCAATGTGGCAGAACTTGACTCTGTTGTTAAGGGAATAACGTTGGCATTGAAATGGGGACTAAGAGCTATGGAGTTGATGTCAGATTCCGCAACAGTGGTGGGATGGGTCACGTCTGTTTTGACGAAGGATCACCGGATCAGAGTTTCTGGTATGTCTGAAATGTTAGTCAAAAGGAGGCTTGGACTGATGAAAGAGCTGGTGGACGAATATGGTCTCGAGTTGACCATCACTCTTGTTAAGTCAATCGAAAACAAGGCAGATCCTTTGACAAGAGTTGATCGCAGATGGCACAGAAGTGATGTGGCGGCTGTGGGAGTGGTTGAAAACTCTGATGTGAAACGCTTGCATGAGCAACATCATTTTGGTGTAGACAGGACTCTTCATCTAAACCGACTGGTGAACCCGGACGTTCGGAGAGAGGAAGTGGTGGAATGCGTAAGAAACTGCATACAGTGCCGGACCATAGATCCAGCGCCTGATAGGCACAACTCTGGAGTGTTGAACGTGGAGCGCAATTGCAGTAGGATCGCAGTTGACGCGACGCACTTTGGGAGTAAGTGCTACCTCACTGTCATCGATTGTGGGCCGAGTAGGTTTGCCTTGTGGAAAGAAATTAGAGCCGAGAGCAGTGAAGATGTGGTCCGTAATTTAAAGGAAGTCTTTAGAGAAAGAGGTCCCCCGGACGAAATTCTACTCGATAATAGTAGAGCATTCCGTTCTCTGGCGCTACGAGAATTGTGTAGGGAGTGGGGTGTTCGCCAGAGGTTCAGAGCCGCTTATCGTCCGTCAGGGAATGGAATAGTCGAAAGGCATCACCGCACGATAAAAAGGACTGCGGCACGGAGCAAGATCGATCCCCTGCAAGCTGTATTCTGGTACAACTTAGCATCTGCCCACCCGGGTCAAGAAGAGACGTCGCCTGCCAACATTGTGCATGCTTACATGTGGCGGCACCCACTCGTACCACCTGCTGAACTAGAAGAAACTAAGGAATCCTCGTACCGCCCAGGCGATGTTGTAGTTTTGAAGCCGCCCAATGCAAGGTGTACCACAAGGTGGCAGCCTGGTATTGTCACTCGGGTTGTGAGTGACAACAACGTAGAGATAGACGGTGTGCCGAGGCATGTGCTGGACATTAGACGACTGTTTGACGACAGTGGAGAAAGCGAATCAGAAGATGCAGACGATGAGGAGCTCAGTGAGGCTGTGGAGCTGGATGAAGGTATAGCAGCAGAAGATGATGTGCCAAACAAATCCGAAGGACAAAGACGGGGAACCAGGGTTCGGCGGCCCCCGCAGTGGCTCAATGATTATGAGTGTTGATTGGTGATGAGGACATCAGGAGGGCGTGTGGTTTGTGATGATCTATGGCAAAGGATTGTCGATGGTGCGACATCATCCATGGATAACGCGGCAACAATCAGTGAAAAAGCGCGCGCGAAGGAGTGTTGACGTTGTGTGAAAAAAGGTATTTGTTAACGGTGAAAAAGGTGACAATAACACATACAGTTTTAGTTTGTTTATTTGATATCCTGATGAAGGAAATGGTATTTTTCGAAACCGGTTGGTGTATGAAATTAAACTCATCAAATTGATAAATAATGTTCATTAAAATATATATTTGTTCTCGATAATAATTTTACTCTGGAACGAATGGTCGTGATCATGGCGCAGAGTGCAGGGCGCAGGGCGCAGGGCGCAGGGCGCAGGGCGCAGGGCGCAGGGCGCAGGGCGCAGGGTTGTTATTTCCTGCAATGGATGCTTTAATGAATTCAATAAAATATACAACGCATTGTCAGGTCCTTAAACCCCGAGCAAGCTACATTTCTTAGGGCGGAAAGTAACGTGTCTGTGTGTATAGTATGAATGAACATCCCTTCCTGGGGCGTCACTTCCGACCTGGCCGGAAGCGGCCCAGTCCCAGTCCCGGAAGAAACGCTCCTAAACTCGCACGCGTGCTCACGGTTGAAATTAATTATTTTGTTGTAAGCTTTGTTCAAAATGCATCCCATTTTTTTTCTAAATCGTAAATGGTAAAATATAAATCTTCAGCTTAATTGAACCCTCAATTCACTTATTTTTGAGGTTGGCACGATGACTTTCTAATAAGTTAACGAGAGTTACTAACAATGGCTTAAAAAAATGTACATTTTAAGTTATTTTAAACAACTTAGGAATATTTTTAGTCACCTAAAAATAAAAATATAATTGAAAAATACTTGATATTGCACGTTGTATTCAAAGTGGGATAGGTAATTAGAGAACATTGGACAGGGGATAGAGGATTAAAGGTAAGATGTATGCGTTTCTTTAGTATATAGAATATAGTGAGATAATAAAAGATAACGTCTTTGAAGAAGCTATCTAACTTTCACCGTATGACGACTGGTGAGACCAACGCGTCCCGCTCTGCCCTTTCATTCTTCCACCACGCCAGCAAGCACATAATGCTCATTTATTACCTTGTCATTATTTACATTATCTATCATACAATAGCATCTTCTGGAAGTTCATTATAAAACGCCCTTTTTTAGTATATCTGACATAATTGTGCATATTTCCTTAAGATATCATTTTGTATATGATTTTCAGGTACTAAACACATTAGGTTTCACAGGTAAGGTATGGTGGTGTAACTGCGTTTGATGTAAAAATATTGAGAAAGTAGTTAAACATTATCATTTTTTCATATAATTGTCAAAGGTGACGAGTGTTTTATTCGTCCATGCACATTTAATAGAAAGATAAAATGACTTACATTAAAATTATTCGTGTAGTTATGTTCAGAAGTCGAAACTTTGTTAGAATGGGTGAAAATAAATGGAATTGCGATCTTAGAAAAGGTTACGATAATTCCGATTGTAAGAAAAAATTAAGTTATGAGGAAAACGTTAATTGTGAAAGGATTCTATCAATCGAAGGACCAGTGGTCTCGAGTGACCGGGATTTGAAAAGAATGCTCGCTTTACCTCAAGTTCGATGTTTCGTAAACTTTCGTAGTCGCCGAAACCGCGCACAATACGCGAGTGACCGTTTCCAATGATCTCCGCTCGCAATGAAGACGGTGATTTCACCCGAGACATACGCAAAATTCACAAAACCATAAATCCACAAAATAATTAATCCAAATCGAAACACTAAAATCAGTGTACCATAGCACCGGAGTCGAATGGTTCACAATGCGAACGATATCGCCGTTATCTATGTCAAATCTTCATTTTGTGACCGCACGATAGAGTCGAGAGTAAAATCCATACTGGGGGTAGAGAAGAACGGATCGAGGGTAGGAATGTGGACGCGGACGCGTGACAATAACATTTTCGCAAAAGTGTGTTACCTGCGAAAACGAAACGATCACATTTCAAGTTGTACAATTATATCACTACTTTTTAATTATTTGTTTTACTTTCAAAATTACATTTCAAAAATATCATCAGAATCCATTACCTTGCCTTATTGTATATTTGTAAATGATTAATATATTTATATTTTTTTATTTATTATCTTAGTTTTATTAACCACAATTGAGTTTAAAAAACATCTACCGGTTTCGGAAAATACCTTTTCCTTCTTCAGGATGTCATAACTAACTAATTTAATTAATTTAATTTAATTTAATTTAATTTTGCTAATTTTAAAAGTATTAATATATTTGATAACTTTAATGAAATAACAGTTTATTCGTGAATTTACGTTGTTTCATACAATCCTCCTTAATACAAATTATGATGATGGAAGCCAGAGGACAGGATACCGAAGACCGTGACCGAGCGGATATCCTAGTGGAAGCATACCGAGGAAGAGGTGAGCTGACTGTGTGGAAGACTGGGGCAGGATGAGAGTGTTTTAGAACTGGAGCAGGATGAGAGTGTATGGGAACTGGAAAAGGACGGACAGTGATAGGAGTCTGCGGAGAGCACTCGTGGAGGAGGCCAAATCTCACCCTGGGATGTAATGCCGTGGAAGAAAAAGAAGATCATAAAATATATTTACCCGGAATATATATGTAGATGGAATCTGACGACATTGTAAATTAATGACATTGTAATTGTAACTGATGTATTACATAGCTTAATTGGACAATGCTGTTTACCAGCATATTTTTTTCGATATTATATAGATTATTTTTGTATATCTTTCCAGTTGGTCAATCTAATTTACTTTTAAAATTAGCAATATTAACTTTGTGGTTAAAATTCATATTTTTTATTAATTATCTTTGTTTTATAATGCATGTTAAAAACATACGAGAAGTTTTAACTAAAGAACATCTCATTTTAACAAAAGCTGATAAAAGTCATACATTAATAGTGATGAATAAAATTGATTATACTTCGAAAACTGAAAATTTCCTCAAAAGTGACCAGTTTAATATTATGACAAAGGATCTGACTCAAAAATATCAAATGAATATTAAAAGTGCTTTAAAAAATTCCATTAGTGATATATTTACTGATAATACCGTATTATCAGATCTAATTTTTAATGAATCCTAAGCCTCCAAAACTGTATTCTGTATTAAAGATTCATAAGAATGATATTCCAATAAGACCCGTGATTTCATACTGTAGTGCTCCAACTTTTAAATTATGTTCTTTTATTACTAAAACTATAAATAGACCTAATATTTTTAAACCAAAATATACTCTAAAAAATTCTTTGCAATTAGTGGATATGTTAAAGGACATGGATCTTACCAACAATGTTAAACTTGTTTCTTTTGATATTGTTAATTTGCTTACTAATGTACCTATTAATGAAAGCAAACTTTTAATTTCTGATTTACTAAATTCATCTAATTTGCCTAATAATTTGGTAAAAGATCTATGTCGTTTGTTACCCCTTTGTATGAACCAAAATTATTTTCAATTCAATAATATAATATATAATCAAACAGAGGGTCTTCCTGTGGGAGCACCCACAAGTCCACTAATAGCAGATATTTTTGTAGACAATTTGGAGCGAAAAACTTTTGATTGCGATTCTCCTTTGTTAAAAAATATTTTGTTATGGAAAATGTATGTGGATGATGTATTGTGTATTTGGTCGGGTTCACAACGTCAACTAACTACATTTCTAAATTTCATTAATTCATTTAATAATATAATACAATTTACATTAGAAATGGAAAATAATTCTACCCTAAATTTTTTGGATCTAACATTGATTAAAAATAATAATTTCAAAAGTTCAAACCAACTTTTACAGATACAATCATACACAATGAATCTAATCATCCATTATCACACAAACATTCAGGGTTCCACTCCATGATACATCGTTTAGTCAATATTCCTATGTTAACATCCAATTACAATATTGAATTGAACACAATTAAAAAAATAGCAGTTAATAACGGGTATAATACAGGTTTGATACACTATTTTAAAAAACAAATTAAAAGATTATAATAATCAATTTTTATATAAATCACAGATAAAACATAATGATAATATTGATAATTTGCATAGGATTTTATACATAAATAACTTTTCGAAACAAATATCTAAACCTATCACGAAACATTAGACCAGCATTTTATACAAATAATACTTTAGAAATTTACTCATAAATTCTAAAGACAAAGATGATAAATTTAACAATTCTGGCGTCTATAAATTTAGTTGCAAGGATTGTACTGCATTTTATATTGATAAAACGGGTAGAAATTTTAATATAAGAGTAAGGGAGCATTTGAGATGTTTAAACAATAGTGGGTTTTCAGAATTTGCTAATCATTTGATAAAAAATAGTCATGGTTTTGATAAAAAATTGAGATTGTCAATTTTGCATATATAAGTTGTTGGTCACAAATTAAATAATTTAGAATCGTTGGAGATAAATAAAGCATGTAAAATTAATCAAGAAATTATAAACAACCAATTAAATTTAACTACGAGTCCCAATCTAAAATTTTTTCCTAAAAGTTATTCGACTAAATTTGTATTAAGCAACAATTTGAGTTAGGTACTAAATTTATTTTTTAAATTAATTTTTGTTTTTTTTTAATTTTAAAAATAGATTCTGGTGAAGAAACAATGATATATATTTTTAGTTGATATATGACATCCTGAAGAAGAAAATAGTATTTTTCGAAACCGGTAGATATACTTAAACTCAATTCAGTGGTTGATAAAACAAAGATAATAAATAAAAAATAATCTAATTTACTTTCAATTTGATATTTGTATGTACAGAACTCGAGTATTGTAGTGTAGTAGTAATTTGAACCCTTCGGCAATTCGAAAGGTACAAGGGGCTCCCGAACCTGGCGGGTGGATTTCAGGCGACGACGTGAGGCCTGTAAGAAGTCGATAATCGCCCGTGTTAAATTAACTTCGCATACGGGTACATCACACATCTTTTGTGGAAATCGTTCATTTTCTGCAAAAATTTCCTCCAATCGTACGGTTTCCGCGAGCTCCTTCACTAAATTGAAGATTTTTTCTACCCCGCCGGCGTGGGCCCACCCTCCTCGCACCGCCTCTGCCCACTCAACGCCCGCTCCAAAGCGAGTATATCGGAGACCTAAAAATTTACAACGTTATTTTTTCCTATTTTTAATCAATACGCCCTGGGGATATTATCGGCTGGAGGGGATAATCTATCATTATTTGAGAAATAAAAAGGTTGCTGATTTTCTTTGGTATGAATGGGGGAAGCCTTTATATATATATATTGTGATGTAACGTCAGAAATTTTAAAATTCTTTTATTTTGTGAACAAAATTTGCAATGAGGATCCATAATCCCCGAGATTTAAAACACAGATTCAGTTTGAACCTTTTTTGCGCACTCAATGAATTAGTAAAAGTGTTCACAAACCCCGCTACAACAAAATATTTGTCCGTTCTACCTGTGGCGCGGAAAAGATGCCGCCCGGTCAGCCCGAGCAGAACGTAGTACTGTCCTCTTATTTTCTGAGAAATGCACTGGTTTAGGATTCGAGAGATGACGAAGTACCATATTTCCTTCTTCTACAGTTTCTCTAAAGAATGATGAGAGGCAGAATCTCATATTTTATAATATGGGCAAAATATTATAATTTCCCGGTTTTTTATTGTTTCAAATGTGTATTTATATTTATTTTTCCTTTTGCATTCGAATTGTCACATTACCATCAGTACCATGTACACGTGTTGAGATTTTAATATGGAAATAAATTGAGAGATCAGCTTAAAATTGGTAGAAAGACAATTCAACCCCTTTCAATTTAACAGTTAGACAACTATTTATTTCAAAAAATTAGTCAAACAGAAGGCATTAAATATTAAACATTTATTCCGTTTCAATTCCAATTGGGGGGATTCAAATCCAATTGGGGGGATTCAAATTCACCTAACTGACTAACATAACATCAATAATCAATGAACTGACATGTTACGATTGGCGTACAACAATTGTGAAGTGAGATACAAGACCGTGAATCTATGAGACTTGAGCAATAAAACCCGTGAGTTGTTTGCAAACAATCTTACGGGAACATAATCTAGGACTCTCGAAAATCTCATCAGTGGACACGGGCCATAAGGTTAACGATTGTTAATAGACTCCAGCCATTCTCACCTGAGATGAACTTGATTATACGAGCTACTGTCAAAAGTGTATGCTGACTTCATGACCCGAAATATTCGCAACATTAAATGTTGACAATATTCAATAGTCTCGTGAACATTGTTAACTTGCACACCATAGTAGTTAGAACCGAAGCAAAAAAAATTACTAATAAACACGTGAAACTGAAGCCTTATTAAAAATCAATAAAGCGACCATCTTTTAACAAACGATTTTCGTATTAAAAAGCACTTGAATTGTGCCTTCGTCAATATCCGTCCGTCATCGAGAAACAGCCTACACTTTAAAGCCGAATAACATCGACTAACGGGCGGGTAATATAAAAAAGAGAAAAAAGCCTTTCAAATTTGCTTCCCAAATAAAAACACAATGTGGCGCGGCGCCCTCTTTCTCTTCGGAGGCTTCGCGACGTGAAAATTTGGCGACCTTTTAAAATATTAAAATTTTAAATTTGAAACGAAAACACGGTAACAAAACGCTGTTCTCTTTTCAAATATCGCCGCTGTTTTTCATTCAGTGCTGGACCGAAAATAAATTAACGAATTCCCTGCGTAGTGTTTAAAACTCGTTTCTTCAAATTAATACAGGCTTCAATTTGAAAGGTTTCAAATTGGAAGGATTCCATAAATAAATAATATTTTGTGTTTATTTTTTCATTCGCTGAATGTATTTTATTTTGTCCCGAATCGATCTTACACAACAAGGTTTAATTCTTTTTCACGAAGCTATTCAAAAAATAAGCTCAAAATAATTTTTGAATGATATATGCACATATTATATAAAACTAGTGTTTAAAATCGAAGACGCCAACATATATGGCACGATCTTAGGTATAACATATACCTTAGAAATATAATTGAGAGAAATATTGAGGGAAGATAACGGAGAACACACACACGCGCGCGGGCGCAGTATATATATAATATTAAACGCAGACATTGTATCTACAGTTTAGCAAAATCTACGCTTATAAGACTTTAAGTAGATACTCAATGCAATTACTTAAAATAAATAAAAGACAGCCACTAACTTAACTACAGTTTAAAAGCACACCGCAAATCCACTTAAATAATTATTGCAGCATACCATAAAGTAACCAAAATGACCATAGCAGCAAATGACCGTAAAACAACTGAAATGGCCGTAATAATTGTGTAGTAACATTTACTCATTTGTAACAAATCTTTAAAGGTCTTTAAATATAGTTAGGACTTATATAATATAACTCGTATAAATTTAAATTATAGGAATAAAAGCGGTCTTCTGGTCGGCTAAATATCAGATTTTCATCAAACACTTAATAAAATAATATTTAAGTACATCGCGAAAATATTGGTTCATTAAAATAATTGGTTATGTAACAAAGCTGACTTCGTATGTTGATGTTAACAAAAATACAATGTGTATTTCATTGTTCAAATTTGAAACGAAAACCAAACGAATGAATTAATTAAGACTTCAAAGCATTTTAGAATATTTTATTCGGGAGGCCGTAAAGGTGAATGATAATTTATATGTATCTACAGTCACCAAACAAATCCTGTAAACAATTTATAGCTAAATCAAAAATACTTTTAGACGTTTCTGTTCAGCAAATAAACTATCCTTTGATGTATTCTGAGTATTTAAAGAACTCAAAATATGATTTCAATTCAAAATACAGCCTAATTCGGATAAAACGAGATTCAACGGACTTTTAAAAGTTCGTTACTGTGTATTCAAACATTCTTCCAATTGTTTGGTCACTTTATGCATAAATGTGACAGCCCAAAAAAAGAGATTATTTTGGGCACAACTTTGTACCATAAATGACCTGGAAGAGTGCCACAGCGGTAGATAGATACGCCTCATCTGGCCGGAGACAGGAGAGACCCTCGAGCCGGAGCTGTGAGGGCGGCCCGGGACCGAAACTTATAGAGGTGCATTATGAGCAGAGTCTCATCTGACTGAGATCTCTATATGTCACGAAAGTAGAAAGAAGAAACAGACCGCGTTACACATTAACTTTTTTATAAAATACTACTTAATTTACTTTTAATATTAAAATTTCAACTATTTAATTTGATCGGAAATCGGAAATAACTTGTTTTTTTTATTCTACTCAACATGTTGAGTTAAATTGTTAAGATTGATAACGCCCTTACAAGGCGAATCGCGTCTCAAGAAAATGAAAATAAGTAGAAGAAAGTGTTTTATTTTCATAAGTAATTATTTTTGATGTAGATGATGCTGTCAATATTCGAAGGTTTCAATTTGTACCATCGTTCTTCATAATTACAAACAAGAAAACCTTGTCTTAATTTACATAATTCTAAAAAAGATGTTTTTTATTTAATAATATGTTTATATATTGTTTCTTTAACTTTAAAAGATCTCTTTTATTCTGTTATATGTTTAAATATATGTTTGAATATGTAATTGTATAAGTACGTGATGAACATTATATATCTGTATTAAAATCCCAATTTTCTAAATTATGTATACGTGATCTCGTTATATCCATTCTCGTTATAAATTAATATAACTAAACATTTCATAAATTGAAATTTTTCAACGATGTTACCAATTTACTTCTGTGACGAGTTACTCAGGAAAAAATATGTAAAATGGATTTGAATTGATAATGTAATAATAATGTATAATAATAATGTAGTAACTACATGTTGCCATGAATAATTTAATCAGCAGCTACGACAAACGTCATAGCACCGGGCAATACCTAAGTCAAAAATTACTAGCTATAGGCCGACCATACTTATACTGACCTAAGTGGAACGCACAAATGTGATTGATGTATTATACACATTTTATAATTTATATATTATTAATTTCTAATATTCTACTAAAATTATTTTAATATCCACCCGCCAATTATCGCTTCGATCTGAAATATCTTTACACGCAACCCTTAATTAATTCCCCGAGGAATAAACTCACAAAATTATAACTACGATATCGCCCCACACTTCCAAGACGGTTACGACATCGCTTACCAATCTCCGCCTGGTACCTATCTAACATCGTCTCATTTTGTGAGAACTTCTACAGGACCGGTTTGAAAAACGTAGTCAATTGTACCAAGCGGCTGGATGAGGAGAATCGAAGTAACGATTGTTGCAGCAGTATTGAATCTAACAGTCGTGAACGTGGAGCTGAAGAAGCTGTTTTTACTTATCACGCATGAATTATATTGTGCACATATTCTTATCTCTCATGTTCCTATACTTTAAGCTAATAATTTACTATACTTAATTAACATGCCAGTTACTTTGTAGTACAACTTATTTATCTTTATTTTTTAATAAACAGAACGTTATAATAATATTAATAATTATTATTATTAAATTTTTATTGTATTTAATTTGCATTTTCGTAAAAACTTTCACCCCAAGGGCGCTTTACATATAAACTGTTTATAGTTCTACAATTATCTTTTTTTTTTTTAAATTAAAAATCGTTATTTTCACTTATGGAAATGATTTTTTGAAAAGGTGTGTTTTTAGTTTCTTCTTAAATAAAGTCTCTGATGCACTGTTTCTTATAACGGAGAGCAAAGAGTTCCACGCTTTTGGGCCTACCACCGCAAATGCCCGTTCACTAAATTTAGACTTCTAGCAACGGTCGGTCGGTTCTACAACCCTTCCTGCAGCTAAAGTAGAGGCTGACCCGAGTAAAGACCTAAGCAAAGGCCTATTCAGGCAGAGGAGGGAGTTTATCGTCTTTATTGATTGACTATATGTGAGGTAGTAACCGCATAATGGAAACAAACCACTCTTTCGATAGTCAAAGACTAAACTTTGCTCGGTACCTTATAAAGGATTAAAAATGAACAATTTAGAAACGTTGAAATATAAAATTTGGAGAAAATACTAATTAACAACATAACATTCCCTAACACTTCACTTTTACTGTCCATATTCCTGTTAACATCCGAAATCTCTTCCCTCTTTATTGATTGACTGTATGTGAGGTAGTAACCGCATAATGGAAACAAACCACTCTTTCGATAGTCAAAGACTAAACTTTGCTCGGTACCTTATAAAGGATTAAAAATGAACAATTTAGAAACGTTGAAATATAAAATTTGGAGAAAATACTAATTAACAACATAACATTCCCTAACACTTCACTTTTACTGTCCATATTCCTGTTAACATCCGAAATCTCTCCCCTCTTTCCAATCCCCGCCCCATTACCCAAATAAAGTACAATTCTGTATTTTGTTTAGTTATCACTTGATGATGAGAGGAACTGCACCTCTCCAAACTATAGCAGTGACAATAACTCAGCGTCCTAAGTTCAGTTATGAAACTTAAAATAACATTAAAAGCGGCTTTTCCGACAGTACGTTTATTTTGATTTTTTTTTTAGGTTTCTATATTATTCATTATTAATCCTTTATAGGATACTGAATGGAAAAGTGTAAACATAGGCTATTGAAATTGTACGTTCTGTGTTGAATTTCTTGTCCATTCCGTAATGTATCCACCCTCTCTGGCCAACGTTTTGATTATGTGATTTGGTCTCTGATTAGATAGTTGTGACATTTTCAATGATATGATTAAAAATTCTAATAAAAGAGAAGCCATTATAAAAATAAAACTCAACTAGGTGTAGTACAAATATTTATTTACATAATTAAATTTAAGATGAATTTACATTTTTTTTAAATCAATTGTATTTTTTAAACAATTAGTCGACATTCAGTCCGGCCCAGAACCAAATAAGTGAATTAATTAAAAATAAATCAAATTTTTGACATCTCATAAGGTTTGGTCCCGGGTTGAAAGCATCTACCCAACTTGGGATTTTGCCGATCCAAATTTAATCAGAAAACTTCTGAAGAAAGGTATTGTTAATCAATATTACGAAATTTACTCTTGTAAATTGTATTACAAGTTTTGGTAAGTTGTTCGTTCTTTGCGTGTATCTGAAATTTTAAATTTATTCTTATGTTTATTTTTATATAATTTATATTATACACAGAATATATTAAGCCCGATCAACCGATAAATAGCCCGAGACGAATGAGCGCTTTGTCCAGTTGGACAAAATGTCTTCATCCCCCGCCCCGGAAAGGGAGAAGTTAGAGGCCCGAGATTTATGTCCCAACAGCCCTTAGGATCCGTTTAATCCACGGTGATTTATTTAGAGGTCCTGACGGCGCGGCCCGGTCAGGAAGGCAAGCAGGACGCACGTAGTCAAATACGAAAGTACATCAATTCAGAATTCCTTTACAATTCTCGTCCTCTTAGAGCAGCTCTTAAATAATATTAATAATAAGCTAACTGATAATCATTAATATATTAATATTTTTACTTTTTAAGTAAATAAATACAAATTAAAGGTACTTTACATCAAATTTTAGTTAACTAAACAAATACAAATACATTTTGGATATGAACCTCGCTGGGAGACGTCTTCTAGACTAGTTTAGTTCTGTTTGCAGCATTTTGATGAAGTTATTTTTCCTTAAAAATCCGTCAAATCGAACTCCCGTCCATCATGTCAAAAATTGTAATCATCGATCAACCCCACATTAATGCGCCCTGTTGTCACATACGCATATTAGACATGGACTTTTACAAAAGCCCCGAAAAAGAAACTGAATGTTTTTGACAGAAAAATATATGAGCCGGTGAGAAATTATCTGGCAAGTCACCGGGTCACCGGGTCACTGGTTCACCGACAATCATAAAACTCAAGGCCACTTTCATTTTTATTTCACTACATCATTCACACATTGATAGAGCATACTGATGTGTTAAATATCATCTAGTTTGTAATTATAAAAATAATATAAGCAATCAATTGAATGTACTAGAAAGGTATACAGAAAAATCTATTCATCGAAAAAATATTTGGTTGCTACCGGGATTCGAATCTGGAACGTTTTAACCAATTTCGCTATTCCAAGATTTTAAAAATAGCACAGAATTATGTTCTGAAATTGCTACTTCACAACAACGAGTTTAAATAATTTTGTAAAGCACACTTTTAATGAAATGTTACATTATCGATTAGAATAAACGTTTATGAATACACACACATGCATTATATTGTTAAATAATTAGTCAATCATGCTCATTAGTTAAAAATACAAAGCTGAAAAGGTTCCGCGCCGCTGACTAATTCTTTCTAACATATTTCGCAATACGATTCCTGGTGATCCTTCTGTCATCAAGAAGGCACTTGCACTCACCCACCCGCACATTTCTATTGTGTCGGTTGGATGAGATTAATTTGTTTCAATGTTTGCCCCGAGAAAGTCATTAGCGCAACAACACGACGAGGGATTCCGGAGCAGGCTCAAGTGCGGTGGATAGGTAGGTACTCGCACTCGGCAGCGACGAGGTACTCACTACAGCTCGGGGAGACATCTGGCTATCGGCAACCCCGCATAACCCTCGGAGAGATTCCAACACCATTGCAAAACACTCACAAAAATTCACAATATAATCTGGATATATTACTTTTCTTAATACAGAAAACATTACAAAATGTGTTCATTGTGGTTCAAAAGTATTCTGGCAAATAATAAAACTATTATAATTATCCGCCGTTTTATTCACGCCTTTTTGTTTTTTGAATTTGACGTTAAATTGACATTTATCAAAATATAATTGTTTAATAGGATTAAGAAATTAGAAAAGTATCCACATATACGCCACAGTATGCTGTCCGCTTGGAGAAAAAGGAAAGCTGCCAAGTCATTTCGCGATCTCGACGATCATTTCGGCGAAAGAACGATTAGCGAAAGGGCATGCCGAGAGTGGTTTATTCGCTTCAAAGCTGGTGATACCAGCTTAGACGATAAGTCAGGATGGGTCGATCTTCGGATTTTGATGACCGAGCCCTTCTGGCGGCTGTGGAAGAGGACGAAAGTTGCACCACCAGGATATCGACATCGATCAGTCCACGATTGTTCGTCATCTCAGAAAACTCGGCAAGGCGCAGAAATTAACCGGATGGGTCCCGCGCAAGCTCTCAGACAAGGCAGACCGAGTCCAAATTTTACAATACAATTTATGTTACAATATAATTTTTTAAAAACGACCTATAATTAAGCATCAACCTAATATGTACAAAAGTGATAGAAGCGAACGTGACGCTCTGCACACAAATTAATCCATGACAAAATATATGAATATGAGCAAATTTCATAAACGACATTGTCCAGTGCAAATTGGCAATTACAATTTTGAAACCGACAATAATTTTTAATATAAAATGTCACGTCAAATGAAATTATGTCGAGCATTTACAAGGGAAATCGTGTCGAGCATTCACAAGGGAAATCGTGTCGAGCATTTACAAGGAAAATTGGTGTCGTTTTGCCCTTGGGAAACTCATCAAATTGAAACTCATGTCCTGTCAAATCAAGAATTCCAATCTACCACACAATAATACGTCCTGTTGTCACATACGTATATTAGACATGGACTCTTACAAAATCTTAACAAAAGAAACTGAATGGTTTTGAAAGAAAAATTATCTTGGCCGGTGAGGGAATCAGTCAGGTCATTCATCATCAGCATTCGCAACAATTCAAATCCCAATTTAGTTGGTGTTGTAGAATAGCAAGAGATATTATGGGCAGGACATAAAGAACTCGCGGATACAGAATGTGCCGTGAGCCATATTCATTTTGAGATCCCAAACGGTCAGCGACCTCTCGACACATCCAGATTGAGATGGAGAAATATAATGGGGGGAAACCTGGAGGCGCTCCATGTCTCAGCCCCACAATGGAGAGAGATGGTTCAGTACAGTAGACACCTGGCCAAGTGTTATACATCTGGGGAAAGTTTTGTGGTAATTTTAAGCTTATTTTTGATTAGCGTACGAACAATGTTAACAAATACCGGCTGGCTGGAAAATAACAACCTTGAAAAAAAACAATAGAGTTCACAAGTTGTTCCGTGGAACCTTTCTTTTAAGGGTTCTTCTGATCAAATTTTCACAACACCTCGAAATGAGAATAAATAAAAATATATTTGTGAAAAAGTTTTAAGTATGCGGATGGTGAAGATCAAAAATGAACATCGATTGTAGAGAAAATTGAGGGCCACCACATAAGATTTAGATGTGGGGGAGTAAAATATGATCGAACAGTGACTAAGTAGAAGTAGATATGGTCAAAAATCAAGAACCGTATCTGTGTATGAAGATGAATGAATGCAGGATAGCAATTTGTGTGTATTTCCATCTAATCTACCTAAAATAGAATATATAGAAATCGTTTTTATCAACGGGTCCAAAATTATCCCGCAGGTGAGCTGCCAAACCGTATTAAAATTAATTTAATTATTGTGTATATTATTACGAAGATCTTTACTAGATATGTGATATGTCCAACTTAAGGTGACCTGCTAATCCTGCTAGTTCTAAACTATCGTGTCTATAGATTCATATGAGCGCATGTCTCACTGGAGACGGCGATAGATATGATATAAATTGTCGTGAAAATTCTACAAGTATAAAAGAAATAATAACATAAAAATCCGTTACACTTACATTAGAAATACTATTTCTGCTTACTATATTATAGGTGCTATAATTGGAATGTTGTTTTGAATCACGATATATGGAATACGCGTCAGTGCACGTGTTGAATAACAATGTAAACGAGATGCAATCTCGACCACTGCCTGCATTTATTTGTATGAAAGCTGTGTGGAAGCTATCAGAGTGAGAACAGTAAAGTAACTAGTGTAGATGGAATCTGACAACATTGTGTAGTGTCACTACAGCTTAATTGATTAAAACAACAATAACATTTTCCGAAGTTCGAGTTTCGTGACAATATTTTTTCGATAGATATCTAATTTGTTTTATTCATCATAAAATCTCTTTCTGACGTACATTTATTTTCACAGAACGATATAATAAATACATGGTGTTTATTTAAGCTTTGAACGTTTTCAATATCTACAATGTGCATTGATACTAGTATATTAAATTCTTCCCCTTTCTTTGACTTGGTAGAGAATAAAAATCCACTTCCGCACTCCTTTTCTTTTAATCTGAAAGTACATCTCATACAAGTACATCTTGAAAACAAATCTCCGTTTAGAATGTGCACCTTATTTTCTTGAATTCAAAATAATAGTGAACATTTCATTATACCGCGAAATTTCAAGTTGCACATATTAACGTTTTATAGAAGAAATAACATAATGCTTGTACCCATAATAATACAATACTCGGATCGATACGTCAGTTAAATATTCCAGATCCAGTCAGCCGAACAAAGAGAAGATCTGGCCACCAGTTATTCTCGCGGAACTTGTCCAGAGTGTAACAACGTAAAGCCAAGTTCGTGAAACTTCGAGTTACTAAATGAGGGTGAGAACTTAACCAGTGTTCCGGTGAAACAAAAGTTTAAGTGGAAATTAATTATAAATTTAAGCGTTTAATAGCCATCAAAGTTACTAAGTAAATACTGCGAGCGGAAATTGCCGAGTCATGTCAGTAAAAGCAACAAATATTAAATTAAATTGTGATTATTTTTATAAGCACCATGTATTGTGTAGCCACCATTCACAAATTTGATATTTTATTATTCGATAGTAAATGATGAAGTACATAACACCATAACATTTTAAATAATTAAAAATAAACAACTATAACCGAAATTATGAGAAATTAAATTATGTATACTCTCGTCCGCTACCAAATTATAACAAATCTTATTAATACTTAATTACTACACTGAGACTTATTACGTTATGCTTAGAGAAACAATCGATATATATTTTGTATAATATTCCATATATACAATATTATGGATATGTTAATGAGTGATAACCAAAACATGAACAATGCAATGGTTATATACTTCTCCCTCTCACCATTAACGCTACTGTTCGTATTATACACGTATTTTTTTTAAATTCTTGAACGTCCATGATTTTTAAAACGTGCTCTTGTCTCATCTCAGAACTATTAAAGATTTTTCACATAGGTACCTACCTACCTAAGATTCGAATAGCTCTTCCACCCTGTAGATTTATCTGCGTTCGATCATCTATACAAATTGTTCAAAGTAATATTATTTCATACGCCTTTGTTGAGACGAGATCACAAACCGTTTCCAGCTTCCGGAATCATTATTTGTTGTCGCATCTTCGTAAAGCTTCCCGAACGATATCTCCGCGGCAACCTTTTGATGGAGGTTCTGTATATGTGAAACATCCTTCTCGAGGGGCTCGGCAGCAGATGTGAGATATTGCATTCTCCCCTGGAACCCCGCGGTCGGAGGTTCTATCGATTAAACAACGAATTGTAGAACCTGAAGCGAGAGTTATTTCATATCCATCAGCCATGTCGCACATCGCAATCCGTGTATTTGTATTGTAAATTGTTGCTAAACTTCGCTAAAGCGTGAACGAGACCGTTAGATAACTTTTTACTTTTCTATTTAGAAAAGAAATAACTTTTTATGGAAATGTGTCTTTTCACTTTATACAAGAATGTATAATTTTTTAAATTATTTTCTTTCACATTCATGTATTATATATATTCCTATGTTACTTGTGTATTTCTACTGGTGTGTTATTTTCCATGAACTGCAAATGTTTTTATAAATAATTTTGCAAAAACCCCGTAAAGGCATAAATATAATATAAACATGTATCACTTCAAACATATTTTAGAATTATTCTTTATACATATTATTATTTCTCATCTATGTCTCCTTCTACACATAACACATAACATTGTGGTATTTATGTTGGCCTGTCACTTTTACCGCTGAATAGTTTATACACTAGGACTTGTAAAAGTGACATCATACCTCTAACCGATTGCGTTATACAGCCCGAAAGCACCCGCGGTGTAATGCTGCACGGCAATACGCATCTGACGGAGTGACTGCGAGTATAGCGGCCAAACATTTCATCATCGATGACTTTAATAAAATTAGCTGCGTCAACAGTTAGATGAGTCCATACTCATCTGACTAAATACGACATGATGATAAAATTACGCTAAAATTTTATTTCTAGGCTGAAAAATATTTTTTGAAAAAAAAAGCCGTCTTAATTTCTCAGTATACGAGTATAAGTGTAGTAAGTGAAAAGTATCAACCTGGACAACGCAGACTTATCATCGGCTGTTCATTTTCCTATTTTGTGTTCGCAGAAGACATTCTACAATCGAGATAATCTATCATAAGAAACAGGAGTTCGTCGATTTTTTGAATGCGACAGCGCGATAATATATAATATTCCAAAAATATATTTATGTTTTTCGTTAACCACAAACAAGTATTGTTCATGTACTGAGTTAAATCAGATGTTTTCTTGAGATAACTCTTAAGACAGGCAACAGTAGACATAAAGGTAGATCCAAATAACGTTTAGACGAACGACTTCAAATCGGTGGCGTAACTACAAAAATTGTGCTCTTTTGCAGATTGAAAAAGGGCCCATTAAATAAGTATTTCGTGGTTTATCCATTAATTAGTAAAAACAAAACTAATCTTTTATTTCGTATAATATTCACACTTTACTTCACGAAAAAAACCATAAATGTTTTTAGGTATTTATGTGCACTTACAATTTGAAAAATATTTTTTCTCTACTGTACACGTTAATAATGTTTTCACATATTTTCATAAACGAATTTTTAAATGTTATTATTCCATTTTTTGCTGTGGTGAATTTTAGACGTTTTCAGTCTACATTAATACTAGGAAAGGTGTCCATACGCGCAAAAAATATCGATGCCAAATGTAGGGCGCGAACTTTTTGGGAACTAACCTAACATGGGCCCCACTGTACATTGGCATAGTTACACCATTGCTTTTAATTGTAAAGATGTTTTGATCTTTACCGTTCACTTCTTACTCTCAGCGTGTTTCGTTTGCCGTGCACGCGCATAACCTCTATTGTAGTTTTCCATTGTAACAGTACTACACCACAGCCATTAGTAGCATTCAAATGTGCACCTGTTGGTGTTTTAATCGGTGTTACTAATATTTGTTACATCTACAAATTAACGGTCTACACTCTAAGCACGGTAAACGATTAATCCTCAATGAAATTGATCATTTTTATCTTAATGAAATCATTTTTAAATATATATATTTGTAGGTAATATTACATCCTGATTTGTATTTTATGACATGAATATTAAAAATTAAAATGCGATGTTCACTTAAGGCTGAACGTCCGACTTGAGCGACAAAAGAATATTTCCAGTGATTCACGATCGTCGATCATCTCTACCTATGATTTCATTAAATATTACACGTATACACATAATTATGTTCAAAAAAACATAAAATTCTTTGTTCACCGAAATAAAAGCTCTATGTCACACCGTACCGTACCGTAGTCTATTTTTAATTCACAAAGAAGCACAGATTTTGGGGGTATAGTTTTGGAGAAGAAAATGAGTTTATTGCGAGGGAATACTTCTGATCCCTTAAGATATTTTTTATTTGAGGTTTTTAATATTAATTTAGACATTTATAACAGACGCGAAACAGGCGATATTTAGTGGTTTCAATAAATCTTCACAAGTACCTTCATTAATTGAAGCAAAAAGTATTCCTGTAATATCATAATTATTTTATCATACAATCGAGGGTCTTGCGTTTGTCAGCGTAACTTGTAAAGTATTGAATTAACTTACGTGAAAGACGCCTAAGTCCATCTAATTGGTCCGGTAAGATGACATGCAAAAGATATTGAAAACGGGAGATACATCTAATCATTAAATATACCAAATTTTGATACTAGGGTAAATAATAAACTCATTTAATTCAAATTAAACTTTTATTAAATAAGAGAAAACCATAAAATTGAAAAACGAAGGCCAAATCTTGAAGCCTCTTCTTTGCAACACTAATGCCTACCCGCAATTGTATAGGAATATATTATTTTTTTTGAAGCATAAATAGTACATTTGAAAAATAAAAGTAATGGTTTTACTAGACATAGTCTGTTCTAAAGCAATTACCTGTACAAATTTTAAAAGTTGTAAAAGTTAAGAGGTAAGTAAGTATAATAAGTGAGTTATAAAAAGTTATGTGTAAAAAAATACAATCAGAAGTTATAAAAAGTTATTGAAAAAAAGTAATGAAAATATTATTTTCAGTAATATACATGTATGTAATAAAGAAGCCTACAGGCATTGTGGGAAATTGAGCATCGTAGATGTTCAAAATATGGAGGGATGTGAGAACTATTTTTAAGTAAGTTAACTTATATGGACTACGCTATACACTTTCTGGAGATCGAAGAGATAAATGGGTATCGCTGAAACTCACCTTGCTCAAATCATGGAGATCCACGCTGACTCAGTGAACTTCCTTCACTGTGTGTTTAATAAACCCACTACTATTCTGGTAGAGAGTTAGTAACCTAATAAATGTCCACAGACTAATTTTACGAAAATAATTGCCAGAAGAGACAGAAGAGCGGTTAATTAAGTAGGGAAAAATAAATAATAGGCGGGAAATGGTATCCACTAAACAAATATATAACATATGGAATAAGAAAAACACTTTCTTTAAACCATTATTTGCTGATGCATCTATATGTTTCGATACCTTTAGTATCTTATTATATATAACCAGCTTTTTACACTTATAACAAATTAAAGAATTATATATTAAATAACAAGGATAAGGATGATATTTTTTAAAAACTAATTTGCAATGATTGTTGTTATTATTATACAAGTAAAACTTAGAGAAAATTCGATAGTAGAATTAAGAGCACTTGAGATGTCTAAATAGCAACAACTATTCAGAATTCGCTAATCATCCATTCAAAACAAACCATTATGTTGATATTAACAATGGCTTAGAAATTTAGCATACAAATAAGGAGGTTACGATTAGAAAAATTTTAAATATTAAAAATAAGAAAAAATGTTAAAAGCAATTAAATATTATAAATAACGAAATATCTTTTCGCAAATAGTCACTTTTTAAATTTGTTTTCAGTGCTTCCTAATTGGTTACTCACCACTTATACTTTTATTTTTATCTATTCTAGTATTTTTAATTTTAGTATACATTATCCTGAAGAAGATACCATAGGTATAAATAATGTTGATGTATCAATTAATAGTTGTTATAAACAATTTTTTTTTTTTATTATTTACATAATCTGTTGTCACAAAGTAGTTATGCGAATATTGAAGAAGTAATTATATAATATATACATACTTATCGATAATGATTCAACCTCCGTATACAAACAGTAATAATAAGATGGGCTACAAGAGCGACCGTAAATCGAGATAAATTGAATAAAATATTTCTGAAAATTCTTTTCCCTCAGGATTGGAGGCATCTATTTAAACTTCTCATCTGACCCACGAGCCGACAGTAAAAAGTTCTTGAAAATCGAACGGCAAACAGAACGCGAACGTCCCATCATTCACGTTTATTGTTCTACTTCTTCTTGCTCCTGTTTCTACCCATCCCTCGCGGCCTCCCGTCTCCGGCGCCCGCTACGGGGATGCAGCACGGTGACACGACGGAGAAAATATTAAGTGTTGGACCGTAACAATACGGTTACACGAGATTCTTAACGTTGACAAATCTACTTTTGGTGACTTGGGGATAATAAGATATAAGAAAATTTTAATAAGTTCTACTGAGTAACTTAAAAATATTTATTTAATTTGAGTTCTGAAAACAAACCGAAGATAACTTCTCGTTCGGTCGCCCAATGGACGTTGGCTAGCATGTTTAAAAAAAACGTGATTAAATACAAAGTTATTGTATAATTATATTAAGTTAATAAGAGTTTACTAATATGAAATTTCGTCTATTATACATATATTTTCATTGCAAAGGGTTGTAAATCACGATCCACGGTTGATTTTTAAAAAAATAATCTTTTAATAAATGAAATTTACGATACCGATGTATCGTAAGTAATTGTTTGATTGTCTTTTTAATCGTAAAAATATCATAACGTGTAGACGACAGTATCGCATTCGCATAGAAGTCCCTTTGTTATTTAATATATATACATATTAGAATACTCATATCCCTTATATATTATGAAAATAATTGACTATGAGGAATTTGAAATGATGATCAAGCGAAAGAAAAAATATTGTCTAAATTTGTCATAATCTCTGTATATTATGTAATACATGGGTATCTCGTTATATTTTTAGATTTATATATTTCATTATTAGTATCTTTCATTCTTAATCAATTTAATTATTAGTTGGTAATTTAAAATAACAACGGATACACCACCTTTTACTAATCTATAATTTTAAAATTTATTAATATCATTAGTATTTTAATATTGTTATACTATTGCTGAAAATAACTAAATATATTGACACGAGTGTCTGAGTATGTTAATATCGCCAATATTTATTTATAGTTTTTTGATAATTAGCTCCATTAAAATGTATTAAATTCCTTAATTATATATTTCACGTTAAAAGTAAATTATAACAATTTGTTTGTTAAAATGGTAATGTCTATAAAATAAAAATTAAATAAATAAAATCTTTTTCTAAGTGCAATAAAAACTTATTTTAGGCTATACTACAAACTGAGGCTTCATTTTATTTATTTCCTCCCTCCGATGACAAATTATGTAACGCGATTCAACAAGCCTCCTTCCCCCTCTAGCGCTTAAACTTAGATCGGCTCACTCCTTTCCGAGTAGCTTTAGAATCAAAAGATGGATGTTCAAACCGTGTGCATCACAACGGATGACAAGCTACATATGAGGAGTAATGCAATAAATGCAGTTATGCACTATAATATTGCGTATCGAATAAAGTTCGGCCCACTCTGGTTCTGTAGTCCTACCTTGATATTCGCCGATAGCATAGTTCAACATTCGCTCATTTATTTTATTTTATTTATATTAAATATATTCACACCCTTACGGGTTTTTAAAAAATAATTATTAAAAAAATATGTGCAGCTACACAAGTACGATGAAATATATAACAGAAAATGATCAAATTGATGTAAAAGAAAGCAAAATAGAAAGTTAAACAAAAGAAAATTTTTGGTTCAACACAGAAAAAATAAAAATTTAGGTTTAACAAAATGGCTGAGTACCAAAATCAAAACAAAACACCTTTAATAATAAATAATTTGTATAGCGCCATTTTAACAGAACAATATCAAAAACATCACTTTTAGATTTAAACATTGAACATCGGAATATATCTACAATATCAAAATCGTTCCCAAGACTGTGAAGTCTTTTTGTGGTTGCATTCCTATAAAAATTAGTATATGATGCATTTACATGGAACAGCGCCGACGACCTGGTACTCCACACCACAAACTTGCCAGTTTATTGATTCACAAGCCTGCCAGAATAGGAAATAGGCTGCTGGGATTAAGAAACGGATCGTCGGAAAATTGTTGAGTTCACTCCTACATAAAACCTACGACTGCGATCACTATAAATTATGAAATATTTATTCTTTAGATTGTTGATAAGTACGCATGTTTTTATAACACTTTTTTTTTTTGTTGGATAGAGTTTTCTGGGCTGTTCTGCCGTTTTGAATCTACAAATGCCAACGTGCGATGGATCCAAAACATCGGCCAGAGCGATCGACCAGTCAGAAAACCTTACACGCAAAGCCATGAAAACCGAAGAATATTTTTATGTCACTTTTTATTGCTCTTTCTCTCTTTTTATTATAAACCTCAGATAAATACTGAACATCTATTTATTACATAGGGTACCCAGCGGAAAAACTTCAAGATTAAATTATAATTGCTCGTAAACCAGCAAGATTTGACGCGCGTGATTTGCTGATTTGCCAGTCGCAGTAGCTTTCGAGTAGCTTGTTGGTGTAGTGGTCAAGACTTTGGCCTAGTGATCTAGTGGTCGGGAGTTTGCGCCTCGTTCCAGGACACCAGCAAGCTAGTCCTATTTTCATAGCACAAGCATTTAGCTTAGTTTGAAAATAGTAAGAATATTGATGTGACATGTATTCCGTGTATGCAGCTTTATTTAAAAAAAAAAAAAAATGAGTCACTGGTCGGGAAAGAATCGCGCGTTCGCGGTTGAGCAATATTTAAAGTGCGGTAATTTATTGGTTCGTGCGCGTCGCGCTTTTTGTACTCACTTTAATATTCGATGAGTAAGTAATAGGTTGAGCATGCAACTTATCTAGTGTTGTATTCAAAAGTTCAGACAAGAAGGGACAATGGTTAACCAAATTCTTCCGGAACCATCAACGTCAGCAGCAACGCCAGAACATGTGGCTCAAGTTCGACGTGAAATTATGCGCAATTCTCGTAAATCGATAATGACGATTACAGCCTTTACTGGAATAAAAAAATCAACAGTGCACGTTATTTTGAAAAATAAACTACATTTTCACTCATACAAACTGCAAATCATGCAGTTTCTCAACGAAAATAACTATGTTTAAGTGAAACCTTAGCAAAAACGATGCTGGAATGTTTTGGAACAGCTCGCACGCTTGGAAACATATTGTTTACTGATGAAGCACATTTTCATATCGATAACTATGTTAATAAATAGAACATGAGATACTGGTGCCCCAACAACCCAAGGAAACGCCATCAAAAAAGTTTGCATTGTCCAAAATGACAGTGTGGTGTGCAATTTCTGCCCGAGGGATAATTTGCCGTAATTTTTTTAATCAGCGAGAGACAGTCACTGCTGACGTATGTTGCCGAATGATCGACAAGTTTTTGGTACCGCAACTGCCGCCGTTTCTCGGGTTCAACAACAAAACACAATTTTAGCTAGACGGGGCCACTCCAAACACAATCAGAGTTTCAATGGAGAAGCTGAGGAGAATTTTTCCCAATAAATTAATCAGCAAGTACGGAGACATACCCTGGGCACCTCGGTCACCAGACCTTACATCGTGTGACTTTTTTTGTGGGGACACCTTAAGTCAAGAGTTTACAGTAACAATCCTCGAACAATTCAGGCCCCACAAAAAAATATTCGCCGTGAAGTTACTGCCATTGAACCAACGCTTTGCTATCGCGTGTATGAAAACTTAAGAGTCCGATTGCAAGAGTGTCTTGAGAGAAATGGACGGCATTTAGACAATATTGTTTACAAAATGTAAAATCCGCATCGTTAAACTCCATTTTGTATAAATAAAATATGAGAATAACATTGTAGATTTTTTTTTATTTTATGTTAAACTTGAAAATTTTCCTCTGAACACCCTTTATTATTTTTATTCTTGTAATTAAAGAGATATTTTTACCTCTTCTATTTGTGAAACATTTTAGTTAGTAAAAAAGAAATGATTTCGATGACCCAAGATCTCTCGAGCTGCGGAGAAAAGTGTGGTCATCTACACATCCCTGTTCACTCATTTCCACCGGCAGAATATTCGGATTAATAATCGAATAATTTCGGATTCACAATATTACTCTCTTGCGGCATTTGGCCTAACAAGTCATAGTACACTCGGTAATGTTATTGGATTTGTAATTGGGTCTGGCAATAGCAGGTGGAATTCCTTCCCACTCGGAGTACTTTCAAAGTTTCACAGACGAAGACAAACAGACTATCAGTAGGGTGTTTTGTTCCTCACTCATCCTGGGTTTGTTTGTGTTGGAAGATGGTCCTTCAAACGTACAGAGAGGAGAGGAAAAGGAATGGAACCTGTCGTCTGCTTTAAGATTAATATATTACGTCCACGATGTATAACTACTGCAAACTTCCTCTCCTTGCCGCGGTACTGGCCGGTTTCGTAATATCTAATCATATTTTGAAGCTAAATAAATAATTTCTGAAGTCTTACGTCATATTGCATGATGACTGGTGCTACAAAATTATTAGACATATTTAAGTAATTGAAATTTTACTTACGATTTTGAAGCGATAAATTTATGATCAGATACTTTAATCTAATGAAAAATATGTATTTAAAATAATTTATTTTGTTAACAATTAAAAGATTAATTGACGACGTTCCGATTCATAAGGACTTATGGTTTATTATGCCAATTGTTACAATTACACTAAAATAATTCTAACGATAAATAATGAATCCGGGGTTTTTCTACTGTTGTAATGCTCTCTCAGCTGAGCTTTACCTCGTAATCTCGTCACATTTGTGTAACTTACGTCGTCCAGTCGTTAAATTAGTTAAATATTTAATGATACTCTACATATCAATGAATGCAATTATTTCAATATCCAAACAATATAAAACCATAAATATGTTTTTTTTTACTATTTGTGTTCAGAACCACGGATATTTGCTGTTAAAGTTTAATCCCCAGCTGATTTTCGCTAACGTTGAGAATGTTGCTATTCAAAGACACGCGGTCCAACAATGCATCAAACAGCTACTGCAGTAAGCGACAGTACGAAGATGGTGGAAGATGAATTTACTAATGTTGCCATTATCACAGGTAATTTCGGACATTAGTCATAATATGGAGTTTTCCAATATCCCACATATTTTAAGAATACCCTAATGGTTTGCCACAAATTTTCACTGTAATAATTATGTACAATTATTTAGTAAAGTTTTGTAAAAACTAATTATTATTGTCCACAGTTTATAGTGTGATTTCAAATAAGTGATAGTTGAAAATCTGATATTATCTCTGCAAGTTATAAATGGTAAAGTGCGAATTATTTATAATGGCTTCTATGGCTCAAGAATTTAAAAGCCTCAATAAATAAATAGTTCTTTTAAAATTAGCAATATTAACTTGGTGGTTAAGATTCATATTTTTTATTTATTATCTTAGTTTTATTAACCACAATTGAGTTTAAAAAACATCATAAAAAGCATGTAAAAGTAATCAGGAAATTCTAAACAGCCAACTAAATTTAACTACGAGTCCTATTCTAAAATTTTTTCCTAAAAATTATTCGACTAAATTTGTATTGAGCAGTAATTTGAGTTAGGTACTAAATTTATTTTTTTAAATAATTGTTGTTTTTTAAAAAATTTAAAAATAGATTCTGGTGAAGAAACAATACTATATTTTTAGTTAGTTATGACATCCTGAAGAAGGAAAAGTGTTTTCCGAAACCGGTAGATGTTTTTTAAACTCAATTGTGGTTAATAAAACTAAGATAATAAATAAAAAATAAATAGTTATTTATTATTATATATATATACGAACATTCATAGATATACGTACGTAAAGAAGTATATCCTGGAGCTGGCAAGAAGGATCGAAGGATAGGTAGGGTGAATACAACGGAAATTATATCGCTCGGGCTTATATAATTATGTAGTAAATCTACTTAGGACATAGCAAAAAATGCATAAATTAAGACGCAATGTCAATTTGCCCTTAGTATATTGAGCAGTATTAAGATAGATTCGCTTGAGTGTTCAAGCGGAACGGTTGAATGAGAAGAGGATGTGAGTTTTGATGTAAATAGGGTACTTTTCCAAAGACACGGCATAATCAGGTTAATCAGGTAGAATGGAAAATGGTCTAGTTAGAAGAATACGTATAAATGTGAAAAAGACGAGAGTTATGGTTCAAAATATAAGAGTGCGGCGTTCCATCCTCAAAAAACTGCATAATGGTAGTTAGTTACAATTAATATAACCTTGACTAGATAGATCAGTTTATTGCCGATTCTAGCCACAAGACTAGACGCGCGCGTGTCTCGGTACTGGTAAAGTACTTAAAGAATGATTTCAAATAAAGTGACTCAAGGTTGACGATCTCATCTCAGTAGAGCAAATCGTGCAATTTAATAGTGTTTTGAGAATAAAATTCTAAGTATTAGATTGTGATCGACTGAATAAAACCACCCCTCGTGTCACTGCGATAAGGCATCTATTAAACAGTTGTTTATAAGCGCCTTCCCTCTGAGCGTGCCATAATGTTCGGGAGAGATGTGTAAAATGCAAAAGTGCTTTGTCGCTATTTGTTCGACGTGCAGAGTGTTCAATCAATCGTGGATCAGACGGGCGCGCGGGGTAGGCGGGTGTCGAGGCGGGGGTGACGTCACTTCCGGTTGATTGAGCGCGGGGAAAATATTTTCGGGATGTTTCCACCGTGCGATTTCCGGTGCGAAATGTATGACATACGAGTTTGCGAATTTATGATGGAACTGATTTATCGCGCGAACGGTTCCGTGATAAATTCTCTCTTCTGTTTTTCCGGTGAAATAAATACAACTCAAAAAATATACACACATTGTTTTCATTATTTTATTAGGAAAATTGCCTTTCATCAATTATACTAATAAATAGCGAGCCAGTAGGCCAGGCGGTCAGGTCGATAGGTCACTGTGTCATCGCGGGTGCTAGCGCCTGACGCTAGGACGCTGACAGACATATGAGGTTCTCGGAGAACGGTCAAACCCATCCAGTGTTGTCAATAGTGTTGTCAATAGTGATAATGATGAAGATGATATTGTGACCGACCCAAGTCGCCGATCACAAAGTGGTGTATGATGTTGAAATCCGACAGGATGGGTGGATAGGAAATAGGGGAAATGCGGAATGAAAGGTGAAAGAACGGAAATAGTGAATCGGGAGACCTTCACTATTTCCATTCAAAGTACAGCTCGACTCACCTGGTTGATGAAGCCGTCTCCATGATTTTCCAAAAGTTCGCCCAATGTTTGATATTGCCGCAGCACGAAACTCTGAGAAGTTTCACGATCACACGCAACAAAATTACAGCAGTGTATGAAGTGGTGGTCCATCGCAAACAATCACATGAAAACACTTCTTCTCCTCGAATTCAAAAAAACAACCACTTAAAGGAACAATATGTACTTAAGAAGTGATCCAATACGACTGATCACAGCGAGGACGACACTTCCTCTCCAAATCTCGACGATTTACAATATCAAAACAACCAGTCGAGCCAAAGGAACGATGTGTACTGATTTGGGAATAGGCTAACATGTGGGAACAAATAAAAAACTGGTGACAATTTTTACTTTTTTTTTTACTTTTGAAATTTAAAAATAATAAAATAATTATTATTATAATCATTTTGATTAAAATATGGAAATATATGTGTTCACCACATATAGTAATAAAAAATATACCTTTAAGATGTCATTTACAATAATATCGGTAAAGAAAAAAAATAAACATATCAGTCGGTTTAATCATCTCTCCATATTAATCGCAATAGATGACTTTTTAATTAATGACTCAGTGCAGATATGCACTGTGATGTTACTTTTATTATATCTCACATGCTGAGGACGAGCACCATAATGCTGCGTGTCTACGAAGCTCGTCACACGTCGATAAAACAAAATTTCATTATTTTGTAAATTAAGTTGAAACCCTGTTTTATTCCACTATATTTTATTATATTAGATTATTACGTTAGAACGTTTTCGAGAACATTTTCCCATTATCAATAATACAATATAACTAAAGTTAAAAACATTTTCAAACAGTAATTAAGTGAGTTTCTGGGCTTAAGAAAGGTGGGGGTGAGGGTGGAGTTAAAATGGATAATAGAGGGGATATAATGGCCGGTATTTGGATGTTTATTATTATTCTTTTTTTTTTTTTTTTTGATGGGATATTGTTTGTAAAAACGTTCTAGCGTTTAATCTAATAAAATATAATGGAATAAAACCCTGTTTTAACTCAATTTACAAAATAATCATGGTATTCCACAAAGTTTCACCAAAAACCTTTGAACAGTTAAAATCTCATTATATTTCGTATCGAGTGCAGTAGGTATCACTCTTAATAGATACTAAGCCTTATCCTTGCTACTAGTTATTCATCTGTCACAGTAACCAGTTATTTTCTTGTTGTTAACGTAGATGATATCTGATTTTTTTTTGTAAATCTGGTATAGACAGATGCAATATACTTACGTTATTCTTATATATTATAAGTACTACAAAATATATAACACATTATTTATATCCAAACGGAGTAGGTACATAAAGTTATTTAAACTGTATTGCGGTTCATTTTATATGGAAAGAATAATATTATCTATATGATAAAGAAAATTATATCGATTATGAGTTATGTACACACATCCTAAGCTAATGAAGGTAATCTCTCAGTAGACTAATAAATTACAATATTTTCCTTACATGCTAAATATAATCTATAATCTAACATGAATTCAGATCGCACTGTACTTTTTTGACCAAAGCATATTGCATTACAACAGTCAAACCGTGAGTTGAGTCGTGTGAAGCTACCGACGTTCACGCGTCTTCAGAAAGGAGGATTATTAATACAAATTATAATTGAACCTGTGACAATGTAGTTCAGTCTAAACTTTTCTCAATTCCACTAGTTAATATCTATATTTCCATTATCAAACAGCGAAAGAATCGAAAACCTACGGCGGTGTGAGAAGAGATTTTAAAGGGATCATTGAAAATAGGGAGGACGTGTTCAATGTTGTAATAATATTATTACTTAATTATAGAATTATTTGTATAAAGATTATCATGGATCTAAAAATTTAGTTTTAATCCATAAACGTATCTCTATTATAATCTCTAATTATAAGTAGAGCTAAATAATAAATATAAATCGTGCGTCGCTTTTTTCAATAGTTCGAATACATTATTTTTATAATTATTTCTGTTAATGAAGAATGATAGAATGTATGTACATATGTGTCAAAGGCAGGTATGAATATAATAAACACCTATATCTATCTGTTCTATAAATTGTTATAATTTCTAATAACAGTAACAGCAGGTGATGCATTATTTTCACTATTATAAATAAATTAATATTAATATATAATCAATATCAATTGACATTTCACCATCAGAATTCTTAATTTCGCTGTCTTGTTATATTTAATATGTTTTTTATTGGAAAATTGATGTAAAATATAATTAATGAATAAATACATTCAAGTGTGCTTAGAAATTACAGCCTGCCAGGTGAAATATGAACCAAACGTGTAATTTAATTAATTTGTTATTTTAAATTACACTCGTAAGTACGCAATGTTGACGTGGAGAGCTCGAGCTGCAGTGCGAGTTCTTCTAGTGCATGTTCGCTCTTCGTCCGATCATTAAAAATGTTCTCAGGTTTTTACGGCCGTTCAGAATCTTCTGTAAAGGTTTTCTGACCTATTCTGTCGACCTCTCTGACCGATTATTATTTTATTTGTGACCCAACAAACAACCTAGCTTATAGAGTACGCAATATCGAACTATTTTTTTCGTAAATGTAAATTTAATTCACGACTAGAATAATTCATTTTTCCTTTATTTCCTTCTGAGCTCGCTCAATTCGACATTTAATTTTTAGAAGAGACCCAGTTTTCTATTAATGTCTGCACCTTTAATCCTAGAATCGCGCTGGCGACGCAAATCGTTATCGTGAACAGTCCAAACATCGCGTATGTACGAGTAACACAACGTTGTTTGCGCGCTCGGACTGCTCGCGTTAACCATTGCGTAGCTAACACGAAACCCATAATAAAGTTGCAGGTAGACTGTTTTCTCTGTTATTTTCATCGCGTACTCTGCATTTCACATTTAAAATGAAAAAATAATAAATGACTTCATTACTTTCCATCAAAAATAATTTCTATTTTGATTAAAAATGTAAGCAAAGTGCCAGAAAATAGATACTACCGATATGTAGAAAACATTCTTAGACGCAATGCGCACTTGAGAAATATATACCTCCAGAACGAGAGAGATACAATATATCACCAAATAATGAGCAAGGCGCACTCCCACTGTCAACCTCTGTATGAGGTCCACGACAGGCACAAAACGAGAGCGAGCACTGCACTGATAAAAACGCGGTTCTTAAATATAACAAAATAGCAAAGTATTATTTACTTATTTTACTGTCTAAATTCAATATTCATTTTTATAATTATTTATTTCATCTAATTATATAAGTTATATCTGTATTGCGAAGTTGCAATTTTAGAACAGAGGTAGTCTTTTCTGTATAAGTTTTAGAAAAGTATACAGAAAAAATCTCTGTCAAAAAAATATTTAGTTACCACCGGATCTTGAACCCGGAACTTTTTCTTGACAAGGGAAATGCGTTACCCAAATATGTTAAGTGTTGACATAGAAACGATAAACTTTTTATTATATCGTTTTTTAATGCTAGAGTTAGGACTTTGTATTCATTTTAATATTAAATGTTAATTTATTAAACGACAACGAAGCTCTCCACGGTAAAATATAAATTCTGTTTCTGTACAGTCATCGGTCACGCAAAATGATATTATATTTAAATTATGATATTTTGGACTCAGTATTACATGAATACTTAAATTTCAATAAATATTCCCGAATAATCAATTCGAAACGCTCTGTACATATCGACCAAAATAATAGTGCCACCCACTCCACGGAATGCGTGTTATTTATAAATTCCGATTGAAAATGATTTTCATGTTTAATAAAATTAATTGAAGGTACGTAAAAACTGAATTTCGCTATCACAAGTGACGGCACTCCTGTTTGTTAATTACGCGAGAACTTGAAACTACAAAAATTCTTTTGTATTTGCTTTTACAATTTTTTATGTATACTTTTCATTTTATGATTCATTCATTCATTCATTCAACCCTTTCTATCGCTTTAAACTTATGCAGGTTATAAACTAACAATAAATGATATAAACTAACAAAAAACTAAAGGATCAATCTAAGCAGCTGAATTGTACGGAACCGTGTAATTAATTATGGTTAATGACAATTATTCACTTATATTACAAATCTTCGTATTAATTACTGGAAACCGCAAGGGTAGTCAGGAAATATGGTGCTCGTTAAGAAGTCGGTGCTACTTGTAAGAAGTAGGTACTTAATAACGCGAAGTCGAATTCTTGTGTTACATTATTGCAACTATCGTATAAAAAACAACAAGAACTGTAAAGGACAATTTTAAGATGCAATGACTTAATACTAAAATTTATTTAATTAATAATCAGTTAAATTGAACAAATAACGCTTTATTAACACCAGCAGAAACTTTTGCTGGTAGTTTTCGTGCCGATTTCCATCGTTAGGTAAGTTTTTCTGTTAATCTTATTTTTTAATACTGATGATATAATTTATTACCAAAGAATGGAAGTGATCTAACACAGTACAACTTAACTTAACCAATTAATGCAAATATAATCATTCCAGATCTCGTCGCTCGAGTATACTTCTATACGGATAGTATTCCGCAACAACGTGGTAACTCTCAATATTCAATTCAATTATTTACAGATTCTTAAATGAAAAGTCAAAGGAATTATTTATTTATGAAAATAGTTGAAGCAGCTTAAACGGTTGCAAAGCGTTTTTATTGGCACATTAAGTTAACCGACAACCGTCCGAAGGAAAGATGAAATATTAGTTTAAAAAGTGTAAAATGTTATTGCAAATTAAGATAAATTAACGTGTATCACCTTAATTTAGTATGTAAACAACACTTAATATTTTACATAGTACAGTTTGAAGATCTAATACTCAGATGAGTGTTGCTATTGTTGCAAAATACCATCTACACGGTTATCCAGTTTTTACCCAAATGAATATTAAATTGGTGAATTATAATTTTTGAATAACAATTCTTACATTTAAAGCATTTCTCGTAAAATTATTGTTAAAAAAATGTTAGTTTTGGCCTATTATTTTCTGCATCAATATCATAAATGATATACCAGTAAAAAAAATATTCTACGTATGCGATTCCTTTAGATTCGATTGAAATGAACGCTACGTTGGTGTTTTTTCGTACTGACAATAAAGACAATGTACACAAATATGGGAGCCCACATAGTTATACATTAAACAATCGGAACATATTATTTAATATATTCCCTGTTCCTCCCCCCACCCCTCACCCCATCGCATCAGCGGCCGCGCTTCCATCCAATAGTTAATTTATTTTCGTTACTCTTACAAAAAACATGTATTTTGTGGATTGTATCGGACATTAACAAGATTTGAATAACAGAATTTATTTCCCTTAACATAAATTAACAAACGATATCATTTTATGTCAAGTCACAAAGCAGTATTCAATTTCAATAATATATTTCAAATCTATCGAATTGAGTTAAAAATAATTGATCGGAATAATGCAGCAAAATATTCGAAAATGTCATCAGTGCATAAATAATTATGTAAACTAACGTTAATTAAATTTACTGACAATTTTGTTCATACACTGACGATATTTAAAATGTGCAAGTATACATAATTTATTACACAATGCAATGTTTTGATTGTACCTCAGAACAAATACTTTATATGTATTTAACGAGGTAGGAAGCGGCCAACAGGCTTGCATGGAAATAAAATGTAGTATTAATACTTGTACTTTCTGGTGGATTGGTTACTTTAAGGATTTATATATTGATGCAAGCTATGAAGGAATGTTGTTTTAAAAATAAACACCGATTTATCGGCACTGAAAAATGATTATGATTATTACAAATGTAAAATGATTATCGGTAGCGTATAACACATCTAACCTACCTATTTACAAAAATTATTTCAGCCATTTTCGGGACATTTCGTGACAAGTTTTAACGAATCTTGCAAAAAAGTAAATAAGGCTATTTTATTATATTATTTTGTTTACTTCAAACTTGTTACATATTAGAACATTTATAAAACTGATTGCTAACGGGCTAGATACAAGTTGCGTCACAGCTAGTTTAGAGTAAACTACCAATTTTTTTAAATCTGTGTTTTGTTTCCTTTCACGATTATCTTAAATCAAAACAAACTCTAATGGCTCCTATTCACAGATGAGACTTTTATCTCTCGTCTAGGAGATTTGTGAGTTGGTTTGAACAAAGTACAAAACCCACACTAATTCTGCACTGTACTTCACCGGGGTTTCGAGCTCCATGTTCCATCAGTGTACAAGCACCTTAAGTGTTTTGAATATTATTTAGCAAAAATGATAACATTCTAAAGGCCAACATTTAGAGCGATCCCTATGAACTAGCTGAAAGAGACTTGCCTAACTGGATGTAATGGTATATTGTGGAATATAATAACTTGAAGCAAGATGCCAACAGCATGCTGAAATCAAAAAAAGACGTTAAGAAAAAAAAGAACAAAAGGGAACAGAAATCAGGTCACAGCCCAAGCCTTCCCACGCCCATGATGCCCCAGGTTTTGCGATTGAGTCAGAATTAGACTCTTAGCCACCCTAGGCTCACAACCGTGAAGGACAACTCCTTCCGATAGGAGGGACAACCGGTGAATGATGGTAATAAGATGATTGCTGAGATTTAACATACCTCTACGCCGTTGATTTTGTTATATATATATATATATATATATATCACAATGAATATTTTAAAAGTCTTTAATACAAAATCCTTTGTCTTCGTTTCCATATTTTCAGAATAATAAATATAAAGTCAGTCTTTATACGTAGCAGTTTAGTATAAATAGTCTGCGCCCATCATTTAAAAACACTCGGGTTACTATTCAACTTCCACAGCAGCATGAGGAGTTAACACGCATACTTTTACCACTTTATTAAATAGATTACGTATATTTTTCGCGTTCCTACCTTCAAAAGTTGTCTTTTTTCAAAAATGTACCGGTAAATATGTCGATACCAGAGCACGATATAATTCCGCGCAAACTCGATCGAGTGATCTTTATTTACCCATTCTGCTGCAACGCGCAGAGGTTATTTATATTTGCACAAATATCGAGGAGCTCGCGATTGATCAATATGCCATCCGACATCGGGAGAAGGCGCGAGGCTCTCGAGCGATCGGCTCGTTTCCGCTTCGCGCCGAGGGGAAGATTGTACGAGGGAGAAAGGAGGCGGTCGGCTGTTTAGCGCGAGCCTCGCCGCTAATTTCACAGCCCGGAGGAGATCTTTTGTCGGAAAGCATTTTGTGGAATCGTTGGACGAGGCGCTGTTTCTTTTCACCCGGTGGAGTTTAATACAGCTTCCCATTGAGAGAAGCTCGCTTGATTGGAGGCATTAATGTTATCGGATGTAATTGGGCTTACGGCCGCCCCTTTATTACTTTTTATCGAGGTGTCCGTTATTAGTAGACTTTGTTACTTTATCATTTTTACCACTTTGTTACTGTTTCACGTTTACCGCTTCGTCACAATCATCATATCGCTCAAAACAATTCGTCATTTTGTCAATATTGGAATTCTATCATTGCTACCACATCGTCACTGCAATCACTCCGACCACCTAGTTCTGTTATCATTTCGTCATTATTACCACTTTGTCATTATAAACATGTATTCAATATTATCACTTTGATATGTAGTATTTAATTATTTTATTACATTTATTACTAAGTGCCGATTCAACATTCAGAAATTAAACACTTAGTTATAAATTTTTTCCGACAATATTGTCGGTTGATCGTCTTTTTCTCCTTCTTCTAGTGCCTGTCCGCATAGCGAAAGCAGGCGATCATTTTTGATAAGCATCAACTAGAAATAGTCAATTGTGACTTCACGAATCATTGCCTAAGATTCTTCAGCAAGAATATCCTTCCGGTCTCAAAGTTTTCAAAGCCTCTTTGGCTAGCAATTTTGTAGAATGTATTCCAACTTCCAGGGCAGATTCTGCCAGCGATTTTTCCTTGATGCGAATGATAAGATGGAATATTTGATCTTTTTCCGGATGTTTCGTTATATAGACAAGATATAATTTCCAGGTGAAGTATTTTAAGGATTTGTTGTCCTTTATTTAATGAAAATTAACACATTTTCATCAGTGCTTATACCAGCCCAGCTTATTTTTAATCGCTGCCTATAGATTCTCAGCTAAAATACTAAGTTGCTTCAACATTGTTTCAGTGAGCATCTACGATTTCTTACCATATAAAAGTAAACACGGAGCATCGCACCATTCTCATTAACAAATTTTAATTAGGTCATAACTGTACAATACTCTTTTTAATGTGGAAAAAGTAGTTAATGCATGCTGACTATGACATTTAATTTCCGTAGAAAGATCCCAGACGTAATTTAATCTGCAGTGAAAATAGTCTCCAATTGGATCCAATTTAATCAGAACTTGCTCAGTCATGTACTGTTTTTGATTACTTTAAGAGTTGTAATATACTCGTATTTAATAGGTACATACGTTTTCACAATGCAGAGCCTTAACACCGGGCACAAACTGTGTCGTTCGTCTATTCGTCATTCACAACTTTTTAACAACTTAATTGAACATAACTCAAATCAGGCTCAACGTCAGCAGTAAAACGGTAAACACTTATGAAACATTTAGGTTAGACACCTCATACTTCGTTCATAATCCCAATAAGGTATCTGTCGATGCGACACTGACTACACGAATGATGAGACTGACATGTTCTCATAAGCCACCATCAAATACCAAAAACATGCACATATGCGATGTTGTAATTAGTGAGAATTCGTTTTCCTGACATTCTTAATTCATCTGCTCTAACTCATCTCATCATTTCGTGTGCTCAAATATATTCATTTCAAGTATTGTTTTAGCTCTGAGTGTAATTAATATATTGAGTTTAAATTAATTCATTAATTTTGATACTGATTTTGATTTTACGCGTGCGTATTGATTGTTAGATATCTTTACTGGAAACAGAATATTAAAAAACCTTTAAAATTGGTCGCACAAGAAAACTTTTCTATTCTATATAAAAAATGTGGAATGTAATTGACCCTTAACTTTTAAGATCTGTAAAAGCAGCAAAAACGTTACTAGAATTGGCCAAAATGGATGTCCATTTAGGTATTCGTCAGAACACCTTTATTAAAAATGTTACGTTCTAGTTTACGAGACAAATCAACGTTGCTGAGACTTGTCGAATTCTACCACACGCGTAAATTTCCTCAGCCAGTTATAAATCATAGTTAATCGCGAGGCAACCAGTGAACATGTTCACACCAATACCGAAAGCGACAACCGAGGCATTAATATATTGTTAGCTCTGTGAATCTATAAAATTCCCTTAAAACAATTGAAAATTATTCTGTAACAAATATTATTAAAATATTTACTCAACGTATGTAGACTAGTTGTAAATAATGCAATCTAATATTTCATGTTAAATTTAACACAAATAAATAATTTACAAAGATTAATTACATGTGTGCAGACGAGTGTGTAGCGGAGTAGCCGAAGCAACGCCGAATGACTAATTTAAAATAATAACCAATATAAATATACTAAATATAATAAAAAATCGATTAGACCAATTCGTTATATAATGTTTAACCTAACCCAATATTTGTATATTTTCCAGTTAAGTATCTAAGCCTGATTTTACCATATTTCGATTCATAATTTTCAGATGTTTACGATGTAGTGTTTGATCTATATTAAGTAGGACAGCGTGATGTCATTATTTTTGAGCAAATATAAACTGATTGACTAAACTTAACTATACAGATATTGTTACGTTTATATATAATATTGTCTGTGTTATAAATTAAATGTATAATATATTCTCACAAGCGTTTAATAAAATACTCGTCAGTAATGTGCATAGAAATAATAATATTTTATTCGTGTCTAACTGAAGGCTTCACAGCTTTTATTCCTTACCAGGGAATGGCTTTATAGTCCGACAGATCCGACCAATCACTATACGACGCGGGAACGAATTGAAATGACGGGATTTTATAGCCGCCTCGGATGTCGCTACGCTCAATATAAAAGGGATTGCGTTTAAAATGGATCAGGCTTCAAGGACATTCCTTTTGTATACCTTTTGATAGAACGTAGGATAAACTGAGATGATCAAAATGAAAAAAATTGTACGAAAATATCTTTTAAAATGTGATCGCCAAAACTCTTAATAAAATTTAAAATGGAGACACAATTTTATTTCTACATTAATAAAAAACTTTCCAGTTATATCCCTCTGGAAGCTCAGGGTGTTCCGAACCCAACAAATAGATATATCATCCCCAAAGTACACAAACACACACCATCACGCTATTTTTACAAAGAGGGATGCAGGGAAGACAGAGCGTCACACCACCATACATTTCTATACTGTCACGTATTTCGCTTCTTTCATATCTATGCACCTATTTTACAGGCTATTTGATTCTCCTGATATTTAGAATTTCTTCCTTAGAAGACTTGGCCAAGTTAACACATCGTTGAAAATAATTGAAAACACTAAAGTGTTGACGAGCGTGTATAATAAGAGATGAATGGAGATGAAATGTTTGCCGAGAGTCACTATTTTTTACCTTATTTCTTACCTTTTCTACCTATTTTTTTTTCTCCCAGAAAAAGAATACTAATAACTTCTTGATGATCTAAAGACGAACTTCTTATTAGGCTGTGTGATATTCCGTCGATCTGTGACGGTGGGTGTGTAAATAATATGTAAATATCCCAATATATATTGATCAATACCTACACATTACCAATCTTTTATTGTACCGGACACTAAGTGACCGTATGAATGTCCTCGAGTATATTTAATGTAAGTAATGAGTGGCTAATCAGCCGATTGGAACCGAACCCGAGAAGTACTCAACCCAATAAAAGGTTTTCGGACCGCTCGACTCCTGGAACTGAATTGCGCCAGATAACCGTCTTCTTTCTATCATATCTAATCTTCCGTATTACCCAATGCAAAGGTTTATTGATACGATACATTACTATTATTTATTAGATAGTATTTAAAATCTAAACCAAATTTAGTGAAATTTAGTTTTAAAAAATACTTGATCATCAACTAATGGACTTCTTCTTCCTCTCGTTCCTCATCCGCTCAACGTTTCATGTTTGCTATCATCACTTTGTTACCTGCTCGGAAAACGTCTTCGGTAGATCAATCTCAATCATCTCACAATAGACTACACATTATTCACACGCAACAGTAACCTCCAAATAATTAATCTAATCCAATTAAATTTTATCAAATTTGACGGCAATTGGCAGAAGTGAAATTAAGTAAGAACTTATGAGTAACGTAAACGATAAATGCCTTGTATGGCGTGTGAGTGGGTCTTCCGTACATTTATTTAATAATTTTCATTGCAGAATAAATGTTTAGGTAGAATACGTCGCTGCAATTTCAAACAGAGTAGTCGTAAAATAACGGAAGCCCGGAATTATCGTAACAAACTTGATTATGCAGTAGATTTCTACTATACCTTCAGAACACACACACGTGCACTATTTGCTTGTGTAATCTAATAAACTAATATTTGCTCCACTTTACGTTTTCCAGAATCGTGTATTTTATATTGTTAGTAGTCCTAGATAAAGTATGAGAAAATATTGCAGAACTAACAAATTTGTATTATTTTCATGTATCCTAAATGTATGATATATTATAAATTCTTCGACTAGGCAATTATTTAACATAAATTAATTTAAAGTCACCACGTTATCGCAGAAGGATTAAAGCTGACCGAGTGCAGTGGAAATTTCGTCGTTATCAGGTGGGCAAAGCTTGTCAATTATCAAGAACATAATAAGAACGATATAATTCAAGAATGCGGAGACGAGGTATATATTATATGGTTCGGGTATACGGAACGCATGACATAAATGAATAGCCAGATTGATAAATAAAGCGAGCATGGAAGGTATATTCATTTGACTTCGGTAGTGTTATTTGCTTCGGTAGGCTGTAAAGTACTCGCTTAAACGACCAGATCTGTGAGACTTCTGTCATCATAGATAAGAAAAGCATCCTGTCGCCTCACTTACGTATCACAGTGTCGCACTCTATGGTTTCTTTCCTTATCTGTCACTATTAAATGTGACATGAATGTTTTTTTCGTATTCTTCAATAATGTAAGGATTTCCCCGCATTGAAATATTGACTCTACTGATACCCTGACCATCATGGCTGTCTATCATTGTATATTTCCAACCTATCGTTTTTTGCTGTTTTATGAATATATTTTTCTTCGTGCGATGCATCATGTAGCGCTAGTTTTTAATTAATGTTATTATAAAATAATCCAAAAATAACTAAGCAAGCGCCTACCTTCCTAGAACGGTGGTGAAAATATATAGGAAAAATAAATACCGACATTACATTAAAAAATCTATTTAAAATTTAAAAGAATGATATATTGAGAAAGTAAAGAAAGTGAACTATCAGCTGTGATGAAAAACGGACAAGTGGAATACCAATAAACACATTATTTTTAATAAGAATTATAGCAGTATAATTGTCAATGTTATGTTAATGAATAGCATAACCGAGAATTTGATACATATGTGAATACTTCACTCGTAGCTACACTAGTTTTTTAGTGTATTATAATAATTTATTATTCAGCTCATTAACTGGATCACGGATATGTAAATAACATATCCGCGATCTAGATACACAAATGTGTATACATAAATATTATACGTGTATAATATCTATTTTTAAATAAAAAGTAACAGTAATATATTAATAATACTAAAATAAAATATGGGGAGGGGTTGCGATAGTTACATAAAGTTCGGATACGTTAGGTTAGACTAAGGGCCGGTTGTGTTATCAGTGGTAAGTTTATACTGTGGTTAAAAAAGTTAATTTTTTTGCGAAAACGAGTCGATCGACCGTTGGTAAAAAATATTTTCTTCTCGAAAGTACATCCAGTAGTAAACTAATCATACTCTCCGATATCCGATAGTAAAATCAATCAGTTAAAAATGGCGGACTCTTCGCAGTTGTTTCAAAAGTCATTTATCACGTGGATACTTTGAATGTTCCAGTACACGACAATGAATCGTTACATATCCCGCTGTTTTGCTGATGAAAAGTCGTCCGGTGATGATCTCGCCGTTCTACTTACATCATGACATAGTCAGATTTCGAACGCAGGGGTAAATAGATAAATAGATAAAGTCTACATTTGATGATTATTCGTATTGCCACACTGTTAGGCGGGATTGACTTTGCGCTAGTAAATTGGACGTACGAACAACCCGCAAACGTTTGCCATGGTCAAAATTTACTACTAATTGCACAACTGGCCCTAAGTTATAGGTGTTTACCTATTGTCATCTCTGAGTTGCCAGTGCACTTGAAACTTTCTATTTATCGGTTTACTCACCGACAACACTGTTTTTTGACGTTCACGCCCCGTCCTTGAACACAAAGTCATAAGTACTAAGCTGACTGTGGGCAAGTGTCTACGTGTGCACTTATCACTCTATGCGGTAATCTATGCGTGCCCTTGTCTTGTCATCAGTTGCCATGAAATGTAATTTTGCCGGGTTGTCGGGCTCATGATGACAATAATCAATATAATATAAATTACAGAAAAATCAACGTAATTTGTTTAAAAACCAAAACATAACATTTTCGTATTTTAGTCAATTTTCTTATTTAAACATCGGAGGCAAATATTATAAAATTCTATTCATACAATGGTTGCTAATTTGTATGAATTAATGTGCAAGAATATGTAAGCAATAATATGGCAGTACTCGAGCGAGTGTTTTCATTCAATTAAGAATTAAGTTTACTTCTTAACCCCGATAGATACGCAGCCGTCAAGTTTGCGCATGTTAACATTTAATGTGAGCAAAGTTTATCGTACTTTGTTTTATCGCGCTCCCGGAGCGGGACGGAGAGCAGAGTATTTACACACAACTGAATCCATTCTTCTCTCCATAAATATTAAACGGTACGCCGTCTGAGATCGGTGACGACAGCCGAGAGAATATAATTACCGGCCACTGTGAGAAAATACCATTCACCCTAATTAAAACGGTTACTTTACCGAGTTCTTCAATTAGCCGTTTGCCATCAATCTTGCTTATTTTCTCAACTCTTAAATTCAATACGGGTTGAAGAGAATTTTTCTTTCGCTGCTAGATTGTTTTAAAGAGAGAATTTTCTCGAGACGAGGGAATTTTTTCTATGCTTTTTCAGTTTATAAGTAATATCTAGCGGTCCGTACCCCACGTTGCTCGGGAATAAGATTTAGTTACAACTTAATATAGAGGTTTAGGGGGAGGGGATGCCATTGTTTTGTCTAGGCCCTAAAGAGTAACAATATATACAATATTTGGTCCAGGCAAAAATAATTTGGGAAAATCGGGAGGGTGGGTTGGGGTGACTATGATTACCTCGAGGACCTAAAATGCAACAGAATAAAAAATAAGATTTAACATATATATTTAAATAAAAAAATAGAAACAAAAGAAGTGTAGTGAATGTGTTGTAAATCTTAAGTGAACCATTAGTGTAGTGTATTATATTGTGATTAAGCTGTAATGTTGAACTGCGATGCTTCTGACTGACCTCCACGCAATTGAATCATGTATTGAGTCCATATAGAGTGTTATATATTACCGGAGTTAAAAACATAGAAACGTTGAAATAATGTCGTTGTTGCTCTCGAAACAGGTGTCTAGATGTGTATTCGTTGTCTTGTGCTGTGACCATGATTAATTGCTAAGGGTGAGTTATTGATTGAGTGGAAATATTGTACGACTTTTAACATATAAATTTATCTTACGTCAAGAACACTGTACTTCTTAAATAGAAGATCTGATGGATATCAAAAGAGACGACTATTTATTACCCTAAGAATTGTCTTTTGTCTTCTTTTAACCGACTCTAATATTGATTTTGCTGCTTGTTTACGCATTTTGTTACTCCGTTTGGTACCACTGGGTTTCCTGGTTGATATGTGCATGTGTGTATGTGGGTATTGCCGCCTTTTTTTTGAAGAATGCAAGAAACGGTAAATGACAGGTAGATCAATTACATCCCATTCTTCGACCAGTCTAGAGGTCCAAATAAATCGATTTTCAGGAGTGCGCACTTCGGTAGGTCGAAATGTACCAGAAAATCAGCACGTACAATAAAAATGTCATTATAGTATTCGTGTATCATATGTACTCTTATTGTCAATCGAAAACCTGGGAACCAGCTGTCGAAGGAAATTACGGGAACTCTGCTCCTCCCCAAACAAAAATCGCATAGTTAATTAAAGAGTAAAATGCATAGTATAAACAATAGACAGACAAATTGATATACATATATTCATATATGTATAAATATATATTTTTTTTTTTTTAATAAAGATGCATACACGGAATACGTGTCACATAAATATTCTAACTATTTTCAAATTAAGCTAAACGCTCGTGTTGTGAAAATAGGATTAAATTATTGATCTCCTGAAATGAGGCTCAAACCTCTGAATGCTGAATCACTAGACGAGTGTCTTATTCAGTGGCCAACAAGCGGATCAAATAACTATACAATATATATGTATATGTTTAATTTCCGCGAACACTACTCTATGGAACTGGTTACTTTTACTTCTATTTCGTTTTTGTAGATGATTTCTTTGAGAAAATCTAGGTCGATGTTTCGGCACGGTTCTTGTACGTGAAGGACATAAATGAAGGAGAATAACATTGGTCTTTTATAATTTGTTCATATTTGAAGATTTTGTACCGTGTATGTAGGGATTCGTCGAATGTGACAAATTAAATTTCAAAGTGTTACTAACTGGTCCGGTTTTTCAACAACCATACATTTGAGAGCTTAATGTCGCCTGTGGATAACAATACTACAATTCATTGTGATTGTTTTAAATATTTACGTCAATTCAATTTTAAATAAAGTATATGATAATAAAAATTTTAAAAATAAAAATAAAATAAATGAAATGTTTTTGAAAAAAAAATCTGGTTTGAGCTAAATTCGTTCTGAATTATCGAGTATAATTTATTATTTTAAATATTAATATTTACACCCGCATGTGATTACAGAATACCAAGTACAAAATTTGGCTTTGTGAGGCGCCATCCGAATGCAAATCGCGCTGCTGAAGCTGAAGACTCGAAGAAGAAAGGTGTCGCCGTCTTCGCAGAATATCCCGTGATAATAGTGTCACGACACTCGCTCGTTCTACGAACAAGAAATAGCAGCGACTAATCCCAAAAGTTAACTGCTCCCATTTGGCAATAGACCAAATAGCCGGCAATCTGGTAGCCGTGGGATTATTAACCAATGTTTTGGTAACTTATTTACAATTTAACTAGTGTTATTCTACACTAACACCATTTTTAATTAAAACAAAATTTTTTTTTTCATACTGCGGAGGTCTAACGCCACCACTCTCATCACCACGACGACCGTGAACGCACCCTGTATATATTTGTACGTAAAACAGAGCTCCTAACAGCTGTAAAAACGCACCCAGTACTGACGTCGGGTGCCAATACGAATGTGCCCACAACCGCCTATCGAGTCTTATTCTTCTCACCGCCGCCTTCCTTTTCTCTAAATTCTCTAAATCTGTAAACTGTGTTCAACAATAAAACAAATGACAAACGTAAGTAGTTTTTGTTTCTTAACCTGCTCTGGCCATACACACATATACAATACACTGCATGGACACGTGAGTAATGTGTGATTATTGAGGCACCCACCACTCACACATAAGCAGATCCTTCTGATTTACATACAACACCTGCACACAAACATCAACCATAATTCTAAACACTCTTTCATAGCCTCTCAGACCTTTTATTCCCCATATTGGTGACCCAGGCGTGATGTTACCTCGTACTCTTCTGATCTGGATCAATTATTTATCTTGAAAAGAAAAGTAGTAGACTCACCTCCAATCTTTTAGTTGAAGCTAATCGGAATACGTTCCCTTAAAAATAAATGTGACGTCCGCCCAGAACGCTCGGCAATACTATTCATTAACATGCTTGTAGGCAGCCCCTCCCCGTGCCTTTTCAATATGCGAAGAATTTTTTTACCTTTCCGTTTAAAAATTCAGTCGGCTCCGCGACCGGTCGTGCGCCAAATAAAAATGTCTGCTTTTTTTCAGGTCTGCTAAATTTTTATTCTTGACGCTGCGAGTATTCAAATTTTTATTTTCGCCCCGAAAAGTTAGTCGAAGTCTTTGTCTCTCACGGGGCTCCGAGTAGTAATATTTCGGGGGGAACCTCGTCTTTGCGGCTATATTGCAGGGAACGGACATTCTGTTAGGAAAATGGGCGCCTTATTGCGTTTTTAAATGACACAAAATTTAAACAATTAAATATTATATCGGGCAATATTTCATTCAGAATTGCTTTCTTCGTGCTCCAACCGGCACACTCTCTCAATGAAAAACATATTTATACAAATAAATAAGTAAAACAATTTATATAAATTACTTAGAAAGGTACATAAAAAAATGATCCCTCGAAAAAATATAGTCACTACCGGGAAATGAATCATGTACTTAGATATGCATTTTTTTATTGAAATTAACATTTTTATTGCAAAGCTGTAATTTCGAATCTCAGTTCCTTGGTAATAAGAACAAATTAGATTAAATACTTAGAAAGATATACACAAAATCTACCCAAAAAATATTTCATTACCACTGGAACTCGAACTTTTCAAATTTTCATCTCTAAATGCGTTCCTTCTATTTTATTTCCGATTAAATGTTATCATCTTTATATTTGCGATGAATCTCAAAAATCGGTACCTTGAATTACTTTCATTTTATTAAGTTCGTATTGTGAAGTTGTAATTATTCAGAACATGGGCCTGTGATATTTTAAATACTAATTAAATGTATTAATTATAAATAGTTATGCTCCCATAAACTCAGAAAATGATGAAATAAAAAATGAATTTTGGACAAATGTAAGGGATGTAATGAATGTAAAACGGAATAATGAAAGAATAATTTTAGCAGGCGATTTGAATTGTTGGGTGGGGACTCGGAGGGATGGTTTCGAGTCAGCCATCGGTGTATACGGTGACAAAAAGATGAATGGGAATGGAAAAAGTCTACTTGAGGTATGCTTGGAATGGAACCTTTTTATCTCAAACACCTTTTTTGATCACAAAGAAATCCACCAGTATACATGGGAGAGAGGAAACGAAAGGTCGAGGATTAATTTTGTGGTGGTTGACTCTAGACTGAGATTCGTTACTGTTGATACTCGAGTGTTTCGGGGCGCCGAGATGGAAACTGACAATTTCTTCGTTGTTTCAAGAATAATTTTATTCCAAGGATGGCGGTCCATGAAAAAAACAGTATCGGCACGATCTAGAGTCAAAATTGAGTATCCGCAAAGGGATGATGTCAGAGAAAAATTTGAAAGGAAAGTGTGTAAAAAACTGAGTGAACAAGGAGCGAGTGATCTGAATATAGACAATGCATGGGAATACATTAAAGTTACTTTATGCGAATCAGCGAAAAAACCTGTGGGATAGCTACCCAAAAAAGGAAGAAAGGTGATGCATGGTGGAGCGATGCCATAAAGAAACTTGTGAAAGAAAAGAAGAATGCGTGGCGCTATCTGTCGACAGTAAATGGGGATGATTATACGAGGGCAAAAGTCCTGTACAATGTCTGTAAGGAAAAGGTTAAATCTGGTGAAAGAAAGGAAAGAGCGGCTGAAAAGAGAAGAAGGGGTGAAAATGACTGAGAATTTTCAGGATAATATAAAATTCTTCTGGAAGGCGGTCAAAAAATCTCGACGTGGTGCTGAAACCAGTAGTATGAAAGCTATTAAGTCAGTAAATGGAGAGATGTTAACGAATGAGGATGAAATAAAAGATAGATGGATGAAATATTTCCAGGAAACGTATGGAAGTGTAGAGATAGTAAATGAGGAAGCACCTGAGAGGCTCTCTGGAGTAAGTATGAATGAGGAAAACGATATAAATGCAATAAGTATGGAAGAAATAAAGTGTGCAATAAAACATATGAAGAATGGTAAGGCTGTGGGGTATGATAACGTTGCTGCAGAGTATATAAAGGCTGGTGGCCCATTAGTTATCCTGTGGCTTCATACGCTCTTCAATCAATGTTTGGAAGAGAACCACACCCCGTTAGATTGGAGGAGGGCTGTTATTATGCCTTTTTATAAAGGCAAAGGGTCGAAAATGGAATGTGGTAACTATAGGGCTATTAGTCTACTGAGCTCTGAAGGTAACTGTATGGAAGAATTTTAATAGAAAGAGCAAGAATTGTGACGAAAGAAAAAGTATGGGACATGCAAGGGGCATTTGTGGGTGGAAGAGGATGCATGGATCAGATCTTTTCTCTATGAGTGATGACGGAAAAGTTTTTGGCGAAAAACCTAAAACTTTTTTGTGCCTTCGTAGATTGTGATAGAGCTATAAGAGAAAAGTTATGGAAAGTACTCTCTGATTACGGGGTGAATAGTTAACTTATACGCGCAATCGCATCCCTATACGAAGGAAGTTCTGCGTGTGTAAGAATCAATGGAGCACTCACACCATGGTTTGACATTACAAAGGGTGACAAGCAGGGTTGTGTAATGTCTCCATGGCTGTTCAACTTGTATATGGATAAATGTGTGAAAGAACTAAAATGTATGAATGTAGGAGCAAAAATGAGCGATTTGATTGTATGCTGTTTATTGTACGCCGATGATGCAGTACTAATGGCGAATAATGAACAAGAACTACATAATCTGGTGAGTAGAATGTACGATGTATGCAAGGAAAGTGACCTTATGATGAATGTTAACAAGTCGAAAGTGATGGTATTCGAGAAGGAAGAAAGCAAGACACTATGCAAAATACTTGTAGGTAATGAATGTTTGGAACAAGTAGACGAGTTTGTATATTTGGAAAGTATGTTTGATAGAAACGGAAAGGCTGAGAATGATATCGAAAGGAGGGTGCCTGCAGGAAATAAAGTAAACGGCGCTTTGAATGGAATTATATCTAACGGGAATACGTCAACCGAGACAAGACCAGCGGTGCACAATGGAATCCTGGTACCGACACTGATGTATGGAAGTGAGGCCTGGAGCTGGCAGAAAAGGAATAAAAGTAGACTGAATGCAGTGGAAATGAGATCACTTAGACCTATTTGTGGCAAATCTATTTATGACAGAGTAAAGAATGAAGAAATAAGAAAAGAATGTAAAGCTGATATTAGTATAGTGAGTAAGATTAAGAAAGGATCACTTAGGTGGTTTGGTCACATGAAAAGGATGAATGAGGAGAGAATGGTAAGAAAGATATGTGACGCAAGTGTTGATGGAACCAGAAATAGAGGACGTCCGTGGAAGACTTGGCACGACCAGGTAAACTAGATAATGGAGGATGGTTCTGTTAGAAGCCTCAACAATCGGCGAGCTTGTATGACAAGATGTATGAATGTGGATGAGGCGAGAATTGTGTGTCAGGACAGAAGAGTGTGGCGCTCTATCCTCTCTGCCTACCCCCACGGGGAAACGGCGTGATGGTGAGTAAGTAAGTAAATATATTCGTATAAAAGCAATTTTATCAATAAATATTGTCAATAAAATTGATTTTATATTTATATCTTTCTAATTAATACATTTAATTTGTATTTACTTTCATTTTATTAAGGAGAACACAATATTATTACGATGTTGCACTTCTTCAGATGAAAGTTTTGTAATATTTTAATACAAATTAAATGTATCAATAATAAAGATATTCAGATAAAACCAATTTATCAAAAAAATATTTTTATTGCCACCCGGACACGAACCAGGAACCTTTTCTATCGATTTTATGTGTATATCTTTCTTATTGATACTTTTAATTTGTTTTAAAATACTTTAATTTTATTAAATATTTAAATATATCTTTTTTTACAGTATAAATATTGTCGTAGAAATAAACTTATTATATTGAAATTGAATGAAATATATAATTTATATATTTTTTAGATTATTGAACTTTGTTTTTTAAACCACTTAATTAATTAATACACCAACCGGTTTCAGAAAATACCATTTCCTTCTTCAGGAAAGTTAAATAATCGAAAAATAAATTCTAACCATAAATTCGATTTTGCTAATATTAAATATATTATAATTCATATAGTTTCTATCCACCATAAATGAATTTTAAAAAAAATTAGGGAAAAAATATATTTGAATGAAAATATGATATACATTTACTCGTAGATAATACATAACTATTATGTACTTAAAACGTCACTTTATGTAATGTAATTTTAAAATTTATTTATTTTTAGCATTCCTATAATTCATTTATTTTTACACAGAAGCTGTGGGATCATTAGAAGAAATGAGAAAAAGAAACGATGGAGTGCGAACCGAGGTACGTCATCGCTAAAATGAGGCAACGGGTGAGCCGTATTTCAAGACGCGCAGATAATCGGTGAACTTGTTTTAGTTAAACGAATTTCAAGAACTATTCTTAACCTTTCAATAAATGAAGTGCAAGTGATGTGTTCAACTCTGCTTTTCAATAAATGAGGTCAAAATATGTTATTTTCTGAAATGTATACATTCTTATATTTACAAAACATCTTAATTAAGAGGTCGTATGTGTGAACATTCACAGTTATGGGGTCGATCTGTGTAAATGTACATGGGAGAGGTTATATGTTTGCGTATACAGCGTATCCCGTTGCACTTTGTCCGGCTCGGAAAACCAATTAACACCGCCATTCAACACAAGCTTCGGGCCGAGGATTTCTCTTGAGGATCAGCGCGGCAGGCGGCTCTGCGGTCTCTGCATACCCGTGCCTGTCAGTATTGTTAAATATTCAATATGCGGTGTCGGTGCATATACCTAAGCAAATATACCTAAGCCTGGCGTAACCGAATACTTCAAATTTCTGATGGAACGTAATTATTAGGGTGCGGTGATTAATCCCGCGGGGGAAGGCAGCCGATTCCATGAAACCAATGTTTTACTAGGATATGGGGCGGTAAATGAAAATGACACACTTATTTTAAACTACCAACTTCATTCGGATTTTTCTGTTCTAAAGAAAACTTTTTACATCATTATTTATAAAAGTTCAACAATCGTAAAATAAACAAAATCGAAAATTTATTTATATTAAATAGTAAACTAACTCACCATCACGCCGTTTCCCCACGGGGGTAGCCAGAGAGGATAGAGCGCCATACTCTTCTGTCCTGACACGCGTTTCTCGCCTCGTTCACATTCATGCATCCTCTCATACAAGCTCGCCGAGTATTGAGGCCCTTAACAGGACCATCATCCACTATCCGGTTTACCCGATTGTGCCAAGTCTTCTGTGGACGTCCTCTACTTCTGTTGCCATCAACACTTGCGTCATATATCTTTTTTTCCATTCTCTCTTCATTCATTCGTTCCATAAGATCAAACCGCCTAAGTGATTTCTTTCTTAATTTTACTCACTATACTAAGATCTGCTTTAAATTCTTTCTTTATTTCTTCATTGTTTACTCTCTCATAAATTGATCTGCCAAGTATACGCCTAAGAAATCTAATTTCCACTGAATTCAATCTACTTTCGTTCCTCTTCTATCAGCTCCAAGGCTCGCTTCCGTACATCAGTGTCGGTACCAGAACTTCATTGTGTATCACTACTCTTGCCACGGTTGACAAGTTCCCGTTTATGTTATTCCCCGCAGTCACCCTCCATTTGATATCTTTCTCAAACTTTCCGTTTCTATCAAACATACTTCTCAAATACACAAATTCATTTACTTGTTCCAGTCATTCATTGGTAGTGAATGACTGGAACAATGGAATTCATTGAATACCATCACTTTCGACTTGTTGACATTCATAATCAAGTCACTTTCCTTGCATACATCGTACATTTTACTCACTTGACTCTGTAATTCTTGTTCATTATTAGTACTGCATCATCGACTAAACAGCATACAATCAAATCGCACATTTTCGCTCCTGTATTCATACACTCCAATTCTTTCACACAATTACTCATACACAAATACACAAAACAGCCATGGAGACATTACACAACTCTGTTTGACACTCTCCGCAATGTCAAACCATGATGTGAATGATCCATTGATTCTTACACACACAGAACATCCTTCATACAGGGATGCAATTGCGTGTACGAGTTTGCTATTCACCATATAATCAGAGAGTACCCTCCATAACCTTTATATTATTATAACTCTACTGTATATCTTTTGTAGATCTACAAAGGCACAAAAAAGATTTTTGGTATTTCACTAAAAACTTTTCCGTCGTCACTCGTAGAGAAAAAATTGGATTCTTGCATCCTCTTCAACTCTTCCTAACAAGAGAATGAGTTGCCTATCACACTATGTTAATCATTTCCTCTGTTAACTTTGAATTATATAGGTTTTTCATCTAATTTAGTGGAACATCTATCATTTCCTATTAATCGATGAAAAATGACTCGCTTAGCGTACGAATGATACCAGTAAAAATGAAAATGAAGCACAAGATGAAAATGAGAGCAACATTATGTAGCGCCCTATTTCTAACTCCGTTATGACAACTGTACTGGGGAACCCACTTTCTGAATAAACGTATTCTGTGTTCAAAAATTGTTACAACTGATTAATTCGCTAAATAAACTTTCGTTAACAACACAAATTCCTTTCTGCATCGAGTCCTATAATTTTATTAAATAATTATGTTGGGTTAGTTATCGGTTTGCACGGCGACCGACTTTATTACACATTTCGATTCATCAATTTGAAAAAAATAGAAGACATTCTGACCTGAAAGCCAATAAATAAAAGAGCTAGGTCAAAGTTTATTTCAACTTTGATATTTGTTCCTTGGACTCTTTAATCTGACAAACATTGCCCTTTTTATTAAACTGTAACGTTATTCAAGTAGAAATCATTACTTTATTACTATCATGACGGTTATTAAAATATACGAGTAGATGCAATGGTTTATAATGATAATATTGTTGCAGAAAACCTTTGCTACGCGGTCTATTTTCCTTATTAAATTAAGCGCAAAATTATTATTATCCCCTATATATAATATTACTGAAGGTTAAAAAAAAAAACTATTCGAATATTGATAAAGACAAATAGGAACTTTTAACTACAAATAAAAAGCAGGGACAGGTGGAATATATGTTAAACCTACCAAAACATTATTCTTATCTATCTAGGTCCAGCCCACGAGAGGAGACAATCTTGGAGACTCGGTTGAGATGCCCAATACTGTGTGCACGTGATGAGATTTTGTTTCAAAGTTTTACGGCGTACGTTCTGACAGCGAGATTATGTTCGTGCACAAAAACGTCACCCGAAACTACCTTAAATCCCTACAACTATTTATTCCGAAAGTTATATACTCGTATAAGTTATTAAACACTAACTAACATTAACATTAGGCGTTAAATTACAAGCATTTATTCAAAATCACCCAAAAGACAAACGACAATGACGTTTGTACGATGGGCGTGAAGCGAGGCGAATCTCCGAGCCTCGGCGTGCACACTGAATACGGAAGTTGAGTGTCTCATGGGAGCAAAATCAGTATCTCAGAGGTTGTCTCGAGTCGAAAATCTCTTCTATGGACAAGGGTCATTATACAAGATTATACTAGTGAGTTTAAGTGTCATAGTTACAATAAAATAGTTATATTTTACTCGAATATTTGTTGATTACGATGCAGACGACCGATCTCAAGGATAAGTTCGTAACTTTTAGGCAACATCTTTTCGGGTAGTGTGATGTCGCTCCTGTACCCACGGGATAAGAAATAAGTTTTGATCTGACGATCGGGTTAAACTAGCAATATCATTAAAAGTAATAAAGAATTAACAAATCAAGAAGAGACACTTCTGTGTGTGTTTGCAATTTCTAATATCGACATCATTCAAAATAGCGTAGTATAACGTGAACCTGTTTAATTCCTACATGGGAAATAAAGTCCACGAAATAATTCCAGAGGAAGTTAACTGGGTGCGAATCCTGACTTACTCATTTCTACATGTTTAAAAATGAGACGATAAACAGGTCATCTCTTTTCTGAATGCCCTTTTAATTAATTCATACGAAATCACAGAAGACATCTCAATTATTAAATAAACACTGCTCCCTCCGAGAAAATAAATTCCCCATCGCAGGTTAAAATTACCAACGCAAATTATTTAGCGGGATGTTGGGGATGTTAACGGGTGCCAACATTTAAATACAGAACGAGGTCTGTTCTGGGCAGGAGGAGTAGGAACCCCACCTCCGCCGCGGCCTGCTCTCCGGGGAGGCATCAAGCAGCCCGGTGGCTTCCCCGAGGATCACCGTCGGTATCGAGGATATCGGAGTCCACTACATTCCATAGACATGTCGCTAGCTCTGGTCAAATGTTACAACCGATGAAATCAAAATCAAATCAACGCGAATGATTTTTATGTGTTTATTTAATATATTTTCAGATTGAGTAATTGGTTACTGATGACTAGGTTAATTCGTGTATTTCGACAGCCTCCGACTTACAGAAAGAAAATATAACAATAGTATGGACATACATTCTTAGCAAAGTGAGTAAGATTAAGAAAGGATCACTTAGGTGGTTTGGTCTCATGGAACGGATGAATGAGAAGAGAATGATTAGAAAGATATATGACGCAAGTGTTGATGGCCCCAGAAATAGAGGACATCCGCGGAAAACTTGGCACGACCGGTTAAACCAGATACTCAAAGATGGTTCTGTTAGAAACCACAGTAATCGACGAGCTTTTATGAAAAGATATATGAATGTGGATGAGTCGAAAATTATGTGTCAGGACAGAAGAGTGTGGCGCTCTATCCTTTCTACCTACCCCCGCGAAGATACGACGTGATGGTGAGTAAGTAAGTAAGACATATATAGATAACATTTTTTGACAATAATCAAATTCTCCGTTTATGGTGTATTTTAATCAGCTCGATACTGAATCGTTTATTATGGCAAAATTATTTCCGAGCTTAACAATGCTTTTCCAAACCAAGAGAGCATAATTTTGTTCAATCACAATTCTTCAATCACAAGGAAAAACTTCAATTAAAAATTATGGAAACAACAGTGTGAATCGAAAGTTATTTAGTTTTAATAATGTATTATTCATTATAAAAGTATAGTTTTCATGTTATTTAAATTAATCATTATCATCACTCAGTATTTTTATACTTGCCGGGTATGACTTTCAATATAAATAACCCGGAATAATAATATCGCTTCAAACTCTATTGACTACACGGGACGATATATAAGGAGCAGTCACGTCACGAGTTTCTGTCGTCAAAACTCTTCACAATCCATCTCGCAGTGCAAATAATCATTTTCACTGGGCGTGTGGGTAAAGGCTATATAAACTGTTGAATATTTGTGATGCCGGTTTTCGTTGAGGGTTGCAGTACAGACGGGATTTTTAAATTCGTCACAAATATACTCAACGTCTGTTGGAATTATTCTAAACTCATTGACAATAGACGTATCGAACAATAACAAATTTCACTTACTTTTGTGATGAATTTAAAAGTTTGTTTTTATTTAACATTTATCCCTCGCGTCGCCCAGCAGATTCGAAGAATTCTTCACTGACCATTTTTGGCGGCAAAATTGCAGTAGATTTTAATAATCTATTTTATGAAATAAATCAATTTTAACTTTATTAAACTAGGTACCTGCTTATAATGATTAAAAATCTTATTGATACATGAGTTTCAACAACTTTTCAGGTCCTACCTACGAAGTCCAATACTTTTTTACTTTATTTCAGGGACCTGCAATTTCTTTGCAGATATCAATACTAGGGCCCGACTGTGTGATCAGTGGTAACTTTTTACCATAGAATAAGAAGTTTCTAAAATACAATATTTTGCGAAAACGGGTTTGATCGTTCGTTTGTAAGAAAATATTTACTTCTCGAAAGTACATCCCGTAATAAACTCATTTTACTCTGCGATATCCGATAGTAAGAGAGTGAGAACGAGAATGGATAGTTAAATATTACTTTTTACAGCTGTTCCAAAAATGATCTGACACATTGATACTATGAATGTTGTAGTATAAGACAATTAATTTTATTTGTATATACCCGCTATTTTAGTGACGAAAGTTCGTTCGATGATGATATCGTTGTTTGATGTACATTAGCACGTAATATAAAAAAAATGTCACAACCAAAGTGACAGATTTCGAACGTCTAACGAAAAAATCCATAGATAATGCATAAAATAAAGCATATTTCATAATTATTTGTCGCGCCTTTCGACATCTCCATCTAGCTTTGACAGTAGTAAATTTAATGTATTAACAACCCGCAAAGGATTTTTACTACAGGCTATAGTAAAAAGTTACCATAGTAAAAATTTACTACCGATCACACAACCGGCCCTAGGAATAATTTTGCTTCACCGTTGATTGCTACAACGAAAACTTTAATTGGCCCAATATTCAAACTTTTACATTATTAATTACGTAATTACATAATTCACCCTTTTTATCGTAATTTTTAAAAGCCTTTCTTCCAAGGCTGTTCATTGTTTGCCCCCTCAGAAGGCTCTGCGGGGGTAATTAGGCGCGATGGTGGGAACTGGTGGGACGGGAGGGAATTATGCAACAGGAAGTCAAAAGAGACGGCGCGCGGAGGGAAGATGGAGGTTTCCGGTATCACCACTCCAAATGCGATTCAGAATATTAAATTTCGAACCCGAAATTTTTATTCCCCTTTTCCGGAAAATTTTCAGGTCGTTTAATTTCAGTACTTTTAGTGCAATTTGGTTGCGGATATAAAAATTTGAATAAATTCTATGGTTTGTTGCTGCTTTCCAATATCGTTTGATATTTGATAAATATTTAAGATTTCTAACTAATTATTTACCTTTTAAATTATACCTCTGATTAGAATTCACATTTCAAGACGTGATGTCGCTTGAAAATAGACCAATTATTACCGGATGCTTTTTTTATCTATAAATTTATTAAATTTAATTTCGATTGTCCAGACATTATAAATAATCTCGGATTTATTAATTAACGCTCGCCGTTCTTAATAATTCTACAATTAACTATTCAACAGATCATTTCTACTTACAATAAGAGACTTTATTTTACAGATATCTTTAACCCGAGCTTTTTACGTAGAAAATCTATCAAAAAAAAAATTCTTAATATTGGTTTAATAACTTGTCTATAAATTATACCCATTAACATTTTTCTCTTTTCTACAAATTCAATGATCACTAAAAAATATGTCATCATTTACACAGTATTATTAATTTGTTTAAACTTTTGATTTATAGTATTTACATGCTTGTATACAAAAAAAAACCAATAAAATTGAACATTATAAAGATTTCTTCATGGAGAATGTACACAATCCTGGTCCCACGTGTCCAAAGACCCCTCGCTAAGGTCATTCCTCCACCCCGAGCCTCCGCGACCATTACTGAAACAATTATTGTAATTTTATCAACTTTTTTAAACTTTTTAATAATCTCGGAGTCGAGTTTACAACTACGTAGTGATAAAAATCTTGTAAAACACTTTCGAGAGAATCCGATGTCGTTTGCATTTCAAAGGACTCCATAATCACGTTTCCTGCAACGGAACTTTAAAGTTCCCGACACCCTTGATATTCAGATGCTGCACTCCGGAAGGCGCTGCGCTGCATTGTATGGTGTCAAGATTAATGTAACGCTGGTGGCAGGCAGGAATTTATTATCAAATTGACTACGTTTATAAACAAATGATACTCCTTTAGTATTGTCAAGCGCTTGGATTTTAGAAAGATGCCGGATAATATACACCATTGCAAATCGACACGGAAACTGAATAAACAAGATGTATCTGGACAGTTTTTAATACAGCGTAGAACCCGGTACCACTCGGCAAGTGCTAAGTGAATGGCAATACCTTACTCGACTGTGAAAGTAAATTTATTTTAATATAAAATATCACTGCTTTCGTGCTTCTATAAATATTAAGGAGAATACATTTTTGTTGTAAAGTTGCATTTTAAAAACGTAGTTCTGAGTTCTTAATTGAGTTTAAATACATCTACCGGTTTCGAAAAATACCATTTTCTTCTTCAGGATATCAATACTAACTAAAACATATATTATTCTTTCTATACCAGAATCTATTTAAAAAAAACAACATTTATTTAAAAAATAAATTTACTACCTAACTCAAATTGTTACTTAATACAAATTTAGTAGAATATTTTAAGAAAAAATTTTAGAATAGGACTCGTAGTTAAATTTAGTTGGTTATTTATAATTTTTTGATTAGTTTTACACGCTTTATTTATCTCTAACGATTCCAATTTATTTCATTCGTGACCGACACCGTTTACATGTAAAATTGACAATCGCAATTTTTTATCAAAACCATGACCATTTTCCATTAAATTATTATCAAATTTTGAAATCCCACTATTGTTCAAACATCTCAAATGCTCCCTTACTCTTATATTAAAATTTTTGCCCGTTTTACTAATATAAAATGCAGCACAACCCTTGCAACTAAGTTTATAGTCACCAGAATTGTTAAATTTATCATCTTTGTCTTTAAAATGTATGAGTAAATTTCCTATATTATTGTTTGTTTAAAATGCCGATCTAATGTTTCGTGATAGGTGTTTAGATATTTGATTCGAAAAATTATTTATGTATAAAATTATTATCATTATGTTTTATCTGTTATTATGTATTCTTTTAAATTTTTTTTTAAATAGTGTCTTTCAAACCTGTATTATACCCGTTATTATACCGGTATTATATTATACCCGTTATTAACTGCTATTTTTTAATTGTATTCAATTCAAAATTTAAATTGGATGTTAACATAGGAATATTGACTAAACGATGTATCATAGAGTGGAACCCTGAATTTTTGTGTGATAATGGATGATTAGATTCACTATGTATGATAGTATCTGTAAAAGTTGGTTTTCTAAAAATTTTGAATTCAATTTTATTATTATTTTTAATCAATGTTAGATACAAAAAATTTTGGTCGAATTATTTTCCATTTCTGATGTTCATTGTATTTTATTATTAAATGAATTAATGAAATTTAAAAATATAGTTTGTAAACGTTGTGAACCTGACCAAATACATAATATATTAAATACTAAATTAATGTATTAATTATAAATATATACATATAAAATCAATTTTGTCGAAAAATATTGTTTTAGCGTCACCGGGATTCGAACCTGGATCTTCATTTCCAATCCGGGGAAGTGCACTACCTTTGTGCTATAACGCCAGTATTTTTCTTGACAAATTTTCGAAACTATATGTTACATTTTTCAAATTAATACACCTGTCGTTCCATTATTTGAAAGCCATCTACATTATTTTTACAGAATCTCAAATACCTTTGAGTAAACCGATTTGCAGACGCCAGAATTATCAATTCATTTTTTATTAAATTTTGGACACGTTGATACAACATATATTATTAAGGAAAACACATTCTTATTGTGAAGTTGTAATTATTCATAACATAGGTCTATGATATTTTAAATACTAAATTAATGTATATATTTATAATTAATACATTAATTTAATATTTAAAATATCACAGACCTATGTTCTGAATAATTACAACTTCACAATAAGAATGTGTTTTCCTTAATACATAATATATCATCCACATACCTTTTCCACAACAAAACATTTTTTAACAAAGGAGAATCACAATCAAAAATATTCCTCTCCAAGTTGTCTACAAAAATATCTGCTATTAGTGGACTTGTGGGTGCTCCCATAGAAAGACCCTCTGTTTGATTATACATTATATTATTAAATTGAAAATAATTTTGGTTCATACAAAGGTTTAACAAACGACATTGATCTTTTACCAAATTATTAGGTAAATTAGATGAATTTAGTAAATTAGAAATTAAAATTTTACTTTCATCAATAGGTATATTAGTAAACAAATTAACAATATCATAAGAAATAAGTTTAACATTATTGGGAAGATACATGTCTTTTAACATATCCACTAATTGCAACGAATTTTTATAGTGTATTTTGGTTTAAAAGTATTCAGTCTATTTATAGTTTTTGTAATAAATGAACATAATTTAAAAGTTGGTGCATTCATAGAGTATGAAACTACCGGTCTTATTGGAATATTAATTTTATGAATTTTTAATACGGAATACAGTTTTAGCGCTTCTCTGAATAGGAAGAGGTCCAGGTTTGAATCCCGTTAGCAACTAAAAAAATTTTGTACTTACATTTTTTTCTGAATATCTTTCTAGTTGATTAATTTAATTTGTATTCTATAAATATCACTGCCGCGAAATGGTTGCGATTAAAATGAATAATTATTGGCATTAATGTAAATTTTTAACGTATAAATGAAGACTAGAAACGCCTGACAATAAGATCAATGGATCAATGGCTATATTAAATATGCAGTGGATATACACTACCGGTACTAGCATTTGTAGCATTAATGTAAATTTTTAACGTATAAATGAAGACTAGAAACGCCTGACAATAAGATCAATGGATCAATGGCTATATTAAATATGCAGTGGATATACACTACCGGTACTAGCATTTGTAGCAATAATGAAAAATGTAAAACTGTGGATGAATGGATCAATGGCTATATTAAATATGCAGTGGATATACACTACCGGTACTAGCATTTGTAGCAATAATGAAAAATGTAAAACTGTGGATGAATATAATTTTAATGATTTCGTGAATATAAAGTTGTGCAGTCTCCGGCCGAAGGACCGGAAATATTACCGCAGGTGGTGGGTCATAACCCATAGGTGATGGGATGCAGATCGTTTAAGTTTAAAAAAACTCTTAACCGGTAGGAATCGAGCCCGAGGGAATCTGATTTCTATTTCAGACGCATTAACCGCTCGGCCACGGCCACTGATGTAAATATGTGCTGTATTACCGTATTTATATTAAAAGTATACAAATATCACCAAAGCGTAATGTAATAACAGAAGGCCGCTATTTATGTGGCTGAACTCGCTCCCGGGATGAAACTCGTCTCACCGATTGACCAACCGAGCAGGTCAAACGTTCCGCATGGTTCCGCATGGATGGTTGCGGCGCGCGGCGAAGGTTTGCTAAAATTATTCTTTTTTCTGGAAAATTCCTATACACGTACATCACCACCGCGCGTTATTGGAAAACCTCGACAATGTTTTTGTTTGCAAATGTTGACTGGATGACGCGTTTATAATATCTAGATGTTATATAGTGCGGTAATAAATGAGCTACAATGTAAGATATGACGCTAGACGTGAAGATACTGTAGAAAATTAGTGCTCCGAGGAAGTCTAAAGCCATCGCGAGAAAGGTCGCCAACAACAGACCTGGCAAAGACTTCAAAGTGAAGCCCGCTCCTGGACTGTACAATAATTGGCACGGACCGCATTAAGTGGCGAGAAATCATTCACGTCGTCATCCGTAGGATCGCAGGACTCTTCTGTCACACTCATCTGTCCCGATCCACAACTCTCATCGTGTAATATCTCATGCACATTTTCACGTATACTCGTTGTTTATTATACTTCTAACAAAACCATCTTCCGCTGTCTGCTTTATCTGGCCACGTCAAGTCTTTCGCGACCGTCCTCTATTTTTGGTGCCATCTACAATCGCGATGTTTATCTTTTTGTACCTTCTTCTTCTCATTCAACTGTTTCACATGATAAAGCCACCCGAGTTACCCTTTCTTAATTCTGCTTACTGTACTAAGATCAGGTCACAAAACTCCCCGCAAAATATACGGAATTTTTATTTATAATATGTCAACTAAACAGGCTACATAATCGTTGGATATCTGGTACAATTCAACTTACTAAAACCTAGTATTCTTTGGTTAGGGTCACCGACATCAGATTCCCGGATTACACGATCCCAACATTCACGTATGAATCTACCACCCGAGTCCGAGCCTGAACACTCCTTATCTCGTGTGGATATCGGAATCTCTTCGGGGAATTCCCGGAACCATTTAATGTGAAAGCTGTGAAAAGGATTAATCTTGGCAGTTCATTGCTTATCTGCGGACAGTGTAAATCCCAGCGACGCACAGGGCTTATTTTAAAGAACTTAAGAAGTATATGAATGTCAATAAAATTGTGTCCAGCGATTCATTTTGTGGACATCTGTATGTCAGCGAATCTTGAAAATGGTCGCAAAAGGATATTGGAAGAATTAAAGGAATCGGATAAGATTTGGAAGTAGTAGGTATTTGGATTATAAAGGACTACAGTCAAGACATTACGTCGTACTCCATCAAAATTTTACACTCACTACGAATGTCATAAATTCTCAGACCTGCTAAATTTTTGGTTTAAGCTCGTCGAAGTTCTTCATCAAACTTGCACAAACATGTATATCGAATATTTTTAATGAAAAAACATTTTTATTGTCAAGTTGCAATTTCAGAACAAAGTTCTGTCATATTTTTTTAATACAAATTAAATTAATCAATCAGAAATATATTCAGAAAAAACTAGAATATTTATCTAAAAAAAAATTTTTTTTTAATTGATATACTTTGATACCAGTTATATCATTTTTAATGAAAGCGCATTTTTATTGTGAAGTTGCAATTTCAGAATATAATTCTGTAATATTTTTTAAATCAAATTAAATTTATCGAAAAATTATTTTAGTTGCTTCTGGGGTACGATAAATAGATTTTTTCCGTATATATTTATAAGTGATACGTTAAATTTATATTAAACAAATATAATATCTGGTTTACTCGATGTGGGCGATCGTCAAAACAACCGAAACAAAGTTGAGCATGGAAGGTAGGGAAGAATTATTGCCGATGACATTATGACTGAAGTATGTACCGGCGAGTGCATTCCTCTAAGTCGATCAGGGATGAAAGTGGGCCAATGAATATCGAGAGTAGTAGAAAATAGTTCGTTAGCTGGAAACTCCGCGTCCTACTATCTCCTCGGTATTATCACCTTTCAGCGCGGTATTTGCTTCGTTTTAACACACTATTCAGACAACCAATAAAAACATATAGTTAGAAAAGGCCATTCAAAAACTAATAAATTGGAACTAATTCAAGTATTGGGCATACAATCCTTTCACTCGACAGTCCCAAATCGGGTTCGGGGGGATAAATGTTTCGGTTATATTAGTAAGGTCGTCTCCGTTTGAAATTAGGTAGAAATGTTAATATGGTAATTTATTTCCAAAATTGAGCATGTTTTGTTTTTTTAATAGATTATGTAAAGTGCCGTTCTGACTAGCCTTCCGAGTTTGTAATCCGCAATTTAATTTTCGCTAGAATAAAATTATAATTTCTTTGCCTTTAAACAATGTTAATGACTCCTGCAGAGCCGCTTGCGGAGTACAGCGCCACAGTCGTAAACCGCCTTTTATTTTAAGGTTTATACTTCCCCTAATATGGCGGGGTGGGCGACGAGGCTTTCGCGGTACAATGGACGACTTGAGCGCGCCGGCACATTGTTTTACAGTGTTTTTTTACTACCTAAGTATCTTCATCACCATTCGCATAGAGCTCCCCGCTAACCGTGCTAAGTGAGACACTAACCGTCCTCATCATCTCTCTCATAGCTACAGCTTAAAGGGATTATTGAAAAGAATTTCTTTAACAATATTGTATACATAATATATATAATTTACGGTTCGGAGTGAGCCTCGAGCCCCTTCTTTGCGAAATCTTTATTCCTACCTTTCTTCAACGAATATTTTCGTCTCTCAACCCAGACCTGGCATCAGAGTTAATACAATTTAGTTCCCTCGTGCTTTAATGCCAACGTTGTGGCTTTTTTCAGGATTCTTAAACATGTGTTATTGTATAATACCTAAACATGACATCCTGACCCAGTTCATCTGAATCAATTGATTTTGATAGGACTGAATGGAGTTAGTCAAATACTTCCTGTCGAATCCTCCTTTCGAAGATATTCTTAAGTTTGCTTCTGAAGTTTAGTTAGGAAACAAGTACCTTCTCGAAGCTTTTATAGAATGATCGTAAAGCCTGTTTCACATGGTATATTGGAATTTTAATTACTGCTCATAATCGTCACAAGTCTTTTTTGATAATGTTATAATTATAGAGACATATATTTCACGTCTTTGAAATAATTAATAAAAATACTAGAAAGTTGACTGATCCGGCTACGTTTTGGGGTAGTATGTTTTGGAATAAAGTGTGTACATCAAATAATTTATTATAAATATATTATAGAAAATTATAGACTTTGTATTCCGAGCATACATATTACTATGTTTGACAGATAATATTGTACAATGACTGTTTAACAATAATAATACATACTCGTAGAATAGCGGATATTTTTTAAATAAAAAAAAGGCTTAAATACGTTGTTTTTAATATTTGAAGCAAATGCATTGTGATTCATATTTAATAATTAATAGTTTATTAACATTGTTTTATTTTTAAGGAGAACAACTCCTTATTGCGAGTTGCAATTTTTCAAAACATAGGTCAGCGATATTTAGTACAAATTAAATATATCAATCACAAAGATATGCAGATAAAATCATTTTATCTCAGTAGCAACAAAAATATTTTTTAGATATTTTGTATATTTTTGTAATTGATACATTTAATTTGTTAATTTTATTTTGTTTTGAGATGTTTTTTTATATTCAGTTTCGGAAAAGTACATTTTCCTTCGTCAGATAGTTTGGATCATTAAATCAATTTCCACATTTTTCATCATCGTAATAATTTTAGTACTAGATCCTAGGAACTTTATTAATTTATAGATTATATTTTTTAGATTTGGAATTTGAAAACATTATTTTACACAATATTATTTTAGTTAGTTTTTTCATCCTAATGGAAGAAAATGTATTTTACCGAAAGCGGTTAAATATAAAAATAACTGGTTTATGAAATAAAACAAAGTTAATAAACTATTAATTGTTTTTAATATTTTTGGTAAGGTATTTTGACAATTAAACTAGAAGAAAATTTGAACCAGTACAAAAAAATATGACATGCCACAAAAATATAAAGCCCATATTCAAATTTTAATCCTGGTTGTGGCATTAAAGAAATTTATATGGTTTTACAACCATCATTCTAACATTAAAAAAAAAGCACATTTTATTGTGATATGGCAATTTTTGAATGCAAGCAAGTTATATGACTTTTAAAATAAATTAGATGAATACACTGTAATAAATTCTGTAATTTCCCTACTCAACTAAAACATAGTTTTAATATTATTAATTTATATCCTCCTGGCCTCCGTCGCCAGTGTGAAGATTTTGCATTTTTACGCTTAATGTCTAAATTTGGCCAACGTTATCAATCTAGTGATTAAGAATATTCCCCATGTTATGTCCGTAGAAATCTTAGTTCTTTTAACACGCGTTTTCAATTATTAAATATCTAAAGTTTCCGAACATCCAAATATTATAGCCGTTCAAATACCTACAGAGCAATTGTGAAAATAAATATACCGACTATCTCATAGTACGCGATTAAATAACGAAAAAACATCCGATAATGCGGTATTATACCTAAGCGCACTCGTTATAACATTAATTTTACTAGTTTTCAATTTATTACTTCTAATTCTGAAATGTAAGAGTGTGGAAGAAATTATACATAGGACACCAACCTTGTCGGAGACTTGTCCTCGTGACTATGTCCACCTCGTGGCGTCGCCTAGATGTTCAAAGATTATGTGGACATGTGAAACAACATGCGACATGCTAAGTGCCTGCCTCGCTTGGCAAGTATGTTCCGTGATTATGATAAGTTCTCTAGACACCAGTCTGTGGCGCTCGCTCGGCTCCCCTAAGCCGCAGATTAAGAAACCCGTTCGCCTGGTGCATATTCGCGTTAGACGACGGGTGCTTAACCCGAGCCCTCTCACCCACGCGTTCAAAAGTTAATGATGATGATGATGATGGTCCAAAGTTTTCATTCGGCCGATGTCTCAATGAACAATACCATTTGTTATGACTCATTCAAGATACATGGCCTAGGTCCTTGTATCTCAAAGATGCTGCTGTTCAGTATCGGTAGGAAAATGGCCAATCAGTGGCCACGTCCACCACTAAAGGTAATCAATTGTGATTGCTCGTACACCATAACAGTACGATTCTCAGGAAAATTCCCATGATTTCTTTGGGTGCGTCTGAGAACATACTTCATGTTACAGGGGTGTCCGAAGGATAGTTTAGTTTATCTGCAGGATGATCCTCGGTGTCTCGAATAATGCATCTCGAATAGAGCCAGGAATAATTCAGTTAGATGTGTTAATAATGCGTAAGTTTTTGCAAAATGATGCCTTTTGATATATGTCTCCCTCTCGTCTTTTCGTTAAGATACCCACGCTATGTGGTGAGAAATGATAATCTCCCGGCATTCATGATTAGAGACTCGAGAAGTCCAAAAAGGTTACCTACAGTACGCTGAGGCATCCTATTCTCTGGGATCCGTACCGTCCACCACTCACGTCTCGGCTAAGGTGTGAAGCAACAACATTCAATCGGCAGACTCTTTCATCTTTGTGCCGATAACGCCTCTTAGATGGCTAGCTAATGTATGCGGTTCAGTCCTTACGGTCATGACCAGCATGATTCCCGCGAGTAATGCCTTTAACGGTGTGCCTCCTCAGTAATTATAGACCGCTACGAACTCGACGAAAGCCTTCCCGACATACAATTCCTCCGCATCATACTCTGTCACTCGCTGTTGTTACTTTGATCACAGGAGAGCAAGGTTTTCGAATAATTTTAGTTTGGGGTGGTTGTTAGTACCGTATCAATAATAAAAGGCAGTATGATTTCCATACACATGCAATCGTGCGATTTCAAGGTAAATAAACACACAACCATTCTCGGATAAACTCTATCATTTCGATCTGCAAGCCATTACTTCGGATCAAAAATGTAATTTATAAAATGTGCCCTATCTCTCACCATGGTGCCGGCAGCGTGCGCCTGAGGCTTATGATGCAACTTATGAGATTTTACTAGATTTCCGCGAATATGTAAATACATCAATATTAGTCTATATAGGTACATGATTATTATATAGCCAGTAAGTAGTTCATAATTAGTCCTAAAAAGTGAGATAAATGTAACTAAAATTTATAGGTGGGTGTTCCAAATCAATAAAACCGGACAGTAATTAAATAAAGTCAAATATCAAGTAGTCTAATGATCACGCCAGCCCCTTTTTATGAATGAGTAATTACATGATGATCCGAGTCACAATGCAGTATTCGTTAGTGGTTTAAATTATGTATACAAGCACGCAAAAAGATAAACTTAGTATTTTGGGGCAGCTCTGGTCCTCGGCGTCTGCGCCGATCCTGGTCTGCCCTCTGGAATCTGGAGTCACAATACTCGCGATTTTAATTAGAAAACAACCCCCGCAAAACCAGAAACCACACGACCACCCCTAAATCACTAGCAGCGTAAATCTCTAAAAGGAAAATCAGATATCGTACCCCTAACAACGTTACGTATACGTCTCTTTTCCCGGTTCAATAGCGACTCTTACACGCGCAACCTCTTCACCCTCCCGAATCCGACTGCCTAGAGAAGCGTTCACAACGTCATCTCATCCCCCGACTTGCCGTCCTCTCGTCCCGGCCGACCGCCCTAGAAATTTCGCGGGATTCGTATTTTTTTATCAGTTTATTGTATGTGGATCATCACAATACATAAGTGAATATCAAATTTATCGTAAACAAATATGGTTAAGGTATTGGGTATATAATTAATGATAACGCATTTCCCCGGCTACGAAATGTTCTCAATTTACATCCCCGTAGTAACTAAAAAATTTTTTGATAGATAGAATTTTTATCTACATATCTTTCTAATTGATTCACGTAATTTGTTCATCATTCTAGCAAATGTGTAAAATAAATTATGTATTCACTATTTTTTCTGGTACAAAATTATTTGTACAGTGTTATCTTATACATTTTCATTAATATGACACTAATTTGTATTGCAACTAGTCAATAATCTAACATATTTTAATATTTATTGGAAAAGCATTGTGGTTAATAATGTTTAATGAAAGCATTCATTTAACAAGTATTTAACGACGTGAATTTTATGTACAAAACAAACTATATCGAAAAATGCATTTATTTTTCTTCATCGCCCTGATGAAGTAAAATGATTTTTTTGAAACCAGTCTTCTGTATTAAGCTCATGTGGTTAAATAAAAAGTTACTGTATAATTATATTAAAAGTAAAAAAAAATACTATCAATTTTTGCAATTCGTGAAATTTTTTAATGGTAATATCAATACTTTCTATTGTATCAACCCTGAGTTGGATAAAACATATCGTCAATGCTTATTAAGCTCTCCGTACCTAAGCGTCCACCTTGCCCTTCCCCTGAAAGCCCCGGATGTACGAGCGTGACACCGGAAGTTTCTAGTAGCGACTGGATGTCCGGTCGACCGCGATCAAGGTTCATCATTCGTCGGGAATGTTCCCATAATTAAAATATGGTCGCGATGTCACAAACGCCACACAGCAACAAGTATTACTTGTGGACATTCTTATTTCTGTGCTGCTTATGATTTAGCCTTCCCCGATCCAAATAAAAATATCCAAAGTAATATTTCTTAATGATTTATAATGTTGGTGTTATGTACTCGGGTTCCGCTGTCCTCACGCGAAAGCTCCAAACGGTCTTTTTTGAACGGTCTCCTGATATATTTAGGCGTCCTTGACCACTTTCTTCATTTTGGACTACCAGAATGCTCGAAGTCTTCCTCGTTTTTTTCTGCCAGTATATATTCTTAACGCAGTTTCGACGATACGATAACCATAATACGACTATACGTATCGCGTTGATGATCATAATTTGAATTATTTTTATCACAGGCGCTTCGGGAGCTTTGACAAGAAAAAAATTAAGAAAATTTTTACTATTTAATTTAGGTAAAATTACACTATTCCATTCTATATGTCTATTGTTATTTTTAATCACCATCATTGCGAATGGGTAATTATTATTTTTAAAGTAAAAGCTCGCACTACTCACTTTATAATATTAAAAATAACTCTTCTCGAGGTGTGATCATCCAATAACGAAATATTGCACCAATTTTCCCCCGCGTGACAATCCCGATGAACCAGACAATGGTCGCAGGTGATTAACGACCACCGCGAAACCGGAGAACTTAATTATCTAATCTCAAACTTAAATTTTGGGGGTGAAATTGCTGAAGCCCGATTGCCGTACGCTAGTGTAAATTCTTGGGCGATTTATGAACCGAGAATTTTGGCGAGACAATTAAACTCATTACATACACAAATCGTTCCAAGGTTCGGGCCGCTCGCTTCACTCGTACATCTTTCGGGCGAGAGACAAAACGATTTATTTCTCCCGACAGTTTATTGAATTAAGTACAAACAGTCGAACCTTCTAGAGCTTCGTCGATGATCGATTTTAGCAAATTTAGACATTTTTAAAGAAAAATTATCTAAACCTTTGTCGTCTACATAAACGGATACAAAGTTATAATTGTTTTGACATCTGTCATATAATTGTTTTGACAGGCGCATGCAGTCTGTGCATTGGAATCGATTGAATGTACTTTAATTTTGTAAAATATATAACATTTCAGTATTTATATACCTAATGAAGAATTATCAACGAAATTAAATAAAAACAAGATGAAAGAAACACAAAAGAAATCTATTAATCGAAAAACCAAAGTTCTTTGCCGGGAAAAAAAGTTCCCTATTTCACTTTTACTTACTTTCCTATTTAATTTCACGTCAAATTTTTGACTCTGTGTTCTTTCAATTTTAATGGACATGTATTATTTCCTATTAAAAGCCATCGGTGATACTATAATATATATTTTTTAATAGAGATCTTTCTGTGTATCTTTCTTGGTAATTCATAAAATTTGTTTTAATTAAGTAATAACTATATTTGAAAATTGCAAACTTACAATAAAAATGAGATTTAATTTAAAACAATGTTGAATACTGGAGGAATGCGATCCAAACCTTGAATGGTTTTTTTTTCTCAGAATTGTAGTTTGGTCAACTTATTTGAGTGACGTCACTCAACGTCAATCAACTTATCGGTCAACTTATGACGATCATCTCATACAACAAGCGAAATCAACCGTAGGAGAAACACAAAAGCCGATAAAAATCAGTAAACAAACACTGCCATTTTGTATAGATAGAAGATTGAACCAATCGATATGGAGTGACATCTGGGAAAAGAACTTATGAAGCGAAAGATGAATAAAACTCACAGAAAACTCGGACGTAAAGAAGGGTTAAATTATAACAATATAAGACAGCGTGAGATATACTAAAATATAATTTGTATATTGATATAATAAATATAATATTTGCTGCTTTTCAAACATCACAAAATTATAGCATTTTATTGGTGTCCTGGGATGAAGACTCCAAATACCTGGGTGCCATCCCATTAAACGCTTTGTACATGAAATACTTCCCGAAATAGTTAAATAACCGATATAAAAGATTTGTGATATAATATATATTGCTGGGAATACGTTTCGCTCCGTCTCGCCCCTCCGTTCCGTGATTTTTTTTCAGAAAGAAAATTGACTAAAAACTAGGTATTTAATATAATACCGATACTCAATATACAATAAATTAAGAAATCAAACATGGAATGTGTACTGATAACTCGTTTTTGGGTATTTAAGTTCAAAGAATCTATTGTATATAAAACCGTTTGATTCGGTTATAAATATCAACTAGCTATTATTATAAATACGAACAACGTTGCAAAGTCTCGACAATTAATAAACGGGCGTGATAGAGTATCCATGTGTGAATGTGGAACGGGTGAATTGTATCAGGATAGATGAGTATGGCGTTTTATCTTCTTCTTAGCCTCCCCCTCGGCAAAACAGGCTGATGACGAGGGTAGTTAATTAAGTAATGTGATTTTAGTTCTCTAAAAGAGCGATTTTGTGAACTAAATGTAAAGAAATCAATAAGTAATTATTCACATCGCGCGGGGCGGGGAAGACGCGGGGCGGCACGGGGCGGATGTAGGTAGTACTAAAAATCCTCGTAAGATCATTAATCTCAGGCAATATTCAACAATGGAGGTTCTAGTCGGATTAACAGCCGGCATCTTGAATGCCGGAGAGAACCCTTAGTGGATATTCCAGGAAGTATCAACTGAACTACTCGCACACAACTCAGTGCAGGAATGTTTATGCGAAGAAGTGTACGATATTTTAAATAAGATATAGGAGCGTAACCCGCCTATTGAATGCATTGTACTGTACACATTACCTTTAGGTTAAGAAAGGCCAATGAGTTCTTTATCACAAAAAAAAAATTCTCGTTTTCCCTTTTTATATCAAATTCCAGAAACTTTTCAAAAACTTAATCGCGAAGTTACGTGTTGAGAAAATTAATATTAATTTAATTACTGACTATTAATTCTTCTTTTTCTTAAGGAACATTCCTATTTCGTTCTAACTCTTTCCGTCAGTCCCTTCGGGCCCCCGACTCAACCAAACTCACGATTAAAAATGACGGAATGTATAAAATAATACATCTGCAATTCGTGTGGATAACTGCATAAAATATATTTCGACATAATATACCGTTTTGAAAAGACTTTGGTTTGGTTCTTAAATAATGTACATGTATATTTTCTGTTCTTTGGTGATCCTGTGTTAACATTTCCTTGCAATACTCCCGTTTCATGGATACCCTATTTAATAACTTCAACACGTTGTTAAGGCGTTAGATAGTCTATAATTAATTGTAATTAACTATTCTTTACGACTACTAAATAAAAGCTCACAAATATTAACCAAACTAAAAAAGCGACCAAACAAAATCGGCCTGGAACATAATATTCACCCTGTGTATGAAACGATTATCATACGTCACTCAATTATTTTGAACGTTTAAAGCGATAACACTGGGGTTATTAACACTTTGACTATAAACTGCATGAAACATATTTTGAGTGTTTCTTCTCAGGATGTAGTGGTTTCGCAACCGCTAGGCATCGAAATATACAACCTCAGTTATTAAGTACCAATTTTTTTCAAATTTAAGAAAAAGAGTATTTTTTAAATTATTTTTGAGACCGAAGTATACAATGTGTTGTAGATACTGAATCGTTAAAAGGGATGGCTTTGCCGCGAAGTAGTAAGAGGTCAGCGAGACATAACTTTCAGGTGAGTAATTATTATTATCTTACATATAATTTATGACCAAAGTTTTTGAACTGTTGACCTTGGCTTTCTATTTACATTATGTGAAGTTTGAGTCCAGTAAAGTATATGGGAGCACATTCTGAAACGTTTAACAGAGAGGTGCGATGTTTCATTACAGTTTTGTGTAATACCGAGCTCGACCGCAGATGTCACCTTCGTATGAAAGTCAACGAATGGATGATATGATGTACCATCGTATGAAAGACAATGTCGCCTAAACTTTTACAATGATTCCAAAATAACACGAATGATTTGTATAATTTTAAACAAAATCTTTATTTACTCGATCACTAGACAGTTCAAGAACGAGACGGACGGACACAGTAAAGAAATATGCACGTAGATTACTGATGCAGGACTGGAAAAATTTGGCTCGATTCAGGGATGCCTGGAGAACTTGTATGCAGTTGGCCATGGACCTGAATGGTTCGTAGACGACGATAATGATAATATATCTGTATTTATTTACGGATTAGAGTTAAAAATAAACATTAAAATAGGCAAATGAATGTGGCGTCTGGTAATAATATGCATATTTGCTTATCTTTATTAATTTACACCTTATTTTTACATTTAGTTTGTGTTATGAAAGATACAGGAGAAAGACCTGGCTTGATCTTGTGTCTTGTCCCGAGAGAGACGGGAGCCTGTCGCCTCATCGAGGTACCTTTAGTCTTTCACTTCGGTGGCTACCGGTGTGATGATCCACATATAACCAACTGACAAAAAAATATGAATTCCGAGAAATTTCTAGAGCGGAACGGGGGATGAGAACGGCAGGAGCGGGGGTAGTGAACGCTTCTCCGGGCAGTCGGTTTCGGGAGGGTGAGGGGGTCGCAGGTCTGAAAGTCGCTTTTGAACCGGAAAAAGTGTCGTATACATAAACGTTGTTAGGGGTACGAAATCTGATTTTCCTTTTCGAGATTTGAGCCGCGAGTAGTTTAGAGACGATTGTGTGGGTTTACAGGTCCGCGGTGGTCGTGTTAAAACTCCAAATCGCGAGTGTGGTGACTCCAGTTTCCAGAAGGCAGACCAGGATCGGCGCAGACGCTGAGGACCATAGCCGCTTCGATATACTAAGTTTATCTTTTGCATGCTTGTATACATAATTACAACCGCTAACAAATACTGTAGTGTGATTCGGATCATCGCGTAATTACTCATTCATAAAAGGGGCTGGCGTAATCGCCAGAGTCCTTGATATTTGACTTTATTTAATTACTGAGCTGTTTTAGTAATTTGGAAAACCCACCTATATACAAGTTTTAGTTACATTTAACTCATTATTATACTATTACAGCCTCTCTACGAAGTCATTGTAGGGTACATTATATACATTACATGGTTGATCCGAAGCAACGGCTAGTAGGTAGAAACGATAGAATCTATCAGAGAACTTTGCGTGTTTATTTACTTTGGAAACGAATGATTGCATGCGTATGGAAATCTTACTGACTCACTGAACATTTTACTTTACGATACATCTCACAAGTAAGACTATATTTATTCCTATATTATGTATACAATTATCCATTCGGTTATCAAGCTGAAACCGGGTGTTTCATTCTACCGCCTTTCAACGCCTATGTGAATTGTAATTTTCCTAAGATGATTTGATTGGAAGGAAAAGGTGCTTTTGGAGGCTGAACAGAGTCATTTGGTGGCATGAAGTGTAGACGGGCTAGCTATGGTTATATTGGTTTGGTAGTGATAGCCAAAATGAAAGGGTTATTGAACATCGTCGGTCTGCGTAGGGTGCACAAGGCTACAGGTTAACCCTATGTATGTTTACCGTTCATGAGCTTTTTCCGATATATAATCTGGCGTAAATAATTTACAGTGTCGGCGTAATAGTTCTACAATTACGCCGACACGTCGGCAATCCACATACACACGCACCAGCATGCAGTGATAACTATCCTAACCAATTGTTCCTGGCTCTATCGAGATGCATTGTTCGAGACACCGAGGATCATCCTGCAGATAAACTAAACTATCCACCGTTGTCACATGACGTGTGTTTTCAGACGCACCCAAAGGAATTAGGAGAATGGTACTGTCATGTCACAATCATTCACAATTAATTACCTTCAGTGGTGGACGTGGCCACGGATTTTCCTACCGATACTGAACAGCAGCATTTTGGAGATACAAGGACCTCGGCCATGCATCTTGAATGAGTCATAACAAATGATTGATTTTGTTCACTGAGACATCGGCCGAATCTAAACTTTGGATCATCATTCATTTTTGAACGCGTGGGTGAGAGGGTTCGGGATTAAGCACCCGTCGTCTACCGCGAATAGGCACCAGGCGTACGGGGTTCTTAGTCTGCGGCTTAGGGGAGCCGAGCGAGTGCCACAGACTGGTGTCTAGAGAACTTATCATAATCACGGAATATACTTGCCAAGCGAGGCAGGCACTTAGCATGTCGCATGTTGTTTCACATGTACACATAATTTATGAACAGCTAGGCGAAGCCACGAGGCGGCCACAGTCACGAAGACAAGTCTACGACAAGGTTGGTGTCCTATGTATAATTTCTTCCACACTCTTACATTCCAGCTCTGAATAATACATACACAATTAATGTTATAACAGGTGCGCTCGAATATCATACCGCTTAACCAGAGGTTTTCTGTTATTTAGTCGTGTACTATAAGACAGTCGGTAAATTTATTTCAACAATTGGTCTATTGGTATTTGAACGGCTATAATATTTGGATATTTGGAAACATTAGATATTTGATAATTGAAAACGCGGGTTAAAAGAATTAGGTTTATTACGGACATAACATGGAGAATATTCGTAACCACTAGAACGATCACGTTGGCCAAATTTAGATATTAAGCGTAAAAACTAGTGTTGGTTGGTTGAAAACAAGATCTCACACTGGCGATGGATTAACTAATGAATAAAGGAAATTGGAAATGTAGGACAGGGTTTTTCAGGATTCCATCACACAGGTGCCGGAGACCAGGAGTTTTAAGAATTATTATAAATTAATATTTAGAACTTAGGAGAATTACGGGAATCATCAGACTAGGATTGGTTATATAAACAAAATATTTAAAGCTGGACATTTTAGAAGTGTTCATTTTAGAATATAAGAATGAAAAGTCAGAAGAGTGTTTATCAGGGACAAAAGAGTGCCGTTTCCCAAAAGTAAATACTAAGTTATTACAGACAAGTTTAAAGAATTAAAGGACATCTTTATTCAATCAAAAATAATGGTTTATCTATTATTTACTCGTCCAAAACAAACGTTTAGATTCAGACCTTCAGAATTTGTTTAAACTCAGTGTTTCCGATAATTTCTAACTTCTATTAGAAAGCGAACCATTTTATTTGAAATTGTATTATTTCAGAAAGGTGTGAAGTTAAAATAATTATTCGAATCTTGCTCACCGCGCACCACTACAAGTGTTATTTACCACATTATATTACACAGAAACATATATATATCCAATTTAATATTGAAATTTTTCCGCTGGACACCCTATATATATATATATATATATATATATATATAAATATACGAAGATCCTGTAGATGGCAGCTAGAAGCACGCTCGGGCAGAGTCGCTGGATTCACTGTCCAGAATCGACTCGTGCCATCCTCGTCGCCAGCAGAACTGGAAGCTCTTTGTGTAGCGCCGGCGGTCTTATTTATTCCTGTCGAGGAAATTTCATGGAATTGTGTCGCCTGCGTATGGCCTCGGTAACTCCAATCGCTGGGTCATTTTCTGGAATTCGGGCAGTGGTCGTTTCTAAAATGAACTTAAAGCAGCGGCGACGGCGGTGTTTCTTAGCGTGATATTTCACACGTATCAATATATATTCAATTATTGCGTTTTTTTAATTAAAGATTCGGTGAGTACATAAATATAACATATCGATCAAAAACATTATTTATTTTGAAAATTTCGGATACTAATTAACGTTATTTAATGACAAAAAAGAAGAATAACTCCTCGAAAACAGTAATATAAAAATATCTTCAACCAACTCATTCACAAAGGGAGCCCATGTTGATCTCCAGCATTTCTTCAAAGTTAAGTTATTTTTCTCCTTGACAACCCAACAGAAGGTTTCTGTTCAAACTTTTTATTCACACAGCCATTTTGTTTAAACTTTCGTAACAATTCCATTAGCCTATCCGTCTACTTTTTACTTTTATCAAGTTTTAATCAAACAGCCTACTGACTATTGACGCGACTGCCTGCAGCTTCGCGAACGCTCCCGAGGAATCTATTTACTGTTTATATTTTTTTGTTTGACAAAATCAATCAGACGCTCATTCCAATATTTTAATATTTGTTAGTTTTTTGCTATTTATAAGATCAAAATTACTGGTAAAATGAGTAAATTACAAGTTTGTTTGTGTCACATAGATTAAGGGTTAAGTTAAGTAAGATTTTTATCCGTCTTGAGACGCGCCGGGAAACTCTTAGCAGAACTGTTGTTGCTTGGAAATTAAAATTACCACAACCATCTTAGAATGAGTAAAAACTACAATTTGTTCGAATTTCCACTTTAAGTTGTGAAATTATTTTCGTAAAGCTAAATTAATTTGGAAAGGAAGCGCCCAAAGGTTGTGATCAAAAATATGATTTCTCACTATTAACTATCTTTCAGTATTGCGCATAGTCAAATATTCATAAGAGGGTTGTTTATAATATTTTTATTTTATTATTAAATTATTCAGTCCAGTAATCGGTTCATCGACGAATGCAAAGGAGCAAAAAGACGATTCCGCACAAGATGGATGGGCCAAATAAAGGAAATGACAAATCGCACATGCGTGCAACAGATGGGCAGGAAAGACGAGCCTCTTTATATTTCATTTCAGTTTCAAGTAGGTATATAATATGGGCGTCTAATAAGACTCCATTTTATTTTATAGAATGGAAGTAAGTGTCCACACTTACCGAAGAAACGATAAGGCCACTAGAAGCATGCGAGGTGTGGATCTACAGAAGAATGGTTCAATAAGCTGGGCGGATAGAGTTGCGGATGAAGATGTTACGGTTCGGAGAAATAAAGAAAATAAGTCATTAAAACAATACAAATCTGCTTCTAACAGAAACATCTTCCAGTATCTGATTTACCTGATCGTGACAAGTGTTTCGCGAACATCCTCTGTTTATAGTGCCATTAACATGAATATTTCTTATCATTTTCGTTTTAAATTACCAAATCGCCTTAGCCACCCTCTTTTAAGTTTTATTTATTTAAAAAATGTACTTTTACAATTCAATTATTCAATAGCTTCAATAATTTACAATAGTATGTTTTTAATTTTTACTTTATCACAATTAAATTGTCATATATACCTAGATCACGAACCTATCACATGTGTAGGTACAGGATGTTACCAAAATAAAATAACACAATTACATTCTGATCTTATGTATGTATAACTTTTTGTAACATTTTCATATTATTTTTAAAATAAGAGAAGAAGGGGCCATTCAAATTACAATAGTTGACCGAGTACTTATTATAAAAATCAGAAACAATCGTTCTTAATTTCCTTATTCATACTAACATCTGCGGTGGCATTAAATGAATTAAATGAACTCTCTGGTGTCCCGGTCCATCTCGCAAAGTTACAAAAGGAAATTGTTCAAGTCTAACAGATTTAATCGCATTAATTTATAGTGTGTTAGATAAAATAACGCGCGGACATTTGGGTGAAAACATTTTGATAAAATATTCGCTGTCCAATTTTGACAAGCCTGAAATGATCAACAACCCGTGAGCGAGTACTTAAGGTTGGGAAGCTTTGGGCCACAAAAACCGCAGAACGCCGAACATCACCCATCGCGACAACTCGGTGATGGATGGTAGCGTCCATGACGAGGGCCGCAGATGGGACGGTGTTGCCAGCGTGTGAAGAGAAATTTCGCTAGATTAGATGTTTAGAATAGTTGCCTTCTGGATACTTGACTTGAGGACTGAGTCATAAAAGTACCTATTTAAAATACGAGGGTAAAGTTCCTGTTTTGGATAAAATAATATAGGTTTTAATATATATATTAATAATAACCCAATGTAACCGTATCTGGGCACAATCTCAAAATTAACAAAATAAGTATTTGAAAAAAGGAATTCTCGGAAATTCTCCGTTTCTTCTTCTTCTACCACATCTATTTTTTTATACTTTTCTCCATGAGATTAAACGCTCTTTCTGTTTTGTTCTGATGATAGATAAAATTTCTCCACATGGTTTTCTTCTTCATCTTCGGTCAAACCTGTTTTTTTATCCTTTTTTAGCTAAATTAAGTGGTATTTGTATTTTTAAAAATTCTGGTGATCGATCGTATTCCGTCGCGATTTCTTCATCACTTTTTTCTGTTGACATATCCAACAGTCTCTGTGGCCATCGCGTCTTAAGAGAGATAATATATAATACTGTTATAATATAAACGAATCAACTATTCGGGGAAAAATAAATAAAATGAGTTGTCATATTTTCCCGTGCAACATTTGTATCATTTACAAATCAAATGGCCGTTTTTAAGGTTCCACATATTGTTCTCTTTTGAAATTATTACTCATATTTTATTGTGCTCGCTTCGTTTTTCCTTTGAAAAAATTGCAAGTAGCGCAAGTGCTCGGAAATTGTTTTGTAAACAAACTTATTAGTCCATATTTAATATTATCTACCATTGATGAATAGTATACGCGACTGACGTCAACGATTGAAGAAGTTGTAAACAAGAATACGTAGTAGGAAGCGTGCCGGAAAGACGCGGCGCTGACAACCGAAGATCGCCTCCCGCCGCAGTGTTCTGCGCCGTTCTCCCGTTTCATAAACTCAACTCTTTATTACTGAAATCTTACAATACTTCCATATTTAACACACGCGTTGTATCGTCGGTTGAAAAGCTGTTACGAAGTGCGTGTAGCCAGTGTAGTCATATAAGCTGTACATAACTTATACAATTTAATATTTACGATATATTTCAATAATTTCAATATAGTACGATAATAATTGTAATATTAATATAATCTGAATATTTCAATTCGGTTATGGAATTATAAATTATGTATATATGGAACTGGTGTATATTTTTGGTTAGATCGAGTATTTTTTAGATGGTTTCCTTGAAAAAACGTTTCGACAAGGTAACATGTGCCATTGTCAAGGCCTTACCTCAAAAGTTACGGTACAACTGTAGATATTCGCGGAAGATATATAATGATATATGTAACTTTATAATTTGGCGACTAGTAAAAATAATCTGGGCTGATAGGCTCGCTGTGACAATCTGTCGATTCGGGTGCGAAAAGAAAAATAAAAACCCGGTAATTACATTACTCGAGACATCCGGAAAAATTCCATTCAAGACAAAATTGCTAGCAAAAGAGGCCCTGCAAAACGAAGAAGAATCTGTGCCAATGATGCGGAAAGTCCATACTTTACTATTTCAAACCGAGAAGAAGCGAAATTTACTACGTAATGTACTGTGTTGGGAAAAATGTTTATAATCTATATCTAGAAGACAACTTGACAACGTTCAGACCTTGTCTGAACTTTTCCTCATAACAAAACGTGACGCCAGTTCAAAATATCGTGAAAACAATTAACACGGAGCGTAAAACCCCTCAAAATAGTGGACTACTCAATACTGAGCGAATTCACCAGATCTGTGCCGCCGCTGTGATCAGCAGCCGGCTCAATTAAAGCAAATGAATTGAGCATTGAGCATCTAAAAATATAATTTGAATACGCTCAATACACAACGTGTCCTCCATTACAATTACAATGAATTACAACGAATTACAATTATAACGAATAACACCTGTGTACTAGTATTTACAAAAATCGTCAACAGTATAAAACATTTTTGACGAAATGAAATGATAGCGATTTATTAGTGCGGTATACCGACACGTACCTATAAATGTATCTGAAATCACAACTTTAACAGAGATTTACTTCCAATTAAAGTAATCAGCGAAGCTTGATGTTCTCGGAGTAGCGAGGGTAACTCGATTCATAACTTGTAACATCATTAATACCGGTTCAAGTATTTTCCTAAAATTTAAGTTATTCGGTAATCAACAAAGTTATAAACTTAATTTGGCCCTAAATTAAGGACAACAGACAAACCCTTCAACAGTCAAGGTGAAACACTGGCGCACCGGTGCGGAGAACATGAGGGAAGCGTGGTTAGGTACTATTATGGCAACTTTTCGGTGAAGTCATCACATTTATTTATACGCTAAACTAAATAATTTTTCGATAAATGAATTTTATTTACATCTCTCTAGTTGAATCATTCAATTTGTGTTAGATTAATAAGAGTTACTTCGCTGTAGCTAACGCACCTTTAAGATAGGTTACATTAAGTTAGGTCATTTAATACAAAGTCACTGCAGCAGAGTAATATACTGACTATATATAATTGTATATGTGTGCAGTTATATATTAGAGCATCTGTCTTGTGGGTAGTTGTCACTGAGTCAGTATTATCTTCGCGAGAGATATTTGTTTTAAAATATTTTTTTAAATTTTTAAATATGATCATTTTTATTATTCTTGTTTAGTGGTAGAACGCCAATATTACTGCTCGATTGGTAAATTGTTAACGCTAACCTAGTATTACTATCAGTCGTCTTGAGCGGAAGTGTATTGATTTCTCCTTGTGAGAGACACCATTCAGTAATTAATCGTAGTTAGATTATTATATTACTATTATCGTCAGATATTCATTTTGCTGTGCTTAGATATCAGATCTAAATACCCAAAATTAAACCCCTTTTTGAATTTCGAAATATTTTCCTTCTCCTTTTCTTCTTCTCTTCTTCTCTCCCGCGGCAACTTAACAGATTAGTTGATTAATTATTTTTTAAATGTGCATCTAGTGTGAAGACTCTTTCAACGTTTTACATATAGCGAATGTGAGATACCTCACCCTCCGCCCTTAAAGCATCGGTGGGATTGTTTGAAATGAAATTGGAATCGCGAAGCCGACCGTAAGTAAAACGATTAACGGCCAGTACTACCACTCTTGCAACACTCGTATCTCTCTAAATTTACAAACCGAGAGCCGCACTAACCCCTTGTCCAATATCTAAGCATTATTTTACTCTAAGTAAATCTATTTTGCAGGTGTTTGGTCTAATTTTTAACAGCCGGTGGGCATGTTTGTCGCATAAATAAGATTTATTAAAATCACTCTTATAAATATTTAAAGTTCTTGAAAACGTGTCCAATCTGAGCTTGCCGCTATGCGTTAAACTGGGTGCGAAGCCTGCTTGTGTTTCTTTAACCTTACTGTTTAAAAAATTACCTAGTCTTGTTATAATACTTTACCATATAAAAAATTACAAAGTCTTATTATAATAATAAGTACGAAAAAACCCAGTCACACGTTCCATAACTGATATTCCGTGAAGAGTTATTTCTGGAATTAAAAAACCCAAACAATTGCCATTTTCATTATTAGATTAAACATTCAGTGTCAGGGCTGGCCAAAGCGTCCTAGCGTAGGTGAACAATTTTGAGTAGTCATGTTTAGATTCGCACAATATTTTACTAAGATATTTACACCATATCTCTAAATGTATAATTTTTGCCGAACTTCAAAAAAGGCATAAAAACAGGAGAATCTCCTTATGGCAGTCAATATGCCAAAAAGGTTCAGAACCCTTATGAGGTGGATCTATCGAATAATAAAGAGCTGGATCCACATTACGCGGAAGTAATCCATCTTGCCGGACCGTGAAACCCGCTTCGAGAGATCTCCACCTGCGGTCCTGATCCTGAGAAACGACCGAGAGAGGGGTGTTAATATACTAAACAAAGATCTTAACACTATGCTAGTACGTTAATTGTTTATAAAAAGTATGTATAAAGATGGTGATCGTGCTGTGCTGTTATTTAACCGTTTAAGTGCTAAGCAATTTCCGATACAAACGATCGCAGCGCTTTTGCGACGCGTAGCATTCAAACGGTTAAAATCTAAAACTTTTAAAGGGCAAAATTTGACTATATTTTAAGTGATAGATTTTATATTCAAAACATGAAAGCATTTAGTAAAATGTGCGTACAATGAATCATATTTTCATAATTAACCATGAATAAATAAGAATGGCACGTGCCAGGGCGCGGGAGTAGCAAGGTTGAAGTGACGCCACTCCGCGATGGGACGTTAATTACCTCCAGAGGCCGGTTGTTAAGCGATAATGAACTGAGAATTGAGGAGGCTGACCCTCCTTCGTTCTGATCTTCAGCCAAATCTGAAGACCGTTGATTTTTTACGCAGCTTGAATATTTTTATTCTCGCTCGGGTCGTGGATTTAGTAAGGCGGAAATGATAAACATTTACAATACATTACATTATACAAATATCTTTTTTAAGAACACATTTTTATTGTCAAGTTTCATTTTCAGAACAAAAATGTGTTCTTGAAAAAAAAATATTTCCTAGCCGGTTTTCCTCAAAAGTATTTGAAATTCACTGCAACATAAAGTTGATTGCTTTTAAAAATGGAATAACAGATGTATCAATTGGAAAGATAACAGAATATAAGTTCCAAATTGGTCGAAAATGTATTCGATTGCTATTGCGAAATGATTAACACGCTACCCCTGATAAGAACAGGTCCAGATAGCAACTAAATATTTTTTCCAAAAATAGATTTTTTCTGTATATATATTTTTTTCTAGTTGATAAGTTAATTTAATTAATTTTTTTTTTTTAAATGTTAAAGCGTTATAGTATATTGGATGTAACATGCGTATAATAGATAGATTATATTATATTGTAGATTATATTATACATGTATTACTCAAAGAAAGTCATGGATTTCTCGTTAAAAAAAAACAACACATAAGTATGCAACCGTAAGTCTAAATACGACGTAAATTTAAATGATTAATATGACGTGATGATAATGCATTTCCCCGCCAAGAAAAATGTTTGGAGTCGTATCCCTGCGGTAACCAAATATTCGTACACAGTAGGTCGTATATTTGTAATTGATTCATCTAATTTGAACAGAAAAAATAATTGACGATACGGGTTATACCCGTACGGCTAAGTATAACAAATTCAACACATAGGGGTGCTTAACCTCAGCAGTCATGCATTCGCTGAATCGATTACAATACAACTATTTGAGTGATCGAGGTGCCTGAAACGTAATTTTCAATAATCCTCAAGTACCTCCCGAGCTCACTGACACTTGTTAACACGCCCCAACACAAACATTAATCACGTGCACGTATGGCACGTCACATATTTAACTGTACATCTCTACTTTATATATGTTCACTCTCTTAATGTCTACTATTATATATTACTGTCTACATTTAAAACATTAAGCAGCTCGGTTCGCGATTGAATACTTGTTATGTAACTAGTGGGTGTATTTAATTGTCAGTATATTTAGCACTGAAGTAAACTCACGCGAATTATATTAGCTCTGTAACGCTTCCGTATGAATAAAAATTTTAAAAATTTATTGAATTCGTTCGCCTTATTGTTTTACCTAAATACTTTTCTAAGAATTTTTTTTTTTGAAAAACTACTATCGCCCTTTATTGAGTACCGTCGAATTTTTACATAGACAATTTTTTTTTTCTAAATTAATTCTGTATTAAATTTTTCTTTTGTCGTTCTTACGTTCGAACCGGTCAACGATGGTTTGCTAAGTTCAGATCTGGTAATTGATAAGTTGCCGAACTGGCGGGGCGCCTTTTAACCGCCGACGATGATACGCTAACCGCTATAATAAAAGCTGATCCTCGTCAAAATACCAGGGACATCGCAATGAAGACGGGTAACAGTCAATCGACAGTAGTGAGACATCTGCATCGCATCGGCCTGGCTATCGAGTGCGGCGTGTGGGTGGCGCGCGGGTGTGGTTTTTCACCGCGACAATGCGCGGCCTCATTCTGCACTGATGACGCAGCACAAATTGAAGGAGCTTAACTGAGATGTTTTAAAGCATCCACCGTTCGTGACTCCCGACCTTGCTCCGTCAGATTTTTACTTTTTTTATCTCTACAAAACTATTTGGATAGAATAAATTTAAAACAATACAAGAGGTGAAAACGCGCTTGAACATATTCTTTGAATCGAAACCGACGAGTTTTTATTATGATGGGATAAACAAATTAATGGGCAGATGGGAGGCGGTCATTAGCATTAGTAAAATAATTATTTAATAAAATTCGTTAAAAAAAATCAGCTTTTGTTTTAAATAACTTTTAACTAAAGTTTTTAAATACTCTCATCGCGACTCATAAAAAATATTTTTTTTATTTTTATATTTATATTTTATATTTGTGATATCCATTAAGATACTATAGGTACAGAAATATAAATATTTAGCAGTACTTAAAGGTGAAGTACTTAGAAAAGTAGGATACCTTATTCATGAAAGAATTAACATTCCCAAAAAAACATACAAACTGATAAAATCTTTATTCTATTACACAATAGTTTTTGAGGCACTTTGTAATACACCGCCACCTATTCGGCATATTGTGTTTCCGTAACTCTTATAGTTTAAAGAAGTTTAAGAAAAACGTACGAACTGAATGACGTAATCATCCACCAGCTCACTATACCGTTGAGATGAAGAGAAAATAATTTTTACTTTCATAACCTATACCAAGTCCGATATATATTTTATATGGTGTCTAGCGGAAAAATTTCAAGATTAAATTGTAATTGTTCGTAAACCGTCAGAGTGAGGTAAGTGGGAAGAGTATTGTTCGACGCGCGTGATTTGCGAGGTTGCCAGTCGCAATGGGTCACTGGTCGGGAGTGCACCGCGCGTTCGAGGTTGAGGAATCTTTAAAGTGCGGTGATTCATTGGTTCGTGTGCGTTGCACTTTTTGTACTCACTTTAATATTCGACGAGTAAGTGATGAACCGAGCACGCAACTTATCCGGTGTTGGGTTCAAAAGTTCAGACAAGAAAAGACAATGGTTAACCAAACTCCTCCGAGACCATCAACGTCAGCAGCGATGCCAGAACATGTGGCTCAAGTTTGACATGAAATTATGCGCAATCCGCGTAAATCGATAAGGAAGATTGCAGCCTATACTAGAATAAAAAAATCAACAGTGCACGTTATTTTGAAAAAGAAACTACAATTTCACCCATACAAACTGCAAATCGTGCAATTTCTCAACGAAAATGACTATTATTTACGTGAAACCTTAGCGAGAACTATGCTGGAATGTTTCGTAATAGCACGAACGCTTGGAAATATACTGTTTACCGACGGAGCACATTTTCATATCGAAGACTATGTTAATAAACAGAACATGAAATACTGGTACCCCGACAACTCAAGGTAACGCCATCAAAAACGTTTGCATTGTCCAAAAACGACAGTTTCTTACAGGGATAATTGGCCCCTTATTTTTTAAACCAGCGAAGAATTTTAACTAACGTGTATTGCCGAATGATCAACGAGTTTTTGGTACCGCAACTTCAGCTGTTTCTCGGGTTCAACAACAGAACACAATTTTAGAAGCTGAGGGGTTTTCCCAATAAATTGATCAGCAAGTACGGAGACATACCTTGGGTACTTCGGTCACCGGACCTTACACCGTGTGACTTTTTTTGTGGGTATACCTTAAGTCGAGAATTTATTTACAAGTAAATATCCTCCGTAAAGTTGCTGCCATTGAACCAACGCTTTGCTCTCGCGTGTTCGCAAATTTAAGAGTCCGATTGCAAGAGTGCCTTGAGAGAAATGGACGGCATTTAGACGTATTGTTTATAATATGTAAAATACGCATCGTTAAACTCCATTTTGTATAAATAAAATATGAGAATAACATTGCAGTTTTTTTTTTATTTAATATTAATCTTTAAAATTTTCCGCTGGACACCCTTTATATATCAAATATAGAAAGTGAAGAGCGCAACGGGATATCATATCATGTATATTGTGTCATAAAGGCCGTGTGGAACAACCTACCTCTGGCACAACTATTTCCGGTCTCCCCTACCCTTATAAAAATATATAATATTAAAAATAAAATTCCCCAAAACTCCGCTTCTACCCGACAACAGATGTCTCACAAAAAAGGAAATCGAACGACTTGATGATTTTCAAAGCAGATTTGAATTTTATTTGATTTTCCCACTCAATACCATATTTTTTTCTGAATTCAATCAATGCCGACTTTTCCATATCTCTTATTCGCAAACAACACTAGTTGAATTTTACGGAACTTTCAAACCGTATTATTTCCGGAAGAGAGATCTTAATTTTATCAATAAAATGTTCCTGTACGTAATATAAGCAATATAAGATTCCAGCTTTTTTATATGTTAGCGTGAACCGCCGAAACCTGTCACAACGCAAACTGAATAGTATCTCCACGAGCTTCAGTTAATCAGGTTCTTTCTTACTGGTAAGATTTAAAAGTAACTGGGTTGGTTAGTTTATTGCTGAATGAAGAGATGATATCAGCTGCCACATATGAAAATAAAAACACTTATTTTTTAGTTCTACTCCCTTAATTTTAATGAGGGCATTATCAAACTAAGCATTTTAAATTCAATAACTTGTATTATATGAAATCTATTGAAAACGTAATTTTTAGTACGTTAGTGAGCTTTTATATTTTGGCACGATTGTATGAAACAATTCTGTTCAAACATAATGCCAGTTTAAAATTGTTAGATTAGAAACCAGTGTTTTTATAATTTATTAAAGTACCTAATTGATTAACATGAAATTACTCAAAGTACCTATTTATATTTATACTGACGCATAAATCAATGTTCTAAATTTAAAATTATCATGTCAGATGTATTTTGTGGTTTTGATTAAATAATAAATTTAAAATACCACATTACCGTTTTGTGAGCTGTTTGTTTTATAATTGCGTAGCATTTGTGAAACAAACAGCTAGCGTTTAAAGAACATGGGTATTATATATAAAAAATAAACAATTGTGACTTGCATACAAAATAACGAAATGTTTACTTTGTTCAAGAAAACGTTATCCCTTAAAATCAGTGTAAAACTATCTAATTTGCGAGATTTGTAACTTATTTTGTGAATAAATACAATATTACTTCATATTTGGCTAAAATATGCAGGAAAACATTTATTTACGACATTATTTAAAGAAAATTACGAAAGCGCAAATTTGACGACCATCGCGACCGCTCAAATCGGCTAGGACGCGATATGACGCTTTAATGGGATCGATATAATTATTATTTAGTTTATTAATTATTGTGTTTGGATATACAATTCATTTTAAAGAGTAGTTGAAGCCTCAAACCATAAATACAAAATATTATTTTTAATTACTTATTTTCACGTACACAAAGTGTTTTAAAAACATCGAATATTGATAATATGTCCTTCAAATTGAATAGTTTATAATTTTATTAATTTTTAACATTTTGCTAGTTTCGATCCAGATTTATTTTCATAGTCTTGATTTCAACATTGTACGAAAATATATTTCGTATATGCAAAAAATTTACATATTAAGACAAAATTAATTTAATGGTCGCGGTCTTTTTTAGAATGCTAGTATTGTCTTATTTATGGCAAATAACGTTCAGTTTATTATTTTTAAATTAGTGTAAAAGTCCTACCTAAATAATAGTTTTAAAAAAGTCTAATCTAGTGTATAACTTCTGATATAAATGAATAATAAAAACCGATATTTTCGTAAAATATGCGAAAACATGAAATATTATTGAAAGGGAAACCTTAATTCGAATTATCAAATAAAAATAACGGATAAGATAGTTAGGTTAGGTTGGGTTACACGGGGAATGCTAGCTCACCACGTCATGTGATCGCAGTGACCAATCAGCACACGACATTCTTATCGAACATTTCAATTTGAATATTTATTATTAGGATTGTAGTAGAAACGAGATTTGAATAAATATGAGTACATAGTCGATTTTACCATTTTATTAGGCATTTCACTAACCACTATCGTGGGTTATTTTTAATGTTCAGTACCTACGCAACAAAAGTATTAAACAGGCCTATTGTGTATCTAATCGCGCGGACTGCACGCGGAGCAATCACAGATCCGTTTCCATCACCAACTTTCTTCTCGGCAAATCGCCCCGACTATCATTGAACTCGGCACGACCTCCGTCCGCTTTCCAAGTAATATTTCCAATCTCGAATTTCAAGAGTTGTGTCATCATTATTCGGACGTAAAACCTTTATTACTGACTTGTATCTATATATTGCGTTAACATCTCTGTACCGTGGTTTGCGGATTACATTTATTACCATACTATACGGATGTGAATCTCTTCAACGGTCCAAGCGTACGCCATTTTGTAACGCAATCACGCTTCGGCAATCATTCTACCGATCTCCACCGCAGATCATCGGATTGTACACACCGCTATATCTGTATCCTCCCATCTCACGGAGATCTTGTTCACAATATTCCAACTGCCACTCGCGCTACGAAAACCACGCATTATTCAGACTACCACGCACCAGACGGCAATCGTCTTGATCATCGCCATCGCTTTCTACATCGTCTCCCCGTCTGCACTTCTGCAGCGACTCCTCCATCCCTCAAGGGTCCATCGCTGATCCTATCCTGCTGGCCATATCATCATCATATCCGACTCGCCCGCCCTATGTGCAGGTCTGCTCCTTACAGCGAAATTGTGCTTATTATTTGTAATCGTCGAGATATTTATCAATTATTCATATTCTGATTTATGTCTTCGCCTTGTGAGATCAGCTTGGCTGATTTAAGTGATATCCGCTCCGCGGAACCAGTGCTACTATTCATTGAATATGGACAGGGAGAACTGATTATCCTTGAATTGATTTATATATTACTATCTGAGCTTCGCATTGTGTTTTCCTGTATCTTGCATTTACTTTGTATTTCATATCATCCTTGTCAACCCTCATATTGATATTAATAATTCTGATTCATCTATAAATTCTGTTTTCTTGAATTATTTTTTTTATTGAAGTGTTTTCCAACAATTTGACTCTTATAAACACAGCCCACAGTCGAGTTAGCCGAGCGCTGGATTATTAATAATTTACATCTTATCTGCCTAACCTCAAGTCAAAGTACACAACACCGAGAAACCATCCTCTACACCACCTTAGTTACTTCTAGATCCTACTAGTGAGAACTCGGTGTTACTGATGCTCGTGGAAACGACACATATTTAGTAGTAAGTTCGCGTTTTAAGAGTTTTCGGCAATTTACGGTAACATATACATTTTGTCAGATTCTCTCCTGGTATATGCGGGTGTTAATAACACCTGGAGGGTGTCAAAATGTACTTGTATCATCTCGCACCTTAATGGAAAATTTTACACTTGACGTGAAAATATACGCGCTGAGAAAAGAATTTAAGAACTTCGTCCGCAGGGAATTTTTTTTTCTCGTAAATATATCAAACGAATAATCAAACACGTTATCACGTGTTTTGATATATTTCTTAAAAACATTAATCAGTACACAGTAGACCGTATAATTTGATCAATTACGTGAGATTATATAATTGGACCAATCATATAACATCATATAATTACCACTTCGGTGTTTAATCTAAATTTTTAATTTCTCTGTGTTAATCCTAAATTTGTACTGTTTCTTTTACTTAACATTCCATTTTTTTCTTTTAAATCAATTTTATCAATTTATATTTTATATAAATTCCATGCTACTTGTGTAGCAGCACAATTTTTTTTAATAATTAATTTTGTAAAAGCCCATAAGTGTGTGAATATAATAAAAATAAAAATAAATATATTATATAACATCATATCACATCAGATCAATTATAGATAATCCGGGATTACTTATTTTACAGAAATTTTACGCGTGAAATATACTTAGACGAAGACGCTTAAACAATGTAAAGAAACTGTACAGACCATAGCCATACTAACCAAGCATGATTTTTTAAATTTATCAAACGTAATTCACAAGGGGCTCACACATAAGAGTATATCAACACATGAAAGTGATAATATTAACAAATTTAAAAAATAAAATAAATAGTGTATATTGTGTAAGAATCGTTATAAATAATGGAAATGTAATAACTTTAAAATTTTATTTATAATTAAATGTAATTATTGTTTATATTATTTTATAGTAGCTGTACATCTTCATAATATCTAGTCGAAAGAGTTTTTAATTAGTCTCTCCATATACGGAAGTATCGCAGCGAGAGACTTGAACTTAATAATTTTAAATAAAAATGCCAGTCTAATAAATCTAGCGATATTTAACTCAGGAATAATGTCAGCCATTTGAGACTCGTTCAGTGGGACACCACAATATAAACATTTAGTTCGTGTGGCAGAAATTTAACTTAGTCAACTTTTACATCGTGTCTTGAGATAAATCGTCTCAGCGGAGGAGCTCTTTGATATTTATCTTTAATTTTTGTGCGATCTCCTTGATAGATAATTCATTTTTTCCGGATTCACTTGAGCGGAAATTTGTTTCACGTTACATATTTTTTTTAAAAAATAAATCACCACCAGTGATTTATCATCAGATAAAAGTTACATTAGACTCTCGATTATTCGGAATCGCACTAACCGAGTTGCGGATTAATCCGGGTAGTAAAAAATTCAATAACTTTTAAATATCAATGTAAAAATAATTTTTTATTACACTATATAATGTGTACCAGAAAATTATATTGGAAATTGATATAATATATTTATAGCTGACGAAATGCAAATTTTCGTTCCCAAATTATTACCTGGGAGCGCTTAGGTTCACTGTTAACTTTGATATAAGCGAGCGGGCGCGTAATATCAATTTGATCGACTTTTTTGGCGAAGATTATCTGAAGTTTTTTTTATCCGGGTCAATCCCTACCTCTCCTAATAACTGAGAGTCTACAGTACTTGTAAAATAGTTTACCCACGCACTGAGTGTGTCTGCACTGTGTGATTCAAATTCTCAAAATTCACGTATGATTCGTTGCACGAGTGGACGCGAGTGTCTACCAAATCTCATGTTTCATGGGTTATCGTATCCCGCACAGTCAATCTTATTACGGCGGGGTAGTTTTCTGACCTTTATGGCGCGTATTCATCGACGAAACATTCCTCCAAAAATATTTGCTCGGTTATAAATTTTAGCACTAAGATCCTATATACCCCTAGCAATAAATCATGGTCATAACACAAGGCAAGGAATGAACATCTGCACACCAGTTTCGAGAGCTACAGCGATATTCTATCAACGTTTCTACATGTTTTAGCTCCGAAACTGTACAATACACATAACACTAACTGGAAATCGTTCACTTCCAATAAGATTACACAAATATGGACTCAATATGATTCAACTGGGTAGATATCAGTCAGAAGCATCGCTGTTCAACATTCCAATTATAATAACAATACAATACCTACACTAATAATTAATTAGTTTTACAACACAATCTTTTCTTTTTAATTTTAATTATATAACACCACAATAACACGAAAAAAACTGTATACTTTAACATTGACGGTAGTCTGGCAAAGTAGCCAGGACAATGCTAAATGCATCAAAGGTGAATACCCCCTGCATCCGACACAGTAATAAGTGTATCATATGTAATATGTATGTTCATTTATGATTTACAAAAAAATGTATGTCAATATGATCAAATAAATAAATATATCAATGAAATAATTCAACTAGGTACATATGTATTCTATCGATGTTACGTACCCGCCAACAAACTGTTATACCATACTACTAATAGTCATATTATTAATAGTCGTTCAGTCTGCTTACAATCATCCTCTGCCATTTATGTTTCCTTATGGTATATCTCCTCAAAAGGCGACCCATCCCAGATCCTCAATAAATAACACAATTTGTTCAGAAATAATATTAAATCAACCGATACGGATCAATCTTTGTATCTACTTTCGCTCGTTTCGAAGATCGGTAGACACGCACCGTTCACTGTTGATAAATGACGTTTTAATGGTATGTACTTGGACTCTCTTAAGATGTTCATTTACCTAATAACAATACAATATCTTATACATGATGGTCCATTCTATCATGCCTGTGTAACTCTAGAATAAATCATTTCCATCATCTCCACTGACAGAAACATGAGCAAAGTTACTAAAATCCTTTACGAAAATATAATAACTATTATATAAAACATTAGAATAACCGCTGAATGATTTTGGATAATATTTATTCACAAAAAATGTCCGACACCCGACCGATGGTGTGATTAATGAAGTCTTTCATATTTTACATCAAATTATATTCGAATATCATTATTTACCCGACCATGCTTTGGAAAAATTATGTACCCATTCAACCTTTTCCGTCCCTCTTTCTTCCACCACCTTCTTCGTCGTCCGCGGGTTAGTGACTCGCTAAGTTTTTAATTAAAAAGTATTCCACGCCTTACAGTTTTGGAACAACGTTATTTCTGATATTTCGCTCGGATAAAGAGGCGCGCTGCGCATGTTCTGTCAAATAAATATTCCCGCCGAACTCATGTCGGTATTTTCTTGTTCAAATAGTGAATGGAATTTCTCTACAAAATAGTGGTCATATATCATCATTTGAGCCATCTAGTTTCAATACCCTACAATTTCTATATATAAAATTGGATTCGACAAAACAAACTGGACAGTTTTACTTTTATCCTTATTAAATAACTTTGTCAATCGCAATCATAAATCTGGAAATCGCTTTGCGATCATATTTATTATTTCACACAGAAGTCTTTGGAGTAATAATAAAACATAATTTATTTCAGACCTTATAAATAAAGCGGTGTTCATGTAAACAAGAAAAATTCATTTACACAAATTATTGTGATAATTAAAACACAAGTAAATATTAAGTTTATCAAATAAAAATGTATTTATTTTTATAAAAATGTTATTGCTGCATTATTAGGAGATAGCTAGTTATGAAGAAGGATTGGAAACATTGCTTTCTAAAAAACAAATGTACCTTATGGCCATCTGACGTCACTAAACAAATTATTTATTTAAATATTCTTCTATATAATATAGATCTTTTCACATCAACCTTCATGAGATATCTTTTTTTTTATTACAATAGAAAAAAAATATTTTAAGTCTTATAGACAAATTTGCAGCTGTTTCGATTAAAGGTACGGATACTAATTAATTAAATCTTTATAATACATCATTGTTCTTTCCATTAATTAGTATTTTTAAAAAAATTTTAATGTTACAGTACCAGTCAAAACGGTTAACCTTCTAAAAACAATATATGTAGATACAATGATTCAATAGAAATTTCAAGTAATTTGTACTATGTAATATGTAAACCTAATAATCGGGTGTATGTGTCTTATTAATAATTGAAACAATATTGTTACTACCTATCGAATTCGAAACATCCTGTACCTAGCTCCTACGTGCTCGCCGGATCGAACGTGAATTTTATGAGATTCCTCTTCATATAACTGTCCTCCTTCACTTTCCTTCAAAAATTCCTTACCCTTATCTCTTCGTCGGCTGTTTTTTATACGTTTTTTCCTTTTAATCATATTTCGATGGCGATCTCGTCTCGTGGAACTGTCTTCCATCAGGCGAGCCGTATTGAATTGATTCCTCGTTAATAATGGTGAACGTAAAAAAAACATCGCAAAAAACTACCGAAAAATAAAAATATATTAGGTTTCCAGGAACCCAAATAATAATATAATTCGATATATTTTGAAAGAGAATAATGTTTTAAAAGATTTTCTCTATATTTTACTCCGCTTCAAAAAAAACAATTTATTATTTCCTCGGAAGAAAACAATCTGAAAGAAAAATAAATAGTATTTTTAAATTAACGGAGAGGCTTTCCGTCGCGAGAGAACTGTGCTCCATAAACGAGTATACGCGTATTTCATACCGTACGATTCTCGGAAAGCTGATGGGAACCTTATTTTTATCGGAACCGTGACGATTTAACGGACGTTGGCTATCTTTATTTTATTCCCAGTCGCCCGGAAAATCTGACTTGAAACTTAAAAACACATTTGAATGGAATAAATTTGCGGAAAACTATCCATATTGATTAATTTATTCAAAATTTATTTCATCATAATAAGGAGTAATTCATCCTTTTAAACGATTTCATTTTATTAATAAAATACCTGTCGATCACTAGCCGATCACTGGTCGATCGCTGGTGTCGATCACTGGTCAATCACTGGTCAATCACTGGTCAATCACTGAGCCAACAACCTTCTGGACATTATAAAAACAGTGAATATGTTTTAATTTCGATGCACTGCTTTTTTTATAATATTAATTTAATTAAAATAATCAGATTGTTGAATACAAAAACGATGCGAGAAAATAATTATTTCTAAATCAATTACTGCGATTTAGTGAATCATACGCAGTACACCATCGCATCATATTTATTTGTTATACATTATGATTAAATATTTTAATAATTAATATAAACATCATTAAAAATTGTATCTATATTTAACATTGTATAAACCACTGTGAGTTATTTTTACGTCAACCGGTTTCGATATTAATGTATCTTCGTCAGGACTGGCGTACAATTTAACTATTCCATAAAAATAAAATATTAAAACGACATCAATTACGGGGCGAGGGCGGAGGCTCAGTTTTGGTTGGAGTGGAGAGGTGATTGACAGGGAGACATTGAAATAGGTAATACGTCAAAAAGCAGGTAGTTTGTTAAGTTCAATTGGTTATTAATTATTCTAGACTTAGAATAACAATAATATTAATCTTTCTGTATCAGGGAGACTTTAAAAAATAACCCAGCTCTGCTCATCGTAGAAAAATTTCGAAAAACTGTCGACAAAATGTATTAAGAATGACATCCTGAACATGATTCTTAAAATCGGCTTCAAGAATAAGACCAAATCGCCACACTTGGAAAAGGCTTTGCGAAAAAAAAGAATTATATGTAATATAGAAACGAGTACTGTTACGATCGAAAAGAATGAAGCAGGGAAGTGTATGAAATAGAGAAATGTATGTAACTAAGCATGTATCTCTTGTTTTTAATTATCTACAAATTATTTATAGTTAAACCGTATTTTTTCATTATGCAAACATATAAATATACGATTGTATATTCACTCCGAGTACCCGGACCACCCAGTATTTGACTCAATCGAATTGAATTTCGGATTGTTTAACTTTTACTAATAAAATCGTTTAGAATTTTAATTCTCCTGATTAATTTTTCCGTTCGGATACGGAGCCTAAAATAAATGTTTTCTTTTTGGTACTCATTTCTATGGAAATGAAACAAATATGTTGAACGTCATTAGTAAACAATATTATTTCAGCTAAAGTCGTTAGACGGAGAACAATGTATGTTGAAACATTTATAGTTTCTCTCTAATTAGACTGGGCAGTAAAACAGTTCACTCGGCTTATGTTCTTGTTCTCATTACGCAGAACCGTTTACTTTTTGAACGTTACGAAACGAGGGCAGTCGTTGCAAAAACAGTGAACAGAGCAAAAATTAGGCGCATTAATTATTCCATATAAAACAACATAACTAATGACGGTGGACTCGGAGAAATTTTTTTGTACTGTCAACTTTAGAAAATTAATTCTGTTTTAAGAGCCTCCTGCTTCCGACAGATTTTCAACTTTCTCGACACCAGTTTGTTACGTCCTATTATTTGTACCTAGAAACATTTTTATACGATATTTAAAAAATAGCAATTTATTAGCAGTAAAATGTTTGGTATCGTATCATTTTAGTTTCAGTTTTAATTGATTCTACATTGCCTTTTGATAATTTACGACCGTGAGTTTAGAGTGTATACTGTAGAAGTCATTAGTAGTATATTCTGGAAGTGTTGGTTTAAGTGACTTTCTAAAGTAAAAATCTCAATTAATAATAATGATTGAAAAATCTTCCCAATCTTTGTACTGGTCTATGCTGGGCGCTAATCTCGAACATTAGCGATAGCAATACGCGACGCGCTATCGTCTTCAAGAGCTGTATCTCAAGTTCTAGTTCGTATACACAAACTGAAAAATTGAACGCAGTTCTTTTTCTTTTGTCGAACTCGAGCTAAAATATTAAAATATAATTTCAAAGTATATCAATCCAAATTAATCAATATCATTAAAAATACAATTTAAGAAAAAATTCAGAACACAAATTGATGAAAACAATAAATTTCCGTTAGAACGCTCGTCTTCAACGCTTGCTCCATTTTTTATGTCTTTTAAAAACATAAACATTTTTCTCTTTCAATGAGTAACAAATAATGACTAATTTAAATTCCTGTTCCTTCACATCAAAAGAACTTCGCACAGTTTCTTCATTAATTTACATATCTTAATGTATCTAGTAATTAATATCTTTAACTGAGAACGTTCATATTCCCACTTAGTGAATATTGCGTGAAATGGAACGATATTTTATTTTCGTAAATTTTCTATACCAACTATCAAGCAAAAAACCAGATGAAGACAAAAATATTTATATCAAATTATGATTGATTTATTGATCTGGGATATACGCCTTCGTGAACATTTATGTAGAACTATAAACTCTAAAACTCTCCCATAACAAATATCATTTCGATACATCGCTTATAGTAAATCCACCACATCGAAGTTAGTGTGCCATATACCGATTTTTTCTAACTTGTTCAACATTATTAACTTAATTGCTTAGCCATTTTAAATCGCATCGTTATAATACAAACGCTAAAGAAAACCGCACCAAAATCTATTCAGACGTTTTCGATTTTTAAGATAACAGGTAAGTAAACGTTATCTAGCATATATATATATATATAGAGATGCATCTCAGGAATAAGGACAGTTTATAAATTGTCTGGATCAATAGTTTACATGGATTTATAGTTTACATTTTTACGTTACTGTAAGAGCTTGTAACGATTTCGTATTTTCCTATGTCTAAACTAAATATACTTTTATAACTAACTAAATATACTTTTAATATTACTATTTCTAAATTAATGCGGAATCTTCAATTTCCCTGTGCGGGCGTCCTGCTCGCAAGACACGCCTCTGTTATGGATTCGGTATTCTCCTACGTGCGAGCTCTCCCGGTCGCCAGTGTGGAGATCTAGCTCTCTACCTTACTCAATACTAATTTTTACGCTTAATGCTAGTCTATTCGCTTAATGTCTAAATTTGGCCAACGTGATCGTTCTAGTGGTTAAGAATATTCCCCATGTTATGTCCGCAATAATCCTAATTCTTTTAACCCGCGTTTTCAATTATCAAATATCCAAAGTTTACAAATATCCAAATATTATAGCCGTTAAAATACCTATAGAGCAATTATTAAAATAAATATACCGATTATCTTATAGTATTCGACTAAGTAACAGAAAACTTCCCGTCAAGCGGTATGATATTCGAGCGCGCCCGTTATAGCATTAATTATATACATGTTATTCAGAGCTAGAATGTAAGAGTGTGGAAGAAATTATACATATGTACGCATTATTCGGAGCTAAAATGTAAAGTGAGGGTGAAATTATACGTATGACACCAACCTTGTCGTAGACTCGTACTCGTGACTGTGGCCGCTTCGTGGCGTAGCCTAGCTGTTCATAAATTATGTGGACATGTGGAACAACATGCGACATGCTAGGTGCCTGCCTCGCTTGGCAAATATGTTCCGTGATTAAATGATAAGTTCTCTAGACACCAGTCTGTGGCGTACGTTCGGCTCCCCTTGACCCCAAATCCAGAATCCGTACGTCTGTAGACGACGGGCCCTGGACCCCGAACCCTGCACCCAACGCGTTCAAAAGTTTAAAGATGATGATGATGATAATCCAAAGTTTTGATTCGGCCAATGTCTAAATGAACAATATCATTTGTTATGATTCATTCAAGATGCATGGCTGAGGTCCTTGTATCTCCAATACGTTGCTGTTCAGTATCGGTAGGAAAGTGGCCAATCCGGGGCCGCGTCCACCACTGAAGGTGATTAATTGTGATGATTGTGACAGCTATTCAGGATCGGTAGGAAAATGGCCAATCCGGGGCCGCGTCCACCACTGAAGGTAATTAATTGTGACGAGGTTGTGACATGACAATACGACTTTCAGGAAATTCCCATCATTCCTTTGGGTGCGTCTGAAAACATACGTCATGCGACAACGGTGTCTGAAGAATAGTTTAAATTATCTGCAGGATGATCCTCGGTGTCTCGAACAATGCATCTCGAATAAAGCCAGGAACAAATAGTTAGGATTATTATTACTGCATGCTGGTGCGTGTGTATGTGTGTGGATTGCCGAAGTGGCGGCTTAATTGTAGAACATTTCAGGAACACTGTCTCGGGGTATTAACCTCTAGAGACACTACTATCATCCTCCTCATACAGCTGAAGTACGGGTACCACGGCGACCACACAGAAATCACCTCGATGCAAACTCAGTGCGGACTAAGCTATTTACGCCAGATTATATATCGGAAACAGATCATGAACGGTAAACATACGTAGAGTTAGCCTGTAGCCTTGTGCACCCTACGCAGACCGATGATGTCCAGAACTCTTTCGTTATGGCTATCATTACCAAACCAATATAACCATAGCTAGCCCGTCCACACTTCATGCCACCGAATGACTCTGTTCAGCCTCCAAAAGCACCTTTTCCTCCCAATCAAATCATCTTAGGAAAACTACAATTCACATAGGCGTTGAAGGTCGGTAGAATGAAACACCTGGTTTCGGCTTGATAACCGAAAAGATAAATGTTTACATAATGTAGGGATCAGTGCGGAGTCTTACTTGTGAGATGTGTCGTAAAGTAAAATGTTCAGTGAGTTGTTAGCACAATGTCAATTATAAAGGTCAGTACGATTCGCATACGCATGCGATTGTGTATTCCCAAAGTGAATACACACACAAAGTTCTCGGATAAATTCTATCATTTCTACCTACTAGCCATTACTTCGGATCGAAAATGTAATCTATAAAATGCGCCCCGTCAGGATTTATGAGATTTTTAGATCTAGATTTCCGCGGATAAGTAAATATACAAATAATTTCGTACATAGTTACATGATTATCTACACGGCCAATAGTAGTATATAATTGGTCCTAAATAATGAGACATGTAACTGAAACTTGTAGGTGGGTGTTCCCAATTTATAAAACGGACAGTAATTAAGTAAAATGAAATATCAAGTGGCCTAGCGGTTACGCCAGTCCCTTTCTATGAATGAGTAATTACATGATGATCCGAATCACACTACAGTATTTGTTAGCGGTTTTAATTATGTATACAAGCATGCTAAAAGGTAAACTTAGTATTTTGGGTCCTCTGCTACGGTCCACAGCGTCTGCGCCGGTCCTGGGCTGCCCTCTGGAACTTGAAACCACACTCGCGATTTTTGAATTTTACGCGACCTTCGCGGATCCGAAAACCGACACGATCACCCCTAGAACACCTGCGGCGTAAATCTCGAAAGGAAAGCCAATTTCTTCCCCTGAACAACCGTGTACGTATCTGCCACTTTTCCCGGTTCAAAAGTCTTTTCGCGAGTGGGTCCCGAAACTGACTCTCTTGGCCCACCCGAAGCCGACTATCGTAAGGTAATCGATTATCACTTTAACACATTAGATTAATTCTAACAACCCTCGCGGCCGCGTAAACTCCATACCGACCGACCCCCATCTGCCCATCCCGAAAGCTCGAACCCGACTGTCTGTCGAAACGCTTCGCACTACTCGCGTCTCCACCCTTGCTCCTGCCGTATCAGCTCTAGAAATTTCTCGGAATTCATATTTTTTTCATCAGTTGGTTACATGTGGATCATCACAAGCTGACCCCGAATAGATGAACAGAGGCAAAGGAAAAGAAGAATACTTTATTGTTTACGTGAATTAACAACTATTCTACTTCGACAGTCATAATTAATAAATTAATAATTGGCTGAAAATAACCTCGACAAGTTTTCTCTCGAGCGAGTGTCTGGAACGTTTTTGAACCAAGCGTCGACCGCAATCTGTCTGCAGTAAGGTAAGTCAGGTATCTCGTAGCAGGCTCGAGTACAAAATGATTGTTTCACTCGTAGCGAGAGCGCGATCGCACAATCAACGGGTGAGTGGAGTCTATCCTCAGTGTGCTTACCATTTCTGTCAGTTTACTGATTTCTTCAAATACTGAATTCTTTCTATTTAGTTCAGGTAATCTTAATTAATTTTACGTTTGAATATTTAGAATATTTTTCGAAATATGCTTTCAGATTTTCATTTACCTTTAAGTGCATCGTAAAACCGAGGAGCTATAGGATAAATATCCTACGAGGAATTTTTTTTCTAAAATATTAAACAGGAAATAATTTCTGCGACCCAATGCACAGAGTACCATAATTAAAATAAGGCAATAGTGAGTTAGTCATTTCAGTGATTTTTAAGCGTAAAAACTGACCGAAAGCCGAGTACAAAAGAGATGAACAAAAGCTGTGGACTCACCGTGAACTGCGGCAGCGTGGTACAGGAAGAGGGCGCAGGGGCCGTGCTGCCATAGTTGAGCTGGTAGCTGGACGAGAGGATCTTCTTGTGAGCCGAAGCGTGCGCCCTGTAGGCCGACACGCTCAGCTTCATCTCCCCGCCCTCTCCGGGGGACCCGGGGAGCTCCCGGACCCGGACCTCGGACCCGCTCCCCTGCCGAGCCGTTCCGGCGGACTGCCGCACTCAGCCGCCGAACCGCACTTTCATTGTCTCATTCTCATTGTATTTTTAATTATTTTTTAATTTCCAAAGTGAACTCCTCGGTAATACTGTTTGCGCCATCAAAACACCATACCGAGTTGAGGAAATGTATTTTTATTCGCGCAACGTTTCCTCTGTCGAGCTTTACACGCGTAACAAGTTTTAAATTATATTTTACCATTCATCATTGAGAAGGTCGTTTAAATAATTAAACAACTAAAAAATTATTAAGCGTGTAAAAAAATAATGAAAGCGTCGTATTTGTAAATTTAATGAAACGAAATTTCAAAATCACTATTATTACTTTACGCACAAAATTATTTACATTATCGAGCACTGTGGACAAAAAACAAAAAGGCGTATTTCGAAGCGCCCTGCGATTCGAAGTCACAGCAGCCGCGCGGTTGCCCAGCAACGGTTTCGTCTCCTAGCGAGGGAGAGCGGCGATGGACCGACCGCATCTCAGGGAGTCTCCACCGGCCGCGGTACATTCAATTCGTGTGGGATTATCCAGATATCTACCCCGACTATGGCGGTAATTACTTTTCTCAATATCGGACCCCGGTTACCCCGTAGAACTGTGAAGCAGTCATTCGCAACATTTTCGTGAAGATCAAATGCCACGTCACGGATAAAATGTCGCCACGTCATCGTAGTGTAATGTAATATATCTTCCGGTGTAGCACAGGAATCGAACAAGGTTCTCAGTTGATTAATGCGGTTTGCACAAAATGTAACTCCAGACTGGTACGAAGAGCTCCGCGTGACATCTGAAATTAAAAATACACGCTTTTATAATGTCCACAATCAGTACATAATAAAACAATTACTACGTGTTTCTTTTTTCGTATTTTAGTTATTACTTGTTTATACTAAGAGATGTTTTGAAAATAGCACACATTTCGAATCTTCGCATTTATTTGAAAAAAATAATAAAATATATATCTTGTATTATACAGAGAAACTAAGCATTTGAAAAACCCGGATATTTCTGAATATTATAAATCAATATTACAACATAAGAAGTCGAGAGTACCATACAAATGCAAAACCTGGGGCTTTATTGAGACACTAGAGAAGATCATCGAGACAATTTTCCTCAATATAGTTATGGACATAATAATACATATTCGTGCCAACTTTGGGTGCTAAGAGATCTTCAAACTGCCCAAAACATAGACAGTTATAAGTGAGGTAGGCGAAAATTCTAGAATTCACCAAAATAATTGAAAAAATTCCTACCACTAGGCCGCCCAAGAATGAAATGGGTGGATGGGGTGAAAGATAGATTTCAGGTTACTAACTGGTGCGAGCGCCATGTCATGAGAAAGATTTTTTGCGCATTCTGCCTTGGATGACTCGTAGCGCCAAATGACGATGGTGAAGACAATGATGACACTGATGACGATCCAATACCTTCTTTCAAAAACTTATGAAGATAATGTGATCATAAAATAACAGAACATAAATTAAATTTTAAAAAAAACTCTTATTAAAAATATTTCGCACCCAAGTTTGGTTATAGCTGTTATGGTTTTTACAACTTCTCAGAGTTTTTATTGGGTACTTCCACAGCTATAATTTACTCTCCATAACATGTGAATGACACTGTCTAATGAAATGTGAAAGTAATGTTTTTACGACATCTAATATTATTTGAGATTATTCGTCAAACTTTCATGAAATCGAGATTTTTCGGGTCAATATTAATGATAAAATATTTTTTTTAAATGCAGTGACAGAGGAAATAGTATTAGAACGTACACTAAAAATTTACCAAAGTTGGTTTTAATTTGTACAGATTAAGAGTATAATAATTTAAGAAACTTATTTTTTCTTAAGATAACTTATTTCAATAAGTGTTTTATGAAAACCATTCACGGTGCATTAAATAAAATAAACTCAAACAATACTAAAAATACAGAAAGTTCAGCATTCAAGGTATGCTTAAAAATAAATTGTTTAATAGTTATTGTTAATTAACACAATATCCACATAAAATTTTAAAACGTATCCATGAATTAAAAAAGCATTAAAAGTCTATTAATTAAAGTTCACGATTTTTTTCTTCAGTATTCATTCAATTGGGTGGGTTAATTTTGAATTCCTACATAAAAGTAAAATACATCTTCACAAGAGACATCATCTTACGACATGGCGTGATCGATTTAATAAGTTAAAATGGTGCATGAAAGAAGATATACTAGAAATTAAGTTTGTTAAGACTAGGGTTTTTCTATTCCCGAACTTTCTTCATTCCCGGGACTCGATTCGCAGCTCTGGATCATTTCCGGGATCTCGGGTCTAGTGTTAATAATTTTTTTTTTTAAATAAAAGAATTTACGTTCGTTTTTTATAAACATTGTTAATTTTATTTCAATTAAATTATTATTATAGATTAAACATGCATTATACAAAAAAATACTATTTCTAAATAAAAATACAGATATAATAAATTCTTAATATTTAAAAAAAACATTTAAAAAATCTAATTTGAATGAAATATATTAAATATACATATTTACAATCAATCTATTATATATTATATTGACAAAAATAAAATATTTAAATTAAATACACACATTAAAACAATTTAATTTAAATGGCATTTTAAAAATATCAAAATGTTCAAATTTACACCTGGTAGTCTGCTTCTCGATTTTGTACATATATTTTCAGCAATTGAAAAAACTCTATTTCAACCGATGTTTTACGATCAAGAGGGAATTCCTATTACCGAATAACTTCAATACAATTACAAGCCAGGGCATAATTCGGTAAAAAAAAATGGTTTCAGCTAAAGCTCTCACTCATGTATGTACTCGTATTTTTATTGCACTTCACCGGCAGCCGATAATGGTAGCAAATTTCCAAGATTTTATAACTGTATTTTGCGACTAAATCATTTATTGTTTCCTGAACCCATTGTTATTAGTTTCTGGAACCCATTCGAAAAGTATGTTTGTTTTGTTTTGACCCGAATATTTCTTTTTAACTGCTTTCGTAAGACAAAAAATTAAGACGAAATTATTTTATTTACACTCTTCTAAAATTATTACGAACCCCAGGACTCGATATGAGCATTCTCCGAACTCGGTGCATCTAAAACCTCGTGTATTCCCGGGAATCCATTCCCGGGTCGACCCGGGTCAGAAACCCTAGTTGAAACATGATCATTAAATCTAGGAAAGGCACTGTCGACTATTTAAATATATGGTTGTCATGGAGATGCAATAGTATCTTATACTCGAGACAGCGAATTGGTTAATATATTGACGGCTGTTCGCACTTACCTGTCCGCGTACTTAAGCAGATGCATACATAAATAACAAGTAAAATCAGCTATGACTTAATGATAATTTTTCGACAATCTTTTAATAAATTTACTATTTTTACTTTGTGAATGATGTGACGTCACAGACAGCCTGAGGAAAGTGAAAGCGAGGAGACTGCAGTGGGTGAGACATGTAGCGAGGGTTGACGAGTCCCATAACAGGCCCAAAGCCTTACGAGCTTATAGAAACACGACTGAAGAAGGCTGAGAGTGATGGGCGGATAATATCACGGCGAATTGCAAGAAGTAGGTGAGGGCCGAGCAAATCGGACCCCAAAGGTGACGTCAAGGGATGAATAAAGCTCAAAAGTGCCGAATGCTGCCGTGGACTTTCGAGTCCCATAATGCCGCTGGAAAAGTTATTATTTCTTGACTTGTTTAAAATCTTTTAATCGTTTATTCACTTTAACTAAAAAACGTAAATAATTTACGCAGAACCTTCTAAAAGTTCATTAAATGCAGGGATAGAAAAATTTTGTTCTAGATCACCGAAAATATAAAAATTCGTATATAAGTTCCGACCAAGATTAATTTTTCGTATACCAAGAATGATAAATAAAATTGGAATAACCTTCCAAAGTTCAGCGGCCGTACGTTGACAAAAATATGATATACTTTTGGATCGGTGGATCGGTGGTCACGGCACATGACTATTATTAAACTAGTAACGAGATTACAAAAAATATACGAAAATCAATGAAAAATATCAAAATTAAACAGAATGATTGACAAAGCCGTTCGGTTTGCATCATACCGTACACGACCGACGTCTAAAATGGTTTTCGGTAATTCAATTATTTTTCAAATAGTTTTTTGTTGTTTGTTGGTGAATTTTCATTAAGTCTACTCGAAACCGTTTAGCGGGAAAATATGTAAATTTTCTAATATATCGGGAAACCATTTTGGTATATTTTACAAAAGTTGCGACGGGAAAAAAAAAAGCAACTTAACTCATAATAACTCTACAACCATTTATGTGATTTTTTTATAAACATAATAGAGGCATTTTTAAGGAGAACACATTATTATTATGAAGTGGCAATTTTTCGAACATAACTCTGTGGTATTTTAATACAATTTAATTAATTAACTAGGAAGATATACAGAAAATCAATTTATCGAAAGATATAGTTATTCCAACCGGGTTAAGAACTTGGGACCTTTTCCTATCCGGAGAAATAAATGCATTAAGCAGTTTGGCAACCGGTAGCACCTAAAATATTTTTTCGATAAATAGATTTTTCCTGTATTTCTTTCTAATTGATTCACTTAACTTGTATTATAACAGAGGCAACCGAAACTACCCTTGCCGAAAACAATCATGTTAGGAATTCAACCGGTAACTCTTGAATCAGTTACCAAATCCTAATTACTACTAGGGAATATAGCCTACCCACCTTTATAGTATTCTAATTTTAATCATATTTATATCTCAAGTCTTCAAGTAGCTTATTTCGTAATTAATATATACATAATTATATATATTATTATATATGTATAATTGTTCATTTCTAAATAAAGTAAATCCTAAAACACAAGACCCATTTTATCTGTCGTTGTGGAATGATTTCCGTGCCTTTCAAAATCAAACATTAATTATAATATTATAATTGAACTAATAGTCAGGTCACAAAACGTGGTTATGAAAGATATACATATTGTATATAAACGTCATAGAATTTGGACCAGCTTATTAATCGGCCAAATTCAGTTGATGGTATTTCACAAGTAATGAAAACATCTTGCTATATTGCTAACCAAACACAAATATTCTACCTGGTGTATTCTCATTACACACGCTCAGTTTAAACGCGAAATTGTATTATAATTGGTTAATATTTGTCCAACCATTGATTAATACACACTTACCATAAACCCCCGCTTCCGAATCCCGCCCACTATCGTGCGTCACGTGTTTCAATCCAGTTAACCTTGAAAGCCTTCAGTGTGATACTTTGCGAATTAGATTTAAGACAATATTTTGTTTAACCTCCTCAATTATCAATCGTAACATTTCACTTTATTAACTTTTTTAATGCACTTATTTATGTTTTATCTCAATCTGGCTCTTCGACCTTCATGTTAGCTTTTCATCTGCTCTACTTTCACATTTTTTTAATGTGTCAGTGTCAGACTACCTGCTCGGATTATTAACGACCTGCTAGTGAACTGTTTCATTGAAATCAAAATTAGAAATGAATGAAATCCTTGTGAATAAATGTCAGTATTAATTTGTCCCAACTCGAGTAACAAACTATTTCTGCAGACAATCTTACTCATAAATCTGCGTGATTATCCCAGAAGCATCAATTTTAAGCGCAGTTAATTGCAATTTTGAATGCAAATGCTTTTTACTTGCCATTAACACCTAGTTTATGTAAATCTATCAAAGCTCTTTGCCGTATTATAGTATCACGTTCGGAGCTCTCGTTCCTACGCGGATATTCCGTGTAATTTCAGGAACTATTGGCTTAAATTTCATCCACGGAATGTACTTTCTAGATCACGTACATTCACGTACAGAATTAACAGTATACACTAATTAGAAAAATTAAATGTTTCTAGAAGTATAACGAGAGATTATTTCATTAAATATAACTATTAAACAAATATCTGCTAGGGTAATCTATTGTCTAGTGTTAAATATATTAAATAATGATACCATTTTCCTGGTGGCCACATATACGAGTACTGAATATGTACATGGTTCCAAATTGTTTCGATTTGAGAAAAATATTTGAGCGCCAAGAACACGCAATATTCTACGATGCCAGATTGAAGTATTTATTACCATTGGCCATCCTATGATAATTTGAGATGCCAGTACGATGACTCCCGAAATATAATAAAAAATACATCAAATTACTACTTTATCAAATTAAATTACAAACATTTTTTTACTGTTGTTGTGATTCAAATTTAATCAAATGACGAATGAAATATCAATGTCAATTGACTGATATTTGACGAACAATGTATCTCTGAGACTTAGTATACATACGGTAGACTACGAAAGCCGAGAGTCGTGTTGAAAGAAATTGTGCACATGAGCGCATAATATTTATTTTAGAGATGGTTTCGGGTTCAACATCTCATCCATGGACAAATCCTCAGAAAAGAAATAGAATGTTTTTAATGGTTTCTTTCCGAATATTCAGCCATGATGAAATTTTGATATCTTTCGGAATAAGATGGAGTAAACGATTCATTACATCTATAGATTATGTGCTGTTACTTTTATTAAATTAAATTTTAAAATTATCATAAAACTCAGAATATTCAACACATACATCGAATTGAAAATATGTATTAGTTAAGTTTAAATATCCATCTAAACAAACAAATATTTTTTTTTTTTATTCATTACAAGCCTAACTTCAAACGCCTCGATAGCCACAAAGGAATGAAATAAATTTCAAAATATTTTTTCAACTTTAATATCAAAGATGCTCCGCTCCAGTGGCCCCTGAAATTCAATTTTCTTTAAACATTCTAAAGAAACAATTCACTCGCAAGCAACCCACTACCATATTTAATGGAAGAAGACCTCCAGAATAATTGGGCAGGTATTCAATCTCAACCACAATGCTTATTTTCAGTATATGCAGTTAGGAGGAGGTTGACAAGGTGACATTGAAATGGAGAATATGTTAAAAAACGGGTAAATCGTTCAATTTAATTGGTTATTATATAAAAGATTTAGTATTAAAAGATTTTAAAATATATTATATTTCTAAATTATCTAACCTAAGGCCTCTAGTATTTTTATGTAAAATTTAGATTGTATTGTTTTCACATTCCGCTGTCAGCTGATACGTCGGGTTTAAATTCTGAAACCGTGCGTGATTGAGCCGGTTGAAGAATATCCATCACCGCCCGCATCGGCACCCGCTTCTGTACCGGCACGACAATGACGTGTTTTTTGATTTATCGGTTGAACATCCATCAAGTTAGTTCTATCTTCGCGGCGCAAGCACTTACATTACTTTTAAAATGGTTATAATATTGATGTGACGTATTCAGAGTTTTTAATCAAATTCAAAATATAAATATCGCTATGATGATTGCCAACATCCTGAAGAAAAGCGAAAACATGAAGAAGAGAAATATAAAGGTGAGTGTGAAATCGTACGTATGTAATGTGGTTGCAGTGATACGCCTACTGAACAATGTGAAATCACGTACGTATGTAATGCGGTTGCAGTCATATATATGCCTACTAAACAATGTGAAATAAAAATTAAGTTAAAATTTATTTAATGCAAGGCTCGTACATTACTTACTAAACCACATCAGGCTAATATTTTATTATTAAAATGTATAAGATGTATATAATGTAGATGTAATTTATAATATAATATGTAATATAACTCTGAAAAGTACACAAGCCCGGCAGAATGGCAAGCAGGTGCAAAAAATGGACAGCTTTCATAAAGCAAACGGCGCGTCGCTTCTGATAGATTACGGTGTCAGATTCCGTTTTAGGAATAAAACAATCGGGAAATATTGAAGAAGAAAAATAAAGAAGACTTGTTAGACGGACACTCCGGCTGGGAAACAAAATTTTTTATAGGAAATAAGAAATAATTTATTACAGGATGAATATTATGTTCCAGGCCGATGTTATTTTTGAATAACTATGTGATAAAATATAAATTTTAATTAACCAATTGACCCAATTTGGCCACCAAGAAGTTTTCCAACACGTGACGATAGCGATTGCCATTATTATTTAGATTAAATTTTTTAATGATTCAACACGTTGTTGAGCCGTCAGATGCTCCGTAATAAAATATAATTAACAATTCTCTACGACTATCAAATGACTGACTGACAAATATCTGCCAAACCAAAATGGCGGCCAAACAAAATCGACCTGGAACATAATATTCACCCTGTAGAAATTAAATCGTTTGTTATTGTCTCGCACGGTTAATCACACAATTCTTGTGATGTCCATCATTTTATAAACTCGATGTTGTCGCTTCTTTCGCTTCACACACACGTTTCTTGTTGTTTTTGTAAAAACAGTTCGTATTATTGGTTTACAAATACAATTATTACAATTAACAATATTACGTAGGTACGATGTATTGACCATTAATAAAAACATGTTAAGTAAAACGAGGAACGATATGTAACAATGTATATACTTTAGGACAACCGTTATCAGACAGAACACATCCAATATATATATTAACGACGGATGACAAGGGGGGTTGGGGGGAGTAACTAATTTGTAATAATGGATAAAAAAAATTAACTGTCTTGTCGGCAAAAGAAAGGTTCAAGTCACGTTGTCAGATCAAATATATTTTCGAAAAAGGCTTGTCCCCTGAATTCTACGTATTTGGCTTAAATTAATACAAGAATTAATGTTATTATTTCATTGATTTGGAATCTGTAGATAAAATCTCTGTTAAATAAAATAGAAGAACATAGAATACACGACACGTCAATTTTCTTACATTTAACTTAACAACTAATGCTATAAAAATAGAACTAACTTGACGATCTCCCGGGATTAGGCTTCAAATAGAGAGGCTTACAAGACATCGAATGTTTTTATGATTGGGCTTAAAGTCGTACATTTTGACTGGAGACGCGAATTAGCACGTGCGCGAACAACGGCAACGACAACCGTCATCACTCCTCACCTATGACCGCTCACAAAAAATACCAATTGCAACATGTACTTTGATGACTGGATGATGTCATTATCTAAATATTTTCTATGAAAGTGTTTATTTTTTATATACTAAGACGATAACTTGTTCTGGTTAAATTTCACGATTATTTTAATTCACCAATATTTCAATGACTTCAATGATATTCGAGATTTCAATGGACGTGATCTCAATAGGACATCTGTATCCCACGGAATAAGATCAACAATGGAAACACATTGCGAAATCGAACGGTCTTTGCGGTCGCGTAAGCTTTAAATCAAACATTGTATATTTTGTCTTATTCACTTTTCACTTCACTTTGGCCAAAATATACTGAATACTTGATAAAAACAAGCGACAACATCATAAACAGAACAAAACCATAGTAGTTAGTATTATATTACATATATCATATAAATGTACAATTTAGACATAAAAATAATGTTTTATTTTAAAAATAGATACATCGATGCGCGGCAAATAACACCTGGAATATATATATTCTTAATTATACAATATTACAAACAAACGTCAGTAGTGGCGTTATATACTCTGTATCTTCATCAAAGATATTTGACTCGCTTGACAGTCTCGGCAGGCCCGGCAGTTGGCCATCGGTCTTCTGCTGGTGTCACTGGCTGTGGGTGCGCACTAACCATCATCGGTGTAATAGCAGTATTCCTCTATTGGTAAGGCACACAGCAATTGTGCGCAACCTTTCTTGTACATTCCCTCCTGTCATATCCCCATTGTTTTACACTTACTTTATTAAATCATGGATCATTGCACTTTTATTTTTCAAGAGTTTTGTTGCACTTCTTTTAACAACGGTGGTTCCGCGAGTGCTTCCTCGGGTTCCTCCACTTCCCCCACACGGTCTTCTTGCATGTCCTCATTATCTACATTTATTTATGTTAAGTAGAGTATCGAAGCACCTCACCGACTGACTTAATACATTCAGAATGTTTTCTTCCTCATCCTTTCACACAGTTATTTTCGGTTTAAATTCTCTTCGCATACTGTTCACCATCATCTAGAATACTGTACTACTATTTGGCCATAAAGATTCATCCTTAAGAAATCCTTTATGTATAAATCTCTATTTCTCTTCTCTTATAGACCCTTCGTCTATTTTTGTATTCTTCGACACGGTGCTCAGTTTGACTTCCTTACATTTCATATACATGTATGTGTTTATGTGTGAATAAATATGGGTTATACCGGTTGTTGTGGACAAAACCACAATATATAACTCCCGAAGTTCTTTAAAACTGACCTGGTTAATATCTCGACTAAATTCTTTAACCAGTCTGATCAAACATCTCATTTTAAAACATCAAACATGTTTTAAAATGAGATTGTTGAATAACTTACGTAAATGAAAAATTATTTGCCGATCCTGGAGCGAACGCCAAAATGACATTAGGCGCGGAATTATACATTCAGTGTAACTGAACATTATTGATCTTTCACCGTACGTATATAGAACTGATTGTCATATTGTATTGCGTTATAATCTATTCTAAGCGCTTTATAAAATGAAACATATTTCTCCTAATGAGGAAACTGATGGAATAAATTTCTCTCCATTGAAAAGAAATGGTTACCATAGTACCATACACGTAAATATATAATACTATAATATTCTTATTCGAATGGTTTTTTATATTAATCTTAACAGCTAATAACAATTATTCTGTAAAATGACCTAAATTCAATTTGCAGAAGCAGTTGTATCTATTAACCATGGGCGTGCATAACATACAAGCAAAAAAGTTATACATTACTAAAAATTCTGGGAAATAAAAAAAATATTACATAAGCTAAAATTCTAGCCGTTATCACTAGGTTTAGCGTAACCTGGTCTATGACGTAACCCACGATTATGTCTAGCCGCGGGTTATTCAGAAAAATTGCGAACCATTTGTAACAATTTCATGTACATGCTCGTCCGCAATTTGCTAGCACTTAGGTTTATGAACCTAACTTGTTTTTTCAATCCTTATAATAATTGTACTGAACCAAATATTTTTTAACTGAAGATATCTTAACGTCTGCAATTTTTCTGCATTTATTAAACAATTTGTGTTTAATTTTATTGTCTTCGAAAGGAATTAATCCTCATGAAAACTGCATGAAATTACAATTCTGCGTGTCTGTTTAACTTGACTGACTAAAAATATTTTTTTCATGTATTTTTAATTGTTGTTTTCGGTGTTTGCGTAGATAAAATTTATAGGTTATAATTTATTATCTGTCAAGCGAGCGAATTTGCATTTCTCGGGATATTATTAAGTTAGATTTTTACCAATATTATATTAAAATTTAAAAATATGTTTTTCTGTTATGCGTTATGCTAATTCGTAAAGCTAGTTATTAAAAAAAATATTTTTGAACATTGTTAACGAAATATTTAAAATCCGTTGTGCGAAAATGAAATCGTATAAAATATTTTAAGCGAAATCGAAAGTAGAGTACGGTACCGAGCAATAAAAGAACTTGCCTGTTTTAAAGTAGTCAAAAAGAATTGATACATAGTATACGTACCTATTATATACTTAACATCGTCGGTAATAGCTAACCAAAGTTTGTGCCTACTGTACGCCACTGCTATTAACCCCGACAAATGTATTAGTTTCTTTATTAAAAATTGAGATTATTTTATTAAAATTTAACCTCTTTCCCAGTCATTTTCTTTACGGTCAAATATGTTGGGATTACATAAATTTGCACTATCGCAAATAATGTCCTACATTGCTAGTATGGTCTGGGATGTTTAAAATAATTATTATGACCCGATAACGATTCACCCAGAAAAGTTTTCTCTGTGCGGGTGGAGAAGAGGGAGGCTGTTATTCTGGTCCACTACGGCGCTCGCACCAGTGCTCGATCCACAAATGCCCTCTTAAAAATCAAAGATATTTCTTCAAAATGTTTTCCATAATCAGGCTGAAAAAAGTATAAATAAATTATCACAAAAGACACAAATATGGTGGCGACCATCGCTTAATAGAATTTATAACCGTCAGACTTTATTTGCCGTGTTGCTTTAAGGCGTTGTGACAATGTACCTTTGCCTCTGGCAGTACTAGTATTAGCAGAACGGCCGCTAGGGCAGGTGATCGTAGATCCTGAACTCGAACCATGGTGTTCGGTAAACGCCGACATCCTAACTTCCGAAATTCATGTTACTAATATTTTACCTGAGTATTTCATTAACTTGGTCTTGTTTGGTAATACATTTCACTTATATTGTAGTTCCATAAATTGCAATTGAATTGTAAGTTCTAGAGATACCCGCACATCGAATACAAGACTTTGGGAGAACAATGCACAGAAAGGTACTAAGTCTCTTAAATTGTGACGCCAAAACTAGTGTCCCCAATATGACTCATTCAGCGGCTCAGAGGGCACACGTCCCTCTCTAAAGTGTCGCAATTGTCTATATAATATTTCATTTTCACTTCAATTATTTATACCTACCGATTAATATCTTACCGAAACGTTCCAAACTTTTCAAAAATACATATTCCTCAGATATACAAATTTATTTTAGTATTAAAAATAAACAATAAAAAGATAGATTCACGGAAATTCTACAGAATACTAAATTGTGGACATTTTTCTTATTTACGAACTTGTATAATGAATTTCTTTATAACTTTCCGGTCACAGTCGGGTTTAGTTTTGTAAACTTTATTGCTAGAACGGAAGAAGGTAGCTTAGAGAAATTGGTGATCACTGAAAATGTACAAGGACGAAGAGGAATAGAGACATGACCCAAAATTGTGAAGAGTGGAGGCAAACAATTTCCTCTGTAGATGCTGAATAACAGACCACGATTCTCGGTAACGAGCACATCGCCTAAGAGAAAGACAGATTCACAAAAAACGGAATAAAATGCGTTTATTAAATTGTTTGTATAAAAATAGCATTAAGGATCTCCATTCGGTAAAAAATGTATTTGTATTACACCATAGACCTTAAACATGGTACGCACTACGCGAAACGAGATCTTAGACAATTAGGAGACAATACTTAGGTGGTAAACATACAAGTAATTAGGTACTAACAGATTGCGGGGGAGGGGGCGAAGTTACTGGTGGAAGATGGATGAGTGGTTGAGTCAGAAAATGTAATATATATTGTTTAACAAATTAATACCCGAGTTCAAATTCCTTTGTGTTTCTAAATTTTCAAAATTACTCATTTTATTATCTTTACTCGTGACGGGATGGAGAAGTTTAATGGAACACGAATGAAAGAAATAATGTTTATCCATGATCTGGTTCACGAATTTGCAAATGTTGATACTAGTCAGAAAACGACGATGTTCTCTTAATCTAATGTTGAGATTTCTAGAGATCGCAATCTCCCCGTGAAATTTCGTAAACCCCACTTTTTTCTATTTACTTTGAATTGAGAATTGAGAAGTAATGAGACCATAACAGCGCTGTTATAACGATAATAAAGAATATCGCAATAATTGTGTAAAGATGAAAGTGCGTAAAATAATTTGACTATCGGCTCCGACATCGAAAATATACAGAAAAAAATAACAGAATTTCTAGGAGAATGTAAAAATGATGTCGAGATTTACTACAAAAAATGTATTGATCAAATAACCTTGTCCCTTGTTTTTTGTTCCCCACACATCGTTTAACAGAGCATTTGGCAATTTATTCTTCTTCAATAAAACCTTGAATGAATAACTTTGCGAGCAAAACAATTTTCTTTCAGCTTATTAGGGGTGGCGAAATTTTCCTCCCGCGATAACATTCAAGTGTTTCGCGTCCCATGAAATAAAAAAAATTGCCTCATAAACTCCCTCGCAACCCTTACGCCACAGTGCGTGTGGGTGTGTATGTATCGTTACTGGCAAGGTAGTCGAGCCCGGCAATATGTGAAACATTTGTATAAAAAGTGTGAAATATTTTGTTTTATGTGTAAACATCCATAGCCTTGATTTGTTTAAATCTGTTTCAAGAAAGAAAAGAATTGAAAAACCTTTAACATTTTAAACCATATCTTTTTTAATTCAAATAGTTCTCTTTTATACACATATATATATATATATATATATATATATATATATATATATATATATATATATATATATATAAATATATAAAAATATATATTATAATATATATATATATATATATATATATATATAAATATATATTATAATATATATTATATATTTTAAAAAATATATATATATATATATATATTTATTTTTTTTATATTATATATATATATATATTTTATATTATATATATTATTCTTCGGTGGCTTTGAAACGTTTATTCGTGCACATCTACGAAATAAAATCAAAACCCTTTTTTTAAATCTAGCAGCTGGAACCTAAATTATGAGCAACCTCTCATACTCAGGTATGCTAGATACGTTTTTTTAGTGAATCAACGTCAGTGACTAATGGGTGATAAGGTTGTTCAAGGTCAAACATTAAAACAAACTAATTAATTAACTATCTTACCATCATGCTGTTTCTCCGCGGGGGTAGGCAAAGAGGATAGAGCGCCACCGTTTGTCCTGACACACAATTCTTGCCTCATCCGCATTCATATATCTTCTAATACAAGCTCGTCGATTATTGAGGCTTCTAACGGGACCATTCTCCAGTGTTTGGGTTACCTCGTCGAGCATCTTTCTTATTTCTTTATTCTCCGCTCATTCACACCACCTGAGTGATTGTTTCCTAATGTTACGCACTATATTAAGATCAGCTTTACATTGTTTCCTTATTTGTTCATTTTTTAAGAGGAAGTGATGTAATTTTTTGATCATGCCTTTCCTTTTCCATTGAATTTGATTTTAATTGCAAAAAATTTTTGATACTGCCGAGGACTTTATATATTTCATATTCTTGAAAAACATATTTTTTATTTCCTAAAACAATATTTGTCGGTCTATTGTTAATAGAAATCCAGTGGTCGGGGGTTTGAGCCTCTTTCCAGCTTCCGCTAGGCCAGTACGTAAGTCCTTATTTCATAACACAAGCGTTTAGCTAAGTTTAAAAATACTAAGAATATTTATGTGGCACTTTCTTTTGTAATAAAAAACATTCATTCTAGGCTTTTTTTGCCATTTATAGTAGTCAGGCATTGTATAGAATGCCTAAGTATTCCTAGGTTTGTGTGCTTTGCCGGTAACGCGCAGTGTTGGGTTTTTATGGGTGACTCTATTCTTTATCTACTGCCAACAGAACCTACAATATCTGAAGAAACTATTTTGTGGTGCAAGTTTTGATCCACTTGGCGAGTTTTACTTCGGAGACCGTCATAACAATTAACATTATTATATCACGAAATGTTCTGAAATGCCCTGGAGTGATTACACGAAATTTAATTAGCATAATTTATCTTAATAAATAGTTAAAAATAATTAATATGAAAATATTTGAAATGTATTTCTTTACTTTTTAATTACGGTAGGATCACGCAGACCATACATTTTACTAGAAGTATTATCTACTGCAGAGTAGGTCTCGTGAAGAAAATACTGTAAAATTACATGCACTTTTTCGATCGCGACCAGAAGACCTCGAAACAATCCTTTTTTAAAAAGGTTAAAAACACTTTCACTCACAGAAGAAATCTACCTAATTATTGGGACCAGTGCGGGAGTCTTGTCGTTCATTCGTGCAATAAAACATAAAATATTTTTTACATGTACAAGAGCATATTATTTTTTAAAGTCATCATTATGTTTTAGGAATTGCATTAAATACGCGAACAGTATAAAATATTATAATTACTTTATTAACAATTTGAGTGCTTTTCCCGAAAATAACCATATTTACCATTCCGCTGATTCTTCGCAGAAATTGGTAGATGACAGAAACCCACTGTTTTGTACTGACTAACTAACTAACTGGACTGTTCACCAATATCTAGTATATTTTATCATGTCAAGCCTTTTAAGGATTGTTCCTGCTATATTCAATAATCGCCTCTTGTTTACTATTTATCATCCTCTCCTTACTCATACATTTCACATTCCCAAACTCTTTCTTAATTCTATCGACTGAGCTACAAATAAATCTACATTATTCCTTAATTTATTAATTCTTCACTCGATGCTACAGCAGATTTTAAATATTATATATACATATATATTTACATTCAAAAACATATTCGTATCGTGGAGACGATACGAATACGATAACGGGTAGGGTGTCCAGAAGTAGGGTGCCTATGTTTTTGACAAGATCCTAAAGAGCACAATTTGGAGTGGATAGTTTGCAATATGAACATCTATAGCGGGGTGGCCATGAAGAAGGTGGCTTTTGCCTATGTTTTGTGGAGGATCCTAAAAAACAGCTTGGCAAAATTTAGTTTAGATTGGTCAAATGATGTAGGAGTGTATCTAGAACAGTTAGACATTTAGTTTTATGTATAGGTACACTGTGTTACATTATTAACTAAATATGGTAACTAAAGGATTAGGATTAGTGTTTTCAAACATAATGTTATTATTAATTAATTTAATTTAATGTATTTTAAAAAGATTCTCGGTACATTAAAACGATTATAAAGTAGATAGTTCATTACGCGAGTCTATCGAACATAGAGTGAAATGTGAAGAGAAAATGGTATATTCATTTCATTATTAGTTGGGCGTATTAGGGTAAGATAGCCTATTACACTAACAGAGCCTCCGTCATATTATGGATGTGAGCATCAAACACATTAGTGGCAGATGGAAGGTTTTCATATTCAGGTACACGTACGGTATGTCACATTTACATACTGTAACAAGCTGAAATTAATTCGCTTATCCGAGAAGAAAATTATTTAAAATAATATGTTATGGTATTCTCCAAATATTTACCAGTTATATTAATTTAGTAACCAATTAAATTAATGAACATCCTCTTGTGGATTCGTAATAAATCGCTGACAAAGTCAAATTTGGATAAATTATATATTCTACGTATGGAGGAGGTCATTAAAAAGGTATTTACTCAATATTTGGATATCTATATAACTGTACCCATTATTCTTAACTATTCCGAAAGATTTATCTTCTATTGTGGAATCGCACGAGATTAACTTAAATCTAGAGACATCCGATGAAGGCTTCCACTGACATAATGCTTCAGAAATGCAATATTCGAGTCAACTGATGCCAAATAATCTACGCAAAAAGAAATTAGAAAAATAATATTCTCAATTATCTTAAGGAAGGGTTCGGTGAAGTATTGCGTTCATCCGAGTTCTGATTAGCCGATCCCTAATCCTTAAAAACAACATAAAAAACCTTTTTTACATTTTAACGAAATATTTTATCAGCTTTCTGGTTCTTTTTTTTATATTATATACACATATAAGTTCAAATTGGTCTCTTAAACTTTTTCTCTTTGAATATTTACTAAATCGACGGCTATTTTCATTACCGGTTCTGTCAGCTGGTTTCTGTGTCTGACAAGTATAAGGAAAAAAATGTAGAAAACTCTGTTTCATTAAAAATTCCTTCTATTTCTCCCCCTTGAAATTATAAAAATCGAAAGTTAGATACATTGAAGCTGTAGTTTTCCTTTAGTCTCAAAATACGCAGGGGGCATTGAAACTGGATAAATAATGGATCAATTTAACATTATATACGTACGTATATCGTTATGATTTTCTGTAGAGATCGTAGATTTCTGACCGTGCGAAATCAAATTCTGTAGGTTATTTTATTATACTCGTAATTGGTATCTAACTCTTTTTTTTCAACTTCATTACATACATATAAGGTGAAGGGCCCAATACCTGGCAGGGCCCCAATAACTGGTAGGGTATCTATATAAACCGTTTAACAAGCCTCTATATTACAATTTATTCCATAACACTGTTTTAATTTGTACAATGAACTTAGTAGCATCATATTATATCCACAAGTTAACATAGTCCAAGCAATAAATTCAATATGGCAGCAGTTTTGTAAAATAGTGAATGCGTTTTAGTCAAATCTTCTCCAAATCTTAACAAATAGCATAAGGATGTCATGTTTTTATTATTTTTACTGGGATGTCCTTGAAATTGTATAGATGTGTGTGTGGGTGTGTGAGCGTTGCACCGCCGGGGATGTAAAGGGCGACGAGCGCCGAGCGCGGAGACTCTCTCTGCGTATCCTTCGGCGTCATCGTTCGACTTGTACTATCTTGTATCTAAATTGCATCAACTGTAATAAACGTATAATTGTCACAAAAAATTTTTCTTGGACCTTAACGTTTAGTAGTAACTGAAGTAGAAGACAAGTACGTGACATTTATATATACTTTTAAAATTAGCAATATTAACTTGGTGGTTAAGATTCATATTTTTTATTTATTATCTTAGTTTTATTAACCACAATTGAGTTTAAAAAACATCTACCGGTTTCGGAAAACACTTTTCCTTCTTCAGAATGTCATAACTAACTAAAAATATAGTATTGTTTCTTCACCAGAATCTATTTTTAAATTTTTTAAAAAACAACAATTAATAAAAAATAATAATAGGAGATAAATAAAGCATGTAAAAGTAATCAGTAAATTCTAAACAGTCAACTAAATTTAACTACGAGTCCTATTCTAAAATTTTTTCCTAAAAATTATTCGACTAAATTTGTATTGAGCAGTAATTTGAGTTAGGTACTAAATTTATTTTTTTAAATAATTGTTGTTTTTTAAAAAATTTAAAAATAGATTCTGGTGAAGAAACAATACCATATTTTTAGTTAGTTATGACATCCTGAAGAAGGAAAAGTGTTTTCCGAAACCGGTAGATGTTTTTTAAACTCAATTGTGGTTAATAAAACTAAGATAATAAATAAAAAATACATTTATATATATATTTTTTAACTGTGTTCTATGAAGTAATACATATTTATTTTATTATTTTCTTCTTAAATTAAGCTTTTTCAGTAACAAAATCTAAAAATACATAACATGTGTTAATTTGAAAGTTATGGAGGTGCCAATTATTGGTTTTCAAAAAAATATGAAATTTCACTTCAATCAACACATATTTACCAGTAACTGGCCTAGGGTGCCACTTATTGGGTATTTAACTCATTTGCCAGGTATTGGGTATCGCAATGTTACTTGCGCTGCAGCTTGCATTGCTACGAACATATTTTATTTTTATTTTTGGCATGGCTCTCCGGGTGAAAAAAACCATAAATTATGAATCAGAAGACATTAAGTCTAACGATTTAAGCTGTGAAGAGAGGGATGTCCTAATCAAAAGTTAGCAAAATGTTGAATGTTCCATGATTCAATATAAAATTTTAGGCAAATACCCCGAAGTATGTAAGAAAGGACAAACTACGAATCTTACCGACCCGAAATAAGAAATGATTTGGACGGTTGAACCCTGAAATTGTAAACTGGTTTATTAAAGCAACAGAACATTTGAGGAAAAATAATCGGTGTGATGTTTTGATCAACTTCAATGCTGACTATACCGGCGGGCGTAGCTAATTCCATTCGGGGAATCGGTTATATTGAAAGTAGTCGGATGGCACAAAGTTTTAATGAATTTTTTACTAATAGTACTAGTAATAGTATCAGTAAAAATTAAATTAAATTTGTATTCCATTCTCTAAAAAGTAAGTGAAGAAATGCTATCCATCTGTGAAAATTTTAAAATAACTGTCAGTTTTTAAGAAGGAAAAATTTTGGCCCACTTTAAAAAAGTGATTGAAACAAGAAACTATGTTGTTGTGGGATGTTCTATTTGGCGAGTGCAAAATTGATTTCGAGAGTCAGTCTTCCAATCACTTGTCTTTTCTCTATGTCTCTTCAATAACGCGTATTGCAAATTGCAAATTCGTGATTTTTATTTTCTTTAAATATGAAGAATATAAAAAATTTGTTAAATCTTCTGGAAAAATTTTCGAGTAAGCTCTAATGCAACATGCATCTCATGTATATCTATGCTTGATATTAGGATGTGTACTTGGCCCAGAATCCCTGATGTATCTTGGAATAATTATTATAAATTAGAACACTTGTATTTTATTTAAACAATTAATAAATTAATACACATTTTGTGACTGCCAGCTGTTGGTTCCAAATATGGCAGGTATTGGAGACGAGTGAATTTGGCTATGCCAGCTATTGGTGTCATAAACAATTTATTTAACAAAAATAAAATGTTAAATTAATTATTTGCTTTATTTTGTTATTTTACCAGCCTTCAGAAATGTATTGTTTGTTCATTGGACCAAATTAATATTAATTTTAGTCACCATTTAAAATTTAACAACCGATGAAGTATTTTTTCTATAGTCTTTCACCTTACATTATAATTTTTATTATTTTCCAAACTGTACAACAATTTTACGGCAAGTATTTCCCTCCACATAATAAAGGAGTTTGTATCAACATTTTTTTAAAAAATGAAATAGGTACAACAGAGGAAACAAAATTAGATGAGAATGTATTCTTTCACTTTATACTCATATTTTAGAATGGTCACTGGGGTCTCATTATTTTTCATAATGTTTAATAAGTCTTCATTTTAATGAATATTCTTGGCACAACATATTCTCTCGTTCTCTCACCGTACACATTGTTCGCGTTCGGTGTTCTCATGGTTCTGGTAGAACGATCTGGTAGAATAGCTATGGTGAAGGTCAGTATTTATATTTACAATATTTATCAACTCTTCTAATATTTACTATATTATTTGTTATATGATGACGGTATGGTATAATTGCTCGTAACTTACTTAACAATATATAATATATGTAAAATTACGATTGATAGTAATATGGATTAAGTCAATATCACTCGGAATGTCATCTTATATAGGTTTAAAGGGCTAGGGATCCATTTTACTCTCCTGTACCTCTTAATGTAGTGGTGTGTGTGCAGTCATGATTTCATATCCGCTATTTATTTATAAACTTTACATTGATAATAAAGAACATTAACAATATAAATTAATTGACTCATTTACGTAAATGGCCATCAACGGCACACAAAAATGCCATCACTGAAGAGCATTTTTCCTTGTAATAAAAAACAATTAGGGCCAATGTGCGATCCTCGCGTAACACCTTTGTGAATCTTTGTGTCTTTGTCTGTGTCAAGTGGGCCTTTGTGCGGAACCTGACAGCAATAGGAGACTCTTAGTGCCAATAAAAGATTTTTTAAGGGAAACTATTAAACTTTATTAAATATAACATCTTGAACTTTTAAAATAGATAATATTAGTGGTTATGACTTTATAAGATAAGTAGTTTAAATATCTATTGTGATATTAAGCACGTGATAAATTAATATAATTCAAAAAATTTTAAATATTAAGAGTATTGGGTGAAATGTAATTTATTATTGCTTTTCTATTAAATAGTAGTAATTGTTATTACTAAGAATAACTAACAACCGCATAAGAATTCCATCACGTTATCGTCTATTATCTTCATGAACCCACCGTGCACTACATACAATTAATTCATTCATTCATTATGTTCCATTTTCCCGTGCTGTTTCACGCTGATGGTATCAAAATCCTTTACCGTTTAATGCAGATACACAGAAGAATGGATTCTTTCAAATACACTCTGACAAAATTTAGACCAAGTCAAGATGAATTAAAGCAAAACATGGCAATCTACAAAGTATATTCAAATTGAATATGAAATTAAATGTAGGTATGTCTGAATATTTTTTATACAGTTCTAACCTTTGACCCATTTAAACCAAATTATACACAGTTACTCTTTAGGACCCTGGGCAAAAGAATACACCCTTCCCCCTCCCCTAGCCATCCAACTCTCACCTATCGATATAAATGTTAATTATATTAAATGGCGTACGTTCTTCTAAATTGTTCTCAGTTGCACTCTAGGACTAAGTTACCTAATCTCACCCCTCCGGACATTTCCAATCCCCCTGCTTGGACCAAATTCTGCGTGAATCCCAGGCGACGTTGGGTGTTAATAATATTGTATAATAAAATGTCTACATACAATATGTATATATATAGGTAACATTGTAATAAAAAATGTTAACTTTATTGCCCTTGAAACCGACATTTACACGATGGATAGTGGATTCGAGAGCGACAATACACCGAACGGGACACCGCTAAAAATTCTATATACACCGTACATTTTCCGATAGGGTTTATTTTTTACCTGACTAACGACCTCATGAATAGATTACAGAATGCTAAATCGTCTGTTCGTCTTCACGAAGTGCGGAGTATAATGGCCGGCAATGTGCCGCTCCGCTGATGATTCTCGGGGGAATGTTTAATCTAGATGCATACTTTATTTCAATAGTCTCTAACTCACCCTGGCTGGAAGTCGGCAATTATTTAATAATTTCTTCAAAATACGCCCAATCCTTTTAAAATATGAATAAGGGCCATTTAGTATTCATCGCGGTCCGTAACTGAATGGGACGATTCTGCGGTTTATTAGATTTCATCGCGAAACGTGGATTAATGATCACAAATATAAATACTAGACACTATTTGTATATTTCCAGGGCATATACAATTTTTATCGCAACAAATAAAATAAAAAGGAGAAATGTGAAGATTCTCAGCATTCCTAACAACGTTTTATATCCTCGCATCAGTGTGAACCGGGCTGTAAAGCAATCGTGTATTTCACACTCGAACGCGTGTTAACTGAATACAATACACATCCTCAATTCAAATTAAGCCTGTGTCTTGAAAAATATATCGAAGTTGTCGTCAATGGATGAATCTCGTTAAAAAAGTTAAGAATTCTACCTACCCAAGCATCCAAAACGATAATATAAAATAATGAAAGTCGTCCGATGATAACCAAAGCGTGCAGAATTTTATAATTTTTATTTAACACAGAATGTTTCTTGAGGCTTTTTGGATAAATGCGGTCACTAACGTACGTTAAAAATATTGCGTTATAAAATTTTCGTAATATTTAATAAAAGGTTCGTGGATAGGGGCGACGTAATGTAGTATTTAGAATCTTTGTATAGAAAAACGAATAAGAAATACGAACATGCAGGGAAAAAAAATTGTTCACAAGAGCGGTGTGATATATTATACATATCTGAGACATATAACGCGTTTTTATCATTACTACAAACCGTTATGAAAGCTGACACGTTTGTTTTGAACGTGGTTTCAACAAAATATGACGGCAGACTTAATCTTTCATTCCTTTTTAAGAGGATACGTCTCAAATGTGCCGGAGGCGAGCGCCCTACCCTCTCGACCGCCCAAGCCAGACCGAAGTTTACCGAGGATATGTGACTGGAATATTTATCCTGTTAAAACACTACTTGATTCTATATATTTTCCCTAACACGTGACGCGGTTACAACAGTGTATTTTGCGTACAATATAATTTAAATTTAATTCAAGTAATTTGTATAATTTGTTTTTTACAAAAGTTCTTCGTAAAACGCTTTTCACAAAAATATTTGAATGTTGAAAATAATTTATTAACACATTAATTAACTTTTAGTCGCGTTTCTCTCTGTAGGGCTTCCAAAACGGGTAATAATAAAATCAGTATCGCGGAAATATCCGCAAAAATCCAACCGATATTAAAATATTATTTATTATATTTCGTATTATTTAGAAATTATTTTTTTACCATTGCATGCATAAATATGTGTGCTCGTGCACCAGTCCTAAATAAATAGGGAAATTATGTTTATTTTTCCTTTTTGAAAATTCATTACGATGGCTTTTGACTATTAATTCATATGTAAACTGTCTCATTTTTATTTCATGACTATTTAAAAGTTTACCACAGCACACCTACAGAGGGTGTTCTGTGCGATAAGATTGCGTGTTGCAAAATCGTTGCGCGGTGGCAGCATCCACAATTGAAAGAGCGTAAACAACAAAGGTTGTAAGTACGTAGATTACAATTTTACAAGAGATACAAAAAACCATTTTCTCCATCCAAATAAAAAACAAAAAGTCTTATAACGTCATATAAGACATATATGGGTCCGTGAACTGACAGATAATTATGCGTTTTGTTAAAAAGGTGACGAAAAACAAAATAATAACAGCTATATTTTATCTTGCGCATGCACGCCAACTCAAAACTTGTTAACTGGAACAATACATTGTTTAATTTTAATATGAAATAACATCGAGTTAAGCTATATCAACAAATGAAATTAATTTAAAAAAGCATTTTATCATAACACTAATTCAATAATGATAAAAATAGCGCTTACAGCCTTACACTTCTTCGATTAAAAATGTTAAAGCTCTTATTTAGATTAAATATTAAACAGTATCTTGTTAATTTTTCATTTAAATACATATTAGAGCATTAATATTTAGTATTAATCCTATATTTTGATTAATATTTTTTTTTTTTTAAATTCAAAACTCTTTTAATACGATCGTAAAGAATTCGCCAATAAACTACAGGTATTGAAGGAAGATAATTTCTGGTTTTCACAACCCTGTTAGACGCGATAATAGGTAATCATTTCCAGAACAGTGGTCCAGACTTGATTCCCGTTAACACTTCCATAAGTATCGAGCCAACAACGACTAGCAGAAATTTATGACGAATTGTGTAATTTGAATGTATCTAACTCAATCGTTAACTTTACCGAGGCAAAGTTAATTCGCAATAGGACTCCCCTCGGGTTATATAAAACAATAATAATTATTAAAGTTTCGTTCACACTGTACTTTCGCACGTAATCTGTAATGACAATTAAGCAACAACAATATTGTCAATGGTGAACTAACAATAGAATATATCGTCGCCAAATATCTCCACATGTTTGTGAAGATATTGAATGTTTTGGAAAAGAATAATTAAAGAGTTTGAACCATTTTTTGGAACCGACTACATGTACTAGTGTGCGTGTGAAATAAAACGTGATATTTTGACAGTTAAAATAAAATATTCGCGAAAGTGTCCAAGTCAAAAACTTATATAAAACCATCATTTTCATTTATAAATTGGTAAATATTATATCGATTTGAAAGATAATTTTAATATAGCAATTTAAGACACATTTAGACATTACCGAAATACACAAATAACGTTCATATTTCTTCGGAAGTTAATCAAAATATCTACCAAAACAATTTTCTCATTTTTTCAATGTAAATCAAAATCAAAACCAAATTATAATGTATTAATTAAGATATATTAACATCGTAGGGGTATTTTGCAAAGTTTATATGTAACATTATAACCGTTTTTGTCACACACAAATTTGTTAATTACTCAGCACGCCTGCGTGACGTCTGTGGTTTACTGTGTCTTTACAATCTTTTCTTTTCGTTCTTCTTCTTCTCCTTTATTTGTTACAACTCTTTTAATTTGGTGACTTTTTGAAAAATTATTATTTTTAATTAGCCTAACTTTTCTTTTTCTCGCTTATAACTCTGCGAAAATGAAAAAAAATATTTTTTATTTTTTGACGATTACCACCAATGTACAGTATCGTCACACACCTTTTTTAAAATTCTTCTTCTTCTAATTTTTTTGTGAAGTCTGATTTAGTTAAATTTCGTGTTTTTGAGCTCTTCTCTGCAATTTTAAGACCAAATTCTAATTTTTATAATTTCATTAATAGTTAGCAATAATTCAGAATTTATTCTGGAGTTTGTAAACTCACATCATTCCAATTTCATATTTTAAATGTTAAAAACGCGTAAAAAAATTTAAAAATCGATGTAACCTACCTACATACGAATTAAATGTAAAAAAAAATTGATTTCTTGAAGAATATATTAAACGAACGCAACTATTTAATAACGTTAAAATCACTAGCTGTTATATTTGCCATTTCTGACGTTTTACATAGTATTGAAAATGTTAACCAAATTTTTTGGGAAATAACCAAATATTTTTAGATTATAGTATAAACGGACATCTCATTTATAGTGTGAAATAGAACCGACAAATGTGCATATCTACTATGCTGTATAATCAGAGTTCCCACCGAAATAAAAACTCATGGGATTAATATTCTTAACAGATGGTTTAGACATTTTTTATTGTAATACCACAGAAGTGGTTACAGACGCTATTTTGTTTTCTGAATCAATGTATAATAAAGTGTGGCCATATTGTACGTTGATATATGTCGTAAACATATATTTTAAGTTTTTAAAATGTCATTATTTCGCGGTTTATTTATTCCATAACTAATATGAGAAGAAATTTTGCAATATTCAATGTCGATTTTTTGAATAGATATTACAGAATAAATTTGTTTAATAACAAACAATGTTAGAATTTATTCTGAACGTAAAACACTTAAACCATATATAAATAAATTATGCAGGGACCATTTCCATACTAACATTGATTGCAAAAGTATTGCACATGGACCGTAATTTTAGAATTTCATATGTTGATTGACAAATGAAAACATAAGTTTTTCGCACAAATTCTATCAGAATATTTTGAAAATAATCTAAACACAAACATTTGATACTTGAATATTCCATAGTTTTTCACGGTAAATGTATCAAAATCGTTATTTATTGATAATATGAGTTTTTTCCATAACATAGATTCATGCTGTGAATTTGTTTAAACTTTAGACACAATATATTTTTTTTAATGCGTCTTTAAATTTAGTATTATTTCGATAATATGGTAGAAAATAAAAAGTTTGAGATGATTTTTACTTCAGAAATATGTTTTTTTACTATATATAGAATGGCGTTTATAGATTTTGAAAAACTGAAAGAAAAAAAAAGTCAATTTTCGAAATGTCATTTGCGATGTATTTTAGTTTACATATTAGTACATAGTTCGATTTTGTAACTAAACGTAGCCCTGTGATTCTTTTAATCAGTAACTAATAGCTGTCATTCGTCTAATTGGTCAAGCAACAAAATAAAATGGCCGACTAAAACATATGAGAAAATAGCGGATACGAGACTCTTGAAGTTTGGTCAATATTCCATATTCAGTTTGTTTGAACAATATAACTACCAGACGGCCGTTGCTTTTTACTTTTAAATTCGACAATAGATGGCAGTAAGATGACGAAATGCATATTTATGTTAATACATTTTTTTAATGGCCGCTTATAAATTAAAGACATCGATTTAAAACAAAAATGACCACCGATCGGCTATTTTTGTTGTTTACTTCTGAAATACGAGACAAAAACCATAGATGGCAGTATAATGTCGAAAGGCCATGACATATTTGAGAAAATGGCAGATACGAGACTTTTTTAGTGTTAATGACGGATTGTTTATTACTAAATTACAAGAGATTGCCGACTTCATGCCTTTTTATCGACTTTTAAGCGGTAACTAGGTAGGCACGTTGTTTTGTTGATTTAGTTGCTGTGCAACTATATAAAATGGCGTTTCTCATCAATAGTTTTGGCGCGTTTTGCAAATTTAAAAGTTTTTATGATAGATACACGTATAAAGAATATAGATTTTTATCTTTTTTTATTCTTCTTCTTTTCCTGTCACATCACTTTTTATGATTTTGACATGGAGTATTAACAAAATGTTTGTTTTTTTAAAACCTGGAGAGTAGGTTAGGTTAAATTGGATTAGGTCACATAAAGTTAAGTTTGGTTAAGTTCTACTGAATGATGTAGCGAGCGGGCTGCGAGTTTGTTTTAATAGTATTCAGTTTCAACACGGGAATTACAAATGTGTCCAGAATGACACAATATATTTATTTTTAAATGCGTCTTTGAATTTACAAATAACTTCATTCGTTACAGGAAAATGGTTTGTCTCCCATCACATTTGTTTTTGTAGCTTTTCTTAGTCACTAAAATTGCAATATTTAAATTTAAAAGTTCTGGTGATAGATAAACGTGTAACGCATATAGATTTTTATCTTTCAGTCTTATTTTTCTTATTTTCCTATCAAAACACTTTATATGGTTTTATTTAAATATATTAGCGATTTTTTTTAATCTTAAGATTGACAACAGAGTACTGCGTCTTTGCAGGGTATATTTGCTCCCGTGTGGGAGCTACGGGTGGGCAGGCTAAGATTATTCTTGTTATTTCTACTTGTTCGCGCGTTAACTAGAAACATTAGTTAAGATCTATGATGCTGTCTCAGTAACATTATTATCAAATAAACCCACGGAGATAGCTATATTGAATACCTTTTAAGTCTACTAAATTGCTAAAAAAGAATGAATTTGATGGATGAAATTTAATTTCAATATTTAAACGGTGTTAGGGAATTCAAGGTTATATTTTTGATCCGATATCACTTTTAAATAATACACCGTGAACTCGAGACCAGATTTCCGATTTTATTTGAGCAAGTGGGGAAGAAAAGTTCCCGTGGAAGCTTTCAACTTTCTGAGACAATACACTTTCTGTCGGCAAATGTTTGTCTTGAGCTTTCATATATTGGAATCAAATTTCTTAGGCATATTGTGTTGAAAATATTTTCTAAGAGAAAACATTTGGTACGAACTAGAGTTATTCGGTTTGGCGGGGAAATTTATTATTTTGACGTTAGGATTAGAATCAAACATTACTTTTTGATTTATCTTTACACAACAATTTATATTTTTTTTATTCCATATCTTACATATAGTACTTAGAGCTGTAGGAGTAAAAATTAATATATCTCCAAATCTAAACCTTTAAAAATATAAATCATATTTTAAAATTATTTAATAAATTGAGTTGAAACACTGTTTTGTTCCACTATATTTTATTATATTAAACATTAGAACGTTTTCGGGAACATCTACCCATTATCAATAATATACAATTCAACTAAAATTAAAATCATTTTCAGATAGTAATTAAGGGTATCTGGAATTGCACCAAAGGACGAAAGTTCGACATCATAGAGAATTTAAAAATTCTTAAAAACAAGAAAATAATAAGTATCCAAATTCCGGCCATTATATCCCCTCTCTTATCCATTTTAACTCCACCTCCACCTCCATTAACTCCGGACACACCCTTAATTACTGTCTAAAAATGTTTTTAACTTTAGTTTAATTGTATTATTGACAATTGGAACACGTTCCCGAAAACGTTCTAACGTTTTATACAGGGTGTCCAGCGGAAAATTTTCAAGTTTGATATTAAATAAAAAATATCTACAATGTTATTCTCATATTTTATTTATACAAAATGAAGTTTAACGATGCTTGCTTATTTTACAGTTTATTAACAAACCCATCGATATGAAGATGTGCTTCGTCAGTAAACAATGTTTCCAAGCGATCGTGCTGTTCGAAAACGTTCCAGCATCGTTCTCGCTAAGGTTTCACGTAAAGAATAGTCATTTTCGTTGAAAACCTGCACGATTTACAGTTTGTATGGGTGAAACTGTAGTTGATTTTTTTATTCCAGTACAGGCTGCAATCTTCCTTATCGATTTACGCGGATTGCGCATAATTTCACGTCGAACTTGAGTCACACGTTTTGGCGTCTCTGCTGACGTTGATGGTCCCAGAGGACTTTGGTTAACCATTGTCTCATCCCTTCTTGTCTGAACTTTTGAACCCAACAACGGATAAGTTGCGTGCTCGGCCCATCACTTACTCGTCGAATATTAAAGTGAATAGAAAAAGTGCGACGCGCACGAGCCAATGAATCACCGCACTTTAAATATTGCTCAACCGCGAAGGCGCGGTTCTCTCCCGACCAGTGACTCATTGCGACTGGGAATCCTGCAAATCACCCCCGTCAAACAATATACCTCCCACTTACCTCACCCTGATGGTTTACGAGCAATTACAATTTAATCTTGAAATTTTTCCGCTGAATACCCTATATAATAAAATATAGTGGAATAAAGCAGTGTTTCAACTCAATTTACAAAATAATCATGGAATTTCACAATACTTCGCCGAAAACCTTTGAACAGTTACTTTAATATTGTTTACTTTGTTATTACTGTCACAGCTTGTTATATTTAAGCCGTCTATCAACACTGAGGATTACGTTGTATAATAATCTGTTGGTTCTCGGTTAATGCACGTTTCTAAATGAGAAAAATAAGCTGTTGAAACACGTGCAATGACATACATTCTCAATTAGTGGAGTTTAACGAAGTTCAAATAAAATTATTTCATCATAATAAATTATCTTACTCTATTAAAATTGTATTACATTGCACATGTAAAAAAGAAGTTGAATATATTTGATTTAGTTTGTTAGTTTGTTCCCCTCAATATAATATCCACTCATAGACAATGAGCTTAAAAAAATACTTCAATTGGTCCATTGAATCCATATATTAATTGGCATTTGATGATCTAGATGAATTAAATTAAATTTACATTCTCTACATTTTAAACATATCAAAACATTTATTTATTTTATTTTTCTTTTTTGTCTAATATTTTTTAGTAAGTTAAAACGTACAAAATTGATTGTATTATTGATCAGATCCATATCTTAAATCCTTCTCTCGGATGTCCTGCAAAGTTTGGTCACGATAGCCGCATTGTTCATAATCAATGCAACCGATTCCCATGACACATTGAAGCGGCAGCGATGCCTAATGTTTACGTCCGGCCCGACACAAGGGACAACAGACCCGCATGTGGGAATCGAGTTGCTCATATAATAACATCAATCTGAATAATATACATTATTTAAACTACATAAATACAGCCTCGTCAACATGAAATACATGTCATGGAACAAATTGGCATGTTTCATTATATAAAGCAATCCAAGTTTTGTCACGAATTAATTAATTAATAACAAGGACCATATTTATTATTAATTAGGTATGACGTTGCGTTCGTTGTGTTCTTAGCGCGCAACTTTATTCTGCCACTGATGGACCTAACGACATCTCGGAATGGCGATTGAAACATCAAACACGAATGCTTGCGAAGTATTCTGATCTGCTGAAGAGATCGCTTTGGATGGTAATCTAAAACCATGCTCAAACGTGGAACACTTTTCAAAACAAATTTTAAACTTTACTTAAACATCAAATTATTGTATTTTATTTGTAAAATTATTAATTAATTTAAAGTACCTTACTGCATAAAATATAAAATTAGTGCGATAAAAAATGATCTTATTTAACCGAACTTATTGGAAACATTTAAGGACAAGACTGAAATATAGTCGGTAGCACAGACCACCAGGTCTGTAGTTGGTCGTAATGATTTATAATATTGTGGTTACGTTTACTTATTTCTAACGATTTTAAATCATTCAATCGAGACCAACATTTTTATTTATCAAAATAGATGCATGCGTACAGTGTTTACTTGTAAAATAAATCATGAATTTTGTTTTATCAAAAGTAAGATCATTTTCATTAACTGACCCCTTCGCAAGATTCGGCACGGACAGCTGTCATGATATGTTGTGTATGTCATTACATTTGTGCACAACTCGGATGGACGGAAATACGATTATTATTACAATAACGACATTTTAAAAAAGCCCAAATGTTTTATTTTTAAATGTACGATCCCAAAGTTGGCCTCGGATATAACAAATAGTCATTACGCATTCTGAGAATAATCGGCGGATTATTTGCGACAAAGTGTGATCAGTGGCGGTACACGAAGCTATATTATAGCTAGGTACATAGGTAGGTACATCAAATGGGAGAATGAAACCTCAGCTTCCAGTGTTTACTGTTCTGGAAGGTATTTACTTGCAGTTAATGACTTCCAGTTCACAACGACAAGAAACAATCTAAACCGACAGTATTAGGAAACCTAGATCATAAACGGATATAAATGATTACTCATTATGAAACACATCGTATACTTAAATAATAATTATACTCCTAACGTTTATAAAACGACTTAATTAGTAATAAAGAGAATTTACCTAATGAATAAAATCCTCTACAAAATTAAGCTAAAAGATAGCATCCCGCTTGGATGCTAAGATCGTTTTTGAAACACACAAATTGCTACCCTCAAAAATAAATAAATTTTATCAGCTAAACAAATTATAGCTCATTTGTTTAGTACATGTCAATAATTCACCTTCTTGTGGTTTGGGTATGTGATAGATATGCATGTAATGCATGAACCGATAAGAACTCCTCGGCTTCCCGGGGTTAAACCATTCGGTTACATATAAAAATATACACCAAATCGACCTTAATTACCATACATTATGTATCGTTTACTACGACCTAATATTTGTAATGTGAATCCTAATCACATTACAAATATTTTAGTTTTATTTTGACAGAAAAATAAAATAATGAAATTGAAAATGCACGTGAATATATATGTGTGTAAAACTGAATGTCTGTCTGTATTTTATACAATTCTGCATCCTTTGATCGATTTAAACCTAATTTTGCACAGTTACTCTTTAGAACAAAACATAGCCATCCTTCCTCTTCTCCTCGGCCGCCCCACCCTCTCCCCGCTATGAATGTGTTTTATATTGAATGCCACCCCTTTCCAATTTTGTCCAGTTAATCTTTTAAACCCTGCATAAAACATAGGCACCCTCCCTCTAGACAACCCATCCCCTCCCCTGCGCGATATGAATGTACGTTATATTGAATGCCATCAGTTCCAATTTTTTCTCAGGAGCACTCTGAAGAAAATAAACTCACCTCACTCTTCGGACATTATATATAAATACCAGAATCTCAGAGAACAATTTAGAAATTCCTAAGATGTGCACCAAATACGGGCAAAAAAGCTGTTTTTATAGCACCCAAATTGTATAATTCTCTCCTTAAATACATAAGAAAAACATTGAGCAACACAGATAGTTCAAAGGCGCCATAAAATTCTGGATAAAAAACTCAGACTGAATATATGTTCATAGCATGGTCACCCCTTCAATATGAACACATACAGAGTCAAGACTTCTAACCTGATACCGATGAGTGAGCAGCCTGTGCATGTGTGTGTGTGTGTGTGTGTGTGTGTGTGTGTGTGTGTGTGTGTGTGTGTGTTAAATTAAATTGTACTTATTATTTAAACTTTTTAAAATAAGTATTACCCTTCAAGTAGGTTCTTTCTCAAGATCAAATATAGCATCGTATTTTGTTACTTACACTTTTTATTTTTTTCTTCTTACTTATTCTAAATTTATAGTTGATAAACTAATTATTATGTATGTAATTATGATTGTTGATTAAAAATGTTTGTCTCAGCACTGGCGAAGACCAGTAAGGCAGATATTAAAAACACGAAGTTTTCTTATAACATATGATTAATAAAAATTAAGATCCTGTGCAAAACCAGGCACCCCTCCCCCATCTACTCTGGCCACCCCGTCCCCTTAATCGTCCGCAATATAAATGTTTATAATACTATTAGGAGAACACATTCTTATTGTAAAGTTGTAATTATTCGGAACATTTATCCAACTATGCTACAGCGGGATTCCGTAATTTGTCGTCAAAAATAGTGCGCCTCGGATAATGCACCTTCCCCGGTTCGGAAAGAGATTCAGGTTCGAAACCCGGTGGTGTAACAACAATATTCTATATGTATATCTTTCTATTTAATACATTTATTTAGTATTTTTTTATATTACTGAATGCCATACAAATTTTGTTCATTTTCTCTGTAGAATCCGGAGAAAAACATTTCACTTCACTTTCCTGGATATGTCACCCCGCTGCATACATTTATATTTAGAGCCTGCGCAAATCAAAGGCCCCCCCTCTCTCTAAACCCCTCTTTTAAAATATAAGTAATCTGAATCCCGGGCAATACCGGGTACGGACCGCTAGGAATTTACATTAATTTTGTTCTAGACGACGTATATGTAAATAAATTACGAAAATAAAGTACGAAGGAAATTGAATTAACTTTTTTAAAAAAGAATTTTTAATAATATACGTTTTTATCTGTTAGTTAAGATAATGTAATATTTGTTTACGGTATTATAAAATTACATATGAATAAATTAATTTCAATATAATGAATAAATGGTTTCCATTACTTTTAAAACCATTTGACAAAAATGTATTTAATACATGAATAAGTAAATTGAATTCAAACATAAACAGATATTTCCTTTATTTCCAATGAATACTCAGAAAAACTGCCAACCAATAATTGTGAGCTTCTTAAATATAAAAATATATTTAAATGCCTCCAAAGCCCGTGAACCTATTACCGTTAAACTGAAATTTGTTTTATGATTTTCTTTTGTAGTTATATTTAAGTTCTACCCTTTTAGCCTTTCGCCTTTTTTACATTATTCTTAAAAAAGAAGGTTTAGGCCTCGGCCAATCTAAAAGCAAGGGCTCAGTAGAATAAATAAAGATTAGTCGATAGCTCTTTCTTCTTAAAGTATTCACATATAATTATTTCGCTGGCGTGGTTATCATATATTTGTGGTATATAATTTTAAAACTGTTGTGCTAGCTTTATTGTACTGATATGAAAAATATACTATCGTTTTGTGTCTAAATTATATAATTAATTACATAATTAAAAGAATAATTTTCAATCATACAGAGGCGGGATTAAATACCATTAACAATGTCATACATTCTAATCATCCATATGTAATATTCCCAGTTTTTAAAGGAGACCTTCCCCTTCAAATGTTGGTCTGAAGGGTTATTAAGGTACGAAGATTTTACATTTCAAAACGTCATAAGTACGTGGATATTGCAGCAGGTATAATTTTATATCCGATTAAAGGTCAAATAAAACTCAAACCCCATGTTGTTTCCCCCGTACGGAATATGGTTGGCAGTTAAAAAGTAATACAGTTTTTTAAATTTTTATCTGTCTTTTATAAAAAAAATAATTGTACTTAATAAATAGCGAGTGAAATGTGCTTCACAAAAAAAAAACAGTAGGTAATTTAATTTAAATATTTTAAGGTTAATGTTAGTTCAAAGTTCTTAATGTGGCGCTAAAAATAAAATAATGTTTTTTTTTTTGTCACGAATATATTTTTTTAAGCCTTATATTACTTCGTACTAAAACAATGTCGTTTACTTAATAAGTTTGCCTAAATCTGGTCAGAGTTAGTGTTTTCCCTTTGATTTCTTTATTATTTCCGGGCAACATTAATAATGGCCGCTATACGTCGCTCCAACATAATACGTGGCGCGTTTTTAAATAAGATCCGTTGCAGGATTTTTTTTTCTCTATCTGTTGACTCACCACATGCAATGTTGGAGACATTCACATAGTTAAGCCATCTTGTAGTGAGTGGTTGAAATGTTCAAGACATTAGATCGGCCTGCCGTCTATGAGATACAGTCCGTGATTCGTTTCTTGAATGCGCGAAATATGAAACCAGCTGACATTCATCGCCAAGTGTATTCTGTTTTGTCCTGATTTGATGCCAATTGATCTCTATATTTTTCTTCAACTGAAGCGGTTCCTTGATGGCAAGCGATGAAGCGAAGATGACGATGATGAACTCGAAGACGGAGTACAGACATGGTTTTCATCCCAGGCGTCGTCGTTCTATGACGAAGGTATACAAAAATTGGTGCCCCGTAATAATGGTGGTGACTAAGTTGAGAATTAGTTTAAGGTGTGTAGCGTCCGGAAAAAGTAAATTGTTGTAAAAATGATCTTTTGTTTCTTTAAAAAAAATCCGGTAAGTACTTATTTAAAAATGCACCTCGTATATGTATTTATAAAAATATGATACATTGTACTGAAACTGTCTGCGCTCATACGCGCGGTCACGTTTTCAAGATAATGTGCCCCCTTAGTGATTTGAATAAAATAATAAAATGTTGAAGATATTTGACTAATAAATATCATGTCTGGCAACATTGAACCTACCCCGACTATTCCTCGCCCTCCCTCGTCACCGGTGGAGGTTGGAGGCTGACGTGACAAAAGACACGCTCCAGATCTGAGGCTACACACCCCAGTTCAGGTGAAAAAATCATACTTTTTCAATATCCAAGAAATATGTACTTAATCTAAAAATACTTAATTATATTGTATCATCGCCATATATATGAACAGAATCGTGTAACATATTATTAACGCATCCGACGAACTTATTGCTGTACTCATTTAATATTTCAATACCAAAAAATAAAGTAGGGGAAATATTATACTTAGCTTATGTTATAGATTTATTCTCTATAAATATGATAGAAATCTTAATTACAGAAACGTAAAAAAATGCATATTTAGAGTACACACTGGACTCCATCTTTCAATTTTTTGGTTTAAATTGAATTTTTTGGAACAGAGTGGTTATTTGGTGTGGTTATCATCAATTATTAAACTTAAATATTTATATTGCTCCACTTTTGCAATTTTGTCACATTTACAATTTATTAGACTTTTGTGTAACCATTCGTAATCATGTCCAACAAGATTTGTTTTAATTGTTTATTGTTTGTCTTGTGATGATCGAATATGTAAATATTTAGTTTTCTTTATATTTAAAATTATTCCGTTGTCATGAGACCATTTAAGAATATTGGTCAGATTATTTAGTATGTTGTGCTCTATGGTTTTGGCACAGTTTCCGGAATATAAGATGCGTGTATCGTCGGCAAACGTAAATTGTTGACAATGGTTTATAACATTGACCTGGCTATTTACGTACATAATATAGCACATAGGTTCTGATACAAACCCAGTTGGCACACCGTATTTCATGTATTTTAAGGTACTTTGTTTATTTCGTAGCTTTATTGCAATCTTTCTGGATTCATGGAACCATTTTTTTACAGGTCCTCTTAGTTCACTCTCTTCCATCGCTGTTAATAGCGTGTCGCGGTCCAAAGTATCAAATATCAAATCAAATGAATTGAAATGAAATGCGACGACGTGTTTTAAGTGTTTATTTATTTCATTGGAAAATTTTCCAAGAAGAGTCGTAGTACTTTTTTGTTTTTGAAAACCGTATTACATAGAATAAATAGTTTAATTTTTTTCTAAATAAATTGTAATTTTATTAACGATAGGTCTTTCAATAATTTTATCAATACTTGACAACGGTGCTATCGGTCTGTAGTTGGTCGTGTCAGAACGGTCTCCATTTTTAAAAATTGATCTTATGATTGAAATTTTTAGTTTGCCGGGATAAATCTCCTTTTCGTAACATAAGTTAATCAAGTTAGCTAGTATGGGGCTAATTTTATTTTTCATGACTTTAATTTCTGACATCCTGATTCTATCTATTCCAGGGTCTTTTGCGACACTCATAGAATCAATACATTTGGCTACCTCTTTTGAAGTTATTTTATTATTTCTCATCGATTGATCCGCTTCGGTAACATATGTGTGCCTCTTGAAGAACTTTCCTTTGCACTTGTGTTTTATGTTGTCAATTTTTTCAGAAAAGGTTAAAGCAAATTTATTACATATTATTTCAGTTTCACCACTCATGTAATATAGTATAGCCGAGTCCACATTTTGTTTTTCTCTTCCCAACCATTAATTTATATTCTTCCAGATTTTTTATAATTTCCTATACTTTCCTGAATGGTTTTTTGACGAAATTTATTTTGTGTTCGATTAATCTCTTTGTTTTATTTCTAAAATTTGTATACTGTAGTTGATATTATATATTATTTGGAGAGTTTTTCCATTTTTTCTATAGTTGGTTCTGATTATACTTTTAAGTTCCGATGTAATCCATTGGTTTTCATTTCTTATTTGGGATAAGAAATACTCTTTTTTATATAGACTATTTCAAAACTATCTACTAGTTTATCATACATTTCTATTGGACATATTTTATTTTCTTTTTCATTCCAGTTTATTTTTTGTAGCTCTTTTATATTTTTTTTGTCAAAATATTCAACTTTGACTTTTTGACCATCCATAACTTGTTCTTCGTACAGGTCTATTCCACCAATATAGTGATCAACGATCTTTTGCTTTAATATAACAGAATGTATATTATTATTTATATTCCTTATATATATATGATCAATACAGAAATACACATTTTGATTTTTTATAAACTCATCACGCGTAATATTGTTTATTAATGTAACCATCCCATTTTCACATGGCACGGTTTCATAATTAAACACTAGCTTGTTATTTTATTTAAGTAGATCGATGTTTATATCTCCGGCGACAATAATATCCTGGCCGGCTGGAATTTTTTGTATAATTGTTGGCAGTTCATTTATAAATTGGTTTTTATTTGTATTAGGTGGCCAATAAATTGATAATAATTTGGTTTCTTTTTTTCCAATATTTAACATCCCACATATAATTTCAAAAGTAATTAATTGTTATTTTTTATTTCAAAATCATATTTTTCTTTCACATAAATAATGATACCACCTCCAATTCTATTTTCCTTCGTTTGAGAATACAAATTATATCCTTTTATTTTAAAGAGAATAACGTCTTCTTCTTTGATATTTACTTGTGTTAGAATCATCACGTCCAAGAATTGTATTATGTCCATTGTGATTACCAAGAATTGATTGAAGTTTTTGAACATTGAGAGTATATTCAAATAGATTAAGGCAAACTTAATATTTTTTTCTAAAGTACATTGTTTAGCCATGTGTCTGTATTTGCACATTCTAGAAGCTCGTAATTTGTGACTTGCTGTGACGTCATTTTTATGCTATACAATGTATCGTGTGTAATGGATGTGCATCCAAGTAATTAATCCTTCAATAGAGGATTTGTATGACTTTTGCTCCCTCTATACGTCTTATCAGTATTTTGCCTCGAGTTACCCAGATATATTTTTACTTTTCCTTCAGTATATTTTTTGTTTTCCAAAGCAATTCTTTTATGAAAGGTATTAAGTTTCATTAATGTAGATGCGGTCTTTTATTTTTCAGCTAGTTCTGGGTTTTCTATTGGTATTGTTGAATACATTCATCCAATCCAATTTTTCTACCGGTGGTCGCTCTCCCTGCTGTCTTGAATCATCTTAAAAGTCGACTGGTCAGCCTTCAGAACTTTAAACAACCGATAACCGAAAAATAATAGACAAAATGTTTTTATATCACCGCCGTAAAATATATCATCGATTTTGAAAACCGTATCTGAACAGAAGCAGTTTCGCTTTTGTTTGCTGTTAACATTAGCAAAAATGGAAGGCACATATTCAAACTATAATACCAGACCTACCAATCGAAGTATAAAACGCCTAAACCCACTTAAGCGATCCTTTGTGAACCGCTGATCTTGTCTCGGTTGACAAAAAGAGAGTTCAATGGTTCTATATTTTTAATATGAATTGAAAAATATTATATTTTTAATTCCATTTATTGAAGGAAATCATCACTTTTAATGAGTGCCAATCCGGCTATTGGTATTAAATATACTAAATACACTAGAATTGAATGTTTGTATTGAACAAGCTTAATTACAAAAAATTTCATTCAACGATTTATACCTATGGAGGCCTCCGACTATTGGACTGAAGAACCAAAACACGACGCCACCCGCGACATCGCGATCACAAAATATCAATAAGTACATCAATAAAAATTTCTTAAGTAATCCGAAAAAAGATTCGATTTTACCCTCGCGACGAGGAACAACGACTTAACTCGTAAAGAGAGTGCCAATTCAAAGATGTCTTTGGTGTGTTTACGACATTTGACTTGACCCTATGATGACAGATCCGATAATGATTAACGGGCACTCTATTTTGGGTAAGATAACAGTAAAAGTATGTTGATAATTGTAGGTTCATACCTATTTTTAGAAATGCTAAATATTATTGAAACATATTGTTTTCCCAACAGTTATATAATTACTAAGATCCTAAAACTTCACTCGTAATAAACTGGATTTTGGTCGCAACATGATAGTATTTTATTGGGGATCCTGACTGCTTCCGATATCGGAATTCATATAATATTTATAAACGGTATTATGTGTCGAGCGACGTTTTTCGCCAATTTTATTAGAGAAGGGTTCATGCATATACAATATATACGAGACAACAAAAGATCGTGATTGTAAAATGATTTCAAAAGCAAAGTATTTTTATTTTACTATCCTGTTTACTTTTCTCCAGATACAGGAACCTACATATTTTCCATTTTATTGTCCCGCAACATTCTCCCTCGTAGAAGAATATTCTTACAACGGCTTTTATTTTTAGTCGTTCTGGTGTAAAAGTTACCTGTGGGTATTCTAAAATTGCTTCTAATAAAATAACACTGTTTTAATTGCTTTTCCAAACGACTAATTGAATCAGCCTGTTTTCTTTAAGATTTGCTACTTTCAATTTTAAGACTTGTGTTTTAAGAATTGGTTCGTGAATATAATACTCTGAAGGCCGATTGTTTTATTATTTTTTTAAATAGAGTAATCAAAATCGTGATTTTATTGAAAATTATAAAACAAGAAATCGGCTGAACTGATTGTAATGCGGTTGTCTCCGGCGTATTGGACGTTTCTTTAAAAGTTTTAAATTATATATCGTCACGGTATGACATCAGAAGGTTAACAGTAAAGAAATATTGTAGTTGTGACACATTTTCTATATGGTGGCTAAACTATATTAGATATGTCAAAACAATATGTAATACATGAGAAACTTTAAGGGTTACGTAGTTCCGTAAAAGTCCTCGAGAGAATACATCCCAGATCAATAGATAACTAGGTTTTGTGTTAGTGTAATGTAGATTTATGTACTTGCTCACATAAATCCATTTTAGATAAAATGAACTTTCTCGTTTTTTGATTTAACGGATCACTGAGGAAATATATATCCTCTGCATGAAAGCTTTTATTTAAATAGTGGAAGCAGAGATCGCGTCTTGAGAGCGCCACAAATGTCTCTTTTTATTATCTCCTTTCCGCATGTGTGTATTTCAGTAGCTATTAGATATTCTCACTTCTCAAAGGTTCAAAGAGAATATGGATAAAGAAATATTTATCCATTATACAGGGCCTTTATAAATAACTGGTGTAGAGACGAAAATAATATTCGATGCAACAATATCTTTGTATTTGGTATCAACGGTGAATAATCGAATTCGTTGTATCGACACATCATTTTGTTTCTTAATAATTCAAAAATATAACTCTCTCGGCAAGGAGTAAATTCATTAAATTTCCATCTCAAAGAGCTTCAAATTATTAGAATTCAATTGACTTACGCACGCTAATCGATACACAGCGGATCGATCAGTTATCTTTTCACGCTCATTTCGGAATGATGGTGCTCAGTGCATCGGTTCGATTAGTCAGCTGTCCACTTTTGTTACGTTGAATGGCACACTCCGGTTTAACCGTTCAGTTCTGTTCTGTGATAGAGATATTTGTGAGAATTGTTAGTTTTGTGCACAATGCTCGAATATTCTTGAGTTCGGAGATCTGACGGAGGTGACTACGTAATGAAAGAGGGGAATCCCAGCCCGGATTCTGGGAGAATTTCAGACTATGTTCTAATTTACCTTACTAGATTTCCATACTGATGAAGTTAAACTTTATGAGAATAGCTATAACAAGAATACTAATCGTATTTTAAGCGCTGATGAGGTGAAATTTTTGCAAAAATGGCGCTACTTAAATTATGAAGAGTTTTCATTTTCACAAAAAATTATTAAAGTAGTTACAAAAAAAATAATAAAATATAAACTTGTCTAAAGTTTCTCGCAAATATAATTTAATTTTTGTAAAGGTTTCCTTGGGTTTAAAAGCACTTTCGTTCATTATTTTCTCCGAGAGATATCTTGTATCTGATTATATGCTGATAATGCAGTATTTGTTGATAACGGCGAAGCTAATCTACGGTGCGATATTCGATGCACCCAAAGAGAGTGAACATTTGGTGAATGTTAACAAAATGAAAATGATGGAGTTCGAAACAAATAAAGGAATGATTACATGTGATACGCTAAACAAATAATCCGAGTGTTGAATTTGTGTTTTTGAAAAATATCTTCTCTAGGGACGGTCATATTGCGAGATATTGACAGGATGGTGACCGCGAACAATTTAATTAATGAAACAAGAATATTTCAGGATCGTAAAAATATGACCGGCAATAGATCAAGATGAAAGAAGACTAAATGCAGTGGTGTATACAATCTATGTCGCATGTGTAACCGGAGAGAGTCGGCTCTATTAGAAACATGAAGAGCGTGCACGAGAAGATATATGAAAGTGGATGGGGCGAGAATGATATAACATGACAGAAGAAGGTGTTAAATAATAATCTTTTTTTGTGCCATTTTTGTAACTCAATGGCGATTTACACTTTATAGTCTAACACTGTGAATTTAAAATTGTTATTTGAACTTATGGATTTTTTTTAAATGAGCGTTTGTAGTCTTTTTTTAAATTAAGACTGTTTCTTACGACGGAGAACAAAAAGTTTCACGATTTTGGGCCTACCACCACAAATACCCGTTCACTTAACATAGACTTCTGGCAACGCCTGGTCGGTTCTACAACCCTTCCTGCGGTTAAAGTAGATGCATACCTGAGAGCTTGACGTCTGCTATTCAAATTGTCTGGGATACAAAGCTCTTGACAATACAGAGGCGCCATGTCAAGTGTCGCCATGTTATGTGTCATATTTACATGATTTTTCATTGTAACTATTCTACGGTAATTAGGTTAGTTAGTTGAGACACTTAATATAGAAGATCTTTTGTAAAAATCTTAAAATCTAATGGATTAATTCTTCACCGCTTGGAAAATAATCATTACATATGCCTTATTTTAACTCACCCTTTAATATTCACATTTTCTTAATAAACACGCTATGAGTGTTTCTTCGCTCCGTACTTCCCTATGAAAGAAGTATCTATCGGATATATTGAAACCTCCAGTGCAACGCTGAGCCCGTTACGCCTGTATCTACATTTCACTCCTATTTTTCGATCTCTTCAGAGAATAGGATCAAAAGAGAGATTTTAACGTTTTCCCACAAACTCGGTGTGTCAGGAGGGGGGCCGGGTGGCCGGGGGAGGGGGTGGTGCTATAGGGAGCGCGATTATGAGAGGGCTAGGGGTGGTAGGCGTGAGCACAGATATTACGGATAAAAAAAACGTGAATTTAACTTTTTTAAATTTATTATTGTTATTTACTATTTTTGTTCCACAGAAATTTTCAAGAGTTTAATTCTGAGGGTATTCAGTTGTCTTTTAATCTTAACATTTTATCGAGAATTTTTTCTCGCCTCCTGAATATTCCGCAAAATCAGGCAATGGGATGTGTGTCCAATCGCGAACCAATCACGGAAGCTTCCTTTGATGCTTCAGAAAGCTTTGAAGCCTGCAAGTGTGCCTCGTGTCAGATGAAGGGGGGCGAGGTTCGAACTATGCAACCTCCCAGGAGTGGTTATTTTAGAATTTTCTCTTTTAAAATATATGGAAAAAATTACCTTATTCATTTTATAGGAAATTTTATTTAAAAAATCAGCGTACCATGTACTTGCGGATTATGTTATACGTAAATAAATCTTTAGCTTGCACGAGGTGAAGTGATTATAGGAATGAAATTAATCTACTAATGAGAGTCTTTTTCGACTATCGCATTTTTGAATTTGTTCTTTTATAGACATGAGAAATTTCGATAGATTTAAAGCGGGGTGAAGAATAATATATACTCATGCCCGTTGCTTACTCTACCGAATTAAAGTTAAGATTTCGGTAGGAGAAATGAAACGGGGTGAAAGCAGTAAGCCAATTTAAGGTTAAAGACTAGATGGCACTGACTCGAGCGTTTCCATCTCGCATTTTTATTACCAATTATTTTTACTTCAGAAACAAAAATGTTTTATTTACTCCATAAATCGTTATTTTTAAACAATTTTGTTACTTTTTGTTATTTTTCATTTAATTTATTTTTATTTATTGGACAATCCGGGGAAACCTATTACAGAATTAAATTAATAGTACATAAACGGAATTACAATACAAAAATAACTTGAATTATTATAAAATCTTGAACTGACCACTAGAATTAAGATCATGTTGAAATACAAAGAATACAACCTAACCCTATAAAAGTTAACCCAACCTAACTAAATCGAATCATAATAAGTTTAGTATTATAATAAATTGAACCGAAATTATAATGCCACCGAAATTTCGTTTAAATTAATTTTACAGAGTGTTATAATAAAAATGATTTATATAAATTAAACAACATTTTCAAGTTACGTTATTCTGTTTAAAACATTTGTTATATAACAGAGACACGTGTGTGCACCCACATTCGTCACCGCGCTGGATTGGAGTTGAAGGGATAATTAAAGAACGAGGTGCTTCAATTAATACAATTGTTCATTTTTCGGATTGCGATAACTCTGTAAACGGCAACACTAGGATCGAACAATCGAAGACATAAATATTTAAATCTAAATAAGCGTTAAAAGTTTAATTTATAGATGAGCGTAACAAATATAAATTTATTATTTTAGATTGTTAATTTTGTTTTATTAACCGCTTAATGAATTAAATAAATCTACCGGTTTCGAAACATATCATTTTCTTCTTCATTGTCATTAACTAATCCAAAACATACGTTGTATTGTTTCTATAACAGAAGCTATTTTTAAAAAACAATAGTTATTGAAAAAGTATATTAAGTACTTAACTTGAATTGCTACTCGATGGTACAAAATTACGCTTTATTTATTTCTGATTCAAAACAATTTAATTTAAGATTGATAAATAATGGATCTTAACCACAAAGTTGATTTTTCTAGTCTTAAAAATATAAATGTATTTACATTCATCGGACACATGACAATTGAAGTGATAAACTAGCCGTATTCCTGTATTATAAAAAGATAACTAATATACTAAAAGAAGGAAATGTTATGTAAAAAAAAAATTATTGTAATATTTTGCGAATATAACCAATACTCTGGCTGTTGTGCATTTTCCGTCACAAGTATTTGCAAAATACATTATTTGACTGACATATTGTATTTATTATAGTATTATTTCTAAATATCAGCAGAATTTATAAGAAAAATTGAAGCAAATCAACATAGAATGAGACTGGCATTCAGGAAGAAGGCTAAATCTCAGAAATCTGCGACGTTCAGTGCAATGAAGATTTTTAATACAATGCCAGATGATATAAAAAAGGAGGAGAAATTACATAGATTTAAAATTAAACTAAGAATATGTGTGCAAGATAAGTTATAAGAAAAAGAAAAATTTTAGTATTAGAGCATATATACATATATAGGTATATATACTTATGTACGCATTATGTTAATAATAAATAAATAAATAATTAATGACCCTGATAAGTAGTCCTAATATGACGTAAAAGCATTTGAAGACAATTAAGGGAGTAATACGGGGAATAATGTTACAAATTACATTTGGAATGGTTAGTTAACTAATTTAAAACACTATCAAAATAGAATATCAAGTTACGTTACGAATCGGCAATAGAGGGGAATCAACAATATATTTAAAACTATCGCACAGAATTCAGAAAGAGGAAATGGAATCTGTCTTCCGCCAAAAGAGACCTAGACCCGAATATGCTTTCTGGCCAGACCGAAGCGGGCTGCACCGCACTCGCGCTGCGCTGGAACTACTTCTGCTAATCCCGTGCATCGTACATCGTGTACCGTGCTCCGAGCACAATACACCTGCAGCCAGAGCATATAGAAGGGGAAATTGCCAATCTCTAATATTTAATCAGTGTATTGTGAAAGGCGGGAGATTGGGGCTACGCTAACCCGACTCGCCGTGAAGCTAAATCATTTTGCAATTGTTGAATTCTAAAATTTTACTCATTTCGACATCGAACGGGAAAGATTATTATACTGTTTACCTATATAATTAGAGCTAGTTTGATAATATAATTATATTTTTAAAAAATCAATGTAACTAGATTTCTATTGGATGCTTTTTCGTCATCGTAAAACGAGTGTCCTTTGAGACATACCTTTTTCAACTAATCTCACTCGCCAACGTGTCGGTACTCGCATTATTACGCGAACTAGTTGGCGGAGCGAAATGTACGCCCGGTAAAATATTACAGCGGCCTTTTTTTAAATATTTAATTATTTCGAACTTTAATTGTTTGGCTTAATGTTTTTGAAATTCCAATTCTAATCGACACCAATGTGCCACTATATTTTATTATTTTGACGACCCAATAAACGACTTTTTTTATTAATATGTATACAGAATAAAAGTACGTTGCTTTTTACGAGCATTGCGATAACTTGAACACATGCTTCATAGCAATGCTACATCCACAAGTTGGCCACGAAAGAAACACAAATTCGATAGGTTGTAGTATTTTGTTGAAATATTTCTTGGCAAAAAACATTTACCGAGTGTCAAAAATGTGGAGCAGTTTTCCCATATGACGTTTGGCAAAATGATTGTTAAAATGACATTTCCACACTAAAAAATTGTATTTTATTAATCGCTTTCAAATACATCTATATTATTAATGGTCAAGAAAAACTTTCTAATACTGCTTTCCAAAATTAAAGGGAAGTAAAGTAAAGTAATATAAATTGTAATAAATTGTCTTATATTTGATCACACCGCCTTCCAAGTTTCTAGAAAAAACCGCACCAAGACGCGGTGCGCTGTGTATCACGAGGATATCGCAGCAAGAACTGCACAGTGAACGAAAATACCCATTATAATAATAAAATTATTATGCAATATAAATAAAATATTTATGAGACATCCTTTCCGAGTTCCGTTAATCAAATTCAATTATAGTTATGATTTACCATAAGAGTTCAAGGGGAGTATGACACTTTTGCTTTGCGCAAGTCCCAAATTATTCGCGATATTCGCAAAATTTGATGCAGCCAAGACGATGATGGGGTGTCTGAGAATTGGAGGGGGAGTTCACTATATTAATAGGGTAACACAGTTCTAAGGCTAACTGCGCAAAATTTGACGCGGGTGACATTCAATATAATGCACATTTACATCGAGGGATCGCGGTGGAATGTTTTACAAGACGATGGAGGAAGGTGTCTATATTTTGCTCGCGGTTCTAAAAATTAACTATGCAAGATTTGACATTCAATATAAAAATTATTTATTCAGGTGTGAAAAGGACGGGGTGGCCAGGAAGAGAGAAATGTTTACACTTTGCGCTGGGTCCTAAAAATGAACTTTGCAAAATTAGGTCAAAAGATGTAGATATGTAAATACAGCCTTATGAATTCTTAATCTAAATATTGTTTCTAATATAATACATTGATGAAACTCGACCGGTCGAGAAGTTTAGTTCGTACTTGATTTTATGTATTCTGTCGGTAAAGAGCAAGTATTATTGCTAATGAAAAATAAGTTTTGTTCTCAAACGTTTAATACTTTTACAAACTCGCCAACGCTCGGCCTGTGACCGCAAACCATGCGCGCTCAGCCGAGGCTGTCCGACACGTATCTAATAATATTAGCGCAGAGTAAATAAAAAACATATTCGAATATGTTTTCTTTTCACGTATTCGGAATCAAAATTCCTCTCTACTTCATCTCGCTTCTCTAACATCTGTAGCGGCATCACCCCCTCACAGACATTTGCGAAAGTCTTACAAATGGCTTTAATTTGATTCCAGCCTAGTTGTTATTCATATCACGAAAAGTCACGAACACTTTAAAGTAAACGTTGAAAAATCATACACGCTATCTTTTCGTTTCCTTTACGTTACTCTGGAAAGAGAAAAACCTTTGCCATGTTTCCTGTTATTATTTTATGAAAAATAATATGTTAATAGAAACAGAGAAACACATCACGTCGATCTGTATTCATATATGCACATAAGGAGTTCTCTCATTTAAGTAAAAGAAGATCTGATGGGTCACTTAATAGAGGAATAATTCTACATTATAAAGCCCAATTTAATCTTATCTTAATTGGGTTAGGTTAGGCTTCGCACTATGACATTTGAGTCGTTTATTTCTAAACCCAACGATTTTATAACAAAACCCAGTAATCACGAAAAACGTTTAAAAATTTAACTTTCATTCAATTAAAAATGTATATTTTGGAGATACGATGTGTGAATCAAAACTACAGGAAATGCAAAAAATCATTAATGATTTTAAGAAATTAGGAAATTTATCATTTTTGTGAAGATTTTCCACTCTATATCATTTACAGAGGTGTTTGAAACTCAACACATGTATTTTAGAGGTGTTTGTCACTCACATTATTTGATCTTCTTTGGTACAAGCTAGTGCCATATCACTAAAAACTGTCGGTCAGTTTCATTATTGAGCCGTTTTGAAAATAACTACTCAATTATAGAAACTTCGACTTGTTATTGTTTTTCTATTACTTATATCATTATTTTTTGGTAAAGTATTTGAACCGAAATCGCAAGTATCATTTTTTGCCAGTAAAACTGCATTCATATTTACACTTTTTTTGGATATAAACGATTCATTTTTTAAATGAAACTTTACAAAAATTTCAACCGTCTTATACTCTCTCTTCATTATTACACTATCCACATCCACCGTTGGCTCTGTTCCCACCCTTGTACTAGTCAGTCCGGAACTTTTATTCTAAAAATTGAAGCATATGACTCATTATCTTATCCAGTTGATTTTTAATGTAAAATACATTTAGTCTTCATTTATTTCACCGACAATTTAAAAAAGAAAAAATATACTCTCAAAATTCTTTTATTAGACAAAAATCATACAAATCAATATAGAATTTGAGAAGAAAATCAAAATAAGAAATCGCTATGAAATGTTACTTAGAACGCGCGTTCTCGGCACGCACTTTTGTTCGACTTTTTCCTTTTCAATTCGCCTATAAGTGTTAAGGTCCTCAAAGCGAAGAGCACGATTGACTCGCAGAAATATTATTAGGCAGAATAGCCGCATATATAAGTATTTAAAGGAAATCGCAGACTTTAAGAAATAATTGTAAAATAAATGGTTTTGTTACAATTGTTCAATTATTTGTTTTATTTGACTCGGGCGCTCCACTATTTATCGAGATAGTTGCTCGATCAAACTTGATCCGAACATCTCGCCAACCTATACCAGCCAGTACAAGTCTAATGGAACTATCTAATGGTGGAAGGCAGTAACTTGGAACCAGGGTATTACTGCTGCCGACAGGAAGCTCGACATTGTTCTAATAGATTGCTTTAAATAGGATTACGTAAAAATAATGATTGTTAACTTTTTTATATTTTATTTCAGCTTGCCTGGTGGCCAATTCTCCTCAGGATAGAATGTTTTTTTGAATGTTATCTTTTTATTTAATTTTAATCAGATAAAAATAATCTCTCCCTTCACGCGAGATTTTTTTCTTACAGGTAACCGGTATAATTTTGAAGTACAATTTAACATTTTTATATTATATGATACTAGCGGCCCGTACCCTGCGCTGCCCAGGATTCAGGTGTGGTTTTGATGGTGTTTTGTTTTGTAAATAATAACGACGTATGCAAAATTCGGTGCAGGCAAGGGTAGAGTGATATTTTCGAAGGTTGTAGCCCCCTCTCTTAACTACCTACAACCCCATGGTCAGTAATTCATTATATTTTCTTCAATATCCTAAAGAGTGACTATGCAAAATTTAGAGCGAATGCAACTCAATATAACACACAAAAAGACCTACATTCAATTTTATATAGCTATCTATTACAGATTAATTAATAAATATTAATTTAAAAATATATATGTAAGCCATACTACGAAGAATCTCATATTAAAATATGCATTTTATATTTTCAAATAAAATCTAGAAAATTGATCACCCAACTTAAGTCATAAGTAAATTCATAAGAATTTTTAATGTTTGTTTTCTTTGCTCAAAATAAATTATATAAAAAAACTTATGTTGGATTTTGGCCAGAGGTTTTGGGAAGTAAACACTTCATTCGCAGTCCCGACTACTAAACTAGTTTCGTAGAGAGTATTATATAAGACAGTATGTTTTTCGTATTAAAGAGTGAAGACGGTTCAAATACAAAAGCGAATATTATATTAAAGTATGCAAATATACAAGTTGGAAGGCAATATGGCAATACATTAAGCCCAAAATTAGATACTACAATAATAAAAAGTTTAATCAAAATAATAATATAAAAAATAAATTATTAACGAAAGGACAATAGAACGATAGAAATGTTGGGGAGCCTAAGTGCTAAATCTATCTATCTTTTTCGGTTATGTATGCAAAGAAAATGAAATACACTTAGTAATTTGATTTGTTTATATTATATTTAAATCAATATTACAACTTGTATTATACACAATACAAATAAAAATAAACTTCTACTCGACGATCGCGTGCTTCGTATGGAGAGACTAAAAATAATTAATTGGCAAGTAATTAATCTAAAATGCCACAACGATATAGGGCTTAACTAACATAGAAGGTAACTGTTGACATCGCTTGGCTTCCGAGTAGAAAACCGCCGAAGATAGATACTGTGACACTTACTCTGGAACATTTTATAAATATTTCCGATCCATGCGTAGACTTGAGTCTGTGAAACAAACACAAACAACACTATTTCAGAAAATTTTGTCTATTGAAAAAGTTGTCTTGAAAGCTATCTATACAGCGGCAATTCGATGGCTGCACGGCCATTCGAGGCGATTATCATTAAGATATTATGAACCGTAAATAATTTCGAGATATATGTGTTAATAAAATTTTCTTACTGTGACTTATTAACCAAAGTCATTTAATATTAGGATATAAATAGCAATAGAGGATGGATGTACACTAAATCAGAAAGATAAAATGTTAAATAATCTGTTTTTAAAGAGTTCAAATTAATTGTAATCAAGATCCATTTAAGTACGTAGAATAAAAATCCCTTCCGACTAAAGGAATCTTTTTATGCAAACAGCCCCATTTCAGGATGATTTCGATAAAAATTTGAGTTTTTTGCATCAAAAATTTTGTTTACGTCTCCACTCCATACAACCAAATTCATAATGATATGCATTTAATAAAATTGAACCAAATTAGGTTAGACATTGGAAGGAAAAACTTCAGTTGATGAGTGCGTCACGCGACTAACTTTCAAATTACGGTAAAATATTGCGCCCTGGCCAGACCACATCTGTTTTAACTATTTCTTAACTCAGGAAAACTTGTTCTCTCTCAAATAGAGGAATATCACTCCATCCGTGTATTATTCTTACCAGCTTCACTTTCCCTTATTCACTTATTTAATACGAAGCCTTCGTGATATTTTAATCAATCGAAAATAAACCTATTTTCCAACATAAAATGTATTGATAGATATAAGTAATAAGCGGGGAAACATGAATTTCTAAATAAAAATAAACAACTAATCAAAATGTGATACTTAAGTATGACAATTATTAAATAAATAGTAATGTTAATACTTTGGAAAATTAAAATACATATATCCGTTCATGAAAAGATGTTCCATTTACACATTCTGCCTGTAATATAAAAAGCGTTCCTTCCCTCATCCTCATCAAATTACAGTACATAATATATACAGACACAAATAGAAACCAAGTGAGCCCCCAGATAATTATTTGGAAAGGAAATTTAAGACATCATGGTAAATACAAATTAAGATTCTCGATACTGATCGAAATTTTAAGTCGTGGTACGCCATTCGCACGCGTGCGGTGATAGCCGTCATTAAGTTAAGTTATAATATTACATCGTGACCATTTTATTTCATTATTTTTTATGGATATAATAAAATCATATTAATTTTATTATATTGAATATTTCAATATGTAATAGATTGATCTTTCGGACAGTAAAAATAATAATAATGCGGAGGGAAAATATGGAAAGACTATAATAGAATAGCGCATAATTAGCGTGCGTTCACAATTCGTCACGTGCAAACACCGCTTGACGGACTTGAAATTTGATCAATTTAATCATACCGCAATAACTTTTTAGTACCGTTTGTTTCTGCCATCGTTTGGTTTCTTACAAAATGTTCACGGTACTCGCCCGGGCACGTAGATTTTTCATTTTTCTAATCTAATTTACTGATTTGAAAAGCATCGATTATGACCGCGTTGCGGGCGCCTGTTAGCTGAGAAGCAGCCACAACAGTACAGCCCGCAGGGCATAACAACAATAAACTTCTGTCAGTAGGTAAATTTATTACTGAAACCGTGCGAAGAAAAAATTGTGAGAATATTTACGTGTGATATGTTAAAATTAATTGTTTCTGTGTCCACGGATGAGACTATGATCCCTGAAAATCGTAAAGATCGGTATGTACTGGTTGCGTCATTCTACTCTACGCACAATATACACGCGGAAATTATTCATAACACGCCTCTCGCTTAACTTTTTACCATCCTTTACGCGCTCTCGAGATGTATCTCCCAGAAAAATCTCGCCTACACGCGCCATTACATTGAAAAAGGTCATTAATATATGTAAATTTTAATGTTTTTTACTTTTTGTTAACCTATACACGGTGTTATTACTATATACAGATATAATATATTGTTTTGTAATGTAAATATTATCGAACATAATAATGGCGTTATTTTTTGCCAATAAGCAACATTCTTTGTAGTATTATTTCATTAGTCCTTTTAATCAAGCCTCCGCACGCTGGGTTGTCAGGGAGGGGGGGTATTGAGGGGGAAGCCAGCCTAGAGATGTTTCAACTTCTTTTAATTTCCTGTCACATCTCGGCCGGGCCCGGTCGACATCGTGCCCGAAATGATAAGGACCGATAAATACCGTCCGATTAACTGGTGCGGCGACTCAGTGTAGCGCTTAATAAATTTTATACAATCAAAGAAAATAATACACTATTTACCGACGTCATTACGAAAAAAAAAACAAAAAAGTTAGACTACGCCTTTGATACATCTCGCCTTGGACCGGAAATAAGAGGCAAACCACAACCTGGACCTGAGGTGCACCGAGACGGAGAGAAACGGGATAACTCAACTCCTGTCTGCGATGACGAAGGGAATTTGTGAATTACAAAGTAACTTACCAAATAATACGTGCCTATCATACTACATCGTAATATAAGCATTATGGTTGTCCTCCTTCTCCTACATTCCTCCTAGTTTCTTCATTCTATACTCGTATATTGACTTTTCACACACACCCCTGAACTACCACATTTTCCCTACATTTAATTCACTCTCATATATATATTTTCCAATTTCGATCCATCTATAATACCTGTATTCTAAACTACAGTTCTTTCTGGTATCGTGGAGTCTATTTTAATAGTTTCTCATTACCGACACCTCCATACGCCAATAAAATCGATGAAAGAAGAATCATAGCAATCGTAATTCAGCCGAAATATGATCGTTAAAAAGATTATTAAGTATCAAGTCGAAGGTAAAGTTTAAGTAGTTAGGTGAAGAAATAATTCATGGAACAAATGATTAATAAAAATTGAATATAAAACCCAATTATTGCCGGCCGCTTATGAGGACTTATATTGTTTAGCAGTTTGTACATTTAAAAGCGAAATATTTCGTAAAATATTAACAAATAATTTATCCCAAAACTAGACAGAAATTTTGTTTATATTTTATTTAATTTCACGATATAATATTTGATTTGATCTACAACTATCACGAATATAATGGAAAATTTGATATGAGACACGTTCATAACCAATACATGAAGTAGTAATAAAAATAATAAAACAAAACGCTGAACTACCGAGCCCGCAATAAATAGAAACTTTTCTGTGAAGCCGTTCCAGGTCCCTTATCCTCACGTAGTTTGCTACCTATAATACATCAATGTTCAGGGTAAAAGTAACTTCCCCGGTTGATGGCAATCTTCAGGTTCTAAATTTTGTATTGGTTCAGGAATGGTAGAAATCATTCCCGAGTATTTAATTTGAAGCAAATATTTGTAGAAAAATTGTAAAAATAAATAATGACAAGTTCGCGGAAGACTTGGCACGACCATGTAAACCAGATACTGGAATAGATGGTTCTGTTAGAAGCCTCAATAACGATGAGCTTGCATGAAAAGATATACGAATGTGAACGAAGCGAGAATTTAGTATCAGGACAGAAGAATATGAAGCTCTATCCTCTCTGCCTTTTAAAGAAATAGCGTGATGGTAATAAGTTAGTTAGTTATAAAAATAAATTAATCAACAATAAACTCCTTTGCAGTGAACCCAAAATGTTTTGCTCTTAGTGCACATTTTTTATTTCATTACAATTTATCACCAAGGGTTACAGAGCTCACCACATATACGGCTTAAACCAAAACTTGCTTTCCAAAAACGCGCAACCCGCAGAGCCTAGCAACAGGGATCGACTTTAACCGATTGCTTTCTGATAGAAAATAAATTATTTTATTTTATTAGCAATCTCGGGCGCCTTCATCAACTGTAGGAAGCTGGAAGATAAAGTAAATAATAGTCATTTGCACATTACCGTAAATTCATGGGGCTCCGACGCTTCATTTTGGCCATTAACTAAACACGGCTCTGTATATTTGTCTTGCGGGCTCTTCGCATTCGTTTCTTGATTTAATTCGTTGTATATCAGCCTGCTTGTTTGCTCCGGGATCTCCGGCAACCCCCGCGGCACCTTCCGCCTTCCACCTTCCACCTTTCAGGGCTAATACAGGCCGTGAGCAAACACTCGGCTCGGCTAGCCCGTCGCCGCGAGTGCGAGTGGCCGAGAGAGGACATTATATCCGCGAGTGCGAGTGGCCGAGAGAGGACATTATGTCCGCGAGTGAGAGTGGCCGAGAGAGGACATTATGTCCGCGAGTGAGAGTGGCCGAGAAAGAACATTACGTCCGCGAGCAATCCGCCTCGGCCGAAATTTTTTAATTAATTTATAATTCGGTTTTATTAATTTAAATTAAAATAACATTAACCCCTCGGGTTTATTTTTTTAACGCAAACCGATTACTGCGGAAACACCTTCTTCATTACAGCAAAATATAACCAAACCCATACATCCCATTTTTTTCACTAATTATATAATCGTAACACATTTAAAATATAGATTAATATTTCATTATTAATAATACGTATCAAATATTATTTTTATTATTCGGATTAATCTCGGGAAAATGTGTAATCGGACGCCCAAGTTAAACATGAATCTGGAAGTGATCGTTTGCGAGAGAAGGAAAATTGCAGTGGAAGTGTACGTTGGTGGCAGCAAAGTATCGATTCAAATGTAGAATTAAATAAATTATTGTCGGTGCTACCGCCATTGTGTCATCAAGAATTTGATAACTCGTTCAAAGATAGGACGGTTTAAAGGCGTTCACTTGGAATCCTAACATTTCTTTTTTTTTTCTATATAATGGATTATTCTATGTAATGGGGGCATACGAGCAACATTATATCGTATATGCCGCTGTCACAAAGTGTAGAGACAGATTATTTAAATACAATGGAACTGTAGGTGAATACAGTACTGTATTTTATTTAGTTAAGTGTTGAAATTTGAAAGCGAACTCACGGCTAATAGTCGTTCAATATGTATAGGTAGGTATAAAGTTATCATTATCAGATATTTTCTATCCACTGCTGATGAAGGCCTCCTGAAGTATCTCGTATTTGCTGTAAACGTATTTCCGCAGAATTTAATCATTTCGTCGGTCCAGCGGGCTTTAGGGAGGCCTGTCGGCTCTTTTATTCTCATCGGGTATCACTGAATGACCGCATTCGACTAACGTTTGTCCGTCCTCCGAGCTATGCAACCTGCTCATTGCCACATCTTTCCATTCCTCTTTACCTTACGTTAAGTTTTTGAACTTCTCTTTTTTTTAAATTCCATTTTTTGCACCCATACATGAGCACTGAAGGTAGGTGATGCTCTTTAACTGTATTTCCAATTACCTACCTATGCTGCGTTTGGATTGCAACTCTGGCAGCCTACTTTATAATCAGTCGGTGCGGCCAACACCACATTCCTATCAGTATTGTATGTCGCACAACTTTCTAAACTCTTTTCAATATGAACAGTCTAAATACTAAATTAAGTTGTATCTATATTTGTAGATACAACTTATAGACTAGCGGTGCACAATAGAATCCTGGTACCAACACTGATGTATGGAAGTGAGGCCTGGAGCTGGCAGAAAAGGAACGAAAGTAGACTGAATGCAGTGGAAATGAGATCACTTAGACGTATTTGTGGCAAATCTATTTACGACAGAGTAAAGAATGAAGAAATAAGGAAATAATGTAAAACTGATGTTAGTATAGTGAGTAAGATTAAGAAAGGATCACTTAGGTGGTTTGGTCATATGGAAAGGATGAATGAGGAGACAATGGTAATAAAGATATATGACGCAAGTTTTGATGGAACCAGAAATAGAGGACATCCGCGAAAGACTTGGCACGACCAGATAAACCAGATAATGGAGGATGGTTCTGTTAGAAGCCTCAACAATCGGCGAGCTTGTATGACAAGATGTATGAATGTGGATGAGGCGAGAATTGTGTGTCAGGACAGAAGAGTGTGGCGCTCTATCCTCTCTGCCTACCCCCACGGGGAAACGAAGTGATGTTAAGTAAGTAAGTATATTTGTATTCGTTAGATCAGAAGACCTGAGCTTGATGAATTTTAGAGAGCTGAAACAAGACGAGTCAAGTGTTCCTAGATCTTTAATCTCATCCATTTTAAATTCTCTTGTAATTCTTTCATCCGTTCCTTCATCCCCTCCATTTGTTTCTTTCCGACATGCCACACGAGTTTCCTGATGTCGTAGGTATATCATCGTTCACGATACTGCCACTATATAAAAAATAAGTATGATTATTGATGACGTGTACACTTTTTAAGGCCAATTGGAAATGTTATCTCCACACTGGTGTTGGCCGCTCTACAATCATCTGCGCAATTTGTTATTTGGACCCTAATCAAATGCATCTTCCGAGGATGATCTCTGGCCTCAATGCATCCTCCGAGGATGATCTCTGGCCTCAAATTATTTACTCGTGACAAAATAATGTCTCAATTTATTTTAATACAGTTGGACACGTGTATTTTTATTAATTTTAAATAAAATATTGAAATTTTCCAATCGAATGAATGATTAAATAATATTGTAATAACAATAAATCTATATTATTTTGTTTAGACTTGCAATAATAAAAGACTAAATCTGTAGAGCTATTCATATACACAACTCTCGCGTTGGTTCAATAAATCATTTTCTTAACTCCACTAGAAGGTGTGTGATCGCGGTGTGTATTTCACATTAAAGCCAACGAAATCGATACAATTGTACCTGGGAGGAATCCTGTGGAACATCAGGCATGTCTGACTTAATCGACATAATTGTACCTGGGAGGGAATCCTGTGGAACATCAGGCATGTCTGACTTAATCGATACAATTGTACCTGGGAGGAATCCTGTGGAACATCAGGCATGTCTGACTTAATCGACATAATTGTACCTGGGAGGGAATCCTGTGGAACATCAGGCATGTCTGACTTAATCGATACAATTGTACCTGGGAGGAATCCTGTGGAACATCAGGCATGTCTGACTTAATCGACATAATTGTACCTGGGAGGGAATCCTGTGGAACATCAGGCATGTCTGACTTAATCGATACAATTGTACCTGGGAGGAATCCTGTGGAACATCAGGCATGTCTGACTTAATCGACATAATTGTACCTGGGAGGGAATCCTGTGGAACATCAGGCATATCTGACTTAATCGATACAATTGTACCTGGGAGGAATCCTGTGGAACATCAGGCATGTCTGACTTAATCGACATAATTGTACCTGGGAGGGAATCCTGTGGAACATCAGGCATGTCTGACTTAATCGATACAATTATACCTGGGAGGAATCCTGTGGAACATCAGGCATGTCTGACTTAATCGACATAATTGTACCTGGGAGGGAATCCTGTGGAACATCAGGCATGTCTGACTTAATCGATACAATTATACCTGGGAGGAATCCTGTGGAACATCAGGCATGTCTGACATAATCGACATAATTGTACCTGGGAGGGAATCCTGTGGAACATCAGGCATGTCTGACTTAATCGATACAATTGTACCTGGGAGAAATCCTGTGGAACATCAGGCATGTCTGACATAATCGACATAATTGTACCTGGGAGGGAATCCTGTGGAACATCAGGCATCTGACTTAATCGATAAAATTGTACCTGGAAAAAATGCTGTGGAACATCAGGTATGTCTGACTTAATCACGAAGAACTTGAGTATGATTTAGAAAGTACCTTTTAATTAGTCAACAAATATTATCATTGCCACTTCTCATCTCGAGTTTTTCTCATTCACGATTTATCTATACGTACTTGATTGTAACACCTGTTACGGGAGTCTCCTCCGATCCTTATTTGAACCGAATCTAATTTGTAGCCACTCGTGCCACTACACATCTCGTGTTCGGTTACCGAGAAGGGCGAGGCCGGCTATTGTGCCCTGCGGACGGGGCGAGGGGAGGGATTGTATTTGAAAAGAAATTACGGAAAACGCCTTTTCGTTGAAGACGATCCAATTATCAGCTGTCGACTTGATATGGAGAGAAAATGGACCGGTAACCTCGCTTAGAGTGTCTGATTGATGATTGCCGCTCACTGCCGAGTCGATAGAGCTGATGAGAAACCATACAAACATGAATCATTTCCTGGATTTCAAACTAAAGCACTTTCCACATCTTCTAACATTAGCTGTGAGCATATTGGATTTTGTTGACGAAGAGTATTACTTTTATACGACTTGACGTACTATCCTTACCTCTAAACATTAGCGTATGGCGGGCCTCGGAAGAAGGAGAACATCAATTAAACGTAAGAAAAGCGTGTTTAACGTTTGCAATAATAGTATTGAATAATTGATCTAGAGCCATCAAACTGAAACGGAACGCAGCATCAGCACCCGCGCGTCTACTAACCGAATACCATTTAGCATTGCGAATGTGAATGTGCTGAAATAGGATTTCGATGCTAGTAAAGTGTATGAGTTGTGTTTTTCCCACGTATAATTGAATAGATAGATAAAATTTCGCAGCTGTTTATTTTACAGTGTAACTTTATATAATCGTTTTAAATAGACTGACTTGTTAATGAATACAGTCGAACGAGTGACGTCTGATTTGTATTATCTTCGTTTTTGTATTATTTATATTGTATTCGCGCCCTTATTTCACAAAATTAATTATACAAAAAAGATATGCAGCTACACAAGTAGCACGAAATAAATATAAAACAGAAATTGATTAAATTGATTTATAAAAAGGAAAAATGTTTAACGTAGAAAAAATAAAAATGTAGGTTTAACAGAACGGCTGAGTACCAAAATCAATCGCACATTTATAAAAACAACACTTATAGTTTCAGGTAGGTATGGATAGGTATGGATAGGTATGGATAGGTACGGAGGATTGACGATAGGAATGGAATTTTGTTATTCAATATTAAAACAATTGAGAAACTTGCTCAAGTTTTTCAATTTATTCCAGATTTTAAATATTAATTTAGATGATTAAATAAAACTCTTAGAGCATTCAATGTGGAAAAATATCAAATTAAGGGCGGATAATGAAGCAGCGGCCATTCGCTAACCCTTTCTTTTCTGTTTATTCAATTAACGATTGGATACTCGACTTTCCTTCACTTGACCGCTACGCGTTCTAAAGAATGTTAAACGGCCATTCAATATAGATCCAAATAGCATTTCAATCATAAAATTAATTTAAATACAAATTACGTAAAAGAGGAATCAGGGTGAGGTATCTCGCGAATTCTCTTTGAGATTCGACGTCATCGTGTGTATTTCGATGCGCCGAAGGTTGATTTAATATAAGGAAACCGAGTGTCTCTGAAATCAAATATCCGGGGAACATTCTCAACTGACATATCATTAATATCGATACATGAAACCTCTGACGTTGTCAGATAAATAACCTAATAACCAAAATATCCTGGGATTCTTTATTCGTTTTACAACTCCTTCCACTCACCTTTAATCCTCATCCCCTTCGCACCCTCCCATTTGCGGACATCACTCGATTCACGCACCAATACGCAGAGCCCTGACAACTGAACGACCTCTGCTCCTGGCTACTTTAGTTTTGTTTCCAGGATCGACCCCGCTCACCCGTGCACGAAGACTTTCGGTGCGAGCCCTTTTGCAATCACGTAATGAATGTGAATTTGAAACGGACCATTAAATTAAAATATGGCTCTTCCGTGTTGACAAATACTTGTTTATCTAACGAGTTTGGGAGCTTACACCTTAAATCGTCAAGCAGTAAACAATGTTAAAGGAGAAAGTAAAAACTATATATTTAGTAAAGTTTCAAAGATAAAGAAAAGTTTTAAAAGTTCATCATATTTGCATTACTCGCACCCACATTCCGACATCCCCACAGACCCGCATCCACAAAATGAGATACGATGAGATCGACCTCACAGATTTAGTTGAGATTCCAGTACCACGTATGCGTGTTGAAATTTTGATCTGGAGATAAACTATTAACACTAAAATCTTAGACAAACCGAAGTATTTAATTTCAATATTTTTCCGTTTTAACTGGGGTTGCAAATCCACCCAACTAACGAACGGAACATCAATGAACTGATATTTGACATTTGACGTACAAGTGTGAGGTGACGCTCGAGACGATGAACCTCTAACGCGATGAACTACAAACTCCGAAGAATCTCACGAAAGCGTAATGGATGTTTCAGAAATTGTCTCAGGTCGAAAATCTCATTAAGACGTGGGCACGGGCCACATGCTAACAGTATCTTTAAGTATTTCTAGAACGAGTAAATACGAATGTTTCACAGGCCCAAGCACTCGGTTTTCTACCAAAATAAGGTGCTATCAGCACTCTCTGCGGAAGCTTCCCGAGTCCGCAGTGGCGATCCAGATTTAACGATTGCAGGTGCCATTATAATAATTGCTGACGATAAACAACGGCACCACCTACCGTTTTAGCAAGACGTGTCATAGCCACAATCTTTGTTTCGTGCTATAACTGCATAACTGTACTATAACATTTTATCATATTTAACATATTCAGAGTAACTCTCAATCTACATTCTCAATGCACATTTTATCGATTTACATATTTGATAATTGAAGTTACTAAATGGAAGAGATCGAGTGACCGGTTGCTCACAACCTTTAAACAGTACGTATACCTATTTTGTACTTGTAGATAAGTATTAAAACAAAATATTTAGAATATTTACTATTAAATTTATATATTATATTACGTATAAAATCCAGATGGCCTTCTAAATGTTGATAAATATAAATTAAATTTTAAAGAAAATTGATAAATTTCCTCTGAAATAATGAATAAGGTGAATTTGTAAAATTTTGGATCTGAATGTGGGTAACTTTTACAATTATTATTGTCATAAATTTGAAAATTGTAAAAAGAAATCATTAATACTGTTCGATTCGAATAATTCAAATAATATTTAACAATAACCGTCTTACGTAATTTTAAGCATTTTTTTTTAAATATTCTTACGCTCAAAACGATCGTATTTCAAGTAAAAACGTCAAAAAAACGCTTCGTAGCATTTTAAGACTCTGGCTGAAGTTACGAGTAAGTGACATGTTTTTTTAAAAAACAAAAATATTCTCTGCTCAAACAGATCAATTCAAGGAGAGTAACGCAGAGCGAAAAAGGCTCGGACTCGTGCACCCGACCGCGCATGCGCTGTCACTCGATCGAGCAACCACCAACGTAACATTACATTAATCAAATCATATTTTCCACTTGTTGACTAGATTAACAATGAAATACTTTACGAAGGATAAAAGCAAGGTTTATGGCACGGGATGCAATTCAGATGGATCAGTTATGCCCTTGGAATTCTTCAATAATTAAAAATGGACGGCTTCCTCGAGAGTATTGTGGAAATAATATTAACCGTGATATAACGTATAAATCATTTCCTTTAGGGACATATCTCGAATGACGATATTAACTTCACGCAAGAACTAGGTACCTACATTAACCTCCAAATTAATTGTATTTCTGCATGCGATGTATCAACAGGAACTGTGTTGAGACCCTTCTCTGAGATAAAAAATCTCAGATTCCCATCTCCTCGATATCTCTAAAGCTTAGGATGTATACAGCAGCTGGGCGAGAACAAATCATTTGTTATCGCTGGCGACAGCTCGCATGTGGAATGGCTCGCTGACTGCGGATTTCTTCACTCTTATAAATCCGCCTTTTTAGACTGAGGGTTAATCGTTCCAACCCCGCAGCTCCCGTCTCAAATCCTCAAATAAAATCCGCCTCGAGGGTGACACAAGCACACCCTAATGGGTTAGGTCTGGGCCGTGAGGGCTACGAAATAATCATACCCGAATATTAGAGTACACCCTGCGTAATATTGTTACAATACAAATTATCAACTAGAAACATTGTCAAAGAAAACAAACACGTTGTGGCTTGACATTATAATTAAATAATAAAATGTTTAGTTTTAAACCACTTTATTATGTACATACACTAAAGTCAACTAGTTTCAGTTGGACTCGACCTTCATCAGGACAATATAGTATTGTGGGAGAGTATCAGGTAAGGGTTACACGGGAACAACTTTCATATCGGACTATTGGATCAATTTATTTGGTTATTTAGTATCTGTCTATTATTATCGATTGATTTATTAACCGTGCTTCTAAATAAATTTATTTATTTTATATTTTAGTGAAATCTCCCACGTGATACCGCAGTATTACTTCAGGCGCCTGATCCGAGCGTGAAGTGGGCCAACGGGTTATAAATAGACTTACTAAATTATTCTTAGATAATTAAGCATCATTCTTTTGACTTCTGATAGAGTTATCCAGAAAATTCCCGGATAAAAGTTGCTGCGGGTTTGATTTGAAATCAAGATTACAGCGGTCCAAGCAGAGGCGTGAAAACACCTGGAAACGTTAGCAATCGGCTTCGATTGGCCGAGCGTATTACAGGGAGGGCGGGGGATTAATGAGGAAGTTTCCGACGGAAAATTTAGTGGGGCTATATTGAGAACCTCGGCCCACTCCGAGAGCGGACAATCCTGCGGAGTGACAAGTTGATCAGAAAGGTTAATCGTGACCCCTGATAATTAAACTAAATTATATTAGATAAAAATACTTCTTCAAGGTCTTTAATTAACTTTGGTAACAAATATGTCATAAAACTTGTTTGATATATTTAGTGAATATTAATAATAGTTATTTTTTAACTTTAGCTTTCGTGTATTTAGTGAGATTTTATCAATATTAATAATGTATTCATAAACCTTTAGATAATTTTTTTACCACGTACTCTGCTTATTTTTATCTTATTATGATCTTCCATTCTTCCTGTTTCTTATCACGCATTTACGGTTGATAATATAGTTCGCACGATGTCATATATAATAGCAGTCGCTTAAAAACAAACGAGCTTTCACAAAATTTCTTATTTTGGTATTATATATACAAAAATAAGTATTCTAAGCTTTTAATTCATTCACCGAAAATCATTTGGATTAAATTTCGAACAATTCCTGCAAGTACCTTCCCAGCGAAGAGAACTGGGGTTGAAAAGGGTTGATGGCTGTGACCGGAAGAGCAAGAGCCTGTCTAAAGCCATTCACCCCTATCCGGGGACTAATTTTACTCATATTCTAGGAAAATTTCCTCTATTTTTTGTGAAGAAATTCTACATTTACTTATTATGTTTATGAATCAAGGGAAAAAATATTCAGCCACGAAAATCCATAAGGGTTAATAAGTTTTTGAATTTGTGAGTAAAATTTAGAAAAGGCGGTGGATGAAATGAAATGAAAAAGACAGAGAAAAGATAAAAGAAGGCAGCGGAAATGTGATAATTACAAAGAATCTTTGAGAAGACTCAAATATTGAGTACAAAATGGAAAAATAATGAAATAATCTAAAGTCGAGACGTAGTCAAGTACTTATTTAGTTTTTACAGTCGTTACTTTTTACATTTTTATCGTACATTTCAGGAATTTCCACTAATGCGGCTGAAGTTCAGGCCGTCATGAAGGTGGAACAATATTTCGTTTCAGCGACCATCATCAAAATTGAGTTACAATCAGTGACTGACATATCGACTACGACAAAACTGAACTTCGCTAAATACTCCAACGATACTCGGATATTTCAATGAACCTTCAGGCTTAATTAAAAAGTTCGGGTATAAAAAACACAAAATAGGAACACTAATGAAAAGAGATCTAGACAGATATATTAAATAATCCAAGTAGTGTGGGCGACAAAGTAATAGATGCGACCGCAAAAGACCAAATTGAATAAAATATGGGTGATATAATCAGAAACCTTAGGAAACAACGACGCGTAAAAAGGTGTATGGATTTTAAGAAGTTTTTTAAGAAGTTTTTCATATTTTTCAACTACAAATAGACCCACAAAGATTGTAAAGGAGAACGAAAAAATTAACAGCTGATGGTGACCATAATGTACCGTTCTTTATGATATTTATATCCATAGACATCTTCAAATATGGCGTGAAGGTGTTCATACTTATACCACGATACGATAAATGTTCGGAAGAAAACGTCGTCCTAGACATTTTGTAAGAAAATAGTACCGGGATTTTAAAGACTCACAAAGGGTGACGTTTGACAACTACTGTCAAACGTCAAATGTTCATTTCCTCTACGGGTTATGTGAATTTTGAATCACTCTGTAGATACAATATCAACACTGGAAACTTCAACTGCTATAAATTTATCTATTTTCTTTTTGTGCACTCAATTTTATTCTACTGTATTTATTGCGCCTCCTTAAAAATGAGTTATTTATTAACACAAATTAAATTAATCAATTAGAAAGATATACAGAAAAAATCTATCTATCGAAAAAAAATTTTTTTTCTTTCGGGATTTGAACCTGGACCTCGAAAATGGAGAAGCGCGTTCTCCATTTTCGTTGTAGCAATCGAATACATTTTCAACAAATTTTGAACATATATTATGTAATACATATACCCAACTGATATATGTATATATCTGTAGAACTTTCCAATTGATTCATTTAATGTGTATTAAAATACCACACAACTGTGTTCTGAAAATGCAATTTAACAACAAAAATATGTTCTCCTAATTAATTGAGTTATTTATTTATTATTTGCTGTAAAAATAACCAACATTTAAAATATAGTAGGTAACTAATTTTATATATGGTGTATCTAAATTAATTTTATATATTATATATAGCATTGTGTTTACTAGTTTTATAAATTTGTCATTTCTCTGTCTTCGATTTGTATCTCAATCTTACATTAATTAAGTATGGTGATTATTGATGACAGATTTGTTCTTTAATCGTTCGATATGTTTTTATTTCGGAAATGACTTTTTTGAAAAATGGTCCATTTATCAAGGACGTTGATGAAAAATTTGTGTAAAATGTTACGTAAAGCTGCAATATACAATATAATACTGTATAAAAGTACTTAAATAATAAATATTCCAAAAATGGAAAAGTTTTGACCAACAAACCAAGGGTATTCATTTTTTGAAACAGTTAAACTTGTTTTGCTTTTCTTGTGAAGAATAAATAACTCGGTCCCCCACAGCAACCGAGTTCTCCAGGCTCGAATTGTAAGTCTGGTTGGGATTTGGGTCACTAACATTAATGTATTATTTTTAAGGTAACTCCACTTTTGATGTTGAAGTAAGTTATATTTAAGTATCGTGGTACTTTTTCGCAACTAACTTAAGTGGTGCAAAAGATTTGATTGATAATTTTTTATATTTTTTCTCTAGAATGGGCTTTCGTTTTAAAACCAATTAATATTATTTTTAATAAAAATCTAATAATAATAAGAGATTCAGGTTAAACAGTGAACTACCAAAGACTAAAGAAGAAGTTGAGCTATGTAGTGGAAATAATAATGTAAAAGCCCGCATGAAATTCTACGAATAATGTACATTTTAACGCGTATATGGATATTTAGTATGCATTTTCTAATGTCAAAGAGCTTTGCACAATAATCTAGAATCACTAAGCCTACTTTATTATCGTCTATATGTTCGATTTTATTCTACGCTGCATTAGCACTGTTCGCTCGAACAACATTATCATCATCTAAGCTTAAAACTTTTTTAATTGGTTCCCTATTGTACTTGCGGGGTGTATCGTAAGTACAAACAAGTGTGACAGTGAACGTGACGGTATGAATGTGAGGCAGTGTTTCTATTTTAGAGGTGTCAAGTGATTCGTGAGTTCTCTCGAGGGATGAAACAGCCGAAGGGTGGAGGCGAGGATCCTGAGAAAAATAAATTGTATGTGTATATCAAAGCGCAGTCACTGAAAACCGTGCCGTGGTACCTGAAGTCAGCTTAATATGTTGGTATTTTCTAAACTTAAGAAAAAATACAAAATAATTGAATATTTTTAAGTTTGTGGTCTGAAATATTTACACGTAATTATATGTGTTAAAACGGTATTATTGGTAAAAACCGATAATGATAGCGGCTCGTATGACGTATGAAATAAAATCTGGAATCGAGTGAACCATGTACTTTTCAATATTTAATATTGACAAAATTATCTGAACTTCCTAATAAATATATCATTGTTAAGGCCGTGAAACTTCAATAGAAATAATTGCAATGGAAGTCATTGCAATTGTGCAAACTGCTTGTAACAAATTCATCTTTTTTTAAATTTATTAAGTCGTTATTATTGAATGATTTTTATAAAATAGGTTGCGTACCGGCCTGTAAAAAAACAGATTTAACTCATAGACCACCAAACGGTGGTCTATGGTTTAACTGCATTCTACAAGTATAATTATTATTTATTTATTGTTTACTTTTTAACTGTAGTAAAAATATATTTCACCTGCATATATGATATAATTCAAGCTACAAATTTTACTTTTAAAATACTGCAATATGAGAAGAGGAACATGTCTTTTTGCGTATTGTGGAGACGATAACCCCCGAATTTATTATCAGATTTGGATCAAAATTTTCTAAACAAATTAAATGACATATCTCAGCTAAGTTCATTAACCTACTTGATCAACCATCTTATTTCAAATGGCGGCTGTTTAAAACCTTTAAAAATGAATTGACTTCGGTAATATTGGACCACACTTGTACACAAAGACGAAATTGACTCAATTGTTGCGGTGCCGGCAGCGATTTTGTATTACATTATACAGAATGTTTTAAAACTCTTTATCTATCTCAGTGACATAGGTGGTTTTTCTTCAATGCTGTGCTGATATGAAGATACGTAACTACTTTTGGTGCAAATTTGCATATTTTAAAATGTTACTGTGATTTTTATATTATTTCTAAATTATTTTTTTAATGTCTCTTACATATAGTATAGTGACTTCCGAATCATTCTATAAATATAAGATGGTTAGCCGACTTTGTGGCCATCTTATGTATACTCTACTATCTTTTCCAGGATTCCACGATTCCAATTATCGATCCAGTTTGAGCATTCAGGATTTAGCAAAGAACTCTTTTTTTTTTAAACTCAGCAGAATTTCTTTACTTATTTGAACCAATATTAATTATCATTATCTTTTTGAACGGGTGTCTGAGGAAGAAAATGAAAATTTGTGTAAAAAGGGCTAAATCAATGTACTCCATCATAAAAGCAATGAACTGTGTTATTTTGCTTAATGAAGTTTTGGGACTCGGAGGTTAGTCAAAGTGAGCAGCTTAACTGGAAATGTTTATTTTACTCTCACCTCTTTACTCATGAACCGCGCAGACAGGACCCACTGTTCGTACTCTCCACACACGTGTTAATATGTATGTGGCAACCGCGTTATCGTGTAATGTAATGTACAAATATAATATGCGTGTGTGTCGACACTATTCTGGAATGGTGCCAGAGAAAACTGTACATAATAATTACATTTTAGTTTTTATTTTTCAAAAATTGGCAACAATAACTAAATGTTCTCTAATTCAGACTTACTCGTATTGTATCGAGATTTTTTTTAATGAAGAAGAATTATTAATATTTTAAGGATAAGGCACATATTACTTTACTCTTAAATAAATCACGAACCTTTATCAAGGTTTAGCGATAAATCTCAAGACTGGTTTTCAGTCAATTTTTCGTTTGTTTTCGATTGTAAGTCCGATGCTATTAGACTTCGATAAAATTACTAAGAACGAGAGCGAGAGCGAGAGGGGGGACTTTTATTTTCCGCCCCCGTTCTCCAGAGACGAGGAGGAAAAACTCTGTTAATTATCGGAGAGAGATTGGTCAATGCGTCTCCGAGCAACCCTTCCAGAACCCTAAGAAAACAGATGAATTCGTAATGACCGATTCTACAAACGCGAATAAAATGAAAAATTACAATTTTAATCTTTAGATTTATGACCGAAGGAAAGATAAAAACAAATAAGAAAACCGTGACGGTCCAGCGCGCGCCACCTCGCTCGACTCGATCGAGTTATACTGGTATTTTTATTAAGTCTGAAGTCAAAGCCTCGAGTTTCGAGCTCATTATTTCGAGAGACTGAAATAAAACAAAGATTATTAGGTTGCGTAAGCGCGGATGGAACTTTGCTCTCGAAACTCGCGTAAAGAAGAGTACAGAATCAATGCTACTTTATTCGAAGTCATTGCATCGCAGGCCAGACCGATCGATTGACGTGTACAGACCTTTACCGTTGTATCTTTAGACTCGAGGACAAAATTGCATTCGTATATACTCACCCTTGTAATTGTTAATTTTTCAATTTGACCTTAAGAGAAAACCGTATACCTTAGTGGACTCTGATGCAATAATATTTAAAATATTTCAATACGGCGTCCTTTTCTCTGTGAAGCGGACGAATTCATTTTTTTCCAACCCGATGTAAAGTCGTATATAATACAGCTATAGCTTTCTTACTTTCCAATCAAATATTTATTTAATGACGATTGCCATAATAAATATGACGAAAAAAAAAATTTATTGCTTTTAACAGAGAATTTTTAAATGAAAACACAACAAAAACTTTTAAATGTTTGTTTTGTATGATGACCAATAAAGATATGGTATCAGGTGAATAATGAGGAAAACTTTGTATAATATATCAAAAAGAAATACATTCAATGTTCTAAATGTCAGGAATTTTACTAAAGATTTCTATAACTAGGCGTGTATATAAACACCACACGTTTAGAAATATAAAACAAAGTTTCGAAAATATTTTGATTTCCGCTTGCGAGGAGGGTTAATTATAAGTTCATAACTTAATAACTTTCCCTGTCCAACCCGGGCCAGGAGACCTCTCTTTGCTCTATTACTTTAGTTAACTCCACTGCACGACTAACCGATATATACCAAATATCACCAATCACATTTCACAGAGAAACAGTTTCTTCACAAAATTATTAAAATTACTAAAAAAAATATTTTTAATGGAACATTATTATTATATCTATTTATCATTTATGTATGTCTTATATCACTTTATTTACCACTGAAAACTAAAAAAACTGAAATGGACAAAGTAACCAACTAAAAAACTCTTTATATAAATAATACTTTGAAAAATAATTTGCAAACTTAATATTATTTCATCGATTTAAAAAAAAAAAATTTAATATTTTCCTAACATTTAATCATCCTGAATAATTGATTTTATTGTATAAATTAAAGGGAGACAAGAATATTCTTTTCTAATTTTGGGCAGTAAATATTTGTTTTTAAGCGGCTTAGATATCTGTTTTTAAACGAATTTTTATTTCTCTTTCGGAAAACAATTACGAATTCTTCACTAGATAACATCAAATATGTAATTTAATCTAAAAATTAGTTTAGAATAAATTAAGCATTCTGTACTGTGTACTGTGTACTGTGTATTGGTGTACTAAAACGGAAGATTACTTTCTTGGAAGATAAAGCGAACTCAGACAATTAACCCTCCCATAAGCAGCGCGACACAAGGTTCCTTCATAATTTATATGTTAAGAAACAACTTTCCGTGAGGTATTCATAGTATTCATATGCTTGTGTTGTATTGCACTAACCTATACACACTAACATTTTAAAGGCAGTTTAATAGATCAGGCCAGTTGTTGAATATAGTAATAATAGAAGAAGAAAAAGAAGGAGAATATACGGTGGAATTTTGTCTATAAGTAACCAAAAATTTTAAAAACAGAAAAGTGTTTAACCTCACTGAGAAAAAGGGTTGCCGAAAAATGTTATATCGGGAAATATCGTTATTGAACACCACAAGGTAGAGACACATTCTCAACTTTTATTATATTAATATAAGGTAGCAACTGACTCAATATATAAAATTATACACTTCTTAGCAATCACCAGAGCAATATAATTTATTATTTAATAACTTAGACTCTCTGTAGTAGATCCAGTAGACGTAAAATATGTTATATTATATATTCCATTTATGAGTAAACGTACCAAACTGTGTTACGTCAAGCCTTGTAGAAAGGGAATTAAACTCAATTTTTAATGTCATATAAATAAATTAAATCATTCTCTCGTTTGTGGACGACAGTTCTAAGACTTTAATAGACATTTTAAGTCAATACACTTAAATCCTTCCCCTACCTACCTACGCGGTTCCCCCATGTCAAATATGGCTGGCAGTTAAAAGGTTAATACATCCTCAAATTTATTATTTCCCTTATGTCTTCTCCTGTCTATCTTTAATTATAGTCCCGAGAAGACGTTCAAATCATAATTATCTATATATGGAAACACATTATTGATGAATGAAATGAATAACAAATTAATTATGTAAAGTATCTTAAATATAAGAATAGTTAATAAATTTATGGATTATCTCAGAAAACCTTCGATGTACTTTGGTGTACTAAAATTTAAAAACAATCATACGGCCAATGTGACAATATTATAATATATATATATATATATATGTATGACAATTCATTTTTAAATACAATAAACTACTTTATTTTATTTTTTTTAAAGAGAACACATTCTTATTGTGAAGTTGTAATTTTTCGGAAGGTCTGTGATATTATTAATACAAATTAAATGTTTCAATTATAAAGATAAACATGATAAAATCTATTTAACGAAAAAATATGCTTGTTGCTATGGGGATATTTTTTCGATAAATTTATACGTATCTTTCTAATTGATACATTTAATTTGTATTATAAATACCAACGGTTAACCACGGTTCAGTAGAGCAGAAAATATTTATGTTGGGGGTAGACGCTTTAATCTCATTCTTTATTTTTTTTATTGCAATTAAATACTCGTAGTTTATTGTATGGGATGGAGTAGACTCCACCTCTGACATATACAGCGTTGTCTTGGCTACTTTGCTAGACTGAAGTCTGCGTTAAAGTAGCCATTTTTTTTTGTGCTGTTGTGGTGTTATTTAATAAAGATTCGACAGAAATATAAATAGGGATAAAAAAAAGAAAAAAAAAAAAATTTAATAAAAATGTAGTGGGAGTGTTGTAGAACTAGTGAATTATTAGTGTAGGCACTGTTAATGATTAAGTTAGAATGTTGGATAGCCATGCTTCTAATTGCTCTCTACCCGATTGGATCATATATTGGGTCCATATTTGTGTAATCTTATTGGAGTTGAACGATTTCCAGTTGGTACTATTGTAGTGGTATGTTGTACAGTTTCGGAGCTAAGAACATGTAGAATCTTTGATAAAATGTCGTTATTGCTCTAGGAACTGGCGTGTAGATGTCGTTTGTCTTGTGTCGTGTCAATGATTTATTGCTTGGAGTGAGTTGTTGATGTTAACATGGAAAAATTGGACGAGTCTCAACATGAAGATTTGTCTTATGTCATGTATAAATGTATGCCCCGTGTTATGAAATCCTCCTCTATTTTTAAATTATGAGCGTGGGTTCAGATTAATACAAACAACTAAAAAACAATTAATCGGCAATTGTAAGTAGAAACAGTATCAATATTTATTGAATATAGATGGTAGGCACTAAGAATACGTAATGCAATACATAAAAGATTTATATTTTATTCCGATATAAAGTACAGGTATCTAGACTTTGGCCAATCACTCTACCTATAAAAACTCATGTTGCTCTCCCTTTACCGCAACATTAGTTGCAACGTCCCCTCTCTTCTCCTTCTTTCATTTAAACATACTTATGTATCCAAATATTTTTTGTGGATTTTCATTATTAGTATCGCATGTTAAATAGTTATTATGTTTATTGCAATATGTTTTCACTGTCAAAATCCCTTAATAAAAAAATAAAATAAAAAATAGGTGCAAAAATTGAAAGCCGTCACGAACCTAGACATATTACGAGTAATATGTATATAACGTGATTGTTCAGAAAAAGTGGCCTTACTGATATAGCAGAAAGTCTTAAAGTATTTAATTAAAAATTAGTGAATGAATTTATTTGTGCTGAGGTACAGCACATTTATCTCGCTTCACATCTTCGGTCGCAGCCTCGGCCTGGACCGCCCCGTCCCCGGGGCCGAGGCATCTTTACAGGCGAGTTAATCGAGGGGAGAATTCCTCCGCTGATAGTGTCAGCCGGCAATTTATGCGGAGGATGATAAGCCGAGCCTTAAATGTGTGACATTGAAAAATATCACCTCCACTTCCAATGGACCCGACATCGATTTTAACTAAAAATATTCCTATACTAGTCGGACAATAATATAGCTGAAAATAAGGTAACCGTGTCGTGATGGTAAATATAAGATAGTAAGGCTGTGACACTGTGTACCTAAAGGTGTGTAATACGGCGACTGGTTCATCTTAAGCCATTGTTTATGCCTATAAGTGTACCGTACAATAACAAATAATTCGTTAAAATAGAAACGTAACGAATTTTTCTAAACAAATTTCGGAATCACCGAGCGTACCGGTGCGTGGTGTAAATATATTTTAAATAATTCTTCGAATCGTCACACCACCAGCGCGGTACGCTGCCAAGCGATGAACGCAGGAATCCATCAAAATGCATGCGGAACCTTAACCGAACACAGGTAATTTAATTAAAAACTCGACAAATATGTAAATCGACACTTTGATATACAACTATTTGTATATACAGGCCATATAACTGCGTGTACAGGTATAACAGACATTTTATTTATTGCATTCCTTAGGTGTTGGATTCTTGTCACTGATAGTAGGTACGGTGTGCAGTTTTTGGGTAGATTTCTCTAGAAATATTTAGTCTCGCGACGTAACACCCGAACACATTTCCTTCTTTGATCATGACCAATAACTACAATGAGATATTTAGTTCTAACCAAATTTCGATCTAACTTTTCTTGTTAAACTGACCTCGACTAAGTTTATTAACAACCCTTATCCACCATCTCGTGTGTCTTGTTTCAAAATGGCGGATAGGCCAAATGGTCCTAGAGAAAGGCGAAATCTACCTGATTAATACGGGATTTTTTTATATTAATAATATAACTGAAATGTGACGGTAACATGATAAATTGCTGCGTGTCGGTTGACTAGGATTAATCGTTCCCCCTCACTCCTATCCTAACGAGACAGGAACGAGGGGAACGAACGCGAACAGACATATTTCGATTTTTCCGTTTTCGCACTCTCGTTGTTTCAATACTCCTAACACTTTCATACATCGAAATGTGTTTTAATTGTTCGCGCTCATCAGTGCTAGATCTCGAGTAGCCGCCCCAAACTTCTTCTGCCAATGCTCACTTGACGTACCTCACTAGTCTCAATCTTTTGAATAAACGTCGGACCAGAACTTGATTGTTACGTTTGATTCTAATAAAACTAATAAGTATCAAAAACCAGCGAATATTGAGTAGGAACAATAACGTAGTGCGTCAAGAGTGAAAACGTACAGCGCTGAGAACCCACACTGTGAAGTTGACATTAATTTTTTTAATTGAATGAAACGAGATATTTAATTAAAAGCTAGTAATGTTCTGTTAGAATAATAATAATATATGAATTTCAAAACGTTTAATGTATAATTAAAAACAAAATGCTACATTATCCAGTAGGGTAACTAAAAACAAAAATATAAAACTTCGCTTACTTTACGTTAGGTCTGTTATATATAAGATAATTACCATTATCATCACGAGACAAGAGTTTAGAGAAATGTGTTGAGCAGTGAGACTTTCAGGTTCTTAAGGGTGCAAAAACCCCAACTATAAAACTATTCTCTCCAGATTTAAATTCAAATATTTTTATTTTAGTAGTTTGCTATTGACGACAGTTGAGCGTCGACCTACATATCGTAGATCTGTTAATAAGATAGCAGAAATTGTAATATTACCTTTGTTACCTAAAGTTCTCCAAGTTCCTCCGTTTTCCCATGAATGCATGTGAAACACTCAACTTTTCCACAATCGATTGCACGTTAAGTACATATTTTAAATATCTAGCACCGAGCGAATGTACTCTTGAAAAATCTACGAGGTCTAATACCTAAAACCTAATTTTATTTGTCTCATTGTATTTACCGTACTTTACTAAAACGTTTTACTTTTTTATGTAAATTCTTAATTGTACTCTCCTGTATGTAATAATTGCACAGTTATTATACACATACTGTGAGGGATCCCGTAATTCTCTGTAAGTCCTTCCCCCTGTTATGATTTTGTTCCCTCGCTTTTGTAACGCGGAATCTCCGCTTTCCCATTTGCGATGCTCCTGGTCGCGAGGCACCGATGTGATGTATTCCGTACTTTCTAATATTCTAGGTCTTACATATCCTAAATTATGACGATACATATAATTGTTAGGCAGTATTTTATTAAATTATTTCAATACGACAGTAGGGCGCATTTCCCCTATATTAAACTATTAATTACTCCTGGTTTTCGGCACCAGTGTATTGCTATCTTAACTTAAATATAGTTTTAGTAATATTAATTTATATCCTCCTGGGCTCCGTCGCTAGTGTGAAGATCTTGTATTTTTACGAGTTTAATATTATTTTAGATAACCCTGGCCGCAAGGCACCAACGTGATGGGCACCCGCTACATTCTAAGTCTAAAAATTAATATTTTATTTAACTTAACTTACAATGACTATATTCGCTCGCTTGTATCGCGTGAGCTCAAAGATCTCGCTTCGTGAATGATAACTTATTTCATGAATAAGTGTTATTTAAAAATTTGTACACTTAATACTATTTGTTTACGCTTAATATCTAAATTTGGACACTTAATATCTAAATGTGATCGATAGTGGTCAGGAATATTCCCCATGTTATGTCCGTAATAAACCTAGTGCTTTTAACCCGCGTTTTCAATTATCAAACATCTAAAGTTTCCAATATTATAGCCGTTCAAATACTTATAGAGCAATTGTTATGAAGTGAAAAACCTCCGACCATGCGGTGTGATACCCGAGCGCACTCGTTATAACATTCATTTTACTAGTCTTCAATTTATTACCTTTAATTCTGAAACGTCATATAGCGCGTATGCAAACAAGTGAATCTCGACGCGAGCCGATTCTCATAAAGTTGGGTACGTATTATTCAGAGCTGGAATGTAAGGGTGTGGAAGAAATTATACATAGGTCACCAACCTTGTCGTAGACCTGTCCTCGTGACTGTGGCCGCCTCGTGGCGTCGCTTAGCTATTCAAAGAGTATATGGACGTATAAAACGACATGCGACATGCTAAGTGTCTGCCTCACTAGGTAAACATGTTCCGTGATTATGATAAGTTCGACAGACATCAGGTTTGCATACGCTCAAGCACCCCTGTCCCCAAATCAGGTATTCGTGCGCCCGTTGGTTCAAGTCTACGAATCCTTGACCCCTGATCCCTGCACCCACGCGTTCAAAGAGTTAATGATGATGATGATGATCCAAAGTTTTGATTCGATCGATGTCGCAGTGAACAGTATCATTTCCTAGAACTCGTTCAAGATGCATGGCCAAAATCCTCGTATCTCCAACACGCTGGTGTTCAGTATCGATGAGGAACTAGCAATCCTTTGCCGCGTCCAACACTGAAGGTAATTAATTGTGATTGCTTGTACACCGTGACAGTATAACTCTCAAGAATATTGCTATGATTCTTCTGAGCGCGTCTAAGAACATACATCATGTGACAGCGGTGTCTGAAAATAGTTTTGTTTATCTGCTGGATGATCCTCGGTATCTCGAAAAATGCATCTCGAATAGAGCCAGGAACACATGGTTAGAATTGTTATCCTGCATGCTGGTGCGTGTGTGTTTGTGGGTTGCCGACATGTCGGCGTAATTGCAGATCATTTCAGGAACACTGTCTCTGAGTATTAATCTCTAAATATCCTACTATCATCCTCCTCATACAGCTGAAGTACGAGTACCACGGCGACCACACAGGAACCACCTCGATGCAACCCAGTGCGGACTAAACTATTTACGCCCGGTTATAAATCGGAAAAAAGCTCACGAACGGTAAACATATGTCGGGTTAGCCTATGGCCTTGTGCACCCTCCGCAGACCGATGATGTTCAATAACGCTTTCATTTTGGCTATCACTACCTAACCAATATAACCGTAGGTAGTCCGTCCGCACTTCATGCCACCGAATGACTCTGTTCAGCCTCCAAAAGCACCTTTTCCTTCCAATCAGATCATCTTAGGAAAATTACAATACACATAGGCAGTGAAAGGTGGTAGAATGAAACACCTGGTTTCAGCTTGATAACCGAAAGGTTCTCGGATAAATTCTGTCATTTCTACCTACTAGCCGTTACTTCGGATCTAAAATATAATTTATATAATGTACCCCGCAATGCCTACGTAGAGGCTGAGAGTTTCACGGTGTCGGCAGCGTGTACCCGAGGCCTATTATGGGATTTATGAGATTTTAATAGATTTCTGTGGATAAGTAAATACACAAATAATTACGTACATAGGTACATGATTATTTACATGGCCAATAAGTAGTTAATAATTAGTCCTAAGTGATGAGATAAGTGTAACTAAAACTTACAGGTGGGCGTTCCAAATTAATAAAACAGGACAGTAATTAAATAAAGTTAAATATCAAGTAGTCTAGCGATCACGCCAGCCCCTTTTTATGAATGTGTAATTACACGATGATCCGAATCACACTGCAGTATTCGTTAGTGGTTTTAAGTATGTATACAAGCGTACAAAAGGATAAACTTAGTATTTTGACGGATCTGGTTCTCAGCATTGGTACATTCGGCATTTGCGAAAGTTGCAGCGATTCTCGAATCAAATGCGAAGTAGCCGTCGATATTGTGAAATATGGCGTACAACGTCTCGAGAAAATGATCGTAAACCGTGAACGACTATTGAGCTGTCTACGCGGAGGCGGTCCATGGACTGTGGGAGAAATTAGACAACTACCAGAATGAAGTGTTGCGCGCTTATGCAATACTATCGTATTAAGAAAGTAATTTATTGTAGCGGCCTTTTTAGCATAAAGATTACAATACTCGCGAATTTTGGAATTACACGGAAATATTTATTTAATGTCGTCATATACTGAGCATTTCCATCCAGACAGACAAACGTTCATCCTGTGAACATTCCGATAACAGTGTATTATACCATTTAACAGTTTGATTTCCAGCAATAAAACCGGCGTAGTTCGGGCCCGTAAATATTACCCGCGAGGAAAGCCTACTAAAACATAAACGGAGTAAATCAGGAGTAAACACGTATCGGCTCCCTATTTGTTAAGCCATTTTGCTGCAAAAAAATAAATCAGATCCGAAGCGATAAACTCAAACACCCGCCTGAGAAAGTGTCGCACTTTTATAGCCCAATAATATATTGTTTGGCCGTATTAGGGAAAATATTATTGTGTTTACGGTGTAAACAGGACGCTGTACTGAAAATCATTTTTGCTGCGAATGAAAAGTTGTTTATTTATTCATTTACTGTAAATATTTTACAGGTTGAAGTATTGCCGATATAACCTGACCATCTCGTTCATTGCAATTATACATTTTACGATTTTGGAATAAATTAAATTTACTTTTTAAGTAAGTTATGTCACGAACAAACGCAAAAACAAACAAATCTGTTAATATCTGACAACATATTTTTTAAATCCCCTTAAGGTCTCCGGCACCCTCTAAAATGCGTGTAACAATAAAACATCGAACAAATAAATTAAATATTACTACTAAAGTAGTGATATTTTATTATTGAATAGCAGAAACCGGTCTTGTTGTCGGGACCTACTGGCACCACTGGCAGTTACCGTGGCCGCTGCGCGGCAACTGCCGTCACGTTGCAGGAGTAACAAGACAGAATGACAGTATTGTCCCTTTGTCAAAGTGTATCTAATAAAAATAAATAAATAAAACCAAAAAAGATTCAAGTTATGCGTTTATATATATACAGTTGGGCCAGCTTTACAAGTAACCAAACATAGAACAAGGCTGCTGTAATCCGTTTAATAAATTTTTATAAACGTTTTATATTCAAAAAAACTTATTTTTCGCACTTGACAGATTTAAATGAATGATTCGTAATGTACCGGGTGCTAATAAAGTGTACTTCATATTTCTCAGCCAAAGGCAGGCGCAGACTGGCACCTGCACCGTACAGTGCAGTGTTACCGGGGACCGCCGTCAGATAATAAAGAGATTTGATATGAAAATTTTTAATTCGTATTGAATTTTCCACGAAAGTAATAGTATCCGCGCACACTTTCAGATAATTATTTTTTCTGGAACATTGCAATCTGACTGAAGTATGAGTATTACAAACGGATAATATTATTAAATATAAGATTTCGTCATCAACTTAAGGCGATTTTTATGTTAAAATTAATTTGTGAATTAATGTGTGAAGACACTTGCAAATTTATTGTAAATTAAACAATTTTTAAAAATTTGAGTTAGAAATATCAGTACATTCCTTTTATACTTATAAGTGTATTTATAAAAAATGTATTTACAATATTATAAACACAAATGTTGATACAGATACGCAGTTTGCATGTAAACGAATGTAGAATGAAGCAATGGTTGTGATGAAGAATTAATTATTGTATATTGGAAAGTTGGCGGGTTATCGGGAGATAAAAGACAGGATGGCACTTACTTGTGGATCTCCGATCTCTGGAAGCTGGTTCTTTTCTCCCTGGTCCACCAATTCACAAGCGACGCAGAATTATGTCACGCACTTGATGACACTCGCGTTAAAAAAGTAATTGTATTAAATATATTAGCGGTAGTAAAAAATTATAAATTAGCGGTAATTAAGGTTAGCGGTTGTAAGCGTATTTACAGCGACGGCAACGTACCGTGTTCGGTTTCAAAAGTGGAGTAGCTCGTTCAGGCGTATCAAGCAGACTGCAGGAATCTTCTTTCTCCTTCGTGCCTAGGGACTAGGATAGGACAAGAGTAAGAGGGAAAAGACATATTTCTGCAGTGCAACGAGCTCACGAAATAAATTCATTGGTTTACATGTTTTAAAGAAACTAATTTGCAGGCGAGGGAAACGGGTTAAGTAATAATTACGAGCTCTGAGCACTGCGACAGCGGACGCTCTTTGTGCGACGTTCGGGTGCATTCTAACTTACATTCTTCATTTGTAGCAAGCAGTGTAATACTATTATAGCATATGTGCTGTAATATTATGACTGTTATTTCATTATCTTGTTTTATATTATTGTATTTTTTTATGATTTTATAAATATTTATAAATGCCGTTTTGTTTGTTTTTTTTAACTAAACTTTTTACGCTCTATATTCTTGATTTTATTATAAATATTCAGCAACTAACATATTTTATTATAAACATTCGGCGGAAAATATCCAAATTTAACAACCGGTTTGCATGAACCCATAGGGGGATACCATTGATCAACATAGTAAAATATTAGCCTCAGCGCTGACGCAGTGCGGTGAGATCGGCATTAAAATGCAACTGCATTAATTTTTTCAATGAATTAAGCTTTGTACTACATACGCTGAGTTATTTTGTCATTACTATTCATACGAAAAGTGCAGCACCACTCATCATCAGATGATAATTAATCAAAATTCAGTTTGGAGGCGATCTAATCGGGTAGAGCGCGATGTTATTAATTAGAATTTTCTCTAATATTTTTGTGTATTTTCGCATTCTCAGATGTCTAGTAATATAAAAGTACCACCACAATACAACAACAGGTGGTGTTTTCTTTCGTTTTTTTGGTGCTCAGTAAGCTTTTATTTGTCCTCATAATAATGCTATAATTTATTTATTTTAATAATATTAAAAAATATAACTAACCTAAACTGCGACTAAATATATGTAAAGAGATAATCGAAGATCAATTAAAATACTGGAACTGTATATAGTAATAATTAAATATAATCTATTGAAATAACGAAATGAAAGTATGACTAGCGTCATGAATCCATTCTCGCAGAAATGTTTGAATGGACTGGCTCTAGTATAATATCATCTTTTTCAAATGAATCTGAATTTGATTTTAGACAAAGTGACGCTACCCAAAGTGACGCTACAAAGGTTGTTTTTATTTATGTAACTGCAAACTGCGAATAACCCCCTATAAGCATATTGCGTGACGCTGTCATCTCACCGAGAATATTTGTATCCAAGTATCCGAGCAGGGATCCCGTTGTGAGATGGGATCACTTCCTGAAATAGCCACGTCAGGAGTAAGGAGGTTCATATTATGATAATACGTTCCGTCCATAAAAGGATTTCTCCCTTTCGCGAGATATCCCGGCGATGATTAAGTAGGCACGGAGAGCTCACAATGGCCGGGATAAGCATTTTCCCTTCAGCAAATTCACATCACTAAAAATGATCGCGGAAGAAGAGAAATAACATATTTTTCATGAACTTATCATGAATGAGTTATCTTGAATGAATTAATCAAATTATAACCGAATATCGACTGAATTTTTTTTTTCTTAAATATATATTTTTTTACATTGTACATTTAACAATATATTTTAATCATTGACGAAACCTCAATAATGACTGTTAATGATTAATACACTTATACATAATTCTTTATGAGTTGGTGGCGTTCATGTTTTTAATACACATTTATATTTTATTTGTATATCTTCGTAATTGATATATTTAATTTGTATTAAATAAATGAATAAATATTAGTAATAATAAAAATTATAAAAAATATATATATAAATATATTTATAACCTTAATAGAGCGCAGACCATCGTGAAAGATGTCATTATGACTGATAGACCAGCTTGAGAAATAGCATTGAATAATGGCGTATTTCAAGACACACAGACCGCCAGTGGAAAAATAATATACTTGAATGAATCCACGAGACGAAAAAGGACCTAGAAGACGCCTAAATTCTCGATGGATTGGCGAAATTGTCGGAGCAGTGGGAGCGACGTAGCAAAAATTTGCGGAGGACAGAAGAAAGTGTCAGATTCTCGGGAGGCCTTCATCTAATAGTGGATCAGTAATGGCTGAAGATGATATTGATGCTATTTTATAATCTTAAAGTTTTGTTAAAGAAATCGAAGATTACTGATTTAAAATTAATCACATCCTTAATTTAATAATGTTACATGGTTTTATTCCAGTCACAATTAATATTTTTTCTATTTTTCATACTAAATTTGAGTAATGAAAATAAACTTGGCGGTCTCCCGGGACGAAGGTCGAACCGCGAGGTGATCGTCTTGGCACGACTAGACTAGACTAGATGACTAGAGCACGGCTCTTAACTTCGGAAACGGCTCGCCGACCATCAGTCACTTGTTAACATCCACGAAGGCGCCCGGAATATCGCTTATCATTTCGTGTAGGTACTTAGAGTGCAGTTTGTTAGCGAGTCTCTGTCGTTTGCCTGTGAACCCTTCGTCTATGATTTTTGAAAATTTATTTGACGCGTTCGCTCGGTCCGGTGGTAAGCTATGGTGATCGACTGGTCGGGGGTTCGAGGCTCATTCCAGGACACCACCGAGTTACTCATATTTTCATTATACAGACGTTTAGTATATTCTTTAAATAATATCAAGTATCAATATTGAATATTGATGTAATCCGTGTAGTACGCCTCTTTATTTTTTAACATTTTAAACTGAACTTTATCATGAAAAAGAACTCTTAATAAATATTTTCATGTACATACTACAAACTACAAACTTGGGCTAACAGACTTACAAAAAAATATACAAATATACTTGTATAAGTATTAGCGCAACATTGCGCAACCGATAAAATGATCGAAAATGTACACAAAACATTTAGAAAAAACAAAAAAAATACATATGTATCATTATATTCCCTAGTATCATTAACTATTATCAAACAAATCAGCACATAACCTCACGCCGCTAACGAGATTCAAATATTCTAAAAAATATGACATACCCTTATACGATTCCGATTACCCAGAAATATGGAAGCACTAAATGTCCCAACACCGCACGTAACTCTGAGCTTATATAATAATCAAAATGCAACGAAATCTTCCGTATTTTCTACGGAGGAAAATAAACCGCGACAAACATTTTAATTAGAAATTATATGTCCGACATACGAATTGCGCGATGACAGATGACGGTATGACGCTGCCATTGAAACGGAAACTACACGACATCTGACGGCGCGCATCTAACGCCATCTATACGCCGCGATAAAAAATACAGCGACTGCTGTGGAAATGCGTGAAATTTAAAAATTCAAAGCGTTAGATTTTTAAAATACTAGAAGAAAAAATTTACTGTGCAGAAATTTATTCTGAACGGTCAAAAGTTCACGGTAAGAAAGGGTGAAAAACGAATCGTAATAAATATAAGGACAATAAAACAATACTCCTAATATGCTAGAACCAATTCAAAGGTACGCAAGTACCCAGTTACAAAGCAAAAGTTACGAAAAATTTAATAATCTTATATAAATTGTTAGCGAAGTGAAGTACGAGAGAATTAATACCTACCCTCTTATCGTTGTTCATATGGGAGTGATTACATGAATAGTTACAATACATAATTGAGCTCAATTTTATCATATTACATTCACTCTTACACATATTAACATAAACAGCGTCCGCAGAAGCTTCTCCAAAAAAATACCTCCATTAAATATTCTCCATAAAATATTCTCCATAAAAATATTATTGTGCATTTTATATCACAAATACTTCATTTTTACCCAGCATTTAATTTTTGTTCAGTTTCAGTTAGTAGAATTAAAATAATGCCTTTCTAAGAAGTTGTTCACAATGAAATCGATCAAACTTTACTCTCTATTGACTTTGCGACTATTAAAAATATAACATGTGCTATGGGAATAAAATGGATTGCTGAGGAACAAAATAAAGGCTGACGATACACTCCTGGGTGAACTGGAACCCAAACAGGACCCAGAAAAACTCCGAGACAACATAAAGCAAGTAATACATTTTCCTCTTTGTGTCCTTGTATTGATTTCTTTATTGCGATCTTTCACCCTTTATATCGTCCTCCGCGAGTCCTGCCGCGAGGGAGGTTAGTTATTGGGGTATTTTATTACTCGCTGTCAAATGTAACGCTTCATTTAACACTATCTCGACTGGAATTATATTAATCCTCCCGACAAACTAGTCAATTTGTCGATCTGGTTAAATCGAGAAAAAAATTTCAACTGACGGAAAGCGATAATCGACTTTCGTCAGATTATCCAACTCCTGGTCTACTCTGTCACTAGTCGATGAGCTCATTTTTGAGCTCATTTTGTCATCCTCCTCTAAACTGTTAAGTTTTAAAAAAATTCACTTAATAGGATGGTCTTATAATAAATACGTTCTTTGCGAAAAGTGTACCTAGTGCTCATTGATGCGATTTGATTTGGATTCTAAATTAACATGTTCTTAAGATTAAAGTTTAAGTATATTGTATTATTAGATTTTTTATTACTTATTTCTAATTATTAGCATAAGTCATGGATATCTATATCCGTCTCTATATGACGTAGCTTGTTGGTGTAGTGGTCAAGACATTGGCCTAGTGATCTAGCGGTCGGGAGTTCGCGCCTCGATCCAGGACACCAGCAAGTTAGTCCTATTTTCACAGCACAAACGTTTAGCTTAGTTTAAAAATAATATGAATATTGATGTGACATGTATTCCACGTACGCATCTTTATTTTTTTTTAAATAAAAATAAAATAAAATATGACGTGTCCATTGATATAATTATTTTAGAAAATCTAAAATGTCGGGTATTACAAAATATGGTGATAACCGAAACACCCAAACTTTTTATAAATAATTTTAAATCGCTTCTTGTCAACGTTTTCACAGTTATAGAATAAAGTAAATTAATAAATCGGATATATTCTTTATCACAAAGTTTATTTATTATCATTTTTAACATTTATATTTAATAATAAAAATATTAATAAGTAATATTTAAAAACAACATTATACATTCCTTTTCCTTTCCTTTCCTCGTAAGAGATATAGTATTTTATAATTAGTGTGTAACTTTAATGTTGTGAGTATATAACTAATAAATTTACTAATACTCTTAGTGTTTCGTATTTGTAATGAATAAAATTAATTATTATTTTGTAAGTGAACACATATATTTCCACACTTATTTATTCAGTTACAATATTGTCACCAGTTTTTAGTTTATTAATACCCCCATAGGCCTATATTCCCCAGTATCAGTATAGTAGGGTTCTTTGGCTCGACTGGTTGTCCTTTCGAAGGTCGAGGAGAGAAAGTGTATTGCGTGATTCTTCGTGTTGAATCACTACTCGCACACGGCCGTGAATTCGTTATGGTGAAAGTGACACTCATCAGAGTTTTTTTGTGCTGTGTCATTTACTACATTGGGTGAACTTCCGAAAGTGCAACGTGGCGGATTCTCCGACCAGGTGAGTCGAGCTGTCTTTCGGTTCCGTGAGTCCATCCTGGTCCGCTATCGAAGGTACCCATCCTCTCGTCATCCTCTCCCTCATCCGGTTTCCTACTTCCTATCTAACCCATCCCTCCACCGACACTAACAAACCCTTTTTTGGTGACCGGTGACTTGCGTGAGTCACAATTAATGTATTACTGTTACACGAGATGGAATAGGGTTGCAGATTTTACGATGTTATAAATATATAAGGCCGTGTTCGCAAACAATATTTAAAAAATAAATCAATTAATATATTCAATCCTCCACAGTGAGATTGCACGTAGAACGCGAGAAATCCTAAAAAGACCTCATTTTTATCTCAAATCTCGTAAAACATTTGCTTCCCTCAGACACCGTACCCGCTTCGAGGGCTTTAATGACTAAAGTTTTATGTTATGTAAAGTTGTCACCGGCAGCGTCGGCGTCATGAAGCTAGCGCCTACCAATATAAATAACTTTCCACTATAAAAGTAATAAACCACAGTATTCTACTTTTTATAAAGTTTAAGACGGATGTCTCTGAAAAACACCTGAGAAAATTATTTATGCTATAATACAAAAAGGCTCCATTGACTACGAAATGGATTTCGTTCTATGGAGAAAGTCTTTATTGTAGATGGCCTTGGCAAACAAGGTTTTACTATACTTAATATGAACAATACAAATTCTAATTAATCAACTTGAAAGACAAACAGAAAAAAAAATTAATTGCTACCAGGATTCGAACCTAGATCTTTTCCTATCCGGGGAAACGCGTTATCCAGTTTTGCCATATCAACTAAGTGGTTTTACGACAAATTTTATGACTTATATTAATTGATACATTTTTAAAAGTAATCATCTTTATATTGCGATGAATCTCCAATACCGTTGAATACTGGGAGATGCCAGAATATTTATTAAATGAATATAAACATTATCAGCAATGTGTACGGCATACAACACACAGCCAACACAAAACCCAGCCAATTTCCATATTCGAAGGCATATCTGACGACATTGTTCGCGGAAAAAACTGGACTGGAGTTCTACTGTGACCTGAACATGATTTTCAAAAATGATTTGTATTCAACCAATGCACACTAATCGTACTTACGTGTGGCTACAAAACATAGACTCATCTCAAAAACAGAGGTCCAAAAAATTAAATGACAGGAAAAGAAACGTGTGAAAAAGAGATTAGTCGATGTTATATAATATGCAAAGATAATAAAATTATAATAAAACGATAATCCGGCCACATCTCTCAAAAGACGGACAGCCGTTGGACAAACGTAGTCATCCAATGATAGCCGAAGGGATTATGAGGCCAACAGGTCGCCCTAAAACCCGCTGGACATCATCAATCATCAAATGAAATATCTAGGTAGAGTAGACGGGGTATGAGTAACGATGATCTTTAACAATTAAAGTTGAGAAATCTAAATCCACCAGTAGATACCTCAAGATAATTATTATTACCTTAGTTTAAAAATTGAAGAAAGAATAAACAACTTGTTCAGATAGGTTTTTATATCATTGTAACATAATATATTTATACATATTATTACTCTGTTACGTATATTAAAGAATGTCGACAGTGTCGATGTGTTTGGTTGGGATAGTTGTGGTGTATGGTGAGCATTTGTAATCGATTAGAAATATTTTTCTGTCGTCTAAATGCTAATGTTCTGAAAATTCATTATTATTTTCTTACACACGATGCTCCGCACTACTCTCATATCGTAGTGGACCTGGATATAGTCGTCCTTCCAAAAGTTTACTAAGATGATGCGAAGTCTATAATTGTTTAAAAGGATCATGGATGCTCTCTGTCTACCCGCAAGATCGTATTTACTATTTACGTGTACTGATTATTGGACAATTGGCTTAACATTAATTATAAACCCAAACTTACCACACAAAATGAGAGGTTTGAAGTCAAAACGGTTTTGGAGTTAAAAATAGATTATTAATAAATATGTTACAGTATCTCGTAGGCTCATAAATAGATAAATAAAGGGAAAACAACACAGTTAAGATAATTATTGCAATCATCAATATATCTGAGAGAAGTGACTGTGATTAGAAGCCTCCGGCGGGTATCTCCAGCGAATCCATTGCGAGTGACGCGCTCCATCAATCAGCGTCCAGAAACGCTGATGTCGATGGGGGAAATCCAACTCTAGGACCCGCTTCTCTCGATACAGGCGGAAATTGTGATATTATCGAGGGAAGACTTCCTTTTTTTAAGCTCAATCTAGTGTTTAAAATGGAGCGAAACGAGCACAGACATTTTATTAAATACCAACGGTTAGTCGAAGCAGCCCTTAACCACAGTGTAGGGGGTGCTATTTATCTGTATGTATATCTTTCTGGTTGATGCATTTAATTTGTATTAAAATATCACAGGACTATGTTCTGAAAAAAATACAACTTCACAAATAATAATGTATTGTCTTCAAAATAGTCATATTGTCTTTGCATTTTTTCTAAATTACTTGTATTACCTATACACCGAGACACCGCATGTCATCATCTAGAGTTGCACGTGTCGTAATTGTGAGAGGGCCCGCTTTCTAGAGAGCACTATAATCACTGAGAAAAGGGAATTCAAAAAATAAAGAACAGAGAAAGTGAAAAAAAATTAAAATGAGGCCTAAAAACACTGCTTTAGCTCTAAAAATACTGGCAGATCAATTATGCTTTACTACCGTCGAGTATTCACGGTGTCGTGTTATACTCGGCCTTTGTACGGTCGGTTCGGGAGCTATAGACTCCGAGTGTGTTATTATTTATAGTGTAATTTAAAACATCGTCTTTTTATCTGTGTTGCTGTTTGTAGTTGTGATATCAGTGAGACAGGACCCCGGTACCATAATGATCGAAGTGTTCAAATTTACCTTTATTAGGCTATTTTTTTTAATTAATGTGCACATAATTACAACTTTTTCAACAAAAAAAATTAAATCATAACAAATGTCATTCTCTCTCCCGATCGATGCGCTCATGACTGAGCATCGTGGTCCTCTATTGTGCGCCCACAGCACTAACTGTTTACCTCCTCTCTTCGCGAACTTGGGCCTCGTTTGGTGGGACGAGTAGTGAGCCTCCGATCACGTCTCGAACTCGTAATTACAAGTAATATACTAAATCAGAAATTAAACAAATAAGCCGAATCCAAAAAAATATATTTAATAGTTAACATATATTATAGATATAATAACTTCTAAACAATCATATCAACTCCTGAAACATTACATTATACATTAACATAAATTAAATGGAAATTAGAAAATGTATTATACCTATCTAGGCTTAAATATTATTCACAGAATTGACTTTCACCACCTTTTATACGATTTTGTTTAAATACAATTCAAAATATTGAAATATATTATTATATTTTCTCAATTTCTACGTATAAATAAAATCTACAGGTACTTACTTAAAAGGTTTTTTTTAGTTGCAATATACAACACAACTACAACGTCGACTAAGATATTTGTTATCCAGGGTACTTAAAATACGGTTGTATAATCTAATTTTTGAGTACCTTTGTTCATTTGTGTACTCTCCATACCCAAGTAATATGGGTACTTTGAAAAAAGCATTAAAAGTTTTCTCATTCTTTTCCAGATATTTTTTCTCTTGTATTTCTATTCAAAAATTTCTTAAAGGTTTTTGAATTCTTCATTGTATTTCTTGTGTTTAAAATGCTAGAATGTTAAAAAGTATACAATTACACGTGTAATAAGTACACTGACAAATATATCATTTTTCCCCATCGAGTACTGGCATACATATCAGAGATTTTTCTATAATATTTGTGTAAATCACCCATTAGTGGAAATATAGCTTTCTTCATCCTATTTCCCTATTCTCCAAATTCTTCCTTTTCTCCCTATTTCTTACAAATTTCTACTCAATTTTTTTAACAATCTAATTTTCACTGCATTAGGTTTGTTTTCATATTTTTACCTATTCGATCCATACTCCCCCACTACTTTCTAGGCGACATACTCAGGTCGGAGATCGCGTACTGTAATTTTTTGTCAATTTCCTTTGCGCTTATTGTTATTGTAATTCTTATGAAATATTCTAATTCTTTTTAATTTAGAATGATTCTAAAGAATTATTCTAAAAAGATGTTTTGTGGATTTATTAAAATTTCTCGAAAACATAATTGCTTGATATAATGAAATTGGTTAAAACATTTTCCCCGATAGGATCCAGGTTCGAATCCCGGTACTAATTAAAAATGTTTTTTCGAAAAATAGATTTTACCTTTACCTTTTCCCGTTACCTTTCTAGTAAATTCATTTAATTTGTTATAATATAAACATATATAATACAAATTAAATTAATCAACTAGAAAAATACACAAAAAAAACCATTTAAAAAAATATTTAGTTGTTACCGGGTTAAAAATGCAACTTCACGACAAAAATATGTTCTCCTTTAAAAAAAAGTTATATATATGTATACAAATATATAGACACTGTTATATTTTAATATTGATTACGTAAAATATCATGAAATTTCAAATTAAAATTTCATATATAAAATATATATATCAAACCACAAAACAGTTTCGTACCTATAGTAACGAGTATATAGGAAACCGCGGTGCCTCTACTGACGCAACATTGACATCAAATATAAAATGTTAGTTGAAGTCTGCCTTCCACTATATTTCCACGACTCGCCGCCATATAAGAGTTTCTAGAGACAAATAAAGTAAGACTGTTAGCGCGACCAGTTAACGCCTCTGCGCTTGCATTGCGCACTTCTGACCCCAGATTCGTCTTCAACCAGATAAATTTACCGAGATGTCCGTGTGCCTCTGCACACGGACATCTACGCGTGATACAATTCTGTGCGTGTGCAGAGACGCGTGATACAATTCTGTCCCAATTATTGCCTTAAATAGTTGAAGGCTTATCATTTACGTGAAATGTAAATAACGACAAAGGTGTTGCAAAGCAAATGCTGACACAAAGGTGAATGCAGAGCGTGTTCGCGCCGCCGCTCTCTGCGCCGAAAAGAACAGCCTTTCTAAACAAGTGTCATAAAGCTTTTTCGCTCTCTGTTTTATTTTTCCAGCGTCGCCTGTGCCGAGCTGTTCGCGCGAGTGAAGTTCGCAATACACCGCTAGATATCCTTCTGTGTCGCCTGTTGGTATTTAAACAAGGATAATAAAACTTGACATTGTCTATTAAAGTTAACAACGGTTCACTTCAACAATAGAGATAGATCGACCCGCTTGTGGTCAAGTGGTTACGATACTCGCCTAGTAATCTAGTGGTCGTGTTCCAGGAAGCCGAGTGTTTAGCTTAGTTTGAAAATAGTTAGAATATTGATGTGAGATATTCCGCGTGCGCGTCACTATTATATATAATATAAGTAGAAAAATATTATTTTATAAAGCCATAAAACGCGTTTAATTTCTCATACATATTTATCTTACTACCCCTTCATCCGATTTGATTTTCTGATTCCACCACGTATACACATCATTTTATTTTGTTTTGGTCTCTTCAAATATCGTCTTAATTTAATTTCAAGTTTAGATGGTCTTCTTTTGTTTTGTGGAAAGTAAAGACGATATACATTTAATGCGGTTTTTTATTTCATTAATTGCATTATATTCTACTAAATGTTGTTTAACATAAATAGAGGGAAGAAAAAAATAGAAATAGATAATAGAATATAAACATAAAATCCGCATCGTTAAATTCCATTTTGTATAAATAAAAAATGAGAATAACATTGTAGTTTTTTTTTTTATTTAACATTAAACTTGAAAATTTACCGCTAGACACCCTATATAATACCTTTAAACATTTTTAAAATGAGAGTTGTGTAGATATATACTTCTCCTGCACCACTATTATCTATGAGTGTAAATTGTCTTTGTGTAAAGGTAAAAGTCTTGTCTATGAAGATTATTTGTCACCTTTCTTGTCGAAATAAACATGGAGCAAAGTCATCAAGAAAATGATAGACTATTAGAGGCAAATACTTAATTATATTATGGACTAATTTAAGTAGATCGTAAGAAACAAATGAAGTTGTTAATGATACAGAGATAGTAATATCCGAGACTGCTTTGTGTGAGTTGTAATTTAAGATTTGTGCGAATTAAAATGTTTTGTATTGAATTATTTTGATACAGTATTACTTATATTATATCCACGTAGGTACATAAAAAAATGTGTCGTTGGATTTGGGCCTACGCTCTAAAATTAAATACAACAATACTCGTGTATTAAAGATATTGATTTGGCGTGTTGGTTTTTAATGACTTTTTTATGAGCTACTAAGGAGAGAGATCGTTTTTATTTTACTGATTTCAGATCTAATTTTGACCTTAGGCGTGCTTATTTCATCTAGTAGTTGCACTCACTCGACCGTTGACCACCTCACCTAACGGTCGGAAGTCCAATCCTTACCCTGGGAGACCACCGAGTTAGTCCAGTTTATGACAGCACAAACGCCTAGATTAGTTTGAAAATAGTAAGTATTTTTTTATGTTTTACATCAAGTACATGTTTTAACGAGTAAATATTATAAACGTTTTTCTTAATATATATGTTGTAAATAAAATACCGTGAATGAATTGCTGAAAAAAAATTATCTTTGTCTTTGTTATCTTTGTTAAAATTGTATTTTTAATACAAATGAATAAAATAATAGATGCACACTGATAACTAATATCCGTTTGGCGAATTATTCCTCCAAATAAAAGCACACAAAATTAGCCTTTAGACAAGTGTTCATCCAGTATGGTGAACGTGATTTTTTTTGTTTTTAAATGTAATTGAAAATCATTTCATATTCAGATGTGTTGTATCCTCCATGGTGTACAGATATTCAAAATACAAAAATATATTATTTTTCTAATCTACTTTTCATGTTACCTACTTCCAAACTAAGTGTGTATTGCAACCTATATTTATATATTTCCTCGCACAATTGTTCTGATTAATATAGTATCATCATCATCATCATCATCATCATCATCATCATCATCATCATCATCATCATCATCATCATCATCATCATCATCATCATCATCATCATCAGCAGCAGCAGCAGCAGCAGCAGCAGTTTTCTATCTACTGCTGGATGAAGGCTTTTTCAAATTTGTCACTTTTCTCTATCCATCGAATTTTAAGGTGATCTACCAGCCTCTCGATTGCCCTCGAGTACCACTGAATGACTGTATTTGTTCAACAATTGTCCGTCCTCCGAGCGATGTGGCCTACCTACTGCCATTTTATTTTCTTGGCATATTCTATTATATTGACTACTTTTGTCTGACATCTTGTGTTGCTCAACATACATTTGTCCACGCCCCCACACAATACTACGCGATAATTTTTGAAGCTCTGTTTCGTTGAGAGTCTACGGTTTGCAGCCTTACTAGAAGTTCGCACTAGAAGTTCGCATCGTTTGATACTTTCCGATCACTTTTAAAAACCCTATTCAGGCTTCCGAACAAGTAATAGATTGTACTCAGTTTACTCAACTACATATATGTATATTTTATTTTTTGATTTCGATTACTCTCTCCCTATCGTTATGTATTTCTTAGTTATAATGATATTTTGTGTTATTTTGTTTTATGTACTTGAAATTCTAACTCAAAACAAGGTGTTTGTCGTCTTAACGAACTGGGTGGGGAACAGCGCATGTCTCAGTTCAATAAATAAATAATATAAATCAGTGATGTTGTAATTCCACAAACAAATCAGTCAACCGAGACTTCATTAGCGATACCCAATGGAGTTCAGATCCTACGAGTTGTATCGATGCACATAATATAGTCATTCTTAATTTAATCTTCGCACTTTCTGGTTTTGTATTCTGATAATCATTTAACATTGCATTTTAATTTTGATTAAAGTGTCGTATAGTTATCCAATAACGCTAATCTAGGTTTATTATTTATGCTACAGGCTCAAATATTTTGAACTGTTACGTGATTAGACTTGTTGACCTTGGAGCCCACGTACATCTATATTTATATCCTTATTATCTTGTTTACTCTCCTCGATTGTCTCCATTTGTAACATAATATTTATTTTAATTTATTCGCGATGTTTCTTATTACTCAACAATAAAAAAGTAAACTCTCACTTACTTACCATCATGAATGATATGAAAATGCGTCACGCTTCATTCACTATCGTCCGGGTCAGAATGATAGTACATGAATTTCTTTTCTTTTCATGAATTCTCTTTTTCTTGTGATTTTTCTCTATAAACAAGTTTTCCTGTGGAAGAATTGTACACGGATGCCGGAGAAAATGCTACTTCGGGTGCGCTATACGACGAACACTCCGGTAGTACTCTAGTAAATTAAATAGATTCAGTGCCAAAACTGACGGCTCAATGGTTAGCCAAATATTTATTATAAAGTCCACCGAGAGTAGATAAAATGCGCATTACAGCTTACGGCGGAAAATACATCAATACTCGCCAGCGGCGACTAATGGCGGCCGCTCGCCGGCGCGGGAAATATTGAAATTGGAAGCGCACCATCACTCTGGAACTTTCTTCATTTACAGGCCAGCTGGGTAGCTAGTAACCACCCCCGGCTGGCCGGGGGCGCGCCCCGCCCTCGGCCTCGACTATTGTCGAATCATCCAGAAGTCGTGTTGTATTGTTGTCGGTTATCAACGCGATATGGTAAGAAAACAATTAGTCATTTATTTGTAGCAAAGCTAACATGAAATTTTAATGTTATTTGTCGAGCCGAGTCATATGTAAGACTAGCGGTGCATGCCGGACGTTGCTCAGATATTCCATTGGTTATAACCTCAAATATATACCCTAATGTAAATATTCGTTTCTAAACAAAATTTGGTCCAAGGTGTGATATCCGGGGGTGACTTCTTTTTCTCGGATCCTAGAGTGCAACTGAATACAATTTATTTATTTATTTAATTATTAACATAGTACATACATAAGAATTTCTACATATGCTTTAATATAAACAATTTGGAACGGATCAGTACACATTTAAATCGGTTAATTATTAAAAGAACTCGCCGTTTTCAGAGTAATAAATTTACAATTATATTCTAAATTTAAATTGATAAAATAGTTTTCAAACTTAGAACAAAATTCTAACCTTTTTTTTAATACCTAACGTGACCGTTTATTTTTTTCCTTAAAACGAGACATCTACTCATTTTTAGGGTCCTCATAACGGAACATCTACTCTATGGGCTACGCTAAATTCTATATAACACTTTTCACATCTGACGTCTGATGGAGTTCTTTTTTTGCGCTTGCGTTTTGAGTTTGCTTTATTAACGAGTACTTAGTTTGAAAGTTAACATTAAAAGTGCATTGATATTTAGGTATTATTAAAATGAAAGGTTCACGTACATGAAATTTAAATTGACTACAATAGCACACGTCGATAAAAAAAAAATAATAATCAATCGTCAAGAAGCTATCTGTCCAATCGTTAACCGTCTACGCGTACTCGCAACCGTAGAGCGAGTGAGCTAACAGGCTTCCGACTTGTATATGTGTGAGACGTATTGCACATGCCGTTATCGCCGCGCTACTAGGCGCTACCGCCGATTTTTTTATTTCTCGCGACTTTTTTTGAAATTGTTACCGAGGGTTGCTCTCTTTCTGAAAACGGGATGCTAACTAAGGATACCTATTGTATACTTAGTTAGCATCATCGGTAACAGCATAACCTAAGTTTGTGCCTACTACACGCCATCAGTGGTAGTATACAGCAGCAATAGTATACACAGATGAACTGGCATCTGGCAATACTTCACCGAAACAATCTCATTTCGAATAGAAAAATATTATTACCCGGAACTGTTTTTTCAGTACGATTGACATCATTCGAAATATTTATGCGAACTTTCTCTTCAATTTCACGTTTCGATATTATAATCTCAAACTTATAGTTATTTTTCAAAGATTAAACTAACATACGAGTATATAAAATTGGTTTAGTCATTTTTTAATAGCCAAAAACTCGACAATAATAGACGTACAATATACAATATTCATGTCGTCTTACTATTATAAAAAAACTAATGTATATTTTACTAAACATAGCAATAATATATCGTGTTGTTTCTTGCAAGTTTCTGGTTGTGGTATACGGTACATTGCTCGCGTAAAGGTATTCTTCACTTGGCCTGTATAAAATTGTAAGTATTCTCTGTATAATTCAATCATACCCTTTAAAGGCGGAACTGTGATAAAAATATTTAGTCACGTTACATGGTGAACTGAATTAAAGGTGTGTCAATGTTTGGTTGCTTTTTTCTCATTGAAGAGGAGCTACAGGGAGAAAATATTATGTTGTGTAATATGTCATAAAATTATTAATGAAAAGACAATTATTTCCTCTAGTATTTTGATAATATTTTATATTAATTTATTAATATATTTAATCTTACGTCGCAATTAATGAAGTGATGACAGCTAACGTCCTTTGAACGGATAGAGCACAAGAAGAAAGAGAGTAAAGTGATGAACACTGGAATATGAAGGAATTTATGTTAATGGAAAGTGAATTTCTAACCTTCTGATGAACCTGAACCCTTTTATCGAACAGTATTGATGATATCAAGGCGTTTCTCTCGATTCTACAAAGTAATAATTCTAGAAAGAAATGGGCCTCACAAAAAACTAATTAATACAAGAGAGATGGTCGTCGATAGAAAGCATAATAACAGACCTGAATTAACACAAATTGGTCATTGCGAAGTCGTTAACAGTCACGTGTACCGACTGCGAGTCAGAAATTACAGCGTGACAAGGTTATGGTTGTGGATAATCTCAAAAGATATCCCTCGTTTGGAATATAACGAAAAGATAACGGAATACTCTCATATTTTCACACGCCCCGGTTGGATCCTGACCATCCTCGAAAACAGTATTGCGTGTGTCGAGAGGCTGATAAGATTGGTTAATCCGGTACTTAAAAAGATTTAAGATAGAAGAAATCGAAAAGTCAACAAATCACACCATAAACACGCGACACAGAACTAATTTGAAGTGGGAAAAATCATCAAAAAATCCTGAACCTACACAACTGCTCTGTTCCTTTACCGTACCACCTATATTAAACTTAATATCTGAGAATTTCACGGAGATTAAGAAAATTTATTTACCTGAAAAGGAAGTCGGCGAAGCGTAGAGCGAGAGAAAAACGTTCCTATATTTCAACTGGAAATACAATCCTCGGTTATGAACTTCTCGCCAATTACGCCATGACAGCACAGCAGCTGTCAAAGGGTTTTAAATTAGGGTTTTAAATTATTATTGACAATAACCACGAGCGGCAGACGGGAGATGACGCCGCGGTCGGTAACTCGAGCGGACTGCTGCCACCATGTTTTCTCTCATTTTTTTGTAATTCGATATTCAAACGTCAACTCCACAATTCATCAACGTGCGCGACTCGCTGACCGGGCTGAGCACTGCAGGCTTTACATCTCGATGCCTTCACGACTCCATAGATGGATCCTCGCGTTTCAATATCTCAATTTATTATTTTGCTTTTTATTCGAGTATTCGATCGTACTTTTATTTCCTCAATAATGAATTTAGAAATAGTGCTAAAATATGAAACTAACAAGAAACTAAATAATTGTTGCTTTTATTATGAAATATCATATCTGTGTTATATATTACAATAATTGTATATTATCGATATTAAAATAATTGTATATTACCCATATTATAATAAGTATATGTTTTATATTTTATAATAATTGAATTTTAAATATAAAAAAATACTTGGAAGAAAATCTTATCCTAGGAGAGGCGAGAGTCTAAATTCTCAACGTCAGGATTCTGTTTCTCTGTCTGATGACCAATCAAGGTCTTCATAATGACTTTGTTACGTGAATATTCTTTTATTTTATTGTAGCTTATTTATTCCGACTTGTCTGGTGCGACATCCAGAGTAGCCAAGAAAGTACGTCTGAGTAATCGTTTCCCTGGTATTTGCAAAACGTCTCCAAGCCACCTCAATTGAAATCTTTACATATGTAGAAGTAGGGGATGCATGCGAAGTAGGGGTCACATTAGCGATACTTCTCGCTCGGTCCATTAATATTACTCCTGCTACTTCCCAAAGATACCTACATTATTTCGGTAGTCCGGAATTTTAATCTCATTCTCTCCATGAGAGTCCATATTTGGTGACCGTATTAAAGAGAGCCAGTATACTACTTTAGAAACGGTCAGCTTGATGCATAACTACATTTCTTTATCACCGCACTATGAAGGGAACGTACTACAGCAGCCACGTGAAATGATACGAGCAGCCACATGGAATGGTACGAGCAGCCATGTGGAATATTTATCGGAAATGATTCACATTCAACTCATTCAACAAGATTCTTAAAATCAATTTAATCCACAAATATATTTTTTTAAGGCGCCTCCCCCCTCATCTATTTAATTTCCTTGCCTTAAATACTATTATTAAACCCCATAAAAGAATCATATCCCCACATTAGAAACTCCATACTTAAGGGAGAAGGAGATTGAAGAACGTACGAGTATAGAAAAATGGAGAAACCTTTATTTTCAGATTCGACCTATATTTTCAGACCCTGAACTCGGCACAATCCCAAGACTATAGTCTGGTCCCAAAACGATACCTAAGTACCCCTGATTTAGGCAAACAAAAAATTAATTATTTCTGTCCATTTTCTACTAAAAGGTCTAAGTCAACAGTCGCTGCGAGTTTCGGCATTGAGCTTCTCTGTAATCTCTGGGATCCATAATACCTATTTATACCAAATTATTTCTTAAATATTTTATATGACAACCCCTGGCTTAGTTTAAATTGCTTTCGTTCTATTAGCAGATAGATGATACTTTGGAATTTATTTTTGAAAAGTGTTCAAAACCCTTCTTAGAATGGGGGGCGTAAAAAAATGTAATACTTTTAATCATTTTGATTTGAACCTTCAGTATACACAATTGTAATGTTACAGTTTTCAATTTTTTTTCAGGAAATTGACAATTCTTTGCATCGTAATGTATCAGTTTACTTTCAAAATTTCCTGCACCTGACAAACAGAAGGTTTTTGGGATATTAAATGCAAGATTTTACGGTAAATTCACCTTGAATCTAAATTATACGACGCCATTTCGACGCACCTACCGGTATTGCCATAAAAAGTAATTAGCGTATAGCGTAAACCCCGACATTATTTATGTGACAAGAAGATAGTGAAATAGTCTCCCTACGCATTGCCGATCTGGATCTGTGCGATTATCGTGATTTATCAGAAACAAAGATCAGGAATGATTACATAACATCATGCGCCCTAATTTCCTGAGTAACGGCCCTAATAAGATGAGCGAGAGCTCCCTTTAATTACATTTCTCCTCTTAAAAGCCTCATTAATGATGACATCCATTCCGTGACGTGAACCAGAAGTCTAATTAGATCTTGTTTGGACAAGATTCCGCTCAGATTCCGTACCGATTGATCAGAAATTCGAAGAAACGTACAGCTCTTCGGGGATCGATACACAGTTATCGGGTCCAAACAACGTTTAGTGCGAGATTAAACGTTCGCTGCTGATGAAGATGAGAGCTGTTTGCCCACAGTGATGGACCAATCTGACGACTCGCTATCTCTGTAAATGGATTGTAAGATATCTAACTAAATGATTCCTCACTCGAACATTAGGCTATCGAAAACATTACTCCCGATTTTCGATGGATAAGAATAAAACAAATCTTCGCAGCAAACTTGATTTATTGTGTGTCCGCCTATTCAGAGAGAGGAGTATAATTACAGTTCACAGTATTAATGAAAATGTATAAAACTTGTATAAAACTGAATGTCTGTCTGTCTATTTATCTGTCTTCTACAATCCTACATCCTTTGACCGATCGTAACAAAATTTTGCATAATTACTCTTTAAGACCCTGCAAAAAACACAAACACCGACTCTCTTTCCCTAGCCACCCCATTCCATCGCGGGGAGGGGCCCCGCGACAGTAATGTCGTACAGTCCAAATTAAATTGAATGCCATCCATATCACATTTGTGCTCTGTCAAACAGTCACTCTGCGTAAAACATTGATACCCCTCTCGTCATTATCGTCTATCTGAAACTAAAATGAAAGTTATTCATTAAAAATTTTCATAATTACTCTTTAGGATACTGCGTACACATTTACAAACAACACATGTAAAACAAATACACATGAATATCACATAAAGGATGTCCAGCGGAAAAAATTCAAGATTAAATTGTAATTGCTCGTAAACCATCAGGGTGACCTCACCCTGATGGTTTACGACCAATTACAATTTAATCTTACCTTACCTAAGTAGGAAGGGTATTATTCGTCACGCGTAATTTGCGGATTTGCCAGTCGCAATGAGTCACTGGTCGGGAGCGCACCGCGTGTTCGCGATAGAGCAATATTTAAAGTGCGGTGATTCATTGGTTTGTACGCGCCGCGCTTTTTGTACTCACTTTAATATTCGATGAGTAAGTGATGGGCCGAGCACGCAATTTATCTGGTGTTGAGTTCAAAAGTTCAGACAAGAATGAATAATGGTTAACCAAACTCCTCCGGGACCATCAACGTCAGCAGCGACAACAGAAAATGTGGCTCAAGTTCAACGTGAAATTATGTGCAAACCGCGTAAGGAAGATTGCTGGAGCCTGTACTGGAATAAAAAAATCAACAGTGCACGTTATTATGAAAAAGAAACTTCAGTTTCACCCATACAAACTACAAATCGTGCAGTTTCTCAACTAAAATTCTATTCTTTACGTGAAACCTTAGCGAGAACGGTGCTGGAACGTTTTGGAACAGCACGAACGCTTTAAAGCGTATTATTTACTGACGAAGCACATTTTCATATCAATGGCTATGTTATTAAACAGAACATGAGATACTGGTACCCCAATAACCCAAGGGAACTCCATCAAAGACGTTTGCAATGTCCGAAAACGACAGTGTGGAGTGCAGTTTTTGCCCGAGCGATAATTAGCCTTTATTTTTTTAATCAGCGAGAGACAGTCACTGCTGATGTGTATTGCCGAATGATCGACGAAGTTTTAGTACCGCAACTGCAGCTGTTTCCCGGATTCAACAATAGAACACAATTTCAGCAAGACGGGGCCACTCCATACGCTGGAGTTTCAATGGAGAAGCTGAGGGGAATTTTTTCCAATAAATTATTCAGCAAGTACGGAGACATACCCCGGGCACCTCGGTCACCGGACCTTACAACGTGCAACTTTTTTTTATGGGAATACCTTTAGTCGAGAGTTTACAACGACAATCCTCGAACAATTCAGGCCCTACAAGAAAATATCCGCCGTGATATTGCTTCCATTAAACCTATGCTTTACTCTCGCGTGTTCGCAAATTTAAGAGTCCGATTGCAAGAGCGTCTTGAGAGAAATGGACGGCATTTAGACGATATTGTTTATAAAATGTAAAATCCGCATCATTAAACTCTATTTTGTATAAATAAAATATGAGAATAATATTGTAGTTTTATTTTTAATTAACATTAAACTTTTTTCCGCTGGAGACCCCTTACAAGATACGAGTATAAATCAAAATAAGAACAAAAATATTGTAAATACACATAAAAGCAAATTTAAATGTAATGGATTACTTGAGTATTTCCTCTTTGATTTTTCAAATAGAGAAGCGACCTATTCATGTGTAGCCAGGATTATCTCGGTAATGAATTTCCCCAGCCTGTATAAAACCCTCCTATTCTTTGAATTACCTGAATTAATGTACTCCGCTCTCTGATAGCATTCAACGTTATGTCGCTCCACCTGTAATTAATCCGAGTGGATTCGCCCGAAATTCAATATTGATTCGTTGTCTGAAATCATCAAATACGGATATTTTGTCATCAGACACGAACGTCTATTTGTTATTTGACAATGACAATACATTTATGTCTAAATACGTGCCGAATAGATATTACCAACTAGTCGGATTTAACTCGGTTCACATTGAATGAAATCTTTTGAATAGCTAGGCTGTACTACATTTTCTTACATTATTCCATATTCAATTCTCTCGGCTAGCATCTTGACAGGTGAAAAAATTCGAGCGTGCCCCTTATTTATTTTACATGGACTACTGTTTTACAAGAATCAATATGTTTGGCCTCCTTACGTGTGCATGAGACGATGACGCAGCCCCCGCGCTTATGGCATTTGAGGTCTGCAGCATTCCAATGCAACCAATACGGTGCACCGTGCAGAGTGCAAAATTGTAAGCGCCCTACGATACATTGGAGACTCGCAACAATATCGATATCCTTCCCAGAACTAACGTGGACTAACCATTTTTAATATTGACCACAGCAAGAAATGGATTTATAAAATTGAAGTGTACGGAACGCTTGAAAGTATTATCGATGCGTTTCGCTAATATGTCACTTTAGGGACCAGATTATTACAACCGAGCGAAAATAGCCGTAAAATGAAACGTAAATGATTTTTTTCCATTGCTAGTGCATAAAAACACACGTTCGTTTTTTTTTGTGAACATTATAGAAAAAAAATGTTCTTCTTTTTTCTGCTTTAGCGATTTCACTGGACATGGTAGTCCACGATCGCATTCACTGCAGAGTATTCACCAAAATATTTAAAAAGTACAAAAAGTTTAATAATACTGCCATATTTTTAGTAAATATTGAATTAAACACACGTGTGACTTTTAAAAAAACTGTAACTTTTTGTTTGAAAATAAAATCATTTGCGTAAATAATTTATTCATATATGAAATTGTATTTATTTTTTGTTAATTTATAAATCTGTGCACAAGAATTCACAAAGAATCTTTGTGGATCTGACATTTAGGTTTACAAAGGATTTTGTTTTTTAAAAACGAGCTCTTAGAAAGATCTTCCAGAAATTTACTCGTATTCTACATTTAAACAAATTAATTTTAATGATTTTTAAGAAGTTAAGTTTAATTTTCATCTTGACGTAACTTGTGCGCACCTTAAACTGTAGTAAGGTTCCACGTGTCTGAGCAGAAAAGATCAAATGGTGCTCATTATACTCGTTATGGTACACAATAATTAATATATCGTGAAAATCCACCAAATAATAATTCGTACTTATTTATTCCTTGTTTGTGGAAGTTTTTTTTGAAGTAAAGATTTGGCGGGGAGAAACGAAGGATGGGGATGTCGGGTAGAAAAGCAGGGGTCGGCGAGGAGGATATCAGAAATGTTAGTAACGGTAGTTAGTAATTAGAACACAATTAGATCACTGCGAACTGTTTATTCGCTCCAGCAATCAACTTACGAGAGAAGAATACGGATACGTACAAGTCTTTAGCTACAATACACTTCTTATTTGAGCGTTCTACTCACTCGGATCCATCTAAATACAGAATATTGTGTCATAAAATAGCTGCTCACCTGATATGTGACAGAATTTCAGAATTAAATATTTACATAACTTATTCGAGTAGGTACTAGAGCGTGATCACATTATATTTCACCTTAAAACAATGCCTATCTATCTGATTAGCTTTGAGTGTGTTATCCGCGTGATGTTTGGTAATCTCAAATGATAATAAACTTTTTTACCAATATTTGAATATGTACAAGAACATACAATTACTGGATTTTTGCCTGTAATAAAATAAATAAAAAATATAATAAAATAGCTTCGTATTTGTGAGATATGATATTTATTTATCAAATAAACTTGTTAAAATAATATATTATGTAATTCTACTATAATTTATATAAATGATTAGGATATACGAGTACATGAATCGAACTAGTTATGACATTTCACAATGTTTCCGGAATTGGTATTATTAATATATTAATATATGATTATAGATTAACTGCCATTAGAGCGAGAGCAGGATCTCGCGGCCAGGTTTCTGTTGCCAGCACCAAATAAAGGGGTTTGTCCCATGACTAAACATAACAATACAAGTTGAAAAAGACTACGATTATGCGTCCCCAGAGAGAAATTCAGAAGTTTTAGTCTACCAATAATACGATATATGTCGATATTACCGTATTTACATTGAAAATCTACACCGTCTGCAAACGCGACATTTTAAGCGCAATATAATTAAGCGTAAATCATTAAGTAGGAATAAGCCATCAATAATGGATAAGTGATATTTTTTAAGTTTAGTTTATTTTATGAAATCACGATAACCACACACTTTCACGTGCTAGAAGACAGATGTTTGTTTTACGTTGTTACGCTATACTGACGGGCGGAAATATATATATATTGTAATACAATGGTTTGAAATTTTGTCTGTTATATTCTATTTAAATGTTACAGATGACAAAATTGGCAGTGTTAAATTTTGGATGTAAAAAGTTTACAAAAAATAATGAGGTATTATTTAAATATTTATTTTCTGTGACATTACCGAGTCATTCATTCAATTCGTCACTCATCTAGCTAACCAATTGTGGGTGATTCAATGTTGGGTTCTGCTTTCTCGTAACGGTGACATCCAGGGTCATAATCAAATATCTATCATTACGCTTGAATGGTGATATTTGCAGTTTAAATTAATTCATCCATTCTCTGGATTACTCCTTTTTTTGTGAACAAAACACTCTTAGCTAAGTTTAACACCAAGAGCTGTCCAACATGTCGTCTTTATAACTCTAGAGATGACAAATATTATTTTTTTATAATTTTTGATACCACTTTTCCTTTTTGTTGATACATATTTTCTAAGTATTAAATGTTTCTAATTTAAACAGTAATAATAACCTCTCTGATTTACAAACCTTTATCTTTTTTTATTAAATTGATATCTCACGATGCGGGTTCGCCATATAAATAAATAATAATCTTATAATAAGTCATTTTTCATATTTTTTTGGCTCACAAGTCCAGGTATCGATTGATACATCATTATATAAAGCTGTCATCATTTCCTAGAAATGTTATTTTTATCCTTTTATTCCGTCCATAAAAACTGGAGAACATTTCTCACGTCACAGTTTTCAAAAGGAAAGTTCCTTGAAATTTCCAAAATATTATTATTTTCCTATCGGTATCGTCGACTACCGGCGAGCGGGGGAAGAATTGGCGATGCTTCAGCAATAGGTTGTAGGAATCAAGTCACCGCGTGTCGCTGTGAATGTGAGATACGTGAAAATAAAAATGAATGTTATTTAAAAACTTCTAAGAAATATAATTCAAAGCAAAAAGTTCCAATAAAAATTTTAAATAAAATTGAACTTCAACCTTCAACGTTGAACAAAATTGTGGGACAAGAAAGGTTTTGCGGAACCCTGAAAGGGGGGTCAATAAATGTTGATATTATTAATTATTGCGGAATTTAGTTAAAAAGCTGTCAAACGTGCAATAGGTGTAACTAGCCGTTCAGTTCATGAATAATATTCTTCACCTCTAAAAGTTTACAAAGTTTACCAAGATCCTGCCTGACTTTAGCCCCTGAATGAAATTTTTGTGAAATTAGAGCAACTATCACTTTCAAAATTGAATTCCAAAAGTCTAAGCGCGATCCCGAAACGTCGATCTATTTTTCTCTGTCCCCGAGTGGGAGAGAGAAACTATTTTAGACCAAATGTTCATAATTTTATGTTATACCTATATTTAAAGTTATGCACGTTTCATTTAAAACAGTCTATATATCTGTATGTAGAAGTAACATCTGCAATTCTCCTACGTCAATAAAAGAGTAAATACTCAAATGCCCCGTAAACAGGAGATAAATTTGTTCATGAATATTAGTTGCCTTGATTCAAATTCACGTTTTTATTAATTTCGGTTGAACTCTACCCTCTGTCGTACATACACGTGTTTGCTATTCCGCTCATTTCCGGAGCACCGACACTCGGCACCGTACCCGACTCCGGTCACAATACAATCTGGGCCCGCCCGGCCTCATAACGCCCACGAAAAATAGTAAATTTGTATTAAGTAACAATTTGAGTTAGGTACTAAATTTATTTTTTAAATAATTATTATTTATTTTTAAAAATATATTCTGGTATAGAAACAATAATACATGTTTTTAGTTAGTATTGACATCCTGAAGAAGAAAATGTTATTTTTCGAAACCGGTAGATGTATTTAAACTCAACAAAACAAGTGGTTAATAAAACAAAGTTAACAAATTAAAATATATATCTTATTTAAATTGATCACAAAATTGAGATTTTTTTTTTACATTAACATAAAAATTGTATATGTTAATCATCATTTCTGCCGTGACTCCTTCGCGGAATATTCTTCTATTCGCAGTAATATTTGAATAAATTAAATAATTTTTATTAAATAAATCCATCACGATAAAATATTAACGACAATTAATACAAATACATGTTTTATCGAATGCGATTTTTTTTTACTTTAAATTGACATTCTGTCTATCAAAATGTCGCCCGAGTGCCGCACTGATGAAATATAAATAATATATTTAAAAACGTACGTACTTAGATACTGTTTTAGAATCTTTGATATTTAATTTCGATAAATAGAATAGCTTACCAAATGCCAATTAAAAACGGATTGTAAAAAAATTTTAGCCATACCATACTGGCACAAACAAATATTGATCTTGTATTTTGACACTCGGTAATTTGCATCAATTCGATATGAATAAAACCACAAAGGCTATAAGAATTTTTATTTAAGGAAAACACATTTTTGTTTTAAAGATGCATTTTCAGAACATAATTCTGTGGTATTAAATACAAATTAAACTAGAAAGATAGATATACAGAAAAATCTACTGCCAAAGTTCAAAATTTATCGAAAACTTGATTACTTAATACAGTTTAATTGGTTAAAACGTTTCCCAGGATATGAAAACAGCCATATCCATGTTGGAATCCCGGTAGTAACTGAATATTATTTATCGTATACTTTTCTTTTTATTCATTTAAATTTTATTAAAAAAAAATATGACACAAATTAAATTAATCAACTTGAACGATGTGCAAAAAAATCAATTTATCAAAAAATAGTTGTTTACTACCGGGTTAAAAATGTAACTTCACTACAAAGATGTGTTCTTCATTTAAGTTGTATTCAATTAAGATATTTTACTTTTGAGATCTTTATTTATTTATAATAAATTATAGGTTGTTCATTTTTTAGAAAGTGCAATAGCGATAGTAAAAACAATTTGTTCGTCATTGATATCCTTCAAAACCTTTTTTTTTCAATATCATTTAATTTATAATAAATAAAGCTTGTGAATTTTATATTAACACATTAAAACGTTTTATAATGCTTTACTTTCGTATAATTTTCTAAGTTAATCGTCATATATAGAATGTAACAAACCTAGTCCACAATATCTTATGATGTTATAGCTTATACAAATATGAGTCGAAAATGTTAAATCTACCACGTCCTGTTCTCAACCATTTCAGAGATATAATCATTTAAATAAATCATAGTCACTGGAGGGTTATGATTAATTGAAAGTAATATTTTATAGATTTCTAACGATAACTTGAATACCAAAATAAAAGATCATTGAACTTCCAACAGCTAGACTATTTCTTCATAGATGATTTATGGCCCCCAAGTAAAAGCTAAAGGATTATAATGGGTCAATTTCGCAAGTATTGCTTTCAATCACATACATTTAAATTAATAATAATGATTTTGTAAAATCCTCACACAATAATATTTTTCATCAGATTTCAATAATTACTTTGAAAAATCTCATTTCATTATCGTTCTCTATTTAAACATGTGATATTTTTTTGGTTGTCTTGCGTTTTCGACCAAACGAAAATCGGCATCTGAAGGGAAAAAATAACTATTTTGAAATATTTATACTTAGCGTTTTAATGTTTATCCGTGAATTTTATTCCCTTTATTATTATTTAATTAAAACACATTTATACAGTGAAGTTGCATTTTCAGAACACGGTTCTGTGGTATTTAATACAAATTAAATAAATCAACTAGAAAGTGTATCTTTCTAAATTACAAGAACAAATTAATCTATCGAAAAAATATGTTGTTACTATCGGTAGCAACGATGTGTAGATTCGTTCTGTGACCAATAGATATTTACGTTTGAAATACGTATGTAAAATTAAAAATAAAAATGTGATTATATAACGTGATTATACTGTAAGCCAGCAAACATTTTTTTTTTTTCCTTATTAAAGTGAGAAAATCTATTATATCGATTTATATTAAGAAATGCCTAAAAATAAAATGTAGCAATATGTTTGTAAACTAAAATTTACTTTTCAAATACAAACTGTGTAATAAATACGTTTTAAATTATTGCTAATATAAAAACGCGTTGATCCTAAAAAAATAGATACACTGAGAATAAAATTTTTTAATTACCGAGCGTTAAAAATGTTTACGACGCAATGAATGTTAAAACTTTAAATGCAAATAAGATTAATTTTTTGCGATGAGTTTTGCAGGTACTCCGCGTAAAAAGGATAAATCTAGACTTTAAAATAAAACTTCAAATTCTTTTCAAGAAATACCTTTTGAATTGTGAGTCAAATTATTCGCAACTATTCGAAAATACGTATTTTTTGTTTATATTGCAGCTTGTGCAAGGCGAAGTCACAAAAACCTGGGAGAGGGAGAGGGAGTCTAACCTTCGAGTGAAGAACGATTAAATTACGATACAGATTCAATTTAAGTGTTGGTTTTTTAAGCGATTTAATTACATTTTGATGGAATAATAATAAATTGTACACGATATTCGATTCAATACAAATCGAAAACTGTAATAAAAAAATCAAAAATTGAATTTCAAATATCTACGAATTGTTTGAGAATAGGACATGGTGTCTTGAACATTTTCGACTCATATTTTTTATAAGGTATAACCTCCTAAAGTATTGTGGACTAGGTTTATTGCACCCTGTATATAGTCAAGTTCCATTCCACCGACCTGATCGTTAAGCGAATCGGTCTCATATTTTAGAATAGTATTCACGGTAGAAAGTCTCGTGCCGCCACCAATTACAGAAAGATGTATTAATTTACATCCATTAATTCATATCTTGGACGATATTGAAGGGTTTTCTAAATGATCTGAAGTTACGCTTTATTTACTTTCACAAATAATTAATACTTTTTAACTAATTCTTTATTAGATGTGGAAGATTTATTTGAGTTTTAGCAACGTCGAAAATGTAATGGCGATGTCGATGGCAGTCGATAAAACAAAGTTAAAACCGCTAAATAAATGATCCAACTGCTAGAACCGACGTTACGAACGATGTAATAATTTTTGTTCACGCCCTTTACTTATTATACCGAAATAACATCAGTAACTGGGGTGAGAGCAGCTATTTTTATGTAACAATTAGTCAGAAGGTGAGAGAGGTGAGAGGTGAGAGGTGAGAGGTCAGAAAGCGTAACTCTTCAATTCGAAAATGTTCGTAAGGGCCGCTGATTATATTTTCACATCAACAGATTAATAATTGTCATATTATATATCACACATTCTAAATTCACTGAATGAATGCTCGTATTGCCAATTAATTCCTAGTACTAAATAGACTTTTTATTTTATTTTCTCATTGTCTTCATTTATTTTGACATGCATAATATACGGTTTGTACATTTGCCAACACGTTATATTCAAGGATTTATGTCATCATTTAACCAAATACTTTTAAGGCAAGTTAAAATATAACGCCTTTTATAGCGAGTAAAAAAACCGTTCCTTCATGTTTTATGTCATAATGTGGCATCTCAATTTTCATGTTTAATTCCAAAGCATTAAAAAAAAATTGGTTTTCATTATAGAAGACAAATTACTAAATATTGTATATATGTATGTGTTACACGATAAATCTAAAACAGATTTATTTTTAATGATATTTTTATGTAATCGTTGGCAAAAAAAATTCGACTCGTAACATCTAACTCCACTTCACTGCCTTTTAAAATTTAAGGAGATTTATAAAACAACGGATGAAATGCTAGTCAGTGATGAAGAAATAGACAAGATTGTATATTTTGGAAGTATATTTAATAGAAACGGAAAGGCTGAGAAAGATATCGGAAGAAGGGTAAAGAAATAAAGTGAAGGGTGTCTTGCATGCGGTAATTCCATATAGAAACTTGCGAGTCGAGGCAAGAACAGCTGAACATAATGGAGTTCTGGTACCAATACTGTGGTAAATAAGTTAACCTAAAGCTTGCAAAAGAAGAACGAAAGCGTCACTCCATGTACGATTAAATAAAGAATTAATAAATTAGGAGGGAACATTAAACTGATCTTAGCGTCTTGGCGTGAGAAATGGGAATGGGTGCTAAGAAAAATATTTACAGAATAAGAAGAATAACATTTACTTCATTTTTAAATATTGCATTTTATTTGTATTGACTAAAATATATTTAACCAAAAATTAATGCATATATAACTTAACCAAACATTTTAATTATTCGTTGTTTTTCAAGAGACGGAACACAAAATAAAAATTACGTGGATATTGATGGCACGAGCAATTAAGGTCAAAAAAATTGGGATGACCAGATAAGATGAGAAGATGTATGAATGTGGATGCGTCTGGACAGAAGTGTAGCTCTCTGTCCTCTGCTTACCCCCGCGGGGAAAAGGCTTAAAGATGTATACCAAAAATGTAAGGAAACAAATTCTATTTAACCCATAAAATACAGATAGCTTAAAAGATGCTCGAAATGCTGAATAAATTAGAAAACATAATCTTGTGAAATACGGGAGCAGTGAAATAGTGAAGCAGTGAGCGGAGAAATTTCTTCAATTATGTACAAACATATTCGTGTATAATATTATAATATTTGTGTCAGTGCGCAGAGGGAATTACTTTGTTAATCTCGCAGAGTACTGAGGCCATAATGACACGTGTTTCTGTTACCTCAATTAAAGGCCAATTTGATATACATCAATTTGCTACACGCGGATAAACTAACGAGAAAATATTTAGACTCCAATATTGTTCTCGTACATATACGGATGTTCATCTGTCTCTTTTGTACACAATCCTACACCATTCGATCGATCTAAACCAAATTTTGCACAGTTACTCATTAAAACCTAGACACGAATCAAAACAAGGAACAAAAGGCGGTGATCGGCGATATCAGCCCTGATGATAGATCCTGCGATGAAATCCAAAACGTCGGCCAAAAAGGTCAGAGACACGCGGTAGAACACTCCATAAAACTACACAGATTTTATTAAGTCGCAGGCAAGACACGGCGTCGCCGTCTGCTCTCTCGTTCCGCGAGCTCCGCAGACCCCTGGCGTCGGTCCGTCCGAGGACGATCCGCGGTCGGTCGCCCACGCGCACTTGAAAATCATAAAGGCAACACCGAAATGGGCCGACTGCTTTGAAAGCCAACCGTTAATGAGAAAAGTCTTTGTATGGTTAAGAAACCAATATATTATTAGCAAACCACGTCTAATAATATTTGAAATAATTATATCAATCGTAAATAATTATATTCTCGAACGAAAGAAATACTTCAATCACGCATTTAAGGAATTTAACATTTTCATTAACCAAAGATTGAAGTTACGTAATGTAGTAGTAGTAGTAGGTTGTTTTCCCCACTCGGGGGTGGGTTAATCTCTACAGCTGCCTTTTCACAGATATATGGTATTTTATAAGAGGCAATGGTACTTCTTTTTGATATTTTAATTATTTTGTTTTTGCTTTCTTCTCTCAATTGTAATGATTCTGCGTCTTTGTGATGTTTTTCTTTGTGAATATACGAGTATACTTGTGTTGATTTTCTTTTTTCTTATGCTATTTTATGATTTTCATTTTCATATTACGAAAAAGCGCAAAAATTAAACGGAGGTCGAAAGGCAGTTCCGGGAAAGAGTGTATCACTTGTAACCGCTTTACTGTTAAAAGCAGATATAAAGAAACTGAATCTAGCACATAAGCATTTTGTATTACTATACTGATATTATGCATATATTACCCACGATTTATACTTTTTTGTTAATATTGAAAGAGAGAAAAATAACTTAATGTGCTACTAATATTTATAAAATAGTTCATATAACATGTATAAATACAATGTTACATACGAGTAAATTTAAGTTTACGAGAAATAAATTTTATCATTTTATAAAACAACACGAAGAAATATTTATTAAGAAACAGTGAAAAAAGCAAAGAAAAAATTAAAATATTGAAAATACGAGGGAAAGTCAAAAATTATCTACATTTTTCGTTCTACAATTTATTTACACAGACTTTACGGAAGCCAAGATCGTCGTAGATGGTTTACTGGGCACTGATATTCAAAGACGACGCTACCTCACCGATGATAACTCGCCTATTCTATTCTCTCTCTCTTTCATCTCTCGAGCATTCTGAATCTTGTCGTCCGTGGTGGAGGTTGACGGGCTTCCTGCTCCCTCTTCGTGCGTCACACTATTTCGGTCACTTTTAAACTTCTCGATCCACAAAAAAAACACTTAAGTGATAAAGCAATGTTCCCGTATTGTGATCAAAGTCTACCATGAATTTCAGTCCCTCTCACACCCTCCGACCAGAGAAATCGGACCACTGCTCATTGTGCAAACTGATAGCGGAACGGATATATTTACACTGTAATTGCCGGAAAATAAATGACGCGATCGAAATTAAATTTCATACACGTGATCGCAGTCGTACCAACCCTAAGCACGCATGCGCAGAAGTCAGTACGATAACCTCGAAGGTGTTATGGCGAAAGTATAGATAATTTTTGACTCGCCCTCGTAGGTACACATACCTTATATTATATATATTTTATTTTTTTAAATTAAATGATAGCGCATGACCGTGCAAATTACGTTGGTTTCAAATTATTTTTACTGATCTAGCAGTTATAAACAAATATGTTTTAAAATAATTGTATTTAAGTAATGTTTTATTTCAAACATATGCGATATCTGCGTACTTATTACCCAAGTTTTGTATTATGTATAATGGAGAATTAAAGTAAGCAATCGTTGCAGTATTGTTATAATAGTACCTAATATAATTCTAGTATTTTTGGTACGATTAGCCCCAATAAATCAGGGTTATCAATTTTAATATGCAAAATTTTAAATACGAGGGCCAAGTAAAAAATAAGGTTCCCTACGCTGTACACTCGCCACTCGAGATGCTAGGCGAAATCCGGCAACACTGCCTTGATTGTTGGTCCCTTAACTACATCCCCACTACCGGGAGCAAACGCTGCGACGCTCAGTAAAGGCCTGACAGCCATCCGCTATGGAACCCGCCATCGCCGTTACCGCCAGGTGTGAAATCCGTTCGGTGATTCGATTTTTAAACGCGAAGAAGCTTAAACCTGTTGAAATTCATCGACAGTTGGAAGAAGTTTATGGCACAGCTTGCATCAGCGTCCAACACGTCCGCAAATGGTGCAGGGAGTTCTCCGAAGGACGCACAGACGTCCACGACGAGCAAAGGAGTGGGAGGCCATCGGTGTCGGACGAAGTCGTGGCGAAGATTGAGCGCATTCTCCTCGAAGATCGGAGAGTAACGCTTCGGGAGCTTGCTGTCCAGGTTCCTGAGGTTTGTGAAAAAACCATCGACAACATTTTGACCGATAAACTTGGTTATCGCAAGGTGTGCGCGCGGTGGGTCCCACACATGTTTTCAGAAACCCACAAAGACAATCGTGTCAATTGTGCCGAGGGGTTTCTTCGAGAATGCGCCAAGAATACCGAAGAATTCTTGGACTCCATTATTACGGGAGATGAAACGTGGTGTCACTACGTCACTCCAGAAACAAAAGAACAACGCTGGGTGGACAACGCTTCAATACAGATGAAGAGGTGAAAGAAGCGGTCACCAAGTTCATCGGCGGCCTAGCGGCGGAATTCTTCGAAGCGGGTTTTCAGAAGTGGATAACTCGTCAGGAAAAATGCATAGAAACATCAGGAGACTATGTAGAAAAATAGAATAAAGTACAAGCTTTCAGATGGTTTACTTTTTTTGTGCAATAAAAAATACCTTATACCTGAAAAAAATGTAGGAACCTTATTTTTTACTTGCCCTTCGTAGATATGATACTACAATAGGTCAAAAATAATTCTTCTCACCTTTAATAAGTTCATTACGCATATGAAAAAAAATCATAATTTATTTGCTCTATAAGTATATTTAGGAACACTGGTGTATTTACACAATATCATAAAAATACTTATTCTATTCAATCAATTTTTTGTTGTATTAGAGCGATCGTCGTGAAAGTGTACATTTTCTTGAACAGTCTAGAAACATCTTTAACTTTTAGTAAATTTGGTATTAATTTGACACTGACATGTGTATCGATCTTTAAATTCACACCTTGCCGGAAAGTTATTCTAAGCAATACCAAGCTGAACGAGCATTTAATACAAATCCAACACTTGAAAACTTTGCACAGCTCGGGGCGCTCGGAGCGCGGGGGTGTAGTGTACGGTAGGCTATGGCAGATACCTGAGGAAAACATGAGAAAGTTAACTATAATACATTGTCACGACGTGTACGATCTAGAATATTTTATCTGGAATGGTGGAAAATTTTCCACAACTTGCTACAGCGTTCTAACATCGTGTAAAGTAGACTCGGCTGCTCAAAAGACGTCCGCTCCAGTCGGTACATAATTTTAAAGGATTATCAGCCATTTTACTAGATGATTACTGCGTGTATTTTACTCGAGATGGTGTTATTGAAGCTTCGCAGCCCTAATGAGACTAAAAATAATGAGTCATATTCACGGGTGAGATTTTCAACATGAGACAATCTAGATAGAGATTATTAAAATTCTTATGGCCCGTATCCACGATAATCTCTCAATGAGACTGATCTCTGATCTCTGATGTATATATGTATCTGATGTGATATTCTGATCTGCGAACGAAACGCATGCGATCACGTTTCATGCTGAACTGTTTACTATCCTCTAGACACATTCGAGTCGCATCTCCGAGAGAAATTTAATTTGTGGACATGGGCCATTACAAAATGATTCATTTGTACCCGTGATGCATATTATTTTCATGAAAGATTATTTATTTTTAGGATATTTCTCATTTTCCAACGATAATTTGAAAAGTTAAAATAACATTTTACTATTATTGTATTATGTATTATTTCAGGTACAAACTACCATGAAGTAGTTTAACGAGACTGACGAGTGCGGCAAAGCACACGACTATCGCGCCGACATCATTCTCGCAGCGGCAGCCCCGCGGCAGCCACACTGCATCGGTCTCCAGAACGATGATTTCTACTGCAAGTTAGTAACGTATAATAGTCCGCATCCACGGATGAGATTCTTGACTCGAGACGGATTATGCTCCCGTGGGATATTTTGTAGAAATCTCTCGGTTTTCGTAGTCGACTGAGTAGTCTAAATACAGACCGAGGCTCAGTCAAACTTCAAACTTTAAATGTCAGTCCATTGGTTATTGATATTCCTTCGTTAATTGCAGATTTGAACAACAGTTTATAAAAGAATAACGGAATATAAGTGTTCGTAATTTAGTGGCGTTTGTTCATCTAACTTTTTAAAATAAATATGTATCTATTGTTCTATCTACAATAGTAATCGTTGAACTCGACTTTTCACGGAAACCGGCGACTACTATTGAGAATGCCAACGCTAGATAAATTATCATTTTTTATAAATTTCATTTTCATTATAATGAAAAATTCAGACGTCCCCCATAAATTGATATTTCATAATTATTAGCGTAGTGATCCAACGTTATTTGTGTTTTGCAGTACATCTATTATTAATTATTTTTAAAAAAGTATTTTAATTAAGTACGAATTTAAATTACTCTAAGAAATTGGGGATATTTGTGAACAAATTGAAATATTTTTTCTTGACACTAGGCATAAATTTTGAGGCCTTACCTCATTTTAGAGTGTAAAGAAGCAGAAATAATACAGCATACATATACTGTATTATTTCAAGCTTAAACAACTGTGCTAGGTTGGGCTACGGGTCAGCAGGTACGTTGTACTCGTTGTTATATTTCACTCTTTTTTTACTTTTGTTATCAAGATAATAATTATATTTGTACAACTGGTTGAATTGCACTAATCTCGCAATCTTACTGAAATAATGTTATAGGTGAGCTATTTTGAACAGAATAGAGTAAATTAATTTAGATGTTGTGTTGTCAATATTGTGATGTGACAATGATTGCTCTAATTGGCTCTCTCCTCATTTTGACATTATTTTAATCCTCTCCACCTCCGAGGAGTGGCAATTTAAAGTTACGAAATGGCCTCAAAAAAAACCGCCCGACAATTGTAATGTTCCATTGTGCTCGGTGCAGCGCGCGGCCTACTACCGCTTTCATACTATCCGTATTGAGAGGAAAACCAATTTAGCCGCCAGAAAGATTTAAAATTATTTTATTTATAGAATAAGGTCCATTCGAAGTATTCTATTATACAGAGTATTACAGACTTAGTCCACAATATTTTATGAGTCGACTAAATTTGAGTCGAAAATATTCAAGAAATATGTGCCTAACCATGTCAGAGATATGCACATAAAGAAAAATCAGAACTGTGCGATTATTTCGATAAATTTTAATATTTTATTGATTCCAAAATAAATATTGGATGCAAAAAAATAAAAGTTATCGGATTTTAAGCGACCAGACTATTTTTTGTTGGGTGATTTAAGGCCTGAAGCAAATATGCAGAATTTTCACATATTCCTTGAACATTTTCGACTCGTAATTTAGTCAAGTATCCACCCACAAAATATTGTTGACTAGGTCTGTTACACCCTGTATAATATTAACTTTTATTCAAAACCTTTCTAAAATAGGTCTGTGGAGTCGTTTAAAAGTCTATTGACTCCGACTTTACCATCCAGTCTGACTCAGGGCGGTTTTATTCGAGTAAAAGACAGAAAAAAACACTCTTCATCGTAAAATTCCAGAGCTCTGGAGTTGATAAAATTTCGACATGCACCTTCGGGGGCAGCTTGGTCGTCTACGGCTTCCCGTATAAGAACTTGTCGAAATATTTGAACAAGTGATGATCTGTAGGTGAGATGTCTGGTGAGCAGTGCCGGCCCTAGCCTCTGTGGCCAAATTTTTCCCCGGACGAGGACAGACCAAAAGAGAAGATAGCTGGGAGAAGCTTATTGAAGAGAAAGATCCCCACCCGTTGGAGTGAGTAGAAAAGGCAACAGGCACTTCTCTGGTGACAGACCTGAGACTTGCAGGATGCCGAGCATAACTGTCTTAAAACTAGGACTAAGCTGTCTTGTTAATAACATGTAGAAACTATGAAAATATTACTGTTTTTAAAAATCTTTCTGAGAGTGATGTAGATATTGGTCATTTCAATATTTTCTCCATATTAAATAAATTAGACTACGTTTAAATGAACGTATCAGCGGATATTGTGTGCGGACCTTTGAAGCTACCCTCGAGAAAAGTGCTACATTCTGACTATCGTACACGCATCAATCTTTGACCCGTGTAGCTTGAGAAGTCAGCTCATCTGCGGAAGGTTTGAAGCCAACTTTGTACGCTCTCACCTTTACTTCTGTAATTTAAAACCGTGGACAAGATTGCTCCCACTGCGCCACGCGGTGACGAAACGTAATTGTGAATGTAAATACAAATGTGTTTTTATATCTTCTAAGAACCACTCTCGAGAAATATTTGTGTCATATTTCTGTGCTCGTAAATAAATAACTAAACACATTCTTAAAAATATACATTTATCACTCGAGGCTGTCGCGGAGGCGAATAATTTTATACTTTGCCTACGGCACGAGGGGGAACACGAGGGAAACGCGATACCTCCGCTCAAATCCCCGCCTTTAAAAGTAAAAATAAGACAGTAGGGTGGGAAGAGGCCATCATTATCATTATTTCTCTATACTATCATATCTGAATAATGTATTGGGTCAACTCGATTACTGGATTCGTGTCTCTAATATTCTTGTCGGTCGTTTGATCGGGTTGATGAAGATCAAGATGATGACAGAATTCAATATTTTAATACTAATTAAATGTATTAATTACAGCTTTCGCATTGACAAAGGGTGTCCAGCGAAACAATTTCAAGATTAAATTGTAATTGCTAGTAAACCATCAGGGTGAGGTAAGCGAGAGTCACTGGTCGGGAGCGCATCGCGCGTTCGCGGTTGCGCAATATTTAAAGTGCAGTGATTCATTGGTTCGTGCGCGTCGCGCTTTTTGTACTCACTTTAATAATCGACGAATCAGTGATGGGTCGAGCACGCAACTTATCCGGTGTTGGGTTCAAAAGTTCAAACAAGAAGGGACAATAGTTAACCAAACTCCTCCGGACCATCAACGTCAGCAGCGACGCCAGAACATATGACTCAAGTTCGACGTGAAATTATGCGCAATCCGCGTAAATCGATAAGGACGATTGCAGCCTATACTGGAATAAAAATATGAACGTTATTTTGAAAAAGAAACTACAGTTTCACCCATACAAACTGCAAATCGTGCAGTTTCTCAACGAAAATGACTACTCTTTACGTGAAACCTTAGCGAAAACGAAGCTGGAACGTTTTGGAACTTGAAAACATATTGTTTACCGACGAAGCACATTTTCTTATAGATGGCTACGTTAATAAACAGAATGATTGACGAGTTTTTGGTACCGCAACTGCAGCTGTTTCCCGGGTTCAACAATTTCAGCAAGTTCTGCGATTAAAAATTCAAATAAATGAGTCTGCAGTATTCATTTATTAGTTTAAATTTAAAACTTCAGATGACACCAATATAATTTTCGTAAATCAAACAGATTTCTAATGTCGGTAAACAGAATACCTGTATATATATGTATAATGTATTATATTTAAGTATCCTTAGTGTTGGTTCTGAAGATAATGTAGTTTTCAACATTTTACTGAGAATTAGAAATAAACGGTGGGCTATCTGTTCTTGAAGATGAATGTTCCGAAAAATGATTCGACTACGAATTGACGACATTAAATCCGAGACGTAAAACTTGACGGGGAGATGAACATAAAAGACAAGATGAAAAAAAGACTAGAATAGAAAGTTTCTAGAATAGTCCGGTCTTCTGTTCTTCTTATTCGGTCTGTTATTTATTTTGTTAACGTTTCTTCCTCGTCACACTTTTGATTTTAATGGACGCGAACTTAACTAAGTCAGCGGTCAAGTATTTTGGGCCTCTTTGGCCAAGTGTTATTTTTATTATGGGGACCCTTCTCTGGCGCATCGCGAACCCCATTCTGCTCACGTAAGTGGGGGCACGAAAAGCAAATGGACTCCGATTATAACTTAGAAGAAATAATTTATTGTAAAACATAAGACCATAAAGTGTTGAAAATATATATGAAATGAATCAACTATGAATGAACACGAAGAACTTTATGAGTATATTTTTTTAATTTTAAAAAATTACAAAAATAAGTATACATGTGAACATATCAAGATTAAGATTAATTTATCCAATAGCTTTAAATTAATTTTACAGCATTGTAATAGTAGCACTTTGGATATGATATTAGTATATATGACATTCAATGTGCACTTTGGATATGATATTAGTATATATGACATTCAATGTGCACTTTTACAAGAAACGTTTTCAATCGAGAAAAAAATACGTCCACTGAAAATGTTTCGTAATTTGTACCTCTGAAAGACCAAGTTTAAAGGGTATGTTTTTGCACCTACATACAATTGTATGTATATAATAACTAAATATCGATAATAGAGACAAAAATGCATCACAAAAGTTATTATATCATCTACATACGCCGCTGTCCTATTCTCATATATAAACCAGCATGTCATATTTCAGTCACCCCTCGATTCATCGATTTCTTGAAAGCCTTTCTCAAAAAATTCATTTTGAAATTTTTTTGTGGGAGTTATATCGTCTAATGTCGCATGGATCGACGGTCGGCTGGAGCTTTAGTCGGCCGAACCTTTTGTTGTGAACCATTGTCGTCGGGCCAAAAGTCCGCGGATCTTTTGTCGCGGAACCTGTTCCGAGCACTCGTCCCGGGCGATGGTGACTAAAGTACGTCACGCGTTATCGTCTTCAACTCTGTATTTCGAGTTCCAGTGAACCGTTTTTGAAAAATTAATCGCATTTATTTTTCTTTAATCATACTGAGAAATAATAATGCAAAGAAATCCAAAAAAAAACTAAATTACAGTTTACGTCTATCGTTCAATCAAAATGCAAAGAATTTTCACTTAGTGCGCGCGTACTCGACACGCTTACGCCATTTTTGAATTCAAAAATGAAATCAAATGAGTATCGTGCCATAATATAATACCATTTACATGCTCGGTACATATAATAAAATCGGCCATCAGTAAGGTAAGGTTTAGGATACGATGGGGGTTATTTTCAATCTTCTTCAGAAACCTCCACACTGTCTCCAGTCAAATCAGGACTAAAATTTCATCTAAATCTAATGAATCTAAAGTTTTTAAAGTAAAAATCTTTAGAGGGATAGTTTCGGAAGAAATTGTAACAAAATGCGAGGTTATTGAAACAAAAAATACTCTAAATAGAGTATAGTTATTGAATAAGTCATTAGAGTGACACCAACAATTATTTTACGAAACTTCTACGACCTTTTTGATGAGTTGGTGCGAGCGCAAGCTGATGGAGACTACTATGATGACTGACACCAGCTCCATTTCATACACAGCACAGTTTTATGAGGCAAAGTTTTATGTTTGTGGTGATCCTGCACGCGCCCCACAGACACGGCCGTGTAAAGACTCACCGACAATCATATAGGGCAGAAGCGAACTGACCAATAAGCGGATGCCAATATATCGTGATGGACGAGTCCACGGAGCTAGCCGACCGCTTCTCCGCAGACCTAGCGAGCCACTGCAGTATTCAGTATGCAGTATTAGTAACATATTATTGAACTGTATACTCGCCGAACCTGCCTTTGTAATTCATCCCGCAATAAACGCCAACTTTCGTAAGTGCTCTTTTATTTAAATACCTCGCTCTAGACACAACACTAATATTTACACACACACACTAGATACATTGCGACGTGCACTAGCACGCCTTAGTGCGTAATCTTTCCGATCCTCACAGTCACAGTAATCATAATCAAGTCATCACAGCCACAAACCCCTACATGTGTATTAGTATTATTTATAACCTTCGTGATTCCGCATAGACCTTACGTCGAAATTCTCTAATAGTTTTTAGTCGATTCGTGGCTGCGTACCTAGTAAGTAATTCGGAAAATATCTGTACAATATATATTATATTTATATACGAATAAATAACAAGAGTAGAATAATCATAGATGATAATAATAGGTAGAATGTATTAGAAAGTAACTTAAAATATTTTATAAATACATTTATAATCAGCCTCATTTAACAGACAAACCTTTATAAAACCGGTGAACCCTCAGCTAATGTCACTACGCGGCTTATTTGCATCCAGCATTTTTTCCAACCAATATGTTCCGAGCGTTTTTCCTACCGGCGACATCAGTCCTAATGGTAGACCTTGCGATGCGATCTGAAACGTTGTTCAGAGAGGTCGGAGATACGCGGCTGAATTGTCCAGAAAACAACATAGAAGACAACTTATCCATCCAAAAAAATTGTGAAAGGAAAACTTGACCTCACACCGGAAACCGTCAGATGCGACAAAGAACAGGAACAGAAAAACATGACATTGGTAAATGACATTGACAAATCGAAATTGACACACCGACTAGTATATTAAGATCAATGTTCTTGTCGGTGATACAATACAAGAGAGAAAGTATTACTTATTTACATTTCTTCAACTCCCACAATAGTCATCATTTGTACAGAATTCAGTACAATTCATCAAGTTATAGCGCGTTATAGTTATAGTTATAGCGCGAGGGGTCACTACTGTGGATTTTGCTCCAACAAGAGTATCTAATTTTTCGTTTAATTTTAGTTTATTTATTTTATTTTTAATTTGGATTTGTACCAGTTCAGGAACGATTAAGATTTTTTTTAATTAATGTACGATTTTTGGTTAATTTTGCATAAAAATTTAGCGAAATTAATCATCCATGAATCAGTGAATAAATACAGCTGAATACAGTTAGCCGATATAATTATAACAGTAGCACAGTTGCTCACTGTACACCGTACACCGTACACCATCGTACGATACTAGACGTACTTTATTTCCAGAGAATAAATAATTGTTAAATACCAGTTTTACAATTATTTACTCCTTTCGTAGGCCATATTATATGTAATTTTAAGGCATTATTCTTTGTGATCGGCTATAGTTACATATTTTTAAGAATATTTGTTGCAAAACTTGCGTGGACTCCTATCGGAGAGAGAATGGCAGCAAATCGGAAACATTCTCCGCGCTGTGCGCTACAAGATTGATTAAAAATGATCATAAATAGGAATCAGACATGTAACTTCTATACTCAATAAAAGTATCTTACCATTTCGTCAGATGGCGCCCGATTTCAATTCACTACACAAACCGCATAGTATTTGTTTTATTGTTAATCTCTTAACTTTAGCCGCAAACAATTCTGTTAAAATGTTTACTGAATAGCTATGTCGGATCTCGATGCACAGTCGCGTATTTTTACAAATAGTTCCAGCACCAAATTTACCGTAAAGAAGTCACAAACATTTGTCACGGCGAGATAAAGTAGTCTTAAAATTAAACTTTTGTCACGAGAGCCGAGAGCGACGACAAACTTATTTTCGGAACCATCCCTCCTCGGGCAAAAGTGACGAGGCTCGTCCTGGCCACGTCTCCGCGGTTACGTAACTTCTTCACCCTCGCACTCGGAGGCCGGCGGTAGGTGCAGGCTCTCCGCGAACGACTCACCCCTAAAAAACATCCCCGTCACTGAAAACTTTTCCTATCAGTCCGGTTCTGGGAACTGGCCGATCGTCACACTAAAAATGTCCGCTCCACTTTGCGTAACTTTTAAGTAGTTAATTTCAACTTTACTGCTGTTTTAGTAAATTGTTAGTTGAGAATACTTGCCAAGGTTTATATATTATATGGCACTTCACGCGGGACAGGGGTAGGCAGCCTCCTGGCGCTACTGCCTTGCAGAACTGATACAATATAGAAGCCGAGAGTACAGCTTTCAGCACAGTTCCGCCGGACAACGGGCTATCCTGTCAGTGCATAATTTCTTTCAAAAACATTTGTAGAAAAATTTATAATCGGCTTCTTTTTTTCCTTTAAGTTTACCTATTTGACTGCGATTGTTATGATTGATTCATGTGCACTACGTGAAACAAAATTTTTGTATAAAATGTTTATTATTAAATAACTAGCAGACAATCCATTTGTGTATATTAAATTGCGATTGATCTGGAGTACATTTATGTTTTTTGTATATCTGGAAACATTCCTACAATTATTTTTAAACCAATGTAAGCGATTACACTTCGTAAGTAAAAGCATCTTAAATGTTCGCTAGTGGCCCCCGACCCTTCTTGCCGATGGCGGGGTCTCGACTCCCGGACTAGATAAACCGATCTCTCCACCGTTATAGAACTAAGTTTCTTTCTTCCCATCCTCGACCAGGGTGTCTAAGACGACTAGACACAACTTGCGAGTCTCGACAGTGTGTCAGTTCGCGCCGGCCCCCGAGGCCATTATTGCGCTCAACACATCGTTTACTTTAAACTTTTGTAATACTGGAGTGTAGTTAACTAAAGGAGTTAAACTTTAAGTACCTAATTGTTTCATTTCACAGACTTGTAATTTTCAAAACCCGTATTCGATCGATAGTCATTATTTGCACTTAGAGCGCGCGCCCGCGTGGCCTGTAGCGCGTGAGTGCAGGTTGCACAAACGGTTCGCAATGTAACAATCGCCCTCTTAGATATAAAATTATATACAATTATATACAAAATTGTATACAATCGCGCTCCTAGATATACTCTTATAAAATAGCCCATCTAATAATGAAGATACGGAGGTGTGATTGACTTATCCTATTTTTTATATATATCGAGAGTAGTCCATGAAAATTTCAGTATCATCAATCTCTGTGTACCTGCAATTGTACTCAAATATCGCACAACCTGCACCCGAGCTAAAATAAAACGAGTATTTCGACTTAAATCAAAATATTTAATTTATCAAAAGAGTTTGTAAACAAATAAAAAACCATCAAATTTTCCCGTGCAGAAATGGCGCTCTGTTCGGCTCGCATTTCCCGCCCTCGCGGAAGTCGCGTGACGTCACATCCGGCGGAGAGGAAGCGCGCTGACTGACGCGAAGGGCGCATGCGCAGAGCCTTCCTTCCGCGGGAGGAAAGTTGCAGCTTCCGATTAACAGAACTCGGCAACCTCGGTCATCGAAGGCTGCCCCAGCCTGGCTGACATCTCAGTCATGACTCGACACTAGAATCTCTCAATGAATCTGTCCTGCCATCCTGAGAATAAAAGTAGTCCCTTAATCTTGTGTTAACATTATTACAATAATTATTAAATGGGTATTGCTTTCATCACAATTCACAATCAGATGACAATAATTACGAATAAAAGTTTTCCTTCAATTGTATGCAAAGTTTAGTTTAGGTCGAAGGGTGTACAATTATACAGAGAACAGACAGATACACATTCAATTGTTTATATACTAGCGGTCCCTATCCGACATTGCCCGTGTTTCAGGTTTTATTATCATTTAAAACGTGTTTGGTAGTCTTGTGGTTAAGACACTCGCCTGGTGATTCAGTGTTCGGGGATTCGAGTCTTATTCCAGGAGACCGGCAAGTTACTCATGTTTTCATACCACTAGCAAACGCTAAGTTAAATTAGTTAATTTTCAAACTAAGCTAAACAGCTTAGTTTAAAAATAGTAAGAATATTGCTATGACACGTATTACGTATTTATATATATATATATATATATATATATATATATATATATATATATATATATATATATATATATATTTTTTTTAAAAAAAACAGAGATGCGTATACGTAATACGTGTCATATCAATATTCTTACTATTTTTAAACTAAGCTGTTTAGCTTAGTTTGAAAATTAACTAATTTACGTAATACGTGTCATATAATAATATAGTAAATGTATATATATATATATATATATATATATATATATATATATATATATATATATATATATATATATATATATATATATACATTTACAGTTTATTAGTAAATACGGAAATCACAGTGGAAGCTAAACAATAATTAAACCAATTACATGTTTTCTCTGAAGATATAAAATACTTTAAACAGTGAGTACAATTCGAACTTTAAGAGAGACTAAGCAGAAAAAAATAGTTAAGAATAAAAAATTTAACATGGAGAAAAAAGTAAGGAAATATTCAAGGGGAAAGGAAAAGGAAAATGGTATAGGGAATAAGATCTGAGTGATAAAAATAAAAATTAAGGTCTTTAAAGTTTATGTATTGAATTTAGATTTGATTGGGGTAACTGTAGTATTGAAAATGTCTAGTTCGTTTAGGTGTGAATAAAAGGGTGCTCGGTAGAAAAATGAATTATGTTTGGCATTGATGTTGTAATGTGAAAGATTAAATGTGAGATTAGTTCTGGTTGACCTGGCTGGCACTCAAATAGATATGCGTCTGAGTAAATCTGGACAGTCTAGTTTAGAGTTGGCTATTTTGTGTAGAAAAATGACATCGGCCATGTCTCTTCGAATATGGAGTGATGGAACTTTGAAAAAAATAGATAACTCAGCAGTGCTAGTTAGGGTTCGATAACTACGAAAGTTAAGTTATTTGAGGAGGCCGTTCTGTATTTTTTCGATTCTATTGATGTATGTGGTATATCTTGGATTCCAAACTTGGAAAGCATATTCTATAATACTTCGGACATATGAGAAGTAGAATGTTTTCATGGTATTTATGTTATTAAATTGTTTACATACCCGAAAAATGAAACCTAACATTTTGGTCGCTCTGAATGTAATATGGTTAATCTGCAAGTCAAAGAGTAATTTATAATCCAATATAATTCCAAGATCTTTACTTTCAGATTTCTTGGTCAAGAGTTGGTTGTTAAGATAGTAAGGGAAGTTAAACGGATTCTTGTTCCTGGTAAACTGTATCATGCAGCACTTGCTGAGGTTGATTTGTAGGTTATGTAGATTGCAATATACATCTAGGTGATTTAAATCGCTTTGAAGTTTATGGCAATCTTCGATATTATGAATTGGAGTAAAAAATTTCATGTCGTCCGCGAATAAAAGTATGCGAGTATACAAGAAACACTTAGAGATGTCATTGATATAGATGTTAAAGAGGAGTTATCCTAGAAGTGACCCATGAGGAACGCCTGATGTGACCAGTCGGATTTATAGCCGCTAACTAATACTTCTTGGCTCCACCTTTTAAGTAAGTCTCCGCGAATACCGATAAGGAAGAGTTTGTCAAGGAGTTTGGAATGCATAACTTTATCGAAGGCTTTACTGTAGTCCATGTAAACGGCATCGACCTGAGTTCGTTTGTCTATGTGATTTTGCAGAAAGTCTACAAAGGATACAAGATTGGAAGTTGTAGATCGTTTAGAAATAAATCCATGTTGATTCGCATTTGTTGATATATATATATATATATATATATAGTGGCGCATCTAGAGTTTTGACTTGGGAGGGGTCGGGTTGAATGAAAAAATATATTATTGAAAATATAGTATAGCTAGAGTATATTTTCAAAATGAGGCCATGTCGCGTGTAACGTTCATGAAGTTGAGTCAAATCAATTGAGTTTGGTTAATAAATGGATTAAAAATTATTCTCCAGAAATACTCTTCTATAGAATCGGATGGAATATTGGACCTTAATAATTGTTTTGATGTAGTATTGGCATTTTAATATCAATTTTAAAAATTATTGACTTTTGGCGTTCGTTTTAAACAAACTGTTTTTTTTTTTCAAATTAATAATCCACAAGCCGTGTAAATTTTTTAAATCATTTATATTACTTAAGTACTTTCTTTTGGATCATCTGAAGGTTTTGTCTGAACCCCAACTGTAGAAACCGAATCCAAAATCGGTATCGATCATATAAATAGCGCCGTTGTTAGTAACATTTTAATCAACCTTTTTCGGTTTTTTAACTTTAAAATAAATTTGCGTTTAACGATGTCTACATCCAATTAAAATAGCAGGTATATTAAGATATAATTCATATATAAGGGAGGAGCGCGGTGCCTTGGCTTTGCGCAGCCCCTAAATAATAACGATGTATGAAAAGTTCGGTCCAAGCAGGGGGACGGTGAGATATTCAGAGAAGTGGGGTCGGTGCCTATGTTTTAAAAATATAAACATTTTAAAACTTGCTATTAAAAACACGTTACATGTCTCAGACACGTGCATCACCACTCCCGAATATAATATATTTTTCGCCCTACCCCACCCCGCACACAGGACATTGTATTTTGTATCGGTCCCTCCAAACAATTTGATTTCAAGCTCAGATTGTGATCTTTTTTTAATTAAATGAAACACTTTTTAACACAATTCCGTGACACACTTTACCCGGGAAGCTCCCACAAAACATTTTCTCTTCGAATTTTTGAGTTTCTATGTGACGTTGATCGTTGGAGGTTATGTACGACGATGTTCGACGTCATAAACCGATACCCGACCCACCAACCGCGGATAAATAAATATCTGCCCGTAGTATTTATTAGTGATCCCTCTAATATAGCCGGAGAATGTCACCATTACAGACAAAAGAACCAAATTGAATATCCTGTTTAAGATTCTTAGAGGCGAGCAGCCATTAATTTTGTTTCTTCGGAGGGTAATCTTTTCTCTTGTTCATAAATAAGTTTTTAATGTTTTACTCACCTTCAGATCGTTTAGCCATGCTGGCAAATTATGATAGAACCCCATACTGTTTCCAATTAGTTTCTATAAGGTTAGGCTCGTGATTAAGCCGACCCGAGGACATCATTTTAATTTTTTTTTTAAAGATTTCTTCGGGGAGAATATTTTTCTATGTTTCTATCTCTAATATTTTTCTTTCTAATTGTTATTTTTTTTTAAATTTTTAGTATATTTGCTGCCTCGCTTTCTTCTTTTGTCTTTAAGTGTAGCTTCAATGGTTGAAGGTGCGATTGAGAATCTGCATTTTCCTGTGTCGAACGCCTTTGTACTTTCTCTTACCCTGTGCCTTCTACTTTTAATTGGATTCTCACTATTTCTTTACAATGTCATTCCTTACAAATAACTATTAATTTTATTATTATAATTTAATTTCGACATGTCATACTCACATTGAGCTTCAACGTTTGAATACTAATTTTTCGATTTCTTCGGCGAAGTTTAGTTCATCACAAAATGGTGCTTTACAATTTAGAGTAATAAAATAAATCAGTTCTTGATTTCGGGCCCGCTATACATATTTTGTTATTGTTTGTTTAGCAGTTGTTCTAAAAATATTACAAATGCCACTATGTAATGTAAAACATAACTTTGTTTTCTGGTTATCACTAAACTACCAGGAAATTTAACATATATATTTCTAATGCAATTTTAAAGCGAAAATTATTGTAAGAACTTTGATACAAAAAAGGTCAATTTCCATTATTATAACTATCGTTAGCGTTGAACATTTAGAACTCGTCTATACTATGACACCCGCGACTCAATGGCGTGCACTGCATATAAGCAAAAAAGCCGTGCATTACTAAAAATTCTGAGAAATAAAATGAAATGAAATAATCTTTATATCATAAAAAGACCCTTTAAAATTCTAGCCGTTAATTTACCCGGATTAGGTTAACCTTGTCTATGACATAACTCATGACTTTTGTCTAGTCTTGAGTTATTTACTAACCATTTGTAACAACTTCATGTAGATTCTGTTCCGCTATTTGCTAGTACTAAGGTTTTGAATAAACCTAACTTATTTTTTTAAGCCTTATAATAATTGTACTGAACTAAAAAATATTTTACTGATTATTTTCATATTATCAATTTCAAATTCAAACAATTTGTGCTTAAGGCTGCTGTTTTCGAAATGGAATAATCCTTACTAAAAACTGCATAGAATGACCTTTCTACGTATTTGTTTTACTTGATAAACTAAACGTTTTGTGTTCTTAGTGTACACCACGGACGGACCATATGATCGCACAAGAGGTTGCCGACACGAAAAATCATATTGCCATAAAATTAAATCTGGAAGACCTTTAACTTTATAATTAATGTAATGGGAAACGATTTACTTCTATTGATACCTCCGATAGTCCGCCATCTGGACGAGTTGGCTGCCCGCCAGCACAGCACACGAGGAAGTCACACTCTACCTTCTTGTGCAGTGCCTTCGCAGGTGTCGACGCGACTTAGGGAGTGTGCACGTTACATGCCTACTTCAATCTCTTCCGTTGTTGAAATTTCGAAAAATTAAAGACCGGTTGACGTATTATCGGCCAAGACTGGTCTATAGAATTTATTGTGGTGGTCCTGCTCACGCCCCACAGACATGGCCACGTAACAAATCAACTGACAGTTGTATAGTTCCGAAACGCACTGACCAATAGCAGACGCCAATACATCGTGTCAGGCGAGTCCCAGGATCTACCTAACTACTTCTCCACCTTTCGTCAACATTTTAAGCGAGCCACTACAGTCTTCAACTTTATTCGCGTAGTTAACTTTACACTCGTAGTGCCTGCCATTATAAATCGTCCCGCAATAAATGCCAACTTTTGTAAGTTCTGTTTTATTTTAATACCTTGCTCTGGACACAGCATTAATACTCACATGCACATTCATATACACTGCGACATGCATCAACACGCGTTGAATGTATGTAGAAGAGAATTAGATCCTTCAGTCTCACCATGTGCAAAATCTTCTTATCCGAATCGCATAAATGTACAAACGTCAGTCGCTCTATTCGAATGACCAAAAACTCAGATCACACAATTAAAATCCTCACGAGTCAATAATGGTCTGCAACCACAGCCTCTACATTATTAATTTCATCAGAATCCAACACTTCAAACTATCGGCATTAAACTTGATCGACTTTGGCCAATGCTGAACCGCAAATAATTTATGACAATGTGAAAAAATATATTTTGCAATTAGTTGCAACCAGGTATACTGAGAAATATTAACTAAACTGTAGAAACTACCAGAGGACGCCCAAAGTCTCGTTGAGTTGACAAAACTGTTGGAGCAGTGGGAGTGAAATAGCAAAGATAGACGGAGGTCTGAAGAGAGCAGCTGAGTCATCATCCAAAAATGGTGATATTGAGAAAAAAATCTCAAAGTGATTCTGACATTTGGGAAGATTAGACGCCTATCTTCTAAAAGTATGCATATTGTTTATGGATTTCTTTAATTTATCGGTAGGATCCTGAGCTACAATTTTTTTAGCCCTACGATAAGTATAGGCCTCCATCACTATATTGTCAATTTTTGTCATTTTTTTATGTTCAAAATAATATCAACAACTCAAAGTATTTTAGATATATCACGCATCGACCTGCAAGAACAGATACAAAACTATAAAGTCAGTGCAACCAACACTTGACTGCTTGACTTTCACGAACCATTGAGCTCATCGAGACACAATTCATTGTTCTATCACAGGGGTAATGTCAGAACACATGCATTAGTTAACTCCGCACTTTCCAGGTTGCATTCTTTGGGGAATGAATATGCGGAGGTAATCAACATTTTTGCTGTAAATTTAACTCTTATAGGACAACATTATTACAATTTTTTTTTGTCTCAACCCAATGGTGACGGATAAATTGCTTTACTTCACATTTTATATTTATTTTTAATTTTGATGAAATGTAAAAAACATGCTGATATTATTATAATTTTTTTCTTTGTGTATTGCATTTTTGATTAAATTTTCTATTATTTTACAAATTATGTTAATGTCTAAATAGAGCGTGTATAATAATAATAATAATCAACTACTCTCTACGACTACCAAATGCGAACTGACAAATGTCTGTCAAACCAAAATGGTGATCAAACAAAATCAGCTTGGAACTTAATATTCACTCTGTATCTTCAAATCAAACACTGCGAGTGAGCGACATTTTGCAAAAATGCATCAGGTGAAGTAAATTTGGTGAAAAGGCTAATTAAGCATAGGTACATGGATTACATCAGATCTATGTATGCTTGAACGAATTTGCCTGGAGAACCTAGCCTATCTGCTGGCATGTTGTTACCTGCATTATTTGTAGGTTAGATTTAATTGAGAACCTAGAGCTCTTTATTTTAGTAGCACGTATAGATACAATAATTAACAAGTACTTGGATTATGATGTAACTTGTACGCAGTGCTGTAGTCGTAAACTTCATAGAGGGTATGCATTGACGAACTCTTCATGAGATATTGTATACCTTTTATTTACGCCGCATTATACAGTATAAATTAAACCCTATTACATATTATTCCTGTATTATGCTTTATCCTATGATGGATTATAAAAGGGAAAATGAAGTATAAAGATTAGAATTATTTTAATTTTTGTCTGATGGTAAAATATTTAGATTTAACCAGAGGATTTCTAACTAACTATTTCTGCAAATATAACAGAGGGTATACGCTGTATACCCTCTGCTCAACTATAGCACTGGTTGTACGAGTGTGATATTTTATCAACTGACTAGGGAAAGCGTCACATGATCAATAGTAATAAAAATGTTTATTGGCTCAGGTGATGAATGCAATTCCCACTGTGCTGCTAGCAATACGATGAGCGTAAACAGAAGACTAATGTTTTTATATATTCATAGGATGTTCAAAAGGTTCCCAGAAAATTTGAATAAGTAACAAATCCAATCAGCCGCTTCATTTTTCAACACATAAACTATCCAAGGTAACTTCTACTAATTCTTTTCTATAAAATGATTAAATTGAAGAGCACGATCAGTGTGTAATGCTAATTGATGTTCACGCAATGATTTTCACACTCATGCCATATATGTGACATTTGTGGTATCTAATCCAATATTTAATGATTGAAAGCATTTAAAACAGAAGATTTTAGATTTTTACGCATTTCCCTCTCATCAAAGAGTGATAATGGAGTACATATAGAGCTAGTAAAAATTCCAAAAATTCATGAAGATGGGTGTCAAATTTTTCTGTAACACTTATGCGTTGAAATAGTAATAAAGGATCAATTGGTACTTGTTCATTATGAACTTTCATAGAGCTAAACACTGTTAAAAGAGGAAGTACAGTCTGTCAGCATATTTTACTTTAATGCTATCAAATTTTTGACAAATCGTGCCTGTACATAATAACTTTTCGGAGCCTATTCCTTCTCCATCTCCTGTATTTGTTTCTATTGTTATGGGCTCTGACACACAAACATAAGGAAATTCTCAAATATTTCAAGTCGTATTCAAAGTCCAATGAGATATACATGCTATTGTGCACTGTTTGTCACAACTCTGTAAATCAAATTATCTCCAAAACGGTTGCTCTTATGAATAAAAGCCAAAATATCTTTTTGTATGAAATTTCCCAAGCTACAAATTTGATCTTCAATTTTTTTCTGTAAATGTGACCGTTAACGAGATATTCACGAAAAACCACTTTTGGTAACTTTTGACACAACGTAAAAATTTTAGCAGCACTCGTATTGATGGGGACTTTTGACATTTTGTTTAGACCTACAATATCAAAGTCCATACCAAAATCCAGCTTTCCGGGAATTTGTTGAAAGTTGGGCCTTTTTTGTCCAATCTCACTGGACTATTGAAAGTTTTTGACAACCATTGTAATTAAAAAGATGGTCACTTTCAACAGAAAAAAATTGATGTCTAGATTAGCAAATATATGTAGACATAATTCGCCTATTTGAAATTATAAACCATCTTGATGAATGGAAAATTGTCACACATATTGGCACTAGATATTTTTCCATCACAGCCAGTGATGATTTAGGTGTGATGAATTTTTTAATTATCTCTTATCATTTGAATTTTTGTATTTGGACCTTACTACTTCTAAATACAAATACATACACAGATAAAAACAAGCAGTTTTTAATTATTTGATACATATCACAACATAATCATCACAACATTCTTCATATATCATTTTTTCATCTAGTTGGTTGTTACTAGAGATAAGTGATATATCGTTATCGGTGGTATTGTATCAATATTTACATGTAACAGTTGATAGCAGCTACTTAAATACAAAAATAGCTGCTACCAACGATATTTTTTAATGTATAATTACGATTTACAACTGCCAAATTATCAGCGCAGATCATTATGCGCACATCACTGCTATCAAAATAATATATAAGGCTTAACGGTTACTTATCGACATATCAAACTTCGATAATGCCATCTGGCGAATTAAAAAAAAACTTTTTGTTTATCTCAGAGCTGAAACAATACGTATTACGTACATAATTCACATAAAGATTTATTAATTATAACTGATGTTTCTGAAATGATTTTAATTAATTAAAAGTATTAATGTAAAATTATAAAAACTGCAGTCGAGAAGAAATTTGAATGGTTTTGACAGATGAACTATTTGTAATATTATCAGGAGATTTCAACGAAGAAAATATTGTGTGGATTCATCTTTTGAGAGTTGATATCTTTTATTTTGTCATAAAGATTTGTATCCAATGATAATAATAATCCGATGTAATACATATTTATTTTAAATTCACTATACATGTACAAGTGTTTAGCGCACTGTACACGCCGGCATGCCAAATTATCAGTGCAGATCATCATGCGCGTGAAATAACTGCTACCAAAACAACGTATACGGTTTAACTGCTACTTTTCAATATTAGTAGCAAGATCAGAGATATTAAAAAGTAGCCGGATCGCTCATCTCTTAGTTACCAGATTGATATTGTAAATTCAACCAATTATGAGAAATCAGTGGATAACAAATAATAATAATATTAAATAATTAGGTATAGCACTATCTTTATAAAAAGTTTCACCTCAAGGCCGCTTAAAATACATTTATATTTTGTTGAGCAATTTTTGTTTCGTATTTAGGCTGTTAAAAATATTCTGTAAATTTTCACAAACTCCGGGGTTTTGGATCATTTCTACCCACCTCGGTCTGGTCGACATGGAGTTGGAACTCGATACCGGCAATAGAAAATTTTGGGTTCGAGTCCCGGTGAGAACTATAGATTTTTCTGGGTCTTTCTGCGATTTATCTAAATTTATTTTACAATCCTTCTATTCACAAAGAGTAATTAAAACACAGCTGAGTTCAACATTTTATTTTTACTTTTCATAGTTCAATTCATTTTTCTATAAAAAGAAATATAAAACAACAAAACATTTCAACAATTTAAAAATAGACATTTGCAACGAACACATATTATTTAGTTTTATGAATCAACATACAATATGCACAATCATTTATAGTATTTTATTATAGCTGTGATATTATTTTTAAAAGTTATTAAATGCCGGAGCAACCCAAGGTCTTTACAGTATTCTATTTCCCATTTACATTATTCTGGAACCATCCTAGCTCATATATCGCAAATTTAGAGCTGCTCTGAAATAAATGCTATATTGCCGATAAAATAATATTTATCAATTTTAAAATGCAGTCGGTAACTCAGGGTTGACTTAACAAATCAAGTTTCAATGTTAAATATTGTAAATAAAATATATAATTTTTTTTAAAAGCAAATATGTACAAATATAAATCTGTAATAAATAAATAAATTGAACAAGTAAATCATAAAAAGTAAAAGTGATTGGAATGAAATGTTTCTTAGACTGAATGGAATAAATATACAAGATGTTGAAGTGAACAATATACTCTTTCACTAAGTTAATCTACGTAACATTTGCTTAACTACAATTATTGGCCTCAGCACTGAATTGGAGAAGCTCCTATATCCATATTCATCAAACACTCTAAATTCAAAAGTGTGTTTCTATACAATCTATCTAAGTGTGTATAGTATAGTATAGTAAGTACTGATATTTGCAAGATGAAATTGTTCATAAATTTAATGATTTCATAAAAATGAAAGAGAATGGTGTCAGTGTCTTCCATAAAACCAAAGCAGGTTCCCCAGAACTGAGTGCCAGAAACAATATTAAATAATAATAAGAGTGTGTACTTCTTTTACATCATCAGTGCAGCTAAATTGTGAGCAAAATGTCCTTAGCATGGGCTTATTATAAATATCTCGTCAATCTTATTATAGTATTTCTGACGCACCAAGTGAAACATTCTTCACAGGAAGATGTTTGTATTAAAAAACTATTTATAAATGTTTTTTTGTTAGCAAAAATAATTTGTTAATAATAATTGACACGATTTTAAATCAGCTGCTTTATGATTTGGCTAATACACCGTGGACATTTTGTTCACCTTAATATAAATATGTATATTTAATATCTCATAAAATATATTGATTTTTTTGTATACAGTGTGATGAGAGATCTTCACGATATCGAGGTCGAGAGTCACTCGTGTCACGTGACCGGCAGCCATTGTCAGAAAATCTCTATAAGACAAACAGTGCAATTTCTAGTTCTATCCTAAATTCATTCTTCGTCATTTCATTCAACAGTAAAGTCTAGCCTAACAGTCGTGCGCTAACAGTTAACTAGTGCGCGGATGAAGGTGGTATGGGCAGTAGAGCAGTGTCGGGACACCCAGCACCGACAAGTGGCAGTTATCATTGATCAGTCTGAAAGGAAATATAAGTAAAATTAGTATATCTGTATACTATATGTGTAGCGAAGGATGTCAAAAAATAAGCTGAATTGTTAGAAATAGTCATTGTGACACACGATAAGAAAGAAAAAAGATCCATTAGGTTTGATTAAATTTATAAAATATAATTAGTGCTATTTTCAATTTAATCAGCAAACGTAATATGTAAAATATAATACTAACATAATTCAAAGAGACTATTGAGGTTAATTTATTTATTAGTAGTTAGTATTCTATACTTATAATCCTAAATATGTTAAAGTCAAATGGTTACCGGGATTTCTTCTTGATTCAATTAAATTCATTGACGATAATATTATATATACATATTCATATTAGGGGTACCAGTCGAAAATGTCGCATTTTAAATAAAAAGGCAAATATAAATTTAAATCATTTATTATTTGAAAAAATTTATATTATATATTCCCCATTACTTTCTAATACAGTCTTCCATCTATTTTCAAGCATTTTTATGCCCTTTGAATAGAAAGTTTCTGGTTTCGACTGGAAATAGTCGTCAAGGGCAGATTTTATTTCGTCTAAGTTGTTGAAATTTTTTCCCGATAAAAAATGCTGTAGGGATCTAAATAAATGGTAATCTGATGGGGCTAAATCCGGTGAATATGGGGGGTGATCGATTTGTTTCCAGCCAAAGGCGTTTATTTTTTTTCGAGTAATCGCTGCAGTGTGGGGTCTTGCGTTGTCGTGTTGAAAAAAAACTTTGTGTTCTGCATGCATTCTGGGTCGCTTAACTTTTATTTCTTCATTTAATCTGTCTAGTTGATTACAGTATCCGAGTGTGTCTGCAATCTGCTGAATTGATTTTGTTGGATTTGCTTCGACTTCACACATTAAAATGTCATCATCCACTTTAAAGACCTTTTCTTCTCGAGGCTGGTTTTCCGTATCAAAATTCCCACTCTGAAATTTTTTAAACCACCTTTGCGATTGGCGAATGGATATCACATCACCGTATATACTGCAAATTTTTTCTGCAGCCTTCCTCGCAGAGTTTTTTTGGTGGAACTCGTAGATCAAGCAATTGCGCACAAAATTCTTATCTGGTATAAACCCTTCCATTTTAAATGTATCGCTAACAAAAATAAAAATAACTTTCGAAAGATGATCTCCAAATGTTAAGGAACGAAAGTAATATATATTACGTGCTTACGACTCGACGAGACGGACGCGACTGAGGATCAAACAAGGGCCATACCGAAATGCGACATTTTCGACTGGTACCCCTAATATAAACATAATCTTTTTTTCATTCAATTAAATGTATCGGTATCAAAGAGTTCCGTTCATTAAAAAGTACATTCACCACACTCTTCAACGTGATGAAAAAAAAAGTTTAAATTTTAAAAATTACTTTTTGAAATGTAAACAATTTCCAAATTAAACTGCTTAATTTATTTTTCAATTTTGGAAAAAAATCTGAACCTGTCAGTGTGTCACCGACAATATTCTGCATATCATTTTACATACGGAGTGATATCTAAAACAAATTTATGTGTCACATTTTCAATAAATATTTCAAATATATTAATGTACAGATTTTCCATTGTCAGAATATAATGTGGTGTCTTTATTTATTTTATATCTATGCGCTTATCGTTTCCAAGCCTGTGAAGTTTTTGTATAGGTGCATAATAATTTGTATTCAAAGCATTTACATGAAACAGTGCCAGCGACGTACGGGAGCATGGTAACAAATCAATTAGTCAGCTCAAGGACGTCCAGCTTGCCATTTATTATTTTAAATAAAAATAATAAATCACTTAATGTTCTTCTCGAAGTCATCAAAGTGTTCTAAGCTGTTTCCTCAAAAGGGTAGATTTTTACAACAGAACGGCCAATATTTTGGGTCGTTAACTCATTCTTGTGCTAAAAGTCAGTGCTGTATCAATATCATCCGTGGAAATATTATATTTAATACATACTACAGTAGAATCTCACTGATCCGTTACTATGATGGGTTATTGGAATGTATGGAAAACCGGAAAATGTACTTGTGCTTTTATTTAAGATAATTTGTATTTCCTTCAATCAATTTAAAAAACCAGTTAGGTTTTATAGGTTGCAAAACATAATGTTCCTATTGCTTTGATAGAATTTTGAATGTTATTAAAAATGTGTTGCAAGGCGCGAAACACAATCACCCGTCTCGCTCCAGCTCAGATAGTGCCATATTACTGAATGTGCCGAATCTACAAAGTTCCAGATTAATGAGATTAGATTAGAGATAGTATACAGTAAAATCCCGTTTATTCGAAATTCGCCGCAAGTCGAAGTTTTAGAGCAGAATGTGGTCCCTCTGGAAAGTTTACTAAATTGTATTTATAAATATCGTTATTCAAAGCTATTTTTGGACCATATCAGATGAATTTTTCGATCTATTTTTCGCCTAATTATTTTTTTTGTTAAATGTCCGTAATCTGGAAAATACACATGGGCTTCGCGATGCACCTGTCCAAAGTCCAAGACCATTCTAATGGGTATTTCCGTCCCTATACCCATTCACGATGTATAAAGTTAATTCGCAATGTTTGATTTCTCACTTACTCGCAGTATGCTACAAAAGATGACAAATATATCTTGTGCATCCTCAATTTCAAATGTTAACTTCCTTACCGCGACGCATTAATTTAAGGTTGCATGCTTTTTTCTCTTGCTCGTTTTCTTTACATTAGGAAAAGATGGCAAATATTATCTTTGCGCCCTTATAGGTAACGCAGTTCTCTGAGTTCTCCCAGTTGCTAGCTGCGAATGTCAGTGCTTGCCAATCTTCTGTTCCGTATTATTACCATCATTATTTTTGTTTACGTAGCGTTTGTATATTTTGTTGTACAAACGCCAGTACACGATTGAGTTCTTCAGACTTTTCCATGTTTTATAAATTATTTAATTTGTATTAATTTTAATACAGACATTTCTCTTTCTATTTAAGTTTAATGTCAAGGCATTTTAAAGAAAGTGTAGTTAGCATTTCTCAGATTTTCTCGTATGTTTTAAACTGTTGTGGGTCTGTTTTAAAATTGTCACTGTAAATCCGCGAGTGATCAAAGATATCTATCTGCATCTATTTTATTCATAGTGTACTTTACCCGACCGCCATTATATGTTCCAAGTGATCTCACCAAATCGTTGTCGATCCAACTTCAATATCATCACCGGTTGCACTAGAATCACTCAAAGCTCACAATTCCACACCATCTCATCATGCTTCACATTGTCAAAGTCTTGAGCATGCCCGACAACCTCTGCCATAATCCTGTGCTGATTGCATCAGCCCGAACAAATCGCAACATTGCCTCATCATTCCGCGTAAGTCTTCGGGATCCAATCTGGAACCATGCTAGCCGCTTTTGCTGAGGCCTCTCTCATCATTCCTGTCCTCCAGTTGGCATCGTCCGACTAGGAGTTCCTCCACCGCCACTTGTAACCCTACAGCCTCTGTGCAGGCATTCTCTGTATATCTGCAAGTTTATTGAATAAACCCCAGGTATTTATTGAACAGTCAATTAGGTTAAATTCAGTGAGTGATATTGCCTACGAGGCGTCCTATGCGTCACCACCATACTGGCACGATGATCAGTCGATACTGTAAACGATTATATTAGAGAATTTAAACTTAATTTAATTTAAACTAAAGAAAAATATTTGTTTTTCTCTAATATTTACATGTTAGACATTTTGAAATTCGCGAATGCGTAGTTTGCGTTCCTTAGACTTTTCCATATTTTATTAAAATGAAATTAAAACATTTTTATAATTTTGAGATAATTTTATATTCTTGATAATAGCATTAATGCGAAACTCGTACAAAACGCCAACAGTTACTAAAAAATCGAATTAATACAAGAGATTGACAAAAAATATTATCCAAAATAAAATTATCAGAAAAATACACGACCCCATTAATGAGATTGTCGACAATATTAAATATGACAGAAAAAACTTACGCGTTGAAAGACGAAATGTCACTGAGAGGAAAGGAGTTAGAAGTGGAGAATGAAAAATATAAAGAACAAGATGTCACAGGCGAGTGCCAAATGTCACTCTGACCACCTCAAAACAAAAGTTTTAGAAGCGCTGGAAACTTTTGTTGCTAACTTCATCGGAGAAATAATGGGTTGACAAGTTCGACTATTATGTCGTTATTAAAAATGGCGTGAAAAGATAGTCCATCATAATCGTGTTTTTTTAAAAATAATATTGCGATTTGTTTACACTGTATTTTAACAACTTGTTAGTTATTTATAAATGTGTGGAAGAAGTTATAAAAAGATTTTATGGCCTTCATCAAAATCTCTTCATAGTCAATTAATCTGATGCTTGTTTATTGTCTATTGTAGTGTAATCATTTTCTTTTGTACAGATATTAACTTTGTTCCTTCTGTTCTGTGCGACCATCGATGACTTGGGGGCTCCCGAAACACCCAACATCTAAACTACATATTTTCCACATTTCAATCATCACAGCCTAAATAGTTAGAATAATTCTAATACAATCCTAAATATTTAAAATAATTCTAATTCAAATTATGCAAATTGCTAATTTAAAATTTTTACACACATTTTTGTATAATATGTACTTTTAAAAAATAATGATTTCAAAATATACAAACTTCCCAGAGTTACGAAATGGAAAAATATCTTTCCATCAACTGTTACACTGGGTGACTGGGTACTCTAGATAAGCAATGATTTTAAGTAGGACCAGACCACTGGGCAATATATAAAGACATATAAAACTCACTTGAGCTGACTTTCTAAGGCCAGACTTTGTTGAAAGCTTCCATGAAAGAATCATAGATCATGAAGGTGATGGCCACGTCTAGACACACTCTTCCCATGCGCGGCACCGTCCCCTTATAGAAGGCCATAGGGCCCTCGTTCTTCCAGATTTTCACAAAGCAGTCCCACGTGCTCTTGTACTTGCTAGCTTCCAGACCCTGCATGCGCGTTTTCACCACGTCAATAGGAGTGTTACCAAATACACTTGCTGCACCTATAAATACATTTAAAAATTTGGTTCAATTGACAAGTTCAGTGCTAATTAATTCATACAAATTCATGCGATAAACAATCTGAACGACATACCGATTCTTACTAACCGATATCTCTATGCTGAGAGACACAAAATGGCCCGCTGTCGTGGTGCTCAAATGTTTTATAATATAAGCAAATAATTAGGACCATAAACCGCATCTGACGCGTTGGGTGCACCTGTGCCACATTTTGAGATTGAGCTTTATCAGGATATGAATGGATGTTAAGGACGGTCAAGTTGAATTTATTAATCAAGTTATTTTATAATCTTTATATCCTTTATAATGTATAAAAATAAAAATAAATAACTGGTTGAGCCTAGGAAGTGGCAGTACAGAGTGACAGTTCTCTAATGACTGTATTAAGACTGTACTAATTAATCGGTATATGTATCAATAAGCAGTATCAATGTTCACAATCAGTGCTAATTTCTCTTATTTCATATCTTATATAATAATAAAAATCTCAAGTTTCCTCCTATAAATTTCATGCCCACAACTGTGCAATAACACATCTATTTATTAATAAATTTAATTGAATAATTTTTAAATCAATTTAACATTATCGTAAATTCTTAAAATTCAAAGTGAATTCTAACTATTAAATTGTAATGTTCACTAACCAAACTGTATACAATTTTTTTGATCGACATTTTAATAAATATTCATAATTTATTTGCCTATACTTTCATGATATTGCTAAGAAACCTATATCTGACTACGTAATTGATTATTGACTTTGTATTTATATTTACTTTTCCAAATACATGAGAGAATATTAGCTATAAATTCAATGAAAGACTTGAATACTCGATAACATGTGTGAGGTCCATGAGTTTATTATGTGTGTATACCACGGATGCGCGGCAATAAGAACGAGTGGGACGTCTGTGTGTGTAGGTATTAGCAATAGCTTATAAGCGGACACGCTCGTATGGCAGGTCTCTTTCTTCTGTACTCCGACGCCATCTAGTACAATCTATTAGAGTACTATACAGTTGTAAATACTATTGTAATCTTGCTTGAATAAATGCGTGTTAATTGTCACCTGACTGAGGAGTTTGATTCTACAACCACAAGACAACTCAGAATACTGCAGCCGGTCATTAACGGATAGCCACAGTTCATTACAATATGCTAATAAATAAATACATAATTAAAATTAAATTAAATCTCACCAGCGATGGCACCGAATCCTCCCACGATCATCTTGGGCACTGGTTTCGTTGGATCCCCGCCACGGTACAGGTCCTTCATAGATTCCATGACAAAGAAGCGGATAGCCTGATTGGAACCCTGCTTCATCACAGTGGCTGCCACACCCTTATACACTCCACCGATACCTGTAACAGTAGAAAAATATATAACACATTGTCAATTCATCCATCAGCGACGTCAGCCCTATTGATCAATTCTGTAATGGGATCCGAAACGTCGATCAAAAAGACGTGGCAGGAAAACCTGCAAAACTTGATAGAAGAAACAAAATGTAGCATGTGGTTTAATTCTATTGGCCGGAAAAGTTTCTGGATTTTTATAGCAAATATTTTCCAATATATACGCTTTATAATTTTCTACCACATTCATCAACAATTTGTATTTATATTAATTTTAAAGCTATAATCCATAAAACAAAAGATTATCGAACTGTAACGAGAGTGTACTGAGCTCGGTGATACAGGTATATCGGATAAGCTTTATAATCAAGAATATTATTGCGTAGTGACTTTTAGCCTAGTGAACATATGAAAATGATTTGGGCCAAGAATCTGTCTATTTAGAATCGGAATACAAAAATATTTTGTTCATACCGATTATAATATTATGTAATCTCCCATATATTGAAATTGTAAATTCACATTTCACATGCGAGTCAATTAATCAAATTGAATCAAGATTGTGGAACATGCTTCGACAAATCTGACAACAGAGGATAGATCTTATCAGTTGACACACACACACTGTTTTTTTTTCATATCCACAAATATAACTTTAAATGTAATCTATCTTTTGATCAATGTGTATTACGAATCACGGTGAATTAATTAGAATTAATCCTATTTTATTTAATTTATGCAATTTCGCTTAGTGCAAAGTAATGACAGGCTGAATTATTGGCGTTAAACGAGGTATTCCTACATTTTTAATATACAACACAAATATGAGATACGGTGAGTCTTGCTAGGTTAAAATTAAACTTAGCTGGCAACAGAGACCAGAGATTATGTATTTGATTTTGAAAACCAGCTGGCTGGTAATTATACAGTGAAGGCATTACCATCCTGCTTAATGATGGTGGCCACGCCGTGGAAGAAGCCCCGGTACTGCGGCTTGCCCGACAGCTGGTCATTGATGAACTTAACCTTCACGGTCTCCATTGGGGTCACCGCCAGCAGCGCCTCCGACACGCCGGCGCCCAGCCCGCACAGCAGACGAGCCCCGGGAGACAGATTGCCCCGCTCGTCCATCATCTGCTTCTTGAAGGCCTCGAAAGAGCCAAACCTGACACAAAAAACATTTATATTCATGTCATATCAGAGCAGTCATCCTATGATTTACACTGGAATGAGTAAAATGAGAGTTTGCAGAAGCAACAACCTATAGAACTTGCAGAAGTGAGATTGGCTGTGTCTCGTATTTAAGTGCATCTCACCTGACGGCAGATTTGGGGATGGATCCATAGAGCAACACACTGAGGCCTCGGTAGAGCCCAAAGAACCCATGGCTCTTCACAGTCTTCTTCACGCAGTCGGCGATTCCAGAATACTGCTTCTTCTGCCCACCACCTATAAGGAAATATCACCATTGGTCACTAAGTGAAAATCACAACATTTTAATTAGAGGATAAACTATATTTTTTGGAAATACTATGTATAATATCAAAACTTGTCACTCTCGTAAACAAAATCTCATGTAGAAAAACAGTAATAAAATATATACATACTGCACCTAAAGAAATAGTTTCCTAAGACTGCTTAGAAATTTGAAGAGAAAATTCTTCAAAAGAATGAATGAGTCATTATTATTGAATTGGAATTCAAAAAGCTGAAGGTTCAAGGTTGTCGCATCAATATTCTTACTATTTTCAAACTAAGCTAAATGCTTGTGCTGTGAAAAAAAGACTAACTTGCTGGTTTCCAGGAAAGACACTCGAATCCCCGACCACTGGATCACTATCGTTAGGTCTTACGCAACAACTAGACCAACAAGCGACGTGCTTGTTAATCACGCTGCTAGCTTTGTTTCTAACAAAGTTATAGCAAAAGCTACCGCTTTGAAAAGCCTCTGGAGGCCCTCAAAACCAAATAAATGATGTACTTAACATTATTGGGAATAACTGAAAGTGCATTTAGTGTTTAAGGCAGGATGCACGAGCCAACCAACATTATTGGGAACAGTTAGATATTTTTATTTTAAGGTCAAATGAAACTGTGACGTGTCGACTATAACATATTGTGGTAAGGGAAAGAAGTTTAGAGGTTCAAAACTCTGCTTCATATTGTTATATTAAAATATATATAACACTTTATGTTAAGGGTATAAAGAATGTGTTGATGTGTGGTTGATATTATTTTCTGTTTTTAATATGTGAGTAATTAAAAAATGTATTTAAAATCGAATATGTATAAATCGCTTTGGGGGTTATATCCATTTTTACCTTCCACAATCGAAATATTATAGTGAAAAATATATCAAATATATCTAAAAGTATATCAAACCATCAATATCTGTTTCGTAATATCTGTCCATATATTTTTGTACAATTCATCACTGAAATTTAATCTATAAAAAGGGAAAAAGTGTGAAAGCATTTTTGGATTTGTAATTCTGGCTACATTAACTCTTCAACACTAATCCCTAATAATAATAACTGACAAATATAATAAAGTAAATAAATATCTGAATACAAAATATTTTTAGATTGAATTGATTTAGTGCTATATGTATATTTTAATACCTTCAGAATTAAGGAAAAATATAATATTGCAACATTAAAAAATTGTAGACAAATTTAATTCAATTGTATTTCCAATCTAAATTCATAATACAGGTATGTAATCGGGTCATTGTTTTATTTTACCAATTCCATTCATTAAAATGCTCGTGTCTTTAAAACAGGACGAGATTTTGTTGACCGCATTAATATACTAATTAAAAGTTGTTAATGAAGAACGCGCATTATAAAAACCGGCCCCGCGTAATGATACACGTGACGTAAAGTTGAATTCCTGAATTATGACAATAGTTTCGCGCGGAAACTGTCGCCGCGCGAAAGCGGCGCGGGGAGGGGCAAGGGCGGCCTTTGGACCGCGGAGCCGTCAGATAGGACGCCGCACCTGAGTAATATTAATAGTTAGGTAATCTCATCAAATTTTCAGTTACGCAAGAAGCGTGAAACAAAAACATCACAGTCACAGAAAAGACATTTTAAAGTAAAGATGTTTAAATATTTTGTTTTAGTTTGTCTATTTTCGTATCAGTTGGTTTAATCTGATTTCTATTGAAACGTACAAATGAATGACTCGGTGCTAATTGTCGAACAACCTTAACGGATTTTTAACTTTTACCGACAAAGTTTCATCCGCGGGCCGCGTCCCTGGAAATTTAATTGACTACCGCGTTGTAATAGTAACTACGTAAGTAAATAAAATAAAATTTGTCTTGCGTGGGAGGGTTTTTTATGTGGGCGTCATTATGGGCCACATTTCGAGGGGCATCATCACCTCGGGCCTGGTGACGGCGACGTATTATATACCTATAGCTTAGTTCCGACGTTCACGCAAATATGAGATTGTAACGCGCGCTGAGGAGAAAAACGAACTCACGTAAGCCGGTCGTTGTTCTACTCAAAATGTGACGTCACGTTACGCGGCCATTATAATAGCGTGCTCGCTATCAGTGTTTACTGGTCACCATTTATTATCGGCTCGCGTGGCGCTTCTCCGCGGCCACGCTCATTCTGAACAATTCGCGACTTGGAATATTAATATTATTTTGTATAATGTATTACTTAATCCGAATGGCAAAAAAAAATAATAAAATAATGAACCAGCAGCGGTTCTCGCGGATCGTCATGTCGAGCGCGTCCGCGGCGGTCTCGGAGTGTCCCTCGCATCTTCGCGTTTCGGTCAAATTTAAAAATAGTTCAAGCGCCCGCAAACAGAGACGAGACAGACCGATTCACTTTCCCTGATCGAAGTGAGGAGTGATGAGTGACGATACGACTTCCCGAGCAGACTCGGGGCTGGGAGTTCACCGGGTCGGGTCGCGCGGGGCAACCGGTATCTAGTATCTAGAGACCGGGTGACCCGATGACCGTATCTCTTATCAGTAGTCTTATATAAAACGACGAAATCGTTGCGATCTCCGGTAAACTCTCGAGAAAGCCAAGACCGACCTGGGATCGTAGAGCCGATGACTTCGAGCCGCTTCAAATAACTGATCCACCTTTCTGCGTCAAGTATTAGCTAACAAATATGTCATTTTTAGTTGTTCCGTGTATTTTTTTTTGTTTTAATGTTGTGTTCAATAAAACGTGCCTCATAGAATGCAATACTATTTTAAAAAATACTGGCGCTTAAAATATGTATCAAAAATATTATACAACTAAAAATGACCTATTTGCTAGTTTTGATACTTTATGCAGAAAGGTTCGAAATATGTGCATACGTCGAGTACTTGCACAATCGGTCGGAAGCCAAGCAACAGAACGCAAACAACGCTGAATGTGGGCACACCCACTTCATGCAGTCGAATTCAATTTGGTTCAAGGACGAGGGCCTATGAGTTCTTTTTCATTCTAGTAGCAATTATTGTCGGATAGATCTTCTGACAATGACGCATGTGGTACCTACGGTTATTCTAACTATATCCTTCATGAGTAGATCAACTCTCCGGTTCGAGCCGCCCTTAGCGCCCCGCGAAGGTCCGGATCCCTAATCAAATAACGCCATTCACTGCAAAATAGATACGCTACTAGCCGAAATCTAATCTCGATTATAAGTGTAAATACTTTGAATTAATATTATGTTCTTTTAAAGCTATCGATTTGATATATGTTAATATATTTAAACAACCATCATTCTCTTATTTTATTGAACATGTATTATTTTGTATCTAATGTAATTTAATTTGTATTAAAATACAGCAAAACTATATTCTGAAAATGCAACTTCACGCCAAAAACGCGTTCTCCTTAATCTAATGTAATTTATATGGCGGATCGGGATCGAGCCTTGCGCACACGACCTGATTGGATTGGAATAAACTATCATCAAAAGTATATTCTTGGCATTATAACTATAATTCTAGACTCTGTGTTTATAATTGTTCGGCCTTAGAAAGGTCGTTACCCTGGTTAGAATGAATGATATGATAAATGATAAAAAGTACACCCAAAACTATGACCACAAACCATGTTGAATATTTCTTAGAACTAAGCTATTCTTAACCGAGTGATGGATCAACAGTCAGATCAGGTCAGTCTGACGCGCCATGATTGCGGCGAATAATAAAAATCTTTTCAGCGGGACAGTACGTTGGTAATTTTATTAATTTTACTATATCCAATCATATTATTATATTTATTTATTATAAAGTCCATTGATGCAATGAGTCAACATGATATATAGGTGTAAATTTTTTTTTTTCATTAATAATTTTAAAAAGACAATGTCGGACTCCGGCGGTCGGCGCACAGGTCCGCCGTGACGTATGGCGAGAAAATAGATACAACGCCGGTGACGGCCTTGACCAATCCGCGCAGGAACTATCAGAACATCGTAACTGCAATACTTTTTGTATCTTTTCACGATCAAATTACAACGTTTGGGCCAAACTGAAATAGTTTTTCGCGGAATACTCATCGTAGCCAAAATTAGAGTCCAAATAAATTTCCCACGCGTATTATGCGTAACACACCTGGTGCGCAATAGATATACATATATTTAAAACATGGTCGAAAATGTTCAAGCAGCATATGCCTAACCTCGACCATCAGAGATATAAACATTTAAAAATAGTCGTAGTTATGCGATTATTTCGATTATTTGAAATATTTAATTGATTCCAAATTATACAGAGTGTAGCAGACCTAGTCGACAATATTTGATGAGTGGTGATGGTGACCTGACTAAAGTGCGAGTCAAAAATGTTCAAGGTCTGCTACAACCTGTATAATACATTGAATCAAATAAACGGCCTTTTTTTAGATGATATAGAAGATATAGAATAATAATGGATCAATTTAGCAAATATTTGTTTCTAAGTACACTTTAAGGTTAAAATATATAGTTGTATCCTTGTATGCTATATGCCTGTATGCTATACCCGTAGAAGTAGACAAATAATACACTCGCTTCATTCATTCACTTCTTCATATCTAACTGTGTATTTTTTAATTAATTATTACAATGTCAGGAAAAATTTACACAGAATAATTGGTAGGAATGCCTTTTTATTGAATACACGGGAAGCAGGTATCTACCTAAGCTGGATATGCGAAACTATACGTGCATATATACATATATGGCTTATTACTATCGCAGAATTATATTTTAGTAGATTGTTGGGACCTTTGTCAGCTGCCTGACAGTATTGTGATATCGCTGTACTGTAATGTGCGTTTTGCCTGTTCAATTGTCAACTTAATACCGATAGGTACTACTGTTTCATTTCTGGTCCATCAAATGTGTATACTCGATACACTAAAAACTTTTACAGGTACAAACAATACCAGCAAATAACGCACCCTCACTCAACAAGGACGCAGACCAACTGTCACTATCTAGCGCCAAAATGAAACAAAACATTTGCATATAGAGTCCATTTGTTTCTAGTACCAAAAATATACAACGCTCTAAAAACAAAAGTGACAAATTGCAACCATAGTCTTGCATATTTTTCAAGAAAAGTGCCGTTCTGGCTCCACTTTCCTTCCTGGGGAGAATTTACGCCCAAGAACTTTGTCCAAACTTGAGATTAAAACCTATAAGTATATTGAATATTGCATTTTTTACCTTTCTCTGTAGTTGTGTAAGTGTGTTATTTAACTGAACTTTATTTCATTTTACATTGAACATTACAATTTTACATAAGTTTACTTCATATTTGTAAATTACTTACTACTTTTTATTTTTATAAATTGAACATTGCATTTTGTTTAATACTATATACCGAAAAATCACTGCACTATAAAACTACAGTACATACAGTACAGTACTAGAGTAAAATACTAGTGTAGCGGGCAGGGCCCAAATACGTGTATCACAACACCACTAGCTAAATACGACGAGACGAGGAGTGATAAAAATAGTCAGACATTTAAGTGGAAACAATATAATATTAATTTTCAAGAAAATTAAATAAAACCGAAAAAAACATCTGGCAAGGTTGATGAAGACCAGAATAAGTTAGTTTGGCAATCCGCAGCAATCTTAGCGATGCAGATTCATTCATTTTTTTAAATAAAAATGTGAAAATTAAATCGTTAAAAAATTAGCTCGTTTTTGCTATTTTCTAAAGTAGTCCAACCGTTCAATTTTATTTTAAACTGCAAGTAATGGTTTGCCTTTTATGACAAATGAATCCAATACGGATGAACTGACTGCAGAATTATTAATTAACTTTAAGAAAAGCTACAATTAAATCTTTTCTGACAAAAATTGGGTAACGCGAGAGTACTGTACTGCGAGTAGTGCGGGGATAAAGGTCCATCCCGAAAGGTCGGTTCGGTATTCTTCACGTAAAACAACGTTAGAATAAATAACTCACGCTCTAAATGTCCATAAATCTTTTTCGCGCGTTGTGGACGTGCACTACGATAACAATTTATGTTTTTTTTTATTTTTATTTATTTAATTTAGCGAAAATACAATGGCAAAATAAATTCAATTTTTAAATAAATGGTTACATACATATGGTTATATACATACATGGTTTTTCTTTCGCTTACCTCTCCAAAAAAGAGACCAGCTCTTGTGCTTGGAGAGGGAGTTACACTACAATAATTTTATATAATACCTTACATATTCTATTAATTGTCCATTTGTGTGCTTCTGAAGTATTCTGCAATATTGTTTATTGTCCAATGATGTGTTTTTGAAGTGTTCATTTAGTTTCTTTTTAAACTCTTTTAAATCCTTTATTTCTTTGATTTGTATAGGGAGGCTATTGAAATTTTTTATCCCTAAATGTATAGAATTTTGCTGATAATGTTTGGTGTTACATTTAGGGATTTTAAAGTTATTTTTAAACCTTAATGATGAGCTTGTTTCAAACTTTGCAGTGTTATTTTCTTTAATTAATTGAGATTTTTTTGTAAATGTTTTCAATTTTGGGGACTGGGAATTTTGCAAAAAGTGTTTGTATTGAAAAAGTTGATATTTTTTTAAATATCACTTTAATAATTGTTCTCTGTATTATTTTTACTGAGTTCATTATATTATTGTATTCTCCTCTCCACCCAATTATTCCATACTGGAGTGTTGAGTGAACAATAGCAAAATATACCTTTTTAAAATTATTTATACTTAAAATGTTCCTTAATCTTATGAATATATAGATACATTTTCTTATTCTTTTCACTAATTCGTTAATGTGACTGTGCCATTTTAAATTTTGATCAATAATTACACCAAGATATATGATTTCTGTTTTTGGGCTTAAATTTGTACAAGAGTCGTTACAGGTAATTTTGTTACAGTTGTCGTTATGAATAGTAATTTTTATATGGGGCGGTGTTTTAAGACTTTTTATTGAAAAGGGAATATAAATATAATAGGTTTTTTCAGAGTTTAAAGAAAGTAAATTACTATCGAACCAGGATTTGAGTGTGTTCATGACGTTATTTGCATGTTCGTTTGTAGTGTTCCTATCTTGTCCGTCAACAATGATAGCAGTGTCGTCGGCGTATGATATAATTTTTCCGGTTAATTTTAGTTTGAAAATGTCATTGACATAAATTATAAAAAGAAGTGGGCCCAAAACTGTCCCTCGTGGTATACCAAATTCACTGATTAGGGGTCGGCTTAGAGTTTCGTTAACTTTTACGTTTTGCGGTCTTTCATGAAGATAACTTTGAATCCAGCTTAGTGCTATGTCGTCTATACCGACGGATTTTAATTTTAATATTAGTTTGCTGTGGGAGATACTGTCGAAGGCTTTTCTAAAATCCACGAAAATTCCAATACATTTAAGAGATTTGTCTAGAGATTCTTGGATGATATTAGATAGTTTACCTACTGCGTCTTGTGTACTTTTGTTTTCCATGAACTCGAACTGGTTTTCATTAATTACTTTTCTTATTTTAATAAATTGAGACAATCTTTTTTTTTAATTTTTTCTATGATTTTTCCAAAGATTGACAAAAGAGAAATTGGTCTGTAATTAGTTATTTCCTCAGGGTTATTCGATTTATATATGGGGGAAATGATGGCTCGTTTGTGGTATGTTGGAAATACGCCTGTTTTTAAACTTAGGTTTATTATATGCGTAGGGGTTTGAATATTTGTTTTTTTTATAAATTTTAATGTATTAACAGTATGTCCATCATAACATGATGCTGTTCCCCCTTTCATACATGTTATGATTTGTTCAATTTCGATAATTATTGTGGGTTGAAAAATTTGTATTATATTTCCTGTATATACTGTATTAGAAGTAGCTACGTCAGTATTCCAATTTATTCAGTATTTAGTTGCTCGTTATTTGGTAGTTTTTTTAATTTTTTTATTAAGAATTCTTTATGTCTAATTGATACGATGTAATACATCATTTTCTCTGGGAGATTAGTCTCCCGGCAATAGTGAGATTTGAGATCCCGGGTTCGAAGGCTGTTGATGACTCTAAAACGAAATCGACGCATTAATCAGACTGCGCGCCACCAGCACCGAACTTTACACGTCTTGGAGGGCGAGTGCATCGCGATACATTCGTCTGCAGACTGAACGCAGGCAGAACACGGCGACGACCGCTGGAACACTACCCAGAGCGGGGCTGGGTGCAAAGTTTGGGTTGTAATACGTATTTGTTTGTAGACAATTGACAATAAGATTGATGAGAACGAGCTCCGTCACTTTCCGAGTGCATCACAAACACACACCAACGCGCAAATACCATTTAATAATACTCCACAAACTACACGAGTAACATTATTCAGATGCAGCTACACCCTTTGCGCCTAGCTCAGGCCGGGCCCGACATTACCGATGGCCGCGATCACATTTTTATCCTAACCCGACTATAAAATAGTAACCCGCAGTGAATGAGAAGGACCAACATGAGAGCACTCGCTCTCCCTGACCTCTCCCCTGAAATTATTTTATCTCTCAACACCAATATCAATCGTGACAGATTGGCCGCAATCTTTCAACTTCAAAACCCTGATGCTGTACCTACATTAAAGCTGTACCTGATTCTGTAACTACATTAAAGCACTATTACCTAAGACGAATCCTTCAATTTTTTTGTGGACATCTTGCGAGAAATAAGGTAGCTTAGGGAAGTCGCTGCGGTGAGCCGCATCGAAGGACGGAGCGGAAGGAAAAGATCCCCCACCTGTTGGACCGACCGAGTAAAAAAAAGCACTATTACCTAAGACGAATCCTTCAATTTTTTTGTGGACATCTTGCGAGAAATAAGGTAGCTTAGGGAAGTCGCTGCGGTGAGCCGCATCGAAGGACGGAGCGGAAGGAAAAGATCCCCCACCTGTTGGACCGACCGATTAAAAAAAAAGGGAACTTTGGTGACATCCCTCACATCTGTGGAATACCGAGAAACGCGTATGAGAGGGCGGGAGTTCGCAAAGACCGCGATCCTCAGTCATGAAGGACCGACGTGCGAGGTATATATACTTTTTAAATCAGCTTTAAACCTAATATTGTTAACAAAGAGTCTAGAAAACTGACAAGTGTCGTTATAAGTTCTAACTTTTATTCTTAAGAACACATTCTTATCGTGAAGTTGTAATTATTCAGAACAGACGGTCTGTGATGCTTTAAATACCAATTTAATGTATTAATTATAAATATATACATTTTAACTTTTATTCATTTACGTTACGCACGCGTTACGATCTCTAACCACCTCGCCACAGCACTGAGCTGGACAGAGAATTGTCGTACATAATAATTGTACAAAAATAGTTAAAAAGAATAAATAATAAGAAAAAACTACAAGCACATTAGAGGAATATGAACGGGCTCATTGTTCCGCATTTGCGTACCGGTCGACGCCGGGGACTTGGCAGCCTCTGAGAAGAAATATGAAAAATTGACAAAATGTATGTGAATGACGTCAACCCAGTTTATTCCCATCAGCTATGTGTTAGGTAATTCAGAGCGCGTGCGGCAACTGGGCATTTGGAGGCAAGCCGCGATATGTTAAGTCGTATGCTATATTAAGTTCGTCAGTAGTCAAACCAAAATCTTGCACTGGGTTGTCCGACACCAATGACCATTGCAATCTGAAAAGTAGCTGATAATCGGCAACCATAATTCATTTTTGACAGTGAAGATTTGTTCACTGTTATAAAAAGTACTGACAAATAGTCGTGGCGGAGTTAGTGGGTCAAATATTAATGTTTGGTGGTGTTTGCAACTTCTTTCATCGGTTCCACACACAGTGCTACAGAAACGCGAAATCTACAATTAATAAACACAAAAGAAAAAAAAGAAGAAAAAGAAAAGCTAATGTAAAAAGTTGCAAGCGATATTAATTATCGATAAATGTATCGCTTAACGATTAGAATTGAGATAAAACTCGCTTAATTCCCATTCCCGGATTCGGCGCACGGCGCTCGGCGCTCGGCGCATTTCACGCTTCACGCAGACATTTTTCGTTACATTTCAGAATAAATCATTTTCTCCCCGAAAAGAGTACATCCACGATCAGTGCGGACTTTGTTCCACTGATATCCCGATGCTTACGTGATTTGATTTGAAGCATTTCAATTTATTTTTACCCACCGGGCAACGATTAAATCAAGCACAGTGAAACCTCCTACTGACTAAATAAGTCGATGACACACAAACAAAATTTCCTCAAAAAAGGCAAGTCAAAGGTAATGCAGCGTTCAAAACGCCTTTATTAAAAATCTCACAACCGAACACAATCTGTATCCACACTTGACGCGCGATGGGTTTTGGGTCGAAAATATTTTAGCTGTATTTGCAAATGTCAGCCGTTCCAAAAATATAAGAATTTTATTAAAATCGTAGATATGCAAGGGTGCGAGGAATCAGGTTATAAACGACATATTGGAAGAACCGCTCCATTTCAAGAACCGTGAAAGAAACTGATCGGTTCAAGACCTGATCATAGGTCTGTGTGGAGATGAAACTTGGACCGCGAGGAGAGGAAGGAACGTGCTGGGCTGGGTACGGGATGGCGTCGTATGCTACAAACATCTCCATTCTTCAGGAACTCCGTACTGGGCGTGCTGCTAGAAGAGAGGAGGTAGCGTGGAGAGATCGGCGATCACGAAGAAGTTACGAGCAATGTTGCCAACAAGGCAGACAGACCGAGCCCGAGACACTGTCGGAGCCCCGAGACACTGTCGGAGCCCCGCTACACGTCGCGTCATACAAGATCCGAGATCGCGAAGAGTGAAGGCGAGCAGTTCGCGCTGTAGAAGCAGAATAACTAACCACGATGCTCAGTCATGAGCATATCGATAGAAAGATTGAATAAAAAAATCACCAGGTGCAGAAGAAAAAGGGATACGTCAAACACAATACACTAATGTATCGCAAAATCGAATTGGAGTTTTCCACGAATTCTCGCTGTTTGACAGTCAATTTAATTGTGTAGTGTATGTATATTTTTTATTTAGTTGTAAAAATTATAATATTTTTTATATATCTAGTACGCAACACTACATGAAAAATTACTCAATTATATCGTATATCAATCAACATTAGGTAAAGAGAATATAAATACAAAAGAAAATAAACACACGAAAAATGATCAGTTATTGAACTTAGATACTATATACTCTGTGCTTAACCTGCGAAGAGTAGCGAGACTAGTCCAGTTGCTTCCTTCACATTTTCTGGCAGTTCATTGAACAATTTGCAACCTTTATACTGTTTCGTGTTCCTGCCAGATCTGTTTGTAGAATTCTAAAATCCCGCCAAATCGTCGTAGTCAGTCATATGTCAAATATATGTTCATAATGTTTACGTTTGTTCAATAATTATTAATTGTAAAGATTATTTTGAAGGCGATGGACAAAGGATTACAAGTAGACACACTGTATACTGACTTCTCAAAAGCTTTTGATAAAATCAATCACCGAATACTTCTGAGAAAGTTCCGATGTCTCGGTATACACGGAGACCTATACAGATGGTTTACTTCCTATGTAAAAAATCGAAGTCAGGCAGTTGTAATCCAAGGGTTTAGTTCTATATTTCGGAATATCCCATCTGGAGTTCCACAGGGCTCACACCTTGGACCTATTTTATTCTTAATTTATATTAATGACATTAAGGAATGTTTCTTAAATGTTGAATTTCAACTATTTGCAGACGGTGCCAAAATTTTCAAAGAAATTATACCACCCACTGATTGTCTCATGTTACAGACTTTCAATATACTGCCATTAATAGACTTTCAATATACTACCAAAAAAAATTTTTTTCTAAATATTGCTAAATGTCACATCTCATTTACAAAGAAAAAATCTAATTTGTCGTATCAACTTAATAGTAACAAACTCAGCGTCTGCACTCAAGTGGAAGATCTTGGTGTAATCTTAGGTTCTAAATTAACTTTTATCCCGCATATAGAGTCGGTAATTGCTAAGGCCTATAGACTCCTTGGATTCATTGCTAGAACGTCTAACCCATTCCAATCACCTTTTACTCTTATTGCTCTATATGTCTCATTCGTACGCAGTCAACTTGACTTCGGATCGGTAGTTTGGAACACACATTATTCCACCTACAGCGACCGACTTGAAAATGTTCAACATAATTTTTTTCATATATTAAATTCACGTGCCCGCTTAGACATTAAATTTCATTCATAAAATCCTCTACCTTTTAGATAGAACACACAAGATTTATCCTACCTCTATAGAATTTTAAAAAACTTGTTGACTCTCCCTACTTATTAGAACAAATAACTTTAAACTGTCTCACACACCCAACACGATCAAATTTTGGCAGAATTACATAAAAAATTGTTTTGTGATCCGCTCTACGTCAAAATATAATGCCGTAAATTCTTAGACATTTTCAACGATAAATTGCTTCCCTTTAAAATTAAACTACGCCAACTTTTCAATAACTATTAACATAAATTGTATATATTGCATCCCATTTCCCTCCCCTCCTTACCCTTTCCACTTTGTATGTTCAGTTTAAAAACACTCTTTTCTTTCTTTTCTCATTTTTTTTTTTTAAGATGCACTATTTTTAAGTTTATTATGTGTAAGTTTATTGTAATGTAAAAGTCTCTTTGTTTATCAGTCTGTTTGTTTATACCTATTTTTTAGTTTCTTATGTACCAGTTATTTAACTCCGAAGAAACTTTACTGATGTTATTTTTAAATATTATGCTATCAGTTATTATTGTTACACCGTTTGTTTCTCAAAAATAAATGATCTGTTTTTTAGTGGAATGATCAAAAATAATCAATCAGATATATATAATTCAAAATTGATACGTAAGAACACCGTTTGTTCAATTTCAGGGAGGGCAATACAGAATACACAAGCAAAAAAGATTATACGGAAGCCCTGGCTGCCCGCAGGGCCTAGTAGCAAACAATTGGCGAGAGCCGATTGCTTTTCTGCTAGTAAGAAATATATGCCCACTTACGGGTACGCTATTCGGGGCGTGAAATTATAACACCTTTCATAAAAAGTAAGTCTTATCACTCGAAACGCTCGTATAGCGATTTGAATGCTGCAATTTACGGATTGAGCAAAGGTCCGAAGTGCACAGAAAAACACGACAAAGTTGAAACCGCTAGAGGAGACCTCGAGCTAGTGATTATCATTCTAGTCCTAGCTGTTAGTGCGGCGGATAATTTCATCCACTCGTCGCGAGCCGTAACTCGAGAATCTTCGTTGAGACCTCGCTGCAGATATTCATATTTACGGGCTGCTATTTATTTAATCGCGTTCAGGGTTAACTCAAAATTAATTGCAATAATAGACAGCAGTCGTTACGTACGTAAACAGGACAAAATCCAGTCTCGATAAAGAAATTATTCTGAAGCAATTGTATCCACAATACGTAGAAAAACTCGATAGTAACACGAAACCAATAAATAATTACCGGCGTTTACGCATACAATTTATTTAAAATGATAATATGACTTTTATCAGTTAACGACAGCGATAAATGAATCGGTGCTGCCGGGAGCTGCCTCCGGTACAAAGGTCAGAGGGAAGGTGATCGCGATCTACGAGTATAATTATGATCTATAAGACGTCCAGTCCGACAGATGTATGATTGAATATTGATCGACAGTGTTTTCCAGTACCAGTGATCGATAGAACAGTCGTGATTTCGTGATCAACGTCCTTTTCATTGTAACATTGAGTGACAAATCTATATACACGCTAATTGAGATACCTCAAGGTTCATCATCTAGGATCGATAACATTTTAGTCTAAATACTTAATGGACCTGATCTCCGATGATGTGAATATTGGCGACTAACTACAACACAATAATAAACAGACAAGATAAGAATGAAACTCCATTATCTCGGGGACTACGTGAAAATGTTACCATCTATCGAGAGAATAACGAAAATGGAGAGAAGAATAAAACTCACCCTTTTCATCGAGCTGTAGCTGTGTCTTGACGTACTCCGTGGGGAAGGTGATGCAGATCTCTATCCCGCCGGTGATGCCGCCGGCCACGATGCCCTTCAGCGCCACGGAGCCCGGCTGCGCGGACGCCGCCATCTGTCCGTCCGCCCACGGCCGCCGGAAGGGGTTCCTGCTGCCCTTGTCCATGAACCGCCTACCCACAAAATAACATATTTTGTACTAGATACAAACCGACGCTACCGTGTCCTGTATGATGTATGCAGTGAACAAGTACCACCGTACTTTGGAACGCGTAAACGTTAAAACTGATTTTAAAAAAACACTTTTTGATTAAAAACATTCTTGGCGGCATCTACAAATTTTTTCGGAGTGAAGTAAAACCGATGGTTAACGAAAATACGGGACGAATCGCCCACTCACTGACTTATCCCCTACCGCTAACGGCCAACGCGGACTCGGTGGATGAATAAGCAAGTATGTATAATAGATTGAGCATAAAACGGTGCATCGTTCATATCTGCCTGTATATGCGATGCGAGTATTTTGATTTTTCGGCTTCTACCGTTGAATTGGGAAACTACTAAATTATTAAAACGTTTTAGATTATTTAATTCCTAAAACGTATTAACCCGGTCCGAGCCAAAAATGTTTTCAAATAAAATATAACGTATCAGTACTCACAGGGTACATCTGTTCGCTGATATTTTATTATTAAGCCGATCGCAAGCTACAGTATTGAAGATTTATCACCCACCGAAATCGACAACTAATTATTGTAACTAATATATGTGATGTGACCACCTTTCATTTTTTGAGGATGTATTAGATTATTTATGACCTTCGTCATCGCTATCGATGATCACCAGGTGTCGAAAATAACCACCAAAAGTCACTATTACGATAACAGTATGAAACATGAACGAACCGTTGCTGACCACCCTTTCGAGCGATCACTTCTTGCATGAATATTTTCTCGAATAACATAACATCGGTTAACAATCGGTCGATGGGCAATTCGGAAAATGTTTTTTTACGATTTTATATTTACGCGATTCGTAATTTTTTTTTTAAATAACCCGTACGCCTGGGTTCGTGTATAATTTATTAGACAGTGGTAAACGTTTAATAAGAAAACTATTAACATAAAAAAATACTTCGATCCCGACAAAATACTATGTGATTCCAAATATTTATTTTATTTTAATGCGAAATGAACACAAAATGAAAAGTTCAACCAAACGATGGACGACACAAAGCAATTTATAGACCGTAGGGTGATAAATAACACAGTGCAAAAAATAATATGGGAACAATAAATTTTCACATAATTTTTACGTATCACGTATGTAAGTGTTTAAAATAAAATATGTTTGTAAAATACGTCTTGTGTAGCGTTATACCGGGTGTCTCATAGCTAGTAGCAAAAACTTCGGGGAAGTCTTCTTCATTCAATTTTGAACAGAAAATATTATTTAAACTTTCGTAAAAAAATTACAGATAAAGGAGTTATGCGACTTCAAAGGTAGTATTTTTTTTTCAATATTTCTTACTTACCTTTTGTATAACGTTAGACTATCATATCAAATTGTATAATTGATTCGCTGATTAATTAATTGATAAAACACTCAAAATACAAAATTATTGAAATCACTGCACTAAAATGTTAAATCAGCTGATTTACCTTACCTAAGTATGCCCTCTTAAATACATATGCACATATATAGGTACTTACATACCTTAGCGAGCTCTCGACTTCCGCTGACTTAAAACAGTGGTTCGCTCACTCGTGAAGAATGCAAAATTACCCAAAATAATATTTTGTTTTTCAAGGCTACATAAACACTTAGTCGAAGTAAGGGACGGGGGGTTGCAATAAAACTCGGTATCGTTATCGCACGACACAGCGTGGGAACAGCAATAAGGAATCTGGCGTACGTGACCATAGTCACGTCGGCAAATGCACCATAAGGGATGCATCACCTTATGCGTCAGTCTTCATCAAATCTCGGCCGGGAGAACTCGCTCCACAAAGACGGGATCTAATTTTCAATTAGAAAATAAAATCAATATCGTCTCTGAAGTGAGTAAATTGAGATTCCGGGGAAAATTTAAGCCGTGCACCTCGAATTGAGCTTAGACTGTGATGTTCTCTACGTTTAATCGTTGATGTGAAAGTATAAAAAGGGTCCCGGTGGATCTATAAAAAAAGTCGATCAACATTTGGTGTAGCGAGAATAAATTGTCGCCATCAGGGCAGACGATATCCTACGAGGCATGCAAATACTGCATAAGAACATCGCGTCCAGAGTCCCGGTTTGCCTAGATAATTGAGCATCGTCTGGTGGTCAATCAACTATAAGCCTGACCTCAGTCACCCTACGCTGGCACCACAAGCATCTGGCCACACTTCACGTCCAGGATCCAGGACCATCATCTACACGTGGGAGGTAACCTGCATAATCTACACCAGACAAGCATCAACATAGACAATTCGGTAGATAACTTTATGCCGGCATGATGGGCACGTAATTAATGTTAATCTCAATTTAATTATTTTCGAATTGTCTTATTAATAAGTAATCAGGTAAAATGCTCATTTTCCACTTTTAATACATGCAAAGATCATAAAATGTAGGTAATAAACTTTATTGTAAACAATGGCATTTTGTAATTTCATTTCATAATCATTTGACATGACAATATTTAAAAAAGAAGATGTCTCCCCCCTGAATATGAAGGCAAGGCAGAAAGAAGAAATTCTAACAATTGCGTATACTAATGAAGTTCATAAGAATTTTTAAATAAACGCAAGCACTGTAAATCACCAAAAATAATTTAAAAAAACAAGGGAATCAAAATATTGAATGGAAAGCAAAACAAAAAAAAATGTAAATAGCTTACCTAGTAATCGAAAATATAGATGTACTTCTAAACTTGTAATATTTAGCAATCGAAAGAACAGAAATGTCGCACGGAATATAATACTAATGCACATCAACGTGCATTAAAAATAATGTCTACACAAAAATCCCACGTAAATATTTTTTACACAAAGTTAAATGCGTGTAAATAATTATAAAATAATTTTATATGGAATTTATATCATTTAAATAAAACGATATATAAAAATATAATTTTATATGGAATTAATAATTCTATATTTTAAGTTAATTATATTAAAATGCAAATAAGATTAAAATTAAAAACTGAACTAAAATATTAAATTAAAAATGGTTTATCACAATTCGTAAAAGTAATAATATTTAACATAAATACGATTTATTGTAAATATGAAAACGCTGTATGCTGTTTATTAAAATGTATGTTAAAATACATAAATGGGGACGCGCCTCCATATTTTAGAATCATTGTTAGATATGTATGAACGTCAGCGCGAAATGACTTCGCGCTTAGTAACGGATTTTCTTTATCGTAAGTGACATGACGGCATTCATGACGGCGATAAGCAGTCTTGGTCCCTTTTTACTTCGCGTATTAAAATTATATGACGAAACGTAATATTGGATGGATGTTTATATTTTACAACGTATGTAGGTAAGTATTGTAAACATTTTTATTTATATTTTTACATATCTGTAGAACGAAAAATATTTTGATGAATAAAAAATATTATAATTTAAATAGGTCCATTTACTAGAATGAGATATTGTATTTTATATTAAAGTTAAAGAAATGCTCATATAGCGAGTAAGCGGGTTAAAAACATTACCAAATTTTTATTTATTACGTCATACATAAAAATTTCCTCGAGACCTACGGAATTCATTTTTCAGATGCTGTGTGAATCGAAGGATAAAGATTTTTACTTTGAAAATGTATTTATTTCGGAAGAAAAGTCTGTTTTCGCACATCTGTGTAATTCAATTTCCGATATTAAAATTTTAAATTAAGTGAATATTATTTTAATTTCAACAACTACATGGGTACTTATTTATTTTCAAAAAACGAAAAGATGCACTTTTAAATAATAAAAAAAAACTACCGGGTTGTCGATATCAGCACGTGGTAAAAGTTTCCTGTACTTGAAAGATTCTTTCGTGTTTTTGTAATATTGCATAAAATGCCATACGAGTACATTAATTCGGAGTACGTAGATATGATTCTGATTTTGGCGAAACCTACAATTTAAGAATACTTTATATTTAGCTTCATATTGACTGACATGTCTTTATCAAAGTATATTTTAATTAGGTATTTATTTAAAATGACAAATTTAAAATGATTTGACAACGCAAATTAAATAACCGTCCAACAGTAACTATGTACGTAATCTGCAAGCTAATGAGCGTAATACTTTCACAAATTTATGATGATCCTTTTCACAATCAAAGTTTGACGTAGAAAAATTTACGTCTTTTTTATTTAATTTCACGTTTTTACATCTTTTTTATTCAATGAGCGCAAGGCAATAATTGAAAAAATAAATAAACGATCTTTCATTATGTTACAATTTTTTTTAAATGTTGTCAATTTCGGCATTTTTTATCTTATATTTTTTCCACCCTGCAAATTCTAGGTCAGTGGTCAGTACATAGTCAGTGGATAGTTCTAGGTCAGTGGTCAGTGATCAGGTCATCGAACTCTCATATATGGAATGTATGACATAATACTTAACCTTTTGAATGCGAATTTTGAAAAGTAAAAAAATTGAAATTCGCCAGGCAGGGGGAAAATCGACAATTATCAAGAATATTTTTCGTTCTAAATTACTTGATTTACCTATTCTTGAAGTTTGGACAACTAGCTACGAGACACCTGATTCTATGATGACCGTATCGATTACTGACATCGAAAGCATTGGTGAGATTTATATATAATTACTTTTAACTCGAAAAACTATTTCGGCCCCGTCGTTTCGTGTAAACGAGTTCCAATGAATATGATCACCCCATTTGATCGACTCATCACATTTTGTCTCAAATAAAATACACAATTTGAATCCTAGCAATACAGCTGCTCTGGTGGATCATTTTAATAATACTCGAACGTCGACAAACAATGCACAAACTTACGGACAAAAATATTCTCACGTTCATCGTGTTTTAGTTTTAGATTATCGAATCTAAGTTTTTACTTAATGATTTTCATAACATCACATAATATACTATAGCAAACTAAACATAATATTTAAATCCATCTCTGATAATTGCAAAAAAGACCTTTTACTTGTCATCAACTGAAACTTAGCAATTTTCATGTGATCTCAAAACCATGTGAGCTTATGTACAATATTTTATTATATTACATTGTACTACATTTTTGTAAGAAAAAAGGTGACGGAATTCTGCTAACCTTTTACTTAAAAAATTATATATTCAGTTCTTAACACAAATTCAATTTATTGTATTGTATTTAAGACAAATGTTCATAGTAAATTCCAAAGTTTTGTCCAATTTTCGTCAGACAAATCTTCTCGACTCCTTTCCTTGCTGTTAGTTTTTAAAACTTGAAAAATTCGTTAAAAAAAGATGATTAAAAGAAATACTGTATTTGAACGCATTAGTATAAAATTACATGCAAATTTCAATAAACATCGATGAACTTCATAGGAAAGTATGCCATAATGTCCCATGTCATCAACACACCCTTAGTTAGTCTAGAACATGTTATCTTGGCTTGACCCGTGGATGCTCCATCTTTACGCGATAAAAACTAAATAAACATAACCAACATGATTATTTAACGATGTTACGGAAAATTTTAGACGGATATTCATTAAAATACACAAAAAAATCGCAGACTTGTTACAAAATGTAATTTTCGCAGAAGCGAATACTCTTCTTGACAGGGTTCACTTGACATTATATTTTTTTTAAATGTGGGAGAATAATTACTTTTTATCACCGCACTCAGCACTTTGCAGAAATATCAAATAACTTTGATATTTGTTAAAACACGTCCACTACCGACTGCTCTCTCGCGCCACCATCACAATCATAGCTAAAAAATAAATTAAAAAATCATAGATAAACACGCAGTTGTCAGTAGGGCTCTGTGTCGCCAATAAAGAAATTTCTAAAATTGTGTCAAAATGTAGTGCAGTATCATTCCAGCATAAGTCATAGATAAGGCATAAGTTCCAAAAATTGATTTTTTAAGACAAAATAATATATGCCTTGTTACGGCCGCGCCCCGCGCGTGACGATCACGTATATATATATATATATAAAATTTAAAATTAAAACGGCGAGAAATTTAAAAATAAAAATATATTAAATCGATCACTGCGCGGCCGAGCGCCGGGCAATTTCCCGCCCCTAAATTTCTCCCGCCATTCTCGCCCCCCCTAAAACAAGCATTCTCGGATGGACGAAGGGTAGCTTACCCCCTACCCATCGAGTTGGTCGACATGGGCCGCCGCGAGAGCCCCAGGAAGCTCTCTCGCTTTTTAACCGCTTTGCGGCCCAGATCCCAAGCATCTGTTTCTGGGGCTGCCAGTAAGCAGCTGTCCCCGGATAGCTCCGGGTCGGCCGCTATTACCCCCGAGACGCGATTCACCATCAAGCCTCGACAGAAAACTGCTACATGCCTCCTAGAGGGCATGTAGCAGTTGGACAAGCAGCAGATATTCCTAGAGAATCGGAAGCCAATCATTGTGAGATGATCGGACGCAGCCCCACATGCGTAAAACTTGACACGATACTGAGTAAAATAAATAAAATAATAGAAACAATACAAGTGCGTGCATGACTTCATAAATAAGATTAGATATAAGTAGGCAGCTACGAGAACCTCCATTTCATTTTATCACGTGTAGTATAAATAAATGTGTTATGTAAATATGTATAGCACGCGTTATTTGATTTATCTCCCCGCCATCTCCTCGTTACCACCACCACTAATTAAGTTTAGTATGCAACGACAACAGTGTCTGTACATATGATTTGGAATTTGTGAAATTAACAAAAAAATATTGTTATAAATTTATTTCACCCCAACCACAGACCATCAGTGGTCTGTGACCCCACCCATATTCTGATTTTAGCTAAATAATTATTGGAGTAACGAGGAACAAAAATTTTCTCTGATCATATCATATTTCTTGAATCTATATTTATAATCCATTCCTGCTATTATGTCATATATAGCATTTAAATCCATTGCCATTTTTTACATTTTAAATAGATTACCATATTTTGCTGAATGTCAAGATTGTTGAAATCGATGTTAAAAATTGTCCAAGGAAAATATTTCTGCGAGAGAATCAAGTGGAGAAGATGAAACTGCTGTTCCTCCAACAGATAAGTAGAGAATGAGTCTCCAACCTTGTTTTTCCAGTGCCAGATGACTTATATTTCAGTGTCGAGTTGTATTAATTAGCTTTGCACTCGAGAATGCTCAAGTGTGCCACTGTGCACAGCACGTGAGGGCACAGCAGTATGGCAAAATTAGTACAGGATACAAAAGCATGAACCGGTACACTTTGAATACGCCAGTTCTCTCCCGGACTGTGCTCTTTAAAATGTTTGCCTAGAATTTTGGAAAAAAATAAGTGCAAAGGATTGAGCAATGTTCTATTAGGTAATCCCAGAATTAGTGTCGCTTTTTATAGTAAAACTCAAACTTGATTATTTCAATTATTTATTATTTTTTTTATACAAAGTAATTTCCAGTGTTATCTACGACTCTTTGCCATCTATTTACTAGATCTAAAATTGCTCTCTCATAAAAAGCTTTTGGTTTAGATTCGAAGAACTCCGAGAGACCCGATTTCAGTCCTTCGATATTGTCGAATTTTTGTTCCTTAATCGCATTTCTAAAGAGCGAAATAAGTAAGTCTATTGGTGCCAAGTCCGGAGAATAGGGTGGATGCAATAAAACATCCCAGCCAAGGTCCTGAATTTTTTCCGGGTAATATCTGCAATGTGCGGCCGGGCATTATCATGTTGAAGAATAACATTCCTTTTATTCACAAGAGCAGATCTAATTTCTTGTAACGTCGCATTTAACCTGTCCATCTGTTCACAATAGAGGGTTGCGGTAACAGTTTGGCCTTATTTTAAAACTTCATAATAAATTACATCTTTCGAATCCTACCAGACACACACTAATGCTTTCCGAGGAATTGGGCTTTGACCCCGATTTAACCATTGTTTCTTTTTTTTAAATATTATGATAAAGGACCCATTTATTGTCTCCGGTGATAGGTCATGGAGATACGGGGTAGACTGTTGCTTTTCTTGCAGTATTTTGCATATGCTGAGGCGTTGCACTTTGTTGCGATTGGTTAGTGCAGGAGGAATTTTTGTTTAAAAGAAAGGCAAATAATCACAAAGAAAAAAATGACAATACACGTCTTTACTGGTCAATGGACACATAAATACTGAGCCAAAGTTGCCTATTGAAAAAACAGCATTAATTCCAAGATTTCCTAATACATTTGTCTAAACAGGGGATATAAAATGACCATTAACTATTGTAATTAATAAAAAAATACAATTAAAACTTTATTTACAAAAATTATTAATAGAATAAATAAAAATATTTTTATATAGTTAAATAATAATTTATTTAGTCAAAATGTCATTTACTTAATAATTAAACCAAGTGGACCATTCCATTCTGTCCTTACCCCTGCACATGATGGTAATACAAAATTGTTGTGAAATACACATTTTCATATAACATAAATCAAAACATTTATTTCATTTTTTTAACGAAAATAAAATTAATATTAATTCTAGAAGGCGTAATGGAATGATCAGAATGTATCTTTGAATATCTTTGCCTTAGTTGACACAGATTAGGGAATTTTAATTGCCCAATTTTTGAAGTCTATTAGCTAGTTCCATTTTCGTAGTACAAGCACTTTGATATAGGTTCAAAATAGTCAAAACATGAATGCGACAAGGTTTCACTTCTAGCTCGAATCATAGTGATACCAAAACCAATTGTAAATATTACATTATTTTTAAACAATTACAAGCTGTACAATGATTTTACATCTTTTACAAAATTAGTTCAGTCAGTCGAGAGACAGAATAGATTGTCAGTTGACAGGTTGTTACTGTGATTTTTATAATTATTTACTATCATATAAAGTCTCTTTACATACACATTGTACATCTGCCAATGGAGAGATGCAGAGAAACTTTAAGATGGAAATGAGAACCAACCTCCTGAAAAGATTGTCTTTAAAGTCTAAAAAACATAAAACTGGCAAATTATTGTATAGTAAAATCCCGTTTATTCGAAGTTGAGGGGACCGAAAATCAAGAAAAAATTTTGAATAACGATTTAGGATAATGAATATAAAAATTTCAAAAATTTGTTTCTTTTTTACATAATAACTTTTTTCATAGCACTCGAAGTAATTATACACACCTATATTCACACACTTAAAATTAACAAACAAGTTGTCAAAATACAGTGTAAACAAATCACAATATTATTTTTTGAAAAATCACTATTATAATGGACTATCTTTTCGTGCCATTTTTAATAACGACATAATAGTTGAACTTGTCGACCCACCATTTCTCTGCTAAAATTAGCGACAAAAGTTTCCAGCGCTTTTAAAACATTTGTTTTGTAGTGGTCGCGGTGACATTTGACACTAGCCTTTCAACGTTAAAGTTCTTTCTGTCATCATGTTTAATATTGCCGACAACCTCATTAATGGGGTCTGCATATTTTTCTGTTAATTTTGTTTTGGATAATATTTTTTGTCAATCTTTTGTATTAATTTGATTTTTAGCAACTGTCGGCGTTTTGTACGAGTTTCGCATTAATGCTATTATCGAGAATATAAAATTATGTCAAAATTATAAAAATGTTTTAATTTAAATTTAATGAAATACGGAAAAGTCTAAGGAATGCAAACCACGCATTCGCGAATTTCAAAATGTCTAACACGTAAATATTAGAGAAAAACAAATAATTTTCTTTACATATAAAACAATGACAATAAAATAATTAACAAGATACGAGAAAATCTGAGAAACGCTAACTACACATTCTTTAAAATGCCTCGACACTAAACTTAAATAAAAAGAGAAATGTCTGTATTAAAATTAATATAAATTAAATAATTTATAAAACACGGAAAAGTCTGAGGAACTTAACTGCGTGCTAACATTTGTAAAACAAAATATACAAACGCTACGTAAACAAAAATAATGATGGTAATAATACGGAACAGAAAGTTGGCAAGCACTGACATTCGCAGCTAGCAGCTGGGAGAACTAGAGAACTGCGTCACCTATGAGGGCGCAAAGATAATATTTGCTATCTTTTTCTAATGTAAAGAAAACGCGTAAAAGGAAAAAGCATGCGACCTTAGGTTAAAGCGTTGCGATAAAAAATAAATATTTCATATCGAGAACGCACAAGATATATTTATCATCTTTTCTAGTATACAGTTTCTAATGTAAAGAAAACGAGCAAAAGGAAAAAGCGTGCGACCTTAGGTTAAAGCGTCGCGATAAAAAATAAATATTTCATATTGAGAACACACAAGATATATTTGTCACCTTTTCTAGTATACTGAGGGTGAGTGAGAAAACAAACAATGAGAATTAACTTCATTCGTCGTGAATCGGTATAGGGGCGGAACTACCCATTTTGATTGGACTTTAGACAGGCACATCGCGTAGCGCGTGTATATTTTACAGATTGCTGACATTTGACAAAAAAAATTGAATTAGGCGAAAAATAGATCAACAAATTCATCTGATATGGTCCAAAAATAACTTTGAATAACGATATTCGATTTATAAGTACAATTTAGTATGAAAACTTTCCAGAAGGACCACATTCTACTCTAAAACTTCGACTTGCGGCAAATTTTGAATAAACGTTCTTCGAATAAACAGGGTTTTACTGTACAAATAAATTGAATCAGATTTATTTTCAGTGTAATGCTTATGCTGAGCCATGTCAGGATGTCTCATTTTAATACAAAAAGCTCAAAAGAAAAGCTGGCAAACACTCTGATGTAAAACAAGGTAAAAATATATACGATTCAGATCAATAGCGAGAAACTACACTCTACCCAATTTTTAGAACCTTGAAAAATTTAACTCCATAGATAAAAACATGTTTTTTTTAATTGGAGTAGCGATCTCCTACTTAGAAAACTGCCTGCTTTCTTAAACAATGTTTAGAAAATTTCATTGCAATTCCAGTGACATAATAGTCACAGGGAAATTCATGATTTTTCTTGGGAATGTGGACTACTTGAAGGTTAAACCTGCATTTTTATTTGCTTTAGCTTGGATTCCCCACAGCAGGAAACTTATGATATCTAACGGTTAATAATTTAAAGCTCCTTCTAAAAACCATAATCTGCAAATTCACTTGTAACTGTTTACATGTTCTGTCTGACAAACCCACTAACTATTACAGTAAATCATTTTCTCAAAAAAATAATTACATTTTCTATTTACACATCAGTCATTCCAACGTTTCCTCACTTTCATTACTTTGATTTCCAAGAGTAATTCCTTGGTACGACACGTGATGAAAAAATTGAAAAATCTTTCTCACTGGACGCAGTCTCAACTGACCTCGGGGCTACATGGAAAACAACAAGTCGAGAGCCTTCCGACTCTACTTGTCCCGATGTTACCAGCCGGGTGTGGTGTTGGCGAGACGACGCATGCGTCGCGTGTTTCGGTCCTGGTCACGTATCTTCTTCTCCATCTCCGCATCCGTCAGCGTCTCCAGAAATGGGGCCCAGCCATCAGCATCCCCTGGGGGTCTGAAAGGCACCTCTATGGTGGGTAAAGGTGCTTCGCTGAAGGCGTACGTCCTCTGGTGCCACCCCAACTGTCCCCGCACACTGTACGCGATAGCCGTCACAAACTCACCGCCCAAGCCAAGTTCTGCACACAATTTTTGCGCAAATTCCTCAGGGTTGTTCTCCACCTCCGACATGTCCCACTCTACCTGCAACATTCAATGTGACTCGTAAGTATTGGAGGGGTCAAAAAAGAAATAGCATAAATGTAAGAGACATAGTTACCTGGTCTACCAGTGAAGTGTTGCCCACGTGGATGTTGAGTTTGATGAGCACACGCTGATCGGGCTGATCGGTGAGCAAAGCGGGGGGCTCGCAGGGGAAAGCCTCGAGCTGCTGGCGGAGCGAGGAGGCCACTGCCGGGACGAAGGCCACAGGGTTAAGGTCCAGATCATCACACAGCACTTCAGCAAACTGCTCCGGGGTTATAACAGATTCTAGAAAGATTGTTTAGGGTATTAATATGTGAAGCCACTATGAATGCTGTAAAAGTATGAAGATATAGAACCATCATATAAGATCAAAGCTTCAAAAATCATAATCCGAACACAGAGGGAGGATATCCTCTACCTCAGCTCAAGGATTCACATCTCTAATTAAATCATTGGTTATTAATTAGTCTCAATTTTAGACAGTAATTGTTTCGGAGGACTTTGTTTTTAACCACTTTATGTTAAAATAATTAATATTAAAATTAGTAAAAACCATCATATCAAATTTATTAAAAATATCATTAATATTGATTAACTTAAGGGGATACTTTTATTTTTCCTGTTTGAAATTGTACACGAATTTGATATACTTTCAAAATGACGCTAATAGTTCAATTATTTTATGTATCAAATAAATAATTAATAGCATTAATTGTTACGTAAATCAATAAAGGTTTAAATAGAAAGAGACAACAATAAAATTGTTGATTTTCTCGCATTCAATAAAAGTTTTAAACATAACTCGCGTCAGAAGGTATTTTTTCACCTTTTTTCATATTGATATGTATTGGAATCATATGGAATGAAATAAAAATGTGTGTTGTCATTTGAATTAATCATTCGAAAATTAAATTATGAGTTAGGTACCTAATTCATATGTATGAATATGTTTTGAAATCAAAGTACCCACATATATGTAGATGGTCGCTTAAACCAATGTTCTAAATTTAAAATTTTATGACAGCTTCAATTTATTATTTTGTTTAATATTATCGATTTAAAATACTTACACTCTTTATGAAACAGACAGCTTTGTTTAAAATGCAACAGCGTTATATATATAAACAAAATATTTAATTTATGAAATTTACTACTAATGTTGTGAATTAATTAATTAATTCATACTGCATTTTTTATGAGAGCGTCCACATTACGGCAGCTGTCGATCGGCGATCTGAAGTTAATAATGAATATAAAAAATACACATTATTGGTATCGATATAAATATTATTTAGTAAGAAATTATTGTGTTTTTGATATCAAACTTGATTTTAAATAGTAGCTGAAGCCTCAAAGCATGTGAGCAAATACAATATAGTATTTTAAAATGTATTTTTTCACTAAAACAAAGTATTATAAAAACGTCAAAAATTGATAACAAGTACTGCAAATTTATAATCATTAATTTTTAACAATTTGCTGATTTGGTTCGAGGCAGGTTTGTCTCTGTAATCTTGGCTTCAAGCTTATAAGAAAATATATTTAGTTTATGCAATAATTTAGCACATTAACACAATTTTGCAGCATGCGGAAAATACATCTATTGGTCGCGGTCTTTTTTACAATACCAGGTTTGTCTTAATTATGGCAAATAACATTCAGTTTATTAGTTTTAAATTAGTATAAAGGCCCTATCTAAGTAATAGTTTTAAAAAAAGTCAACTCTATTGTATAACTTCTGATATAAATGAATAATAAAATTCAACATTATCGTAAAAAATGCGAAAATTTTAATTATCATTGAAATTTTAATTGTGTGGTAAGTAACACAGGTCTACTGAGCTCATTAAACCGGTAATATTTCCGTAATTACGCGCAATATAAAATTCATATTTTAGATATTTCTAGAAAAATCATTATCGCATAAAAATACCTAGTCAAAAATTAATTATCTAAACGTAATCTTACAAAAAAAATACATTTTTCATTTCAATACTAAGTAAAACGAAAATTGTGGATGTCGAATGTGATAAAAAATACATTTTTTAATGGAACAGTCGCACAATAATACTACAGATGACAAAAAGAACAAGTTTACTTACTCACTTACCATCACGCCATTTCTCTGCGGGGGTAGGCAGAGAGGACAGAGCGCCACACTCTTCTGTCCTGACACACAATTCTCGTCTCATCCACATTCATACATCTTCTCATACAAGCTCGCCGTTTGTTGAGGCTTCTAACAAAACCATCCTCCATTATCTGGTTTACCTGGTCGACCCAAGTCTTCCACGGACAACCTCTATTTCTGGTGCCATCAACACTTGCGTCATATATCTTTCTTACCATTCTCTCCTCATTCATCCGTTCCATATGACCGAACCACCTAAATGATCCTTTCTTAATCTTACTCACTATACTAACATCAGCCTAACATTCTTTCCTTATTTCTTTATTCTTTACGCTGTCATAAATAGATTTGCCACATATGCACCTAAGTGATCTCATTTCCATTGCATTCAGTCTACTTTTGTTCCTCTTCTGCCACCTCCAGGCCTCACTTCCACACATCAGTGTCGGTACCAGGATTCCATTGTACACCGCTAGCTTGCCTCGGTTGACAAATTCCCATTAGATATAATTCCATTCAATGTGTCGTTCACTTTATTTCCTGCAGTCACCCTCCTTTCGATATCATTCTCAGCTTTTCCGTTTCTATCAAACATACTTCCCAAATACACAAAACTCATCTACTTGTTCCAAACATTCATCACCTACAAATATTTTGCGTGTCTTGCTTTCCTCCTTCTCGAATACCATCACTTTCGACTTGTTAATATTCATCATGAGGTCGTTTTCCTTGCATACATCGCACATTCTACTCAGAACTCTATAGTTCTAGTTCATTGTTCGCCATTAGTACTGCATCATAGGCGTACAATAAACAGCATACAATCATATCGCCCATTTTTGCTCTTACATTCATACATTCCAGTTCTTTCACACATTTATCCATATACAAGTTGAACAGACGTGGAGACATTACACAATCCTGCTTGACATTCTTTGTAATGTCAAAACCATGGTGTGAGTGTTCCATTGATTCTTACACACGCAGAACTTCCTTCGTATAGGGATTTGATAGCGTGTATAAGTTTACTATTCATCCCGTAATCAGAGAGTACATTCCATAACATTTCTCTTATAATTCTATCATATGCCTTCTGTAGATCTACGAAGACACAAAAAAGTTATTGGTTTTTCACCAAAAACTTTTCTGTCATCACTCGTAGAGAAAAGATCTGATCCATGCATCCTCTTCCACCCACAAAGGCCCCTTGCACATCCCATACTTCGTCACCGTTCTTACTCTTCCTATTAAAATTCTTCCATACAGTTTACCAACAGAGCTCAATAGACTATTAGCCCTATAGTTACAACATTCCATTTTCGACCCTTTGCCTTTGTAAAGAGGCATAACAGCCCTCCTCCAATCTAACGGGGTGTGGCTCTCTTCCAAACATTGATTGAAGAGCGTATGAAGCCGCAAGATAACTAATGGGCCACCAGCCTTGATATACTCTGCAGCAACGTTTTCATACCCCACAGTCTTACCATTCTTCATAAGTTTTACTGCACTTTATTTTTTCCATACTCATTGTAGAACAAGCTACTGATTATAATTGTCTCTCGCTGATTAATTTAATTGAGACCATGCGATAACACATGCGTAGTAGCAATCGTCAGTTTTTGGTTAACGGTGAGTGGGAACGACTCGTCAGTAATACAGCATAGTCCGATACTTCAATGCGTATTTTATCCATATTGTCATGGAACGATAAAATTTAACGAGGGAAGAAATTGAAAACCTTGCCGAACAAAGTGATTATGATTCTGATGTGGAGTTTGAAAATTGTGATAATATTAAAAAACACGAGTGTGACTGAAATTTATGACGAAATTTTAAAACATTAAAAATAATAGTGAAACCTCTACTATTAAATCGAATTCAGGATTTCAATAGAGCTCACAACCACCTCCACCGTCTAGACTATCTAGCTCATCATATTTTAAGTGAAAATCCCAGATTACGAAACGAAAGTGAACATGTAACAGTTATTAGCGATATGTTTTATCTATTTACAATTAAGGAAATAGTTGAGATTTGTTTAGAGATATATCGTCACTGTTATAGTATGCAGAGACAATCCAAATAATGAGATGTAAACGTTTATCGCAATATTGCTGGCATCGGGTAGAAATCGAGGAAGAAAATTACAACTGGGCGTGTTGTGGACCAGTGAATTAATGTTTAGGCAGCCCTTCTTTACCGTCGCAATAGGTTTATACGCATATTTAGCACAACATGTTTTGACATATTTCACCCTAACCCACGTCACAAGTTTCCAACAGAGAAAGAGATGGAAAGAGAACTGTGAGTACAGCGGACAACCACGTGATATTCCGCGGCGTCTATTTCTCACAGCAAATGACCAACAAATAATGCATGATTATCACCGGCGCCGTGGATCGAATCTTTAATCAAATTATTATTTCCAGTAGTGATATCGTACGGTGCCCTATAGAAATCTATTTCAACTCAAAAACACTATCAATTACAAAATCGAGAGTAAAAATCGACATTTTTCCACCATACAAAATTGACAGTTAGCGCTTACTTTTGCGTTGCTAGATCGCAATTTTACTAAATTTGCAAATTTTAACACACATGTCCATGTCAAAGTGCTGATATTTTTAGTTATCGAATTTTCGAAAACTTTTTTGATTTTATTTTTACTTTACAAAATGGCAGAAGGTGACTTTAGTAGACTGTCGCAGAGTCCGATGATGAGAAGGACTCAATAAGTTGGAAAGTAGCTAGATTTTGACATACATTTGCAATACTTTTCGTTTTTGTTGCCAAGTAATTATTTTTTAATTATTAAATAGAATTAATATACAATCCCGTTAATATTTATAACAAAATCATTTTTGTCCCGTACGAAAAAATGCCAATACATTTACGTAAATTTATAACGAAATAAAAAAATGTTAAAAGATGAAAATATTATTTCGCACTTACAAAGCCGTGCCGATGCATCTGCCGTATGCGAACGGTTTCATGACCTTTTCGGCGGTGCGCGGCGGTCAGCCGACAAGGTAGTAAAACAATTCAAACTTCTTCTTGGGTTCACAGTAGACCCATAAAACCATTTGACATAATTCTTGCGGCTTTCTCTTAGACACATTTTACGTACGCATACGCCTCTAATATGATTGCAATCCCGGACCCAAACAGCTGTAAAATACAAAAATTAACAGGAACCCCCGAAAGTTGCAGTATGTACTTATTGGAAATGTCAGTCTCAGTGTAACGTCTGTAGAGTTAAGTTTGTTCAGCTTTTAGCGCGATTATTGCATGACCGAACTGAATATTTACATAAATTCATTTTCATTTGACAATTGTTTTCGTGTGAACTCGTCGATAATATAAATAATTCGTTAAAATATTTTATGGACTATTTTTGTACGGCATTTTGTATTTCTATTAACTATTGTTTTCGTATATTTTAAGTGAACAATGTTAACGATAATTTTTAAGTGAACAATTTTAACGATTATAAATATATTTTGAAGTAGTTGCCGCCGTTACCGGTAAGTACCTTCGTAATTTATATACGACTCATTTTATAAAAATGCCGCGATTCAACTGTAAAATTGTTATTATTGAATTATTTTATATGTTTCATGCCCAAAACTATGTTTGAAGCGGCTCTACATTTAAACACAATTAAAATATTGATTTGTGTTTGCAATATTCTGGAATTTACAAAAATATCTTCCAATTGGTGTTGAATAGATTCTGTTCTTAATTTAATTCCTTTGATTATCCATTTGCTTATCTGTTTTAATAACAAAACTACTAAAAATTTGTAGGTATTCAGTTCCCTATGGCCTTTTTCCTCCTTTGTTTGCAGAATTTGCGATCTTTTTTGAAGCCGCGCAATATTTTTTTGCGACGGCGCGTAACATATGGTAGGTTTTTTTATTTTTTTCGTTATATGTGGGAATTCGTTATTACGAATTTTTATTTTTTGGTCCTTGGATTTCGTTACATGGCGGTTTTACTGTATATAAGTGCGATATGTGATGTGTACGTAGTTGTGAAGTGCTAATATATTTTTGTTTTAAGCATCACATTAAAATAATATTAATAAAACCTGATATCCTTCCAAAAAAGAAATATTAAAAATAATAATAATGTTATGGCCTGACAACACAATCAACTTTTATTTTTCTTTTATTCAACTTTTTTTAGTTATACCAACGTTTTCATTGTTTTATCATAAAAAATAAAATTCGAAAAAGCTAGCCTGTGAATTTTGAACTTTAAGAATTTTGGCGCCAATATGGGGCATGATGTTGTCTCACCTATGATTTTTTTGTGCAGCTAATAGATTAAATATAATAATGGATGTAAGTTTAGCCACCTTAATAGGAAATTGCCCATCCCGGGATTACATGAAAAGTAAGCCTGGAAAATATGGGATAAAGATTTGGACAGTTGCTGATTCAGCCAAATTGCTCAATATTTTTTTCTGTTTTATGTTTGTATTATTATTTTGTGACCCCGGACAGGCGGTGAACTGTGCTCACGACATAAAATATTAATTTTATTTTCGTATTTTGTTATATTTATTTTGAGGTAGGTGTATTGAATAAGAGACAGAATTGTTAGAAATTATTAAAACAAAAATGATGTGTTTGATGAAGCTGCTGTTTTGATTATCACTTAATATAAACAAATATTTATCGAGAGCTCTTCGAGCCACGAGAGGATCATATTATCACTGTTCTAATGATTGTATTATACTAATAAACTATTGTTTATACCATTGGCCCATATTGTTTATGCAAAGCAACCTAAGTTTTTTGTGTGGAATTGTATTGAGACATTATTTACGAGATGGCTGTATAAACAAATGGTATTCCCTCGCCCTGCGCCTCACCTGGTACAGATCGGCACTTACCGCCAGACCTAATGCCCGCATCGTTAGATTGCATATGATGAATCCTCCACTATTTTATTATATTTATGAATATTTCATTTTAAATACTCAATATTTAGAGTAAAAATATGACCACAACTATTTTATAGCAATTAAAACTAGAAAAAGCACCTTTTTTCTCATTTAAAATGCTCAAAAATTGCAAAATCATTTCAGTAACACGAGTTGACATCAAGGCTGCGTGAGGAATTTTTCTAGAACGGTATGCTGAGGGTTAAACCAGCATCGACACATCATGATACAATATTGTATTATATAATAAACACACTGACCATTCTTGTTCCATGTAAAAGTGTCCCGCAGTTTCTGCCCCTCGATCTCCATGTCCAGGCGAATAGGCACCAGCAATTGCTTTTGTGAGGCATTTTCCAGGTTGGCCGCCATATCCGTGTCGTCAAAGCACAGTGGGAATGTGCGGATCTGGGAAAGATGACACATTTTATTCTAGAATCAGATAATATTTAAGGGGATTTGTCGGAAATGCAAGCAATTCAGCAGCAAAAAGCACTTTTTCTCACAGCTTCTCTTGCATTTTATCACATTTATCTGTAAAAAGGTTCCAAATTAAAATTGATTAATGAAAAATTAAATGAATCAGTTAGAAAGATATATCGAAAAAATATTTGGTTGCTACCGGAATACGAACCAAGAAGTTTTCTTATTCGGGGATACACGTTACCATTTGTCATGTCAATCGATTACATTTTTGACAAATTTGAAAGTTATATTCTTATTTACAATTCATACGTCTATTATTCCATTTTTAAAGCAATCAACTTTGTATTGGAATGAATCCCAAATAATACTTGTGGGTTTGAATAATACACAATAGGAGATGCCAGAATTAAAAATTTCTGGATAAGTAAAGTTCAGGGTTCGTATCCCGGTATATATAACAATCAAATATTTTTTGATAGATTTTATTTCTGTATATCTTTCTAATTAATTTGTTTAATTTGTATTAAAAATATCACCATCCATTTTTCCAAATAGTTAAGATATGAAGGACAAAAGAGCTTATGTAAAGTACATTTCTAGCGCCATTGTCTTATTCTTATAATTATTCCTCTTACTAACCTTTTTGTTATGAACTCTGTTTCGGTTGATGGGTGTGGCCTGTGGCACAGCATCCAAGTGGGAGGAGTTGGGGAGCGCGGGCAACCAGGGGGCATTGTGGGCTTTCTTGGATTTACCCTCGCGAGGGGTGGTAGTCTCAGAGGCTCCCACAGATACAGCTTTGTATCTAAAAAACAAAAAGACAAATGCTTTATTATTTTGAACAATTTTAGATTCCTTTTGTAAAATAAGATATTATTTTAAAAATATGGGTGCTAATTATCAGATTATACATTTAAAAAAAATAAAAAATTGTGCAATCTGACTGAAGATGGCATTGATTTCGCTCATTATAACAAACAAATTAATGTTTCTATTATATGATAGTATTAAATCATGAGCTTTTATTCATATGCTATAAGAATACATTATGATTAACATTGTTATATACTTTATTGAATATTAAGTACCCTATTTTGCATCTCACCTATGAATTTTTAAAGGTGTTCAGACTACTGAAATTTTATATTTCAGATTATTAATAGAAAAGCTTTAACTTTGTAAAGTTTCATCATAATGGATATAAATGAAGAAATGTTATTACTTTACTTGAGTTTATTATCACTACTCAAGTTTCAAGAGAAACAGTAACTCTCAAGTATAATACTTCACCTGTTGATGAGTTACTGTTTGTCTCGAAACACGAGTAGTGCTAATATACTCAAGTAGAGTAATAGCATTATTTCATTTATATTCATCCACTTACATTTCACATTCTGCAACAAAATACTCTTGGGAGAGCAAAAAATTAAAATTTTAAAAACATATATATTTAAATGCAAAAATATTCACCATATATACTATTTACATATTCATTACACTTTATACATATATATAAAAAATTAATAAACTCACTTTTCATCATTTCCCTCTATGATGTCTTCCACTTCGGAGGCCTTCAGCAGTGACACGGATGAAGACAGCACGTGTGCGCCGAGTCCTGCATCGACCAATCGTTTGCGTTCTTCGTTGGTCAGCGTGCGCCGCACCATTCCCGGGTACTTCTTGTACAAGGAACCGCGAAACAAACGGAGGTAGTTGCCGACCTGTAAGAGCAACACCCATGATCTTAAGTACACATCAAGATCAGATTCATTTTTTTAAATATATAAAATCGGAACTAAAACAATAGCATCTATTTTATAATTCCTGGCTAGTCCTAACATTTCATTTTGCAGATCAACTATTTTTTTCTAATCTAATCTAACTAATTTCATATAGATTATTGCCACAGTTATGACTTTTGTAAGATTCAATATTTGTTACAAAAACATGATGAAAATATGAAAATGGCAAGAATGAAAGCAGATAAAATGCTATTGAAATGTCATCACCCATGTGTGTGACAACAAAGTACCAAGTACAGAAGTTAATGTTAGGCGTAGGCAGCTAAGAGCACTTATATTACATAAATAAACAAAAACACTACTTCTTTTCAAGTCATTCCTGAAGATCATGCCCCTAGCCAATAGCACAATACACTCCATTCTTCACGATCTCGGGCCATGTCTAACGTTATGGATACACAAGTTCCAGCTGTATGCGACTCTTAATCGGCCTTCCACACGAATTGTTGAACTAATTATTTTTGAAATGCTCTGCACACGCTCAGTTACTTCGCAGTAATCGTAAATTAATTTTACAAAATTTAATAGGATGCTCTCCATGAAAAAATGGGTAGTGAAGAATAAGGTGAAACCACGAACTGCAGGTTTTCGCCAAACCAAGTATGGTGGCTACGATAAAGATCGTTTGATTGCGCCGGGCCAGACATTTCCAAAGAACGCCTCCAAGGTACCATCAACATGATCGGTTATTTCCGAAGAAATATACATACCTCCGACCCCACGCAGTAAAATTCACCGCCATCCTCCACCTGGAAACTTATCGGTTTATCTCCGTAAGTCCTCATCGACATGTTGATCTTCAAACCAAAACTGAAAACGATCAAATCCTGGGGGACGTCAGCCCCAGAAATTCGTCCCAAATTAACTACTCAACAGGTTCATAAAAGATGCTAAACCATGATAAATATCGATATTGCCCCTCTGTACAATCAACAGGATTCATTAATAAACTAAAACTTCTGACAAAACCGGTTACACAAAAATAACGTGCGCGATTCGCCTCCAACAACATTAACGACCATCGACTAAAGAGCTATAAACAATAAACAGCCATAAGCATGGCCATAAAGGAATAAAGACGCGGTTGCCGCGTTGCCGGTTAGCCATACTTTTACTTTTTACTTTTTTCTATTGTAATCTTATCTATGATTGTAATACAGAGTACCGGACTCATCAGAGTCCCTTGCTCTTCCGTTGCAAAGTTGCCTCTCGGTGCTGAATTAATATTTAATTTGACTTATTATTAACAATTATTATTAAAAGTTGCGCGTAGATTTAGCTGCTAACTGGGGGCAGGAGATTGGAGTACTTGCTTGGGGCGTTTTATGCGTGATGGAATATTTATGTCATAGTTTGAGAGCGTATTTATCGTTGGATTACGGTGCTTCGGTAGTTCAACATAAAAACGTTTCGACAGATGTTTTATGAATTCGCTTATAGGGGGAATGCCCGATTCGTGATGAAGACGTGTTATCCTTGTCTATTTCGGTGCCTTCAGAGCGAGTCTGAGGACCTTGTTCTGGAAGGATTATAGTTTTTTGATGTGTGATTTGGCCGTGTGGCCCCAGACGGGGGCTGCGTAGAGGAGTATAGGCCTTAGGACGGCCTTGTAAAGTAGGAGCTTGTTGGTGGAGGCAAGTTTGCTACGCTTGCCTATCAGTGGATACATTGCCCAGAGTGCACGTGATGCAGCGCCTAATCGATCTTGTATGTGTTTGCACCACGAGAGCCTATGATCCAGCGTGACATCAAGGTACTTGATGTCGCTGGTCCATGGGATTTTTTGTCCAAACATTTTTATGCTAATGTTTCGACTTTGTATCTTGGGGGTTCGATGTGAATAAATAGTGGCGGCACTTCTCTGAGGCTTGATCTCGACTCGCCATTTTTTGCACCATTCCTCTATGAGGCTGGCTTGTCTTTGGACGCGCTTAACTGCTAAGACTGCATTAACTGATGACGCTAACACGCCGGTGTCATCTGCGAATTGGGCTATCTAACGGGGTTGCTATCTAACGGGGGTGGTATATCGCTAGAGAATAGTATAAATAATAGGGGAGACATTATTGAGCCTTGTGGGACTCCTGCTAATAAAGGTCGTATCGACGACAGGATTCCTTCTAACTCGACCCTAATCTTTCTATTCGTTAGGAAGCTGGCTATAAGGAGAATGTATCTTCGGGGAATTCCGAGCTTATTTGCTTTGTAGAGTAGGCCGTTATGCCATACCCTATCAAAGGCTTTGCTGACGTCAACCGACAGGACTGCCGTGAAATGATGTTTGTTTATGCCGTCGTTGATTTGCTCTACTACGCAGAGGAGCTGATGCAATGTGGAGTGCTCACTGCGGAAGCCGTGTTGGAAGTCGGGGATGAGTGATTTTTCTTCCACGTAAGCGTTTAATCTGTTTACTATTAATTTCTCTAGTATTTTGCCTGTTGACGGTAGTAGGCTTATGGGGCGGTGGTTTTGCGGGAGGAGGGGATCTTTTCCCGGTTTCGGTATTAAGATCACATCTGCAAGTTTAAAGGCTGAAGGAAAATGACAGAGTCGGAGGGACGCGTTGCAGATGGCTGTGAGTGCACAGATCGCCTTTGGGGGGAGGCTTTTGAAAATTTTGTTCGTGATTTTATCGGTTGGCTGGTTGGCCATGGGTTGGCCACAACGGATATAGTCATAGAGAGAAATAAAGTAACACCGCCTGTCAGACGATGCTGGGTAAAGTTGATACATACGGGGGACACGACGTTGGGCGCCATGTGATACAAACGGAACACGACGTTGTGCGCCATGTGACTCGAGTCAAGGTTCGTCTAGGAGTCATGATTCGATTAATCGATGATTAATCAAACACGTATCAGCTCCTGATCGCTCATCAGAACGATACTCCGCCCTCTAAAGGAATGTTCGCTTCGCGACCCATCCATCAGATATCACGCTTTCATTAGTACCATGATTATAGGAAGAATAATACAGGTAAATATGAATACACGAAAGATGCACAAATTATACATTTATTAAACATACATTTAAATTCAAGGACAGGGGAAAATACTTATAACTAATTTAATCTAAAACTCATTCTACCTCGAGTTATCTTGTGATGTTCTACCTCGGGTTATCTTGAATCTTCTGGCTGGCGAAGTGATGCCGTGAGTACCCGGTGTGGGCGGCTACCTGGTGACTACACGGCTGCTCCGGCGACAGGCTATCAGACTGATTCTGTGAAACTGCTCCTGGATAAAATGCGGTGAACTGTGGCGCCTATCCTCCGACTCTCTATTACGTTCGATCGGGTTTCCGGTGTTGACTGTCTGCTTCTGCTGGTCAACCTCGCGACGTCTTCTGGTTTCCGAGATCAACTTTCATCTTTCCACTCCCAACTTCTGTTTTCAACTGCCCCCTTCCAAATCCTGTCTTCAATTCTAACTTCTGAATCTCGTTCACAACTTCCTGTTTTTAACTTCACGTTTACAGCTTCGCTCCACTCGTCCTCCCAGACCTCATGTCCAACTCACTCCTCCGGATTTCGTTACACAACTCCGTGCTTCCGACTTCGTTCCATTCGTCCTCCCGGACCTCGTGTTCAACTCACTTCTCCGGGTTTCGTTACACAGCTCAGTGCTTCCGACTTCGATCCATTCGTCCTCCCGGACCTCATCTCTGACTCACTCCTCCGGACCTCGTTTCGACAAATCTCTCTGTAACTTCCTCTCTACAACTTGGTTCTCGGGCCATGCGTAGGCCATTCTTATACCTCAACAGTGGGTTGTTTCCCATCTGCCGATTTGCTCTCTTCCCGTCATGGGACGGGCCACCATTCCATTGGTTCATTCACTTCTTCTGGAGACAACGCCCGATCCAAATCCAAACTGACTCCTTCGTCTTATCGCTGACTATAATTAATCTTATATTCCAATTATTTACACTTTAGTTACATTTAGTTATTTCTTTATTTTTTACACTACTTTACAGAGTCTTATATCTAGTCACACATATTATTTAATTATTCTTATTCTACTTAATACTAGGCCCATCGTGATCGATTATCATAATCATTAAGCAATTACTAGATTCGCACTCAGCGCTTCAAAACACGTTCTATCAGAATCACATTCGCGCGTCAAAACGTATTATTTAATATATTCTAGGTGATTAAAATAAAGACTGAATTGGCGGGCATGTTATTTCTTTGCAATATTCTAGGATCTAGGGATACATTCATTTACATTTCGATACGAGCCATGTGGTTCGTCCAACGTTGTACTAAAAGTAGATTGCACAAAGAAACTGCGTCTTTTGTTTTCATCACTTTTCGACCCTGGACGCTAGCTAATGGGCACATAACGGTACATTCTCTAAATCTTTCTCCGGAAATTGATTGTCTCGTCGGTACAACGGGTCCAGTTTTAATGGCCCTACGACCTTCGGTTCTATATGTCGGTAGGGTGCGTCTCCTCGAAACAATGCACGCCCTTATAGATTTGTTATCGCTTCTCAAGAAACCTTCATATTCTCGTTATTTTCAACCCCTCCGTTTAACGTGCATCGCATAACACTTGGGCTGGAGGTCACTACGGTCGTTATTCGCTTTTGAACGAGCCGGTAGGTTTTTTTTTGTTAAGAGACGTCCGGTCCCGTTTATATGGGCCTACCGTCAACGACCTGCATGTACTTGCGAGACGCGATTTCCAGCCTTTATGATGATGAATTTAGATGAGATGCTCTTAATTATTTTATTAGAGCGGCCCCACACTCCAGTAATATTTCGCCCTGCGATTATTTCCAGGTATCACATCGTTAATTGTACTATGGTTATAGGAGACAGGTGAATATTCAAAACACAGATAACGCACAGATTGATTGTTTATTTTATTATTATTGTTTATTGTGAACTTAATCTAATTATGACTACCTTATATTAATGATGCGTTGTGTTGCCGGAGCCGGCCTTACGTCTGATGCTCAAACGGACTGTTCTGGTAGAATATCCGATGGGCCTTCCCGAATTCCGTGACATACTGTCTGTAAAATCTTGAAACGAACTGCTTGTGAAATCCTTAGACGAACTCTTTTGAACTGCTAAAAAATATGGCATTTTATTGTTTGCGGCAATTGTGTGTCTCCGCCTGTCGGCTGGATCCACCCTCGCAAGACTAGTGCCATTCTATAGATTCATCATCGGCGGCGGTGTTACGCCCTCGTTTTAAACCTAAATTTGGACACAAATAATTATTCACATTATTTATTTGTGTCCGCCTACCTTACACTTAACTTCAAGCTCATCTTATCTATAGATATAAGCATTTAACTTTACTTCATTAACTAAAACTTCTAGTCCCATCAGGACACCATTATCGCTGTATATTCTTCCTATATTAAACTATGGCTAAACTTACGACTATAGTATTTTTTTTTACACAGTTATTACATTGTTCGTCAATACCTTTTATTTTTGTTCGCGTAAATATCATTATTCTTTTCTACCACTTTAAATACAATTATAATTGGTATACGCGAATCCATTTATTATAAAATCGCATCCTGAATCTCGTATATTTATTTATATTTTATCCTAACCTGTCTTTACCTTGTTGCATACATGCATACGTATTTATAAGCGCGAGTTCGTGGTACCATGAGCCAATTTTAATCTAAACTTTATTTCAACATTGTTTTAATTCCACATGAAAGTCGGGACATGTGTCCGACTCGACAAAATAATGCAGTTCCCATTGTATATTTGCTCCCTTTCTTTCTGAAAAAACAATTTCCCAATATTTAATGTACTCGCTAATCCTGGCAGTTATCTTGTCGCTTTTTAGAAATTGATTTATCATCAGGGCTAATGGCTGTAGCTTAATTGATCTCCCTTAAACAAGAAAATCCTAGGAATTTACTGTACATTGTTCTTCGCAACCCTGGATGCTAGCTAATTGTCGCATAATGGTTGTTTTTGGAAATCGTTTATATTCGCTAATACAACTGGACCTGCTTTAACAATTTAGCCAACCTTCGGTTTATCTGTCGGCACGATGCATCCTTTTGAAACAATATGCGCCCTTACGTTTTATCGAGAAACCTTCATCATATTCTCGCTACCTTTGTTAACACGTCTTAATGTGCATTGCACAATACTTGGGCTGGAGGTTTCCACGACGGTTATTACCAATATCCGTTTTTGAACGATCCGTCGGATTTTTTTGTCAAGACGTGCATATGGGGCCCATCGTTGGCGATTTGTATGTATTGGCAAGATCCAATTTCCTATGTTTATTCTTGGTTCTACGTCTAATAAATATGATGGCTTCGCGTCATTCTACGTTGAGGCTGATATGCCTCAGCGATAATTTGTATCGCGAGCCTATTTTGATTCGGACAGACCGATTGTTAATTTGACACCCGTGAATATTGAGTATTCTTGGGAGTGTATTTTGCAGGGACTCGCGTTCTATGGGAACCTTTTTTTCTTCCGTCGTTAGAAAGCCGTTGATTTATCTCGACTATTCATCTGGAAGATTGGTTTATTCCATAATTACGAAGCCACGACCACACGCGTTACTTGATACATTACGTTCGAGGTGACAGATATTATATCTGGGAAGAGAAACTAACGCTTTTCCCAAGATCAAATCAATTGGTTGCCTTTTGTCTAGGAATAAATTGTTCCTAGAAATATCTCACTCGGGAGCGGTTTAATGGCATAATAGAATATCTTTGCCGGTCGATAAATCAAGTTGGGACAATGACCGCACCAAAAAAGGCCATTAGGTTGCGGGTCTACTGTCACCCTAGAGTAATTAACTTCTCAGTAAGAGAGTAGTTCTTTTGTTGAATTCGGGCCGGAACCCACGCAAAGGGCCACCGTGGAGCGGCAACTGACTGTCGCGTCGTTTCTCCGTAGGGGTAAGCAGGGAGGATAGAGCTTGTGCTCACCCTATGTGGTACGTAAATTGGACTATGCCGTCAGCAATTGTTCACCAATGGATCAATAAAGCATCGTTAATCTTGTGAGGACGGATCGGCCTTCGAGTGAGAGGTACGCCCTCACCACAGGCACTTTAAAAGGTCCAGAAAGCCATTTTTTAGTCAGTTGAAAACACCCAGAGGGAAACAGAAGTTGGGAGTAAGAGTTGAAAATGGGAGCTCGATCTCAGAAGTCGCAGGAGGAGCGAGTGGTTAAGAGTTGAAGACACCAATTGAAAACATGCAGTGGAGAATACAGAGTTGAATACAAGATTCGGAAGTTAAGGTACGCAGTTGAATATTCGACGCTAGTTGAATACCAGACGGCAGTTGAATACGAGTTTCGAAAGTTGAGATACGCAGTTGAATACCAGGCGCCAGTTGAATATCAGAAGCGAGTTGAAAATAAACCTGTTAACAAGATCTGGAAGTACAGAGTTGAAAACGTGCAGTCGCAAAAACAGGTAGTCAATACCAGAATACGATCGAACGTAACAGAGAATCGGAGGATAGACAGCCACAATTCACCGCTATCTACCCAGGAGCAGCCGCCCCTCTCGTTCCGAGCAACCAGCTTGATAGTCTGTCGCCGGAGCAGCTGCGGAGCTAGCCTGGGAGCAGTCAGCAGATAGCCGCCCACGTCGGGTCTTCGGAAGAAGATCCGGAGGAACATCGCAAAATAATACGAGGTAGAAATAATTATAGATTAAGTTAGTTAAGTATTTCCACCTGCCCATGAGTAAATCTGTAATTAATAATTGACTAATTTGTGTATCTTTCGTGTGTTTATATTCACCTGTATCTTCCTATAACCATGGCACTAACGAATGCGTGATATCTGATGGATGGGTCGCGAAGTGAACATTCAATTAAAGTGCGGGGCGTCGTTTCGACAAGCGATCAGCAGCGTGATACTTTTTCGATTAATCGAATTATAACTCTCCAGAACCTCGACTTATGTCAAGACATGGTCAAGACCTATTACAATCTACCCTATAATTGAAACACATTTATGTAGGTACCTATTTACAATGATGTCGTGTTTGAAAATAATCTATGTTCACTGTATTTTCATATTCATGGATTTTTAGCTCTCCGTATTTGACATTTTATAACTTCTGAAATATTTTAGGTTATAAATAAAGATTTTTCTAAAAATAAATATTAACTTTTTTCTAACTAATGCCTTTTTGTTCGACTTGAAACGTGCGGATCCTCAAATATATTATGTGTAAATATATGTCGAAGGCTGATCTAGAATTCCTTTCAAAAAGAAATGTCATTACATGAGCCCTTTGAATATGATCTCCGTGATTTGTTGTGGAGATTGTATTCAACCACAAGATTCGAGTTGAAAACTTACGGTCGCAGTGTTGCAGAAAATTTATTAATATGGGTCTTATGTTATTACATAATATGTATAATTCTTTATTTATTGATATTTTATTATAAAAATTGGTCATGTACAAAAATTAAAGGTGCTAAAAGAGCTCTCTTTGTGATAGCCCACCCTGATGATGAATGTATGTTTTTCGGGCCCGCCATAGTACACTTTATCCGTCAGGGTATCGATGTCCATCTGCTTTGTCTTTCTGCAGGTGGGTTCATTCTCCTATCATACATTCACTGTTTATTTACTTAACTGTTACTAGGAGTCAATATAGGATTTAGGTTTTTTGGAGGACTGTAGAACTTATAGTTTGCTGGGCGCATTCTTGGTTGTCTTACATTTGTAAAATTTCAAATTTGTACAACAGTTTATAGTACAACACCTGGTTGAACACATTGTGTTTTTGAAATTAGAAATGCAATTTGCTGTCTCAGAAGAAAATGGCTAAATAGCTTGTATTCGAGTAGTCGGGATATTTGCTTTTGATAACAATAATCTTAAATTCAAATCCCACTAGCATCCATTCACATTTTCCTTTGTTCAAATGTTTTTAGACTTAACTGTTACAGCTAGTCCCACCTCTCTGTTGTTCATTTTTAAATGAATGAGATTTAGAAAATTAAGTTTACGAAGGACTTTTGGTCTAGAAGAAAGCATTAATCGAGTGGTATGGAGAATTTATTTCTACTGTAAACAATATTTATTTTGTTGATTAAAAAATCATTGTCTTCCTGTCTGGGTGCTTTAAAAAATTTCGCATCATTTTTGTTGAGCCAAGAAAATAATAAATAAATATGCGGGTTTACCTTACTTCTATTTTTATTTTATTGCATATTCAGTATTCTGAATGTTTTTTGAATAACTTAACTTGAATAAAATTAAAATGTTATTATGTGTGATGCAGGCGACCACAAAGGGCGAGGTGGCGAGCGAAGAAAGGAGCTTTGGCAAGCATGTAGCGTCTTGGGGATCCCGGCGGCGCATATAACCTTGGTGCATGACACGGATATGCGGGACGATCCAAGTGCATGCTGGGCCCCGGAACGCGTGGCTCACCTGCTTCTGCACCATCTGGAGGCGCTGGCCGCAGATACTCTGGTCACCTTTGATCGACATGGGGTGTCTGGCCACGCTAACCACACTGCAATCTTCTACGCTGTTGCTTATCTCTGCACAGAGAAGATCTTGCCGAAATGTTAGTTCTTTTTTTTTTTTTTAAAAAAATAGAGATGCGTACACAGAATACGTGTCATATTAATATTCTTACTATTTTCAAATTAAGCTAAACCCTTGTGCTATGAAAATAGGACTAACTTGCTGGTGTCCTGGAACGAGGTCACCGATCACTAGATCACTAGGCAAACGTCTTGACCACTACACCAACAAGCTACTCAAAATCTAAATCTAAATCAAAGCTACTTTAAATCTACTATATTTTTATAAATTTATTTTTACTTTAAAAATAAATCGGTCTAAATACTGTATAATATAAATAAATAAAATACTGTTTGTGGATTGTACTAATACACCACAACAAACTTCAAATAGCAGGATGTGGGGTAGCTCAAGGGGAAACTTATTTGGGTACACTGATCACGAACACCAGTAACAGTGGGCAGAAAATTCCAAGACACGTATCACTAGCTAAAGTTACTATGAACCAACTTATGAGAATATGGAAAGACAGTGAAATCAAACAAGCAACTAAAATGATGTCGGTTGACACTCTTGATTTTCCTATCTTCACGTATTCAGCGAGATGCCTTGGAAATGTATTACTGAAGAAGGATGATACATATCCATCCAGATGTTACATACATCACCGCAACAAGCTATCTATAGCAGTGAACAAAAGATTATTCCTAATCTTTGGCTACATGATGTGTCCAAGTAACAGCCTAGAAAAGGAGATTTTCCTGGGCATAACTTTGGGCCGAAGAAGACTTGGAAGGGCACCACAAAGCCGGATGAATGAAAGATCCTGGAATCCGCTGTGAGGACCCGGGGCTGGAACTTATGGAGGTGCAAAATGAACCGAGTCTCATCTGATTGAGGTCACGCTACGTCAATACTCATAAGAAGGAGGAAAGAAGAAAGAAAAATTATATTTTCAATACATGTGTCAATTATTGAGCTGAAATTTGTTTTTATGTGAAAATTTTTAAGTGATTTTCATTCAATATCAGTATTTTATCAATACTAATTGATGACGATTATCAAATCGACAGACAGTGATACTGATATAAAATTAGTTCCCAAAATAGAAAACATTTACAAAAAAATCTCAATTAATCAATTAATTAAAGAAAATAACACTGTAAAGTTTGAAACAAGCTCATCATTAAGGTTTAAAAATAACTTTAAAATCCCTAAATGTAACACCAAACACTATCAGCAAAATTGTATATACTTAGGGATAAAAAATTTCAATAACTTCTCTACACAAATTAAAGAAATAAAAGATATAAAAGAGATTAGAAAGAAACTAAATGAACACTTCAAAAATACATAAATGGAAAATAAACAATATTACAGAACACTTCAGAAGCACACAAATGGACAATGAAAAGAATATGTTAGGTAGAATATGTAAAATTATTGTAGTGTAACTCCCTCTCCAAGCACATGAGCTGGTTTTTTTTTGGAGAGGTAAGCGAAAGGAAAACCATGTAATTTTAAAATTTTTAAATACTTGATTCATGTTATAAAAAATTGTAAAAATGTCAAATAAATTTAAAAAAAAAGAGTTATATAAAATAAGCAATTATTAAATTTGAAGAGGTCTAACAAATAACCAACCTGATAAAAACATTTGAGCCGGACCACATTCCCTACAGATTGACATTTTAAAATTTTTAAACCTAGAATTGAATTTTAATTGTAACAAATAGGTCATGTATAAATTTTTAAAAGCAATGGAAAGAGAGATATTATATTCATCAATTGTTTAGATTTCTGCCATTATATGCTTTTAGTGATTTTATTTTATTTTTGGATATGTAGTAGGATGGAAATTTGTGGAGCTCAGTGCTCAATGCTCTGCCAAGTCCTATGGAGAGTCATAGAAGATGTATAGTTTAATTTTAGAAATATTTATTTATTACTAACAGATATGTTAATTAATCATTTTTCAGACTGCAGTCTGTTAACCTTGGATTCTGTGAACATACTGCGGAAGTACTGGGGATATTTGGATTTACCATTAAGCTTCCTTTTAGCTTCTCACAGGTGAGAAAATATTTTTGTGCTTGAAAGTAGTTTGTTGGAACCAGATATAACCTCTGAGGAAATTCCACCTTATCTGGAAGTTAGGTGAAAATCCTTCTGTACATGCCTCTCTACAAAGGAAAGGGTCGCTTATGGAATGCGGTAACTATAGGGCAATCAGTCTACTAAGCTCGGTGGGCAAACTATATGGAAGAATTGTAATAGAAAGAGCAAGAACGGTGATGAAAGAAAAAGTATGGGACGCGCAAGGGACCTTTGTGGGTGGAAGAGGATGCATGGATCTTTTCTCTACGAGTGATGACAGAAAAGTTTTTAGCGAAAAATCAAAAACTTTTTTGTGCTTTTGTAGATCTGCAAAAGGAGTATGATAAAGTTATAAGAGAAAGGTTATGGTAGGTACTCTGATTACAGGGTGATCTTATACACGTAATCGCATCCCTATATGAAAGAAGTTCTGTGTATGTAAGGATCAATGAATCATTGATCAATGAATGGATGAGGCGAGAATTGTGTGTCAAGACAGATGAGTGTGGCACTCTATCCTGTCTGCCTACCCCCACAGAGAAACCGCGTGATGATAAGTTAATAATACGAAAAAAGCATATTCTGCTTTGATTTATTTTACTAAATCTAAATAGAGTTATATAAACATTTTGTACTCTTTATTAATAACGCCTACTAGTTTGTTTAGTGTTTGAAACTTGTGCTAGCTAGGATCAGTCTGTAGTTTGATGCCTCTCAATTAGAAAAACTTTGGCGCTTTTTCTGACTATAGTGACATGTATTTCCTCAAAGATATCTTGTCAATAAAATAAAAACTGCATTTATTATTATTATTCAAAATATGTATATATTATTTAGTGTTGGATCAAAAAACAAAACAAGAAGGAAAACCTGAAAACAATTGGTTGTATTAAAATGAAAAAGTTTTGTTATAGATCTAATTTTAATAATATCAATTATTGTTGGGAAAAGCTCAATGGAATTCTAGGTATCATTTAAAGTGGTCATTTTGCATTAACATAACATGTGTGGATAAAAAATGCCCCCACTGTCAAGCTTATGAAGATTTTATTTAAATAAAAACTGATCAAATTTCCTGAGAGGTTAAGTATTGAATATGTAATGCCATTAAGAGATGAAACATTGCCTCTAAAGTAGAATAAAAACATGTATTTTATCTTATTATGTATAATGGGGTTCTACAAACTATTCAAGTACAGAAATAGTTATTGTTATATATGAATAGCACATTAAAAACATTACTTTGTTTAAAAAAAATATACAATTAATTAACTATCTGTAACTGAGTGTTCAGGAGAGACTTTAATTATTCCAGTTTGAATTTCGTTCTCTGTGTATTTAATATTCCTATCCAAGACAAGACTAATAGTTAATCTTCTTCCAATGTCATAAATATGAAAGAACATTTTTTTAATGTAAATCTTGCCCTAGAAAAAGAAACAAAAATAACAAGATTGATTTCCTCACATTCGAGATAAGCTATTCAAATCTGTAAATTTCTTGAGCTTTATCTGGATTGTCATTTGAATTAGTCAATTTTATGTTTTTAAAAAAATATTGTAGTATCTATGTGTAGCTAATACAAATAATATATTATTAGGAGAACACATTCTTATTGTGAAGTTGTAATTTTTCAGAACATAGGTCTGTGATATTTTAAATATGAATTAAATATATTAATTAGAAAGATATACATATAAAATCAATTATTCAATATTGTTATTTTAAAATGTATTCTCCTAATAATAAAGTTGTATCAATGCGTCCAAAATTTAATAAAAATGAATTGATAATTCTGGCATCTGCTATCTGATTACTCAAAGGTATTTTTGATTCTGTAAAAATAATGTAGATGGCTCTTTCAAATAATGGAGCGATTAAATGTATTAATATCAAAAAGGTAACATATAGGTTTGAAAATTTGTCACTAAAAATATTGTCGCTGTAGCATAGTTGGATAATGCACCTTCCCTGGTTTGGAAAGAGATCCAGGTTCAAATCCCGGCGGGGCAACAACAATATTTTTCGATAAAATTGATTTTATATGTATATCTTACTAATTCATATATTCAATTCATGTTTAAAATGATATATTGTCTGAATTTCAGTGGATGGCATGTAAAATCGATCCACAATGTTCTACATTTAAAAATATATCAAATTCATTTATTGGTTTTGTTAAGGACGAGCTTTCATTTTTCCAGTTTGAAATTCGAGAAATTATACATAAATTGAATATGCTCTCAAGATGACGCTAATAATTAAATTATTATAAGTATCAGATAAATAATTAATGACGTCATTTGTTACATAAATTATGTGAGAGATGAAGGTTTGACTAGAAAGAGACGACAATAAAATTGTTGATTTTCTTGCATTCGATACATGTATCAAACATAACTCGTGTTGGGAGTATTTTCCACCTTTTTTCATGTTGATATATGTAAATTATATGGAATGCAATAAAAATGTGTGTTGTCATTTGAATTAATCAATTGAAAATTAAATTATTTATTGGGTATCTAATTCATATGTATGAATATGTATTGAAATCAGACAAAATACCTACATATATTTAGATGGTGGCTTAAATCAATGTTCTAAATTTAAAAATTTTATGGCAACTTTAATTTATTATTTTGTTTAATATTATCAATTTAAAATGTCCCGTTGCCGTTTTGGTGATATGTCTGTTTCATAATTATACACTCTTTATGAAACAGACAGCTTGTGTTTAAAATGCAGCAGTGTTATATGTAAACAAAATATTTAATTACGATATACATAAAAATAACATACATAACGTGTTTACTTTGTTCAAGAAAATGTTGTTTTCCCTTAAAATCAGTAAAAGACATCTAATTTATGAAATTTGCTATTAATGTTGTGAATAAGTTCAATATTAATTCATATTGTGGATAAAATATGTGTGAAAACATATATTTTCGGCATTTTTTAATGAAAATAATGACAGTGCAAACTCGACGACCGTGGCGGCCGGATCAAGCGGCGTATTGAATTTCGATGGACAATTAAAATTATCGTCTTTTATAAGACGAAAATATATTATTTATAAACTGATTATTGTGTTTTTGATATTAAACTTAGTTTTAAATAGTAGGTGAAGCCTCAAATCATGTGAGTAAATAGAATATTTTATTTAAAAAAGTATATTTTCACTAAAACAAAGAATTTTAAAAATGTTGAAAATTGATCATATGTACTGCAAATTTAATGGTTTTTAACACTATTAATTTTTAACATTTTGTTAATTTGTATTATTGAGATTTGTCTCCATAATCTTGGCTTCAAGATTATAAGAAAATATATTTCGTTTATGCAATAATTTACCAAAATTAAGATAATTTTGTAACACGCGGAAAATGCATCTAATGGTTGCAGTATTTCTTATAATGCTTGTATTGTCTTAATTACGGCAAATAACACGGTTTATTAGATTTAAATGAGTATGAAGGTCCTATATAGTTTAAAAAAAGTCAAATCTAATGTATAACTTCTGATATAAATGAATAATAAAAATACACATTTTCGGAAAAAAATGCGAAATTTGATTTATTATTGAAGACGACGCCGCCTTAATGTGATTTAAAAACACTGTGTTGCCATTTGGTATGTTAAAAAGACAATGGTGTTAAATATGTATGGGATATTAAACTTCCAAAATGACGGACATAAAATGTTTTAATGTTGTAAAACTGTCTAATTTGCAACTTATTTTATGAATAAGTATAATATTAATTTATTTTGTGAATAAGTATAATATTAATTCATTTTGTGAATAAGTATAATATTAATTCATATTGTGAATAAGTATGTGTGAAAAAATATTTTATCAATATTTTTCTCCAAGAAATAGATTCTGCGATGACTTCATGTCATGCATTCTATTCATTTTTAACATTTTGTTAATACAGTTTTGTCTGTGTAATCTTAGCTTCAAGATCATAACTATATTCCACATGTGAAAGAATTTTCGATAATAAGGCACTTTTCTGCTTCACTGAAAATTAATTTAATGGTCACGACATTTTTCTAACGTCTGTATCTTAATTATGGCAAATAACATTCAGTTTATTAATTTTAATTAGTTAGTGTAAAGGTTGTAGCTAAGTTAAGGTTTTAAAAAAAGTCTATTCTAGTGTATAACATCTGATATAAATGAGTAATAAAAACTCACATTTTTGTAAAAAGTTGCGAAAAGATGATTAGTATTGAAAATAACAGTGTTAAAATAGTGTTCTTTTTCAAGGTTCAAAATTTTCTGTGTTTTCTGGGATATTCTGCTGTGTAACAACAATCTCAGCCCTTCAATGGGATCTGAATAGTCTCTCAAAGAGATCGGAGGCTCAATATTTCAGGCCTCTCTAGAATAGACAATTTATTACACGATTGCGTCACTTAAATATTTAATAATAAGAGTAAACAAAAACTTATTAAATAATACAATATTATTTATAATATTGCTGACTATTCTTTCTCAGATTTGTGCTGCCTTTAAAGGAGAGGAGAGTGGTCATCAATTCCATGAAGGAGCATAAGTCGCAGATGGTCTGGTTTCGATATTTATATTTATTCTTCTCGAGGTTCATCGTCATCAACACCCTTAAGGAGGTCACCCTGGTGGATGTCGAGCTAGAACTGGACTTGGATGATTGATGCACAACACATTATTGTTTAATTTTAAACACGCTGTCTACTGTTTTATTTTATTTTCAAGTTTTAACATATCCCCATGATTCCAACCAAAGATATTATAATTATTTTAGGTAAATTATATTAAAAAACTGTTTTAATAAATGATTTTATTACAATACTTTTTCGTTTTTCTAAATATTCTCATAAATAATTTGATGTGGTTTAATATAAGCTATGTTGGACATTTTCATTGTGAAACCGGCCTGTAGAATTATAAAAGTAAGTTGAGCAAATACAACTACCAGAAAATCAGACACCTAAAACTTGCAAGGTAATGTAGGTATCATTAAAGGAATACATTCTTATTGTGAATTTTTAATTATTCAGAACAGACGGTCTGTGATATTTTAAATACAAATCAAATGTTATTTTATTCAGAACATAGGTCTGTGATATTTTAAATACAAATCAAATGTTATTTTATTCAGAACATAGGTCTGTGATATTTTAAATACAAATCAAATTAGAAAGATACAAGTTCGAAAATTTGTCATCAATGCACTGTGTTGGTATAGCATAATCAGTTAATGCATGTTCCACGATCCAAGTTCGAATCCCAGTAACAACAACAATATTTTTCGATAAAATTAATTTTATATGTACGTATATCTTTCTAATTAATACATTTAATTTGTATTTAATACTGTCAATGAAATCCTCCGATTATTAAAGTTTTCTGCAAATTTATAGAAAAAGAAAATAATACAATTCAAAAGTATTTTATAATTGTATGGCAATATTGGTTGACAATTAATACTATTTTTAAAGTCTGGTAATTTGTGATCTTGTCACTTTTCTAGTATATTAGTTCATCCTGTGTTCATCCTAACTTTCTGCGAGAACATATTTCTAACTGATATATCTGATAAGAAAATATTATTTAGTTTTCTTAATTATATTACATTTTTTGTAGTATTTTAAGAAAACTTAAAGTAAATTTTTTTATTTAGAATTTAGAATTGGCTTATCTGAAAGCAATTGTTTATTTACAATTCATAATTTTTAGATCCTTCTCTTTCACATAATACTTCTCATTTCAAATACCGATGACATTATTGATGAGAAGTGTTGGACGCGTGTATATTTCTAAAAAAATAATAAGATACTCTGCTTAGTTAGATATATAAATCGGTAATAAATATTGATCTGCTGTTATTATGAATTATAAAAATAACAGCTTTCGAATTCACGGCGTTAATATATTTAAGATTTTAAATGCTGTATAATTGAGTCCATTTTCAAAAATAGATTAGGTTCGTGAAAATAATAATTGAATTGATTCGAGGATAATTTCCCAATAACGTAACATCCGCCTTCGTCTTCTCCGACGCCACTTCCGTTGCGTCACGACACCGCACGATAGTCGCCGCGCTTGCGCAGTCGCGATCGTTCCAGTGGCCCACTCGATCGGTTGTCGGCGGTAGCGCTTTCTGTGTGCGATTAGTGTATTAAATTTAGTGAATAGCAACATGATTTATAAGGAATTGTAAGTAGCAGTTTCCCACAAAGTCCCAGTAAATAATCATAACTTTGACACTTTGCAGTTTTCAGTTATAAAGTGCCGAAAATCAATGGATCAGCTTTTTGCCGAGGCCAGGCTTATCTGTACTTCTTGACGTTAATCGTTGCGAAATATAGCTCACATCGACCTATTCATGTGGCGGATCGATACTGCCATACGGATTACTTATCATACTTGTCGCTTTTTCGCTAAAATCCTTTCCGAGTGGCCGAGTGACACTGACAGATCGTCGGGTCAAGGCTGTGCAATTCCACGACATGTCAATTTTCTTCACGCGATTTATTTTAATCTTGATTCTCGCGTGTCGTCCTCTGCAAGTTGTTTATAATAGCTATGAATTACCATTCCTTGTCGCTTATTTGAGTTTCGTCTCGTTTCAGCCGATTGCCGTTGCCGCTGACAGTTGAGGAGGTAAGCCCGTGTTTCCTATCGCCCTGCACACATGACATCACGTTTTCACACCTGATTCATTTATCTGATTATTTCGTATTTTTGTCGAATTTTGGGATCATTTTTAGTGTACGCTGTATTCCTACGAGACAATTTTGTCTCGTTGAACCCCCTACTTTAATAAATAAGACATGTAAATTAGCACCAACTTGGTACTGCACATTGCTCTTTGTACTAAAATGAAAAAACTTGTTTATTTGCATTTAATTAAAATTTCTTTTTTTTTTTTACTAAATCCACAATAAGTAAACTTAACATTAGAACATACATTATTTTATGCCTATTCTCTTTTTTGGTTTTTCTATTTTCGACTCTTGATCTCTCACTCTGTGGACCTTACCTTTTTCACTATCTTCAAGCGGACCAAACTTAAGATAAACAATGTATTGTTGCCAAGTTCCAACAATTAGAATTTTGTCTTTGCAAGTTTTTTACTTTGTACATGCTACTTTATCATGTTAATCTTACAACATATTTTTAAGAGATTGCCAACTGCTAAATAGTAGGTGCAATGTGTTCGAGAATATTTTATTTTTACATTTTAAAATATATTGAAACATCAGAATCTATATTTTTAAATTTATTTCATATCATATGTTGTGTGTGTACATTTAGTATTTTAATATCTGCCTCACTGGGCTTCGCCCGTGCTGAGGCAAACATTTTACATTGTTAATCATATTATACATAGTTGGTTCAGAAAATATTAATATAGAATAATTAAAGAAAGAAGAAAAGAAATTTTAAATAAAAGAAAGAAGGAAATAATGCAATATTTGAACATGAAAAATATATAAGACAATACCTGAAATTTGTAAAGATAATAAACATTCGTTTTCAACTAGTTTAAATAATACTAGTTCAAATGTTAGAGTATTCAGTTAATAACAGATGTTCCAGGTTGGTGAAACACGCACATGCACAGTCTGCTCACTCTTACACACACATTTATTGTAGTACACACATGGACTCTGCGTGTGTTCATATTGAAGGGGTGTACATACAGGTTGAAGATACAAGTAAAATTATTATATTTAGTTAAAATTCTTCATTATTTATTGAAATAGTCCCTTCTGTTAGGATGGGAATAAAACATTGGCTTCATTTCTATTACACGTCATATCTACTCATGCGGCTTTAATGGCCTCTTTGTATTCCTGGTAACCATTTTGCAGTCATATTTGGGGGTCTTGTTTATGGTTTACTTTCCAGATTTTTCAATATGATTTCTCCTGTCATTATTAACATGAATTTTCATAATACTCTTTTAAAGTTGTGGTACAACTTCAATTTTATGTATCTTGTACAACCCAACACATCTTATTAAGAATGGCAGTTATTACGGTCTGCAAGAGAAAAACTTAACACAACATAGGCCCTTCCCGATTATCATTGATATTTCCTCCTGTCACTATGTTGTTTGCTTTCTTGTGACAATTGCAAGCATATAAAAGATACAATGTAACTCAAAATAATGAATTTCGATTAGTGAGTTAGCTCTTGTTACTTATTAAATCTAAGTCATAAACTCACCAAACCTCCTAGGGTCACTCTTTCAGAAATGACTCATTCCTTCTGAATACACAAGTGATGAAGCTGGAGTGTAAGTTTTAAACAAAATCCAATTGTGAACAGTAATTGTTGAGATAATCTGTAACTGTCTTGTATGGGAGGCGATCTAACGGTGTATGGTGAAGCTAATGAGTGTATCTGTCTATAGTACCAAGTGGGGCAGTTGTGGGCCGTGGCAGAGGCCTCCAAGAATGAGACGGGTGGTGGAGAGGGGATTGAAGTCATCAAGAATGAACCCTTCAAGGACTATCCTCTACTTGGTGAGTTCGCATACATATATGGTATACTATCAACCATTGTGAAGTGCTTTAATGTACGTTTTTGTAAAAGAGAAGCATTATCATTTATTGACATAGCTAGTTGCTTTGTGGTGCAACACAATTATTTTATTTTTGTCATAACTACATTTTCGAGAGGTGCAGTTTCTATCATCGACAGTTAGTTATTTGCACCTGTTATTTAATCTAAAAAAATTAAAAAGAAGTATTATTTCAAGACTAAATCTTACTTGTCTCATGTTGTCTCTTTATATATATACCAGGTATGTAAATATTAAACTGGAATTTGCCCATAAATGGCCCTAGCTGTCGATGTAGTTACCGTCAAACCGCGACATTGGCGCCATTTTCTTGTTTTGACGTCTGACAAAGATTTGCAACTCATAACAATACAAGTTTCATACAACAGCATAGTTTTTAATAGCATTGGAACATGTCAAATTTTGTGCCTGGAAACTACGATTTGTGGACAGTATTGATTTTCTGTTACCATTTGAAAAAAACTGCTTCAGAATCACATTGAATGCTTGTAGAAGCTTACGGTGAGTATGACCTTGGTAAATCACAGTGCTTTGAGTGGTTTAAAAAAATTCAAAAGTAGCAATTTTCATGTGAGAAACGAAGAATGTGGGAGACCACAGAAAAAGTTTAAAGACAGCGAATTGCAAGCACTGTTGGATGAGGATGATGCTCAAATGCAACAACAACTCGCGGATCAATTAAATGTGACGTGAAAAGCCATCTCCATGTGAAAGATCCAGAAGATGGGAAAATGGGTTCCACATGAACTGAATGCATGAAATACAGCATGAAAACCGAAAAATTACTTGCGAAATGCTGCTCGCCAGTTACAAAAGAAAGTCATTTCTCCATCAAATTGTGACTGGCAATGAAAAGTGGATATATTTAGAGAATCCTAAGAGTAAAAGATCATGGGGAACTCCAGGCGAACCATTGACGTCTCTGTGTTTGGTGGGATCAGAAGGGTGTTATCTTTTATGAGATACTAAAACCTGACAAAACCGTTAAAACTGAACGCTACTACAACAAATGATCAATTCAAATCAAGCTTTGCGTGGAAAACGACCAGAATATCAAAAAAGGCAACATGGTGATTTTGCTTCATAATAATGCACCATCACACAACGATTGAGGCGTTTAGTTGGGAAATACTTTCGCATGCAGCTTACTCGCAAGACTTGGCTCCGTCCGATTACTACTTATTTGCATCAATGGGACATGCGCTTGCTGAGCAGCGCTTAACTCCTTACAAAAATGGCTCGATGATTGGTTTGCCTCAAAAGAGCAACAGTTTTTTGGCATGGTATCCACAAATTGTCAGAGAGATAGAAAAAACGTATAGCTAGGGATGGGCAATGCTTCAAATAAAATATTTTGTTTCATTTTCATACAATAAACATGTATTTTCTATACAAAAATTCTGGTTCCATGTTTATATACCTGGTATCAATATTATGATTTTTCTATATGTGAATAATATTCCCCCATAATTCAATTTTATTTATGAATAACTCAACAGTTTTTTTCAATATTTTTTTTTTATTTATTTGACATTTTTACAAGTTTTTTATAACATGAATTAAGTATTTTACATTATTAAAATTACATGTTTCTTTTCCGCTTACCTCTCCAAAAAAGAGACTAGATCTTGTGCTTGAAGAGGGAGTTACACTACAATAATTTTATATAGAGAGTTATTCATTTGTAGTAGTTCATTATTTATTGTCTATTTGTGTGCTTCTGAAGTATTCTATAATATTATGTGTTTCTGAAGGGTTCATTTAATTTATTTCTAAACTCTTTTATTTCTTTAATTTGTGTAGGGAGGTTATTGAAATTTTTTATCCCAAGTATATACAATTTTGCTGATAGTGTTTGGTGTTATATATATTTAGGGATTTTAAAGTTATTTTTAAACCTTAATGATGTACTTGTTTCAAATTTTATAGTGTTATTTTCTTTTAATTAATTGAGATTTTTTTTCTAAATATTTTCTATTTTTGGTACTGGGAATTTTGCAAAAAGTGTTTGTGTTGAAAAAGTTGATATTTTTTAATATTACTTCGATGATTGTTCTCTGTATTATTTTTACAGAGTTTATTATATTATTTTATACTCCCCCCCCACCTAATTATTCCATACTGGAGTAGTGAGTGAACAATAACAAAATATACCTTTTTAAAATTATTTATACTTGAAATGTTTCTTAATCTTATGAATATATAAATACATTTTCTTATTCTTTTTACTAATTTGCTAATGTGACTGTGCCATTTTAAATGTTGATCAATATTTACACCGAGATATTTGATTTCTTTTTTTGGGCTTAAGTTTGTACATGAGTCATTACAGGCAATTTTGTTACAGTTGTCGTTATAGATAGTAATTTTTATATGGGGACGTTTTGCAGTCTTTCGTAAAGATAGCGTTGAATCCATCTTAGTGTTTTGTCATCTATACTGATGGATTTTAATTTTAATATTAGTTTGTTGTGGGAGATACTGTCAAAGGTTTTTCTCAAGTCCACGAAAATTCCAATACATTTGAGAGATTCTTAGATGATATTGGATAGTCTACCTATTGCATCTTGTGTACTTTTGTTTTCCATGAACCCGAACTGGTTTTCATTAATTACTTTTTTTATTTTAATAAATTGAGACAATCTTTTTTTTTTTAATTTTTCTATGATTTTTTCAAAGATTGACAAAAGAGAAATTGGTCTGTAATTAGTTATTTCCTCAGGGTTATTTGATTTATATATGGGGGAAATGATGGCTCGTTTGTGGCATGTTGGAAATATGCCTGTTTTTAAACTTAGGTTTATTATATGCATTAGGGGTTTGAATATTTGTTTTTTTTTATAAATTTTAATTTATTAACAGTATGTCCATCATAATATGATGCTGTTCCCCCCTTCATACATGTTATGATTTGTTCAATTTCGTTAATTATTGTGGGTTGAAAAATTTATATTTTATTTCCTGTATATACTGTATTAGAAGTAGCTACGTCAGGATTCCAGTTTTTTGTGATTTTACTAGCCAAGTTTTTACCGACGTTAGCAAAGAAATTATTAAAAATGTATGTTGTTTCCTGGGGTTTTTCTGAGTAATTTATTTTTAAATCGTCGTTTGAATATTGCATTTTTAGAATATAGTTCTGTGTAATTTTTTATACAAATTAAATGAATCCACTAGAAATACGTATAGAAAAAATCTATTTATCGAAAAAATATTATTCGTTATTAGGATATGAGTTTTCTAACTTTCTGATGGATACACACGCCAGAAGAGCCCATAGCCTTAGACTTGATAATTTTGAAACATTAGAAATTAATGTAAAGAATACCTTGTTAGTGTAGTGGTTAAGACGCTGGCCTAGTGAGCTAGCGGTTGGGGGTTCACACTAGCAAGTTAGTTTTATCCTACCCCGACATTCTGAAACCAGGCAATAAAAATATAATTTGATTACAAAGTTATTCTAGTTTTATTTAACCATTTAAAAAATTTACTATCTGTAGAATCGTTAAATTCAAATAAATTCTTAAATATTTATGTGATTCATGTTATTTTAAAACATTTGTTGTAAAGTAAAAATATACCATATTCTAATAATAGACATCAATTGAGTTTTAGAACAAATAAAATTTTATACTGACCCAAATATCTCAAATGTCTTCTGATGATTATGGTGGTTAGCGTATCGATTAGATTAGACTAAAATACCAAACACGTATTATGTTTATTTTGTATCCGATAATGTTTTCAATTTTTTGATAAAATCTCAGTATTCATTTTTCATTATTTCAGTCATTCATTTTTCGAAATTTATTTTACAGTATACAAATATATTATTTTTCTTTGTTTAATTAAGTCCATGATTTGTAGAAGCGAAGAAATAGCATTTTTTGTCTAAAAAGTATATGTATATGTATCCCAAAAGCTACACTCATGATGTGGGAAAAATGCTACAGATTTGATTACTAGAATTGTGATTGTTGATAAAGGACAGTTTACTTGCAAAATCTCAAGATGGATTAAGGAGCATAAAGAGATATATATTGGATATTCAACGAAAAATTCTCTGAGCACTTTACGGATACCAGCTATCATTTTATGTTAGGTGGACTTTTGGACAAGTCGACAATACTCAGACATTTACATATCCAATTAATTGTGCCTAAAGAAACTCAAAATAAAACACTTGGAAGCGCTGTACCATTCATCTCACGTTCAGTGCAATTTCTTATAAATATAACTTAACTCGTTGCATTGTACACTTTGCTCAGCACACATCCCGCAGAAGTCCCGCGGGATGCTGATCACATACTTGTGCGAATAAATATATATGAAAGTGATCTGCCCTAGGGATTGATCCATTAAAAATACAAAAATATAATTATAATGATGTAATTTACTGTGTAGCATTGCCATTGGAAGGATTTAGATGAATCTGCAGAATGGGTATAAAGAGTGTCATTGTGTACAATATACAACTTATTAAAACTGTACAGGTAATTGCTTTAGAACAGACCACGTCTGATAAACCAATTACTTTTATTTTAGATGTAATCTTTTATGCTAAAACAACTAAATAAAAATGTAGACCTTTGAAGCGAACTAACCTGTGAAGTGGGAACAATATTTAACCAAGAATGAGTGGAAAGAAATTGCAATAGCTATTGGCTTAAATTATTATTACCAGGTATTAAAGTGTTCTTTTTGCATTTATGTAGTTGTCAATTAAAATATTTAAATGTGCATAATTAAATGAGCAAATTTAAGAGGTTGGTGGTGGGATTTGTGTATTGTCACTTATCGAGTGGCGAAGCGGAACTCACCAGGGTAAGCGATTGGGCTGGACTGAGCGCGGCTTCTCTCGACAGAAGTCCGCTCCCCTGGTGTAGATGCCGCTGTTCAGCTGGGGACGGTGACGAAGGCAGTGGATTTGAATAGCCGCCCCCACACATATTCCTATTGTTGCTGGGGCTTTAAGCGACAATGCATAATTCAAATTATGTTATTTCACATTTGGGGACAATTGTGAATATAATACAATCACAATTATTATCTTTAATATTTGCTTTCATAGTTTGATAAAAATCACATGTTTTATAGCTGAGTGTCTGCCTAAAATACACAACTGAATGTTAACAGATAATCTATGGTCCCTAAAATTGATGTAATCATTGTTTGGAAATATAGCCTCGTTATTTAATCATCAGGTGTTTATAAAATTAGCCGCACTCTTATATTTCTAATCTGATTTGTTCTAGTCGCCTATTTACGGTCATTTTCACTCAAACTCGCTTTGGCTGGTTAGTGATTTAAAAAAAATTTCTACTCTTACGATACGAGCTGCCATGCAAAAAATTGTAAAATTAAGTTTTTAAAAATTCATAAATTTTAGGCCTTTATAATTTTTTTTTTGCAATTTTAACAATGAATTTAAATACTAATTAAATATATTAATTAGAAAAATGTACATATAAAATCAATTTTATTGAAAAATATTGTTGTTGCTACCGGGATTCGAACCTGGATCTCTTTCCAATCTGGGGAAGGTGCATTTTATATGTATATCTTTCCAATTAATACATTTAAAATATCACGGACCTATGTTCTGAATAATTATAACTTCACAATAAGAATGTGTTTTCCCTAGTAATTAATTTAATGCTGTGAAGAGAATGATGTAAGGCAGCAATGTGAGCGAAGGTAAGACTTGCGTGACTACAGCGTTGTTTGCACAATTGTTTTTGCACGAGTTCCAACATTGTTTATTGGAGCCAGTGACTCAGTGACCAGTCTGTAAATAATGTGCCCAAGCTTCTTTTTCTCGGGTCCTACATTATTATCAAAATATTTTCATTTATTGCATTCCCCAGATTGCATTCTTTGGGGAATGATTATGCAGAGGTAGTCGACATTTTTTGCTTTAAATTTAACTCTTATAGGACAACATTATTACAATTTTTTTTTGTCTCAACCCAATGGTGACGGATAAATTGCTTTACTTCACATTTTATATTTATTTTTTATTTTGAGTATGAAAAAACATATTGACATTATATAATTTTTTTCTTTGTGAATTGCACTTGTGATGAAATTTTGTGTTATTTTACAAATGATGCCTGAATAAGGCGTGTATAATAATAATAATACTTATCCAGTAAATCAGTCTGAGGATTATTGTTGGTTTTATCTGTGGGTCTATTTAAAAAAGATTAGTGAGTTTGTATTCAACCTAATTGAATATAATGTAATGTAAATTAAATTAATCAACTAGAAAGATATACAGAAAAAATATTTAGTTATCCAGATATATTTTTATAAATATTTTTTCGATAAAAAGATTTTTTCTGTGTATGTATCTTTCTAGTTGATTAATTTAATTTGTATGAAAAATACCACATTATGTTCTAAAAATGCAATTTCATAACAAAAATGTGTTTTTCTTAAAAATATAATATCACTGCTGTGCTAACTTCATTAATTTCAAATCAATATGTTTAAAGAAATATAAGTAGTATTTATCTTATTTTTCACATCCTGTTGCTGACACAGTATTTGAAATTCCTATAAAGTTTTAGTTATGACACATAAAAAGACACTGAGCGATGATAGAAGTGGTTCATGCAAGATAAGATCGTGTTGGTATGCGTTTAATGTTGCGATGACCTTCCAGGTGGTAAATATTCTGCGGGCCAGTACACCTACAAGATCTACCACTTGGCTTCCAAGGTGCCGGCATTTATCCGCCTATTGGCCCCCAAGGGCTCCCTGGAGATCCACGAGGAGGCCTGGAATGCCTATCCTTACTGTCGCACTGTCCTCACCGTAAGTACTGTTATCTCCTCCAGCTCGGAGCTCTTAAGAAACTGTAATAAACCTCAGCCTCAATTTAGCAGCTAGATAGACTTCGATTGACAAAAGTGAAGTTGAACTTAATCTCAGAAAACGAGGGCCTATGGTACTCCATTAGTTCTGAATACACTCTATGTTTTATCCATTCTAGAATCCCGGCTACATGAAAGAAAACTTTATCATCTGCATCGAGTCCCTGCACGTCGAAGATGAAGGAGATTCTGAAAATGTGAGTAGCGTTTCTCCTTTTCTTTAAGGCGCCACTTGCAATAATAATTCATATTTTGGCGTTTTTTACGAAAATGTGGGTTTTTATTATTCATTTATATCAGAAATTATTCAATAGATTTGACTTTTTTTTCAACTATTACTTGGATTGGATCTTTACATTAATATAAAACTAATAAACTGAATGTTATTTGTCATAATTAAGACAATACAAATATTATAAGAAAGACCGTGACCATTAGATGCATTTTAGGCATTGTACAAAATTGAGTCAATGCGCTAAACGAATGCGTAGACGAAATATATTTTCTTATAATCTTAAAGCCAAGATTACGGAGACAAATTTGTAGGAAACCAAATCAGCAAAATGTTAAAAATTAATAGAGTTATAAATCATTCAATTTGCAGTACATTTGATGAATTTTTGACGTTTTTAAAATACTTTGTTTTAGTAAAAACATATGTTTTTAAATAATAAACTATATTTACTCACATGCTTTGAGGCTTCAACTACTATTTAAAACTAAGTTTAATATCAGAAACACAATAATCATTTTTTAAATAATATATTTCCAGTCTTATGAAACACGATAATTTGAATTGTCTATCGGACCTTCAGAACCCCGTTCAATTCGGCGGTGACAGGACGTGAGTTTTGTACTCCGTTGGATTTTCATTAAATTTGCCTATAAAACACATTTCATTACAAATTTTGACTACACTATGAATGAATATTATACTTATTCTTGATACCAATTGCTTATTTTTGTAAATTATATGGTTTTGGGCTGTTTTTATACGAAAACAGATTATAATTTTGACTTCTGAACATAATACGTATGTCAAAACCTACGTAACGGATCGGAGCGCTAAGAATCTGACAACGCATGCGCGGCTTGCATCGCATTGCGTCTCTTATCTATGGCATTGCGCATCTAACGCATGCGCCTCAAGGGCATAAAATTAATTTATTCACATGATTCAACGTGACATTCGTGAACCTGTGTTTTTTTTTTGTTGGGTTTGGTTCTCATTATATTTTATTATACAAATTATTGTTCTGAAATTACTGCCTCCTGTGACTCAAGATGCCTAAGGTCAAAAAGTATCCATTGACACGCTCTACGAAATATTCCAACAAAATTTTAAATGGTTATCTTCTTGGAATAAAAATCGCAACGTAAGTTGATAATTTTTACCATTTCTATAACAATTATCTATTTGATTTAACAATACAAATTACATAGTTCAATATACATATATTATGTAGTGCAGATAAATTATTTTTTATTGGAAATACATATCCTTAAAGATAAATAATCTTATCAAAAGAATTATACATGACAGACCTGTCTGATACAAATGTACTCGTATTTGTTATAGTCATATAAATGAATAAAGATGTATTTTAATATTTTAGACATAAAAATACTGATAACTAAATAACAATAATAATATTATTAATTATTTTCAGGATGTTCCCGAACTGAGTATTGAATGTGCGGACTCGTGTGAACTTCCTAAATTGGATGGCAAAAGAGTGGTCGACGACATACACCAATTCTTTTCTCTAATTAATCTAATTTACTCCCACAAGTCGATGTTTGGGTGCACATGAACGAATATTGAATATGTGAAAGAACATAAAATTTTATTTCTAAATTCAGTTTAAATTGTAATAAATGTGAATCAAATTTTGTTTTGAATACGTGTGAAGAAAAAGAAACGAAATTCTGAATAACGATAATGTGCTCGATGAACAACTAATTATTTAACAGTGAATAATAATACTTTTGTCATATTTTCATTTATATTTTAATATTAATAAATATGTAATTTATTAAAACAATAAATAAATATTTTTAAAAAAAACTTTTTTTATTACAACCATAGTATGATTATTATATAATATTGGCATAAATAGTTCTCTCTTCACAAATACAGCTGCTTCAAAAGTTGTCAATATTATTTATTAGTATGAATTTACGTCAATTTTTTCCTTATAAATCGGGGGCATGATTGTAATAATCATGTTTATCGACACAATGTAATCATAAACATAACAATTCTTATGTGAGAACTTTCACAAATTATTTAATTTTCGCCTGATAATTTCAAATGGCAACACATTTGTATTATGAATGTTGAAGAAATGCCTATTTTTTGATAGCTTTATTACCTAGGAATTAAAAAAAACCAACAATTGTATACTTGTCCTTTTCTATTAATACCTTTCACTCTAGCAATATTTACGTAAAAAATAATGCACTTTTATGTTTACTTGATATTGTAAATGAATTAACTATTAGTCTCGTCTTGAAAGGGTATGCAAAATGCAAAAATATCTCGAAATTCAAACTGGAAAAATGAAAGTAGCCTCTTAAGTATTTCTCCACATATTTCTATTTCACTCACTTTCATCTAAAGTTGTTACACATATTCTTCAGTGATGGTGACTAATCCGACAATGCCACACAACTTAAGTGGTTAACTCAATGGCCAGATAAGACAGTCTAAAATAAATTAAAAGTAATATTTTACTACCGAGTAGATGATTTGTTTCTTATCAAGAAAACTGTTATTTAATAGATAAATTATAATTTTTGCTGAGAATATTATTAGTGCGTTACCTGTGGATGGAGCACTCGAAATTCAAGGAAATCACAACACTGCTACCAGGGATCTTCGTTATTAATAAAATGATTGTGCAATTGTTAAATTTTCGCCACATAGAATATTTTTGTGTATCTTTCCAAGTGATATATCTAATTTATTTTAATTATCAAAGAACTGAAATGTGAATTAATTAAAAAATTATTTTAAAAATTAGCCAAAATGCTTGTACTACAAAAAAAAATCAGTCAGTCATATAAAAAATTTTAATAAAAAGTTTAATTTCCATAGTTTTAAAATTAGGAGACTTTATGATACTTTTTATATGGGTTCAAAGATAAATGTTCTCAGGTGTACTGTGGTTTTTACTGGTACAGTCATAGTCTGAAGTCTGAACAAATTAATGATTTTTCTTAAATATTGTATTATGTATTCATATTTTTCTCAGCGCGAATGGCTTTGCCCTTGAGCACTCAATGCCGATAGAATATTATTTAACTAAAACGTTTTCTATAATAGACCTGTTTTATTACAGGCGATTATACCCAATGACCCGACCCTCACGCATACATTTCTGACATAATTATCCACTACATTCTGTATCTATGTTTTCTGCACCTCGGTTTGTCTTAAATTGCCTAGTAATATTTGCATAGTATATCCTTTAAGAACACACATACTCAGGTACTAGGTTCATTTGTTCTGGGGGCAAAGTGTATACATTGACTATGTGATTTTACCATCACGCTACGGGGGTAGGCAGAGATGATAGAGCGCCACACTCTTCTGTCCTGACACAATTCTCGCCTCATCACGGTGTACAATTACCTTTAATACGTTTCAGGAATTAAAAATATTATATTGTTTCATCAACATTTTTTAATTGTATGAATGGATTTTGTAATATTATGTATGTATAAATAATACACAACTAATCAACAATTTTATGCAAATGACTTTTTTATTGTTATTAGTTAGTTTTAGTTCTTGAAATTATTAAAAATAGTAAAAATATGATGTTTTAAATTCGATAATGTTCTTTTTTCAGAGATACCATACCCTGTTTCATTGGGAGCTTCAATTAGCTGGTGTATATTGAGAATACGTAACTTCTCGAATCATTATAAAAAACATGTTTTCCAGTAAAAGCAAATTCTCAATGGCGAATACGGTTGCTTTTCGAATGGTACAATGGCAACTAGAATTTAGAAGTTTTAAATTCAGGGAACACAACTCTACCGAAAAATGCATTTTGCAAAAATCAGAAGTTAGTTTTCTTAGATTTAGTGGCGTTTCTTAAAAAATAAAATTACTAATGTATTTTGCGACGGATGGTTAGTGCTTTTCTTTCAATTACCTTGTACCGTGGTATAACAAGATATATATTTTTGAAAATTTATTGACAAAATCAAAAAACAAAGCGCGTTTAAATATGCACTGAAAACTGAATTAACTCTGAAAAAATTATACGGCTGATTTTTTCGTTTACTTGAACTTATGCTTTTTACATCGGCACAAAATAAATAAAACAAATTCTATTGTATTTTCGCATCATAAACTTCGGCCCTGCCGATGTTCAATGTCGTCTAAATAATTTCTCTGAAAATGCACTGCAAATGGGATTCAGTAAGGGTGAATATTACATGTTTAAACAGAATTTATTATCCTTTATTGACATTCCGTATAATGGTGATGTTTTTGCACAGTTATATTGATCATACAAGCGTTGAGGATACATGTAAATTGTGTAAAAATCACCAAAAGGGATCAGTTTTAATTACAAAATTATTTATTTTTGCGACTGATACGCATTTGAAAATTTATTAACAAATAAAATAGAGCACACCACAGGGCACTGACAACTGAATTAACATAACAAAAAAATTAATAAACAACGCAAAAATATCGTCATCATATTTGTGCTTAGAAATTTAATGGTAATTAAGGACTAAAATACTATTAACATATTTTTGTAAGTTCGGGCCTGTCATCGTCGATGTTAATGCCGACAATAATTTCACTGAACCAAGATTCAGTAAGGGTGAATATTCCATGTTTAAACGTAATGCTGTCGCGGTTCTTGACATTGCAGTAATGTCTCGATATGTTGAGTGTACAAATAAATTATGTAAAAATCATCAAAAGGGACAAATTTTAGGTATGCACTCCAACAGGTTTATATTTACAAACAGTACTTTTTTAAAATGTGTATTCTTCAAGTTGGCTAGGAAGAGATATGATTCGTCGTGTCATGCAAAATTTTTTACATTTTGTAAAAAGAACGAACTTTCGTCGGACTTACAGGTGACATCTTTTGTTATATGTATTTTATCTCCTAATACCTTTGACCTACCCTTATTCTACTATAAAAATGTTGAAAAATTTGAATTTTGGTCTTATCAGTGGTTCTATTTTTACTTTTTGCTACGTCGATTTATTTTATTTAGATAGTTAGATATTTAATGTCAGATTAATTTTTAATTTGTTTTATAAATATTTTTATCCACCCCCTTTTTTTAGCAGTTTAGGTAGTAATTCTTTTATGTTCTAAATCTACCAGAAAAAATTATCGATAATGTATTGGAAATAGACAATTTTACGTCACAATTATATTTAAAAAAATAAAACAATCTAGTATTAAGGACTATTTTAAAAATAAATAAATTACTATATTGTTTTTTTTTTTTAAATTTATCTCCCCGTGTGATTGTGAATGGCGATGAAAATTTACATTCAGTTGTTATGGCCTATTTCTCTCGAGTGATTTTCAAATACATATTCATATAGTTAAGAATGAATTGTTTTTTTAATATTTTTTTTATAAATAAAATATTTTAATTTCTTAGTTATCGTAATATAAGTGTAATGTTAGTTAAAATACAATATTAGATGTTCAAATAAAGCATGGAAATATTGAAATCACTGTTAATAAGTTTTCCTGCTTAAGAAATTTTTATTTGATGGTCCCTTGGAAACGTATTAAGAGAGTTTCACTGTATTTACAAACAGTACTTTTTTAAAAATATGTGTTCTTCAGGTTGATCAGCAGGAAACAGTACGTTTTCTAAGACAAGTAAAAAAAATTACGCTTTATAAAAAGAAATAAACTTTACGCAAGATAATAAAATAATGTCCGAATTACATGTGACATATTTGATCTCCTATTACGTGTGACCTATCCTTTACGATAGAAAAAGCGCTAATTTGAATTCTTGTTCTAATTATTGCTATTCTTTGAAAATAGTAAGAATATTGATGTGACATGTATTCCGTGTACGTGTCTATTTAAAAAAAAAACATTGTAATATTAATGTAACATTCTTTAAAAATGCAAAATTAGATGTTAAATAAATAATGCAAAATCCCTGCTAATAACTTTTCACACTCAATACTCGGAAAACGTATTAAAAGGAGTTCACTGTATATAAAAGAGAAAACATTTACTTGGCCGTTTAATCAAGCATAATAACAGCCATAATAACACTGCATCCAAGCTGTCCAGAAAGTCATAGAAATAGATGGGAAAATGTAATATTATTAGCAAAGAATATTGTTTGATAATAAGGCATAATAATTACAAGAGAATTATTTATATTAGTAATTTTCATCCAGAATCTGTCAGAGCAATCCGAGTTAGTAGTGGAAGAATTATTGTTTTCATCTTCCATTAATTCTTCATAACTTCCATCACTAGCAGCCAGATCATCGGATTCAATTTCAAGTCCATGATTGTTTTCAAGGATAATTTGCAATTGGTCGCCACTTCTTGTCCATTTGCAAGCAATGCTGCAACATTCAAATGTTCTTTGAATTAATTTTGATTGGATTGTATTACAGGCTTGCTTTTGGAGTAAATTTAGCAGTTTCTTCTCTTACCCAATTATCCCATTCCATCACAATCACAAATAATGACTGATGGAGTGTTACCGAAATAAGATCCTCTCTTGCAAAAAACGGTATCCATCCATCTTCAGGAAATTTGTGTCCATTGATTCGGTTTTGTTTACAGCAACAACTGCTTTATCACTGGGGATTGTTATTTTAGCAATTTTCTTAAGACAGTATTGATTTTTTCTGAACCCTGTATTATGGTGCGGATCAACATTTTTTGTTCCCAACAAAGTGAAGAGTGCATTCTCTTGTCATTCCTGCCGTAGCGTAATTTATTTAAATGAAGTATTGCTTTACTTGTTCCTGCGTTTCCCTTGATCGCGATTATCCAGTTTTCTATGATGAATTATTTGATGTGATCTAATCCAATGTCTCCTGGTCCATCTGAGTAAGAACTCGTTGCTTACTTTAAAATCAGGTAGTATTGTAAGGCTAAATTCTGGAGAGAAAATATACTTTTGCATTGTGTTCTAGGTAACTGATTCTTCCTTCTTAGGTTCTTTCCTTTTTGAAAAATTCTAATAATTTTTTTCTCAATTTTGAGATAAAACTCTTAACTTTTTGCACCTTTTAGATGTTTATGTTTCCCTTTTTTAACCAGTTTCAATAATTCTGTTTCTTGTTGCCACCAATGGTGTTGATTTTTCCTGTCAATTTCCTGTATTTCGCGATACCTGCTGACACAACGCGCGTCTGAGCCTACTTGTGTGCAACCTCCTTTATGTATACATATATTATGTCACAATAAAATTGAGGAATTCTGGGTACGCTTTCTTCAGTTGGCTGCTTTGGCAGTTTGGCCGCAGATTAGAGACATCTTCCCCTTCATAGAATATACGTTTCGATTCTTTTTACTAATATATAACTGTTTTTAAATTAATAAATTTTTTTTTGAAAGGTTGACTATATACGTATTATTTTACATATTTATGAATGAGTATATAGTGGAATCTCGCGTAACGAGCATAATTCGTTCTAGAATCTTACTCGTAATGCGAAACACTTGTTAAGTGAAACAATTTTTCCCATATAAATTAATGTATAATACGATAATGCGTTCCATGCCGAAAAAAATTTTTTTTTTTTATATGTAACGTTTATTCAAAGAAAATGACTTAGAAATTGTTAAGAAGCGTAAATCATCTTCTATCGTGGAACAAACCAACCTGAAATGCGATTTTAGATTTGCAGAAAACAAAAAAAATCGACTTTTTGGACTTTGGTTTCTTGGCTTATGGGGTACCGGGTCCGTTGGACCCCTTGCTCCTTCATCGTGAAGTTTGCCAAAGTGGCCTGATAAATGTTATTATTAGTGTTATTCTGCGAGCATGGCGCATGAGGGCTGCTAAATGGCGCAGTGGATTATTAGACCTCTAGGCGAGGACGGACTTGGGGAGTTTTATTAAGGACAGTTGGTTTATGTCGTATGACGATAGTTTGTTAATACTAGGGTTTCGGTGCGAGGGGAGACCCGTGTGTGTTTAATGAACTCCATAATGGGGAGAATGCCGGAATCGTGATGTAGCTGTGTGACTCTTGACCATTTTGGGGCTTTCAGAGCTAGTCTGATGACCTTATTTTGGAAGGTCTGTAGTTTTTTCACGTGTGTTGGAGCCGCGTGACCCCAGACGGGGGCTGCGTAAAGGAGTAGAGGCCTAAGAATGGCCTTGTAGATGAGGAGCTTGTTATCGACGGTGTTCAATACAGGAACAAGACTGTAGTAAAATCACTCAGGTGTGGTTCGCCGATTCGCTCTGGTATCTCAGAAGGTGATGTCGGCAGCGGCGTGCCGTGGTCTCAAGTCCAAATCTCCGTCCAGTGTAACAGCCAAGTTCTGGAATTATCCGTGATCAATCCAAAGGTGAAAGCCAGGTCAAAATCCAGAAGAAGCAAATCCAGGGTACAGTAGGGTCAGAAATGAAAGTCTTGTAGTAGAGAGAGTAGTCCAGCGGTGCGAAGCAAACAAGGCAAGTGATTTTGCAACCGCTGGACCGTTTATTTATATTTAAAATATTATATCTGGAGCGCAAGGCTCCAGCAAAACTCAGGGACCAATCAGGGGGCTCAAAACATCCCCGCGCCACCCCGATTCGGTCCTGTGCTGACACCACCTGGCGGCCAAATCCGGAAACTTTCGTCATTTTTTCCACCGTCCAGTATGGGTCGGCAGAACTCTCATTTGTCTTACATTTTTTATTGTCACCATTTTATTTTACATTTCCCAGGCATCGCGAGTACTTTTTATTACAAACATTAACCTGCCTCGCGATGCCTGGTATACTACAATGCGGGCGACAGCCTGGGGAATTTATTAACGCACCTCAAACCTTAAAATCCATTTTTTATTAGTACAACGATTTTTGAGGTGCGTCAAACTATCTCCGGGCGATCGCCCTCTCAAAACTTTATTTATTACAATATTCATCTCTATTCTAGTAATTTTTTTACATGTTATTAGTGAAAAACTAAAATCATATTCCCGCCTGTGGCCCGGCTCCCCCCCTCTCCTCGGCCGCGCGGTCGGTTCAGTGGCGGCAATTTCCCAAAGGCGTGGGGTGGCAGACGCGATTTCCTTGTGAAGTGGCCAAGTTCAGGTCTCGGCCCGGCGCTTGCTCGGGCCGGGGCGCCGCGCTCTCCGCGGCCGCGCGGCTGTGCGGAACAGACGGCAAGTTTGCTATTTTTGCCTAATAGAGTGCACGTGAAGCAGCGCTTAACTTATCTTGAACGTGTTTGTTCCACGTGAGTTTGGAGTCCAGCGTGACACCAAGGTACTTGATGCTGCTGGTCCAGGGAATGTTTACTCCAAACATTTTTATGTTGGGTTTGTAGCATTTGTACCGGGGGCGCTTTCTTGAAAAGAGAGTGGCGGCACTCTTAGATGGGTTTATTTCGGCGCGCCACTTCTTGCACCAATCTTCTAAGAGGGTGGCTTGTCGTTGGACTCGTCAGATTGCTAGCGTGGGTTTTTTGGAAGTCGAAAGGTAGCCTGTGTCGTCCGCAAATTGGGCTACCGCGGTGTTGGGGTCTTGGGGGGGTATGTTGTGCGAGAAGACGTTGAATAGGAATGGGGATATTATGGAGCCTTGCGGGACTCCGGCTAAGCAGGGCTCTGAGGGTTGATAAAAGACCGTCAAGTTTTACTCTGAACTTCCTGTCAGAGAGGAAGCTGGCTATCATTTTAGAAAAAAAATTGAAATAATTTGTTCATTATTTACTAGAAAGCTATCTAGAGAGATTTTTTTTTGCCGATGCTTCAAAATTTGGTGAAAATGTGACACAGTATTATCAATGAATAAATTTGTAGCGTGCATAGTCACCACCTTATTAGGGTGATGTTTCTCAATGTACATTCAAGTACATTCTCAATGCAATAGTTTCCCATACTTTCAGCATTTCTCTTATTGCGCCAGAAGATTGTTACTTTGCTGTTACCTCCTCCTCCTCAATTGAAAAACTCTCCTCCACAACTTCTTGCTGTGAAACACAATGCAACTCCAGAAGTTCTTCGGTGGTCAGCTCTTTACTGTGCTCTTCCACAAGCTCATCGATATCATTGTTATCCATCTCCAGTCCCATGATATTGGCCGAAGACACAATCTCGTTGATTACAGGCTCCACAGGTACTGTCTCAAACCCCTCAAAGTCACATTCAACAACGCTCTCTGACCAAAACTTCTGAGCAGAAGTGAAGGTCCTCTGGTAACCCCTTCCCACCCCTTTTCAATCATCTTGAGGCAGATAACAATGTGGTAGTGATCTTTCCAAAACTCTCTTAAGAGTAAGATTGGTCCCTTCAGTCACCCCAAAACAATGCTAGAAGAGTGTTTTAGTGTATAGTTTCTTAAAGTTAGAAATAACCTGCTGGTCCATAGACCGGAGTAGCTGAGTGGTGTCGGGAGACAGAAATTGGATCTTGATGAAATTAAATTCTTTAAGGAAGTCATCTTGTAGGCCTGGAGGATGGGCAGGTGCGTTTTCCATAACAAGCGAGACATGGAGTGGCTGATTCATCTCAAGCAAATGTTTTGTCACAGAAGGAGCAAACATTTGATTGATCCAAGCAGTAAAAATGTCATGTGCCACCCCACGACCCTTATCGTTGGATCTCCACATCACATTTAGCCTGCTCTTCTGGACATTACACTTCTTGAAGGCTCGTGGAGTTTCTGAATGGTAAACAGGCAGCGGTTTAATTTTCAAATCGCCGCTTATATTGGCATAAAATAGCAGCGTGAAACAGTCTTTCATTGGTTTGTGGCCGGGCAATGCATTCTCTTCTGCTGTTATATAGGTTAGCTTTGACATCTTTTTCCAGAAGAGACTCGTCTCATCACAATTAAAAACTTGTTGCGGCAGATAACCCTCAGAATCTACAAACTTCTTGAAGTCGCCGATGAAGTTCTCTGCTGTCTTTGTGTCAGAGCTTGCTGCTTCACCATGCCTCGTAACGCTGTGGATGCCGGTTCTTCTCTTAAACTTCTCAAACCATCCATGACTTCCCTTAAATACTTCTTCCTCAGCCGTTGATGATCCTGGCGTCTTCTTAACGAGGTCAGCGAAAATCACTTTCGCCTTCTCACAAATGATTTTTTTATTAATAGTGTCGCCTTGCAATTGCTTTTCGTTTATCCATATGAGAAGCAACCTTTCAACATTGTCGATAATACGTAACCGTTGTGTAGATATTCTTATCACTCCCTTTGAAGGATCTATCTCCTTAATCTTGAGGATAGTGCAAATCGTTGATGTAGACCGATCGTATGCACATGCTAGATTAGCCACGCTCACACCCCGTTGTTGCTTTCCAATGATTTTACATTTCATTTCTTCGGTTATTTTTATTCTCTTATGGCTGTCTTCTTCTTTGGGGATATTTTTGCACAAAAAAATCACAAGTAATGTCTGAACACAAGTTTTGAAAAATGTGTGATCACAAGCGACACTAACATGCTAGCGGAACGAGTGCTAAACACAGACTCATTAAGCGAGGTTCCACTGTATTTCTAATAACTGTGTTCATTTTCCTTGAATGACATTGTTAACTTATCTTATTATTTCATGTGAAATTTTTCAAGTGATCCGATGGATGCGGCGATAAAATTTGTATTAAATTATATCAGGATTTTGTATTAGTATAATAAATAGTGCGTTTTCAAGGTTTTGCAAAATATGCCAAAATATTGCAGTAATAATGAAAATTATATTAGGGGTACCAGTCGAAAATGTCGCATTTTAAATAAAAAGGCAAATATAAATTTAAATCATTTATTATTTGAAAAAATTTATATTATATATTCCCCATTACTTTCTAATACAGTCTTCCATCTATTTTCAAGCATTTTTATGCCCTTTGAATAGAAAGTTTCTGGTTTCGACTGGAAATAGTCGTCAAGGGCAGATTTTATTTCGTCTAAGTTGTTGAAATTTTTTTCCCGATAAAAAATGCTGTAGGGATCTAAATAAACGGTAATCTGATGGGGCTAAATCCGGTGAATATGGGGGGTGATCGATTTGTTTCCAGCCAAAGGCGTTTATTTTTTTTCGAGTAATCGCTGCAGTGTGGGGTCTTGCGTTGTCGTGTTGAAAAAAAACTTTGTGTTCTGCGTGCATTCTGGGTCGCTTAACTTTTATTTCGACGATTTTTTTCAAATGGCTTTTACACTCGACCAGGAGTATCCGAGTGTGTCTGCAATCTACTGAATTGATTTTGTTGGATTTGCTTCGACTTCACACATTAAAATGTCATCATCCACTTTAAAGACCTTTTCTTCTCGAGGCTGGTTTTCCGTATCAAAATTCCCACTCTGAAATTTTTTAAACCACTTTTGCGATTGGCGAATGGATATCACATCACCGTATATACTGCAAATTTTTTCTGCAGCCTTCCTCGCAGAGTTTTTTGGTGGAACTCGTAGATCAAGCAATTGCGCACAAAATTCTTATCTGGTATAAACCCTTCCATTTTAAATGTATCGCTAACAAAAATAAAAATAACTTTCGAAAGATGATCTCCAAATGTTAAGGAACAAAAGTAATATATATTACGTGCTGACGACTCGACGAGACGGACGCGACTGAGGATCAAACAAGGGCCATACCGAAATGCGACATTTTCGACTGGTACCCCTAATATTTAGGAATCTTCCCCAATATAGATGAAATTTGCGTATAATAATTGTGTTGTGTAAACATTATTACATAAATTGTAATGCTGTGCAATATTATTATAATACTGTATTAGTGGCTCAGCTATGAGATATTATGATTATTGTTCCAAAATCCATTCAAATTGAGCAGAGCATAGAAAAATAAATGGATGAATGGGATACATGCGTTTATATGGCTCAAATTTGCGGTCCATGTGTGAGGAGATATCATTTCCCTATATGGCCTGTGTTTCTCCACTTCATTATTAAATAAAATCGTAATCCGTCAATTAAAAAATTGTATCAAATAATTTAATACACAATTTTTAGTTAATTAATGTTATTTATGTTCCGGGCTCTCCCGAGATGAATGTGAACTGTGTTCGCAAATATGTTTCACAAAATGAATTCACACTCTGGAATGTTGGATAAAAGTAGGTTATTTATGTACTATTGTGAACTGGACCACCTACATAATTGAATGTATTCATTTGTGATCTCTGCTACAGATATTAAATGTGCTCTGAGTACATTTTAAACTAATAAACCACAAAAAGCCAATACAAACTTATGCATTGTGTAGTATTTGGCCAACATTTGCTATTGGTTTGTTGTCAACGATTTCAAGGACGTTTTGATTTTGTGTGGATAACAGATATTTAAACAGTTTTGGTATTGAGCAGGTCCACGAACTCTCACCCGAGAAGTTGAAAAACCGCGAGGTAGTAGTAATCGACATCGCCAACGATCCAGTCTCCAGCAGTGACTACAAGCCTGATTTGGATCCCACCAAATTTCGCTCCCAGAAGACAGGGCGTGGACCTTTCACCGGCTCCCAATGGTGGCGCGGCCACAAACCCGTCATGACTTGCTACAAGTTGGTCAGCGTCGAGTTCAAATGGTTCGGCTTGCAGGTAACACTCTTCTCTTTGCTTCGTCCCTCACATTACCTTTGTTAAAGTTCATCTGGTAACATGTCTGCACTTATTTGAAATATCTTTTTCCAAACACGTCAGGTGTAATTATTTATTTGTTGCAATATCTCCTTTAGTTTTAAATCTTTCTTTAGACTTTTTTTTTGTGATGTGCATTTTTCTTGTACTCTGCGATGCAATTATATAAGACAATGCAATGTAAAATATAGACAGGACTTGTGCTGAAAATTGATATTTGTAATTCACTCTATAAAAAGATCTGCTAGGTAGAAATGGCCCCGAAGATAGTGAGGAAGAATGTGAATTTCCAAACTGAAAATGATTATTTTGTATTTTTTCAGAACAAAGTTGAAAGTTTTATTCTCAAGTCAGAAAGGCGACTCTTCACAACATTCCACAGGTAATTAATTTTTATACACAACATAAATATTACAATTTTGAACTCTCCACTAATATGTACTAGGCTGTTTGCCCGTTCTGGAGACATACGGGCTATAGTTATTAAAAAAATCTTCTATGCTTTCAATGTCTGAATTTCTCCTCAGTGATATTGACACACTTAACACATTTACTTCATTTTCTTCCAAGTAGTCTTTGATTATCTTCGCCGTATGCTGGAATACAAACTGTCAACTTAATTTATGTTTATTGTCGGGTGGTAAACCATTTCAAAAGGTATTCGATGTTTCTCTCATTCAATCGCACTGTTTGTATGGAAACTGGTCGACATGAGAAAGTAATCAACGTGGTTCATACAAAGTTATTTGTTTAAATTAATTATGCCTCAAAGCGCAAAGTAATTGCTTCAATGATTAGAAATATGATTGTGAATATTCTTCTTCTTCTTCTGCGGCACTACATCCCAGGGTGGGATTTGGCTTCCTCCGCAAGTGCTCTCCGCCGACTTCTATCCCTGGCCATTCTTGTCTGTCCTTTTCCACACAGTCAGTCTGCCTCTTCCTCGGCCTGCTTCTAGGTCGTTTCCGCTGGAGTATCTGCTCGGTCATGATCTTTGTTGTCCCGTTATCTGGCATCTTTGGGACCCGCAGAATCTTACAATTGTTCCTTACTCAATTAAATTTTCGAGCTCATGATTAATTTTTATTAATTTATTAGCAGTTTGGTTCGTTGACTCAGTATTTTTGACCCCAGCAGTTTTTTTACATGCATGTTTATATTTCCAGCTAGAAGTTGGATCTACAATTCATCAGTTGTCCTATTTACCGTATTGAAGCTAGAGCATAGATATGTAAAATTATCGATCTTGAATATTGATAAAAGGTAAAATTTGGTGAGTTTGGTGAGTTGCTCTGAGCATTAGTATACAAGTCATGTGGAATAAAGTCATTAAATTATATCAGTCATTAGATTTATATTAGTGCTTTCTTCCAAATATTATTGTATTTGAATAAACTTCATCTCTAATGTTCAGGCAGGTGATCTGCTGGCTGGATAAGTGGCACGGCTTGACTATGGCCGACATCCGTGCCATCGAGGAGAAGACTAAGGAGGACCTGGACAAGCTTCGGCGACAGGGCGAGGTGCGAGGGATGAGGGCGGACAACGAGTAGGGCCACTCTCTCCGTCCTCCACCGCTCTGGCTGCACTCCGGGGAGACTGCTGGCTTCACTCTCATCGTGGACTTTCCATATCACTTCAGTCTGTTTTATCATTCTCTCGCATCGCAAGCCGGAAATGTCAATTATCCATTAGTTCCCAACTAGTGTCGGGTCGCGGGCAGTCGGTCTCCCTGCGGCGTGAAGGAGAGTCAGTCCCTAGGATTAATCCATTAGAGGTGTTTAGTATTGTGAGGGGTCAGAACCCGGAACTGTTGTTTAAATATAATGTGGAATTGCATTAAGTAACCTCGGTGCGCTGAATTCCAGTAGGACGGTTAGTGGATGCTCTCTCGGTGGGTGGTGGAATCAGTCCCGAGGATAACAACAATAACACCCACACCCGCGGCTCGGTGGAGCCGAGCACCCGAGGATAAAGTGAATAGTTTAGCTAGATTGCTGCAATACAGTTTCTGCAATGTTGATGTTTAGTTTCCTCAACCGGTTATCAGATTAATGTAATCATTGTATATACACACATAATAGATTAATGTGTCCATTTGTTACGGCCAATGACCCTGTTTGAGAAGTTGAAGAACCACTTCATTAGTTTGTAATAGTTGACCGCTGTTTTCCGGTATTGAAGGAACGGGTATAATTTGGGGGATGGGATTGTTATTGTATGCAGAGTAATTATTATTGGTAAATTTTCCTAATTTTGAAAATAATTATTTATACGAGGTGTAATGTGGTAAGAGGTGTAACGTGGTAAGAGGTGTAACGCGGCGGCCAGTAGGAACGTAGTCGCGGATTTGAAAGGGCCATGTACGGGAATGATCACTTTTTGCATTGTGATTGTTTTAAATTTTTTTATTGCGTCCCCGAGTATTATACCAATGAAATAATTATTACATCCTCCATGGAGGAGAAATAAGTTTTGTAACATTTTTTTTTAAACCAAACAATGATTATATAAATATATATTTGTGAATATATTTGCCAGGCCATTTAATTGTATTATACATACAAAGTGTTTGTATGCTATTTGTTATGTTAATTAAGTATAACAAGATTCTAGGGTACACATCTCAAAAGTGTTTACTCGTCAGAAAGTTTCAAAGGCCTCAGGTTTCTCCTGCCTTAGAATAGCCACTATTGGCACTCATGCTTGGTCCTAGAGACTGGCACCCGGCCGAGTTTGCGAGTTACTCACCCAGTATTAAAACACAAAAGCAGATATTCTGCTCACTCTGCAGTTGTGCATTGTGCAATGATATTGACAATAATGTGGGCCCACTTGCACTAAATAGCTTTGTCCTTTTAAACCGTTATGTGTAATTGATTAAGTGGTAACTTGATGACTGTATACACTTGTGTACATGCAAAGCGGCACAAACATTCCAAATATTCCTGTACTGTACGACTGGCTACCACTAGAGATATACCCTATTCTCTTAGCTGAAGTACATATCTGTTACTTGACATTTTCCACACTTGTGGATATGTACTTGAATTATTTAATATTGCTTCCATTACAGGAGTCAGAGTATTTGTATTAAGGTGTGTAATAAAGAATTGGTTTGTTCAATATTATAATTTTTTATATATAATATTATTAAGACAGTTTTTCTTTCATTAAAATACCATTAAGTGATTAGTAAAATTATTTAGTATCCTGACTGGTGAAAATTTATTTTCTTTCTACCTAGTAATAAATTAATTTATGCATGCGTAGAACGCAGGGTTCTGGCGATAATTTATTTATGTCAACATTTCGACGCACAGTAATCTGAACGCTATTCGAGAAGCACTCCAGATTATTATAAATAGCATTGAATCATGCTGTGAGTAGAGTGCTTATTTCTCCTTTCAGGCGGGTATTCCAGAAGACCGAAGTGCGTTTAACAAATTTTATTGTATATATTTTCAAGTTTTAAAATTCTCCTACAGCATTTTGCGTAATGTAAATTGAATAAATATTTTTTGTTAATCTACCTGTGGTATCTTTTTATTTTGTTTCCTTTTCTCAAAAGTAACTGCGTCAGTTGCGAGTGTTAACTTGTCGATTATAATTGAGTCGGGATTGTAGTTTTATTGTACGTATGAGTGTTGTAAATTCATGCAAAATACTAAGCTAAGCTAAGAATGGAGTATCATTAATACTTGGACTGGTAGTATTTCCACTTGAGACTAATCTGTACGGTGCGATAAGTAGCCTCGGTTGTTTGTGTTGCTATACCAAGAGTCTACAACCGAGTACAACTGAGCTTGATGAAGCTCGACACAGCTAGCTGTGTGCAGTAGCCTGTATTGAGGCGAAGCACACCTGAAGAGAAGTAAACCCTACTGACCTAGTCAGATTAAGGTATGCAGTTTGGCTGATACGACCCCAGGCGCCCAAGATTTTGAAAATGCAATAAAATTTATACATTAACATAGCTAGTAACTGTTTATCTGCTCCTCAATTGTATATTGAGTAATAAGTAATAGGGTGAGGCGGGTCCGGCTGGTAAATGGAAGAGATTCCCTCGCCTGCGAATATCAACGGACCGACTACTCGTGGTACGAGTTCACTAGATTAACTATAAGATATAACATATTCTATCTGTAACGCAACTTGTTACATTGTTATTGTACTAGATAATTCTTCCAATTAGCTGTTGCAGTCGACATTTACTTTCGTGTTTGTTGTGAATTGAGGAAAATTTAATTGGGGATTACGTATTTATCTGTTTCAATGAGTGTCATTACTGAGATCTCTATCGGTTTCTGTATCTGTGGGTCTTCATCAGCACTGATGGTCTGCCTGGCAATCGCGGTGCAAGAATGGAATATCCTACTAATATATAATACTTTGTGTACATACACATATAACATCGTCTCATCTTCAGTCACTTATCTTCCGAAGTTGAGACCTCTTTTTATTTTGGTGGGAAATTCATAATACGTAGTATTATTATTATTATTATTTGTATTAAAGTTACAAATTTGTATTCAGTTCAGAAAATAAGGTGGTATTGAGACCGATCGATATCGAAGTAATCGAGTTCAAAGTAGCTTGTTTAAATCAAGAATTATATCTAACCTCAAAGTTAACAGAATAAACATTCAAAATATGAATTATTTATTAATGTAGAAGAGTATTGATTTATGAAACAACTGACTTATTTTTGCTTCTTAGTGTGTAAACTTTTATAAATAATTACAAACATATTTTTATTCCATTTTGCGTGTTATATAATAGAGTTTTCTTAGCAGTACTGTACACACTTGGAAGAATATGACTTTTTCTCGACATTGTATGAGAATCATTCTTGTTGTATATATTAACAGCCAACCGACTATTAACATTCTATTTAATTAGAAACAATATTTTGTATGCATGTTTCTATTGGATTGGACGTTACAGGACACACTATATTTTAGACAAATTATATAATGTTTGAGTAATTTGCAATTATTCAACTGTATAATATACAATATATTTGGACAGTCTACAATATTAAATTGTAAATAAAGTGTAAATGGTTGTTAGAAAATATATATTCAAAAATATTTTGTGATGTTTTAATGAAGCATTTCTGTGAATTGTAAAACATTTTGTCAATTTTGAGAGATCAATCTGTTTTGGTCGCGCGGGTGACCCATGAGTAGTGACCCGGGGCACCCTGTAGCAGACAACTATACAATAAAAAGACATCTATACATTGTTGTTTTTCTACAATAACCCCTTTTAGTGATAAAATTAGTTAGATATTTCCGGTATCCAGTGATAAGCGGTCCATTCTGTTATGTTACCTTACTTTGCTGATTAACAGGGACCATGTTTTCTGGTAAAACATCTGGGCGGCGGACATTTCTGGTGAAATAGAAATGAAATAATAATTACTCCAATTAACACATTTCCGTTGGGTACATTTTGCACAAACTGGTGACGTAATGCAGGTAAACAATTATTGGTCTAATATATTAATTTGATATCTTATTTACACAATGCAATATGATATCCAAAGGAAATGATTGAGTTTAATATTTTTTTTTCAATTAAAAAAACTTTTACGCAAATGGCATTAATACTCTTCCTGCAGTTAGACGCTAGTTCAGTGAATGAGTATTAATACCCTTCCCGCTGTTAGTGTGTTAATAATATTACTATATTACCAATCTGGAATCTCTCAGTTGATGTGCTCGTATTGGAGCACCGCGGTCCTGTATTCTGCTTCTACAGTGTAAACTGCTTACCTCTACTCTTGGCGATCCTGGGCCTTATTTAATTTTCTGGCTCAAGTTGTGTCTCGGACTTGGTCGGCCATCTTGTTGGAGATATCGCCCTCCGTACATGCTCAGTGACTGCCAAATGTTTCCACCTTTTGTAGTAACTTGCCAAAAATATGAAAGAATTCTTACCCTGCGTATTGTGGACCTTGTGATGGGTGATGTTACATGTCTAAGCTGATGGTATAGTCGAGCTGAAGTGTCTCGAGTCAGAAGTTAGTTGCACACTCCATGACTCTATGAAAATCGACGATGAAAGACAGCAGCTTCGGAAGCTAGCTGGGGACTACCTGAACATCTACGATGAAGGAGACTAAGATCGCACTCCGGCTTATATGCTGCATGGGTAGAGATGCCATGGTGTTTACTTTATTCATATCATTTCTCTAAAATATAAATATTATTATCAGGTTGATAAGTTTCACATTAGCCTTTCATTTTTTCATTGCCAAAGTTGTTAAAAGGTTGGAAGAAAAATTCTTTCCACAGATGCTGGTGTTGCTCTGACCTACCTTGTTCAGTTTATATATGGACAATTATAGACAACGATATACGGCACATTTTGAGCTGTGTTAAGTATGCAACATTGTTGTATGCCAAATTACACACATTTTGGTTAGTCTGTAGTTAAAAATTCTACTACCTGATGGAGTTACGGTATGTTGAAATATGGCCTGTAGTAGAACCCGGAGATGGTAGAGTGATGTTCAGAGATTAAATAAACAAAGAAAAAGAAAAAACAACATGTCAAACTGGAGATATCAAAAGAAAGATGCTGGTCAACCACGTATTTGGAAGAGACGAGTAGCCGTTGCTGCAAAAAAGACACCCAACTGATGTGACTAGAACAACGCTGTACAGCACATTTTATTCATTGAACTCTGTCAAACATCATTTTGTAAGTAACTGTTATATTGTTCTTTTATTTTTTGTTCTATAAAAATCTACCAAGCGACTGATATGTAATCTTTGTTCTTTTAAAATAAACATGACTTTCATATAATATAATCTGTTTTTATTTTCACTTTATGGAACAACGCTGTCAAGCACATGCCATACAGCGTTGTTCTACTGAAAAAAAGATTTGTATGTGCCTCAATCTTCTTATTTTCATCTTAGATTACAATTTGATAAAAAGTATATTATTATCATTTGTAATGTATTAAAAACACCCATCAAATTTTGTTTTTCCCAACATTAGACAAAATAAACAGTTTTCTGTAAAATCACTTAAATGTGCCGTATATCGTTGTTCGGATGACGTCTTCGATTGTATGAAAGGACCGAAGGAATTACAAGTAGAAGCGAGGAAAAGCATTTTGATAATATCCTGCCTACCACATACGGAAGTTTTAGTAGCTAATAGTGAAGCTGATCTGCAGTGCCTAGTGATTAGGATGTCCAATATATGCATGGAGAGTAAACTTCTAATAGATATTGTTTCCAAGTAGTCGGTTGGGTGAGAGACTGGCGACCTCTCATCAAGTTTGCTGAAACCTCCTTGGATATATCAGCTGTTTTGTTTTGCAGCCTCATGTTGATCATGAGGTGGTGATTCCTGGACGTGCGGAGGAATTGACGATGAGCAACTTCTTGTTAAAAGGTTAGTGAGCGCTGACTATGTGAAAAGTCTGGGCGATCAGGGTCGGAAAAGAGAATAAAAGCGTGTTTCGGCTTTATAATATCTACATGGGAGGTGTTTCTGGCTTAATGCCCTCCGATCATAGATAAGAAAAACCTCTGATTGGTCAATCATCGGGTAAGTGTGTCAATATTGACAGTTTCATCTTTATCCCTTATATTCGCTGGGTGTATACAAATTTAGTACAGGCGTATCTATATAACAACTATGCGTATTGTTATTATATATACAATATTAGAGTAGATTAGACATGTTTATTATATTTTGCATTTGCAGAATTACCCCATAACTACTTAAGCCTAAAATCATATCTTTAATTATATAAGGCATCAAGTCACGTGATAGGAACGTCGCACATGGGGCGCAGGGATTTTGTTTTCCCCACGGGGCATGATAATAATCTCTATTCTATAGCCGATGGCCATGTGTCACTCTGCCGTAATCTCTTATTCTATGTTCTGCCCAGGGGGTGGGCACTTATAAACTAATAGAGGGGGCTTTATATAAAGGCAATCTATTTGTAGGTGCCGCATGAGTCATATTTTTTATGTGGTTGGTGTATCAGTTTTCCCAAATAATATTATGTTGGTATTTCCATACATGTCTTTATAGTAGTTAGCAAATTCCGATGTCCGATATGTTAGTTTTAATCACACAAGTTTAATAATAAAGGTCAATTTGATATGCCTAAGCCTGAAGTGACGCGAAGTTATCACATTTATTAGCCGAATAAATGAAATAGAATAAAGGCGGGAAATCGCATCTCGCAAAACGCATGCAGGTCGTCGACGGCAGACCCATATAAACGGGACCGGACGTCCCTCAACAAAAAAGAACCTAGCGGTTCGTTCATAATGCGAGTTGCAACCGTAGTGACCTTCAGCCCACGTGTTGTGCAATGAACGGAAAATGACGAGGGCTGAAAATAACGGGATTATAAAGGTTTCCTGAGAAACAATAGCAGATCTCTAAGGGCGCGCATTGTTTCGAGGAGACGCATCCTGCCGAAGGATATAACCGAAGGTCGTAGGGCCATTAAAGCTGGACCCATTGTACTGGCGAGAATAGGAAATGTACCGCGTGTCTGTTAGCGAGCGTTCAGGGTCGGGACGTGACTAGAACAAAAGACGCAGTTTCTTTGTGCAATCTGCTCCTTTAATGCCACGTTGGACGAACCACATGGCTCGAAATATGATGCAATGCTCGAAAATTGAAAGAAATAACATTCCCGCCAATTCAGACTATTAGTTTAATCACTAGAGTATAGTAAATAATAATTAACGTGAACATGATTTTGAAGCGATGAGTACGAATGAATAATGCATATGATAATCGATCACAGTGGGCCTAGCGTTAAGTAGAATAAGAAATAAATAAAAACTAAATTGACTAGGAATAATTAAATGATATATGTAACAAGATGTAAGATTTTGTAAGTAGCGTAAGAAATGAATAAATAACTAGATTTAACTAAAGTGTAAATAATTAGGATATAAGATTAATTATAGTCAGCGATAAGACGAAGGAGGAGTCAGTTCGGGTTCGGATCGGGCGTGGCCTCCAGAAGAAGCAAATGGACCAATGGGATGGTGGCCCATCCCATGACGGGAGGAGGGCGGATCGGCAGTTGGGAGACACCCCATTGTTGGGGTATATAGATGGCCTACACACGGCCCAGCGAGGGTGCTACAGACAGTCGGGAAGAGTTGCGAGGGTGGTAAACGGGGAGAGTTGCCGAAACGAGGCCCGGAGGAAGACGAGTGCTACAGACAGTCGGGAAGAGTTGCGAGGGTGGTAAACGAGGAGAGTTGCCGAAACGAGGCCCGGAGGAAGAAGAGTGCTACAGACAGTCGGAAAGAGTTGCGAGAGTGGTAAACGGGGAGAGTTGCCGAAACGAGGCCCGGAGGAAGAAGTGAAGATCAGTCAGTCGAAAGTCAAACAGAGTGGAAAACCGAGTCAGTCAGACGTAAAAGAGAGTGGTAAACGGGAAGAGTTGCCGAAACGAGGCCCGGAGCAGAAAGTCGTAAAGTCAAAGAGACCAGTCAGTCGAAGAATCGTGAACGCAGTCGTAATCAGTTGGAAGGAAAAAGAGAGTTGAAGAAAAAGATTGGAAAACACCGAGAGTTGTCAAAACGAGGTCCAGAAGAGAAGTTACCGAGACGCAGTTAAAAGCACGCAGAAGCAGTTCACCGCATATCGTCCAGGAGCAGCCACCCCGCCCGTCCCGAGCAAGCGGTCAGATAGCCTGTCGCCGGAGCACCCGTAGATCCAGCAGGTAGCCGTCCACGCCGGCTGACCACGAGATCACCTCGCCGGCCAGAAGATCCGAGAAATTCACAAGATGACCCGAGGTAGAAATAGTCTTAGATTAAGGTAGTTATAAGCATTTTGTGTATTGAATAAATGTATAGTTTGTGTATCATTGCGTGTTCATATTCACCTGTATCCTTATCTATAACCATGGTAATAATAATGAAAGCGTGATATCCGACGGATGATTCGCGGAGCGAATATTCCATCAGAGTGCGGGGTATCGTTCTGACGAGCGACCAGGAGCATGGTATGAATCATGACCCCTAGACGAACCCCGACTCGAACCGAATGGCGCACAAGTCGTGGCCCCGGTTGTATCAAATTGATCAAAATATTTTGCTTTCAATATGGTTATTGGTTCAAGGAGGGCCCTTATATGGAGATTCGCAGGAAGTACGGAAGCGCTGTGAGTCATCATGTTATACTTCTGTCATCCATAAGTGTATATTATTAGAAAAAGTAATTTTACATAGCGAAAAACCGCTTTTGTTAGTTGAAATTGCTGATTTACAATAAGAGAGATGTCAGATACTTATGGATTGAGTGAGATGCAGGTTAGCGATTGAACCAAGCCTCGATCCATTCAAGGTTATGGCAAAAACTGATATATTTGTCCATATTTGAACGCGAATCGTGATTTGGCGCATGCGCATTTGAGACGAAAATATTTATGAAGGAATGGATTATAACTCGTGATCAGCGTCATGTAGTACATTCTGCCAAAACGTTTTACACATATTAGGTGAGAATTTTAACGAAAAATAAATTTACATTTTTTAAAGCGTTTTCATTCTCTTTGCGATGATATTGAATTAGATTTATTGTAATTACTTATGCTAGAATACATTTTTTACGCAAATTAAGTTTTAATAATAGAAAAAAATACGTAAAATATTGCGATATCGTGCGGCGCATGTGCATTAATAATGAAACTGTGATCACAGTCACAGTTTTCAATCACTGATATTATCAAATAACAATCACACTAGTGAGTCAAAAGTAATATTTTTTCTCATCACCACTTAGCACCCCTGCTAGATGTTGATGTACGAATGGTTTGAAAAAAGTTTGCTCAGCTTTGCAACTTTTTTGTCTGATTATTATACAATTTTCATTTTAAAAAACAAATTGTTTTCTTCCATTTTAAGGGCATCTTGTGGTAAAGGAAGATAGTGAAGGAAGGAAATGGTGGGCTTTAATTTGTGATTGTTCATTTGACTGAGATTATCTGGGTGGATTTTTTTCACATCCATGCAGGATAATCAGGAGTCTACTGTACTTATCAATTGTGCAGACATTCTTTGAATTGTAAATTGATCATTTTTATCATTTGAAAACATTTATTTTATCTAAAACTTTAACATTCTTCACTAAATATCAGGATGGTGATAATAATATATAACTAAATGTATTTTACTTCATATTCATTTGTTCTGCTTTTTAGTTCCTAAATAATTTGACCCATTTGAGTGGGAAAATGTCTTTAATCGTTATCCATTAAATTATTTCCTTCTAAAAATTATGAAGCTCCACATTATTTTAATCTTAATTAATTTTCTTATCACTTAAGTAATGAAAATGGTCTATTATTCTAAAAATTCTAATCTACAATGGATTATTTAATATAATCACTAAGTGATTAAATCATTATTTTCCTTTCCCAATAAATTAGCAATTTGTGCTGCAACTCCTTTATTCAGCAATTTAACCTTTGGATTTTGAATATGTATAAAATTATTAGAAAATTACAAATGTATATTATACTATAATGCAGTATTTCAATTTTTTCTTTGCAAAAGTTCCATAATTCAACAAATATGTATCATGTTTAAAATTGTATAAATTCTGTTTTCTACCATATATTATGTATTTTTATCTGATATTCATAATGTAAACGATCTCCGTCTCTAAAGATATGATTTTTCCAGAGAGGTAGCAAGTAAAATTACAGAATTGTACTGTGATAATTTATTCTAGAATTGGCGGATTTGATATATTAAATATTTTTATTCAAGTTTTATTTTAAAACCTAATTTTAATTTTCAGCAATAAGCCAAATAAAAAATAAAACAAATTTGAAGTTATGATTTTAGTTTGGGTCTTATCTATGGTTTGGGTAAACAATTTGCAGACTTATCTATGGTCGCATACCAACACTTTTATTTTCTTATCTATGTTCTACACATAGATGCATAGATGAGAGAAAATGTAAAATAAATGTCTATAGTTGATACAACTTTTTAAATTCGGCGGTAAAGGACAAATTGACATTTCAACTGTCAAACTGTGCACGATTCTCAAAACAACTTATATTTAATTATATGCTAAGACGATTTATGTTTACAAGTGATCACTTTATGAAAAGCTAATTACTTGAATGTTAATAATTTTCGAACACATGTAGTAAATAAGTTTTATTGAAGAATTATAAATGGATGAATCATCCCCTGGACGAATACTTTTCCGACTTGAAGAACTCCACCGATGGCAGAGATCACAGGAGAAGCTGTTGGAGCAGCGACAAACTCTTCAGAAGAAACAGTTCGCGGACGAGCAGTCCGAGTTCTACCAGAGCCGAAACTTTTCATTCTGTAAGGATGTGGAAACTTCAGCCGATAATTCTTCATTTACTGATCGTTATTTTCTATCAGAATGTGAAAATGATTCGCAGTTCGATAATACCCGCGCCGAGGTTTGCGGCGTCATGGAGGGTGTTTCGGTGCTTAATATTTCCAGAAAATCCGCTCCGTACCTCCCGCTGACTCTTGCCAGTGAGCCTGAAAATATCTCCATGAAAGAACCCCGTATTTCAAATGATGATAAAAACATTTCCGAACCACAAATAGAGCTCGACGAGGTGCCGATAGTTCCCCCTGCCGGAGATTTTAAATCTTTACTTGAATACAAAATTAAAAACAATGACGCTGGTATTTCTGTGCAGAACAAAACTGAGCCAAAAAAAGTTACCCTTCGAGAAAAACCTCGAAGTTTTCTCAGGAGAGGTCAAGGGATGGCCAGATATAACATGACCTCTGATGACATTGGACTCCTTGCAAATCAGAAAAAGTGTCCACGTACAAAGATAAGGAGAAAATTGGCCGAGAGACCTCCAGATGGAGGAATCCCCGCCGAGACACCGCTGTGTCGTGATCTCTCGTCTCCGGAGAGGCCAGACTCCGGGATGATTATTAAGAGTAAAAAGAAATTGGATTATAATTGGAAGGTTGACAGAGACAGCCCCTTACCTGTTTTTGCTAGGAATAGCGTGGAGATTCCTAGAGAGGATAGCGAAAATAGGAAAGTGCTTCCTCAAATAGAGAAAAGTAAAACAACTTGGGCATCTTTACTCTCGAAGGAACAGGAACATTATCTGAGGATGTTGAGTTCCAAGGATGATTCACAGTTCCCAGTGGATTCAGATTACACTGAGAGTCTGTCTTTAGATAAAATAAAATCATATAAGGAAATTGCTGAGCAAAACATGTTTGATCTTCTGGAGAAAAAAGTTGAAAACTCTAGTTTTTGTTCTACAAGCAGTTTCGTAGCGAGGGTAGTCGGAATCCGGGGTACTGATACCCCCACCGCCAACAGAGATTATGTTCAAACATTTCCCCATGTTCTTCATTTAAAACCCACTTTGACAGATATTAAAACAATTGAGAGTTTGAATAGTAGCAGAGACTCTTTTGAAAATAGCAGGAATGGTCGTGAGAGTTGTGATGACAGCACGTCAATAAAATGCAGTATTCATGAAAGGACAGATGAAGAAAGTACAGAAAATGATGATGAATATAGTGAAAGTACCGACACTGAACCGACTTGCAAACTGTCTTTAAACAAGTGCATTCCTACTTCAACTCCCAACCAGGGACAAAACAAAAAAGAGATATATAAAAATAATCCAATTCCTTCTGAGAAGATTATTAAGATTATGATTTGTCAAGATAATGAAGAAGAGTTTAAAATAATAGAAGATGGCAAATCGGCCAGGCAGTCACCTGCAGAAGATGACACCTTGATCTGTGAAGATGATATGGATGTAAGTTCGGAAAACCCTAAGATAAAATGTAAGATGAAGAATGCAGACTTGTCATTAAAAGCAGAATTGTTAAAAATTAGGTTACAAGAGTTGGAGAATGAAATAGAGATTTTCAAAGACGAAAATGAATCTCTCTCTAAAATGAAACGTGAACTAAATCTGGAGAAGGAAGCATTCCTTAGCGAGAAGGCTGAAATCGAGAAGAAGCTGAATGAAGATAAGATTGTTTCGGAATACTATTTAGCGGAAGAAAAAGAAAAATTGGCCAAACAAAAACAATTGTACGATCGTCACGTGAAAGATATGAAAGGAAATTCTGCCAAAAAAGAGAGGGAAGAAATAGCTGTTCTTAAAAGAGAATTGGGTGAATTGAAGGAACAGATGAAGATCCGAGATACTAAAGTCGGGGCCGCGCAGGCTAGGCTGAGGAACCAGCTCAAGAACCTCGAGAAAGAAAATACTGATCTCAAAATTGAATCAGAAAAATTAAAGAAAGAAAACACCAGATTGCGTAACTCCAGCTTGAGATCTCGCAGACTGTCTAATATTAAATCTCTGGCGGAGATTAACAAATCTCTTGCCCAGTTTACTGTTGACAATCACATGACTGAAGTTGAAACTGAGAATGATGTTTCCAAAGAGTGTACGGACCAACTGAGACCGTACAACATCAAACATTCCAAAATAACTAAAGCCGTTGTTATAAAACATCAGAAACCCGTACAAAGATCTAAGAGCGCACCAAACTTGGGTACAACTTCTCGTTATGCAAAATACTTTAGTCAGAGAAATGAGAAACAAAGACAGGAAGCCAGGGAGCAATTCGGTTACGGTCTGTACTCTGAATCAGATGGTGAGGATAGTATTCACTCTGATCTGGAATATTCGGTTAGTTCCCAGCGCAAACATACATCTCGAGATTTTTTAAAATATTCGTATTTGGAAACAGACAATCTGTCAAGGCAAAAAAAAAGTAATTCGCCAAACCCAGCATCTGACAAAAAATTGGAAAATGATTCTAATAAAAAAAGAAGCTGTTTGAAAAAGTTATCAGATGTCGGTAGTAATGATCGTTTTATTGAACAGATGTACGCTGAGAAGTTTGAGGGAGGATATACCGCGTCTGTTACCAGGAATAGTCCACAATATGCCAGAGACATTCCTTCTACGGGACTTGGGACTAGTCGAGGAAATTCTGTCGACCACATAGTCATAGACAGGCCCGACGGCAGCAAGGAAATAAGGTTCGACAACGGCAACACCAAAGTTGTTTCAGCTGATGAATCATACTCCAAGTTCATCTACTACAATGGTGACATCAAGGAGACTTTTTATAACGAAGGAACGATAAAATACTACTACAAGGAAGTAAACACTCATCACACCACTTATAAGGATGGCTCGCAAGTTCTCCAATTCCCAGAGTTAGTTGCGTTACAATATTAAATAATTCATATAGTTATCCTTATGCCGTCAGTAGCTAGACCTACATTATCTGGTGATCTGATCATGATCTGTCCAGCTTTGCGGTGACTCATGTAAAGATTCCAAATGATTCAGCATACACAGTGAAAACCACTCAACTCACGCCACACAAAACAGCAATAATTTTAATCGGGCCAATGATTTTTTTTCAATCTGAAAATACCAATTTGTTTTATTTTCATTTTTGATATTGTGTAACAAAAACATTTTTAATTAAAGCTGACCCACAAAAAAGGATATTTTCATTTTAGTACCAAAATGAATACATTTTAGAACTAAAATGAATACGTACTTCAACTGTTCCACTATTTTACTGTTGAGTCACGTAAGAAGATGTATGAGACAAAGCGAGAGGAGATGTGTGTTAGGACAGAAGAGTGTGTTTTCTCCTCACAGCCTACCCTGTGGTAAGCTCATTCCTAAATTGAGTTTTGCAATTACTAAAATATTGTTGAACTGTTCTGAATCCTATTTAACCATATTCATGTAGATGCTGGAAATTTCCATTTATCTAAGGGCCAAATTATAACAATAAGTATTTTTAGTTTTTATTCTCTTTCTTTCTGTGCATTCTTCTAATATGAAAAACATTCCTTACATCACTCGAGTTCGTTGGTTTGTTATCTACATTTAAAATAACAAAAATATACCAACATTTGTAAATGGCTTCTCAAAGCATCGTTTCAGATATATATGAAAAATGTCTTATGTCAGAAACATCGCTGTACCGAGGTCACAAACTTTTTTATATGAAGTTAGGAGCAAAATATTGGATGAAAATAAATATATTTTTTTAAATTTTGTATCTTCTAAAATACTTTTGTTTCCTATAGCAATTGAAATTTCTAGCTTCAATATCATGCCTATTAACATATTTACAGTTAGATTTTATATTATGGATGACTCATATTATTGAATGAACTGATGATTGTGTTGTCAGTGGGCAGATAGAGCGTCGTTATCCAGATGGCTCTGTGGAGAGTTGCTTGAGCGATGGGGCAACGCGCTGGGCCAGGATAGGCGGCACACAGGAGTGGCGCTTCCCAGATGGGACGGTGCTTGTAGTCGACCAGGGAGGAGATCGCACACTGCGCTTCCCCAATGGGCAGGTGGAAGTGCACACTGAGGATCACAAGGTCTCTATCTGTCTCATGATCCTATTATTTCAATCCCTACTGGTGGGTTGCAGACACCTATTTTTATTATGCTCTTTTTATATAAAAAAAAGTTTTTTTCATTAATAACTTATATTAATATGTTCTTAGAATATGTATTTTGATGACTTGAATAATTATTTTTTATTTATAGAGTACAATAATATTCTGTGTATTGCCGTACATTGCTCGGATATAGGTACACTTCTTTTAAACACACCTTCAAGTTTGGTTTGAAACTTGACTATTCATACATAATAGTACATTCAATACCCAAAAAATTAACTGTCATCCGGACCCTTGTAGCTGCAGAATGATGTATATGAATAATATATATGCGAGTCACTTTGCAGCAAACCAAAGGTACTCTGATATAAAATAAGAACTGCTGCCAAAATATTTAAATGTCATTGAGTAAAAAGATCAATGGTTTAGATTTCATAGAAACTTAATATTTTTATTTTCTATTCTGTTCAGATGAAACCACTTCCAAGTCTTATAAAGGACCTTAATGCCTAACATGTGGGTAATGTTTTCAGCGACGAGAGTTTCCAGACGGAACAGTGAAGGTAGTGTACTCCGATGGAGTGGTGGAGACTCGATATGCCAGCGGGAGAGTCCGCGTCAAGGATAGCTCAGGAAACCTGCTTATGGATTATAGCAGCACTAGATGATTAAGCCCTCAAAAATCTACTCAACTGAAAATGACTGTGACTGTATAATAATTGCTGAGCAAAAAACAAAAGAAAAGAAGTAGGTTTACTGCACCAAATAGATTTAAGTTTGAGGCAGAATCACTTTCATTCTAAATTCAATTCTCATATAATTCTCAATACTACCGGCCATAAGTATTTGCCCGTACATTTTTTGTAGTATCCTAATACATATTCATCTTGAAACCATATACAGTGGAACCCTGATTTTACATGCCCGCAACTCACATTTTCCCTCCATTTGCGTGTTATTTTTGCGGTCCCGTGTCAGTTTAACCCTATTTTACGTTTGTCTTTCTTCCAATTTACGTCTAAAATTGATTGAAATTCGTTCAGCCAGTTCGCTATTCGCCATAAAGCCAAGAGCGTGTTGGTCATTTGCTTGTTGTATATACACACATTTTTCACATTCTCATACCTACGTAATTTGTATGTTTCATTGTATAGAAGATATAGACAACATTTATGGTTGGGAAGAATTTATAAATAATCCTTTCAGATATACTTAGACATTGACTCCAACGTAATAACATCGGATGTAGTGGAAATTGATGAAATAATGGACAGTCACATAAACGAAAACTTGACAGAAGTTGAACCTTCCTACAAAGAAGAAATGTCTGTTCATCCCGTAAACCCAATTCCTACAAAGGACGATGCCATGAAGCATATTGAAGGCCTTAAAGCATATTTTACTAGTTTTAGCAATGTACCACCGGAAACCTTTAATTTAATTTATAATATTGAAAGAACTATTTAAATATGAATTAAATATATTAATTAGAAAGATATACATATAAAATTAGTTATATCGAAAAATATTGTTGTTGCGCCACCGGGATTTGAACCTGGATCTCTTTCCAAACTGGGGAAGGTGCATTATCCAACTATGCTACAGCGGTATTTTTTTAGTGACAAATTTTTGAACCTATATGTTACCTTTTTGATATTAATATATAATAATCGTTCCATTATTTGAAAGTCTTCTCGTCAACAAAAATGTTATAATTTAATTAATATTTCTGTGCATATTTTTTTCTCATGCAGATGGGTTACGACAATAGAAGCATTATAAGAAAGACCACGACCATTAGATTCATTTTTTGCGTGCCACAATATTATCTTAATATGGAAAATTCTTGCATAAACGAAATATATTTTCTTATAATCTTGAAGCCATGAAGAAATTTTGATTGAGGCAAATTAACAAAATGTTAAAAATGAATAGTGTTTGTTATAAACCATTCAATTTGCAAGACATATTACCAATTTTTGATGTTTTTAAAATATTTTGTTTTAGTGAAAACATGTTTTTAAATAGTATATTGTATTTACTCACATGCTTTGAGGTTTCAGCTACTGTTTAAAATTAAATGCAATAATTTCTTACTAATATTTATATTGATCCTATTAATTGCTCAAGTTTTCTCACATCATTCCACTGATTGCGAGCACCATGACAGACATTGAATCCGCGCGGTCGTAAGTTTCGTTAAAAATATATGTTTTTATGGATATTTTATCCACAATATGAATTAATATTGAACTTATTCACAACAGTAGTAGAAAACTTCATAAATTAGATGTATTTTTACCAATTTTCAGGGAAAACAATGTTTTCTTGAACAAAGTAAACATTTTATGTGCGTTATTTTTATGAGTCGGAATTAAATATTTTGTTTATATATAACACCGTTGTCTGTTTCATAAATAGTATGTAATTATGAAACAGACATATCATAAAAACGACAATGTGGTGTTTTAAATCGATAATATTAAACAAAATAATAAATTGAAGTTGTCATAAAAATTTTAAATTAGATTTTTTTTAAATTGATTTAAGTGATCATCTAAATATATGTAGGTACTTTGATTTCAAAACATATTCATATATATGAATTAGGTATTCCAATAAATTATTTAATTTAATTTACGTAACAAATAACGTCATTAATTATTTCTCTAATACTTATAAGAATTGAACTATTAGCCTCATCTTGAAAGCAAATGAAAATTCGTGTTAAATTTTTCGAATTTTAAACTGGAAAAATGAAAGCTTGCCCTTAATGCTAATAACTCTGCAAATTATTTTATAGGAAACGATCAAAGAACGCATACAAAGCTCTTCAACTATTAATGATTATAAAAAATAATACCATAACAAGAGATGGATAGCAAAAGTATGAGTGTTCGGGATAAAATGTTTAAACAATCAATAAAATAACCATTCAATATTGACTTAATAAATAGAATGTACTGAAATAAGTTACCATATTTAATCAGAATAACAAAATTCATAATGCAAATGGCGATTTAAAAAAAAATGGAGTACCATTAATGAAAGTTTACCTGGAAAGAAAGAAAAGTATTTAACTAACGGTAACATAGACCAAAGAAGGAAATATTACAAGTAATGACAAAGAAATCAGTAATGAGTTCAACCATTATTTCATTTTGGTAGGTGAAAATTTGGCTAAAAATATAACATTGGATTGTTAATGTAAATTAAAAACTGATTCACAACACTTAGTAAAAGTAAATAAATCTAACTTCCTAACCCCGATAAACGAATATGAAATTAAAATATTGATCCAAAGTTTAAAAATAACATCTCCTGGAAGAGATTTAACCCATTATTAATAATAAAAAAAATGTCAGAACAATTTAATAAACCATTGAAATACATTTTTAATTTATCATTAAACACAGGAATTTTTCCTGATGTCTTTAATGAAGCAATAATAGTTTATTTTTAAAAGTATAAATTCTGATCTCACAAATTATAGACCGATTTCTCTATCTAATTTCGCTAAGATATTTGAAAAATGTATATAAAAATGATTAGTAAGCTTTTTTAATAAACTCGGTGTCATATCAACTAACCATTTTGAATTTTGAAATAAAGGAGTATTTCTGACACAATCTACAAATTAACTAAAAATATTAGCGATGATTTAGATATTCACAAAAAATGTCTAGCTATATTTTTTGGTCTCCAGTAACCTTTTTTTTAAAAAAAAAAAAAAAGTATATTAGAGGTGTATATGGCATAAGTGGTAAACTAGTGGTTAACTATGGAGTACCACAAGTTTTAGGACTCTTATTATTCTCTATCTATATAAATAACATCTATAAGACAAATAGTTTTCCAGGGGAGTTAATCAGGTTCGCAGACAATAGTTGTCCAAATCAGCAGAGATACCGGAGAACAAGTTTTTAAAGAAGACATTAGGAATTTGATCGATTAAAAAATGACTCCATTATAATGTGCTAACTCTAAATGCCGATAAAACTAATATATAAATATATACTTTTCTGCAACAAAAGTAGGGCAACCGTTTGGTGAATATAAGCTTATCTTACATTCCTGTGATTTGGTAACAAACTCTATTTATCAATGTAATTGTAAAATCAATATACAAAGAACAACCGAGTACAAATATTTAGTTATTAATTAGATTAGTCATAAATAATAATTTAAACTTCAAAGAACACATAACCCTCTTAAATAATAAATTACATACATTTTTATTTTACTTCTATATCCTTAGACAATATTGTAATTTGCAAACTTTTAAAATGATGTACCATATATTGGTTGAATCAATAATACAATACGAAATACTAGATTGGGGAGGAACTTGTCCCATATATCTCAAAAGATAATAATAAAAATAATTTTAAAAAGACTAGAGATTACCCAAACAAACTAGTTTTTAAAGATTTTACTGTTTTTAATTTATCTTCTTCGAATTTAAATTCTATCAATTTAAATTCGGAAATAATTATAAATTTATTACTTCAAAAAAGGTAAGTTCTTTTAAGTTCTCTGCTTTCAATTTCACTTATTATCTATGATTTCTCCTTTGGCCAATATTTAAATTTTTTTATTAAGGTAGTGTCTCAAGCAGGGTTGGGTAATGTCTCCATGGCTGTTTAACTTGAATATGGATAATTGTGTGAAAGAGCTGGAATGTACGAATTTAGGAATAAAAATGGGTAAATTGATTGTATGCTGTTTATTGTATGTCATGATACAGTATTAATAGTGAACAAGAATTACAGAGTCTTGAGAGTAGGATGGACGACACATGCAAGAAAAGTGACCTCATTACGAAGTCGAATGCGATGGTATTCGTGAAGGAGGAAAGTAAGACAATGAACAAGATACTTGAGGGTAATGAATGTTTGGAACAAGTAGACAAGTTTGTGTTTTTGTGAAGTATTTGGATAGAAACGGAAAGGAGAGAATGTAAAGCTAATTTTATCATAGTGAATAGGATCGTTTAGGTGCTTCGGTCATATGGAACTGATGAATGAGAGAACAGTAAGCAAGATATATGATGCAAGAGTTGTTGGCACTAGAAATAGAGGATGTCGGAGGAAAACCAGATAAACTAGGCTCTGGAAGATGATCCTGTTAGAAGTCTCAACAATAGACGAGCTTGCATAAGATGTTTGAATGTGGATGAGGTGAGAATTGTGTGTCAGGACAGAAGAGTGTGGCACTCTATCCTCTCTGCCTATCCCTGCGTGATGGTAAGTTGATAGTTAGCCAAGGTATTTTAATAAATAGCTTTATAAATTATCGTAACTGAAACTCATATAACACGAAGAAAAATATCTTAACATTATTGCTAATATCAACCCAAAAAATGTAAACTCGCTCGCTTGACAGATAATTGATAGTTACTGTATAAATTATGAATTGAAAATATTCCATGAAAAAACAAATGTTTAGTCTGTAGAATTAGTAAAAGGGTGCCATTGCATGCAGTTTTCAGTCAAGATAATCCCTTTCGAAAAAACAGTACAATATGAAAAAAATTGGGGCTGTTACGATATGGGGTTATTTTGGTGGATCATGTATTGGGAATAATGTCAAGATTGAATGAATTCTCAGCGGCATCACAGTCCTGTACAGCTCTGCCCTTGGCCATCCCACTCCACTCAGAGACAGCGCAAGATTTCTTTCCGCATTGCCGCTCCATCTTTACCAGGGTTTGCTAGGTCACAGTGTGCTCCATGCGAATAACCACACTGATTAAAACAAGATTTTGATACAGCACATACTATTCTTACTTCCTCCTAATAACTATTAGCCTATCTCACACCTGAATACTTATCAAGATGTTCAATTAATTATTTTTTAAAAAGAAAAAAAAATAAGGATACTTTATTTGTACACCAATATCTCGCTTTACGGCCTACATACATTCCGGGAAAGTTGGCTGTAAAGCGAAATGCCATATAAAAAATAATTTATTTTAATACAAATTCACACAATTCCATGGGATCTGTTCCAATTACATATAGAGAAAATTTAAGTTTTTAGTTGAAAATGCATATTTTTAGCAGTTATATAACTTATTTTTTAGATATGTATTAATAAAAAATTTACTATATATCGGGTCCATAATTACTGACAATCTATGAACCAAAAATTAAACGACACATAGGTTCTATATCCAGATTTTACAAAATATACACAACGACAACGGTATATCCAAGACAATGAAGGTCGGGCTCGTACAGTCTGGTGCTTTGTACTTTTTTGTATGGTGTGGAATCATGGACTCCGGAGGCAAGAGAGAGAAGATGGATTGATTTGAGGGGAAGATCCCCAACAGTGGAAGAGGCAACGGGCACTTCTCTGGTGACAGAGCTAGTCAAGAGGGCAGCAGTCCACGGAGATCACGACTGTCAGATGAATAAATAAATATTATATTAAAAATTATTAAATTTGGTTGAAAAAAATTGGTGCAACATTAACAACTTTAATGTTGCGTTCTTCGTCGGAATCAGTTTGAAGTAGAATGTTTATTTCTTGTTCGAAATGACAAGTGCTGTAAGTGTATTTTTTTGGCCTTATATCAAAAATTTTAGCTAAGCTGAGCTATAATTTAATAAAGCCTTGTGTATAGCGAGGTATGGGTGTATTTGTTTGGTACCTTCAAGTGTTTTCTAATACAATCATAAGTACAAATACAAATCAGGAAAGCAGTTAGTGTTTTTGTGAGTGAATTTTAAGTACAGTAGGACGTTAATTATTAAAAAACATTTTAACACAGATATTTTTTTATCACTTAATAAATTTTTGTTTTAAAAAAATATTTGGATATTATCGATGTCGGATGTTTTTATGTAATATCTACGGCATCAGCAAACCGTATTAACAACCTCAAATATAAAAAATTATAAGTCCAAATGTAATTGAATTTCTATCAAAAATACTTTTCTGTGAGTGTGTATTAAAATTTACATTTATAGTAGAACCGCATTAATTTGAAGTTCAAGGGACCAACAAAAAAATTGTGTTATGCGAAACCCTGTTAATAAGAAATTCAAGGGAACAAATTTTTTTTACAAATTTCGCAATGTGATCACATAAAAATCGCAAGTCATGAAAAAGGCCCGTAACTTCGTGAAAAGCATATATATTTTGACAAATTTCTAATTTAAATTTAAAACTTGAAAACGCAATATATTTATTATACTAATACAAAATCTCAATGTAATTTGTTTATATGTAGTTACTGAAACTAATTAGTGTGAATATTGAATCTATTTCTCGTAATAAGTAAATATCCTACCTTAAAATGTTCTTAGGAAATTAAACAATCATTAAATATTCCACAATACAAATTTTACCACCGCATCAAAATGGGCGCATACTTGGGCCGGTGTCGAGATCACTCAAAAAATTTCATTGCAGAACATACAATGCATTAAATATATCTTCCCTAGCATTTTTTCTTCAGATTCGTCACTTCTGACGATCGTAGATTCCGTTTCATCGGGAACATTGGGTTATTAAACAAAATCCTCGAAATTTACAGGTCCCAATATTTCATTGCCCATCGAAAATTTCGCAACACTGGCGATCAACATTTTCTAGTCCACAATTTCTTCAGTCGTTAATTGAAGTATTAAACCACTTTTGGCTATGGTGAACTTATCATTTGCCACGCTGAAAACAGAGCCCGACATGCATTTAAAATAGTCATTTTTCATATGTACCGGAACATCCGTTGTTCTTTGGATTAAACACAATAATAATAATTATTTTTGATAATGTACTTTAAGGTTTTAAATAATCCCCTGATCCAAGAGGTTGAAGAACACAAGTTGAGTTTGGTGGCAGGAATAAGAATACCACATTGGGCATGTTCATTTCAGCATATGAGAAGAGCAATTGTCTAATAATAATAAAATTGTCCTATTTTGGGATGCCACATGTCGTTGCAATCGGAGAAGGCACTTTAGAAAATTTTCTGCGTCATCCACGCTCTTTTGTTATATGCACCTAATATATATAACGGAAGTTATCTAAATTGATGCCTTTGCATATTTTTCGATTACCATTAATTTTACTATATCCGAACTGTCCAATTAGCACACAACAGAGCAATAAGGCATTTTTTACTCCTCATTCCGCTGTGGCATTTTTCTTCTTTTAATGCCAATGTGCGGTTTGGCAGCATATTGCAAAATATATACGTTTCACCCATGTTGTAGATATCCTTTCTAGGACTTCTTTATTATTTTCCAACCATGATGACACTTCTCCCTCATTCACTTTTTGGGCATCATCGCACATTGCGAGGGAACTTGTGTTATACCTATGTTTACACCGATGAAACCATCTATATAGTCAATATTCATCAAATTTGCCAAAGATTTTGCTTTCGTTATATTAGTAAAGTACCCAATATTGGCACATTTGCTGCTCTCACTTGTGGAAAAAAAACAAATAATTTTTTTTCTAATTCCTCATTAGCTGACCATAATCGAAAATGTGTAGTTATTTTTGAATTTACGGAAGGCTTCTTCAATCTTCACTCAGTTTTTAAAAATTGTCGACAACGATGATTCAGGAATGTCATATTTTAACACAATTTTACCTATGGTTCAGATTTTTTTATCAATATCATTAAGTAATGCCATTTTTTCTTTTAATTATCAATGTTTTATAAGTTTTAAGCTGATTAGTCATCATGGCGTGTGCGGTTAAAAAGCCACGCACAATGTTAATTTTTTATAAATTGCTCAAAATGTTTGAATTACATAAAAATGTAATGATTTAAGATGCAAGGGGTTTTCATATTATATCGAATAAAAGGGGTTTGAATTAACGAGGTTTTAGTGTATGAAGATCCGTAATACGATTATTTAGTAGTTACTAGATAATACACAATACAACAATCCATCCAGAACTCCACAAGTAGCCAGATGTTGGAGCACACACGCGGATATAGATTTTCTGCATCTGAGGACTTCTTATTTTGACTGATAATCCAAGACAAATATCAAGAGATGTTGGTGTGGGACAAAAATTCACAATGATATTGGTGCAATAGACTCCTCAATACATGTTTACACGCTAGTGGTTGGTGGTCGAAAATGGACCATGGGAAAGGGACTGCCCTGCCCCGACTGAGGCGCCACCTCTGAGTTCGGAGGAAAGGAAAAATAACAAATCATATTATGTGTAAAATTACAATAGTTATAATACAATGCAATATTTTTATAAATGAAACTTTACTTAAAGATAATTTTCGATCAGCATACAAAAACATAGTTTTAATTTTGTCTTGATAGAATCCGAATCACAAATACACTAAGCGATGACTGTCTATACACATGTGGATACTAAAATATTACTACTCTTAATAAAGTTACTTCTCTTTAATTTCTAGTCACAAATATTTTATGGCAATTTCACCTACTGTATAAATAAAGGTTTAATAATTCTCATCGGGGTGTTCTGGAAACACGGGGTTCCCCCTGCTCGTGACTCGGGCCTCCTGCCTGATACGAACTTAACTCTAAGGGTCACCACGCTCCACGCGGGTCGTCATTCCAGATACAAAGCACGTTGTCTAGTAACACACGGCCACTACTGGCTAAGGCCGGTGCGATCTTCAACTAACGGTGTAAAACATGAAGAAAGGGAATATAGAAAATATATAATCTATAAATAACTCTCTGACGATACATTATATAGGTGTATCACTACGCTAGGTACTTGATAATGTAAATGTTTCTGATATGAATACAAACAGAATATCAAACACTCCTTAAAATAAAATATTATGTCTCAACTTCGGGTTATCTCATTTCTTCTCTCATCATCATAAAACTATATTAAAATCTTTTTCTCCTTAGCGTCTAATACAATTTACATGGTGTTTCGTTTCTTTAAGAATATATGTCCGGCGAGTCCCAGTGCGCTTCGCCTAACACTTAACTATTGAACGGGGGAAGCCGCCCCTCGCCAGTCGGCGGAACACTCGTCGTGATGGGATCACATTCTAATTTTACACAAACATGCTGATGCGTGTCTGCTCAATGTGGTTAAAACCCAGAATTGGCCTCTTATATCTAATTTAGGTTTTCACATCAAATTTCAAATTAGAACGGAATCAGATGGCGGAAGCGTCCACTATTGCCGAGAGTAGAACAAAATGGACGAGAGGAAAGTTTAGTACATAATAAATGCTATAAAAGATAACAATGCCAAAGCTATTCCAGATCACGGACTAAACAAATTAATTTAAAAAAACCTAAATGACTATTGACTAAGAGTCTTCGGTCAGCCGTGACGCCCGACCGAAGCTGCCTGCAGATATAACAGATGAGGGTTTACAAAACGGTTATTGTTCAAGATCATCACAATATGTTTTAATGTCCGCGAATACTAAACTACTAAACATAGAAACACACAGCGTTAGCGTAGACACTTGTAGCAATATTTTGTAAAGGCCATCTTTTCAGTACTTGTATTTACACCCCTATCTTAAAAGTATTTTCCCTCCCGTAATTATTATCGACAATTCGGAACACAACAGAAACAGGCATCGACCAGAGCGTGCGCAACCCGCAATCTTCCCTCGTGCCATGTTTAGTGATAGATGAAAATGTTTAATAATTCATCGTAAAAATGATCACATCTGATAATAAAGTTGGAACGAGGATAGCTACAGAGTAAATATGAACTATACAACGATACAAAAATATGTGATGTTCAAAAAGTAGTATAAACTTAATTGAGTAATTTGATTGGCAACCGACATAATTGATTTAAGCTCATCAAATATCCTTTCTTCGCTACACAAATAGAATTCGAGAGACTGCTAATTTATCATCAAACTGTAAAAATAATGATAAAGCCCCGTTAGAGGAGCGAGTGAGAGGGGACGGCAATAGCCGCAATATAAATTAATCTACCAGGGAAGGTTCCTCCCGTACAATACACAAATTATATAATTTTTCAATAGGAACGCGAATCCAAACATATCCTACTTTACACTTAACTTAACTCCAAACAGTTAAATGGATGCGACGCTCACAAAAATAGCTGCATTATATGGATAGACGGTGGAACATCTCCGAGTCACCTAAAACAATGACATTTTTTACACTTTTAAATTTACACATTTTTCCAAAGTACATCTAAACGTAGGAAGAATATTTGCCAGTGCGAGGGGCACAATTCCGATAACTACAAATGAAGGAAATGAAAACATCAAACAGGAAGTGTCTTATCACACGGGGGTAAGGTAAGGCCTCTACTGGCGGCCACGCGCAGCCTAGCGTACGGTGCGCAGCTTGCTCAGCGGCGTGTGCGAGTCTTCCTCGTCCGAGGAAATCACGATACGCTGGCGGGGCTTCCCAGAGGTCTGCCCCCGCGTCACCCTCCGAGCACCGCCCTCCTCCTCCTTCTTCTCGCTGGCTCGCTCTGCTGCGGGAGTCACCTCTGCATCTGCAACTGCACCCCGCAATAATGATAGATTACAATTCCATTCTCATACTGGAGTATATTTTTTTTCATTTAGAAGGAACAATTGCATTAGTGAGGGTAATACCATACCTAATATGCACATTGTAACAGTGTGTTGATGCTGCCTAGCGTTTTGATTTTGTAAATTATAATGTTTCAATTTTGTAAATTAGGAAAGTTAATATTTATATCTGTTCATTTTTTTTATGTTTTTATGAGTTATAACAAATAGAGAAGAAGAAGAATGAAAAGAAAAAGATGTAAAGACTCAGTCAACCTTCGGACGTCTGGGAAAAATATCAGAATGCGGATAGAACGCCTAATAAGCGAGATATTAACCAAAACGTGTGTGACAAAATCGGTTACATATAAACATACATATAAACATCGCGAAAAAGGGCTTATTATTTTAATATATATGAATGATGATATAATATGTTCCAATAAACTATTTTCTCTCTGCACATAGATATACTTAACCATATTTCTATCACACATACACGGCGATGGAAAACATAAAAAATATATGATATATCGCAAAAAGAAACGGACTACATGAAAATTTGAGCTCTGTATTTGTTGTGTTCTATTTCATATTGAGTTTTATTAATATTAAAAATAAAAATAAAATTTTACAATAAAAGTTTGTTAATACAAACAACTTTATTTTGAAATTCGTTATAATTCAAAAATTTTATCATATTTTATCCACCTCAAATGAATTTTTATATACCTATATCTCAAAAATCTCGATAATTTTAAGACAATTTTTTTTTACATGTAGTCATTATAAATCTGAACATTGCGAGTATTTTTACACCTGCACCGACTGCCACGGCCGGCTCCTAGTCCTTACGGCGATTGACCAATCATGGGTTTGGCCATCTGTATAACAGTAAATATATGCCCTGACATAACGGCTGACATTTTTGTTGCACCCTTGTGTTAAATTTTAGTCATTTTAAATTTAAAGATGAGCCAGTTCGCAGTACATACGTACAAAACATTAACAATTTCTAAGAAAATAGATTTAATTAAAAATGTGGGCAGTAAGGGAAATTTTGCAAAAAAATATAGTACTTCAAAACACAAAGAGCTAGAAAGCAAGCTGTTTCAATTTTTTTCTCACAGTATGGCCAATATGTTTTCCAATTTCTGGTCCAATTCTCACGGAGAAAGAACGTTTGTTGGCCAATGAATGATTTTAGAGCCTCTGATGGTTGACTCCGCAGATTTAATTCAAGGTTCAATATAACATGCCAGCCAAAGTCAACGAATGAATATGTTATTTGTACATGTATTTAAAAATGTTTTGAGAAAATGTATATTTGAAGTACACTTATAAATATTTAGAAAACTTTCTATAAAATTCTACTTTCCTAATTTGAAAATATTTTTTTTTAAATTTTGGTCCCCTTCAATTTCATATAAAAAGAGCTTTTACTGTCCGCGTTTTTAAAACGGGCTGTTACTCACGCTAATACAATTGTTCTTTCTAAAATCACCAATAAGTATGGATCGAGGAGATTAGAATTTGTTGTTCCTACACTGAAAAATAAACTACCTGGGTCTTTACGAAATACAGTGAAACCCTCTTAATAAGTTCCCTTTAATATGTTTTTCCGCTTAATAGGATTACATTCTTCAGTCCCGAAAAAGTCCCATACAAATTACATATTTTTTATTACGTAACTTTCCTGTCTAAGAAATAAAAATATTTATGACAGAACTCAATTTATCCATATAAAAAAACCCATGTAATACGTTTTTCGCAGAAGAAACTATGTTTGACATTTCTAAAAATGAATGGGTTTCTTCTTTAATTCTTTCAATGGGTGCAATAAAATTAACTCCCATTAAATGGGTTTTTTTCATGTATCATAAAAGTTTATCCATTTACAAAAACTGTAATACTTGAATATGCCAATAAAACAGTGCCCAAGCAAAATAGATCCCAAAAATCAACAAAACAAAACCCCAGCCATCATAAACAATACATTCAGCATGTACAATAGCATTGGTAATTTTGTTTTATTTCTACTAATATCTACCTTTAAATATTCTTCATGTGCCTAATTTCAATCATGTCAGAGATATAAGTGTTTAAAAAATCGTAGTTACCCTATTATTTTGATTAATTGAAATATTTTATTGATTCCAAATTATATATTGAATACAAAAAATAACTAATGGTACTTGTCACCCGAGGTAAGACTAACGGCACACAATGAAGTTCTGGTACCGACACCGATGTACGGAAGTGAGGCCTGTAGCTGGCAGAAGAGAAACTAAAGTAAACTTAATGCAGTGGAAATGAGATTACTTAGGGGTGTATACGTGGCAGATCCATTTATGACAGAGTAAAAAATGAAGAAAAAAAAAGAAAGAATTTAAATCTGACCTTAGTGTAGTGAGTAAGATTAAGAAAGGATCACTTATGTGGTTTGGTCATATGGAACGAATGGATGAGGAGAGAATGGTTTGAAAGATATACGACGCAAGTATCGATAGCACCAGGAATAGAGGACGTCTGCGGAAAACTTGGCAAGACCAGGTAAACCAGATACTGGAAGATAGTTCTGTTGGAAGCTGTATGCATGTGGATGAGGCGAAAATTGTGTTTCAGGACAGAATATGACGTTCTATCCTCTCTGCCTGCTCCCCCTGCGAAACGGCGTAATGGTATGACAGTTACAAAAAAATAAAGGTCATTGAGCTTCGAGCACATAGACTATTTTTTATTAGACGATTTACGGCCTTAAGCAATGATATAGAATAATAATAATGGATCAATTTCGCAAATACTTATTTTGAAGTAAATTTATTTGAAGCTTAACATGATTTTGTAAAAATCTCACAATAGTATTTTTACAAATTTTGGGTATGCAGTCCAACAGATTTATGTTTACAAACTGTACTTTTCTAAAATGTGGATTCTTTAAGTTGGCCAGGAAGAGATAAGATACGTCTTGTTGTGCAATTTTTTTTACATTTTGTAAAAAATACTAACTTTCGTCGGACTGACGCAACCGGCAATTACAGGTGACATTTTTTATCATATGTATTTTATCTCCTAATACCTTTGACCTACCCTTATCTACTACAAAAACGCTGAATAATTTGAATTTTGGTCTTGTCTTGTCAGTGGCTCTACTTTTACTTTTTGCTACGTCGATTTATTCTATTTAGGTAGTTAGATATTTAATGTCAGATTAATTTTAATTTCGTTTTATAATTTTTTTTTCTACTTTTTTTTTACAGTTTAGGTATTTTACTTTTCAGGTACTTTTATGTTTCAAATGTACCTGAAAATATATATTGATAATGAATTGAAAATACACAATTTTACGTCATAATTATATTTAAAAAAAAAATAAAAAAATCTAGTATGAAAGACTATTTTAAAAATAAATAAATTGCTATATTGTTCTTTTTTTTTAAATTTATCTACCCGTGTAATTAGTAATGGCGATGAAAATTTTATTTCAGTTGTTTTGGCCTAATTTAATAAATTGTTTTTTTAATATTTTTTTTATAAATAAAATATTTTCATTTCTTAATTATCATAATATACGTGTAATGTTAGTTAAAATACAATATTAAAGTTATGTTCAAATAAATCATTGAAATATGAAATCAAAATTGAAATCACTGTTAATACGTTTTCCTGCTTAGGTATTAAGTCCTTTTCGCTGTAGTAAGGTTTCTCCCAATTCGGAAGAAGGAAATAAAAAAAAGTGGCTCATCAATAATGATTTATCTTAACTATGTAGTAGGCATGAAATTGATTGTTGAAATGTGACAATGATTAGTTTCTATGTTTGATTATCTTAAATATAATAATTGAATGAATGTACCTGCACACAAACATCTAGCAAGATGTTTTGTGGGTATTAAAAAAATGAAAAGTTTTAGTCTGTTGGGGGCCTAGAAGTTTCAAGTCAAAATCATAGGCTCAATAATTTATAAATATGAATTAAATATATTAATTAGAAAGATATATATATATATATAAAATCAATTTTATCGAAAAATATTGTTGTTGTACCACCGGGATTCGAACCTGGATCTCTTTCCTAACCGGGGAAGGTGCATTATCTAACTATGCTACAGCGACAATATTTTTAGCTATAAATTTTCAAACCTATATGTTACCTTTTTGATATTAATAGATTTAATCATTCCATTATTTGAAAGAGCCATCTATCTTATTTTTACAGAATCTTAAATAATAATGTATTTTACCAATAATTTATGGTTAATAATTTAAATGACCATTATTTTTGTATTTTATACTCTCTACGACCTACGACTACCGAATGTCTGCCAAACTAAAATTCGTATGTGTAATTAATTACAATTACAGTAGACTCTCGATTATCCGGGATGGATGGAAAAAATATTGCAGATAATCAAATTCCCAGTTAATCCAATGTAAATTTTTTTTTTACAATATACTAAAATCATATTGCCTATTGAAGTATGTGTGTACATAGTTACCAAAAAAATTGCAGATAATCAAATTCCCAGTTAATCCAATGTAAATTTTTTTTTTACAATATACTAAAATCATATTGCCTATTGAAGTATGTGTGTACATAGTTACCAAAAAAATTGCAGATAATCAAATTCCCAGTTAATCCAATGTAAATTTTTTTTTACAATATACTAAAATCATATTGCCTATTGAAGTATGTTTGTACATAGTTACCAAAAAAAGGCGCACATGTGCGCATTTATGAGTAACGCAAAGGGGATATTATTCCAAGGTTGTCAAATAACTTCCACTATATACATTATTTTACACAATTATTTTTAAATTAAAAGTCTATTCATCACCATAAGTTCAATTAAATCCATGTTGGCAACAAAATTTAACACAATATTAATAATATTAAAAATAAGATGAGTCAATAAAATATGGAATCATTTAGAGAAATAAGGAAGTATAGACAATTGTTTTGGCCCTTTGCTACTTATTGACAAATTCTACTTCGAACATTTCTCAACATCATTTTTTCAGCGAGAGTGCTGTTATCCTGCTGCTCAAGATATTTAAGAAGTGATTTAGCATGATTTAAACCGACACCATGATTGATTTTTTCTGATGCAATCAACTCATCTTTCTCTTTGACATTATCAGGTTGCACAGTATCATTTGTCACACATTGCAAAATGTCTTCGTCATTTAATACTTCATGACCAGCATCATTGCCATATGCATTAAGCCAATCATGTACCGATTGCTCATTAACATCCTCGCACTCATAATTTGTTGTAAATTTTTTAACACTTCATGGTTTTTTTCAAATTCAAAAAATTCATTATCATTTCCCGGCAAAATTTTACGCTAAGACCTTTTTAGAGTAATGCTTCTTATAGACTTCCACGCCGCCGAGATTTCATAAATTGCATTCAATATTGTCAGTTTTTTCCAAAATTTCAATAAGTCAATTTCATTTTCTGTTGCTAACTTAAGTAGCAAGTTTCTGCGATAGATCGCCTTTAGTTCTTGGATGACACTTTGATCCATCGGTTGTATTAAAACTATCACATTTGGCGGTAAATATTTCCATTGTCTGATTTTAAAACTTACACGTTTGGATGACTCTGCATGAAACCAATAATAGAACAGTACTGATGGCACAAATTTGGTTTTGATCCAACTGGAAAATATCTGTCTATCCATGCTGACTTGTTGTAGTAAACGACAGGTAAATTCGACATTGATATTTCTGAGAAAGCTTGTGGTTTTTTTGCCGTGCCGATTACACAAGGTTTCAAAAGATGAAATCCGGAGGCACAGCAAAGAACCGTTAGTCGCTGCTTTAGAACTTTATATCCAGGAGTTTTTAATTCAGTCAAGTAGGCCAAAATTTTAGACGGGAGACATTTTCAGTATAACCCGGTTTCATCGGTATTGTAAATTTGCTCCGGCGTAAGATTTTCAGTTTCAATAACTGCTTGAAACTTAGTGATGAATTCTTGAGCAGCTATTTCATTACAGCTTAATTTTTCACTTTGAATAACAATATCTGATGTGTCTGGAAAATCTACCAGTTTTCTCTTTATTTCATGATGTCGAGTATAGTTTGGTCACCAACATTATATTAATTTATTAAAAATTTTACCGTTGCACTGTTTTTGAACTTTTGAATAATTTCTAACTTTTGTTCAATTGAAAGTATAACTTGTTTGCATTTATCTATTATTAAAAATAAAACATCTTTTTACAATAAAAAAAAAACTGTTTTGTAATTTACCCACACTCTATCCTAAACAAGTGACTTAAGGACACAACCAACCCCAATAAAACTTTAAAAACAAACTGAAAGCTATATAATAACAATAAATGTTTTCGGACATGATGATAGCAGATGTGCTTGTCTCCAAACACATGTTTAGTAGTCCTTATAAGCATGTGGAACATTTTGAATTTTGTAAAAAAATGTTCAATGACTTTTGAAATTCGAAACATCCCGGATAATCGAGAGTCTACTGTACCTTATATGTTTTTGTATGTGTGAAGTTTTTTTTGACATTTTGTGCTAGCAATATCTCTGCTTGTAGTCAAATCTCAAACTCCAAATTTTTGGTGCGTAATATCATATAGTCATGTTTTGGGCTGAAATTTCAGATTTTTATCTGGTCCTCCACCAGAGATATTTAGCCATGAAAAGTACAATTTTTGTAAATTTCAAAACATTGAGAATTTTTACAACAGAGAGGGTGAAAGTTTCAGGGTTCAAATTTGGTATGTGAACACAGCTAGTTCCCACCTCTTTGTAAAAAAAAAACTTTTGACATCTGGACTTGAACCCTTCCTGCAAAAAAAAAAACCCCTGGAAGATGGGACTTTTATAAAACGAAAGCTAAGAACTATTTCCTACTGTGGGAACGAATGTACGAGTAATCGTGTAGCCTGTTTCTTCTTGGACTAAATACTTTTAACCCCATGATGAAAGGACAAATAGGAGCTAAGATATTTCAGTTTCCGCAAACCCTTTACATTGCAAAATTTGCTACGCCTCGTAAAATAAATATGGCCATCACATAAAAACCAAAAACAATAAAATTAAAATAATGGTCACTTTGAACTACAAACAAGTTAGGGTAATTGCATATAAATATGTTTTATTTTTAATGTCCAATATCCTGAACAACTATTTATTTAATTTCTGGACCATTTCATATGGAATGAATGGACCCATGTGATTAAAAAAATTGTCAAAACGTAGGTAGGTATAATATGTATATCTTTATGGCGAATCGGGTTAAAAAAAAAAAAACTATACTTCCTACCTTGTTTTATGAACAAAACCTGCTTTCTCTTTATAAAAGTGACATGTTTGTGTAGTTTTTAACATTCTTCATTTAAAAATAACTAATTTACTTTAGAACAGTTGTTTTTTATTGAAATTGTTGCAGTCGGTCAAAAATTTATAGTAATATAAAAACACATTAATAGGATCAATATAAATATTATTTAGTAATAAATTATTATGTTTTTGATATAAAACTTGATTTTAAATAGTAACTGAAGTCTTAAAGCATGTAAGTAAATAAATAATTAAAAATAATTTGTATTCACTAACACAAAATGTTTCAGTTTATTTTACATTACACAAAAAAATAAATACCACAGAACAAATAGAATTAAGGTACTTGACAGTGAAGTGGCATGCATTTAAAAATAAATAAACTTCATACGTGATGCGCACAATGCAAAAGCAATAATATTTTTATCAGCGGTGAACATGTACTGTTAAGAGATGGTCAATTATTTTACTACAGTAAAATCCCGTTTATTCGAAACTGGCCGCAAGTCAAAGTTTTGGAGCAGAATGTGGTTCCTCTGGAAAGTCTTCATACTAAAATGTACTCGTAAATCGAATATCGTTTTTGAAAGCTATTTTTGGACCCAATCAGATTTGTCCATTTATTTTTTGCCAAATGTCCAATATCTGGAAAATACACGAGCGCTACGCAATGTGTTTGTCAAATGTCAAAATCCATCCAATGGATTGTATCCGCCCCTATACCGATTCACGATGCATAAAGTTAATTCGTATTGTTTGTTTTCTCACTCATTTTCAGTATGCTAAAAATGATGACAAATATGTTTCGTGCATCTTCTATTTTTAAATCTTTATCTTCCTTATCGCTTAACTTAGTTCGCATGCTTTTTTCCTCTCGCTCATTTTCTTTACATTAGAAAAAGATAGCAAATATTATCTTTGCGCCCTTTTAGGTAATGTGATTCTTCCAGTTGCTGGCTCCGAATGTCAGTGCTTGCCAATCTTTTGTTCCGTATTAATAACATCATTATTTTTGTTCATGTTTGTTGTACAAACGCTAATACGCAGTTGAGTTTCTCAGACTTTTACGTGTTTTATAAATTATTTAATTTGTATTCATTTTAATACATACATATATCTTTCTATTTAAGTTTAGTGTCCAGGCATTTTGAAGAATGTGGTTGGCATTTCTCCGATTTTCTCGTATCTTGTTAGTTACTTTATTGCCATTGTTTTATATGTAAAGACAATTATTTATATTTCTCTAATATTTATGTGTTATCTAATATGATATTCGCGAATGCCTGGTTTGCGTTCCTCAGACTTTTCCGTGTTTCATTAAATTTAAATTAAAACATTTTTATGATTTTGATTGATAATTTTATATTCTCGAAAATTTATAAACTCGTAATTTTACACCACCAGTTGCAAAAAAATTGAATTAATACAAGAGATTGATAAAAAATATTATTCAAAGCAAAATTAATAGAAGAATCCGCGACCCCATTACAATACAATAGAGAAATGACAGTGAATTTCGACGATTATGTCATTATCAAAAATGGCACGAAAAGGTAGCCCATTATAATCAGGTTTTTTTTAAAAATAATGTGATTAGTTTACATTATATTTTGACAAATTGTTTGTTATTTTAAAAAATGTGAATAACAGGTATATATAATTACGTTGTGTTGTAATGAAAAAATTTAGTATGTAAAAAAAATCGAATTTTTGAAATTTTTATTTTCATTATCGTGTCGTTATTCAAACTTTTTTCATGATTTTCGGCCCCTTCAACTTCGAATAAACGGGATTTTACTGTACTGCTTAATTTGTAATTGTTTAGATCTTAATTCTACATTTAAATATTTACCTTTTTCATTGTCAGAGCCCGCAGGTGATGAGGTGGAGATCTTGGACTTGCGGGGACCTCTCTTGGTGCCTGGCTTGGGGCCTCGGCGACGCGGGGCCGGCCCGCTATACAGTGCTCGACAGGCCTCGAGTGTGGGTTCTCCTTCCAGTCCTCGGTCGCGGAGCAGGCTCAGCAGCTTACCCACGCGCTCCTTGTTAGAAGCACAGCCTGCGAAATGAGGTTATTAGAAGTGTGCAAAAACAGTATAAACAGGACACAGAATACCTTTCAAAGAGCACGCACCATCCACCAACTTGGTGTAGTCGTATTGGATGCCGGCTGCCTTGAGGAAGCGTTTCATGTCGGTGATTCCGGGTGGCTTGTCTCCCGAGTGGATGGAGGGTGTGCGCGGTCCGTCCGATCGCCGATTCACCGTCTTGGAGCCGCGCGGCCGCCCCGGACGGCGCTTCTGTTCCTGATTTGGGTCCTGTAACATACATGCGTTCATATCATGAGTATTGTGATGCTTTGTTTACGATTTGACATATATAAGCAGTGATTGTTCTAATATATGCATTTATTTTCATTTTACACCTAATATATAGCATTGATGATATGTAGATAACACATATCTCAGCCATCTGCTTCTAGAATGTGTCTAAATTTGGTAACTATTGGGATATTTTATAACAAATATTCCATTTACTGCCCATAGCTATACTTTTATAAAATACAGGTTTTTTTGGTCAAAGCGCCCAAAATCACTTGATAAATACATGCCATTTTTTTCTTGACAATTTACGGAATAATTAAAAAAGCTCTTTCACAATCAATAAATTTCCCTGTAGTTTTACTTTTCAAAAATAAATAAAGAGGGGGCTCATTTTATTTACTTTATAGATCAAAAAATACTTAATATTAATAATAATAACTAATAAATCCTTCACACAATATTTAAGGCACGACTTGCAATAATAATTAAAATTTTTGCATTTTTTTACGAAAATTTGGGTTTTTATTATTCATTTATATCAGAAGTTATTCAATAGATTTGACTTTTTTCCTATTACTTAGATTGGACCTTTACATTAATATAAAACTAATAAACTGAATGTTATTTGCCATAATTAAGACAATACAAATATTATAAGAAAGACCGCGACCATTAGATGCATTTTCCGCATGCTGCAAAATTGAGCGCTAAATTAATGCATAAACAAAATATATTTTCTTATAATCTTGAAGCCAAGATTACGGAGACAAGTCTGCAGGAAACCAAACTAGAAAAATGTTAAAAATGAAGAGTTATAAATCATTCAATTTGCAGTACATTTGATGAATTTTTGACATTTTTAAAATACTTTGTTTTAGTAAAAACATATGTTTTTAAATAATATACTATATTTACTCACATGCTTTGAGGCTTCAACTACTATTCAAAACTAAGTTTAATACAGTAAAACCGCGATATAACGAAATCCAAGGGACCAAAAAATAAAAATTCGTGATAACGAATTCCCACATATAACGAAAAAAATAAAAAAACCTACTATATGTTACGCGCCGTCGCAAAAAAATGTTGCGCGGCTTCAAAAAAGATCGCAAATTCTGCAAACAAAGGAGGAAAAAGGCCATAGGGAACTGAATACCTACATATTTTTAGTAGTTTTGTTATTAAAACAGATAAGCAAATGGATAATCAAAGGAATTAAATTAAGAACAGAACCTATTCAACACCAATTGGAAGATATTTTTGTAAATTCCAGAATATTGCAAACACAAAACAATATTTTAAGTGTGTTTAAATGTAGAGCCTCTTCAAACATAGTTTTGGGCATGAAACATACAAAATAATTAAAAAATAACAATTTTACAGTTGAATCGCGGTATTTTTATAAAATGAGTCGTATATAAATTACGAAGGTACTTACCGGTAACGGTGGCAACCACTTCAAAATATATTTATAATCGTTCACTAATTATTATTAATAATTGTTCACTTAAAAATTATCGTTAACATTGTTCACTTAAAATACACGAAAACAATAGTTAATATAAATACAAAATGCCGTACAAAAATAGTCTATAAAATATTTTAACGAATTATTTATATTATTGACGAGTTCACACGAAAACAATTGTCAATGAAAATGAATTTATGTAAATATTCAGTTCGGTCATGCAATAATCGCGTTAAAAGCGGAACAAACTTAACTCTACAGATGTTACACTGAGACTGACATTTCCAATAAGTACATACTGCAACTTTCGGGGGGTTCCTGTTAATTTTTGTATTTTACAGCTGTTGGGTCTGGGATTGCAATCATATTATAGGCGTATGCGTACGTAAAACGTGTCTAGAGAACGCCGCAAGAATTATGTCAAATGGTTTTATGGGCCTACTATGAACCCAAGAAGAAGTTTGAATTGTTTTACTACCTTGTCGGCCGACCTCCGCGCACCGCGGAAAAGGCCATAAAACCGTTCGCATACGGCAGATGCATCGGCGCGGCTTTGTAAGTGCGAAATAATATTTTCATCTTTTAACATTTTTTTATTTCGTTATAAATTTACGTAAATGTATTAGCATTTTTTCGTACGGGACAAAAATGATTTTGTTATAAATATTAATGGGATTTCGTTATATAAATGCATTTTTGTATGAAAAATTGGTTTTAGGGACTAAATTTCGATTTTTTTTTCGATATAAGTCATTTTTCGCTATATCGGGTTTCGTTATATCGCGGTTTTACTGTATCAGAAACACAATAATCATTTTTTAAATAATATATTTCCAGTCTTATGAAATACGATATTATTAATTATCTCTCAGTGTTAGTATGCCATTCTACACGGCTAACGCGGTTGTGAAATCTGCGCTCCGATAGATTTTAATAAAATTTGCCTATAAAACACATTTTAATACAAATTTTGATTACAATATGAATGAATATTATACATATTTTCGATACCAAATGCTTATTTTTGTAAATTGTATGGTTTTGAGCTGTTTTTATACGAAAACATATGACATTTAAATTTTATTAAAGATATGTCAAAATTCATGTCACCGATCGGAGTGTTTTAGAATCTGACAGTGCATGAAATTCATTCATTCACAAAATTCAATGTGAAATTTGTGAACCCGGGGCTTTTTTTGTTAGGTTTGCTTCTCATTAAAAGTCAATAATCAATAATATATTATTATAAACATTATTGTTCTGAAATTACTGCCTCCTGTGACTCAAGATGCCTAAGGTCAAAAAGAATCCATTGACTCGCTCTAGGAAATGTTCCAACAAAATTTTAAATGGTTATAAACTTCTTGGAAAAAAAATCACAACGTAAGTTGATAAATTTTACCATTTCTATAACAATTATCTATTTGATTTAACAATATAAATTACATAGTTCAACATACATATACAATGTATTGCAGATAAATTATTTTCTATTGGAAATACATATCCTTAAAGATAAATAATTTTATCAAAAGAATTATACATGTTAGATCTGTCTGATTGATACAAATGTATTTGTTATAGTCATATAAATGAATAAACACGCATTTAAATTTTTTTGACATAAAAATACTGATAACTAAATACCAATAACAATAATAATAATATTATAAATTATTTTCAGGATGTTCCCGAACTGAGCATTGAATGTGTGGACTCGTGTGAACTTCCTAAATTGGATGGCAAAAGAGTGGTCGACATACACCAATTCTTTTCTCAAATTAATCAAATTTACTCCCATAAATCAATGTTTGGGTGCACAGGAACGAATATTGAATATGTGAAAGGATGTAAGGTTTTATTTCTAAATACAGTTTAAAGTGTAATATGTGTGAATCAAATTTTGTTTTGAATATGTGTAAAGAAAAAACAACAAAATTCTGAAGAACGATAATATGCTCGATGAACAACTAATTATTTAACAGTGAATAATAATACTTTTGTCATATTTTCATTAATATTTTAATATTAAATATATATGTAATTTATTAAAACAATAAATAAATATTAAAAAAGGAAACAGTTTTTTTTAAACGGAATAGCATGATAACTGCAAAGCACTATTTGGACAGGTTTAAGTGCAATCCGAAAGAGTTTCTGCAGTGTTTCATGATGAAACATGGATCCATCGCTACATGCCAGAAATATAAGAATAGTCAAAACAGTGGACTTCACCTAGCGAACCTGCTTCAAAGAAGGTGAAAACGGCTCCATCGTCCTAAAAGGTCACGGTCACCTTTTTTTGGGGTTTGTCAAGGCATCATCTTCACTGACATTTGGAGAAGGGAAGGGCAAGCACAGGGCAGTAATATGCAGATTTATTGGGCTGATTGACGATTGGTTGATTGAATTGACGAGAAAACTCTTTCATCATGACAACGCACCAGCTCACTTGTCCGCAATCGCCACAGAAAAACTGGTCAAATTACGATCCACCCTAATCATCAGATTTGGCCCCATGCAATTTCTTTTTGTTTCGAAAAAATGGCTTGGCGGAATGTGACTCACATCAAACGAGGAAGTCACCACCGAAACAGAGGCTGTGTGCTCTACAGTTATCATGCTATTCCGTTTTTATTCTGCTATGTGCATGATATTTTGTATGTGTTCAGTTGAGATGTTTACAATGTCAGTAATCTCTCCAATTTATATCCGGCAGTTTACTAACACAATATCATGGATTTTGTTGACCATATTCTCCAGTCACCTCAATCGGACGACCTAAGCGCTCTTTATCAAAAGCGGATGTTGAATTCATTAAACCAATATCTCATGGTAGTCATTGAAGGTGCATGGTTCTTATAAACAGTATACAACTTCACTTTAATTTCCTCACACATTTTCCCATCCAAAAAAAGGAATTGAAACATTGACCAATATACGCCAACAGTTGCTAAATAATCAAATTAATACAAAAGATTGACAAAAAATATTATCTAAAACAAAATTAACAGAAGAATACGCAACATTGTCAACAATATTAAACATGATGACAGATAGAACTTAAAAAGGCAAGAAATGTCACAGAAGGAAAAGGATTGCATGTGAATGTCAAGCAAACTGCAAGCGAGATCAACTGACCTGGTTGGGATCAGTATCTGATGAGTCACTATCTGAAGAGTCATCTGACGAACTGTCAGAGGATGAATATACCAGTGTTACATTCCCTGTAGCTTTGGCGGCCTGCAACACACAAAATAAACATGTAGAAGGAAGACCATGCCGAGAGAATTGCGAGACATCGGGAGACAAGAAAGGGTCACACGCACCGCCTGCTGTTGCGCTTGCAGTTTGTCCCGCTCAGCATGCGAGTCGTAGTAGTTGTAGAGCACCTCCATGGGCACCGGTACGTCTCCAAAGTACACCTCGTTGGGGATGTGCGCCGAGTCCAGCCCGTCATCGCTCCATCTCCTGCATAAATGCACATTAGTCACTATCAATATCTTGTAAGTGAATCGATCCATCGACCGTATATTATTTGCCTTCATTACCATTCATTTCATTATAGAGAAAGAGATCAGACGGTAAACGCCAGTCAAAATGAAATCCTTTAAAAATGTATTTGAATGAGCATTATATTTATTTTTTCAGGAGTGATTTTCTCAAAAAATAAAGATGTATGTAAAACTTCTGTGCATCTACTAATTTATTAATTATGTGGAACCTTTGAACCTCTATATTCGTCAACCCCTATGTCCGTCTGGTTCGATATTCGTCAACATTTTGATAACAAACAAATGTTTCCATGTATATTTTCTTATTATTCCATTAATATTTTCTATATTTGTCACTTCCACCGTCCGGCAATGCTGTCTAACTGGGCCAAATGGCAGAATATGATTGAAAAGTGGCACCTAAATGTTACCATAGTTAACCAAAACATAAATGAATTCAATGGTAATGTGATTGACTACTTCATGAAGGTTTTAAAAATCAGACAGAAACAACTAACATTGGGCAAGTTCTTTGCCTAATGTTAGTTGTGTGCTACTGAATCATCGGCAAATGAAAACCATCACCGGAATTAGAACTACCCAATGTTTAAATTGTTTCCTTCTAAATATTAGTAACTTTCCTCCGCTTCTACCATCATGTCTCCTCAGTACAATAAAGGTAAAGTTTTGACATAAAATTTATACATTTCCGTACTATTTTTGAGGGGTGGGAACAGATTAATTGAATTTTAGTTACAGTGAAACGCTCTTAATACGTTTTCCAAGAGATCATCAAATAAAAATTTCTTAAACAGGAAATCATATTAACAGTGATTTCAATTTTGCCGTGATTTATTTGAACATAACATCTAATATTGTATTTTATAGCTTGTTAAATAAGTGTAGAAATTTATTAAAGTGGAATTAAAATTTTTCATTCTATAGCAACACCGAATTACTCACTTTGTTTATGAAGTTTGCTCTACGTCAGTTTTACTTATGCTTTATTTAAAAATTGTTTACGTGTTCATCGTTTAAATCTGATTAAAGAATACATAAAATGAATTAACCAATACACAGTGGAACGTATTTCAGCGCTGTTTCGATAATTAATTAATAAATAATAATTTTGAGCGGGGAAGCTCTTGTCCAAAATAGATGATGTTTACAAACGAACTGCTGAAATGACTGGTACGTACTACAGTTTCTTAACAAATTTCATTAATTTTGTGTCTATGTAAACAATATTTTAATACATTAAGGTTATGTTTTGTTTCCGTATTTGACAGTTTGTTGTTGACAAATATCGGCATCGAAAGGAAAAACGTCATAACTCAACTTTTTACATTTTTTATTTATAATTTTTATTTTTGTTACTTTGTTTTCTGAACTCATAAAAAGTAACCTTTTTCCTAATTAATTACACTTCCTAATTAATCAAAATTCTAATCATATCCCTTACAATAGCACGGAAATCTGAATCAACAGTCAGGCATATCGTCAAGGAAGGTGAAAAGGAAGATGGCAAATTTGAAACGCCGGGCAAAGGGAAAAAGAGGCGCTCAAGAAAAGAGTTGGACAACTTTAATATTTTTGCCATTCAACAAAAAATTCATTTTTTTAATATCGTACGAAAGGAAGTGCCAACATTAAGAAATTTATTGACTGTTCTCAAAGAAGACATAGGATTTGACGGTAGCCATGAATATTTAAGGAAAATTTTGCATTCAATGGGTTTTGTTTACAAAAAATGTAGAACCGAAGTGCACTTATTGAAAAATCTAACATAGCGTCGAAGAGAGAGCATTATTTAAAAATCATCATGGATAATCGAAATTTACCTGAAGAATTACAAAAAAATATTATTTATTTGGATGAAAGTTATATCCATTCATCCTACAAACTGAAGAAATGCTGGCAATCAATAGATGTGACAGGAGTTCAACATGATATTTCAAAAGGAAAACGCTGGATTATTTAATTTTTAGTGGGACAAACAAAAAAGAAGATTACCATTCTGAAATGAATGCTCATAATTTTAAAAAGTGGGTTGTCAAAAAGCTCATACCCAGTATAAAAGAGTCATCTATAATTGTTATGGACAACGCGTCTTATTACAGCGTTGTGAGGAACAAGGCACCAATGTCTGCGACGAGAGTTGATGACATAAAAGCATGGCTATTAAATAATAATATTGTTTTTAATGATTCATTAAGGAAGCCATAATTATTGGCGCTTGTTAAGAAACATAAGCCAGAGCCTATATACGACATAGATGAAATATTAGGGGAGCATGGTCACACTGTTGTGACCATGCTCCATAATGCCCTTATCACTGTGACATAAAACCAATAGAATTAATTTGGGCATTGGCTAAACAAAAAATCATAAGAGCATCAGTGCTGATGAATAGAAAAACTGTTGCCATCACGTGATGAAAATTGAGGCAGAATATTATGAACGAGGCAGAACATTATATGAGGTTGTCGATGACTTAATAATACATTTGGATGAAGATAGTGATACGGCAGACGAAGATTCAGAATATCAAGAGGACAAAGATAATAAGACTGATTTTTAAATATTATGTAGTTTTTATAACAAAATAAACATTGTTGCGTTATTCCGTGTTTCAGTTTAAAAAAATCATTTGAAAATTTTAAGACATTTTTTTTACATATTTTATTTTAGCAAATTTCTTTATGTTTCAGCGGAATATCAAACCACCCTTTCATCAGATGAAATATCAATAAAATAAAATCTTTTGAACACAATCGGGTGAAAATGTGTTTTTTTTTTGCTTTAAATGTGTGTCTGTTTTGCACAGTTTTTATTTTTTTAACATTTAATAAATCACTATTTCAATATACAAATTTAAGAAATATAAAAAAAATCTCCTTTCCATGCAATTAATCTCGCTTACAAATCATTAAATAATAAAAAGTTTTAATATACAATTGTCTTAGAATATGATGTAAAATTATCATGTTTCAGGAAGTAGGTACCACTGATTTCTGAATAGCTCGCATACATTATGTAAAATATGTACTTGGATCATAATACTTTCTTAATGTTACATTATTTTACCTTTGAACCATTTCGGTGTTGCCATTTAAACAATTGCAGCGCCCTCATTTATTTTCTACACTTATTTGATAAGCTATAACTAACATTACGCCAACTGTAAGGAAGAATTTTAAAAGAAAGAGCAAGAACGGTGATGAAAGAAAAAGTATGGGAAAAAGTTAGGGATTTTGCGGATGGAAGAGGATGCATGGATCAGATCTTTTCTCTACGAGTGATGATGGAAAAGTTTTTGGCGAAAAACCAAAAATTTTTATGCCTTCGTAGATCTACAGAAGGCATATGATAAGAATAATAAGAGAAATGTTATGGAATGTATTCCCTGATTATGGGGTGAATAGTAAACTTATACACGCAATCGCATCCCTGTACAAAGGAAGTTCTGCATGTGTAAGAATTAATGGAACACTCGTACCATGGTTTGACATTACAAAGGGTGTTAAGCAGGGTTGTGTAATGTCTCCATGGCTGATCAACTTGTATATGGATATATGTGTGAAAGAACTGGAATGTATGAATGTAGGAGCAAAAATGGGCGATTTGATTGTATGCTGTTTATTGTACGATGATGCAGTACTAATGGCGAATAATAAATAAGAACTACAGAGTCTAGCGAGTAGTATGTACGATGTATGCAAGGAAAGCGACCTCTGATGAATGTTAACAAGTCAAAAGTGGTGGTATTCGAGAAGGAGGAAAGCAAGAGACCGTGCAAAATACTTGTAGGTAATGAATGTTTGGAACAAGTAGATGAGTTGTGTATTTGGGAAGTATGTCTGATAGAAACGGAAAGGCTGAGAATGATATCAAAAGGAGGGTGACTGCAGGAAATAAAGTGAATGGCGCTTTGAATGGAATTATATCTAATGGGAATTTCAAGACTAGCGGTGCACAATGGAGTCCTGATACCGACACTGATGTATGGAAATGAGGCCTGGACCTGGCAAAAGAGGAACGAAAGTAGACTGAATACAGTGGAAATGAGATCACTTAAGCGTATATATGGCAAATCTATTTATGACAGAGTAAAGACTGAAGAAATAAGAAAAGAATGTTAAGCTGATGTTAGTATAGTGAGCAAGATTAAGAAAGGATCACTTAGGTTGTTGTAGTAAAATAGGGGTAGGTCAAAGGTAAGGAGATAAAATACATATGACAAAAGATGCCGGTTGCATCAGTCCAACGAAAGTTTGTTCTTTTTACAAAACATTAAAAATTTTGCATGACAAGAAGTATCATATCTCTTCCTGGCCAACTCGAAGAATGCACATTTAAAAAAAGTACAATTTGTAAACATAATCCTGTTGGACTGCATATCTAAAATTTGTCCCTTTTGATGATTTTTACATAATTTATTTGTACACTCAACATATCGAGACATCATTGCAATGTCAAGAACTGCGACAGCGTTACGTTTAAACATGGAATATTTACCCTTACTGTACTATTAACGTATTTTTGTAAGTTCGGACCTGCCATCGTCGATGTCAATGCCGACAATGATTGTTTTTTTTTTTTTTGTTATGTTAATCCAGTTGTCAGTGCCCTATGGTGTGCTCTATTTTGTTAACTTCTTAATAAATTATCGCGAAAATAAATAATTTTGTAATTTTATTTGTCAAGAAATATTAATCAAAGCTGAACCAGAAGTAGTTAAAATGAAACAGCTCCTAATGAAAGCAGTTCCCTGTGGTTTCTCCAAAAACATCAGATTTGAACTAAATATTATTATAATAAAAATATATATTTTATAAGTCAAATTAATACATCAACCGGTTTCGAAAAATACCTTTTCTTTTATGTAAAAAACCATGCTTTTAGTTAGTTTATTTGTCATTCTGATGAAAGAATAGATATTTTTCAAAACCGGTTGGTGTGTTAACATCTCCAAATGTACTCCAAATATACCCCCCTTTGCGGGCCTCTTTTCGAAAGCCATGTATTTGGTTGAACACCACTTTTAAAACAACATTTAGACATTCATAAAGGCATCCTGTGTACAATTTATTACTTGATAGGGCTTCACAGATAATGTTGTTAATATAAACAATCACTAGAGATGTTTAAATCCTTAAGACAGTGTAAATATTGACTGAACAAAATAATTGATCTCTGAAAAAGCCGCTGTCTTACGAATATTATCACACGGTCACCAATACAATCACATTGTTTGTAGGATCATAGCTATCTCGTTCAACAGGATTGCTGCGCCGATCTTCAATATGCACTTACGCTGCATTTCTTATGGTTGTTTGAAAATAATGTTTAAAGTCCTTTGGAATACATAAATAAGCAAAAGAGCACAAATACGGCTAGAATATGTAAACATTAAGATAACACAAGTCAAGTGCGGGCCTCAGAAATGTCAGCTCATGTAATAAATAATACAATAACGTTGGTACCCGCTATAATATTTTTATTCGTTATCATTTTGTAAAGTATTTGAGAGTTTGATAAAATCAAATTAATTATATGGAAAGCCACTTTCTTGTTTTCTATAAACAATTTAAACTACTCACATCATGTCCACTTTATCCACAGAATCCATACTATAGTCATTGACACATTCTGGTTTAATAATAAGTTGACTAGGTTGAGGTATTTCGGTTGTCGTTTCCATGGAATCGTCATGCAAGGTTGTTAGAATGTGGACTTCCCTTTTATCGCGCCATTTTAATGCCAAAAGAGGTTCACAATATTTGGTGTCCATTTCACCTTTTTTTAATTTACAAAATGTGGCCCTACCTTTCCGTGTTTTACGCACTGTACTACACGCATTAGTATTTTTCTTGTGCATAAAATCAAATAAGTGAGGGCTACTATCCCAATTGACGAAAAGAGTAGATTCACTTTAACTGACATCTTAATTAATTATTTCATCTTGCTCATCTTCACTTACATATTTCTAAATCAAAGTCCACATATAAAAATGTTTCTAATATTTCTTTCTCTGTAAGTCTACAGCCCGCCATTTTAAAAGGTATACAATTATTAAATTGAAATAATTTTGATAAATATACGTAGCATAATAGAAGCTTCTGTTTTCTAAAGAAAAATAAAAGAATATGTCAGAAAATACAACTGTTCACCCTCAAAACACAAATGCAGTCAGAACAATACCAACATTTCAAATGTAAACACCATTTTAAATAAGATCACGTAGTAATAATGAATGTATTTTCCAATACAATTGATTCAATTGTCCACAAAACACAGATCGCAATGTCAATGTTTCGTATTGACGCATAGTTCCGACAAATACTAGTGACCTCGAACACATGATGAGAGGACAATAATTCAGACCGCGAAATTCAAATAACTGGACGGCGTTTCAAGATGTTTTTGTTTTTAAACTGATTTATATACACAAATAACAATATTTCACTTGACTAATGTAAGATGTTAGCAACAGTACGGATCAAACTAATTTTTGGTATATTTTCCTGCTCGATTTGCCGCGCTGTCACGTAGTACATGACGAAATAAGTCGAAAACATCATATGATGCGCGCCATGCTGGGAGAGCGATTACTTCTCGTATAATATGATGCGCATAGCGGGGATCGGGTTAAATTTAACTCATGAAAGTGGTAACTCACAAAGTTATAAATAATATATATTTAAATAATTTCGTGAACTACAAGTGAGGGTACTAGTTGCAAAGTCAACAACCTCCATTATTATTTGTTCTAACTTTTAATGCAGTTGTCTTTTCATACAATTTTTAAAAGTGTTCATTTATGAACAGTCAAACTTAACTCATTTTGATATTATTTGGTCATTCAAAATCGGTGTTACTTGCAAAATCAGTCACTTTTGCCGCTTTTTCACTACTCAGAAATTTAAAAGGCCGCCAGTATGAAAACTAGATTATTTTTGGAAGAATATGTTGTATTTATTTTGTATTTTGAACCAGATTATGGGGATTATCAGTTATAATAAGAAATGCATTAATGAATATATTGTTCTTCATGCTCCTATCAGATTTTCAAGTTTTCTCCAAATAAAAAATATGGAGATAGCTGAGATTACGATAAAGTAATAAGAAGAAATATAAGCAATTTGCATTAAAATTGTTAGTTAATTGGTTGAGTACTACTATACAGGGTCCACAATATTTTATGGATAAATATAGTATATATATATATATATATATATATATATATATATATATATATATATATAGATAGTAGGCTAAATTACGAGTCGAAAATGTTCAAGGAGTATGTACAAATTCTGTACCGTTACAGAAAATACTATTGAGATTTTTACAAAATCATGTTAAGCTTTAAATAAATTTACTTTGAAATAAATATTTGCAAAATTGATCCATTATTATTTTTCTTCTCTTTATATTATATATTCTTATTTATATATTCTTGCTTCAAGCCGTAAATCGTCCAATAAAAAATAGTCTATCTGCTCGAAGCTCAATGATCTTTATTTTTTTGTAATTGACATACCATTACGCTGTTTCACCGCGGGAGTAGGCAGAGAGGAAAGAACGTCACATTCTTCTGTCCTAAAACACAATTCTCGCCTCATCCACATGCATATATCTTTTTATATAAGCTCGTTGATTATTAAGGCTTCCAACAGAACTATCTTCCAGTATCTGGTTTACCTGGTCTTGCCAAGTTTTCCGCAGACGTCCTCTATTTCTGGTTCTATCGATACTTGCGTCATATATCTTTCAAACCATTCTCTCCTCATCCATTCGTTCCATATGACCAAACCACATAAGTGATCCTTTCTTAATCTTACTCACTACATTAAGGTCAGATTTAAATTCTTTCTTTTCTTTTTCTTCCTTCTTTACTTTTGTCATAAATGGATCTGCCACATATACGCCTAAGTAATCTCATTTCCACTGCATTAAGTCTACTTTAGTTTCTCTTCTGCCAGCTACGGGCCTCGCTTCTGTATATCGGTCTCGGTACCAGAACTCCATTGAGTACCGCTAGTCTTGCCTCGGTTCACAAGTTCCCATTAGTAATTTTTTGTATTCAATATATAATTTGGAATCAGTAACTACGATTTTTTAAACACATATCTCTGACATGATTGAAATTAAGCATATGAAGTTTGAAAATTTTCAACTCGTATTTTTAATACATATGTATCTACCCTTAAAATATGATTTTACACTCAGTGTACATAATAATATTACACACAATTTATTCAGACAATTATAAATTCAAAATTTTACAAAGCAATTCGATATTTGGAATTCCCAAAATAAATTGAAGGTTCAAGCAGATGAGTATAATTAGGGTAATAGGAGTAAAGTGATGAAAATAAAAATGTCAATGAACTACATATTTTGTTATTTTATCTATATGGTATCTGAAAGGACAAGCTTGTCATAAAATGAGGCCTAATTCAATGCGGGTCATCCTAAGAGTTAATTAAATTGTTGTGTATTCTAAGAATTTATTTTAAGGGTTTTTCTGCCTCCTAAGCAATTAAGAATATTTAAAGGTAGATATTAGTAGAAATAAAACAAAATTACCAATGCTGCTCTGGTATTGTACATGCTGAATGTATTGTTTATGAGGGCTGGGGTTCTGTTTTGTTGATTTTTGGGATTTATTTTGCTTGGGCACTGTTTTATTGGCCTATTCAAATATTACCATTTTTGTAAATGAATGAACTTTTATGATACATGGAAAAACACATTTAAAGGGAGTTCATTTTATTGCACCCATTGAAAGAATTGAAGAAGAAACCCATTCATTTTTAGAAAAGTCAAACAAAATTACTTCTGTGAAAAACATATTATATGGGTTTTTTTATATGGATAAATTGAGTTCTGTCATAAGTATTTTAATTTCTTATTATTTGGAAAATGTACTAAGCATAAAAAAATAAGTAATATGTATGGGACTTTTTCGGGACTGAAGGAGAATTAGGCGGGAAAACCTATTAAAAGGGAACTTATTAATAATTAGGGTTTCACTGTATTTGTTACAGGAAAAACTGTTTGTTCGTCAGGCCCTCAGGAACGGATGAATGATGAATATAGAGGTTTCACTGTATTACGCAATTGTAAACTGATTGTTAATCCAATCTGCAGTGTCAATGGTGCAGAATGGATTTCTGGTAATGATGGTAAACTGTTATTGTGACTGTTTGTGTTTGATTGTAACCATAACTGTTGATTTAGTTTCTAGCATACCAGTGATTGCCTGAAAAATTACAAGTATCAATCATTGTTACAATTGAATATAATCACAGAAACAATAACGGTTTAATCATCATTAATTTCTGGTACCGACCAAATTATTCAAAATAAAAATATAAAAGATCATTTCTCCTATATGGTTGTGTTCTCCTTAATAATGAAAACCTATAGTTAGTTACAAATGTAACATCATTAACAGCAGCCAGTGTACCTCCTGAAGCGTATCCCGGAGAAGTCCCTCTTGAAAGGTCGCATGTAGCTGCCGCTGTGGCCGCCCCCTCTCGGCCGCCCCACCTGGCCGCGTCCTAGTCCGGTCGGCGTGGAGGGTGATTTTCCGGCCGCCGCCAACTCGGGAGGCTTGGGTTTGTTGGTGGAGCCCTTGGGACGGCCGCGTTTCTTACCCTCAGGAGGTGCAGGCGTACGGGGCGTGACAGGCGGGGCCGTTCCGGGGGTTCCTGTCCCCACGCTGGCTCCGCTCGTGTCGGGTGTCCCGAAATACACATCGTTGGGAATCTTAGTCTCATCCTCGGAGCTGCAGGGGGATACAGACACACTGCAACACCACAAGTTGATGATTACTATAGGGATGGGCAACTCATGTCTCCATACGCATATCATTGATAGATTCATACAAGCAAAATATCCTAACAAGTAGATCGTGCCCGGTCCCGGTACACCATTCAACATCAATTACAAAATTTAGCTTCAAAGCTACATATTTTTGGCATCTAATGTTCTAGTTTTTTTTTCCCTAAATTCTTGCTGATTTTCTATCAATACAGTGCACTGTCTAAACCAGACTTGCGGCAAATTACAGAGTACAGAAGCTTAATTATTAAAACAAAGTTTTGATGTCTCTGTACTCTATTACAAGTATGTATCTTCAACTGGATACAAAATTACTAATTTGTGGCTTTGTGAAAATAACATTTTCTAGCTTTGCTTGTTTTTTAACAAAATAAATTTGATGAAGAATGTCTTCCCATATTTTATATAACATTGAAAATGTTGAAAAACAAATGTTACAAGACTAGTATCAAGTCCTGTGAGGTCGCCACATTAGGTGATTACGACAAGAGCATACTTCCAACATTATACATCTTGCCAGAGGGGAAAAGAGCCTCACTTTCAGTATTGAAACAAAGCTGTCAAAAACTATGAAATTCTAGTTTTATCATATTAATATGTGCATTGTCAGTCGAATTTATCAATCGCAAATCAAATAATTTATTGAATTATCTACGAAAAGGATTTTTAATATAGTACACAATAGGATTAGAGAGAAAACTATAATAAATATTTAGGCAGCTTCTTCAGTCATTCTGTTACAAAAACCAATGTTGTGTCGTTATTTCAATTTTATTTAGATCATTTCGTTTTCTCCATACAAATAATTATTTTTCATACCTATAAATATGTTCTGAGATCGGTTAACATATCTGCATGCTTAGAGTGACACCATAAATGATGTTCGATATTCAAAGTTATTGTAACAGTTTCGTTTTCTTCTTTTGTTTAAAAAAAATTGATTTAAATATATATATCATATTGTCATTTTCTGATCTGTTTGTTTCATAATTACGAGGTACATATTTTGCTAAGACAATAGTATTAAATATATATGGAAAATAAAACAGTGACACTTTACAAAATGATGTACATACATAAATATTTATCTTTACGATCAGTGTAAAACTGTATAATTTACGAAATTTCCAATTAATTTTGTGCAAGTACAATAAAAATTCATATTGCAACTATGTGTGAAAATATCTTATTAGTATATTTTACCAAAAAATTGGAGACCGATAGATTTCACGTCGGCTGTGGTCTGATCGAATGACAGTCTTTACTAATACCATAATTTACTAATACTAATCTTTTAAAATACTGAAAACATATTATTTAAAAACTAATTACAGTAAAATCCCATTTATTCGAAGTTGACAAGACCGAAAATCAAGAAAAAAGTTTGAATAACGACTTGCAACAATGAAAATAAAAATTTCAAAAATTTGAATTTTTTTACGTAACTTTTTTAATTACAACTCGTACTAATTATAGATACCTATATCCACATATTTTAAAATAACAAAGTTATCAAAATACACTACAAACAAATAAATAAAAATAGAAAATTACGATAAATAGTATTTAATAATATAATAACGACATAACTGTCGAACTTGTCAACATTGTCATTTCTCCGCTGTATTGAAGTTAGCAGCGAAAGTTTCCTGTGCTTTTAAAACGTTTTGTGGCGGTCGCGGTGGCATTTCGCCCTCGCCTGTGATGTCATATTTTTCATCTTTTACACTCGCCGCTTCCTTACGCCTTTTATTCTGTCATCATGTTTAATATTGTCAACAACATCATTAATGGAGTCGCGTATTCTTTTGTTAATTTTGTTTAAAATGATATTTTTTGTCAATCTCTTGTATTAACTAAATTCGATTTTTAATCACTGTCGCCATTATGCACGAGTTTTGCATTGGAGTTATTTTCGAGAATATATAATTATCTGTCAAAATCATTTAAATGTTTTAATTTAAATTTAATGAAATATGGATAAGTCTGAGAAACGCAAACATGCATTCGCGAATTTAAAAATGTCTAACACGTAAATATTAGACAAATACAAATAATTGTCTTTAGATAATATGTTAATTAAAAAGATGCGAGAAGATCTGAGAAACGCCAACCACGTATTTTTCAAAATGCCTTGACACTAAACTTAAATAGAAAAATATATGTATGTATTAAAATGAATACAAATTAAATAATTTATAAAACACGTAAAAGTCTGAGAAACTCAACCGCGTATTACCGTTTGTACATCAAAATATACAAACGCTATGTAAACAAAAATAATTATGGTAATAATATGGAACAGAAGATTGGCAAGTACTGACATTCGCGGACCAGCAATTGGGAAAATTATGTTACCTAAATTACGGGCGCAAAGCTTATATTTGCTATCTTTTTCTAATGTAAAGAAAACGAGCGAGAAAAACATGCTAAGTAAGTTAATGCGCCGCAGTAAGGAAGATAGATTTAAAAATCGAGGACGCGCGAGATACATTTGTCATCTATTTTAGTATACTGAAAATGAGTGAGAAAACTTTGGACTTTGGTTTCTTGGCTTGTGGGGTATCGGGTCCGCTGGACCCCTTGCCCCTTCGTCATGAAATTTGCCGAGAGAGAAAACAAACAATGCGAACTGTATGCGTCTTGAATTGGTATAGGGGTGGGTACAGCCATTTGGACGGACTTTGACAGACACATCGCGTAGCGCACGTGTACATACTTTCGTCAGTCAGCTGCCAACCTTTTTTTGTTAATTTGTAATACGTATTTTGCAGATTACGGACATTTGACAAAAAAAAACGAATTATGAGAAAAATAGATTGAAAAATTCATCTGAAAGGTTCCAAAATTGCTCCGAATAACGATATTCGATTTATTAGTACAATTTAGTATGAAGACTTTCCAGATGGACCACATTCTGCTCCAAAACTTCGACTTGCGGCGAATTTCGAATAAACGGGATTTTACTGTATAATTCTATTATTTTTAACATTTTCTTGATTTGTTTAATACCGATTTGTCTCCACAATCTTGGCTTCAAGATTAAAGAAACTATTTTCCGTACATGCAAGAATTTTCCATAAAAAGGCAATTTTTATGGCACACTGAACACAAATTTAATGGTTACGTTTTTCTTATAATGCCTGTAAAACAATACAACAATATAATAAACTGAATATCATTATTATACATATTCAGTTTATTAGTTTCACATTAGTGTAAAGGTCCTATCTAATTATGGTTTTAAAAAAAGTCTAATCTAATGAACAACTTCTGATATAAAAATATTAATGAAAATAAAAGTTGTTAAACCAGGCTCTAAACAGCCATAAACACTCTTGGTACAGATGTCAGATGACATGCTACTATAACACACAGTAGCAACCATAGGGAAGACTAACCCGTGAGCATCACCTTACCTGCCACGTACTAAATAAAACACTTAAATATGATGAGAATATAACCCATCAATTTTGAAAAAAGTTTTTGTAGGACTGAAATCTAATACTGTTGTAGATTCTCATCCACTCTACATTATATATGGCAAATTTAATTTTATTTGCATGAATATATAAAGAAGTAGTAAAGTAAGTCCTAGGCCTGTTAAAGTCGGCATCTTGTGGAGATTTAAGCTTGACCACGCGATCTCTATTTGGATTTATATGGAATATAAGTGTTCTAATGTCTTTCGCTCCATGGTCACAATAATCGTTTTTTGTTTTGTTTAATAAATCACTCTTTTTCTTGACTAATTTGTCAAGACAATTATTTCCAATTTAAAATGTTTTATTATTCATTGTAAAACTAATGAATAAATACTTAGTCCATGATCCTTAGAATTTACAAGCTCTTGGAATGAGAGTAGCGTGACAGAATTTTGATGCACCCAATTGTAGGCAATCTGATAAAAGAATTTTTGACTAGATAGGAGTTTTATAGGCGAGCTTTCATTTCTCTAGGTTGAAATGACATTATACACAAATTAGATATGTTTTCAAGATGACGCTAATAGTCAAATAATTATAATTATAAATAACCATGACGTTATTTGTTACGTAAATCATTGTTACGACAATAAAATTGTTGATTTTCTCGCATTTGACACAAGTATCACACATAACTAGCGTTGGGAGTATTTTCCACCTTTTTTCATATTGACACAGTGAAACCCTCTTAATAAGTTTTCCCACCTAATAAAAGATCACATTCTTCAGTCCCGAAAAAGTCCCCTACAAATTTTGTATTTTATTCATGCTTAATACGTTTTCCAAATAATAAGTTTCCCGCCTAAGAAATTAAAATATTTATGACAGAACTCAATTGATCCATACAAAAATACTTTTGTAATATGTTTTTCGGTTCAAGAAATTTTTTTGACATTCTCAAAAATGAAAGTGGTATTCTTTCAATGGGTGCAATAAAATTAGGATTTTGGATTTTTCCCTCATTATAAAAGATCTATTCACTCACAAAAACAAAATGGACATATCGCACACCTAGATCAAAGCTAAGACAACTCAAAAAAACAATAATTTTTAGTTATTATTGTATTCGGATACTTTGTCATATACGCAACTAATTAGCCCCAGTTCTCAAATGTCAGTTTAGGATAAATTTATGACCTAAAATGTTATTTAGTTTCATAACTTTAGTAATAAAAAATGGAGAAAAATGTTTTTATTTTTTTGTCTACTGAAAAATGACTTTTTGAGTTGTCTTAGTTTTGATCTAGGTGTGGATATCTGAATAGGCCAATAAAATTTACTGCCTTGCTTTGAGGAAACAAGGAATTGCCAGCAACTGTGACTTATTTTTTGCATGTGCAGATAATCTTCACAATACAAGAGCCTCATTGATAATATTAATATCTTGTTTTATTTTTATCTTTAATTATGCAAACATTCCTGGCCGAAAAACCAAATTCTTAAAATAGCTTAGATTAATGGTCATTTTATGACAAGCTTATCCTTTCAGAGAACAAAATAATACATTGACTTCTATGCATTACTCTAATTGTACACTGTTCTGCATTAATTGAACCTTCAATACGTTTTGGGAATTTAAAATATCGTATTGTTTAATCAACAATTTTTAATTGTATGAATAAATTTGGTATATTATGTATGTATTAATAATATGCAACTAATCAACAATTTTTATTTCTTATTGTTATTAAGGCGCGACTTGCAATAATAATTCATATTTTGGCGTTCTTTACGAAAATGTGGGTTTTTATTGTTCATTTATATCAGAAATTATTCAATAGATTTGACTTTTTTTTCAACTATTACTTAGATTGGACCTTTACATTAATATAAAACTAATAAACTGAATGTTATTTGTCATAATTAAGACGATACAAATATTATAAGAAAGACCGCGACCATTAGATGCATTTTAGGCATGGTACGAAATTGAGCCAATGGGCTGAATGAATGTCGAGACGAAATATATTTTCTTATAATCTTGAAGCCAAGATTACGGAGACAAATCTGTAGGAAACCAAATTAGCAAAATGTTAAAAATTAATAGAGTTATAAATCATTCAATTTGCAGTACATTTGATGAATTTTTGACGTTTTTAAAATACTTTGTTTTAGTAAAAACATATGTTTTTAAATAATAAACTATATTTACTCACATGCTTTGAGGCTTCAACTACTATTTAAAACTAAGTTTAATATCAGAAACACAATAATCATTTTTTAAATAATATATTTCCAGTCTTATGAAACACGATAATTTTAATTGTTTATCGGACCTTCAGAACACCGTTGAATTCGGCAATGACAGTCGTGGGGTTTGTGCTCCGTTGGATTTTCATTAAATTTGCCTATAAAACACATTTTATTACTAATTTTGACGACACTATGAATGAATATTATACTTATTCTCGATACCAATTGCTTATTTTTGTAAATTATATGGTTTTGGGCTGTTTTTATACGAAAACAGATTATAATTTTGACTTCTGAACATAATACATGTCAAAACCTACGTTACGGATCTGAGCGCTAAGAATCTGACAACGCATGCGCCTCAAGGGCATAAAATTCATTTATTCACATGATTCAACGTGACATTCGCGAACCCGTGTTTTTTTTTTTGTTGGGTTTGGTTCTCATTATATTTTATTATACAAATTATTGTTCTGAAATTACTGCCTCCTGTGACTCAAGATGCCTAAGGTGAAAAAGTATCCATTGACACGCTCTACGAAATATTCCAACAAAATTTTAAATGGTTATCTTCTTGGAATACAAATCGCAACGTAAGTTGATAATTTTTACCATTTCTATAACAATTATCTATTTGATTTAACAATACAAATTACATAGTTCAATATACATATATTATGCAGTGCAGATAAATTATTTTTTATTGGAAATACATATCCTTAAAGATAAATAATCTTATCAAAAGAATTATACATAACAGACCTGTCTGATTGATACAAATTTATTTGTTATAGTCATATAAATGAATAAACATGTATTTTAATATTTTAGACATAAAAATACTGATAACTAAATAACAATAATAATATTATTAATTATTTTCAGGATGTTCCCGAACTGAGTATTAAATGTGCGGATTCGTGTGAACTTCCTAAATTGGATGGCAAAAGAGTGGTCGACGACATACACCGATTCTTTCCTCTAATTAATCAAATTTACTCCCACAAATCGATGTTTGGGTGCACATGAACGAATATTGAATATGTGAAAGAACATAAAGTTTTATTTCTAAATTCAGTTTAAATTGTAATAAGTGTGAATCAAATTTTGTTTTGAATACGTGTAAAGAAAAAAAATAACAAAATTCTGAATAACGATAATGTGCTCGATGAACAACTAATTATTTAACAGTGAATAATAATACTTTTGTCATATTTTCATTTATATTTTAATATTAATAAATATGTAATTTATTAAAACAATAAATAAATATTTAAAAAAAAAACTTTTTTTTTATTACAACCATAGTATGATTATTATATAATATTAGCATAAATAGTTTTCTCTTCACAAATACAGCTGCTTCAAAAGTTGTCAATATTATTTATTAGTATGAATTTACGTCAATTGTTTCCTTATAAATCGGGGGCATAATTGTAATAATCATGTTTATCGACACAATGTTTTTTATCATAAACATAACAATTCTTAGGTGAGAACTTTAACAAATTATTTAATTTTCGCCTGATAATTTCAAATGGCAACACATATGTATTATGAATGTTGAAGAAATGCCTATTTTCTGATAGCTTTATTACCTAGGAATTAAAAAAAAACCAACAATTGTATACTTGTCCTTTTCTATTGATACCTTTCACTCTAGCAATATTTATGTAAAAAATAATGCACTTTTATGTTTACTTGATATTGTAAATGAATTAACTATTAGTCTCGTCTTGAAAGGGTATGCAAAATGCAAAAATATCTCGAAATTCAAACTGGAAAAATGAAAGTAGCCTCTTAATTAGTTTTAGTTCATGAAATTATTTAAAAAAAATATATATTTATGTTGTTCGAAATTCTATAATATTCCATTTTCGGAGGTACCATACCCTGTTTCATTGGGAGCTTCGATTAGCATTTCTGGTGTATATTGAGAATACGTAACTTCTCAGATTTTTACAAAAAACATGTTTTCCGATAGAAAAAAATTCGCAATGGCGAATACAGTTGCTTTTATAATGGTACAATAGCAAATAAGGAAATTAGAATCTAGAAGTTTTGAATTCAGGGCACACGACTTTACGGAAAAATGCATTTTACAAAAATCAGAAGAGCTACTGTTTTCTCAAGTTTAGCTGCGTTTCTTAAAAAATAAAATTGCTAATGTGTTTCGTGACCGCTGATTAACGCTTTTCTTTTAACCATTGTACCATGGTATATCAAGATATATATTTGAAAATTTATCGACAAAAAACAAAGAAGAGCGATTAAATATGTAACTACTGACAACTGAATTAACTTTGAAAAAAATTATTAGGCTGATATTTTTGTTTGCTTAAACTTTTTATGCTTTTTACATCGGCACAAAATAAATAAATAAAACAAAAGAAAATGCACTGTAAATGAGATTCAGTAAGGGTGAATATTATATGTTTAAATAGAATTCAATAGCCTTTATTGACATTGCGTGTAAAGTTGATGTTTTTGGACAGTTATATTGATCACACAAGCGATTCGAGAATACATGTAAATTATGTAAAAATCACTAAAAGGAATCAGTTTTAGATACGAGGTCAAACAGGTAACTATTTATAAACAGTACTTTTTAAAAAATATGCATTCTTCAAGTTGATCAGCAGGAGATACAGCACACGATAGCGTAATTTTTTTACTTGTCTTAGATATAAGACAAGTAAAAAAATTACGCTTTTATAAAAAGAAATAAACATAATGCAAGATAATGAAATTATGTCCGACATACATGTGACATGTTTTGTTATATTTGATCTCCTATTACGCGTGACCTATCATTTACAATAAAAAAGTGCCGATTATGATTCTAAAATCAATTTCGCATTTTTGTCTCATCGGTGATTCTACTCCAGATTTATTTTTCTTTTAATATTTATTTGATACTTTCTAGCATTCTTTTTGCAGTTTAGATAGCTATTCTTTAAAAGAAGTAAGAATATTAATGTGACATGTATTCCGTGTACATGTCATTTAAAAATAAAAACTTTCTTAAATAATCGTAATAAAAATGTAATTTTAGTTAATATGCAAAATCATGTCAAATATAAGCAATGCGGGAGAATATTGAAATTCCTGCTAATAAGTTTTTACGCTTAATAAGTTTGAATTTGCTGGTCCCTTGGAAAACATATTAAAAAGGGTTCACTGTATATGGAAATCATATGGAATGAAATATAAATGCGTGTTGTCATTTATTGGGTACCTGATTATATGTATGAATATGTTTTGAAATCATACAAAGTACCTACATATACTTAGACTTTTGCTTAAATCAATGTTCTAAATTAAAAAATTTTATGACAGCTTCAATTTATTATTTTGTTTAATATTATTGAATTAAAACGCCCCATGGCCGTTTTGGTGATAATTTGGTGACAATTTGTGGATGCCACGCTAAAAATCTGTTGCTCTTTTGAGGCAAATCAATCATCGAGCCATTTTCGTACGAAGTGAAGCGCTGCTCAGCACTTGTGTGTCCCATTGATGCAAATAAGTAGTAATCGGACGGAGCCAAGTCTGGCGAGTAAGCTGCATGCGAAAGTATTTTCCAACTGAACGCCTCAATCGTTTCCTTGACCGATTTTGCTGTGAGTGATGGTGCATTATCATGAAGCAAAATCACTGTGTTGCTCTTTTTGATATTCTGGTCATTTTTCACGCAAAGTTTAATTTAAATTGATCATTTGTTGTTGGTAGCGTTCAGTATTAACGGTTTCGTTAGGTTTTAGCAGCTCATAATAGATCACACCCTTCTGATCCCACCAAACACAGAGAATTGTCTTCCGTCCATAGCGATTTGGCCTTGCAGTCGATGTCCATGGTTCGCCTGGAGTTACCCATGATCTTTTACACTTAGGATTCTCGAAATATATCCACTTTTCATCGCTAGTCACAATTCAACGGAGAAATGACTTTCTTTTGTACCTGGTGAGCAGCATTTCACAAGTGGTTTATCAGTTTTCCTGCTGTCTTTCATTCAGGTCATGTGGAACCCATTTTTCCATCTTCTGGATCTTTCCCATGCCTTTCAAACGTATGGAGATGGCTTCTCACGTCACATTTAATTGATACGTGAGTTGTTGTTGTGTTTAAGCGTCATCCTCATCCAACAGTGCTTGCAATTTGCTGTCTTCACACTTTTTCTGTGATCTTCCACGTTCTTTATTTCTCATGTCAAAATTTTTAAATTTTTTAAACCATTCAAAGTACCGTGATTTACCAAGAGCATACTAACTGTAAGCTTCTACAAGCATTCAATGTGATTCTGCAACAGTTTTCTTCAAATAGTAACAGAAAATCAATGCTATCTGCAAATCATAGTTTCCAGGCATAAAATTTGACATGTTCAACGCTATTAAAAACTATGGTGTTGTATGAAACTTGTATTGTTATGAGTTGATAATCTTTGTCCGATGTCAAAACAAGAAAATGGTGCCAATGACGCGGTTTGACTCTACATTGACAGCTAGGGCCATCTATGGGCAAATTCTGGTTTCATATGTACATACCTGAAATATAATATATAATTCAGGCTTGCATAAAAATAACTTACATAAAATGTTTACTTTGTTCAAGAAAACGTTGTTTTCTCTTAAAATCAGTAAAAGTACATCTAATTTATGAAATTTGCTACTAATGATGTGAATAAGTTCAATATTTATTCATATTTTGGATAAAATATTTGTGACAACATATATTTTCAGAATTTTTTAACAAAAATAATGATAGTACGGACTTGACGACCGTCACTGCTGGATCGAGCGGCGTATTGAAGTTCGCTGGATAATTAAAATTATTGACTTTTCTATGACTGAAAATATATTATTTAAGAACTGATTATTGTGTTTTCAACATAAAACTTAGTTTTAAATAAAAGCCGAAGTCTCAAAGCATGTGACTAAATAGAATATATTATTCAAAAACATATTTTTTCACTAAAACAAAGTATTTTCAAAATGTTAAAAATTGATAATATGTTCTGCAAATTGAATGGTTTATATCACTATTAATTTTTAACATTTTGTTAAATTTTTTCTCAATTGGCTTCAAGATTATATGAAAATATATTTTGTTTATGCAATAATTTGCCAAAACTAAGATAATTTTGTAGCACTTGGAAAATGCACCTAATGGTCGTGGTCTTTATTATTATCTTGTATTGTCTTAATTATGGCGATAATTAGTTTCACTAACACACTACATTCAGATTATTAGTTTTAAATGAGTATAAAGGTCCTATCTAAGTAATAGTTTTAAAAAAAGTTAAATCTTGTGTATAATTTCCGATATAAATGAATAATTAATACCCATATTTTCGTAAAAAATGCGAAAATGTGAATTATTTTTGAAGACGCCGGGTCTACAATTAAATATAATTAAAATTGAATATTGTTTTATATTTACATGACATTCTAGAATTTCCAAAAATATAACCGAATTTTAGGTTATGTTATATTGTTTCGTAAAATGTTTTTAATTTAATTGTTGCACTGTTTGCAGTATGCCTTATTATGTTATATCCCATATTAAACTGACAATGGGTGTCTTGTTTGTGTAACTTACCAACTTTTTTAAAGCCACACTAAATTTTTTTTCTACAGTGTGGAATATATATTAGGGAAAAATATATATTTCGCTATATGTGGAAATTCGTTATTATGAATTTTTCTTTTTTGATCCATTGGATTTCGTAATAATGAGTTTTTACTCTATACTATCTAATAATGAGACAAACAGATAACAGCCGTAGCATATTTGAATCAATGACCTTAAACAAAAGCGGAACACAAATATTAGTATAATTTTGTAAGTTGAACATCGTTGATCGACATCAAATTAGGTAAGTAGGTACTTGTGAACTTTTAGAACAATTTCAACATGTATTTATAGATGGAAAAAAGTATATATGGAACTATTGATATGATTTAAATAAAAAACTTAACAACTCTTGGATGTGTTTTAAAATGTGAGTAGAGGAACTGCATAAACAATTTTTATACATTGCTCTCTTTTCATGATGTCTTCGACTACATCATATTAAGAGTACATCCATAAAATGAAAAGGAATTAAATGGCAGATGGTGTGTATCCTGTGCACTGCGAGAGGTACAAGTATCTCTATCCTATTTAAAGATTACCAAAAGGCAGACAGACGAGACAACATGCAGGAGAAGGATTTTCGCACATTTTGGACATGTCGCCAGAAGAAACAATGATTCTCGACAAACTTGTGGTCGCAGGGAAAGTGAGCAAAAGGATGGTCTCCCGCAAGATGGATAGACCAAATGAAGGAATTACCGCTGCAATCAACACGGCTCAGGGCTGGGAGGAATGCGTCAAGTTCCAGATATGTCAGGAGACTACAATGCTCAACATCCATGCTCAAGCATATGATAAAGAAGCAAATTAAAATGCCGTACACCAGCTGTACGCAGGTTACTTCAATAAATATATTTTTTATTTACGATTATGATAGAAGCCTGAGAAGTAAGATTTTCTATAAGCTTTTTTTAAATGTGAGAAAATCAAGCATTTTAATCAATACCTTTCTCTCCTGTAACATTTACATAAAAAAAAAAACAATAATATTTAGTTGACATTGCTAATAAATTAACTAGGTATTAGTGTCATCTAAAAATAGATTCATAGACTACTTCAAATTGAATAATGAAAAAGTAAAAGAACGCCCTTAAGTATCATCTGGTTCATTAAATACATGTACAGCATTTTAGGTAAATATCTCTTGAAAACCTCATTCATTCATTGTCTAGATGTTAAGTCCAATTTTTTTAACATTCTTCCTTTAAAGTCCCACTTCATCCGGAATAATCAGAAACTTGCTCACAGCGTGCAAGATGTAGGGGAACCAAAAATGAATTACAAAGAAATGATATTTTGTGGGTGACTGTTTTGTCTCATTTCATACACCCATAACATTGGTCACTAAGAAGACTTAACACTGAAGGGAATCCCACACTGTATATGAAAGGTGACAAAACAATTAGCAGAAATATGATAAGAGAGTCTTACTTGATTACAATTCTAGCTACGAAGGTCCATCTGGTTTAGTCTCTCGGGAACATCAGTGACGTGGGCGGCCATGAAAATAATAAAACATTAACCAACATTGCAGACAATAATATCAGACAGATATTGTACATTAGGCTTGATGCACATTGGCCAAACATGGTATTTTACATTTATTTATTGTTAATGATTCAATGTATCCTCGGTGTTTCCTATGGGTATCAACGAGTAATGTTTGTTTCAATATTGATACAACTTTAAATATATGATTTTCAAATAAGACTAGATTGAAATTGCACACATTTAAAATTATAAATGTGTATTTTGTATTGATAAATACAAACCTTTTACTAATTAAACAAATTACTAACTTTGCAATAAACACATTGTTTCAAATAACTAATAATTGTCGAACAACAAATTTAAATAAAAAATATACAATCTGTTTCATAATTTCTCTCCACTTAAGAACGCACAGATGTACACTAAATGTACTCCATACAAATCTTTCATCTGAGATGTTAAGAGCTATTCAGCATAGACCGTCGACACAATTTCAATTGTACTAGAGAAACTATGTCGGCTTCAAAAGACACTGAATCATCTATAATACATTGATTAAAAATAAGCTTAAGAAAAAGATGATTAAGCTAAGCACAGACCCGAGTATCTTGGCCTTTACCGCACCGGCGTGATCGGCGCTGACCCCTGTGTCAGCAACGCGTGCGCCTCCAGCATCTAGAGCCGCCTCCACTCCAGCCCCTGCCCCTGAAATATGATACCCCATTAGCAGCGGCCCCGGATTTATCTAAAGCCTATTTCGCCCATGTTGCGTGACTCACCTGTGCCATGGTCTTCCGACGCGCTCATGGGCCTGGTGCCAGCCGTCTCGGCTTCCGCCTCTGTAAGAAATAACACTGATTAAATAAGATGGTGATGACTAGTAGGAACCAAATACCTTTACATTCATGATTTAAAAAAAAAAAGTGAAGTGTGCAGCACCCTTTCCTCTCTGCTTAACCTTGAGGAGAAATAGCATAATGGTAAGTTAATTTCTTAATTAAGTTCAAAATAAAATAGTATTCCTTAATTGTGGAAACAATGTGAACCTGTGGAAACTGAAATTACCTGCAGGCTTGTCCGCTACGGGGGCCGCAGCTCGGGCAGTGCCCACCGTTTTGTGCTCCTCCACATCTCCTTTAGCTCCCCCACCGCGATCTGCACCTGCACAAATGCATGCATATTATACGTGCAGTCTAAATAGGATTCATTTTTAAAAAACAAATGTCAATCAATAATATTATACAGCATATCAGCGGGCAGTACTGTTTGACAAATTCGCAAGAGGATAAAGGATAGAATTTGCGTACCGCAAGGGGGCACGACCGTATCAGTCGCTGGGCGGGCGGGCACTTCATCTTTAAAGAGGTCGGTTTTAATTTTTATTTTGGGTGGATCCTCTCCTCCTTGACCGCTTGCCTGCGTGCCTCCTTGTCCGCCCACCTGGCCGACTGCAAGGCTCGAAACTAACGCCGGCTCCGCCTCCATCTGTAACATAGTCTTTTTTCGGTGAGTTTTGAATTAAATAAGGAAACTCCAAACTTCTGAGATTCCCGGCAATTTCAAATTAAATAGGGATTACAGTAAAACCTCGATAATTCGAACCCCGTTTATTTAAAATTCAACATAATTCATCACAATACCCAAAATTTTAATTTTATAGTTGTTTAATGCCATTATTAAAAAAAAAAACCTGGTATTTCGTAGTGCGTAGTTTTAGGACTCTTGCGCTACAAAAATCAATATCTTTTTATGTTATTTAATTAGATATTTTTTAACTTATTAAAAATTTACAATGTGCGTAGCTTTTTGTCCATGTCAGCTGCGGTACTTGCCGATACACCGCGCGTCTGAGACCGGTCGAGTGGAATTTCCATTATGTCTCAGTCCCCGCTGCCGCTGCACACCGCTAATTAATAATCAATTAATAGATCGATACTAGTCGCCACCGCATGCCAGTAATTGTCAATACTAGTCGCCACATGCTGCTAATTTTCAAATAGATTGATACTAGAAGCTCTAGTCTTGACGCGCGTGGATAGTTTACAGTGATTACGCCTAGGGATTGTAAAAACAATCGACAAAATGTAAAAATTCAGTTGAATTTCGAAAATGTTTATATTATTTTTTGGTCAATACTAATAATAAAAAAACAGTTTATTTAAGATAATAAATACATTATTTATTGTATAAAAAATTTTTTATTTATTAAACTAAAAATAAACTGTATTTTCTTGAAGATTAATATTAATGGAAGACCTACTAAACGTCAATATAATCAATTTACCCTATAACACTTTCATATGCATTGTGGTAATTTACTAATGATATGAGTTTAAAAAGTCTCAAGCGATGTGTATTTTGTGGACAATTGAATCAATATATTGTATCGGAAAATACATTCATTATTACTACGTGATCTTATTTAAAATAGTGTTTACATTTGAAATGTTGATATTGTTTTGACTGCATTTATGTTTTGAGGGTGAATGGGTTGTATTTTCTGACAATATTCTTTTACTTTTCTTTAGAAAACAGAAGCTTGTATTGTGCTACGTATATTTATCAAAATTATTTAAATTTAATAATTGTATACTTTTTAAAATGGCGGGCCGCAGACTTGCGGAGAAAGAAATATTAGAAACATTTTTATATGTGGACTTTGATTTAGAAATATGTAAGTGAAGATGAGCAAGATGAAATAATTAATTAAGATGTCAATTAAAGTGAATTTACTCTTTTCGTCAATTGGGATAGTAGCCCTCACTTATTTGATTTTATGCACAAGAAAAATACTAATGCGTGTGGTACAGTGCGTAAAACACGGAAAGGTAGGGCCACATTTTGTAAATTAAAAAAATGTGAAATGGACACCAAATATCGTGAACTTATTTTAGCATTAAAATGGCGCGATAAAAGGGAAGTCCACATTCTAACAACCTTGCATGACGATTCCATGGAAACGACAGCCGAAATACATTGGTCAACCTAATATTAAACCAAAATGTGTCAAGTGTATGGATTCTGTGGATAAAGTGGACGTGATGTTGAGTAATTTAAATTGCTTACGGAAAACAATATAGTGGTACAAGAAAGTGGTTTTCCATATAATTGATTTGATTTTATTAAACTCTCAACTACTTTACAAAACGATAACGAATAAAAATATTATAGCGGGTGAGTAACGACATTATTGTATTATTTATTACATGAGCAGACATCTCTGAGGCCTGCACTTGACTTGTGATATCTTAATGTTTACATATTCTAGTCATATGGTGCTCTTTTGTTTATTTATGTATTCCAAAGGACTTTATGAGACTTTAAACATTATTTTCAAACAACCATAAGAAATGTTAAAAAAATACAGCATAAGTGCATACTGAAAATCAGCGCAGCAATCCTGTTGAACGAGATAGCTATGATCCTACAAACAATGTGATTGTATTGGTGAGCGTATGATAATATTCGTAAGGCAGCGGCTTTTTCAGAGATCGATTATTTTGTTGTCAATATTTACATTATCTAAAGGATTTGAACATCTCTAGTGATTGTTTATATTAACAACATTATTTGTGAAGCCCTATCAAGTAATAAATCGTACACAGGATGGCTTTATGAATGTCTAAATGTCGTTTTAAAAGTGGTGTTCAACCGAATACACGGCTTTCGAAAAGAGGCCCGCATAGAGAGGTATACTTGGAGTACATTTGTTTAGCGGCTGAGAGGTTAACACATCAACCGGTTTTGAAAAATATCTATTCATACATTTATATTACATTTGTTTAGCGGCTGAGAGGTTAATGGGGTTTTGTAAAATTCGAATTTTATACAGAATTAAAAAAGTAAAGGACAAAACTATCTAAGCAAAAAGGCATGTGGCCAATGAGACTAAGATTGTCAGTTTGTAAGAAAACTCTTTCCACAAGGAAAATGGTAAGAAACAATGCATGAAATACATTTAATTAAAAATAATATATGTAAGAGATAAATTGAGCCATTGAAAGTTGAAAACATTACCCTGCCTAGTTAGCTGGTCACTAAATTCACTTTCTATTCAGTCTAATTAACATTAAACCATCTGAGATTGTATTCTCTAAGTGCGTTCAAATTCCCCTATTCTGCTTATGTATGATATGACAGCAAAAAAACTTTTTAGCATTTACTCATACGCCACACAATAAGAAATTTTCTTCCGGGAAAACCCATAACATTTAAGATTGTATCTCTGGCACGCTGAAATGTCAACTATGATAAAAACTAATTCACAGTAAGTTAATTAAAATAAATTGCTTTATTTTTTTGTGAGTTGATTTTGAAAATAAAAAAATGCTAATGGTTAATAAAGTCACAATACTGAATTTTAAAAGGGACACGGATGAGAAAATAATATATTTATGTATATACTAACTCTGTTTTGTACTACCGAGGTACTCACGGGGCGCTGAGGAGGCGGAGGGGCTTGAATAGGAGGCAGCACAGGGACCTCGGGCTCTGCTTTCACCTCCTGCTTGAGCTCAGCCCCCTTAAGAGCTGACGCGGGAGGCTCCTGCAGGGGCTGCATGATGGGCTGCGGCCACTTGTGATGCGCAGGCGCGTGATGCTGGGCGAGCAGCGGGTGGTGCCGCTGTGGTTCGTAGCCCATGTGCAGGTGTTGCTGGTGCTGCAGGAACGCAGGCTGCTGGTAGGGCTGGTGGGCGGGCGGTGCGTACGGCAGGCGTGCCCCGTAGCCTTCGCCCCACTCTCCGCCGTAGTATGCCGCGCCTGCTCCATACGCCCCCCCGGCTCCACCCCCATACACCTGATGGCCGTTGTCTGCGGGAAAATGACCCACAACTTTGTGTAAATGATCTAAGAGAGAGCCAACAGAAAGAAAACAAAAGGAACATTACACTGGGCCATATCGCTCTGGACACTCACAGGTGCGGTCCATCCCGAAGGTGAACCGAATACACTCACAGAAACTCGGACAGGCTAGTGATATGCATCCATTGAGAGATTTACAATATACGCAACGCAAGTATAATTTTAAAATTGTTGCCACCGAGTTGCAAAAAGAGACAAACCAACTGATGATTCGTCAAGACACTGAAGGTTTACGCAGTAGAAGCATGAAGCTAAATTGAAATGAAAATAATTTTTGTGTCCACATATAGAGTTGATGCTGAGAAATTGTTTATTTACAAAAGTTATTAGTGGACATTTGATGAGATGACAGTGCGGAAGAAGGCTCACCCATGTAGTTGAGTGGGAGGCCGTTGCCCTGCACCACGCCAGCTCCTTCTCCGTCCATTCGCACTCTCTTGTGGTTCATGGTCCTGTCCTCGTAGTTGTTCATATTGCGTATTGCGCTAAAACAAACAATAGCCATTGTAAAAAGGGCCTACAACTGCGCATTCCATTACTTTCATGTAAAAACTACAGATGCTACACAAAACTGGAAGGAAAATCATTTATTAAGGGCAATTATGACAGACGCCGTAGGACGCCACTACTGGAAAACATTAGGTTAGGTCCTCAACGAAGGAAGCTTACCTTTGTTTGGCGATGAAAACTATTGATTTCGGTTACAACATGTATTCCCGCTCACTCGCGTAGGACCGTGAGGTATCGTAATCCATAAATGTAACGTTTATCGAAGGTTTTACGCAAAAATTCTCTGTATATATCGGCAAAACTGACAGTAAAAACACAAAAAACAAGCGCAGGAAAGAGTAAATTAATTTTATTTTTTTTTCTTCAGATGGCAACTATAATCACTTTTCATAATATTAATATTTTTCTTTCTTTTGACTAGCTGGCAATGCAGGCCGTTTCAGCCTCACCAGGATCAACTCTGTTGTTCACACAATAATAGCCTTTTTCAACGTCATACATAAAACGTTTTTCGTTAATCGTTAAAATTATAATGCAAATCAAGGAATTGAAAATGCTTAAAAGTAGAATACGTAGGTATACGAAATTTTTGTAATGTATATTATTATGAGTTCATTAATTTAAATGAGATAATTTTTCATAACATTTTAACAGTGTGGCTTGTTTTGTTTTTTGACGAGAAAAATTAAGCTGTGATTCGTGCCATTATTATGTTCGATAATTTGGATCGATTTTAGATTTGATTTTGCAGATAATGATAGAAAGAAGGTACATTATGAAAACTATAAAAGAACGGCATCTGAAAGTATTTGGCGTTTCTTGGTTTCACTTAACATTAATTATTTTACATTATGTAAAATAATTAATGTTAAGTATAGTACCCAGAGTTGGAAATGGGGTGATTATATTGTATTGGTTACTTAGCAAATTTAATTTATAAAATGATATCCATTTACGCGTATTTCGGTACATGGGATTATGGTCGTAAACTATGAATAATAGTGTCGATGTTATTTTTGGCATAAAATATGTTATTTATATATATATACAAAGTCTCATAAAATCGCTTATAAATAATCATTAATTTAATTTTTGTGTAGTTAATTTAACGCGTTTTAACGTTGCTAGTAGGACCTAACTTCTATGTTGAGATATCATTATTTATGTATATAATAAAAACTAGACAGATCTCGATTATCATTCAATTTACAAATACAATAAAAATAAAGTTATATTGTTTATTTGGACATTCTTATTACTCATTATACATACTCGTAAGGACTGACATCGCCATGGTGACGTCATTACAAATAAAATGATCTGGCGCCATCTGTTCCTATAACTAGATATTATAGTTTGACATACATACACGGAGTTCAAAATCACACAAATGCTATCGATTCCAATAGTTGTCAGATTATCTGTACAAATAATAATGTTATAAAGTATTTAAAAAACCAGCAGTATTGTAATAAACTAGCTTCATCGTCAAATTGAGTAAATTAATTTGTGCCTTTTGTGATAATTAGATTTATTTGACTAATAGTACGTCTTTCATAACTAGTAGTGTCAATTTAGTTTCTTATGACTATTGCTTGTGTTTTGTTAGTTTTAAAATGAGCAATTTCCTCAAAATCGGCTCCTGTCTCCTGTCATAATCCAAGAATAATAAGTCGCCTCTTTTGACATTTATACCTATATAAAATATCCAAATTCAGCAGATTTATGGTAATGAAGAGAGTTGTAAGCTGTAAATTTTCATAGTGATCACCGCGTGGACAGTTGGTGAGTATCAAATTTTGTTCATATTTCAGAATTAATTTATTTTTATTTTTATTATATTTATAATACTCGTATCAATTTCAAGAATTGTGTTCCTGAGAATACGATAATTTGCGTATTCATTTAGATTAATTGGTTGTAACGCTGCATCATTGTTAGTATTGGAGAACAGAAGCTTCTTCTCGAGTGCAAGTACAGTTTTATTTGTATATTATACGCTTGTTTTATAACTTACATAATCAATATTTCAATTTATTAACATGGATTTTACAGCCGAATTTGCACTGCAGGAACTACACTAAATACATAAACATACTTATAGAATAACATACTCATTTGGTTGCTGTGTATGGTAACCAATACGTCAAATAATATCTCGTATAAATTATTACGCATATGTTTCGTGCCAAGCGATGCTTAATATCAAACAACATGTAAATGCCATGTACCTAAAACTACCTACATACTACATAATACTATATTTATTATTATTAAGTATTTTATATCACTAATACTAATACGTATTCATATAAGAGCCTTTAATAATCAATTTATTAACAGATAATATGGTCTTGATGGAAAGAATTAGAGATTTAGTGTTTAGTGAATTAGGATCTTTATTTGAAATGAAAATACGTTTAGTTTTAGATTCAATTAACCTGCCACAATAAAACTAAAGAACTGTTGTAGTTTTTTTGGAAAAAATGTAAAAATTTATTCTAAATTGACAAATCAAATTATCAAATTATCTATTTGCCTGTTATGTTTAGCTCACATTGGAAATATAAAGGTAATAAGTTGAAATGTCCGCCTTCCGCTGGAAGCTGGGTAAATATATCACAGTCTGTCATAATTAAATTACTGCGGTCTACGGTTTGCGCAGTGTTTGATGCGTGCGATGTCGCCCTGAAAAATTATCCATTCACATGGGGACAAAAAATCCACTGTGTTGTGTAGGAAGTAAATAAATTATACAAATTATTTATTATTATTATTGGCTACATACTGTAAATTTCCATCTATTTAAATCATTATCAGTTAACAGATCATTTTTTCTAAATTGTATCAGAATTTTTTTAAAAAAAGTTTATTGAAATTCATAAAAAAATAATAATTTACATATACACATAAATGAGATAGGTTATTACACAATTTTAAAGGAGTTGCGCAATATTTTACTGTCGAATTGTTCCTCTCGTATTCAAGTTTTATTTTCTTCGGTTCATACTCGTGAACTGAATTTTAAAAATTCTGCATATTTTAGTGTTGTGATTATTATTACGTAGTTTATTTGAAGTGTCGGCTACTCAGACATTGAGTAAATTAATTTGTTTAAAGTCTTGTGGATGTCGGATAGTCCCCACTGTTTACTCCGTTACGTGGTAGATGTGTATTCGGTATGTAGATTTTCAACAATCTTGGTTTAAATCGATGCAATGGTTTCAAATTTGACGTACTTTTGTCCTGTGATCTAGTGGTCGGGGGCTCATTCTATAGCAATATAGTTTGAAAATAGTAAGAATGTTGATGTGACACGTATTCCGTGTACGCATCTCTATTTTTAAAAGTAATAATAATACGAAAAAATGATAACTAACTACTCTCTACTGTCTATAGCTATCTGACTCGGTGATCCCCCAAGACTTACCAAGACTTGACAAATACGTCAAACAATAGCTAAAGCTCACCGCAGCGTCAGCCAGGACGGCGGCCCACACCGGCAAATATGGTCCCAGCAACTTCATTTTGTTTAGGTTTCTCTTTACTCATTAAGTCATTAAAAATTTTTTCTCGTCATCTCAACACTAAAACATGACTTTCGTTGCCAGCGGAACTCTGCAGCACTGACTTAAGTATTATAAAACAGATTACTTTGTCAAAAATATAATTACACAATTATTATTATTCATCTAAGTACCAAGATGAGCCTGGTGTCAAATTACTTTCCATCCAAAATGTTTTTTCCCAGCGTACATTGGATTTTGCCGCGTTTTAGAAAATCATTCATAGAATCTATTTAGGTATTGGCCAAATATTTTCGCTTTTAGTTACTTCAAGCATCTGCCTGCGCTCGGCTGAGGTGAGGTATCTTTAAAATAAATAGTTTTTTTCAAATTAACGATAACTTTATTTTCAGAAAAAAAATTACTAACAGGAAATAACAAATTTGCCAAAAGCCATTAGGATGAAACCAGTGTAGGGGTGCAGGGTTCGCGATCACATCATTTTAGCTTGTACCTGAAATCAATAATAATGTTTAGTGAAGAACGCTGACAAATATGGAGATTTCCGCAAGTCCTTCGTCCTTCGCTATACACCTGTACATTTTGATGATAACAGCACTGTACTGCGCGAGGGCCACACTTTCAAACGGCGACAATACACGGACATAGATATGAATGTAGCGAAATGAGAGGTGATTTGTGATAACAATTTTAAGTTTAAAAACATCGTAGGTTAATTTCGTGTACTTATATCTACTCTGTTATATATATAATATTATGGTTAAAAATGCGTGATAAATGATGTAATAATAAAAATAAACCAATAAAAAGTTTTTAAATGTATGTACCTACTTCTGTAAAATGTAGTACTTGAATGCCTCTCGGTGTTAATGCATATTTTTATAATTATATTATTTTCTCAATTAAAATTATTTGTTGGGCGTTACATTTAGCTACCATTATAGGGGCGATTATAATTTTCATGTTGTGAAAACGCGAATGTGTAATATGCGATCGATCGACAGGATGTCAATTATAATTATTTTTATTTTTAGCATTGAATACGGTCAAATTTATAATTGCGCTCCTGGAAGACTTACTGTTGGTCGGCGGAGGTCCCTTCGGTCCTTGTTCCGGTCCTCCTGGACCTCCTAGCCCTTCCGGTCTTCCCGGCCTCTGGGCTGCTTCGAGTTCACCAGTGTGCATACTCATGCCTCCCTGCAAGCGATATGACAAACGACTCCTTATTAGTTCAACAAATATTTAACCTAACATAATTTAACACAGAGGTGTGCAGTAGGTATTATTATTTATTATTTATTTTTTAGCATAAAAGAGATACGGTTATTAGGTTACCTTGTTATTATGTTGTTATTGTTATTAACGATGCTAAGTATTCATAGGTAGGTATACTAGGTTTCAAAAGAAGTGACATAAATTATTCTATTGATAACAGTTCTGTCAATTTTAAATTTAGGAAATGATTACTTTAAAAAAAGCAAGTTTATTGCTCTACACCTTTCTCTGCTTTCAAATTCGCTTAAAATCTACGATTCCTCCTTTCGACAACGGATATTTAAAATGATTCATTAAAACAGTGGTCAAAAACTTATGTTCAAATAGTTAACTTTACAAATAAACATACCCAAAACTCATACAGCGGTAAATATATTTCAACATTTAATATTTCAACATTAAATACTCGACCGCTCGCTTTTGGAATTACGAAATGACGTTGGAATACATCATGAAAAAAGTTTAGTCTATAGAATTAGTAAAAGTGTCATTTCAGTATTCAGTGAAGATTATCCCTTTCGATAAAATAGAGTACAGTAAGATAAATTGCTTTCAAAATGCGCGAAAAACACAAACGTAAAGACGTTCTTGACAAAACTCAGTTTCAATGGAGAATTATTTAGTTTAGTAAGATTCAGATTGAACAAACAGATTGGATGCGCGCAAACATACATAAAAATTAACATGACGTTGCCTGCTGACAGGCTGTAGGAATTAAAGACTAGCAGTATTATACTATAATCCGTGTAAATATGGGTGATTCATAAGATAAGGATTATTTAATTTATATTTATTTCTCAGAATCTTCAGCAGTAGCGCACGCCCCTGGTACTGGCGAGGTGCAGAGTATTACTTGAGTTAATTAATTTACGTCAAAGTAATTAACATGGTTAATACTAAATTAGTAACGTATTTTTTAAAATGAATAATTCTGTCTAACCGTGATATCTGTTATCGCTATAAACATTACAAACAAATTAATCCTTAACTAGTAAGACTTGTAGAGGAAAAGTTTCGGAAAATGAACTGCAGATTAATGATAAATATTCGGAACTTTTTACATACGAAAATAAAAGTAGATAGGTACATATTTTAGTTTAGCTCACCATAGCAACTGTCAACATCAGCACGAGAAACATCCACAGCCCGGAAAAATTCATCTTGTGTGTTAGTGGATTGGACAGAAGGGACTGAAGAGTCGCGGTCTTTCCCAGCTTTTATACCAAGCACAACGGCAATTATTTGTTATATTGGTTTTTCCTGTTTATTATTCTTTTGTCAGCGTTAGCCTTCGAGGTGAAATTAGCGCCGGCATTCGGTGACGTTCGGTGACGTTCCTCACAAGTATATTAAACACTGTGGTTTCAAACAAGCGGTTTCTGTGGACCCAGCGAGTGATTTGTGTTTTGGAATTGGAATTGATTTACACCGTCGACATAATGTCATGGTGATATTATGTCGACCTTAATTTTGAAAAAACAATAGCCGCCGTGTCAAATTTCTAAGCTTGTTAGTTATTGGCTGAGTGATGATGACGACTTGTCACTGTTGATCGCGCATGTGCGAATGGCATTGGAATTTTAATTTGAATCGAATTGCTGGTCAAAATAATAATATGGGAGCTCATCTTCAGAAGATTAGGTATTATATCTATCTGTAAAAGCATTATTGCAATCTGACTAAAAATTAGGGCGATATCGCACCCGAGCGAACTGTTATGTTATTGGCAGAAAAGGATAGGAGTCGATTTTATTACAATTAAGTATGCGTGAAAATAATTAAACTTAGAGATATTATTCCGCACAGCTACGGGACCGCGGAGCGCGATAACCGCGGCTCGAAAACGGCGCCGGGCGAAAAGTCTATCTTGTCCACTTTACGGAAATATTTCGCCCGGAATCACGCCGCTGGAATCCTGACGCCCCTGTGCGCGGCGACCGCCGAGTGGAGGGGGGATAACGGGCCGAGGCTGGCCCCGCCCCCGGCGCGAGTAAAAATTACAAGTGATATTTTATGTAATAACTCATTGTAAAAAATTATCATGAACATGTAATGTATAAAATAGAGTTTTTGGAGGGCGATCGCCCGGAGATAATATTATGCACCTTAAAAATCGTTCAGATGGTTAAACCGATTTTTAAAGTTTAAGGTGCATTAATTAATTCCCCGGGCCATCGCCCAAGGTAAAACATAGCAGGCATCGCGAGGAGGGCTAAACTCTATATAAAAAAGTACTCGCGATGCCTGAGGATTATAGAATAAAATTATAAGAGGCGTTTTTCAAGCGCAAAAGGAAATCTGCCGTCCAGTACGGAACGACAAAAAAATGGCACAAGTTGCGGAGTCTGGCCGACAGGTGGTGTCGGCGCTGGACCAAATCGGGGTGGTGCGGGGAATGTCTTCACCCCCTGATTGGTTCCCAGCTTCCTGAGGGAGCCTTATGCTCCCAGAGATGAATCTATATAATACTTTCATTCGCTCGTCTCTTTTCATAATCCCATCATTTTGAAGTTTTGTTTGACCGTTGCGTCAGCATGCCCGATTATTCTTACTCGCGCAAAGGACGGCGTAGGGCGAATTATCATTCGTTTTCTATTGTGTTTTGTACGGAGATATGAGAAATACCGCATAATATATAGATATACCATATAGATAAGAATAACAAGCTAATGCATATACATATCGACCTTTACCTCCCCTAAATCCGGTCCGAATCGATATGTACTAGCTCCGTAAGAGTGTGATCTACGAAGAATGAGAGCGACGACAAGAGTAGTTAGCGTATTCATTTAAACGCTGTCAATTTTTTTTTGCGAAGAGAATGTTGATTCAATCGATATGTTTATCTTGCATGTTTCGACATGCAATTAAAACAATCTGATAATTCTCAATCAATTTATTTTGGGTTATTAAATCATTCTTCATTCCTTGATTTTTTCCATTATGCTCTGCTCGGATTTAATATTATTTTATCATCATTCTTACTCACAATCTTGAGTATCTTCCTTCCCGCGCTACTGAATGATTTCTCCGCGGTGATCATTCGTCATTTCTGCTGTTTCGAAGGGTCACCGTCGTGCATAATGTTACAATTAAATAACGACATTAATACCTACTTCTGAAGTAAGCTAAGCTAAATAAGTAAGCTGTGAACGCTGATAAATTTTTCGTAAATTCTATTAGGCGCAGCAGAAGCTCGACCAAATCACAACAATTCGTTATTGGTATGTGCCCTCTGCGTAGCTTGTACCGTGTACATGCAGGCTCGGAAAAATCGGACCATTGAATTGTACAATATTGTTTATTTTATTGTGAGGACAAATTACGAATTCTAACGAATATTTACAAATGTATTTAATTTGCCAGAATTATTTATTAGGAGAACTACTAAAGAATGTAGAACTCAACTTAATTTTTTTTTATTTTAAATGTCACACTTATTAAAATCTTATATTTCGTTTAACGTATTGGTTTGCATACCTTGCTTTAATGTAGGTAACAGTGGCGGATTTTACATCGATGAGGCTATAAGCTAGAAAAACCTGGCCCCTCTACCATTATAATAAAACCTTGTGATGATCCACATGTAACCAACTGATAAAAAATATGAATTCCGCGAAATAGAGCGGGTGCGGTAGGGTAGGGATGTAGCGGGTCGGGGAATGAGATGACAGGAGGGGGATTGTGAACGCTTCGCTAGACAGTCAGTTTCGGGTGGGTGAGGGGGTCGCACGTGTGAGAGTCGATTTTGAACCGGGAAAGGGGGCGGATATGTAGTGTGTTCGGGGTACGAGATGGGATTTCCTTCCGAGATCACGGGGTGGTCAATTAAAAACTGAAGTTAAGAGGGTTGCCGGATTCGCGGGGGTCGTGTTCTAATTCAAATTGTGAGTCTTATGACTCAAGGTTCCAGAGGGCAGACCAGGATCAGCGCAGACGCTGAGGACCATAGCCGCTCAAAAATACTAAGTTTATCTTTTGCATGCTTGCATAAAGGCTTTGAAGACATTAATTTTAAAATACTAAGTTTATCTTTTGCATGCTTGTATAAAGGCTTTTAAGACATTAATTTTGATGACGTCCTAGAAGAATTCGAACCTATAGAAACGAGAGAAGTCGAGGAACCGGAATCTTGCAAAGAAATAATTAATGAAAATCTAAGTATTAAAATACTCAATGTCAATATTCGAAGCATTAATTATAATTTCGATAACTTGCAAGTGCTACTCCAACGCACTAACATCAATTTTGATATAATAATTTGCACAGAATGTTGGCTGAACAACTTGTCCGTACCGAAGCAAATAGAAGGCTACAATGTACACGCTACAACCAAACATTTTAACCAAAATGACGGAGTGGTAGTGTACACTCATAACAATTTACATGTCACACATGAAGAATCATCCATCATACAAGATGCAAACTGCCTTCACCTAATCATTGACAAGTTTACTCATGTTCTAGCGTTATATCGCCCGCCCTCATTTCAGAACGCTGCGACATTCGTAGTGCCACTAGATACTTTCCTTACCACTCTCTCACAATCAAAGGAAATAATTATCACAGGCGACCTTAATATCGACGTCATCAATCAGTCACTGCCTACCATCACTCAAGACTACCTCGATGTTCTAGCTCACCACGGACTCCTCTCAGCAATAAACAAACCTACACGAGATAAATCTTGTCTCGACCATATTATGATTAAGTCCAAGTCTCCAATACACGCAGTAATTTGTCAATCACCTATAACCGACCACTTTCCGGTTATGATGGGCATCGAACAGTACACCAAAAAATCACACAAAACTAACAATCTGCGAAGAAAATGTATCAATTACAACGAACTGATTAAAGACTTAGAACAGGAAGCATGGAATTCAGTATACGACTGCGAGGATGTAAACTCAGCTTTTAAAGAATTTAATACTATATTGCAACAACACATCACTAAAAACCAGTATTATAAATCTCACTCTACAAAAAAAAAACATAAAACCGTGGATCACTGAGGGTCTAATTTCAAGTATAAGAAAGCGAGACAAACTTCACAAAAAAGTTCAGCAGTATCCTCTCAATTTAGACGTACGAATTCAATACAAGCGATATCGAAATATCTGTAATAAGGCAACAAAAACGGCGAAAATACTATATTATAGAAATTTAGTAGTTCAAAATAAAACCAATACAAAAAAATGTTGGCAAATTATTAGAGAATTTACCAATTCTAATATAGAAAAAAGTAATAAAGTATTTCAGATGGTTAATGATGAAAATATTCCAAATACTGATGAAAATCAGACTGATATTTTAAACTATTATTATTATATAAATAAATACTTCTCCTCAATAGGTAAAAAAATTTCAGGTGATCACTTAGAATGAACACAAATGAATTATAGTTATGTAATAATGTCCGCCTAAATTAGCAAACATCAAACGCATTATTTTTAACTCCGACTACACCACATGAAATTAATACAGTTATACAGGGATTAAAAAGTAATAGTGCTCCAGGTAAAGATGGTATTTCTATCAAGCTTGTAAAAGAAATTAAGTCATACGTAACCGAACCACTTGCATTTATTACTAACCTGAGTTTACAAACTGGAGTCTTTCCAACCGTGCTAAAAGATTCGTTGCTATGCCCAATTTATAAAAGCGGAAACCCTAGTGATATATCCAACTATAGACCGATTTCTCTTCTAAGTGTTTTTTCAAAAATTCTAGAAAAAATTGTTAAACGGAGGTTCCTTAAATTTCTGGATGTAAACAATATTCTATCGAATCAACAATTTGGTTTCCGATCGAAACGCAATACAGAAGATGCACTCATGTCTCTCGTGGAATATATCGTATCGAACCTGGACAAGGGAAACAAATGCATGGGGATTTTTCTTGACCTTGCAAAAGCATTCGACACCGTACCGCACCTACTATTGCTAAAAAAACTTGAAAACATAGGAGTAAGGGGCATAGCATATAAGTGGTTTAAGGATTATATAACAAATAGACGTCAAATTGTCCAAAATAATGAAAAATACAGCAATCCATCATTGATAACACACGGTGTTCCACAAGGAAGCATTTTAGGTCCTATATTATTTCTAGTATACATTAACGACTTTTGTAATACGACCCTAAACAATGGAAAAATAATCACTTTCGCGAATGACACCGTGCTTTGCTTTGAGAGTAAGTCTTGGGAAGAGGTCAATACTCGTGCACAGGATGGTCTGAACAAGGCGAAAAAATGGTTTGATACGAACGTCCTATCACTTAATACAAAAAAATCAAAATATATATGTTTCTGTATTAACGAAAGAACAACACCACGTCAAAGTCCTACTTTGCAAGTATGACTTTCATGACTGCAAAGCAAACAAGACCACGGCGTCCGCATGCCAATGTGAAAAACTGACAAGAGTCAAAATTATTCGACATCTGGGAGTACTGATCGATGATCATCTTAACTGGAAAGAACATATATCGAACCTAGCAAAACGCATAAGAAAACTAATTTACTTTTTTAAAGGAATTCGATGTATAGTTGATTACAAACTCTTGAGATTGGTGTACTTTGCACTGTGCTACTCTTTAATTAATTATGCTATTTTAGTTTGGGGAGGAGCAGCAAAAACAATATTGGAGTCGGCTAAAAAAGCACAAAAAACAATTCTCAAGGTAATAATTGGTCGTCCCTTTAGATATCCATCAGACCTTATATTTAAAGAGTACAATGTCCTTGATATAAGACAAATCTTTATGTTGAGACTCGTTCAATACTTCCATACTAACAACAACTCTCCCCAAGCAATAAATCATGGACACAACACTAGACAAACAACAAACATCTACACACCAGTTCCGAGAGCAACAACGACATTTTATCAAAGATTCTACATGTTCCTAGCTCCGAAACTATACAATACACTCAATACCAACTGGAAATCGTACAATTACTATAATATTACACAAACATGGACCCAATATATGATTCAATCAGGTAGAGATGAATCAGAAGCATGGATATCCAACAATTTACTATAATGTATACAATTCTTTTACTAATAACTCACTAGTCCTACAACACTCCCACTCCACATATTTTTATTATATTTTTATTTTATTATATTTTTATTTTTTTATTTTATTCTTACTTTTTTATTCATATTTGATTTATTTTTTTATTCCAAATAACACCACAACAGCACGAAAAAAAAAACAAAAAACTGGCTACTTTAACACAGACTTTAGTCTAGCGAAGTAGCCAGGACAACGCTGTATATATCAGAGGTGAAGTCTACTCCATCCCACACATTATGTATTATGTATGTTATGTATCCACCTCTGTAACTACAAAAATATGGATGTCAAAATATATATAAATAAATACATAATTAAAACCGCTAACAAATACTGTAGTATGATTCGGATCATCATGTAATTACTCATTCATAAAAAGAGGCTGGAGTAATCGCTAGACTACTTGATATTTCACTTTATTTAATTACTGTCCTGTTTTATTAATTTGGAACACCCACCTACAAGTTTTAATTACATTTATCTCATCGTTTAGGACTAATTATATACTACTGTTGGCCATGGTGAGAGACAGGATACATTTTATAAATTACATTTTCTATCCGAAGTAATGGCTTGCAGGTTGAAATGATAGAGTTTATTCGAGAATGGTTGTGTGTTTATTTAATTTAAAATCGCACGATTGTTCCGTTCAGGAATCAAGATCTGTGGATTTGTAAGGGTGATTCGCTGGTTCGCTCTGGTGTCTTCGGACGTCGATATATGCAGCGGCGTGCAATGGTCCAGGGGGGTCCAAAATCGTCGTCCTGTGTAGCACCCAAAGTCAAGGAAATTTCAGATGCAGTCCAATGTCGTAGCCAAGAGGTCAAATCTAAGAAAGTCCGGTAGAATAGCAGGGTCAAGTGAAGCAGAGATAAATAAAAATAAAATTTAATTGAAGAGTACAGCGAGAGATGGAAAGGGAATAATCTCTGCAGCCGCTGGACCAGTATTTATTCAATACAAAAAACCCTGGGCATGTGAGGCCCCCGTATAGCTGGGATCCAATCGGATGGCGCGGCCAGTCCCCGCGCCACCTCGATTCAGTCCGGCACCGCCACCCCCTGGCGACCAGACTCCAAAACTCAGCAAATTTTTTCTAATCTGAATTTTCTCCGCTATTTTTACGTCACCTTTTTGTCCTTCGTTTTGCAGGCATCGCGAGTATTTTATTTCACAGATTTTAATCCCCCTCGCGATGCCTGATAGATTTTACCTGGGGGGATGGGGGAACCTTAAACTTAAAAAATCCATTTAAATCCTTTAAATGGTTTTTAAGGTGCATACTATTATCTCAGGGCGATCGCCCTTTCCAAATTCTTTTTATTACACAAAATTATATGTACATAACATTTTTCTAAGCTAAGTTATTACAAAAAAACTGTGGCTCGCGGCCAGCTTGCTGTTCTCGCTGTGCGTCGGAAATATTCCGTTCTTATCCACATATCAGTTTCAATAATTCAGTTTCTTCCCGCGCAACCTCTGCCATACTCTTTATTTTGGTTTTTTCTCACCAATACTTTTTATTGGCATTTTAATATATTTTCTTTCGCTCATACGAGGAATACCAATAATCGCTATTAGCTCTTCAAAATCAGAAAATCCCGAGCTAATGGTAATGATTCCTAACACAAAAGATTCGCTCATATTAATTTCGTTGTTTTTTATTCACACGTATTCAAAACAAAATTTGATTCACCCATATTAAACTGAATTTAAAAATAAAACCAACCTTACGTACTTTCACGTATTTAATATTCGTTCCTGTGCACCCAAACATCGAAATGTGGGAGTAAATTTGAGAAAAAGAATTGGTGTATGTCGACCACTCTTTTACCATACAATTTAGGAAGTTCACACGAGTCCACACATTCAATGTTCAGTTCGGGTACATCCTGAAAATAATTTATAATATTATTATTATTGTTATTAAATTATGTTATGTACTTCAATAAAATATAATAATCTAAAATTGAAATAGGGGTTTGATTAATAATAATTAATAAATAATGTAATATGCCACCACTGGTTAGATATGGAGGCCTTTTCCATTAACATAGCATAATTCACCATATAGTTGAAATGTTTTGTCCACAAACAAGAAAATATATTGAGTAACGTTAAATGAGAAACGCCGACAACTAAATCCATTTAAATGAAACATATCCAATAATATTTTACAGTTAGTTTAGTTATGATGATAATACGCAAAGAGATAAAATCAACAGACTGTACAAAATAATTATTCACTTACAATGCTGGTTGAAGGAAATGCTCTTTTGTTTGTATTTCAGTAATTTCCTAATACAATAAAAAAAAAGTAAATACATGTATAATAAAATCAGTATTTTTATGTCTAAAATATTAAAATACGTGTTTATTTACTTATATAACAAATACATTTGTATCAATCAGACAGATCTCTTATGTATTATTCTTTTTATAAAATTATTCATCTTTAAGGATATGTATTTCCAATAGAAAATAATTTATCTGCAATACATTGTATATGTATGTTGAACTATGTAATTTATATTGTTAAATCAAATAGATAATTATTAAATACTAAATTAATGTATTAATTATAAATATATACATATAAAATCAATTTTGTCGAAATAATAATTATTATAGCGATGGTAAAAATTATCAACTTATGTTACGATTTTTTTTCCAAGAAGTTTATAACCATTTAAAATCTTGTTGGAACATTTCCTAGAGCGAGTTAATGGATACTTTTTGACCTTAGGCATCTGAGTCACAGGAAGCAATAATTTCAGAACAATAATGTGTATAGTAATATATTATTTACTTTTAATGAAAACCAAACACAACAATACAAAATTTCGCGGCATCGCAAATTTTATGGCAACATCGCGTAAAATGTGGTGTTGTCGTTGTAGAATATCACAGCACATGCGCGGCCATCGCTTATGCGCTGTGATATTCTAAAACATTGCAACGATATGACATAAATTTGAACGCATGTATAAAATAAAATGTCAAAAATTATAATCTATTTTCGTATAAAAACAGCTCAGAACCATATAATTTACAAAAATAAGTAATTGGTTTCGAAAATAACTATAATATTCATCCATATTGTAGTGAAAATTTGTATTAAAATATGTTTTATAGGCAAATTTAATCGAAATCTAATCGAGCTCAAACCACACGTCTATTCGGGCCGGGTCCAGCGGCGTAATGAAATTCGATGGACATTTAAAATTATCGTATTTTATAAGACTGAAAAAATATTATTTAAAAACCGATTACAGTGTTTTTAATATAAAACTTAGTTTGAAATAGTAGCTGAAGCCTCAAAGCATGTGAGTAAATAAAATATATTATTTAAAAACGTCGAAAATTGGTAATATGTCCTGCAAATTTAATGATTTATAACACTATTCATTTTTAACATTTTATTAATTTGTTTCAATTGACATTTGTTTCCGTAATCTTGGCTTCAAGATTATAAGAAAATATATTTCCTTTATGTAACAATTTACCAAAATTAAAATTATTTTGTAACACGCGGAAAATGTATCTAATGGTCGCGGCCTTTCTTATAATGCTTACATTGTCTTAATTATGGCAAACAGCATTCAGTTTATCGGTTTTAAATTGAGTATAAAGGTCTTATCTATAAGTAATAATTTTGAAAAAAGTCTAATCTAGGGTATAACTTCTGATATAAATAAATAATAAAAACCCAAATTTTCCTAAAAAACGCGAATATTTGAATTATGATTGAAGTAGTCCGTTAATGACCGTAGTTAATTTGTTTTTATATTTCTTGTAAAAAATCTTTGCTTTTTCAACTTCAGGATATTTAATGTGGTTTTATAAAGTTTTTCTCTGTTTCTAATAGATTTAATGTGTAATCCAAGGTTTTAAAAAACGAATATTTGAATTTGAGTGGAAGATATCATCTTTGGATGAATTTTTCATGTGTCCTGCCAAGGTACTTTCAAAATTGTTCGAACATTCTATATATCAATGGCATCGCTTTTTAAAACAGCGTGCCAGTGTTAGTTTTTAAATTTTTCTTCTAACGTGCTCATAGTTACAGTTGTTTTTTTGGTTAATAACTCATTGTTTTTTTCCTTAATTTTGTTGTCACACAGGATAGTAATCAGTAGGTAATATTTGTTTTCCAAATTATTGATTTTACTTTGTGTAGATAATATATATTTATATCTGTCCAAAGATATCTAAACAATAAGGGGTTTGACCGTTCATTTCTCGAGTACATTTGTTTATGCAAGGTGTGAAGTTTAATTCCGCTATAAAATTAAAATTTTCACTTTTAATATTATTTTACATATTTCCATTAATGTTTATATTGAAGTCTCGCACACATATTGTTGAATTATGTAATTATTTTCTAATTGGTTTGTTACAAAATCGTCCATTTGAATTAAAGAGAATTTCCTGGGTAAAATATATATACGATGATTCTTAGTTTAGTCTGCATAATGGTCAATTCGTCGTTTAGTTATTTTTAACACGTCACTTTTGAACTTTACAGCTTTCACTATTTGGCAGATAATTAGTTGGAAAGTTTAGTGTTTTCTTTTTATCATAATCGCGGCGGTTGGCACGTTTAGGAGGATGGTCCAGAGATCGACATTCACTATATTTCTGGTCTTCTGAGCAGTGCATTCTTCTGAGCAGTGTAGTTTATTCATTTTGTTCAGTATGACCGAAACATTAACAGTGGTAACGCTGAGTCGGAAGATTGCAATCTTCGACATATATCGATAAGCTGATTTGAATTTCAACATATGTTTTAGATTTAGATGTTTTTTTTAGAAAATTTATTATTTTTCTCATTGGACCCACATCATTTTTCAGTTAAAAAATACTTAATATTTGAAATAGCATAAAAATAATATTTGTTTGTTTTTCTTTTACAAATCTTAAAATTGAAAAAAAAAGTTTTTTTTTCCAACCCGTATAAATTTTTTTTTGGAGTATAGTCATCAATATGGAACATTTAACACTTTTTTAAATCCATTACTTCACCTCCTGCATCCTTTTGTCTACTCTTCTTTGTTACTTCTCAGCCCACTCTCAACGGATCTTCACTCACGATGATGACATTCTAAGGGTAAAAAGGTAAGCGGGGACTAGGTTAGAGGTAACATTTACACATTTAGTGATCGTGTCCTATAATTCGTAGGGTTTGCTTTATTCACGTTTTATAAACAAAGTTCGTGAAAAAAGTGACATCTAACAAGGTTCATTTTAAGTTATATTATTATGATATTAGTATAAGTTAAGTTTTAATCAAGAATCATTGAAAATAGTTATTACAATCTGATTTAAAATTATAATCGGTAAATAATATTTTTTACAGAATTCTTGGCCAGATAGACCGGCAACACGCTTCATAAAAATAGTTAATAACGCCAGGGTAATTGTCATTACCACATTTGACTACTTGAGGAATGGGAGGAAAACTAAAGTGTCCACGTCGGAGGAGCCCCGAGAAGGGCCCCGTCCGGTTCAACCGGCTGGCCAGCTCGACTCTCCTCCCACCGGCTCAGTCTTCTGTCACCCCGACACTCGCGAACTCCTGTTCGTCTTGGAAGAGGATAGCTTTGAGGCCCGAACGATCTTCGAAGACTACCAGCGGTTATACGGTCGTGTGGACCCGGAGGAGAAGTGCGGCCTTCTCTCTGGACTCTTCTGAGGAAACAGACAACTGGCATGTCGGTACTTCCACGGCCAGGAACGAGGACCAGTGGCAGAATAGTGGGACCGAAATGATTATTATGAGGAATTCCACCTCGGTAACACATCTGAGAAAAAGTTTTAACAACACTGGTTAAAATATAATAAGGAGGTTAATAAAAAGGCAGAGGAGTAGTATAACATCATATATTTAAAATTAAGAGGATAATAAAGTTGTATTGTAATATTTCGGTTAAATTGTTGAAAATGTGTGAAATTCATGAACAGTCTTTTTTTCTAAATTGGAACTTGCATTATTTTAACTCCTTTTCGACATTAGATTACAAATAAAACTTCCAAATTCATTCATTATTTTTTATTATGATGATTGGAATGTAAGGTAGTTCTTGTTCTAATTTCAATACTATTTTATCATTAGAAAACTTGGTAGGTAGTTACGTACGCAGCAAGTTCTATTTATTTTCTCTGTATTTTATAATTTGTTGTCTTTTTTAAGATTTTTCCTAATTCTCTCTAAAAAAAGATGGTCACTGTAGGTACAATGGTGAATTGCCTTCTCGTCACGACCACACCCACACACAGTGGCGTGCAGTAGGTATAGATTTAGGTTATGCTGTTACCAATGAATTATACAATCGTATATAGTACAATATACGTACTTTCGTTTAAACAACGTCTTTAGACAATAAATCCGTCGTTCATACGACCCTACCATGTATTTATTTGTAACTTTAGAGTACTATTAACAGTGTTTTTAAAGTTTAAGTTTTAACGTAAAATAAAACCTTCTTATCCGTATAAAAAATGTATGGACGTTTTAAAAACATGATTCATTTATTGTTTGAAAATCCTTCACATAATTATCAAGGGGCGACTTGCAATAATAATTCATATTTTCGCGTTTTTTACGAAAATGTGGGTTTTTATTATTCATTTACATCAGAAGTTATTCAATAGATTAGACTTTTTTTTCAGTTATTACTTAGATTAGACCTTTACATTAATATAAAACTAATAAATTGAATCTTATTTGTCATAATTAAGAGGATACAAATATTATAAGAAAGACCGCGACCATTAGATGCATTTTAAACGAAATATATTTTCTTATAATTTTGAATCCAAGATTACAAAGACAAATCTGTAGGAGAAACAAAATTAGCAAAATGTTAAAAATGAATAAAGTTATAAATCATTCAATTTGCAGTACATTTGATGAATTTTTGACGTTTTCAAAATACTTTGTTTTAGTAAAAACATACGTTTTTAAATAATATACTATATTTACTCACATGCTTTGAGGCTTCAACTATTATTTAAAACTAAGTTTAATATCAGAAACACAATAATCATTTTTTAAATAATATATTTTCAGTCTTATGAAATACGATATTATTAATTATATCTCACACTGTTAGTATGCCATTCAATATGGCGATGGCGGTCGTGATATTCATGCTCCGATAAATTTTAATTAAATTTGCCTATAAACCACATTTTAATACAAATTTTGACTACAATATGAATGAATATTATGCTTATTCTTGATACCAATTGCTTATTTTTGTAAATTGTATGGTTTTGGGCTGTTTTTATACGAAAACAGATTATAATTTTGATATTTCAACATGAAACATGTGTCAACCGATCTGTTAGTTTTAGAATCTGACAGCGCATGCACGGCTAAGCATGGCGGCTGGCGCATGGCGGCTAGCGCATACGCGGCCAGCGCATGAAATTCATTCATTCAAAAGGTTCAACGTGAAATTTGCGAACCCGTGATTTGGATTTGGTTTGTTGGATTTGGTTCTCACTAAAAGTCAATGATACATTATTGTTCTGAAATTACTACCTCCTGTGACTCAAGATGCCTAAAGTCAAAAAGTATCCATTGACACGCTCTAGGAAATATTCCAACAAAATTTTAAATGGTTATCTTCTTGGAATAAAAATCGCAACGTAAGTTGATAATTTTTACCATTTCTTTAACAATTATCTATTTGATTTAACAATACAAATTACATAGTTCAATATACATATATTATGTAGTGCTGATAAATTATTTTTTATTGGAAATACATATCCTTAAAGATAAATAATCTTATCAAAAGAATTATACATGACAGACCTATCTGATACAAATGTATTTGTTATAGTCATATAAATTAATAAACACGTATTTTAATGTTTTAGACATAAAAATACTGATAACTAAATAACAATAATAATAATATTATAAATTATTTTCAGGATGTTCCCGAACTGAGCATTGAATGTGTGGACTCGTGTAAACTTCCTAAATTGGATGGCAAAAGAGTTGTCGATGACATACACCAATTCTTTTCTCAAATTAATCAAATTTACTCCCACAAATCGATGTTTGGGTGGACATGAGTGAATATTGAATATGTGAAAGAACATAAAGTTTTATTTCTAAATTCAGTTTAAAATGTAATATGTGTTGACCAAATTTTGTTTTGAATAGGTGTAAAGATAATACGAGCATATTATCGTTCTCCAGAAATTCTGAAGAACGATAATATGCTCGATGAACAACTAATTATTTAACAGTGAATAATAATACTTTTGTCATATTTTCATTTATATTTTAACATCAAATATATATGTAATTTATTGAAACAATAAATAAACAGTTTTTTTTTTATTACAAACAGAGTATGATTATTATATAATATTAGTATAAATAGTTTTCTCTTCACAAATACAGCTGCTTCCAAAGTTATCAATATTATTTATCAATATAAATTTACGTCAATTTTTTCTTTATAAATCGGGCAAAATTGTAATATTTTATAATCATATATTTATCGACACAAACAATGGTTTTTATCATAAACATAACAATTCTTAGATGAGAACTTTAACAAATTATTTAATTTTCGCTTGATAATTTCAAATGGCAACACATATGTATTATGAATGTTGAAGAAATGCCTATTTTCTGATGGCTTTATTACCTAGGAATTTAAGAAAACCAACAATTGTATACTTGTCTTTTTATATTTATACCTTTCACTCTAGCAATATTTACGTAAAAAATAATACACTTTTATGTTTTCTTGATATTTTAAATGTATTAACTATTAGTTTCATCTTGAAAGGGTATGCAAAATGCAAAAATATTTCGAAATTCAAACTGGAAAAATGAAAACTGCCTCTTAAAGAAAATAATTATTTTTGTTAAAGTTTGCTATAGGAAATAGTTTTTGCCAATTGATTTTCGTTTTTCTCAAATCTAAAACCAATCCATGCACCAAATTTAAAGAAGAATCATGAAATCAACACGTTAAAAACAGTAAGATAGTAAAATTCGCGAATTATTAAAAGAGGAAGTAGACACTTTAATGATTTGCACACAGTTGTAACCCTTTCTAATTTTATTCTGTTAGAAAACAGCATATTTAACTATTCCATACAAAACGGATTAACCGAAAAAAATTTCAATTCAGTAAATAGCCATTTATATGACTTGAATAATTGACTAGCTTAATGTAAATAGCTCGATGCGACGAATACACAAGAGCGCCATGGGTACAGTGGTGAATTGTCCTGGTAGTTTTTTAGAACTAAGAAATGAAAGTTTTTACTCTTAAACGGATGGCGCTAATTGTAAAATAATGTTTCCGTTTATGTTAATCCAATTATTTAATTTATATTTGTTTTCCAGAATTTTTAGTAATGCACAGCTTTTTTGCTTGTATGCACTGCACGCCCCTGAGTACAGTAGTGTTTACTATGTTCATTTAAGTATCTACACACATCAACTTTCTTTAAACGGATTTAATTAAAAGTGTACAAATTTACATCACATTAGGATTGTGTTATATCGTTTCAAATTGCACAAATTAAAAAAATGAATTCAATAACAAAAGAAAACACTGTAAACGGAGAATATCGAATATGCCAAATGTCATCGCGTATGAGGCGCGTGTGATGCTCGCGGTCAACCTATCCGTTCCTGTTAACCAGAAGTCGTACCTGAAATCAACAACAAATATCATTCAAAAATGTAGCAGATGTTACTGAGGCCAGTAGAAAGATTCGTCACCACCTTTAGTGGGCGGTCTACGCCGCCTGTCCTAGCGTCGGAATCTTCGGACTGACTGGACTCACCGTTGCGTCTTCCTCCGCGATGCTCGCGAGAGCCGTGCGGGTCAGCCTCGACTGCCGCGGGGCGCAGTCCTCCCTGCGAGCAATACACCATAGTGAATCATCATTTATTATAGAATAATATAGACCTGATGAAGATTATTCTAGTTGTTAGTGTGAGGCATGACAACAGCTAATTTAATTTGAGTCATTTTATATTTTCAAGCAAGGAGAACAAATTAAACGAACAAACGGTTCAAAAGTGGTTTACGAATTCTGTAGGTAATATTTAAAAAATGTGATATTTTCCACGATATTCGTTACTAACTTGCAAAGACTTTTAAAGGAAGAGACGGCCTTCTCTTCAATTCCTAAGAAGTAATAATTCCGCTAGCAGTTATGTGTAAATAAAAAATTTAATAGAATTCATTAAATTAAATTTTCATCACAAATTCAAATAAGTTTTATTTATTTTAAAACAGTCCGTATGAACTTTGAACTCTACCAACTGTCGGCTAACAATACCCAGATAGGGTAATGAAATAATTTAACATTACTAATTTCCGTAAAGGGTAAAGGGCTGTGTTCAGTTTATAAGTACTCTTCGTGTTTCACAATAACGTTCATGCACCATTGTCACAAAACCTTTAACAATTAATTTGATAGTACATTATATGATAGACTTATTATCAGTTCTTAGCGCCAACACAAATACTAGTGAATTCGCTGATGTGATGGTTTTGTCAATTTGGTAGGTAGTGGTCGCTTCACGGCCATGGCTAATGTTTTCGTAAAACCCATTTTTAACGGTTGAAATTATAATTTATCAATAAAAAGGAAGTAGTCTACGATAGAACAACTTGAGCGACACGCGTGAACTTTTTTAACTTCGATATCACCCGGTGACAGATTATAGGGTATCGCTAAGTAAATTGATTTATGTCTTGGCTAAATAGAAATACAAAATGAAATTACAATTTGTAGACGGTAAAATCTGAACCCGCGGCCTCAGAAACCAACTTTAACCATAGCGCGCTGTACCGGTATAATCGGTTTTCACAGAAGTATAGATATTAACGTAATGTAAATGTATGACTGCAATGCATCGTATGGGTTAGTTGTATTTTTGACACAATATAATATACTATTGACTATTTCCTGGACCAATTATACAAATATAGATTGGTTTAGCAAAAGATTCGTTTAAAATGAAATGACACACAACAGGAACATTTATGTCAACTAGAACGCATATTAGCAAAACCTAAATTGAAGAAAAAAGTTTAAGTTAGTATTTAGGTATTCATTTTTATTGTTATAGTTACATAAGTGATATATATTATATATAATAATATTCCCCCCACCGGCTAAACTCTATTCCAAAAGTATTAAAAAAGTACACAAAATTTCTTATATTCCAATTTGATCAAATTATTACTTTCTAGCTTATCGTTTATAATTAACATATTAAATTAATCCCAAAAATAATATTTAAACAACTTTTTGTAATGAAATTAATTTCGAGTGGGTCGTATAGAAAAGTGCAGATTTCGGTGCGGAAACGGTTCTACATTTTTGAAACGAGGATGGCTCACCATAGCGACCGTCAGCACCAACAAGAGACACATCCACAACACGGAAAGATTCATCTTGTGTTGAGCAACTGAACAACGAGAACAACTGAAGAGTTGCGGTCTCGGACCACATTTTATAGGATCGTACGCGCTCACAATTATGTATGAGTTAGCTTTTCCCAAATATTATTCCATTGTTAGAGAGGTGGCCACGGCCGCCAGGGCCGCCACGGCCGCCGCGGCCGGATCTAACACCGCGTGATGCACCGTAGAGGATAATCATAATAATTTGTACAATATTCCAAAGAAATATTTTGTCGCCATGGACCGACAAAATTAGAGTCGGTCGAGCACATCCGCGCCGCTAGTCATATTATTGTAATCGTGTGCCTAGTTATAATATCATATTAAATTATTAATAGGGAGCCTTCCATTTATATTTATAGTTAATAAATAGGAACAAAACTTTTCTTAAATCCTTTATTAAGGCTTCCCTTTCAATAATAATACATCTTTTCGGGTTTTTTTTATGAAAATATGGGCTTTTATTGTTAATTTATATCAGAAGTTGTACGCTAGATTTAAAAAAATACTAAAATAGGACCTTTACATTAATTTAAAGCTAATGTTATTTGCCATAATTAAGACAATACAAGCATTTTAAGAAAGACAGCGACAGATTCATTTTTCGTGTGCTACAGAATTGCCTTAATATGAAAAATTCTTGCATATACGAAATATATTTTCTTGTAATCTTGAAGCCAAGATTACGGAGACAAATCTGAATCGAGACAAATTTTCCAAATGTTAAAAATGAATAGTATTATAAATCATTTAATTTGCAGGACATATCAATCTTGAACATTTTTAAAACACTTGTGTTAGTGAAAACAAATGATTTAAAATAATATATTGTATTTACCTACTTACATGCTTCGAGACTTCAGCTACTTTATTTGTTATTTATATTTTATATAATATGTATATATAATATTTATATCAAAAATACAATATTTCCTTACTAAATGATATTTGTATTAATTTTAATAATGTTTATTTTTTGTTGTTTTTATTAAGGCATTCGGAAATACAAGCGAAATTCAACGACAACGAGCACTTTTTCTCACAACTTCACATACATTTTATATCATATTTTTCTATAGAAATACCGTTCTATAGAAAAATGTGATATAATAATATATATTAAATATATAATATATTAAATGCATCCATATTAAAATTCATTAATTAAATTACATATATTTGGAATACATGTATATTTTTTAAATTACACCAAATAAATCATTTAATCAATAAATAAATTACCAAACCAACATTATTTGAGAATTAAAGAAAATTGCTCCACTTTGAAGCCTTTATTTAGCTGTATGAACGTCTAACATGATTATTTTTTTCAATTATATTATAAAGTAAAGTGTTGTCTTTAATCACTACAAAATATTTTAAAATCGGTTGTACAGTTTTGTTACAATTTATATTCTAAAAGAGGCTGTTTTAAAAAAATAATGTCCTTTTTCGTATGTCATTTTCAATACTTTTTACGTGGTTGACAACGTTTTAAAATTTACAAATCAAAAGAATGGATACTATTCTTTAAAAAAAATATACCGATTTCTTAATTTCAGCTATCTAAACTCAAAAATATCACTAAAAAATATATAAATAAAAAAAAGGTCGTTTGTTCGTGCTGCTCTTTCGCGATGTTTTCTTATTGAATACCTTTTAAAGATTTTTGTACTGATATTTAAAATTTATCAAAGAAGTAGGCGGTGAATAATATTTACTAACATTTTTCAGATTTTAACGGATTTGAAAACGATTATAAATGTAATTGATGGGAAATTGGAGTCATCAGGAGATTTAGAGAATTGAGAACGTTGAGAAGTCGTTAATCCTAGTGGCAATGTAAATTTTAACATTTTTGTACTCAATTTTTAACATACAGCACAAAAAATATCTTTCCTACTTGCCCAGTTATAATTACACATCATCATCATCATTATTATTTATTTATATCGTAATCTCTCTGTTCATCTTCATTCCTATTATTCTAGTTGATTAGTAAATAGTAGATTACCACGGAAGTGCGGCTACATCGGCACACTTTGCTTAGACTTAAATTCGCTATTGATCAGAGATTCGCTCAGATTGTCTTGCCGTATGGGACGAACATTTGCTGATCGCATCGTCCGATTTACGCACCGCATAAGGTGCATGAAGGTGGAAGATGTAAATCCGAGTACATCAACTTGTGGGTATTCGCCCTATTCTCTGCTTACCCCGACAGCGAAAAAATGCGAAGGTCAGTCACCGCTCACATGTTCTGGCCCGAATATAACAAAAGAGCTACTTCCTTACCCGGGAGCTAAATATCCTAGGGCGAAAATAGAGCCGCAACCTAATGGCTTTCTTTTGTGCGATGTACTTGATGATTTAAGATGATGTTTGAGAAAATTAATCAGTTGCTGAAGTGATCGGGGGTTTGAGCTTTGTCCCTGGAGACAACAAGTTAGACTTAATTTTCATAGCATATTGGCGGGATTACAGCATAGGTACTTGTTTCTATGGGTACTACCTACAACCTATAGAAAACACTTCATGTTGTCTCGTTTGAGTTGGTACTTTATATACGAAACCATTTGTATTCATTCAGGGCAGTCCCAACATGTTGTTGCTAATTTTGCATACAAATATCGCTCACATCTCTTCTCCAGGCTATTTTTTTAAAATGAAGTAGACTCATTAAATAATCATAACCTATATTTTTTATTGGAATACGCAATTTAAAATTGTATAATCTTATAAATTGATGTTAAACTCTTTCGATTTTTATAATATGTGAGCCATGCCATGGTAGGGAGACCACAGAGTCGAGTACATATATTCCACACTTCTTACAATAGATGTACATAAAGTTGTTAGAGAGCGGGACGAGTTAAAGTTTTTGGCTGTCCTTACACAAATCCTAAGGATTTCATCGTCTTGAAATACGAGTTGATTTTTACTTCTGATTATAAAGATATACGTACATATAAAATCAATTTATCGGAAAATATTTTTGTTGCTACCGGGATTCGAACCTGCATATCTTCTTGTTCGGGGAAATGCATTAACCGATTATGCTACACCAACACAGTAAGTTGACGGCATATTTTCGAACTTATATGATGCACTTTCAAATTAATACATCTGTCGTTCTATTATTTGAAAACCATCTTCTTTATATTTACGGAATCTCAAACAAATATTTAATATATGTATATCTTTTTAATTAATACATTTAATTTTAATACAATAATATATAAGAATTTTACTTCTATTAAAACTTATTTGTTTACATTTTTCTACATTAACATATAGTTCGTTAGCACAGCACGACATATAAAGCAGATTTAGATTATTTTGCAAAGTAATACAACCTGCAAACAGCAGAACCTGAACTCCATTAAAAATGTCAACAATGTCGTTTATGAATAGTAAAAATAAAACAGGTCCAAGGTGGAACCCTTGTGATGCCCCACTGGACGCTTCAAATTGAAAAGTTTTCTAGAAGATAGTTAGCTGTCGATCCATTTGAAGGTGTTATTGCTTATTCCCAGAGCTTTTAATTATTTTAATAGTATTTTATATGTAAAACCTTGCTAACAAGGTTTTACATATAAACTACTATTTACCGCGTCCGTCTGCAAATTTCTATTCATATGTTTATCGATATACTGTTCGTATAAGAATAAGTTTGTTAGTGTTGATTTGCGTTCCATTCACGTTGCAAAATGGGGATATAACTTTTTTTGTATTTATTATAAATTTCAAATAATTTTGAAATCGCGGACTGTGTGCATATGGGTCTGTGGTTTAATGTATCATTTTTATCTTTTGAAAATTGAAGATATATCTATAACTAATTTTCCATTTATCGGGGAATACTCCGGCTGCAAAGAAAAGTTAAATATTTTTCTTAATGTAATTATAAGTCGGTTTCTACATTTAATTCTTGATTTAATTTAAAAAGTGGTGGAACATTATCTGGGCCTACTGATTATTTTATGTGGAGTTGCTAGATCCTACTGTCTACATCTTGTTCTACGATACTGAATCATTGTTATCAATTTTATTAGTTAATTGATATACTATTGGCGTATCAGTGGGAACAGTATTATTATAGATTTTAGGACCCGTTTTACCATTATACTGCATTGTAGTAGGAATACCGGATTTTTTTTGTTCAAATATCCTGAGAACTTAAAGATTATTTGCGGGTTTATTATTATAGTTTGTTCAAAGTTGTTAATGCAATTATTGAAACAGAGTTTTGATAAATGTTTGATTCTATTTCGTAATTTGCAGAATTTTAAGAAATCATTTGCATTACGAGTTATTAAATATTTTTATGGGCCAAATTTTTTTCTATTATATCATTTTAATTAATAGTTTGGTAAACCATTTAGGTTACAGTGCTATTGTTTTATTCATTATTGGAACAAATAATTCAATTGTTTTGTTAAGGATTTGGTAAAATTGATCAATTAATCGATTGATATCATTGCATGTCTGTCTGCCCTAGAACGTGTCAGAATAACTGGGTCTGGAAAATTCTGAAATGAATTACATGCCAAATGGCTCATGCCTCAGACCGCGTAACTTTACAGTCAAATGATACCTACTCCGTGAGTCCTTACGAGATTCGCAAGCAAAAATCAATGACAACGAATAATTCTTTTCGCAGTTTCTTTTAATTTTTTATCACATTTTAGTATGGAAAGTTACTTAATGAAGAAGTCATCCATTAACTTCCATACATTTTGAATATAATACATTATTTAAAATGTATAAATTATTATTATTCATTCTTTGTATAAATTGTTATTATATATTCAGTGAATAAATTATTACTATTTATTAATTGTATAAATTATTACCATTGATTAATATATAAATAATGATTATTTCTTCAATGTGGCCTGGCGACCAGCTTTGCGTCCTTCAGTCCACATGCTTATTGCTTCCTGAAGAATGTATAAGCGTGGTAATGAGGACACACTTAGTATGCAATGTACTTAAGAAGAAGATGTTTTTCGCTTTTAACCTAAAACTAAGACAGATTAATTGTAGGTATTGTCACGTTAGGGATCCTGGGCGGAATAATAAGATGACGTGGTACCTAATTTACGAAATAAACACCATCGTTTAATATTTTTGCATGCGGCGAAATCGCCGAGTACTAACTAATTTTAATGTTGGCCGCGGGGTTCGCGACGGTCGCTTGATATCGCAGCCATCGCTGGCGAGGTACGTTCTTTCTACCCGCAGCTTCGGGCCGAGATGGCTCGCCCGCGGCTGTGTGGCCACCGTCCTGTGAAATCCACGTATATTGCAATATTGGAAAGATGGAGCCCAACAATTTATGGGAGAAAGGGCTAACGCCAGTGATTAGTGAATCGTATGACACAAGATGGGAAGACTGAGAGGGTAAGAACAGTTCATTTATAAGTTTTCGTAAGCACTCATTTTCTAGTATTTCCAATCCTAATTATATCGTAAAAAATTCTATTGTTGCAGGAAATAATTGAATTTTCCTTCTTGACGTTTCTTCTTTTCATTACTTCTTTTTTTTAACTTCTTTCTTATTTTTTACTTCATTCTTTTGTCTGATGATTATTAATTACTTCAACTCCGTAAAATCACTCCTGGATTATTGACATTATGTACCGGGGGAAGATGAGACTAGTATGAACCGCTGTAAGGAGTGAATCAGCCAATTATGTTGGGGCACTCGGTTCGGAGGTGGATGCTGTTCTAAATTGGGATTGGGCAAGAAGTTTAATCATGGATTAATTGGGAGACGCTGGAGGACTCGCCCAAGGTTTATTATTGTCGTCACCGTCTTTTGTTTATACAAATTTGTTCCTATTGTTGAAGCAAAATTTAACTTAGGAGATTAATACTAGTTTCGTATTTATGATTTTTACTTATTTTTAATGGATTTAACGAAAGATCATTCTTCATTGTTGGTTCTATTTTTTTTATAATAAATTTAACACAATTTGCACAAATCTTTTATTATGAAATATCACCATTCGTATTTTACTGATTTTAGTAAAATTTTATTTTCCATGTTTGAGATGGATCTCAACATTATGGTAGTAGGTAGCTTCTGGTTCACGTAGACACATTAATGCTCTTCGCTGTTTCTGGTTGGTGGAGGATAGTAGGAGGATAGAACACGCAACATAATAGCGTTTCTAACTCGTGGCAGGCTACGCCTCACAGTATATTGATATTAACACATCCTCTGCGGTGGTGCTACGCTACGCTACAAATATTCGTTTAATGCTGTTTTCCTTCTAGCTAATCTTTAATTAAATATTTTCAAATAATTTGAGCTACAAATAAATGTTATCGGACGAGATTCAAATGAGTTATTGATAAAAATGTGAAAAAACGCTCAAAAACCGACCGAAGACAGTCGGATTGAATTACGCCGAAACATATATTGTCAACATTTTGAGCAGATAGACAATGGATACCAGATATGCGTCCATGTATTTGTTTTGACTTATTTTCGTCTGGCGACCCCTAGACAATGCCAGTAATATAATTATTTAAGGGGCGTTGCGCCTATCTGTAGGTTTTATGACACTACCTGCTCGGGTTCCGACGAGAAGATCATATGCTGAGTGGATGTTTGTATTTTGGCTGTGTAGGGCGTCTGTTGGTGCGTGAGAATATGTACATTATTCGTAATGTTTATTAATTTTTTAGCAGAAAACTTACGGCACATCATGCCATTTCATTAAATCATATTTAAAATGAAATATCTATAAAAAATCTCCCACAAAACGATTGAAAAACCGAAAACTTGAGGTGGGTCTAAAATGACCCACCACTACCGGACGTGTTTTGTTTTGACCCAATGGGCTGTAAGTGTTAATGGTACGTAAAGCGTTAAAATCAAAATGGAATCTATCTTCACTGCAAAAACTGGCAGATTAACATATTTTAGTTTAGAATCAGATTTACCGTAGAGTTGATGATATAAAAGCATGGCTATTACATAATAATATTGTTTTTAATGATTCGTTAAGGCTGGGTTGCGTCATCCTCGGTAACTACAACTGAGATTCAAACGCGTTTACATTCAAACCCGTTTACTTCTAAACGAGATTCAAATAATTTGACAGAAATCGAGTTGCGTCAACAAAGTTTATAGTTATCCAGTGTAGCAATTACATAGGACTCTTAAAATCTTATTTTCAAAAACAAATGCCGCGCGAGTAATTTTGCTTATGGCAACACATGTAGGACGCTACATTTGACGTTTACGTTTATTTAGTGTGTACTTTCTCGCAATTGATGTTTTGATCGATGAATGTCAATATAAAGTAAGTATTCTAGTATTTTAACTATATTTAATAGTTTATGTTGTAAATTACGTATTAGTAAACATTATTTTAAATATCCAGAGAATCCAAGACGAAGAGAAACAACAGAATGGACATGAATGTGATGTAGATGTCAATGGATAGCGGGTTTCGGTATTTGATGATGATACAGATTCTAACTGTAAGTACTCTGCAAGGCCTTGCAATGCAAATCTTATCACTTTAATTTAGAAAACTTTTTTATCACTCGTTTTGCATTTAATATGGTACCTTTTAAAAACAAACAAATACCATTCACACCCTAGTTGTAAGCAGATCAATTATACAAATGGAATATATTTGTATGTTCATAGGTGGAAGATGTTGACCACAAGCCTCAAGTCTGAATATCTTGGCATTGCATTTAAATGCCAACTGATGGCATCACCTCTAAAAAGTGAGTAGAATGATAATTCACAATATAATTAATTAATTTTCTGGTGTATGCACACTTACATAATGTAAAAAAATATAAATATTAGATATCGATAATGCTTTTATTTAGTTTAATTATTTCATTTATAATATATACCCTTTCTTTGTTCGCAGATAAATCAAAATGCAAAATGAATTCAACCACCCCAAATGAACAAATAAACAATACACAAGAACTGCGTGTTGTAATTTTAGTCAGACGTCAAGCTGAGAGATATTGGGCCCAACTAAATTTTAAATTAGTTAAAGAAAAAAATAATATGTAATTAATTTAATAATTTACTTCTTTAATTTTATATAAACATGAACAATTTCTCTATTTTTAAATGTTTACTGCCTCGCTGTTTTTAGCTAATGTGGTTTCACCCCCTTTCATTTTAACGATATTAACATAAACCGTTTTTCTATTTACTAAAATAATAATGTGTAGTTATGTCGTTATTTCTAATTAACTTTAATTTTACTTACTAGACTTTTCTCTGTACAAAAAATTATGGTAATTTATGTATGTGATTTATGTTAAAAGGTATATATATAAATATAATAAAAGAGTTTTTACAGAGGAAGAATTGTTTTATTATAGAGTCAATATTATTGTAAAATAAATGTGACAATTTAGGCTAAATCTCAGAAATGAATGATGTACAGAGCGATGAAGATCTTTAATGAAATGCCAGATGAAGATACTTCATAGATTCAAAGTGAAACTAAGCCAATATGTGTAAGATAAGTTTTTTAATCTTATTTATATTAGAACATATACATATATATATATATACACAATTGTACGCACAATAATAAGAATAAATAAATCAAATGCTATGGCTGGTTTAATAATTGGGAAAAATAGCCATTTATTAGATCTCGTCTTATATTATTTCCATCCTGTGCAGGTTCAGAGTCAATTTCATATAATATTGCCACAAAGTCTGGTGGCTCGGTAACATTATGCAGCACTGCTGTGGCTATAATGACCACAGTGGCTTCCACTCTTTCAATACTCAGCCTGAGTTTCATACCTATTGCAGGGAAACGCCTTTTCCACACCCCAAATGTTCTTTCTACAACATCCCTAGTCCTGATTTGGCTCTCGTTATATTGTTTTTCAGCCACAGATATTGGATTCGTAAATGGAGTAAGTAAGTATGGTTTGAGTAGATAACCACGGTCACCAATGAGATGTTTCTCATTGAAAATATCATCATCTAATTGCCCTTTTAATCTAGAATGACTGAAAATAGTACTGTCGTGTAATAAGCCTGGCTACCTTGCAACAATATTTGTGTATTTCATTATGGCATCTATTACTGCCTGCACATACATGGAGAAGTAATCCTTCATATTTTGATAATATTCCACATTATTTCCTCCTGGAGATAGGATTTCCACATGAGTGCAATCTATTGCACCAATCATGTTTGGAAATTTTAAAATGTTGTAGAATTGATTCAGATATTGCTGAATTTCTTCGGTAGATTCAGGTAAACATGAATTGTGATCTGAGAGCGGCTATTGCTCTGCTTACTTTGTTCACAATCTGTGAAACAGTGCTCTTGTATACACCAGATATATCACCTGTGCATCTTTGCATTGATCCTGTGGCATAGAAATGTAAAGTTATCTAGACCTGGTTCACAGGACGAACTGCGTGATTTCTGATCTTTATCAAAAATATTATTATGTACCTATGAAGTAGATAACTTTAGATGATATTATATTGTCTGAAATAAGCAAGACCAGTTGCTTAACCATACTTTTGGACAGGCGGAATCTTCCAATAAAATCTAATTCTTCCCATATAAAATGATCGGTTTGTGGCCTAAAAGATTTGCTCTTCTTGTTAAGGATGTATTGAACAATTATTTGATCGTCAGAAGAATCGGTATCAGTGCTATCTGACATAATAATATTAATTTCAATAATACGATGTCGAAAAATTTAAAATAATGCTTTCAATGACGGATGTCAAGCGAATGCGCACAATGCAAATGTGCCCTAGATGACAAATCCAGTGGATGCAATCCGTTATCGGAAAAAGATTTTTTTAAAACCCATTTCTTCCCGCAAAAAATAATGTGCCGAGGTCCGAGTTTTACTTTTCCTGTTAAGAATATACTGTATAATTAGTTTATCATCAAAAAAGTCTGCGATATCACTGCTATCCGACATAATATTGAACATTTCGATACTACAGTGTCAAAAATCGAAAAATACTCGATTTCGGTGACATCTGTCAGTGGCTCGCGCGCAGTGCGCATGTGCATTAGTAAAGTTTACATTTAAGCGGAGATTTTCGGCGGTGTATAGTTAAAGTTAAAAGTAAACGACAAAAATGAGATGACGCAACGCGTTTTCGGATAAACTAAGTTTAAAAGTAAAGTTTATAGTAACCGGGGATGACGCAACCGGCCCTAAGGAAGCTTATTGGCGCTTGTTAAGAAACGTAAGCCAGAGCCTATATATGACAAATGAAATATAAGGGGAGCATGGTCACACTGTTGTAAGGCTTTCCCCTTACCACTACGACCTAAATCCAATAGAATTAATTTGGGCATTGGCTAAACAAAAAATCATAAGAGCATCAGTGATGATGAATGGAAAAACTGTTGTTGTGATGAAAATTGAGGCAGAATATTATGAACGAGACAGAACATTATATGAGGATGTCGATGACTTAATAATACGTTTGGATGAAGATAGTGATACGGAAGACGAAGATTCAGAATATCGAGAGGACGAAGATAATTAATTTTCTAGTGTTGAATTAATAGATTCTGATTTTTAAATATAATGTAGTTTTTATAACAAAATAAACGTTGTTGTGTCATTCCGTGTTTCAGTTTAAAAAAATAATTTGAAAAATTGTAAGACATTTTTTTACGTATTTTATTTTAGAAAATTTCTCTATGTTTCAGCGGAATATCAAACCACCCTTTCATCAAATGAAATATCAATAAAATAAAATCTTTTGAACGCAATCGGGTGAAAGTGTTTTTTTTTTTGCTTTAAGTGTGTGTCTGTTTTGCACAGTTTTTATTTTGAATTAACATTAAATAAATCACTATTTTAATAAACAAATTTTAGAAATACAAAAAAAATCTCCTTTCCGTGCATTTATCTCGCTTACAAATCATTAAATAATAAAAAGTGTTAATTTACAATTGTCTTAGAATATGATGTAGAATTATCATGTTTCAGGAAGTATATACCACTGATTTCTGAATAGCTCGCGTACATTATGTAAAATATATACTTGGATTTTACCATAGATAAGATTTTACCTTTGAACCATGGTTGATTCTTCTAAAGAATTCTTTAATAGGAGTTTTTAAATTTAATTTACTCATTGCACCAACATGTAGAACATTTTTTATGAAGGAAATTTTGTAAAATTTTCATATATATTTTTATTTGAATTCTTCATTGAATTTATATTAAAGTTCATTCTGTTTTCTTTTTACATTATTTTCTACCTTCATAATTGAATTGCTGCGAATACTCGTTATGCAATGTATTATAATATGTAGAACACTTTATGTAATCGCGGATGCGGATGGATTTATCTATGCGTAGGATATTGACGGGAACGTTAGAGTATATCTCTTATCTATGAACGTTAGTAATCTTTAAATTATTTTATTGTCTATGTTTAAATGTGCTTTTATCTATGGACTTGATAATGTCAGTTCAAATTTGAAATTGGTGGCCGTTGATATTGAGACCCATAGGTTTTGTTTACGTTTATTCGTTGACTTTTATCAGCGTAATGTTTTCTTGTCTTCCGTTATTGACTGTATCGAAAAGATTATAAACACTCAACGCGCGCTCCGCGTTTTAGATACATGATGGAGCCCTCGAAGGACGCGATCGGTGTCCGGCTCGCTAGGTTGAACAATCAATTTCTTGGGAGATCAGTGGCCGGGAATGCCACAAAGCGATCACTCCACCGGGATGGACTACTGGATGCGCTTTCCGTGTTGTATGACGAGTGTAATAATGAAACACTAAAAAAGAATGACCGACAAATCGCCAGATTCGTGGACAAATGTAGGTTGATTGTCTTTAGATTCGCTACATTATTCTATCATGATTTCATCTGATCATTAATGTGTCTTATCTACTCCGCAGATCGCTGCGTCCTGTCAGAGGTCCGGCAAATGAGAGTAAATATTTCGGATTTTGAGGTGAAGGATATAATAGGACGCGGACACTTCGGAGAAGTACATGTGAGTTAAGCTCTTTGGAAACTGTTATTTGTACCAGTTTAGTGCAGCAATATTTCATCACTACGTACTCTCAATTACATATTGACTGCTTAGAGTCAATTCGAAGTAGCATAGTAACCAAAGTTTTGGGAAATTAAAAATGTGTAATCGTGGAAAATATTTTTATTTCTTTTATTGTGCTGAGGTATTTATGCACAAACATTAGCAAATCTTGCATTACAAAGTAGAATTAATAAATCATATTTTAAAAAGATATTTGTGTGGAAATTTAAAAACAACAATAAAGCGGTACTGATACATCGTTTTGATATTAACACTTTGTAAGTATTCTTACACGATACATCCATTCCACTAAGAAGAATATTGAGTTTTATGACATTTTCTAAATCATTAATTTATTATTCATAACAAAATAACATTTTATTTTGGAAGGTGGAGTATTAAAAAGGCTTTGTTCCTTTATTAATTGACTTATTGTTTTGATAAGTAAATATTGAAAAATGGAATTCAACTGTGAAAAATTCATTTTTGTGTTTTTTGCAATTAATATTATGTTCCAATGTTTTTGCCCCATCTCTCATTTTTACAATCTCGAGTTGTTCACCTATTGTAGGCAATCAGTAAAAAAAATTGACCTGTAACCGAATGACATGAAGATGTACGTAGATCCCACTACCAATGAAACCAATTATGATGGTAAGTTAGTTAGTAGACATAATTGAGACTCATATTGCCGCCAAATGCCCACTTTGTACCAACTGTCACGAATCTATATTTTATGGCATTGAGAATTTTGTATGAAACAGCAGTTTCATTTTGCTGAAAGTTGTACTGGTGTTAGTGGAATATTTCAGAAACTATTCGTTTGTGGTCACCATTTGTGCGTGAATGTGGGGATTTGTCAAAAAATTAATACCAATTCTCGGTTAATGTTTACAGGTGGTGCGAGAGAAACACACAGGGGATGTGTATGCGATGAAGAGCGTGCGCAAAGAGACCACTCTGAAGCAGAGAGAGACATCCTTTGTGGAGGAAGAAAGAGATATCATGGCCGCGGCTAGCTCTCCGTGGATCGTGGCTCTGCAGTATGCTTTTCAGGTCACATATCATTGTACTTTTATTTAATTGATTGAACATTCTTATCCTCTCCCAGTGAACAGAGCAGTCACTGGTATATCACCGCCATAATGGTATCATATATACAGCCACTAGTGGAATTCCTCAGAGTTACCTTTTATATCCTGCTTTTATATATTGCTTTTATTAATGTGTTGGTTTCAAGGAACATCACCGTCGGCTCGTTCTTAAAAATCCAAATACAAGACAAAGAACCACTTCAGACTTGTATACTTAGTACGTGCATCTCAGTGCATGAGCACTGTTCATACCGACAATATGAATAGTGCTAATTAATAGTAAAATTCTATTTTATATTAGTAAGATTTTTGGTTCACTGGACAAGTTCATTCTATGTAAAATAAGAAGAATTGCGAATGAATGAATTAATTAAATTATAGTATCCGTTTGATAATGTCTATATTGCATAGAGCTGGACACTCTTGCTCTTGACTTATTATCGACGTATTCAATAGTATTGCTTATCGACGTATTCAACAGTATGCTGCCTGATACAATGGAGGGATTAAGTTATTGGTGGAGTACATTTCATGCATTTCTTAATATAATATTTCTTAATGTTGTACAATTTTGATTTCTATACTTTATTGCTTTACTGCTTCTGTCATGCACAATACTTATTTTATTTATACTTACTACTTTTAATTGCGTATTTAGGGCTCGGTCAGAGAACGATCATGAATGACTACAGGGCATGGTCGTATGGCACTAGAATCAGCCCAAATGAAGTGTGCGCATTACTCAGTTTAGTTTCTATGTAGATCATGTATCGGTTAATACCTTAATAACAAACAATACTCATTTATGTTACCACTTATGGTAATACGGTGAATGAAAATGATTCTTGTGGATCTTCTGTCAGTGTGTGTACGATCATATTTAATCAACAATCGGGTAGAAAGGAAAATAATTCAAGAATTATTCTAACTTTTGTCGGTAGAAACTGGATCAAATAAAATACATGTCACGTTGCAGGACACTAGCCAACTTTACCTTGTAATGGAGTTCTGCTCTGGCGGGGACCTGGGAGGACTGCTGGAGCGTCGCGGCGGAACAGGGCTGCCAGAGGAAGAGGCTGCACACTACTTGGCGGAGCTGGTGTTGGCCTTGCGAGCTCTACATTCCCTGGGCTACATCCACAGGGACCTCAAACCCGATAATATTCTCATAGACAGGTTTGCAAATGTGGAATACTTCCAGTTGCACAATATAATGCCTTCATATTTAAGCACCTTGGGATGGAATTTTTTACAAAAATACACGTTTCCAATGTTATTAATAATATAATGTTTTGTAGGTGCGGTCATTTAAAGTTGGGCGATCTGGGTAGTGCCGCTCGGTTGCCGGCCAGTGGACAGGTGAGCAGCCCCGTGCCCGTGGGCACCCCGCATTATATCGCGCCTGAGTTGTTGCGCGCACTCGAGGAGCCAAAGAAGCATCCTCATGGGGTAAAGACTTGCTAGTTGTTATGGAACGTGGCGTTTTTGCCACACAATATATATCCCCATTTTGTATTTCTTCAATTTTACAGTTTGAAATATTACTAAACTTGTTCTTAATTTAAAAGTTCATAAAAAATATTTCATGTAAATGTTGTGATATATATATCTCATAAATTATTTTAAAAAGCTTAGAAAATGTCTGTTTTGCAAAAGGCAAACCTTGAGATTACAGGGCGAACACGCTCACTTCAGGTATGAGTGCATCCTGGCACTAGGTTGGTCCGTATCGGGATGCTCACTCGGCATTTGCTGTAAAAAGGTGAGAGTGAGGACGTAGGAGGGTTTTCATTCCCACCGCTCCCTTCCTTCTGTCGATTTCGCTCAAGTTGGCTTTGGTGTCTTCTTGTTGACTGCGTGCGGCGGTTTATATAACCCTCCTCACTGCCATTTATTTTAATGTCTAGCCGAATGGTCAGTGTTCAGTGGGCAAGCACGTGGGTGTGGGTTGGTCTCTTAAGAGTGGGACAGCAAATTGCATATGAATGCTAAAATATATAGAAATATCACTTTAAAATGATAATTTAAATCTAATTATTATGAGAATATCATTCTTAAAATTTTTTATTCAACTATCAAAGCAAAAAAGGTTAAATACACATTATATTTGTCAAATCTCACATACAAACAACGGTGGTGAGGTGCTGCTAATGTTGCCAAGTTACTTGAGAGCTTGTGTGAACAGGTTTTAGATCTGTCTTATCACATCAAACATAAAGTGGTGATTGGGAAATTATTTCCAGATATAAATTGCAATTTGTATGCAAAGTGCTGAGATTTATCTTAAAATAACCCTGAAATTTGATTTCATTGTATTTGCTCCCACTTGAAAAAACTTGACTAGTAAAATCCACGGATAGTGCATGAAGCTGCAGTTCTTCAGCTTCAGTTCAGTTCATTCTATGACCCATCTTAGTGACATAACACGTCTTTAATTGGTTCTACTCTTATTTAAGAGATTAAATACAATACTCAATAAATCAATACCCTCTTTGAGTATTCTTCACTAACTTCGAGAAATCTTCACTAACTGAGTAAATGTTGATATTATAATTTTGTCTACAGACTCCTTGTGACTACTGGTCCCTAGGCGTAGTGGCCTTCGAGCTGGTGACAGGACATACACCGTGGCCAGGTAGTGCGGCGGGGCAAGTGTTTGCGGCCATCCTGCGCCATACCCGTCCTTCCTGGCCGAGCACGGGACCCGGGGCATCCTATAGGGATTTGACTGCCCGGCTCATGAACCCCGCGCCGGCTGCACGTCCCGTGCATGATGATTTATTGCGGCATATCTTGTTTAAACACGTGCAATGGGGCAGTTTTCGCGAGCATATGCCTCCTATTGTGCCCGTGGTGCATGCGGAGGATGACGCTTCTAATTTCAGCCGTCCAGAGCGGCTACAGCGCGTACCCAGTGTGGGCAGCTTACGCACTCGCACACATTTTAGTGGGAGGAATCTGCCCTTCATAGGTGAGTCTAGACCCTTAAGACTAGGTTTAAGTGTCAAGAATGTTAAGGTGATTGATCATCGATTCAGAAAAGATTGTAAGTAGTGATGTGCACAAAATCACCCATGTTTTTTGTCAAGTATCTGAAAATACTAAATATTACATATTTTCAAATACTAATATATATAAATGTATATAATATGTAAATACTAAATATTTTCAAAACAATATTTAAAAGTTTAATACAGTAGAATCGTGTTAATTCCAACCCCTTATATTCGAAATTCAATATAATTTGAAATTCTCAAACACAGTACCCAAATTGTCAGTTTCATACTTAATTAACCTCTTTAACACAAAAACCACGTTAACTCGTAGTACGAAATAATTTTCAGGCCTTCGCGTCATAAATTAATACTTTTTATGTATTATTCAAAAATTTTTAGCGAGCTATAAAAAAATTATATTGTGCGCAATTTTTTTGACTGCGCGAACCCGTGTGACGTGTTCTTTATGTATTTCGCGATATTTGCCAACACAACGCGCGTCTGAGCCTACTTTGTGTGCAACCTCCTTTATGTATATCGTTGGGACGTGTTCCAGCCCCCCAAGTGAGGTTGGTCGCCCTCTAACGGCTAGTTCAGTGGCAAACATGAGATGTGGACTCTAGTGAGTCGGATCACCTATCAGAATTTCTTACCTATCAACAATCTCCCAAATCTGCATTAGTCTGTCGAGGCAAAATAAGAATAATTTAAAATAACAAAATGATAAAGGTGGTTCATGATAAATAAAAACTTGATTTTCAAATTAACAAAATTGAATACATTGAAAATTGAAATTTACTTAGCAACAACCATGAAATTGTGAACACAATTTCATATCATAATTTACGTCTACAGTAGTTTAGACAACGAAAACATGGACATCAACATACTGTTTGCGCTAATTGCTTTTACTTGGATGCGTTTAAAAGATTGTTTTTCACTTATTCTAAATTCCCCTTCTGATTCTTTTTACTAATAACTGTGCGTTGTTAACTTCTTAGCTGCTCAAAAAAAGTCCTAGATGAGACAGCATTATACCACCAATAGACGCCAAAATTCGTAAAATTCAAAATTAATAGACTAGCTTTTTCTAAATTTTATTTTTACGAAAAAATCATGTAACGTTGGTATAATTAAAAAAAATATGGAGCTTCTATTTCGTAGGGTTTTGAGATGAAAAAATGTTGAAAAAATAAAAGTTTATAGTGTTGCCAAACCACAATGTTTAGGAAATTATTATTTATTCTTTATTTGTTTTTTGGAAAAACGGTTTCAGATTTTATTAACACAACTATTGTTATATTTAATTTGATTTTTACCTAGAACATTTTATTTACACTAATATTATTGTGTTTAATATGATGCTTACCTAAAACTCTTCTTCAGTGTGATATGATTCGAAGCTCAGCAAAATACCGACGAAATGAAAGCCGACCTTTGAAGATTAGAATTAATGCGGAGGTTTTGGTGAGGCGTCATAAGTTCTGTGAATTTTTCTTTCATTGCGTACAGTATAGGCCCGATCTTATGGTGTCGGTCGCCCGGAACTCGGAGTTATTAGAAAAATGTAACATCCTTAATATTATTTGGAACCGATTCCTCAACATCGTATCCGAGTAGATCAATGTACTCAGCAATGGATTTGTCGACTAATGCTCTACCAACATATTCCTGGACATCAACAAGCTCAGGGCCATAAACACATATACTTCGTCGCTTATGTTGATATAGACCACCTTGATATAGTATCCGAATAGATCGATGAACTCAGCATTGGATTGGACCAATGCTTTGCCAACGTATTCCTAGAATTCCTGGACATCAACAAGCTCAGTACATATACTTCGTCGCTTGTGGTGTCATCCCATCTTCTCAATCTTTCAGTCAATGGTATATTTTTTGTGGCAAATTTATATTGGCGGTTTGTTTCATCCACAATAGTATCGACCACTGCTGTATTGAGATACAATTTAAAAAAAATCTATTTCCCGCGCATCTTCTGTAAGGTCCGAGTTAAAACCAGGAGTTGCCGAAAATTGATGTATATTTGGAATGAAACAATTATCTGTCTCCCATTCAAATACTGGTCTAATCCCTGCGCTTGTTAATGGCTGGTTTTCATCAATAGTATCGTCGAGGTCTTCGTCATCCTCGACGTCATTCTCATCATCCAACTCATAATTGGACTCTGTGATAATAATAAGTATATCGGAAATTTCTAGTAAGTCTGCAATATCTTCAATAGCGAAAGTGTCACCCTCCGCCGTTTTGAATAAAAATGTTTGTAAATGTAAAAAAAATTTTTTTTTTTTAAAATTCGATAATTGTAATCGAAAAAATATATGTTAGCACTTCACATCACACATCGGAAATATGATATAGCACTAACACGCATGAAATGCCGTTCGCGCCAATGGTCAATATGGTCTATAACGAAAGCCCTAGCTGTATTTTTATAGTAAAACACACTTAATAATTTAAAAATATATCTTTTTCACTTTAATTATTTATACAAACAAATAAGTATCACGACATAAAGGTAAATATATGTGTATTGATAACACCCTACACCGGCTGGAATTAAAATGTAACTGACAAGTACTTTCCATTTGGAAAGTTCTGGTATTTTAGAAGTGCGTAATTAGCATGTGCAATATTTTAGAAGTGCGTAATTAGCATGTGCATTTGTCGTCGATATATTATTATGTGTAATCTTACTGAAAATCCTGTCATTTGGATAAAGAAGAAATCTGGCAATACAAAATTACCGGCATCTGCGTGGCGCTGTCACATGGTGTAGCATATTTTTGTTTATGGTATGGTCTAGCGCTAAATATTCTGAAAGATAGCGATAGTTGACGCTGGCCTTGGGGTTAAAATGTTTTTTTTTTAAAGATTGACTTTTCGTATACAGGGTGGCCCAAAAAAATTGAGAACATTTTGTAACACATGAGTTATTTCAAAACATAATATAATTAATTATAATTCTTAATGTAATTTTTTTTGCACAATATTTAGCTAATCAGAAATCATCAAAACACCCTTATTGCATAATCTACTGGGTTTAAATCTGGGCTGTTCGGTGATTGCATGCCTGGCTCGATGAAATTAACATTCTCACGATGAAGAAACTTGATTGTATTTCTGGCTTAGGTGGAGTTCCGTCCTGCTGTAATGTCCAGTCATGCTGTAATGTCTAACTATACTCCAGGGTTTGTTTTTGAAACTGATCGTTTTCCTAGCACCTCAACATTTTTCAATTTGCAAATTTTTAATCAGAATTGGCGACAATTTGAATAAACCAAATATGAACAATGGGAAAATTAATAATCAAAGATGACGACCGGAAATTGTCAAAATAAAATGTAATACCGAGTGTCTCATAGTTAGTAGCAAAAACTTCGGGGAAGTGTTCTTCATTCAATTTTGAACAGAAAATGTTATTTACAGTTAGGTAAAATATTTACGGATTAGGAATTATATGACATCAAAACTTGCATTTTTTTTTTCAATATTTCTTACTTATATTTTGTAAAACATTGGACTACCATTAAAGTAATTAATATCAAATGTTATAAAATATTTATCTGTGATAAAAATCAAATAAAAAGATTTAAAAATTCTGGATAACATTCTATTCTTACCACTGCTTTTAAATTTAAATTAATTAAAAACAGCTGACTGTAGCTATATAAATACGCACATGAATATTGTTTATAATATACACAAGTACTGACCAATAATCGCTAAAAGTCCCGCTGAACTTAAAACTGTGGTGCACTGTTTCACTCGGCACAAAACACAAATTCTGAATAAACTTTATTTAAATGTTGCGTATGAAGTACATGAGAATTTTTAAATAAACGCAAGCACATTACCAAAAATAATTTAAAAAACATAACAAAAAAATCTAATTAGCTTACTTTCTAATCGAAAATATAGATAGGTATATATATCTACTCCTAATCTTGTAATATTCAGAAATCGAAAGAACAGAAATGTCGCACGGAATATAATACTAATGTTATAAACACATCAAAATGAAAAATGGTGTTTACATAAAAATCCCAAATAAATATCTTTTATACAAAATTATGCACAATCTGTGCGTGATTTTATAAAACCATAATTTATTTAAATAAATATTATAAGAAAGACCGCGACCACTAGATGCATTTTAGGCATGGTGCGAAATTGAGTCGATACGCTAAATTAATGCAATATATAATAAAACAACGAAATATATTTTCTTATAATCTTGAAGCCAAGATTACTGAGACAAATCTGTAGGAATCCAAATTAGCAAAATGTTAAAAATGAATAGAGTTATAAATCATTCAATTTGCAGTACATTTGATGAATTTTTGACATTTTTAAAATACTTTGTTTTTGTAAAAACATATGTTTTTAAATAATATAATATATTTACTCACATGCTTTGAGGCTTCAACTACTATTTAAAACTAAGTTTAATATCAGAAACACAATAATAATTTTTTAAATAATATATTTCCAGTCTTATGAAATACGATATTATTAATTATATCTCACACTGTTAGGAATGCCGTTCAAAACGGCGACAGCGGTTGTAAGATCAGCGCTCCGATAAATTTTAATTAAATTTGCCTATAAAACACATTTTAATACAAATTTTGACTACAATATGAATGAATATTGTGCTTATTCTTGATACCAATTGCTTATTTTTGTAAATTGTATGGTTTTGGGCTGTTTTTATACGAAAACAGATTATAATTTTGATATTTCAACATGAAACGTGCGTCAACTGATCTGTTCGTTTTAGAATCTGACAGCGCATGCACGGCTAAGCATGGCGGATGGCGCATGACGGCTAGCGTATATGCAGCCAGCGCATGAAATTCATTCATTCACAAGGTTCAATGTGAAATTTGCGAACCCGTGATTTTTTTTTGTTGGATTTGGTTCTCACTAAAAGTTAATGATACATTATTGTTCTGAAATTACTACCTCCTGTGACTCAAGATGCCTAAGGTTAAAAAGTATCCATTGACATGCTTTAGGAAATATTCCAACAAAATTTTAAATGGTTATCTTCTTGGAGTAAAAATCGCAACGTAAGTTGATAATTTTTACCATTTCTATAACAATTATCTATTTGATTTAACAATACAAATTACATAGTTCAATATACATATATTATGCAGTGCAAATAAATTATTTTTTATTGGAAATACATATCCTTAAAGATAATCTTATCAAAAGAATTATACATGACAGACCTGTCTGATACAAATGTATTTGTTATAGTCATATAAATGAAAATGAATAAACATGTATTTTAATATTTTAGACATAAAAATACTGATAACTAAATAACAATAATAATATTATTAATTATTTTCAGGATGTTCCCAAACTGAGCATTGAATGTGTGGAGACTCGTGTGAACTTCCTAAATTGGATGGCAAAAGAGTTGTCGACGACATACATCAATTCTTTTCTCAAATTAATCAAATTTACTCCCACAAATCGATGTTTGGGTGCGCATGAACGAATATTGAATATGTGAAAGAATATAAAGTTTTATTTCTAAATTCAGTTTAAATTGTAATATGTGTAGATCAAATTTTGTTTTGAATACGTGTAAAGAAAAAAACAACAAAATTCTGAAGAACGATAATATGCTCGATGAACAACTAATTATTTAACAGTGAATAATAATAGTTTTGTTATATTTTCATTTATATTTTAATATTAAATATATATGTAATTTATTAAAACAATAAATAAATATTAAAAAAAAAAACTTTTTTTATTACAACCAGAGTATGATTATTATATTAGCATAAATAGTTTTCTCTTCACAAATACAGCTGCTTCAAAAGTTATCAATATTATTTATGTGTATGAATTTATGTCAATTTTTTCCTTATAAATGGTTTTTTATCATAAACGTAACAATTCTTAGGTGAGAACTTTAATAAATTATTTAATTTTCTGTAAATAAATCTCAGAATTTAATATGTACCTATTCATAATGTTTCTGATTTGTTTATGATTTGAGTGAATTTGTCATATCAGATAAAGCGTTTCGTATGTTAAAATATATGGTGAAGATTCCAACTTTAAAATTGTATCACATTTTAAATACATACTTTAAATTCTTTAACTTAGTTTAACTATTTTTTAAATGCTGATTAATCTATGGACTAATGTCGAATGCGTGACAGGAGGTGTAGATTTGTTTGATACTTGACACCAATGTCTACAGATATTGATATTTTTTGACACATGTTGGTCCAATAACTCAAGATTTTATTTGCTTCCGTACAGATATTATTTCAGAATTTAAATAAATAAATAATTATAGACTACAAATGTATAACTCTATATATAAAATTATTACAGTGTAACTCCCTCTCCAAGCACAAGAGCTAGTATCTTTTTTTGAGAGGTAAACAAATAAAAAACGTGTAATTTTAATAATGTACAATACTTAATTAATTACTCATATTATAAATTAATTGTAAAAATGTCAAATAAATAAAAAAAAAATTATAATGTATCATCAGCAAACAAACTTTTGACAATGTTTTATAATCAATGCCAAACTATTTACATGCATAATGTTAGCAGAAGAGAAATTTTAGATCCTCAATCAAAAGAGAGCTGCAAGAGGTCTGGACTCGTTTTTAATCTTAACACATTTTTCATAATAAGCATTTTATCATTATATATTCATAATCATTTGGAACATCTTGTTTGTCAATTTAGGTTTCACCTATGCCCCAGAGATGGTGCCTGCCGGTACACCCGGGGCCGGGGGTGATACAGGCGATGATGCGGAAAGCGAGGCGGAAGGGGAAGGCTTCCTCAACATAAGTCTCAACTCGACTGCCATCTGCCTTGCCGGTTTCAGGTATGTCTCAGGTTCGGTGTACGCCAGAGAGGCTCTTGTACTCATAAGAGTGAGTACATACCTGGTAAAATTATTGTAAAGAAGAATGATCCGCATTAAGCAAATTTTTGAAAACATGTTTGGATAGTTAAAGAAGTGAGGTTTGCATTTTTGGCAATATCGTTAGGATTTCAGACTGGATAATATTTTAGACTATTGTATTTATGGCCAATGTCCTTCTTGAGAGATAGAAGAACCTAGGAAGCAATTATTTATTTGTAATTATGTCACTGCGAGCGATCCTACTAGCCATGGGCGATATGGCTCACATAACTGAGCCGGCTCAAAATGAACCGTGGATTGAGCGTTTGAATCATCGGTTCGATTGAACTGTTATATCTTTTGAAAGCATGGCTCACGACTCAGTTAATTTATGGAATGTGTTGCTCCTCAGACGTATGTGGAATATTTTCTTATGAGTCATGTTTCACATTACTATTGCTCTCTGTTGAATATTAGTATTCGGATATCAATAATTAAAACATCTAACGTGCTATTTTAAATGATATTCACTATTTTTAAATTAGTTTTCATTCATTAAGGCGACTGGTCAGAAATTCAAGCGAAATTCAGCAGCGACAGCACTTTTTCTCACAACTTCTCTCGCATTTTATATCACATTTTTCTATGGAAAATTATCAAATTATAATTTATTCAATAAGGTCCATATGTAGTGAAACCCTCTTAATACATTTTCCAGGGGATCGCCAAATAAAATCTTAAGCATAAAAACTTATTAACAGTGATTTAAATATTTCCATACTTTATTTGATCATCTAATATTGTATTTTAACTAACATTACGATAATTAAAAAAGTAAAATATTTTATTTATAAAAAAATTATTATTATATAAATAATTACATATTAAAAAAATTACTATCTAAACTGCAAAATAAAACTACTTCTAAAAAGTGATTATAAAAAAATAACCATAAAACGAAATTAAAATTAAACTTACATAAAATATCTAACTACCTAAATTAAATAAATCGACGTAGCAAAAGTGAATTGTTAGGTTATTTTTCTCTTCATTTTCGCTTCATGTTCAGGGGGGAGGCATCTAGCCTAACTGGTTCTTTTTTAAATATTATCAAGTCAAATGGTTATGAAATGAAATTACAAAATGCCATTGTTTACAATATTTTGTGACTTGCATGTATTAAAAGTGGAAAATGAGCATTTTACCTGATTACTTATTAATGAGACAATTCAAAAATAATTACAATTAAATTAGGCGATTAAGAGATCACTTAGGTGTATTTGTGGCAAATCTATTTATGACAGAGTAAAGAATTAAGAAATAAGAAAAGAATGTAAAGCTGATGTTAGTATAGTGAGTAAGATTAAGAAAGGATCACTTAGGTGGTTTGGTCATATGGAAAGGATGAATGAGGAGAGAATGGTAAGAAAGATATATGACGCAAGTGTTGATGGAACCAGAAATAGAGGACGTCCGCGGAAGACTTGGCACAACCAGGTAAACCAGATAATGGAGGATGGTTCTGTTAGAAGCCTCAACAATCGGCGAGCTTGTATGACAAGATGTATGAATGTGGATGAGGCGAGAATTGTATGTCAGGACAGAAGAGTGTGGCGCTCTATCCTCTCTGCCTACCCCCACGGGGAAACGGCGTGATGGTAAGTAAGTAAGTAAGTAGGTGTCCATCATGCCAGCATAAAGTTATCTATCAAATTGTCTGTGTTGACGCTTGTCTGATGTTGATTATTCAGGTCCCTCACGTAAGGGATTACCTCTTAGGAGACGCCTTCCACGTGTAGATGATGGTCCTGGAACCTGGACGTGAAGTGTGGCCAATAGTTGTGGTGCCAGCATGGGGTGACGGAGTTCAGGCTTGTAGTTGATTGACCGCCAGACGATGTCCAATTATCCAGGCAAACCGGGACTCTGGACGCGATGTGCTTATGCAATTTGTGCATGCCGTATATGATATCGTCTCCCCTGATAGCGACAATTTATTCTCACTACATCAAATTATATTGATCATTTTTTTTTCATATAGATCCACCGGGACCCTTTTTATACTTTTACATCAACGATTAAACACAGAACATCACAGTCTAAGCTTAAACTCGAGGCGCACAGTTTAAATTTTCCCTAGAATCACAAATTACAAAATGCTTGGTTATTATATCAGAGATGATATTGATTTTATTTTCTAATTGAAAATTAGATCTCGTCTTTACGGAGCGATCTCTCCCGGCTCGGATTTGGAGAAAGACTGCCGCATGGGGGTGATGTATCCCTTATGGTGCATTTGCCGACGTGACTATGGTCACGTCCGCCAGATTCCTTATAGCCATTCCCACGCCGTATCCTGCGTCTAACAATACCGATGTTTATTACCCTGTCCCTTACTTCGACTAAGTGCTTTTGTATCCTTGAAAAACAAAATAATGTTTTGGGTAATTTTGCATTCTAACAGAATATTAAAAAAAAATATATATAAAACGAAATTAAAATTAAACTCATAAAATATGTAACTACCTAAATAAGATGAAATATAAAACGAAATTAAAATTAAACACGTAAAGTATCTACTTAAATAAAATAAATCGACGTAGCAAAGAGTAAAAGTAGAACCACTGACAAGACCAAAATACAAAATGATTTCAAATTTAAATTATTTGGTGTTTTATAGTGGAGATAAAATATGTCGCTTGTAAGTCCGACGAAAGTTCATACTTTTTACGAAATGTAAAATTGTTTGCACGACAAAACGTTTGTATCTTTTCCTGGCCAACTTGACGAATGTACATTTAAAAAAAGTACTATTTGTAAATGAAAACCTGTTGGACTGCATATCTAAAATTTATCCCTTTTGATGAGTTTTACATAATTTCCCTGTACACTCGACATATTGCCTTGATCAGTGTAATTGAGACATGGAATACTCGCCCTTACTGAATCTTAGTTCAGGGAAATTATTGTCTGCATTGACATCGACGATGGCAGGCCCGAACTTACAAAAATATGTTAATAGTATTTTTGTCCTTGATTACAATTAAAATTTTTTAATCATTAATATGATGACATTATTTTTTTGTTTATTTATTTTGTGCTGACGTAAAAAATCAAACAAACAAATAGATCAGCCGGTTATGTTAATTCAATTATCAGTGCCCTGTGGTTTGCTCTGTTTTATTTATTTGTTAATAATTGTTCAAATATGTATCAGTTGCGAAAATAAATAATTTGGTTGTCAAGAAATATTAATCAAAGCTGAACCAGAAGTAGTTAAAATGAAACAGCAAATGAAAGCAGTTCCCTGTGGTTTCTCCGAAGACGGATGTTATTAGATTTCAAACATAATAATATAAAAAAAAAAATATGAGTTAAATTAATACATAAACCGGTTTCAAAAAATACCTTTTTTTCATGCAAATAACATGGTTTTAATTAGTTTATTTGAGATTCTGATGAAGGAAAAGATATTTTACGAAACCGGTTGGTGTATTAAATTTAACTCATAAAAGTGTGATACGGCGTCGGGCTTTCCTCTCGGCCCAGTCACCGTATCGTCAATGCATCGTTGGTCACTGAGAAGGAGGCGGGGATGGAAATCAATAAGCAAAGGTGATTAAATACAATATTTACAATTTTATTAATTTGGTTAGGCGAGAAGAGAAAAATAATCTTAGGCCAAATTCTTAACCTATCTTATAGTCTACTTAATTCTAATCTTAAATCTACCTTAATTAAGTTAGCGATTCGGTCCTGGCTTCGGCGATCGATGTCTGCCGCGTGGATGGCGACCGACGACGCAATCTGGGCGGGACCGTGGCTTCATGTCCGCTCTGCAACACATCCTTCTGGTGGGCGGTCTCGTCCATTGTCCTCTGAACTGCTCTCCTCCACCTCCGCTCGAGTTATTCTGAGTCTTCCTTCCAGGTGTAGTTCCAAGTCTTCCTTTCAAGTCTTCCTTCCAAGTGTTCCTTCCAAGTCTTCCTTCCAAGTGTTGTTCCATGTTGGCCGACCTCGAGCGCTGGTCGCCAGCCGTCCGATGGCTGACGGTGGAGTAGGATATTTAACTCTTAGAGTTAAACTTTTCTATCTCCAAGTGTCTAACTGTCTGTGTTTAACTGTAACTCTCTGTGACTAAGTGACTAACTGTCAAGTGTCTCACTGTCTAACTGACTTCTTCACCGCCGCGTCCCGCCTTTTAAATCCTCAGGGGCTTAGGGTGTGTCCCTGACACGTCTTTTGGTTCATCCCTCGAGCGGTGGTTGGATCGAGCGCCCGCTCTGTGGCCACCAGCCCTGTCGTTGGCTGCAACAGTGGCCGCCTCGGCCACGCCTCCTGCTGTGTCCCCAGTCGACCGTGGTCTGGCTGCTGTGATGCGGCTCCAAATTCGTAGCACGTCTCAGGCCATCCCTTATTATAATCTTAACATACCCTGACATATTTACATTAGGACACATATGGCTACTTACAATTACTACTATAATACATATAGCTACTTATAATTACGTTCTTAAAACCTACTCAAGTCTATGTACATTATTACCTATCATTATGGCTACTTTAACACAGACTTTAGTCTAGCAAAGTAGCCAGGACAACGCTGTATATATCAGAGGTGAAGTCTACTCCATCCCACACATTAAACTATGTATTATGTATGTTATGTATCCACCTCTGTGACTACAAAAATACGGATATCAAAATATATATAAATAAATAAATTATATTACATCGACATATTATAACAACACATATTTACATTAATTTTATAGGCGCTTCACACTACCCTATGAAAATAAATACATCTTAAATTACTAATCAATTGCCCAATTTAAATTATTATATGGATCGTAAGGACAGGTCGATCGCATATGCTATACCATTAAAAATATGCTAGCCTATTATCATTACATATACATCAAAATTTATAAAATAATAAAACGTTCAAAGGTCTTGCCGGCATTCTGGGAATGCATCTAATTTGGCGGGCTTGCGAAAATTTCCGACTGGGTATTTATCGCATTGTATCGGATTACAAAAATCTCCGCAGATGGCCGTAGTCTATTGTTTACGAGATCCGAGATCCTTTCTTTTGGCTGGTTAATTACGGCCGTCGTAAATACATACTTTCCCAGCCATTTATCATTCTTGGAAAGGTACGTCGCTGACAGTATACAATTAGGATTAGTTGCATTTCTTGGGGTTGGACCGTCATAAAATGTCCCTTAAATCCCCCAAGAAAGCAAACACATTCACCTAATCTTAATTGGTTATACGCCCCTGTTACCCATGCTAATAATCCCTAAAGGAATTCGGATTAACGTTAAGTGCTTTTTTTTTTTTTTCTCCATAATATGGGGAAATTCGCATCACCCTAATCGCCGGGGACATTAAGTGGTTTAAAACAAAGCAATAAATAATATATGATTAAATAATTTTGTGAACTACAAGTGAGGGTACTATTTGCAAAGTTAGCGACCTCCATTATTATTTGTTCTAACTTTTAATGCAGTTGTCTTTTCATACAATTTTTAAAAGTGTTTATTTATGAACAGTCAAACTTAACTCATTTTGATATTATTTGGTCATTCAAAATCGGTGTTAGTTGCAAAATCAGTCGCTTTTGCAGCTTTTTCACTACTCAGAAATTTAAAAGGCCTCCAGTATGGAAACTAGATTATTTTTGGAAGAATATGTTGAATTTATTTTGTATTTTGAACCAGATTATGGGAATTATCAGTTATAATAAGAAATGCATTAATAAATATATTGTTCTTTATGTTTCTATCAGATTTCACGTTTTCTCAAAATAAAAAATATGGAGATAGCTAAGATTGAGACGAAGTAACAATAATACGAAGAAATATAAGCAGTTTGAATTAAAATTTTTGGAGTCGAACATGTTCAAGGAGTGTGTACAAATTCTGTACCGTTACAGAAAACATTATTAGGAACATTATTAGAAACTTAACATGATTTTCACATAAGCTTCTAATAAATTTACTTTGAAATAAATATTTGCGAAATTGATCCATTATTATTATTATTATTCCATTATTATTGCTTCAGGCCATAATAGCTTCTAATAAAAAATAGTCTGGATGCTCAAAGCTCAATGACCTTTATTTATTTTATAACTAACTAACTTACCATCACGCCGTTTCACCGCAGGAGTAGGCAAAGAGGATAGAGCGCCACATTCTTCTGCCCTGAAACACAATTCTCGCCTCAACCACATACATACACATCTTCTCATACAAGCTCGTTGATTATTGAGGTTTCTAACATAACTATTTTCCAATATCTGGTTTACCTGGTCGTGCCAAGTTTTCCGCGGACGTCCTCTATTTATGGTGCTATCAATACTTGCGTCATATCTTTCTAACCATTATTTCCTCATTCCATATGACCAAACCACCTAAGTGACCCTTTCTTTACATTGATCTGCTTTACATTGAAGTGTTAGGAAGAGTATATTATCCAGAATAGTATTAATGGTTAATTTTATTGCATAATATTTTTACTTGATGTATATATCATTGAGCACACATTACATTTCGCATGTACTTCTCAGAAATTCAAAATACGCAGTTTAAATTTTTTGCAAATTTGAATAATTTAGTCCATGAATATCTACTTTCTTAGCATAACAAGAACGAGAAATTAAATGTGAATAAATGCTCCTTTTAAGATCAACTTTACATTCTTATTGCATATCTAAAATTTATCCCTTTTGATGAGTTTTACATAATTTACCTGTACACTCGACATATTGCCTTGATCAGTGTAATTGAGACATGGAATACTCGCCCTTACTGAATCTTAGTTCAGGGAAATTATTGTCTGCATTGACATCGACGATGGCAGGCCCGAACTTACAAAAATACGTTAATAGTATTTTTGTCCTTAATTTTACGATTAAAATTTTTTAATCACAAATATGATTACATTATTTTTGCTTTGTTTATTTATTTTGTGCTGACGTAAAAAATCAAACAAACAAATAGATCAGCCGGTTATGTTAATTCAGTTGTCAGTGCCCTGTGGTTTGCTCTGTTTTGTTTATTTGTTAATAAATTTTCAAATATGTATCGGTTGCGAAAATAAATAATTTGGTTATTTTAGTTGTCAATAAATATTAATCAAAGCTGAACCAGAAGTAGTTAAAATGAAACAGCTCCCAATGAAAGCAGTTCCCTGTGGTTTCTTCGAGAACGGATTTCAAACATAATAATAAAAATATATATTTTTATGAGTTAAATTAATAGGTAAGCTGCTTTCGAAAAGTTCCTTTTCTTTCCTGCAAAAAACATGGTTTTAATTAGTTTATTTGACATTCTGATGAAGGAAAAGATATTTTCCGAAACCGGTTGGCGTATTAAATTTAACTCATAAAAGTGGTTTAAAACAAAGTTATAAATAATATATGTTTAAATAATTTCGTGAACTACAAGTGAGGGTATTAGTTGCAAAGTCAGCAACCTCCATTATTATTTGTTCTAACTTTTAATGCAGTTGTCTTTTCAAACTTAACTCATTTTTATATTTATTGGTCATTCAAAATCGGTGTTAGTTGCAAAATCAGTCGTTTTTGCCGCTGCCATTTATATTAGAATTGAATCAATAGTCTTTGTTACTCAGAAATTTAAAGGCCCGCTAGTATGGAAACTAGATTATTTTTGGAAAATATGTTGTATTTATTATGTATTTAAAACCAGATTATGGGAATTATTATTTATAATAAAAAATGCATTAATAAATATATTGTTCTTTATGCTTCTATCAGATTTCACGTGTTCTCCAAATAAAAAATATGGAGGTAGCTGAGATTGCGACTAAATAACAATAATACGAAGAAATATAAGCAGTTGTATTAAAATTGTTGTAGTCGAACATGTTCAAGGAGTGTGTACAAATTCTGTACCATTACAGAAAACATTATTAGGAGATTTTTACAAAATCATCTTAAGCTTCAAATAAACTTACTTCGAAATAAATATTTGCGAAATTGATCCATTATTATTATTATTCCATTATCATTGCTTCAGGCCATAAATCATCTAATAAAAAATAGTCTGGCTGCTCAAAGCTCAATGACCCTTTTTTTTTTTGTAACTAACTAATTTACAATCACGCCGTTTCGCCGCGGGAGTAGGCAGAGAAGATAGAGCGCCACATTCTTCTGCCCTGAAACACAATTATCGCCTCATCCACATACATACATATTCTCACACAAGTTCGTTGATTATTGAGGCTTCTAACAATTATTTTCCAGTATCTAGTTTACCTGGTCGTACCAAGTTTTCCGCGGACGTCCTCTATTTATGGTGCTATTAATACTTGCGTCATATATCTTTCTAACAATTATCTTCTCATTCATCGTTCCATATGACTAAACCACCTAAGTGATCCTTTCTTAATCTTACTTACTGTATTAAGATCTGCTTTACATTGTTTGAAGTGTTAGGAAGAGTATATTATCCAGAATAGTATTAATGCTTAATTTTATCGCATAATATTTTTACTTGATGTGTATATCCTTGAGCACACATTACATTTCGCATGTACTTCTCGGAAATTCAAAATACGCAATTAAATTTTTTTTTCAAATTTGAATAATTAACTCCGTGAATTCCTACTTTCTTAGCATAACAAGAACGAGAAATTAAACGTGAATAAACGCTCCTTTCAAGATCAGCTTTACATTCTTTCCTTATTTCTTCTCTTCCTCTTCTGCCAGCTACCGACCTCACTTCCGTACATCGGTGTCGGTACCGGGACTTCATTGTGCGCCTCGGTTGACAAGTTCCCATTAGTTATTTTTTGTATTCAATATATAATTTCGAATCAATAAAATATTTCAATTAATCGAAATAATCGCATAACTAGGATTTTTTTAAACACTCGTATGATTGAGCATGATTGAGATTAGATACAGCGTACGCAGCTTCAACATTTTCAACTTGTATTTTTAATCCATATGTATTTACCCCTAAAATATAGCGTTCCACTCAGTATACGTAATAAGATTACACAAAATTTATTCATTCAATTATAAACTCAAAATTTGACGAAGCAATTCGATACTTGGAATTCCCGAAATAAATTAAAGGTTCGGGCCAAACATAATTAGGGTAATACGGGCAAACAGATGAAAATAAAAATGTCAATGTATTACATATTTTGTCTATATGTTATTTGAAAAGACAAGCTTGTCCTAAAATAATTCAATGCGGATTATCATAAGAGTTAAGTAAATTGTTGTGTATTCCAAGAATTTATTTTAAGGGTTTTTCTGCCTCCAAAGCAATTAAGAATATTTAAAGGTAATAAAGCAAAATTACCAATGTGGCTCTGGTATTGTACATGCTCAATGTATTGTTTATGACAGCTGGGGTTCTGTTTTGTTGATTTTTGGGATTTATTTTGCTTGGGCACTATGTTTTATTAGCCTATTCAAATATTACATCTTTGTAAATGGATAAACTTTTATGACACATGGAAAAACCCATTTAAAGAGAATTCATTTTATTGCACCCATTGAAAGAATATCACTTTTATTTTTATAAATGTCAAACAAAAAAAATTCTCCGAAAAACATATTACAAGGGACATTTTGTAGGGATAAACTGAGTTCTGTCAGAAATATTTTAATTTATTAGGCGGGAAACATATTATTTGGAAAACGTATATGTAATTTGTATGTAACTTTTTCAGGACCGAAAAATGTAATCCTATTAGGCGTGAAAACGTATTAAAGGTGATCGTATTAAGAGGGTTTCACTGTATTAAAAAGTATAATTCAAAAATAAAAAATATATTATTTTTATATTGAATTTGTACTACACACTCACAATTTTTGATTTAAGAAGAGCAGTCCTTCCCATCTACAGGTGTAAATTGAACTAAATTAAATACTTTCATTTTATTTTAAAGAGAACACATTATTATTGAAGTTGTAATTTTCTCAGAACATAGTTCTGTGATGTTTTAATACAAATTAAATGCATCAATTAGAAAGATATGCATACAGATAAACTGAGTTTATTGAAAAAGTATTTTAGCTGACATCGGAATTTGAACCAGAATCACTTCCTACCTGGGGAAGTGCCATAACCGATTACACAACGTCAGCCTCGTAAAAAGTCGACAAATTTTCGAACTTCTCTTCAAGTTTTCTTGCATGTTGTATCACATTTTTCTATGGAAAGTTATCAAATTTCAATTTATTCAATAAGTTCCATATATTTTTAATATATATATGGAACTTACCATCATGCCACTTATAAGAATATGAATTATTTCTTATTCAAATCACAATAATTGAAGTAGATTCAAACTGAACTAATGTATTACGGTACATTCTCACTTCATTTCGGTAGGGAGATGGAGACGCTACTGGAATCGCGTAGAAAAGAGATTGAAGGCCTGCACAGGAGGCTGGCTGCGGCAGAGTGTGCGGCCGTGCTGGGGGAGGAACGCGCGCGCCTCTTACGAGACCTGGAGGATGAGCGTGCCCGTTTGGAAAGGAATCTGGGAGATATGGTCTGTCACAATCAGGTTCGTGGCGGTTATGCTTCCTGTCTATGCTGTATTTGTGTCATTTAGAATGTCCTAATTGTAGTATGGTAACAGAAGTTGCAGCGGCAGATGGAGGTGGAGCATCGCGAGAGGGCTGCGCTGGAGGAGCGCTCCCTGGCTGCAGTGCGAGCGGCACGTACTCAGTGGGCGGAGCAGCAGGAACGGCAGCAGGCAGAGCAGCGGGAGCGACAGCGTGCTCTGACAGAACACTGCGCCCGCTTGCAGGAGGCTGGCAGGGAGCTCACCGCACGTTTGGCAGCGTCCACGGCAGAGCTGGACCGGGCGCAGCGGGAGCTCCAGGGTTTGCAGCGCCTGCAGAAAGAGCATAAAGTAATGTACATGTTCTGTGGCATACACTAGGCATGGATTTAGGTAGAAATAAAATATCTATATTATTTGAAAGAAATCTACTCCTCCAGAAGCTTGTGTTTGTAAAAGTATAATGCGAGTTAATTTCCATTCTTAAATTTTTAAAACATATCTATTATTTTTGGGAAATATTTATTTTTATTATGTGGGGACTTTCAATTGTTTTAGAAAATGTGTATTTTTATTATTCACTTATATCAGATCTTAAATTGGATCTTTGCACTAAAGTAAACTAATAAACTAAATATTGTTTGCCATAATTAAGAGAATACAGGCATTATAAGAAAGAATTCACATTAGGGTGATGCGGACGTTAGCCTTAAAAATCTAAATTAACAATTTAAAAATAGTTATTCCAAAAATTATTTATCTTGCAAAGGCGCGTAGTGTGATAATATTGGAAAAAACAAAATGAAAACATGATCTGCTTACAACATCGAGCAACATTTTAACACTTAATACCAGGGTGATGTAACATAATGACTTTCTGCTACTATCCACTGTAATATCTGACTAAGCAGAATGAGTGTTTGTGTCGTGCAGGACAACATGGCTAAGGCTCGCCGTCTCACGCGCCAGTCCTTGATCAACTCGGAGGCAGACCGGGAAGGGGTGCGGCAGGCAGAGAGAGAACGAGACAGACTGGAACGTGAGGATCTGCAACAAGTGCTGACCCTTCAGCGGGACACAGAGCAGAATCTACGCGTGGAGCTGGACGAGGCCCGCAAAGATTTTGCCGATCTTGAGGTACTGCAGAAGATTACAATTTGGTATTTTATAATTACATTTTATCCAAAAAACAAATCTAATATGCATCATTCATCGATTTTGATATAATGCATATTGCATTTGCTAAAAAGAAGCGAGGCATTACAATTAAAAGTGGCAAGAGCTGATTCTAAAGTGACTACTGAGATTTCAAAGAGCTGGATTGCATCAACTTAGATCATAGTAACTTTTACCTTAAACCTTACTTTATTGAAAACGGATTGGGTCATCTCATTTTGTCGCTTAACCTGTTAACCCAGAAAAAGCCCTAGGTGAAATAGCATGATACCACCAATTGGCGGCGAAATTCGTAAATGTACGCAACGGAATATTACACTGTTTGCACATAAACCTTGTTGCCTTTCGTTGTTTTTGTGCCATGCATATGAAACATCTTCACCACGGATTTTCTTTGGCACCAGTTGCAGGCAACTGTACACATGAAGTTACTGGCGGTCAGCCTTTCCAGCGACATCTTCCTTTTCGGTGACACAGTCGGTTGACGAACGACCCCGTGGGTGGTTATCAGCTGCTGTATAACATTCGGCGAACTTGATCTTTTTAGTCTTGTCTCGAAATACAGCGAATGCAAACAGAAGTGACAGATCAACCAAGTGGAAGAAGTCCTTGCGATACTATTTGACTGTTTTCTGAAAACAGTGGTAATACGAAAGTACCATGTCACTATGGTCAACTGCTCCCATATATTTGTTATAATCTAAGATGCATTCTGGTTTTACCGCTGGAAAATTGGTTTTGTAATTGATCTTACCAGTATCTTTCATTTCACAAGTGTGAAAAGAAGATAGCATTCCGACGTTTTTCCACATTTGTGCCATCTGAGTGGTGTGAAACTAATTCACCCCTTTTTAATTTATCTGTGAATTTAGGATAACTATGCCTATTTTTTCTCACGGTTTCACAAGCATTTGTTTTGCTCTCATAAAGCTTTTGGAAAAGTGTTGGATGAAAGTGGAAAAGTGTACAAGTTGTCTACATACAAAGTGCCGGAAATCTAGGTAAGGAGTAAGAAGCAACACCACAGTGCTGCCCGATACACCAATGTGATCATAGGTTGCGATTTCCGCAGTCTCATCTGTAAATATCTCAAGTACATATCCGGTGAAACAATCACACAGAACAAAAAATTTATTACCAAATTTTTTGGCCTTCGAAGGTATATACTGACGAAATGAAAGCTGAACTTTGAAAAGTAGAAGGCTTTCATCAATACAGAGGTTTTGGTGAAGCGTCAAAAGTTCTGCAAATTTTTCTTTGCGTACAGTATAGGCCTGATTTTATGGAGTCGGTTGGCCGGCTCTTGGGAGTTCGTTATCAGCAAAATGTAACATCCTTAATATCATTTGGAACCGATTCCTTGATATAGTATCCGAGTAGATTGATGAACTCAGCATTGGATTTGTCGACCAATGCTCTGCCAACGTATTCCTAGAATTCCTGGACATCAACAAGCTCAGGGCTGTAAACACATATACTTCGTCGCTTGTGGTGTCAACCCATCTTCGCAATCTTTCAGTCAATGGTATATTCCATATTTATCACGCTATTCTTCTCTCAGTTAAGTTAGGTGTGTTTCAAATACTGACAGCTTATTGCTTTCTTTTTATGTAGGCGCAGTGCTCGCAGGTCTCCTGGCTGGAGGGTGAAGTGCGTGAGCTGCGAGAGCAGTTAGCGTCCCTCCGGGAGGCGGAGGCGCGCGAGAGGGGCCAACAGAGCGAGCGCCGTCTGCAAGTGGAGAAAGAGAGAGACACCTTGCAGCTTCGGGTTGAGGTAGGTCTCATGGTGTGCGCGCCTATTGAATAGGCTGCACATTGCACTCGTATTGAATAGTCACTATTGAATGGTGTTTGTGTCGCAGGAGCTGGAGTTTACCGTTTGCTCGTTGGAGTCAGACGCTTTGGAGTGGACGAGGGAGGAAGGGGGACTGAGGGAGCGCTTGGCTGCAGCCAGTCTGCAGGAAGACAAATACAGGAAGATGGTATGGGACTATTAGCATTGTATTATATTATTATTGTTTCTGTTTTCCTTGCTAGTCAAGCAGTATCTCACGTGACGTCTTTCAGGTCACCGAGTTAGAGGAGCTGCTAACTAAGCTACAGGAAGAAGTAGCCCGACTGGAGTCAGACAAGGCAGAGCGAGACGAAGCCACATCTAAAGCCAAAGGTAAGGGATTATTTTGGGAATAAATTCTTTATTTGGTTCTGGTCGAAGAAGTTCAAATAAATCATTGAAGTATTAAAAATAAACATTTGTTTCATATTTAGGCGCCGAGGAGAAGAAAGGAGCAGGCAATGAGAGGACGACTTTCCTGGAGGAGCGGGTGGTCACACTCGAACAGCAATTGAGGGCTGCACACGAAGAGGCTGTGTTGATCAAGCAAGAAGCGCGCAAGGCCAACTCCACCTTATGGAAGAAGGTAGGGATTGGGCCAAAATTGGGTCAGGCCTCAAAGTATATTCTCAGAGTATATAATGTTCGTTATCTTCGCAGGAGAAGGACCTGGCGGACTGTGATTTGGATCGTCGCATCGCTTGTCGGGAACTGAAGAGTGCACAGGAACGCCTGCGCGTTGCGGAGGAGGCACGAGTAGCAGGCGAGAGCCGTATAACTGCTCTGCAAGCCGAGTTGCGCACTGCACAGCATGAGGAACGGGATAGGGCGGATATTTTAGAGCGAGCGCAGCAGGGCCTAAACTGTGCGCAAACACAACTGGATAAAATCACAGCGGAACACGACAGGCAAGTCCACTGCCCGCAACTGTTGATAAAATTGAATGTTGATTGAATTGAATGTGAATGAATCATTTCTGTGTGGCTGATATGGGCAGTATGTTGGATTCTGAATGTGGTTAAATCCCTTAAATGAAAATTCATTCTAGTCTTTGGAAACAGGTGCAAGAACGATATCCTAAAGCTGAAGGCTGAGCTGCAATACAGCGAAAATCGGCGCTTGAAGACGGAGGGACTAGCGGAGCGAAGCGCGGCGGAGGCAACTCGGGCAGGGGAGGAGCGCAGCCGAGAAAGGGAGGAGCGGCAACGCCTGCAGGACCTGCTGCACCAACGGGACGCGCAGTGTCGCGCCCTGGGTGAGGTGAGCATTTCTTTGTACATTTTGTATCATAAATAAGTGTGCCAACCAACTACCACTATACAAACTTTTTATTTCTGATGTAGAATTACAGGCTGCTGCAGGAGGCCAGTACCATGCTGGAGGAGCAGCTGTTGGATTTCGAGCGTCTCACGGAGCTACAGGAGACCACCAATGCCCAACTCAAGGTACTTTTTAGGAGTATGTAAATATGTATATATGTATAAATAAATATAAATCCCGCTACAGTTTTGGCAAGCTTTCACTTTGCATCCTTTTGGCTACCACAACTTATGTTAGGTTTAGGAACAAAAGCGTTGTAAATATTCACATATCTTTAGTTATAAAACAAAGTGATAGTAACAGAATTTGTCAAAAATTATGTTTTTGGAGTATTAAATTTTTTGCATGGTACGTATATTTTGAAGTTTTTTCAGACTTCTTTCATGTTACCCCTTTTTTGGAAACCGCGTATATCGTACGTATATCATGATTCATTGCATTTTTAAGAATGCGTCCATTCATTACGAGTATTTAACGAACTCCGTTTGCAATACGTTTATATTACAATGCTTTTGGAATCCTTTTATAATACTGGTTTTTTGGAAACCGCGTGTATATCGTACATATGTTACAATTCATTCCATTTTTAAGAATAGGTCCGTTCATTACAAAAATTTAGTGAACTCTGTTTATTGTCTTATGCAATACATTTATATTACAGTGCTTTTTGAATTCTTTTAAGGCGCGACTTTCAAAAATAATTCAAACATTGATTTAAGCGATCATCTAAATATATTTAGGTACTTTGCCTGATTTCAAAACATATTCATATATATGAATTAGGTACTCCAATAAAATATTTAATTTTCAATAGATTAATTCAAATGACAACAAATATTTTAATTTCATTCTCACATGTGTTAGAATTTTCCGATTCAAATATTGATTCCCAGGTTTCCAATTTAATATTTGCTCCTAAAGTTTACAATAAATTTTTTTTTTTCATATTTATTTTAGCCAATTTTATTAGTTAATATTTATAATAATATAATATCTATATTTTGTAAAAATATACAGGTGTAGTGATCGGTAATACTGATTTTCCATAGTATTAATTTAATGCAGGAAAGTATTTATCTGAAAACATTTCGTGTAGCATTATTTATATACGATTTTTAATTTAGTAATGTTATTACATTTATATAATCTTCTTTCGTTTTGTTATATACACTGTCTCCATTTGTAAGAATTTATCTATTATCCTCACCTCGAAAGCATGTGTGATTCGGGTAGAATTTCTCGAATGAAAGTACACCCTTAACTGTACCTACCTGTATAAAGATACATTGTCGTTTTAAAGACGTGTCCATAGAAACGAAGACAATTTTGACAACATAAAATGGATAAGGTAAATGGCAGCCGAAATTATACAATTTAACATTTAATTTGCTTGTCTGAAGGCTTTTTTTTTTTTTTTACTTGACCATTTACATAGAATTCTACAAAGTAAATGCAACTTCAATCAACGAATAATTATATTATAAGATTCATAATATGAATTCCGTTCGTCTTAAGTCGGTGAATTCAAAAAGATAAAATTCTAAAGGCTTTTATTTTACAAATCGTTTATTAAAAACAAATTACAAAATTAAACATGTAATTAAATTAACCTCATCCCTAAATAAGTACCTATACTAAGTACTTATTTAAACATCTTACACTAAAAGTAGGTATCTAAAACAATAAAAATAAAAATAATAACTTATCGCTCATGAAGAATAAGATGACCTATGAAAACGTGTACCTAACACTTTTAATAAAAATTTTTACAAAAATAATATTTATAGTAAATATCTAAAACAATTAAAATAAAAAATGTATCACTCATGACGAATAACATCCTTAATTAACCCATTAAAATTATTCAAGTCATTTTTTGGAATAAGTGTTTTGTATAAACACTTTTATCATTAGCCATGTTTTATAAGACAATAGGTCGGGGTTCTGCTCCTTTAAAGTTTCAAACTCATGTCTTTTTGGTGGTTTAGAGATGTGTGTATTAAAAAATTTCAAACAATTCAGGAGTCCACGGCACCAAATTACGCTTTTTTTATATTTTTTTCCAATAGTTTGACTACTCGTGACTGTTCGATTTAGGATTTAACAAATGTTGATGTGGTTGTGGTGCATTTGATGTGCTTTGTATTCAATAACTTCTGTAATGTCTACATTTTCACCTTCTATCTCGTCATCTAAATTGAGATCAATTTCGTCAAGACTTCTATCATGAAGAGCAATTTAGAGATTTTAGCTGTCTGAAAAAGCTTGACGTCGGGCAATCGGTAAGATTTCCTATGGATTCCACTAGTATGGCCCATAAAATTAGCAAGCTGTTCAATGTCGTTTTCACTCATATTGAAAATTTACGTTAATGTTGCAAGATGTTTTCTTAACTTGATTGAGGAAATTACCTTTGGGTTCTTAGCCTCACAGAGTTTGGCATGTTTCTCTATTACCTTGTATTGTATCCACAAATCATAGTATTACAATTCGGTTTAGCAAATAGAAACTAATTATTTTTCTCCACGTATTTATGTCTTACTTCATTCAGTCATTTTGTACATCAGATGAAAATATAACAGGAACACCTATTCCTCTTTTACCACGTATCACAATGCATTTTAATTGCGTTTTGATCAGAATTTTTTTAGTTGCTGTAGTAACTTTGTCAAACTCGTACTTATTTTCACAACTTTTGGCACTCATATAGTAATCTAATAACAAATGTTGCAGTTCTTCTGGATGACGTTGTTTGAATTTTTAAATACTATGAGCCAAATGTGCAAATCTATCTCTTTTTTTGAAATCAGAGATATCCGATCTGTTCTCATATGAGAAAATATTCATTCTTTTAGTTTCGCATAAAATTTTAAATGCCTGACATATTTATTCTCGGCCAGAGTAAACTTATCAGCGTTATGAAATCTGTGTAAATTTGGGGATAAAATCTCTAATATTCTTATCAATTCCTATCATCACGTCAGAGTAAATGGACTCCTGTAAATAAGAAAAAGGAATTTCATTGAAGTTATTATTATTATTTATTAATTATAGGTAAATATTTTGTAAAAGACATGGTCGGTGTATGTACGTGTAACGTAATATTGGATGGATGTTTATATTTTACAATGTATGTAGGTAAGTATTGTAAACATTTTTATTTATATTTTTAAATATCTGTAGAATGAAAAATATTTTAATGAATAAAAAATATTATAATTTAAGTAGGTCCATTTACTAGAATGAGATATTGTATTTTATGTTAAGGTTAAAGAAATGCTCATATAGCGAGTAATGGGGGGTTAAAAATATTAGCAAATTTTTATTTATTACGTCATACATAAAAATCTCCTCGAGACTACGGAATTCATTTTTCAGATGCTGTGTCATTGAATCGAAGGATAAAGATTTTTACTTTGAAAATGTGTTTACTTTGGAAAAAAAGTCTGTTTTCGCACATCTGTGTAATTCAATTCCTGATACTAAAATTTTGAAATTAAGTGAATATATATTTTAATTTTAACAATTGCATAGGTACTTCTTTATTTTCAAAAAACGAAAAGATGCACTTTTAAATAAAATGAAACTACCGTGTTGTCAATATCAGCATGTGGTAAAAGTTTCCTGTACTTGAAAGATTCTTTCAGATACAAATTCATATGCGGTAATATATATATATATATATATATATATATATATATATACACATACACATACACATACACATACACATACACATACACATACACATACACATACACATACACATACACATTACACATTACACATACACAGTGGTACCTCGGTATACATCTGCTTTGGTATAAGTCTAACTTGGTATATGTCCTGTTCGGATGCGTAAATTTTTGTTATGTAAGTCTTATACTTCTGGATGTGGTAAATGGGCAAAATTTGAGGTTATGAATAATTTAAATAGTATCTCCTTTGGGCTATCCCAGTAATGGAGAGATATCTTATCAAACGTGGGCTGTGGGTAGATGTCGTTCAATCGATAACATTCCAATAAAAGAGATGCTTAGTTTAAATACAATTTATTCAAGCAGGTTATATAAAATACAATAATCAAAGTGTAAAAGAAATGACATAAAAAGAATGCGGGGCAACATATATGCAGAGGAAGTTTAAATTTTCTAATATAATAGTTCACAGTATCGACTGATCACCGTGCCAGTATGGCGGTGGCGCATAGAACGCCTCGTAGGCAGTATCACTCACTGAATTTAACCTGATTAACTGTTCAATAAATACCTTGGGTTTATTCAGTAAACCTGCAGATATACGGAGAATGCCTGCACAGAGGCTGTAGGGTACAGGTGGCAGAGGAGGGACTCCTAGTCAGACGATGCCAACTGGAGGACAAGAATGATGAGACAGGCCTCAGCAGAAGCGACTAGCATGGTTCCGAAGTGAATCCCGAAGACTTATGAAGAAGATGAGGTGATGGCACAATCTGTTCGAGCTGATGCAATCAGCACAGGATTACGGCGGAGGTTGTCAGGTGTGCTCAAGACTTTGACAATGTGAAGCACGATGGGATGGTGTGGAATCGCGAGCTTCGATTGATTCGCGTGATTCTAGTGCGACTGGTGATGATATTGTAGTTGGTTCGACGTGACGATTTGCTGAGATCACGTGGAACATAATGGCGGTCGGGTAAAGTACACTAAGAATAAGATAGATGCAGATATCTTTAATCACTCGCGGATTTACAGTGACAATTTACACAAAAATATGGTAAGTTAGATGATGGATTGGTTTCGAACTACAGCTCTTTAAAATTGAACTGAGTTATATCAATGAAATCCGAAATCTACGCGGGACAATGTTAATACTCTAAGCTCGCTGGGGAGAAAGTGACCGTTGGGAATTTTGCGTTAGTCTGTTCAGATGCATTCCCGGCCGAAGCGGATATTCAAAAATGTGCAAGGGAGCAAGGGATTAGACGTATCGCGCGTATTTAATTATTTATGATGGTAGGTACTCGAATATTAAAATAGACTCGCAACAGTATCAAGGACGTATACCGAGGTATCACTGTATGTACATATATATATGCATTCTGCGATCAACTGCGATGCAGAATTAACCACGATTTTTTTTTAAATAAATATATATATTTTTTAAATTACACATTATTCATAATGGCTACTAAACACGTGTTTTAAAGTCGAGCACATCAGCTGTCTGTCAAGTGATCTCTCAAAACATACATTTTTTTTATTTGATTGTTTTATGTGGATTAGTTGCATCAAGAAAGTTGTCATTGTCTCTTAGGCACAATAGATCGCGCCATAGTAAATTATGACGACGGCGGAGTTTGCCGTCAAAGGTACCACAGTTTATCTTTATTTGCACAGCCAAATTAAAATATTTATATAATAAATTAAAGGTGCAGGTCGATTTAACATGTCTTCTGAATGATTATCATGGTTTAAATAGAGCCATGGCAATTTCCGACAATTTACTGTTCAAGGAAAAAATTGAAACAGTAATGGTCGAACTGCCCGAGAATTCATCTCTAAATTTTAAGCATTAATAAAAACCAAAGATCTTATTCCGGAGGAAATTAAAATCATGAAGAATAAGTGTCATGAAATTTGCGACAAATTGACGGGTGCGGGATGTTGATGAGCAATCAGCATATGATTGGCTTCATTCAGACCAAAGTGTAACTGATCTCGGAGTATTAAATGACAAAGATATTTCACAACATGCAATAAATGATATCATGCATCCTAAAGATGTCGAAGAGGAAGATAAGTTGATTTTTTCAGAAAAAATCAACACTGTCAACGAAATTTAAACCACGGAATCATTTCTTCACTATCTTGAGCAGTAGGATGCCAGCCAGCACTCTCGCTGAAAAAAAATAGTGTAAAAAAATATTTGAAATATATTATCAAAAACCAGCAAAGCAGCAAATACAATTTATCTTTATTTTTTTTGTTGACTTTTTTTAATGAAATGAATAATAATTGTGTAAAAAAATATTTATGGTGAAATTTATTTGATAACCCTACAACATCTCGGTCGGCATTTGCGTTTGCACAAACACACGTGTGCGACTTTCGGACAGCAGTAGTCACGCATATGTGCGATTTTTGTAACTTTTTAATATTTTTTCAATGCTTTCGGATTAACCGGGAAATTTGATTATTCGGGATGTTTTTTCACCATCTATCCCGAATAATTGGGAGTCTACTGTATATGCAACTGGGATCTCTTGCAAGGATCTCAAAATTGATCTTCGCTTTAGCAAGGGTTGATATACATTAAAATTTGGGCAGCGTACTCGTGGGAGAGTTTTATATTACTCTTTAATTAAGGATGACTTTTTTTTTTATCAAAAGGAGGAGAATGTGCGGAGCAGCGAGGAGTTGGAAAGGGTGCGTGCAGAATTGTCAGATTTGCGGCTTCAGCTCGAGCGTGCTTGTGGTGAACGAGCAGCTATGGAAGAGCACATGCAGGCGGCTCGTGAGGAGGTCCGCCAGCAGAGAGAGTGCGGCCTGGATCTGGAGGTGAGTGAACCCCATCATGACTCACCAGCTTTAATGTTATAAGTGTTTTTCCTCAGTATAATGTGGTGTGGGTGTTTTTTTTTTGCAGAAACAACTGGACGAGCTGCTGGAGCGGGAGTGCTTGCTGCGGCAGGAGTTGGAAGAGCAAACCGGGAGGGCAGAGAGTGAGGGGGCAGCGCGGGGGCGAGCAGAAGCGCAGACCGGGGCTCTGCAGGCACAGCTAGGTGCGCTCAAGGAGGAGTTGACAAGCTTACACTCGCAGCAGGCGCATACGCGTGAAGACGCTATGCGCGCCCGGCACGAGCTGCAAGAAAGCCAGGTTGGTTGCACCTGTTTCCAATTTTTATTTGGCTATTGGTTCAGAGCACTTAACATTTGAGTTGAGGGGATTCTAAGTGGTGTCCCTAACATTTAGTTATGGGATTGTAGTGATCACTTTTTTTATTTAGAACTTTGTGACTAACTAACTAAGTAACTTACCATCACGACGTTTCCTCGCGAGGATAAGCAGACAGGATAGAGCGCCACACTCCTCTGTCCTGACACAATTCTCGCCTCATCCACATCATACATTTTCTCATAAAAGCTTGCCGATTGTTGAGGCTTCTAACAGAACCATCCTCCATTATCTCGTTTACTTGGTCATGCGAAGTCTTCTGCGGACGTTCTCTATTTCTGGTTCCGTCAACACTTGCGTTATATATTTTTCTTATCATTCTCTCCTCATTCATCCGTTCCATATGACCAAACCACCTAAGTGATTCGTTCTTAATCTTACTCATACTAACATCAGTTTTACATTCTTTCCTTATTTCTTCATTCTTTACTCTTGTCATAAATAGATTTGCCACATATACGCCTAAGTGATCTCATTTCCACTGCATCAGTTTACTTTTCTTCCTCTTCTGCCAACTCCAGGCCTCACTTCCATACATCAGTGTCGGTACCAGGACTTCATTGTGCACCGCTAGTCTTGCCTCGGTTGACAAATTCCCGTTAGATATAATTCCATTCAAAGCGCCGTTCACTTTATTCCCTGCAGTCACCCTCCTTTTGATATCACTATCATGCTTCCCAAATACACAAACTCATCTACTTGTTCCAAACATTCATTACCTACAAGTATTTTACACGGTGTCTTGCTTTCCTCCTTCTCGAATACCATCACTTTTGATTTATTGACATTCATAATAAGGTCGCTTTCCTTGTATACATCGTACATTCTACTCACTAGCCTCTGTAGTTCTTGATCATTATTCGCCATTAGTACTGCATCATTGGCGTACAATAAACAGCATACAATCAAATTGCCCATTTTTGCTCATTCGTACATTCCAGTTCTTTCACACAATTATCCATATACAAGTTGAACAGCCATGGAGACCATTACACAACCCTACTTGACACCCTTTGTAATGTCAAACCACAGAAAGTACATTTTTGATACATCCATTAACACCATTGGAGGTCTATTATCGGTCTTTAGAAACGTATTGTGGGCACAATTGAAACAAATCATGAACTTCTTGAAAATCTCCTCTCACATTTTTGTAGAGACTGACTGAATATTCTATGTGTATCTTCTGCTTTTATTACTTGGTGTATTATATAATAACTAGGTTCTTATCAGCTTGCTCACGAGCATGAGAAGGATGGATGTTTTGTAATTTGTGTGAGCTATTCCAGGAACGGAGCGAGAGCTTGCGTGGCCTGGTGGAGGAGCTAGAGGCGCAGGGCGCGCACTGGAGGCAGCGTGAACTCAAGGCGGAGGCCACTATCCGCCAGCACCTAAAGCTTATTGATTTCCTGCAAGCTAAGGTACGTACTGTACGAGGATACTAATAAATTAATGCTTAATGGAAATAAGTGGCTGACCATATACCGGTTGCAGGTGGAGGAGGCCTCTAAAAAAAAGAAGGGACTCGGGGAGCTGCTGTTCGGAGGCCGCGGGGCCTCAAAGGAGAACTTGCCCCCTTCACTGGTCAGTACGCCGTTGCGTGAGAAGCAGATCAACAAGTGAGTTCTCCCGTGAGAAGAGCGCACAAAGAGACCGTGACTCTCTTCAGGGTGTAATTAATAACGTGTTGTATTATGCAGGGAGCTGAGGGAGCAGGTCACGGAGCTGAGGCAGCGTTTACAGTCAGTGGAAGGCCAAGCAGAGGAGACCACGCCGCGCAGCAGGTACAGTCGCAATCGTAACTTTCTATTAATTCTATTTGCAAAATAATATGAAAAGTATAATTTGTGAATATATATTTGGTAAATGCTACAATTTTATATCTGTGTCCAGGATTGGCACCGTTGTCCCAGAATCCGCACCATCCAGCCAGAGGTTAGTTATTCCATTAGGTACTGTTAGGTTAATTATTTTTGTAAGAATACCCTTTATGAAAATTATATTATGTACATGTCAGTTATTTTCTCTCACATTAAAGTGTAAAGTTATGTAAGCAAAACTTTATGTTGACGTACACATGACACTTGTTAGGTTGGACGCAAATGTAGCCATATACTAATGTAATTTGTTGTCACTTTTCAGCAAAAACTCTGCATCCTCAGATCAACCGCTAATGGAGGGCTGGGTCCGGATAGAAAAGTTAGTTAATATCAAGAGAAACGTGTCAAATATATCTATGGTAATAATGTATTAACATGCTCTTCATGTTTAGAGAGAACTTACTGCAGCGTGTGTACATGGAGCTGCGCGGCCTCAGGCTGCGCTGGCGGGGCGACGGAGCGGAGGCCCGCCTGGATGGGGCGCGCTTGCTGAGTTACGTACCTCCGGGCCGCCTACTGCTATCCCCAGAAGAAAATGCTCACGCCTTCATGGTCAGTTTTATTTATGCCCAGAGCTAGAGTTATTACGAGATCTTTTCAATATATCTCATTGAGTTTATCAGAAGATGAGACAATATTTCAATTGAAACAATGATGAAATAAATCCTCAATTTTTATACAATAAATGAACACGTGGTAAGTGGCACGGATCATGCGAGCCCTGTGATTGTGCGCCTTTCCACCGACAGTGATCTGGTGAAGCCACTTCACTTGACGAGCGCGGTCACATTGTAAATAAAATATATTATTATTTTTTATGACTACAGGAAAATGTAAAAATGAAAAATATTTTTCATTTCCTCATTCACATTATATTTTTATATTGGAAAAATGGATTTTCCATGAAAAAATACAATATCTTATAATTTCATAGTACACATTTCACACACTGTAATAAATACACATACAGGAATGTACGAATACATAAACTACTGAGACTACGTTTTAGCCTGTACATAATAGATTGTGGCCTATACATAATAGAGACTTAGACAGCCATGTAACAGTCCGCGGCGTCTATTTCTCACGAAAAATAACTATCAAATGATACATGATATTGCTGGTGCCACGGATCGAATCTTTAACCAAATTATTATTTCCAGTAGTGACATTGTACGACACCCCATAGAAATCTGTTTCATCTCAAGAACACCACGAATTATGTCTGAAATCGGGTGTAAAAATTGTCATTTTTCCTCCACACAAAATTGACAGTTGGCGCTTACTTTTGTGTTGCCAGATTGCAATTTTATTAAATTTGATGATTTAACACACATGTCGACGTCAAAGTGCTGACAGTTTTGTTTTTATTTTTACTTTACAAAATGGCGAAGGGTGACTTATTTCCTTAGTAGAGACTGCTGACTTTTTAGACATTTCCGATATGCTTGTTACTACCACAGAGTTGGAAATTATCTAGAAAGCTCCAATTTGAGTAAATTGTCAGCTAGATTTTGAAGTATGTTCGCGATATTTTTCATTTTTGTTGCCAAGTAATTCAAATGAATAATATATTATTTTTTAGTTATTAATTTAAATTAATATACAAGAATTTTACTGTAAATAAAGTGAATGCGCCATTAAGCAGAATTGACCATTGTCGCGGCCGGCGGCATCATTTTATGGATGTTGTTAGTGTTACAGTAAAATCCCGTTGATTCAAAGTTGAGGGGACCGAAAATCAAGAAAAAAGTTTGAATAACAGTTTAGGATAATGAATATAAAAATTTCAAAAATTCAATTTTTTTTTTTACATATTAACTTTTTTCATAGCAACTCGAAGTAATTATATATACCTATATCCACACATTTAAAATTAACAAACAAGTTGTCAAAGTACAGTAAAAACAAATCACAATATTATTTAAAAAATAAAACACTATTATAATGGACTATCTTTTCGCGTCATTTTTAATAACGGCATAATAGTTGAAGTTGTCAACCCGCCATTTCTCCGCTGAAGTTAGTGACAAAAGTTTCCAGCGCTTTTAAAACATTTGTTTTGTGGTGGTCGTGGTGACATTTGGCACCCGCCTTTCAACGTTCAAGTTCTTTCTGTCATCATGTTTAATATTGTCGACAACCTCAATAAAAGAGTAGCGTATATTTCTATTAATTTTGTTTTGGATAATATTTTTTGTCAATCTCTTGTATTCATTCGATTTTTAGCAACTGTTGGCATTTTGTACGAGTTTCGCATTAATGCTATTATCGAGAATATAAAATTTTATCAGTTAAAATTATAAAAATGTTTTAATTTAAATTTAATGAAATATGGAAAAGTCTAAGGAACGCAAACCACCATTTGCGAATTTCAAAATGTAAATGTAAATGTAAATATTAGAGAAAAACAAATAATGTTCTTTAGATATAAAACAATGGCCATAAAATAATTAACAAGATATGAGAAAATCTGAGAAACGCTAACTACACATTCTTTAAAATGTCTCGACACTAAACTTAAATAGAAAGAGAAATGTCTGTATTAAAATTAATATAAATTAAATAATTAATAAAACACGGAAAAGTCTGAGGAATTCAATTGCATACTAACGTTTGTACAACAATATATACAAACGCTACGTAAACAAAAATAATGATGGTGATAATACGGAACTGAAGATTGGCAAGCACTGACATTCGCAGCTAGCAGCTGGGAGAACTAGAGAACTGCGTCACCTATGAGGGCGCAAAGATAATATTTGGTGTCTTTTTCTAATGTAAAGAAAACGAGTAAGAGAAAAAAGCATGCAACCTTAAGTTAAAGCGTCGCAGTAAAAAATATTTCAAATCAAGGACGCACAAGATATATTTGTTATCTTTTCTAGTATACTGATAGTAAATGAGAAAACAAACAATGAGAATTAACTTTGTGCGTCGTGAATCGGTATAGGGGTGGAACTACCCATTTTGATGGTCTTGGACTTTGGACAGCTACATCGTGTAGCGCATGTGTATTTTCCAGATTGCTGACATCTGACAAAAAAAATCGAATTAGGCGAAAAATAGATCGACAAATTCATCTGATAGGTTCCAAAAATAGCTTCGAATAACGATATTCGATTTATAAGTACAATTTAGTATGAAAACTTTCCAGAAGGACCACATTCTGCTCTAAAACTTCAACTAGCGGCGAATTTCGAATAAACGTTCTTCGAATAAACAGAGTTTTACTGTATCTTCATTAGTATTTTCACATATACAGTAAAACTGCAATATAACGAAATCCAAGGGCCCAAAAAATAAAAATTCGTAATAACGAATTCCCACATATAACGAAATAAATTTAAAAAAATCCTACTATATGTTACGCGCCGTCGCAAAAAAATGTTGTGCGGCTTCAAAAAAGATCGCAAATTCTGCAAACAAAGGAGGAAGAAGGCCATAGGGAACTGAATACCTACATATTTTTAGTAGTTTTGTTATTAAAACAGATAAGCAAATGGATAAGCAAAGGAATTAAATTAAGAACAACCTATTCAACACCAATTGGAAGATATTTTTATAAATTCCAGAATATTGCAAACACAAAACAATATTTTAATTGTGTTTAAATGTAGAGCCGCTTCAAACATAGTTTTGGGCATGAAACATAAAAAATAATTCAAAAATAAAAATTTTACACTTGAATCGCGGCATTTTTATAAAATGAGTCGTATATAAATTACGAAGGTATTTACCGGTAACAGCGGCAACGTAATGTACTTTAAATAATAAAAATTACGCTACACTAGTATATATACGCAGATTTCAGTAAACACACGAAAACAATAGTTAATAGAAACACAAAATGCCGTACAAAAATAGTTCATAAAATATTTTAACGAATTATTTATATTATTGACAGAGTTCACACAAAAACAATTGTCAAACGAAAATGAATTTACGTAAATATTCAGTTCGGTCATGCAATAATCCCGTTAAAAGCGGAACAAACTTAACTCTACAGACGTCACACTGAGACTGACATTCCCAATAAGTACATACTGCAACTTTCGGGGGGTTCCTGTTAATTTTTGTATTTTCCAGCTGTTTGGGTCTGGGATTGCAATACATATTAGAGTACGTAAAACGTGTCCAAGTGAACGCCGCAAGAATTATGTCAAATGGTTTTATGGGCCTACTATGAACTCAAGAAGAAGTTTGAATTGTTTTACTACCGCGCACCGCCGAAAAGGCCATAAAAGCGTTCGCATACGGCAGATGCAGCGGCGCGGCTTCGTAAGTGCGAAATAATATTTTCATCTTTTAACATTTTTTTATTTCGTTATAAATTTACATAAATGTATTGGAATTTTTTCGTACGGGACAAAAATGATTTTGTTATAAATATTAACGGGATTTCATTATATAAATGCATTTTTGTATGAAAAATTGGTTTTAGGGATTAAATTTCGATTTTTTTTTTGATATACGTCATTTTTCGCTATGTCTGGTTTCGTTATATCGTGGTTTTACTGTATATAGTTTTAGATATCAGTCCGATTTTCACCTGTGTTTGGAATACTTTCTTCATAAACCATTTGAAATACTTTATTACTTTTAGCGATATTAGAATTGGTAAATTCTCTAATAATTTGCTAATATTTTTTTGTATTGTTTCTATTTTGTTCCACTAGATTTCTATAATGTAGTATTTTCGCTGTTTTTGCTGCCTTATTACAAATATTTCTATAATGTTTATATTGGATTCGTACGTCTATGTTAAGAGGTTGCTGCTGAACTTTTTTGTGAAGTTTGTTGCGCTTTCTTATACTTGAAATTAGGCCCTCAGTGATCCATAGTTTTATATTTTTTCTAATAGAATTAAGAATTAATTAATTAAGAATCGTTTTTAATGAAGAATGTGTTGTTGCAAGGTATTGTTAAATTCATTAAAAGCTGAGTTTACATCTTCGTAGTCATATACTGAATTGCATGCTTCCTGTCCTAGATCTATAATCAGTTCATTATAATTTATACATTTTCTTTGCAAGTCGTTAGTCTTAAGTGATTTGTTGGTGAACTGTTCGATGCCCATCATAACTGGGAAGCGGTTGGTTATAGATGTTTGACAAATTACTGCATGTATTGGATACTTGGACTTAATCATAATATGGTCAAGACAAGATTTGTCTCGCATAGGTTTCTTTATTTCTAAGAGGAATCCGTGGTGAGCTAGAACATCGAGGTAGTCTTGAGTAATAGTAGGCAGTGACTGGTTGATGACGTTGATATTAAAGTCGCCTGTGATAATTATTTCCTTAGATTGTGAGAGAGTGATGAGGAAAGTGTCTAGTGATACTACGGATATCGTGGCGTTCGGAAAAAAATGAGGAACGATTTTGGGTGTCATCCTTGCGCGTAAACAACGCTGTCTGTTTCATAAATAGTATATAATTATGAAACAAACATATCACCAAAACGCCAATGTGGTGTTTTAAATCAATAATATTATACAAAATAATAAACTGAAGCTGTCACAAAAATTACTCGAGGAGTTACACTCGAGCAGTCAGCTAGGCTCGAAGAATTAGACAGTTGCAGTGAGCCACTAGCCAGTTGGTTACTTGAAGACAGTTACAGCTAACACAGACAGTTAACTTAGACACTTGGAGAAATGGAAAAGTTAAAACTCTCGAGTTAATATTCTACTCCACCGTCAGCCATCGGACGGCTGGCGACCAGCGCTCGAGGTCGGCCAGCGTGAAGGAAACGCTTGGAACAACAGGCGAAACTAAGACTGGAAAATAGTGCAACTCGAGCGGAGGTGGAAGGAAGGCAGTGCAGAGGAGCTGGTGAACAAGACCGCCCACCAGAAGGACGGGATCGCAGAGCGGACTTGAAGCCCCAGTCCCGCCCAGATCGCGCCGTCGGTCGCCATCCGCGCGGCGGACATCGATCCTCGAAGCCCGGACTGACCGGGCTTCGAGGATCGATGGATCGGAATTAAGGTAGAGTTAAGATTAATTTAAGAATAGAATTAAGTAGACCGTAAGGTAATTTAAGATAATTTAGCCTAGGATTATTTTTTTTCTCCTCTCGCCTAACCAAATTAATAAAGTTGTAAATATAGATTAATCATTGATTAGTTAATTTTCATCCCCGCCTCCTTCTCAGTGACCAACGTTGCATTGAGATACGATGATCGGGCAGTGAGGAAAGCCCGACGCCGTATCAATCTCATTTCCAATGCATTAAGTCTACTTTAATTTTTCTTCAGCCAGCTACAGGCCTCACTTCCGTACATCGGTGTCGGTACCAGAACTTCATTGTGTGCCGCCAGTCTTGCCTCGGTTGACAAAGTCCCATTAGTTATTTTTTGTATTTAATATATAATTTGGAATCAATAAAATATTTAAATTAATCAAAATAATTGCATAACTACGGTTTTTTTGAACACTTATATTATTTTATATCTCTGAAGAATTTCTCCTGAAGAATGAATGATGGGGATACGATTTGATCTCTGCCGCTAATCATTTCACAACTGGATTTATTTTATAACCGAAGATGACGCAAGCAATTCATGGTGAGCACAATCAAATCTGTATGAAGACTGTGGATCTCTGCCACATGGACAATTACCTCACGTGTATGGTTGTAAAATAAATTTTGATGTGAATTGATAATATTGTGAGTATTTGTCATATTTTTTTCTTTTAATTTTTAAATTTTAAATTAATAACTTTCTAATCATGTTGAACAAATTTGTATATGATTTTTTTTGCTACATTTAACCTGACAAACTTGTCAGGTGAAATAATTTGTGTAAATGTTATTTCCTAGGTGAAGAGTTTCACATTTTGATGAATCAAGTGTTTTATCACACCATTACTTGTATAATAATCTGTTGATTTAGATTTCAAATAGTAGTAAAAATTTTATTATTTTGATTGAGGCAAGAATTGCCGATCTAATCTTTTCATCTTATCACATTCTAGTAAAGGATCTCTTACTACTTTCTACTAAAATTATTTTGAGACTTCTATTTCCCTTTACCAGGTGTGATGATCCACATATAATCAACTGATAATTCCGCGAAATTCCTAGAGCGGGTCGGGGGATGAGAGAATAGCGGGTCGGAGATTGTGAACGCTTTTCCAGGCAGTCGGATTCGGGAGGGTGAGGGGGTCGCGCATGTGAGAGTCGCTTTTGAACCGGGAAATGAGACGAATACGTACGTTAGGGGCACGAAATCTGATTTTCCTTTTTGGGATTTACACTGCAAGTGTTTTAGGGGTGATCGTGTGGGTTTCCGGGTCCGCGGAGGCAGTGTTCAAATTCCAAATCGCAAGTGTGGTGACTCCAGGTTCCGGAGGGCAGACCAGGATCGGCAGCGCAGACGCTGTGGATCAGATCCGCAAAAATACTAAGTTTATCTTTTGCATGCTTGTATACATAATTAAAACCACTAACGAATACTGCAGTGTGACTCAGATCATCATGTAATTACTCATTCATAAAAAGGGGCTGGCGTGATCGCTAGACTACTTGATATTTAACTTTATTTAATTACTGTCTAGTTTTATTAATTTGGAACACCACCTATAAATTTTAGTTATATTTATCTAATCGTTTCGAACTCATTATATACTACTATTGGCCATGTAAATACTCATGTACCTATGTACGTAATTATTTGTATATTTACTTATCTGCGGAAATCTAGTAAAATCTCATAAATCCCATCACAGGCCCAGGTACACGCGGCCATGTGCATGGAAATCATACTGCCTTTTATTTTTGACATGGAGCTAACAACCACCCAAAACTGAAATTATTCGAGGGCCTTGCTCTCCTGTGATCAAAGTAACAACAGTGTCGCAAGTGTCAGAATATGATGCAGAGGAATTGTATGCCGAGATAGTCTTTCATCAAGTTCGGAGTGGTCTATAGTTGCTGAGGAGGGACACAGTTCTGGGCATTACTCACGGGAATCATGCTGGTCATCAGGCGCGGTCGCTTCATACATGCTTTGGATGCTCCGCATCCCTTGTGTTCTTGAGTCAAAAAGCTTTGGATTTTTTGTTTTTAGCCGAAAATAGCACTACTGCAAATAAATTCATCCTGACCCTTAGTGACCAGTCATAACACACACTGCGACACGACACGCTCACGGTGCGAGTTGAAATACATATACATTCTCAACTTTCGAACATCTGTAAATCGCGTAAAGGTTCGCTCCAGATGTTGAAACCGGAGGATTCTCCCGGTCCCATAGCATCCATAGCGTTTAAAAGTATTCTACTTTCGCGCATGCGCATTCAGTTCCGCCTGTCAAGGTCTGAAAATAGTGTGTATGCATTTATTAACAGCATCCAACTTTCAAAAAACGGCTTTAATGCTTATGGGTATAATGCACAGAAAAGCATACATATGACGAAGCTAGTGAAATTTGTTTGTGTATTGCATTTTCGACAGTCAGGCTTGAATACTTGAAGTGGAATTATAGAAATATTGAATATTCTTCGATTATCTATTTAATTCATCATTTAAGTTTTAAAAAATACGGAAAATAACATGGCTACTTCATCAAAGTGTTTTAATGTTGTAAACGAAAATAGTGAATTGTGTGAGTGTATTATTGAGTCATTAATGCGTAAAAGTTTTGTATCTCGACCGTTTGCGGAAAAAAAACACATTCTGGATACTGGAAAACCGACTCCAATTTTGAACATAATGTCAAGAAATAAATCGTTTCTAAGACATTTTCAAAACTCAATTTATTCACACGTTTCTTGGATTTGTGGATATGCTAGACTCTCCAAATTATTTTGCTGGCCGTGTCTTATATTTTGTAATGAAAATAATACTAATGTGTGGAATAAGCACGGATTTAACGATTTGAACAATCTTTCAAAAGCTCGGAAAAGACACGAGTGCTCTCAACAGCATATCGACGCGTGTGTTAAGTTAAAACGGTTCGACAAAGAAAATCGTATTGAGAATTTTCTTAGTGCTCAGTATAAAACCAGTATTGATAATTATAATAGAAACGTGGCGGCTAACAGATACATATTGTCGAAACTGATCGATGTGGTTTGTTTTTTGACAAAACTAGAACTGCCTTTAAGAGGTCATCGAGAATCATCCGATTCCAATAATAGAGGAAATTATGTCGAGACATTGTATTTATTGAGTACTTCTGATAGCAAATTCTGTATTCTGCAAACTCATCTGGAAAAGTCCAAAATATTTACTGGAACATCCAACCATATTCAAAATGATTTGATTACCTCCATATCAAACATTATTTTAGAAGAAATTAAAACTGAAATACGACTTGCAAAACATGTTTCTATTATTGTTGATGAGTCGACTGATATTTCCCAGAAGTATCAAATGTCCACTATATTCCGTTACCTTGATAAAAGAAATGAAAGATGTGACCCCGGATAGATCTGCCAGTGCACTTTTTAACCTTATCGAAAACAGGTTAAACATTTTTGACTGCAAAAACAAACTGGTTGCTCAAACTTATGGTGCTAGTGTCATGGCAGGTGAGCATAATGGTGTGCAATCAAAAGTGAAAAATATTTGTAAAAATGCCATGTTTGTACATTGTTATGCCCATAGACTTAATTTAGTGCTATCTTAGTAAGCTGGATTCGTGAATGCAAAAAAATTTTCGATTCATTACTAAGTTTTTCAACATTTTTCTGCCAATCTTCTAGGCGAATTTCCGCTCTCGACCTTAAAATAAAGAAACGTTTTCCAGTATCAGCCCCTACAAGATGGAATTATAACAGCAGAATTCTCAAGATGGTGACGGAGTATAAATTAGAATTGAAAGATCTTTTTTCTACTATGATTGACGAAGATGAGCGATGGGATTCTGATACCGTCGTTAGTGCAACTAGCCTACATAGTTATTTAACTGATTTTAGTTTCAATTTCCATTTAAAAGTGTTTCACAAAGTTTTCAGTTTTTCCAACCAATTTTCGAAATCTTACAAAAAAAATATTGCGTACGAAAAATAAAAGAATTCCTCGTTTTTTTTACAAAACATGAGGAACAATTATGATTCATTTTGGATATCTTTAAACGAAGAAGCCTTTTCCGATATTCACCCAAGAGGAAGACGACAAGAAACTGGTGACAGAAAAATTATTTACAATAGAAAGTACATTGAAATAATAGACGTTTTGACAAAACATACCCAAGACCGATTTGCAGACATCGAAAATTTGATATTCATGGGATTATTAGATGTTTCAAAGTTCAATGAATTTACAAAATATTTCCCGGAAAATTATTTGAATTGCTTACAAAAATATTATGGAGAATATTTCGATTTTTTAAGGCTAAAGAGTGAACTAATATATGCATATTCCTCATCAGAATTCAATTTGGAAACCCTAATGGAATTGAATGTATATTTCATCAAGAACGACTTAAAAGATGTTCTCCCGGAAGTGTATAATTTGATGAATCTTATCTTAACCATACCTGCAACTAGTGCTTCAGCCGAAAGATCATTTTCCACAGTGAAAAGGATTAAAACTTACAACCGGAGCACAGTGAGCGAAGACCGACTTTCATCCCTTGCTTTCATCTCTATTGAGAAAACATTACTGCTGGCCTTAAAAGAAAAGACAACATTCCATGACGTGTAATTGACGATTTCATAAAGAAGGAACGTCGACTCGAGCTCAAGTTTAAGTAAATGAAAACTCAGGTACAATTTATTTATCATTTGTATGAATAACACATGAAATTTTGGATCTGTAATTGATGTTGTGGAACGTAAAGGTTTTATAGAACTAATTTCAAATAATTTGACAGACTATTTTTTTTCAGTAGTTAGATCTTGTTCGTGGGCTAGATTTGTATATTTGATAGTAGGTATAAACTTATTATCCAGCATCCCTTCTACAAAAAGTCACCGACAGCCACTGCTGGTCATGATCGTACACTTTGGTTGTAAGGACTGAACCGCATACATTAGCTAGCCATCCAAGAGGCGTTATTGGCACAAAGACGAAAGCTGTTGCTTCATACCTTAGCTGAGACGTGGGTGGATGGAACAGATCCCAGAAGATAGGACGCCTCGGTATACTGTATGTACCTTTTCGGACTTCTCGAGACATGAGTCTAAACATGAATGCCGAGAGATTGTCATTTATCACCACATAGCGTGGATGTTCCGCACAGCCACAGGCCCGTGGGGCCGCGACAAATCGCGGTCCAAAAACAGGGCGTCAAAAAAGGCATCTTATGCGAATAGAGGAACTTTCCGCCCGTCACTCCGCGCCGCTGGAATCCCGATGCCCCTGCACACAGCGGGCCGCTGGGGAGAGAGGGAAGCCGGGCCGCGGACGAGGCCCCGCCCCTGGCGCCAGCCAAAATCATGTGTATCATTTTTGTTAAATAACTCATGTTAAAAAATTGATATGTATGTTATAAGAGTTGAAATAGAGTTTGTGGAGGGCGATCGCCCGGAGATATAATATTATGCACCTTAAAAATCATTTAGATTGTTAAAATGGATTTTTAAAGTTTAAGGTGCATTAATAAATTCCCCGGGCCATCGCCCGCAGTAAAAACTACCAGGCATCGCAGGGCAGGTCAAGCTTTGTAATAAAAAATACTCGCGATGTCTGGGAAATGTCTGTCTGAATTTTGAAAAGCAAAATTGCGGACAAAATTGAGTTCTGCCGCCCCATACGGGATGGCGGAAAAAATTACGATAGCTTCGGACTCTGGCCGCCAGGTGGTGGCGGCGCTGGACCGAATCGGAGTGGGGCGGGGGATATCTGTGCCCTCTGATTGGTTCCCAGCCTCTTGATGGAGCCTTATGCTCCCGGAGATAAATCTCTAGGATAAATAAACGGTCCAGCGGTTGCAAAAATCACTTGCCTCGTTTTCTACTTGCACCACTGGACTTCTCAAGAAAAACTGTGTTTTTATTCATCTCTACTTTCGACCCTGCTATTCACCTGGACTTTCTTCCCTGGATTCGACTTTTGGCTACGACATTTGAACTGATCCCGGAAGATTCTACGACTTGGCTGCTACAACTGGACGATGATTTGGACCCCCCTGGACCACTGCACGCCGCTGCAGACATCGACGTTCGAGAGCCCAGAGTAAACCGGCGAACCAACCCCTACGCGATTGTTACAGTTCTTGTTCCTGTACTGAAAATCTAATCTTAATGAAAAGACGAGAGGGAGATTTATATCAAAAGGCGTCATTTTGCAAGGACTTACGCATTATTAACACATCTAATTGAATTGTTCCTGGCTCTATTCGAGATGCATTGCTTGAGACACCGAGGATCATCTTGCAGATAAACTAAACTATCCATCGAACACCGCCATCACATGATGTATGTTCTCAGACGCACCCAAAGGAACCTTGGGAATTTTCCTGAGAGTTGTACTGTCATGGTGTACGAGTAATCAGAATTAATTACTTTCAGTGGTGGACACGGCCACGGATTGGCCATTTTCCTACCGATACTGAACAACAGCATATTGGAGATACAAGGACCTCGCCCATGCATCTCGAATGAGTGATATTGTTCACTGAGACTTCGGCCGAATCAAAACTTTGGATCATCATCATTATCATTAACTTTTGAACGCGTGGTTGAGAAGGCTCGGGGTTAAGCACCCGTCGTCTAACGCGAATATGCACCAGGCGAACGGGTTTCTTAATCTGGGGTTTTGCAGAGGAGCTGAGCGAGCGCCACAGTCTGATGTCTAGAGAATTTATCACAATCACTGAACATATTTGCCTAGCGAGGCAGGCACTTAGCATGTCGCATGTTGTTCCACATGTCCGCATAATCTTTGAACGACGCCACGAGGCGGCCACAGTCTCGAGAACAGGTCTACTACAAGGTTGGTGACCTATGTATAATTTCTTCCACACTCTTACATTCCAGCATTTGTTTACATACGCACAAATGACGTTTCGGAATTAGAAGTAATAAATTGAAGACTAGTAAAATTAATGTTATAACAAATGCGCTCGGGTATCATACCGCATGATTGGAGGTTTTTCCGTTATTTAATTGTGTACTATGAGAGTTGATATATTTATTTTAACAGTTGCTCTGTAGGTATTTGAACGGCTATAATATTTGGATATTTGGAAACTTTAGATATTTGATAATTGAAAACGCAGGTTAAAAGAACTAGGATTACTACGGATATAACATGGGGAATATGCGTAACCACTAGTTCGATCACGTTGGCCAAATTTAGATATTAAGCGTAAAAACTAGTATTAAGTGTACACATTTTCAAATAACACTTATTCATGAAATAAGTTGTCATTTACGAAGTGAGATCTTTGAGTTCATGCGATACCAGCGAGCGAATATGTGTATTATAAGTCTAGTTAAATAAAACATCAATTTTTGTAACAGAATTACGGATACACCATAGTGGTGCTATGGTGTATCCGTACACCAGAAGTATTAAAAATAATATTGGACTCGTAAAAATACAAGATCGTCACACTGGCGACGTAGGCCAGGAGGATAAAAATTAATAATATTGAAGCTATATTTTAGCAAACTAGGGGAGTTACGGGATTCTTCACACAGGATCCACCATGAAAAAGTAGTAGTTGAAGTTTGTGTTTTCATATCGTCATATGCTTTCATATCTTGTCATGATTGATTGATATGATTAAGAAATCTACATTTTATAAAATATTGGATGATTAATATTAAATAGTATTTTGGTTATAACTCAAATAAACACCTTTGTTACTCAGTTAGTGTTGCCATACAGCCTTATGATAAATTATATTTTGTTTTAGTTGGAGATTGCCGATGGAAAGCAGTTGGTGGTAGTGTGCCCTTCGGCGAGTCAGCGCTCCGACTGGCTGGCGGGGCTCAAGGAGGCGGGGCTGGAGGAGCAAGTAGAGGAGAATGATGCGTGCACCGCCAACTGGGGCAGACAGCTGCTGAGCGCCATGCACCCGTCTCTCGGATCCCCCAATTGTGTACTGGAGCTGGATAGTGACTTGCTGCTCATCGGTGAGTTCATTTATGTCTATTCTCAACAATAACTCTTTTTTACACAGCACCAAATCACTATTAACTTTGTTGTTCCAGGTACTGATAGTGGACTGTCCTCATGGGCGCGCGGCCATGAAGGAGCAGCACCTGTTGCCTGCTGGGAGCACGGCGGTGTGAGGGCCGCTGTTTTATCCACAGCATTGGACTGTTGCGTACTTTTGCCCATCGGCTCGGGAGCGCCCTTGTGTCTCTCGCTGCGCCAGCTTCGTTGTGTTATTCGCGCTCTGCCTTCCTCACACCCTCGTCTGGCAGCTGCGCCTTTGCCGGTGGATGGTGGCGGGACATGCTCGCTGTTGCGTTTGTGCCCGTATCGCGGTCTGCTATTCTTTGTTAGCGGGACTTACCTACACCTGCTGTCTCACTGCCCCCGGACCAGTTCCTTCGTTTCTATGGAGCGCGTCTCGCTGCCCGGTCCGGCACGCGCCCTTCTGCTGGCTCCGCACACGGCCTTACTGGCCGCACCTCTTCCCTTAGAGTTGGATTTGACCTCGCGTGCACTGGAGGACTTCCTGGATCCCTCGGAACCCGGGTTGGCTGTCCTTCAAACTCTCTCTCCGCTAGATATTCTGCGTGTGGAAAATGAGGAGTACCTTTTGTGCTATCGCGAGTTAGGAGTGTTTGTGGACGGGTTTGGACAGCGCACTCGCGCCCGCGATGTGGTGTGGGCGCACCTACCACTCGCCTTTGCCTTTAGGAAACCATTCCTATTTACCTTTCACTCGACGTGTGTGGATATCATTCATGTGAACGGTGACGCCTACAGACAGAAGGGCAGCGGTGACCATGATGATGTCAGTGTCTCCACCATGTCAACCTCTTCTTCAATATCTCAAGATGTCCGGGTGACTGTCGATATGGAAGCACCCAAGTTCCTGGGGAAATCTTCCGCTAAAGGATCCATCTATGTCTCTTCTTCGTCCCGTAGAAAATCCATCCAGATCTTGGAGCTGTATGGAGGGGAAGCTTTTAAGAAAAGTATAGGAATGTCTGTGGAAACCTTGAATACCAGCGATGACATGGACAGCTGTGGGCGTGCGGCGGCTCTGGATGAAAAAGAAGGGGATATCGTTGACGAGTGTTCCATTGAGGTTAAAACAGACTTTGCTTCACACATCCGCCAGAAAGCTAAACTATTTAGTTCTATCAAGCAGCAGAAAGAGAAAGTAAACAGCATTCAGCAGCTGTTGGCCGGGCGAAAGGTGGAGGAAGAGGACAGCTCTGGCTCAGAGTTGAGCTCATCGTGTGATGAGAGGATCAGGTCCACCGCTACAAGTGACTCCTCCAGGAAGCAAGTGAGGTTCCACAACCATTAGTTCTGCCTTCTTTCTCGCCATTGATTATTAATTATTGTATTTGGGAAAATAATAAGTATCTACTTAATTTGGGTGCACATGTTTGAAGGCATTTAAACTAGGAACATTAGTAAATGTGTATATATATGTAAAGATATCTATTTGTATGTGTTTAAACAAATTATTTGTTTTACTATTTAATTATTTTTAATCTGTTTTGATTGCAATAACGACAGTTTGTTTGGTTTAGCAGTTCTGTGAAGATTAAGTTATGCCATTGTGCCGTTTGAGGGGAAACTGCACCAGGTAGAGTGGAGCATCCCGGCAGGTGGTGCCGCCGGCTTATATCCAGCAACCGAAATCAGTAGCTAAGTAAAACAAACATAAATGTTTATAATTAAATTGAAGACTTATTAAATGAGCGTGAAGTAATTTAAGAATTGAGTTCACTTACAAACTGGAAAATTCAACTAGTTACCTTCATCATACTTTCCTTCCTAATCTCCACCCGCAACTCAACCATATCATATACTCTCCTTTTTACTGTACGCCCGCAACTCAACCATATCATATACTCTCCTTTTTACTGTACGCCTGCAACTCAACCATATCATATATTCTCCTTCCTACTCTCGCCTGTAACTCAACCATATCATATAACTTTCATTATTATTATTTCTAACAAGAAATGAAAGCTTTTGTGCATGTGGATGGCAATCATTTTCTGACAAATGAATTTGATAGAAAAATTGTCTCTTTATTCAGATTGTTCAGAGCATATTGACTTGTCCAAATTTATTTCACAAATTGAATTCTTTTTTAAGGAGAACACATTTTTGTCATGAAGTTGCATTTTCAGAACATAGTTCTGTGATAATTTAATTTAATCTTCTTAAATATCTCTTGAAATTTACCGCCCTTTTCTTTTAGTCTCCTATATCCTAATATACTGATCATTAATTTAATTTTTCATTTGTCTCATACATATTTCAAAATTCACACTTTAAGACTACAGAATTAAATCTTTTCTATCATGAGAGTTAGAACAAACTAATATATTAAATGTAAGAAGTGATATTGTTATCCTAAATTATAAACCCCTCATATATACCACAATACAGTAAAACTTTGTTAATTCGAAGTTCAAGGGATTAAAAAAATAAAAATCAAATTTTGCAAAACATTGTGAACTTGATATTCAAGAGATCAAGAAAACAAAAATAATGCACCCGTTGAGTTAATTAAATTAATGGATTCGGAATTTGCGAAACTATTAAAAAGTCATGAACCAAGACGCTAATTTAATTTTAAAAATATTTATGTATCCCCGTATCTCAAGCAAACATATTGAAAAAGCTATGTTAGTACTAGTACCAAGTGAACGTTTCTGGTTTCTGGAACGTGCGATGCCGCTAATATCCATGTATTCGAAAATTACTGTCTAGCAGTGGCAGCTAGTATTAATCAATGGTAAAATTATCAGCGTGCAGCAGTTGCTTATGTCAATTATCAGTGCTGGGAATATAAAGGAGGTTCCGCACATACTCTCATACATCATACGTGATATGGTGACACACAAAGTAGGCTCCACACAGGTGAGCACAGGCATTGAGAATTTTTATAACTTATATATTTTTTTAAAATTATTTGAGAAAAAAGACATTGATTTATGGTGCAAGAGTTACCTGCAGTTTGAGCATAGGGTGCGCACAATGTGAGAGAGAATGTAAATTTAAATTCATGTTACAATCATTTTTATGTTATAAAATGGTGCATTCTACTAGTGTTGTTTACAAGTAAAATGTAGTAAAATCCTGAATGTGTTGGAGAATGATGACACAGTGGAATAGACGCACAGAGTGGAGAAGGAAACATTTCAATGTGTTTGTCTTTGGTCAATGGTTATTATTACGAATACTGTTTTGAGATTTAGTACTTTTTAATAATCAAATATATATGTATTTGAAAACATGTTTTTCACAGCTTTTAAGACCGATATCGTGAATCAGCGATTTATTTTATAATTTACATGTGTTTTAAATAATATTCATGGTGAGCTGCCTACTGCCTACTATGTATGTGTCTGGTACTCTGTGACAACTGTGGATATGAGTAGATATGTAGAAATAACATATAGTTTAGAGCGGGCATTGTGGTGCCTCTGCACAACACCCCAGACAACATATACAAAATTTCGAAATTTGTTCTCATAAATATAATTTAGAGTTCCGAAAATTTTATAGTGAATACTGAATTTTAAATATATAAAAATAATATATTGTTATGATCACAGACTATAATGGCTATGTTCCGAAGGAATTATTTCTAGAAAGCAATGTAGAGAGATAACGCCGTCATGAAAACAATTGATGCACTCGGCCGGTAAGTACCAAAAAAATAAACAAAACAAAAAAACACAAAAAACACCTATCCGACAGACAAAAGGTAGTGGCTGCATCAAAGAGATGTCTGAAAACTGGCAGATCAGTATTGAGATTTGTTTTTTCAAGTGCGGTGTGTATTTAGTTATTCTGCCTTGGTTTTCTGTTAAATTATCGATATTTTTAACGAGGCAAATTGGAACAGTTTTAATCTATTTGATATATATAGTAAAACCTTGATTGTCCAGACTAATTATGACCATGGGTAGTTTGAATAATATAACACGAGCATGAAAGTGTTATAGGGTAAATTGGTTATACATATTGACATTTAAAATTAAAATCCTCTTTAAATCTTCCATTAAAATTAATCCTCAAGAAAAACAGTTTATTATTAGTTATGAATTTAAAAATACTTTTTTATACAATAAATAATGTATTTATTATCTTAAAAAGCCATTTTTTATTATTAGTATTGATTAAAAATAATATAAAATATTTTGAAATTTGACCTTATTCTGAAAATATTTACATATATTTGAATTCCGATTTTTTTTATTTTGTCAAAATTACCAATCCCTACTGTCTCATCTATATTCATAGCTCTTCTCATGCATGCTCGTCTATTGTCTTCCTCGGACGTTCTTTTTTGCTCTAGTAGTGTCACATCAACACACAGTTTGCATCATATGTCTTTCTTACCATCTTTTTCTCATTCATTTGTTCCTCATGACCAAACCACCTAAGTAACTTTTTCTTAATCCTGTTCAATATGCAAAGATTAGCTTCCTAATTTGTTCATTATTTTGTCATGAATGAATTTATGTCTGAGTGACCCCATTTATGTCTGAGTGACCTCATTTCCAATGCACTAGTTTGGTTCCTTGCCAGCTTCAGACTTCGATTCAGCTGGCATCACTACTCCATTATGCACCTCTTATCTTCATTTGATTAATATTTTCTAAAATAAGTCACGTGTAACATTTTCGGTAGGCGAGTGTCTTACTGCTAGACCAACAAGCGTGTCAAATATACGCGGTACATAATAATTTCAATTCCTTTGTTTTCTGTTGGTGGCCCCGAACACATAGATTGAAGAAAGACGCTGCCAGCTATTGTAAGCTATTAAATGTTATCATTTACTGTTTTTCACTTGTTACATTTAAAAAAATGTAATATAAAGTTTTTCTTCCTCCAGCACACAACTATCGTCTGATGTCACCGTAATAATTGTGAGGTTTGTCATTATGGTTTAATGATGAAACTTGTGCCAAACTCGATCTTAGTCACGTGGGTGGGTAACCTACATTTAATTATGGTTCTCTAAAGCGGACATTTTCTGTTGGCTTTATCATAGATTTTTATTATTAGGTTATGATTAATGATAGTAGACCGTTATTACGATGTGATTGTGTTCGATTGAAACCATCTAACTGTTGGAGGTTTAGTTTCTAGTTTAATCACTGGATTGCTCGAAGAATTATGAATGATCAGTTACCAATCTTCGTTACCATTGAACACAATCACATTCACAATGACGGTTTTAACAACATTTTAACCATTACCGATTGAGATTAAAATCTTTAATGTTAAGGGAACCGAAAAGATTGATTAAGTCATCTGTGTTGCGAAGGGCTTTTCTGCTAGTTTTCCATATTTCAAGACGGGTATGTCGGTTTTAATTTAAATTTAATGCTAGCTATACACGTTAACTACAACTTATATAAAAGTCTGATATTTTATATATTATTTATTTGTACATTTTTATAAAAAAATATAACAAAAAGATTTATTCTAAAATATGAGATAACAACTTTCTTCACATTCCATTTCTAACAGATCAGCTCCTCCACTCTCCATCCTGTACATTCTGAGTATCCTATACAAAGAATAAATATTTCTTAAATTGCCACTAAATATTAATCATTAACAAATAACATTTTATTAGACTACAGGAGTAATCAGAAAAAATATTGTTATAAACTACATTATTACAACGTTTGATAAGGGATACATACTAATAAGTATGGGTTAGATTACGATAAATAATGCAAACTGTAAATGTCGCTGCAAACATCTTGGCTCTAGATAAAAATGAGGCAGTGGAGGAAAGGATAGGAAATAGTATTTTAAAAACATAAAAATCTTTAAATATAAAATATTGTATATATATTTTAGAAGCAGATATTTGCGATTTAAAAAAAAATAGGTCAAACTGGTGAGCTAAACCGCTATTGTGACTTTAATTATGTTATTGGTATTCTTTGTAACAATGATTTGTAACAACGATTGTAACTATAGTTACAATCGTATATAAATCTCACAGTTAAATGAACAGTTTAGCTCATTACTAATATTTTCGCCATAAATACAATTCTATAACAGGTAAAGATTAAAAATTATCTTTAAAATAATAAACAAACCAGGAAAATTCAAATGTTTTCTTGTACAATATAATATAATATGATGTAGTCTATTAAGTAAGATATAGAGCAGGTATGCAAAATAAAAATATAGAGTAGTTTTTAAAAATCCATAATTTTTCCACTAAAATGATGACAGATCAAAAAACATTGGCAGGTTATGTATTCAGCAACTATGTCTAATCTGAAAATTTAACTCCGCTATGCGTAGAACTTATTTGTCTCTCTGCAGTATCACTTTAAGGTTCAGTCGACGGAGAGCGCTCTGAACGTTCCTCGGCAGCCATGCAGGTCTCGCTGCAGAGGCTGAGGCGACGCGGACAGGGGAGCGCTGGCGGCTCGCAGTTCATCCCTGCGGGTCAGCAACTCTGCGGTCCAACGCTGCACCAGGACCTCCAAGCTTTCCGCACTGCCACCATATTCCAATGGCAGCGTGGTCTGTGGCAGGTGCTCTGCCAGGTTAACCACCGAGCTGTGCACAATGAACTGGAATGGCAATATTAATGTTATATTACCGAGCTGATCATATATCGCAATTCAAAGGCAAGACTTTGTATTCAGATAATAATACAACATCATGTTATTAAGATAATAATACTAGATCATCTAATAGATTAAAAAGGATTATCATTCAACTTTTGAAATAGAACAGAACTCTCAGTTTTTAATAAAATTATTACACTAAATACATTGTGTGCAGCTAACAAAATTTCTTCAATGTGGAACTTGTCAGAAATCAACTGAGTAGTGAATAGAATGAGAAAATATCTTCAAAAACCTGAAAAAGTGTCCGTCCTACTCGCTCCTGTAGTCAGGGTTTTCCAGTATGCTAAACTGCCACAGTACTCGGAAAAGCTTAGTGCCAACTATTTTCAACATTTCTGATCTGTGTGCAATACAGAAAACTTCTATCCCTTCAATAATACCCTAATATTTTCACACCAAATGAAATATTGACACATTGAAAGTAATGTGTTTTATTCTCATAGCAATCAAACAGTTTCATCTTATCTTGCTCGAATGATTGATTTATAAAAAAAGTCACGAGTGGAGACGGTGTGAGTGAAAATAAAGTGAAATATTAGAATTCTTTGGATTACACAAATCTAATTTTTTCATATAAATTTTACTTTGTACCTGTATTTTAGTGCAGTGAGAGTTAAGATAATATTTGCGACCAGTGGGGGGGGGGGGGGGGGGGGAAACCACACTAAATACGTTTCAAATTATGAAAATGTAGTTACCCTGTCTTTTAGCTTGTCGTTCATTAGTCCCCTGAAGAGTGTGATGAGGGCGTGCACAGTGGCCGGTGCTTGTACAATGTGTAGCTGTCGCAGGCGCTGAGGGTAGTTGTCCTGGGCCACTCGCAACGCGCGGCCCAGTAGGGGGCTAGCCAGGCGTGCCCAGTGTGCCAGCACGATATGCCGCATGTCAAACACAAAAATGTCTCCGCTGACCATTGTTTCTGTGGCCATTCTCACTTCGGCTGAAGACCGGAAGAGAAAAGCGGTTATTGTGATTTTATTCTGATCTCAGATCTCGAGGAATTACCTTACATGTTATCAGTCAGGAGAGATCATTTTAATTAATCAGTGTCATTCTAGATTGTATGAATCGAACACGATCGAAACTACACAATCATTGTCTTAAATATTTGTAAAGCAAATCATAATTGTCAATTTAACTCATGTATCCCAAAATATCCCAAAAGTTGTATGATTGTTTAAAATAATAAATAAATATGTACATCATTATATTGAGCCTAATTTGTTCAGAATTGTTGAAAGAGTGACTTAAAATCTTCTCAATTAGAAAGTTGGGTTCCAAGGAATTAAATATTAGCTAGCAGAAAGAAGTCTACCTTGAACCGCCAGACTACAGACTCCGCACATTTTGGGGATAAAGCGGTTTATGTCTTGACTAAGCCAGCCAGAAATTTTAACCTACCATGGAAAGTCAAGACGCTGTATCCCACTCAGACAAGGTCGGTAATACGATGTGTGTCGATATTACCGTACTTATAATAAAAGTACGTTTTAAGGGTAGGTAATATAATTAATGCTTAATTTAATCATTAATTTTTATGAAAAAGGATGGGATTTTATTTATGATATATAATCATACGCCTACATTAAATAAAGGTTGGAACAAAACTTATAAAAATACTATTAGAGCTTTGTATATGGTTGATAAAATAAAGGATTTTCAATTATGAAAACACTCGTAAGGTCATCGGTCCCTTGCAACGTCATCTTGCCGATGTTTTGTCGAACGGTGGCAATGTTATATTAGGCAGTTATCTCGCTGGAAAGCGAATCGTTGACGATAAAATAAATTCTCACCCATCATGAGCATGAGTCTCGCCATGTCTCAGCACGAAGTCGGAGTCGCGGTGCGGCCGGAAGCGGAAGACAGTCACCCGGTAGCCGTCTTCCGTGAGCTGGGGAAGCACCGCCATCTCCCTGCAACGGCGATCCTCGATACCTCATCGGAAATAATGATACAAGTACCCCATAGACAAAACTAAATTTGCTCGTGTCGATGTGGCACGACAGAGTTGGCTGCCAACTCTGCCGGGCGAGCGAGCGCAGATGGGATATAACGCCTCACTGATGAGTTTGTGGAAGGTTAGTTGTGTTCAAGTGAAGACCGTTCTTATCCGAACTTGTTTATTCTCATCGGGGAGAAGCCACCGAGAGCAAGAAACAACACAGAATACATAAAGATAATGGAAAAACGGCGCACGGTTAGCGGAACGAGGAACATCTGGACGATGCGCGCGAGCCGCCACAAGTTTAATGTGATTAATGAGGCCGGTGTCTGTAATGATACCGAGACTCGTGACAGTAGACCAAGTACCGATCATGCATTGCAGCCCTGCTGTGGAAACATCTCGCTTTGTTTCCTTTACACCTTATCTATGCTTTACACTATGCATGATCGTCATTACGAATTACCATAAAATTCCTCAACCTTATTAGTACATTTAATTCATCTGGTTTATTAACTAATTTATTACGGCCGCATCTCACGTGTGACGTTCGCGTATTATGAATACTATTTTCAGCGCGAAATTTAAATATTGTGCGCGGGCCGCGCGTCTGACGACGCTAACTCTTTCCCCGCGCATTGGCCGAGATGGGTTGCTGCCCAGGCTGAGGACGCTCTCTCGTCTCTCGTTCGTTCTGCATGCTGGATCAAAATCTGTCCCCGGAGTGCTGCCGGTTTGCGGCTGGCCTCCGGACAGCTCTTTGCCTACCGTCATTTTGCCCCGAGACGAACCCTACAGGAAGCTGTGACGTGCCTTCTGGAAGGCATCCGAAGACCCCGTCTTGGACACGAGGCAAGCGGCGGATATTCCCGCCGATCACACTAGAGAATCGGAGGCCATCCATCGCGAGATGACTGGACGCGGCCGTGGACACCACGTGGCGAATGCGCGTGGCCCGAGCGAAGCTGCAGAGCCCGCGCCCGTGAACTGGACCAGGGGCGGCTACATAATTTGTTGCACGCGGCTATGCAGTTGGTCACTTGTGTAAAAAGGACACGATAGTTAGTGAACAGTGAGCGGAATAGTAACGCCCACGTTTTAATTAAGGTTACCGATAAGTAGTTATAAGAATTTCCTCTCTTTTTTTGTGCGTCCATGTGTAAATATGTATAGAAAGCTTATTTAATTTAATTTACCCTCCCGCCACCTCCTAGTGATCATTACTAAAAATGTTGATTGTGCAAGACCAGAGTGTCAGCGTTCATATCAACGTCATATAAAAACGATAGGTTTATGTCTACTGTTTTCAGTTTAAAAATTTATTAAAAATAATTCTGATCAGTTATGGATTTGTTTGGTTACACGCGAAGGACTAGAGATTCGATCGCTTAGGTATATAAACGTAACATTGGACCCAGACACGGTCTGCGATGCGACATATGGCATACATGATAGCAGCGGCCGCCCTGGTAGGGTCGTCAGCGGGATCCCAGCAAGAGAAGAGCTCGGGGCAGGTCCGGTTGCAGTAGAAGGCCTCCAGCTTCCGGCGTGCCCGACACACGTCCTGCTTGCAGCCTCGCAGGAACAGGTTCAGCATCCTGTCGTCTGAAACCACCCATTAGTCGCATCGTCCGCGCCACCATTCGTCAGAGGTTAACATTAGCTAGACTGCCGAAAATTTCATTTTTAGTGGTGTTATTATCATTCTGCTAAAATGGGGCAGGGTAGATACTGCTAGCCGGCGCAGAGATTTATGACCTCTAAAGGAGGACGGTTTTAGGGCGTTTGATACGCGACAGAATGGTTATATCGTATTTTGATAACGTGTTAATCGTGAGACATAATTATTTAACTACAAAGTTACCGCTTCATATATTACAAATATCTTATAATTTATCATTCATTGTCCCAGTTTTTGGACTTCATTTTAATCTTTTGGTAATTCTCCCAGGTATTTACACAACTTATTGACATATTATACTTAATAATGAAGTACACACATTAATGTAACCGGTATTATTTAATTTTAATGTATCATTTCAGTTGCTTACTGAAAAATGAACCAGTTATTTGACTGCTCGCTCGACTATATAGTAATGCGTTATTCAACATCCAGTTGAATCGGAAGAGCAGCTTCACAACGAGGGCGAGTGTGGTAAGCTCACAATCTGCAATGCCAATCTTACACAATGCTAAGGAACAACAGTCGTGGGGACATTTTCTGCCTGGCGAGAAACCGGTCGACTAAGAATCAGGTCGCTGCCTCTGGGTCGGCTTTGAAAGTTTGAGTTTCCATCTACTGCTAAAAATTTGGAAATAAAAAATGTATAGGTATATCGCTATGCTTGTACAAGTTTGACAGTTTCTTCTTTATTTTTCATTTTAATGAAGTGATAAATCGGTTAGTTACGGCAGTTATGAGCTATCGACGCGTAGGTCAGTGGCGGCCACTGCTGCGCCCTGGAAGACCTGCTCCCGCGAAGAGAAACGTTACCGCTTAGCCGTGGAAATCCGTCCACTTCCGACCATTACTCGTTTGTCTACATACATATGTACTATTAACATTTAAAGTTAAATGTGGGTTAGGAACTCAGGTCTAGAATTCGATTCCGCACTTCAACAGTTGTATTTCAATTTATTTTGATTCTAGAGAAAATCTTTTCCGCTATGAGAATATTATTATGAATTTTCGTTGACAGCTAAATTGGAATTATTTCGATCGACGGCCCGGTGGGATGGAGGAAGGCTGAGATCGTTTACGGATCGACGGCGTCGGTCGGTCTGGTGTGCGGCGTCAGCGAGACCGGTTCTACTCGGTCATCTCGGTGTGGACGCGTGCGGGACATGCGCAATCTCCTGACCTGCCTGAACCTGCCTGCCGACGGCGAGAGTGGGTAACGGTGGCGGTGGACTGTTGCAGCGACGTCGAGTGAGCGGCGAAGAAACCTTATTTCGTCAAAATTCTTGTTATGGTTAAAATATATTCTAAAAACATTTATTTAAAACATCACAGACCGTCTGTTCTGAATAATTACAACTTCACATTAAGAATGTGTTCTCCTCAATAAAATATATTCAAATGAATATTCATTAATATAAATAATATGACTTTTTATGGTACAATTTTATGTTCTTAGTTGCTAATTACCAAAAGGTTAGTTAATTTTACCAGTAGAACATGCCTTTTACCTCACAATTACACTAAATGTGTTTTACACGAGAAGCAAATAAATAGTAACGTAATAATATTAAATACTCGTAATTGTTTTTACAAAATTCACATATTTTGTTTGTGGGAGACGCAAAAGATATCACCTCCGCTTCTCACCAGTCACCAGTCACTAGACACTGGTCTACTGTGTTGAAGTGGCTACATCCAGTATTTTTCCATGCTGTTTATGTGATGTCACAAATTATATAAATGAAATACATAATATAATAAATATAATAATAATATGAATAAGATCATAATATGCGATGATATTTGAGTTCAAGTTGTATTTAATTAGGAATATTAGAGGACTCATATTTGTTTAATAACATTTCTCTTTGTCAAGAATTTCAAATAAACGAAAATATACCAACTAGGGCACAGTCTCGAAGCAGGGTTAGAAATGGAAAATAACACTTTTTTGATCAAAAAATATACTTTTTAGAGCTACCCTCATTTCAATACCTACTATAATTTATAAACGTAAACCGCAAATATTAAAGAAACCTAATGAGTGTATGACTCCAATAGAAATTAAAATTATCTTATTATGAAACAACATTTGAGGAGCTACGTAAACAATACTGTGATTCTGGTGAACTCGATGGAAGTTTTCCAAGTACTATCTTCCTTAAATCCTCAAAACTTGCCGTGAGGAAGATGGAGAACACCCTAGCTAAATAATCTAATCCAATAGTTGGGATGTCCGCACTCCAGCTATTTCTAAATACCACAAATAATAATGGCTATAATGGAAATAATGATGGCTAACTTTCGTTTAGTGGACAAGCAATAGCGCTCATGGAAGAAGAAAATAAAATACTATTGCGAAAAATGAATTTCTTGATAAACCTTAACATTTTAAATGATTTATGCTGAATCCAATATGACGAACATGACCTATAATAGCTATATTTGCTTTAAATTAATGGGTAAATATGGTCTTTACTAGATAAATAATGTTGTGTCTGTAACACGCAGATCATCTGGCGATCTGATTGAATTGACTCGTAGCTACTTTAAATTATGAAACGTTTAGCGATCGCAATACGAGTTATTACGAAATATATTTTGTGCATAAGAACGCAGATAAATATTTACTAGAGTTAAAAATAATATTATAAAATTGTCTGTATTTAAAATTTTTATTAGTTATTTTTATAACTATTATATTACCTTACAAAATGAATAATAACGTAACAAGTTAATTGCGTTATCTTTAATCTGTATATGAGAAAAAAAGATTTAATATTAAAATAACAATCTCCAACAAGAGTTTCATCAACCTTTCCGGTCTATCCAATTTTAGATTATTTTTATAACAAATTGAAATAAAGTATTGTATAATACGAATAATTAATAGATAACGTAGCCCTTTTCAATATTTAACAAACGTTTCAGTTAAATAAATAGGTAATTGGTTTATAGAGGTTTGTGAAATGAACATGTCTATAATTCAGAGGTATTCTGAAAAGTGGGGCCTATCGATCTTGGAATCCAAAACGTCGAATCTGCATTTTTTTTGGCATTAAAAAAATAAATAATTTCGCTATCCTCGCACACTCTCACGATACACTCGCGGTACGTGCGTGCAATTAACTGAGGAAATATCTTTAATTAAAATAAAATGTGAAACATCACGTATTTTTTTTATTAATCTGTTATAATTACGATGACACAATACATAACAAGTTTTTTTTAGTTCTACAACTTCTCTAAAAAGCATGTACTTGTGCAGAGAAGAGGATTACATATTAATAATTATTGTTAACAATAACTAGCTTACAATAAAATAAAATACAGTATATTTGCTTTTTTACAATTTTACAAAAATTTTACCTAAGTTAGAAATAAGAGAGATAAGCATATAATTAAGGACTTTTAATGGGTTACCAGATTTAAAAATAGGTGAGATTATTGTTTTCTTGCAGTTCAATGGGAACAGTCCCTTTCGCAATTGATCAAATATGTTTTATCTGGTGAAGTTTCGCAGATTTTAATTGGATTGTAATATTATCAAAGCCCGGACACAAACCTCATTTTATGCTTTCTGTCACTTTTAGAATTAAAATTTTTGTAGTTGTATCAAAATTAGATAATATTTTTTGATCCTGTATATGAATATTTAGGAATATTTTTCGTTAGATTATTTCCGACATTAACGAAAAACTAATTAAAAATATTCGCACATTGTTTATGTAGTAATTTAGCATCTTATGACGAATTTATCATGTTCGATGTATTTTATGTTATGTTATGTTATCGACGAGAAATATTTCACATTTTGATCGCACTTTTGTCACAAAATATTTGATCAATAACTCAAAAATTTCGCCATTCATATTTAACACATTCTGTACGCTAAAATAAACGTAGTGCTGCAATATATAAATCCACATACATAACAATTCAATTTATTTCGTGCACTTTTCCGAGAAATAATTCTGTGCGGTAATACGGAGAAAGAGAGAAATAAACAAATATGATTGCTATTTCGAATTAAGAAACATAATATTGAATTCTAAATCGTAAAGTTATGTGAAACGTAGTATGAAGATAACTAATTGGGGGCGGTACTGACCGGGAGGCTGCGGCAGGTGGGGCTGTGCTAGCTGCCAGGCTGTCAGCTCTGCCAGGTTCCGGGCCCCCAGGGCTTCCCCGACCGGCTGGCCCGGGATGGCCTCGCGTCGCTTCTCCGAGGGGAGCTGCAGCAGCGCTGCGCCGCGATCGCACCGAAGCCTCATCTCGACCGACTCTGGAAGGGCACTGCGGCTGCACGGCCGAATATCCGCACATCCGGCGCTCGCGCGTCGCGGGGCGGTAGAGGTGGCAACCCTAGAAGGGGCACGATAGCGTGAAGTACCTCTCTCATTAATAATTACCAAAATGTATGGAATGAAAGTTACAATCTAAAATTTTATAAATTTTATTGAATATAATTATTTTTTAAATAAATTTGTAAAATAAATTTATATGAATATACTTGTATATATATTGGGGGTAGATCTTTGACATCCTGATCAATTAACTTTGAAAGTCAATATGTATTAGGAGATCGTAACCATTTGAGCAAAAGCAATATTAAGTTGATTTTCTGTTGTGTGATGATTGGCGTTCGATTGTAGTATCGATTGGTAATCGATTAATCGTATTTCGGCGAGCAATCGAGCGCGCAGTTTAGAAAGTTTAGACCATTTTAAATTGTTACTAATCATCATCAAAACTTAACACCGATCATATCACTATTTATCTTATATCTCATCACTACTTTAGCTAAGAGCTGGCTAAATTTTGGAAATAAAATTAAAAAATAACTTTCACGCAATATGTAAAAATAGTATATGTTATTTTAATTTTTGATTATAATTAGAGAATTTCAAAAAAATTATATCGGAATCAACCAGTGCTAACTCGATAGCTTTCCAGTATCTCTCTTCTTTACGAGTAGTTGAATATACCTTCAACATCTGCCTAACATAAGAATCGAGCCAATCTGAAATTGTAAATAAAAAGTTTTTGTTTATTTTAAATATCATTTTAAACCAGCTTAAACCCATCTTACCAGCTTAAACCCATCTTATCAGCTTAAACCTATCTTACCAGCTTATCGCATCTGAAATGTAATGTTATTGATTATAATAAAATCAGCACATTTTAGAAATGAAAATGTTGTAGATTTATTGAATACCTGCGCGCGCATGTCATGATTAGTTAAACGACATCAAACAATTCAAACAAAGGGAGAATATACTTCATGTACAGGGTAATTTATTGAAAAAATGCCTACTATTTATTATTAGTAGTACTTTCGGAAATTGAATGCTAAAACTCTATTCATAGTAATTTTATCGAAATCTACTTAAAATTTCTAATCACTTATCTAACACTTCCACCGCAGCATGGACAATATTAATAGTCTATAGTTGAGAAGTTGTAAAATGGTCCAAAATGTAGTAAAGTCACATCGAAACCTCAGTCCGTGCGCTTTATATTTGAAAGTGATATTTGATGGTTCTAAAATTTTGGACAATATTCTAATGACTGCATTCCACTTTTTATTTATAGTTTTTTTAAATATTTTTTTTTTTTTGATAAATTGAAAATATATTTAAATCGTAAACTAACAATTATATGGTCGAAGAAAAAGTCAATAATCTTGCGGCAATTTTCGGTAGTCAGTTCACGTATTTTTTGAGATGTTATTTTAAATAGTTCTGGACACATAGAAAATATGATGGTCCACTCGCTGCGAGAACACGAGTGTGTCCGCTGACGAGGTGAATATTTTAAATGCTCACGTGACATCACGCAATAATTTATCACGCGTCACGTGATCACCGTCAATTATCAATTGATAACAATAATAATTATTTATACTAATCACGTGACGACTGATTATGTTCACCTCTCAATCTTGTTGGATAAACATTAATAATAATAATGGTCCCGCGTAGTTCAAATGAAACAAATATTTTTTAACCGATGTATTTCTCATTCGGTTCGTAAAATATTTTAAAAACGATTTTGTATTAATTTAATATTGATGTGATACAGGGAAATCTAAAGGATCCCGTGACAATTATGAAAAATTCATTACATTTCTTAGTTTTACAATAAAATGAATATTAGGAGAGAGCAGTAGGTACTGAAATAAGCGATTGTTACGTGTAATCGTTCACAAATTCCAATTTAACCTGTCATCGGATTAATACAGGTATTTATCACGAAAGGCAGGATTTCACGAATGAAAACCTGTAGTCGGAATTCAAATGGGAGTAATATTGATAAATTATTAAGATTGCACTGATCGTAAGCCAAGCCCCAAGCCCGATGTGCGAGGAACAATTAAAAGTATCTGAAATATTATTCATATTTTTTATAATTACTTAGCGAGAATTTATAAGTTTTCTGGTTAAAATTAAAATGTTTTTAAGAATACCTTATTATTGTGAAGTTTTCAGAACATAGTTCTGTGCTATTTTAATATAAATTAAATTAATCAACTAGAAAGAAGTAGGTACATAAAAATCCATTTATAGAAAAATATTTTAGTTGCTACCGGGATACAGTCACGGTAGTAACTAAAATATAGTTAATGAAATGCCGTGCCCAAACCGTGTTGATTTTTAATTCTTAAAGTTTTCATTATATTATATTTTATTTTCATTCTTTCAGTCTCCATTCTCAATTCGGGTATTGTAGGTGATTTTGAGATATTTCGTTTCTTTTCATTTCTTTCGTCTAACGTTCTTTCGATTTCTCATTCTATACACTAATTATTCGATTCATTATATCGCATGAGGAATCTCATTCCTCTCTCCGAATTGTGAGTTTGGTTAAAATCGGTCAACGCAAACAAAAGTTACACTTTTTGTTAAGTGTTCAATTGTTTTCAGAGTTTCAAAGTATAGCCGAGACATTTTTTTTCCCTTCACTCCGAGATGACCGCCCCTACATGAAACCTTTAAATTTTCTTATAAATCTAGTTACATCTAGATGAATAATACGTATTTACAAAGTATTTAGATCGTAAGTGTTTAATTAATCTCAGTATTTCAAAGTATAGCCGAGACGACCACTCTTGAAATGAAATGAAATCTTTAAATTTAGGTTAGGTTTTTTTTTCTTTTAGTTGGGTTTAGTTTTCGTACAAGAAGTCCTTGTAAACAAATATAAGTAAGTATTCATAAGACAATCTAAGTAACATAAAACAATATAGCTTTTAGATATTTTACATAGTCATCCGCAGTTCTTTCACATTTCAACACATCCTTAGCTACAGGGGGTACTAGGGGTCAAAGTTGTGTAGGTTGCAGACTTTTTCAATCTTCCACCTGTCGTGGGAATAGATATTGCGCGCTTAGGGGTTTACTTCTTTTCGGTATCCATCAATGCTCCTCTTAATTTAAATAGGTAGGTTTTGAAGAAACCATGTTCCGATAGCATTTAAGTAAGCACGAAACTTCTTCCATTTCTATTTAAATTTTTTATCGCATCCTTATACATTATAAGAACATTTTAGTGGTTTTTCCTTTGATTGATTCATTATACCTCTTGTTCCATAATTCAGTGTATTTTTTCAGATTGTATTTTGGCATAGCTGAGTGGTATTAAGTCATATACAGGTTTTATTTTAAGTTTTGTCGCTTTTTTTGCCAACTCGTCAGCCTTTTCGTTTTCTGTTGTGCCCGCATGCACTCTGACCCAGACCATTTCTATAACGTTTCCACTCTCTTAGATTGCTTAAGCCGATAAGTCGTTAATATCATGTACAAGAACATTGGTCGCTTTATCACTGATTGCATCATTGCCTCATCGCTCGACATGTACGACAATTTTATGCCTTTTAAAATTCTTGTTTGCCCAGCTTATAGCTTCTCGTATTTCGATTAGTTCGCTTTGGAAGACGCTGAACTCTCGCGCCATTATAATCGCTTTGTGGTATATTTCCAGTTGCTGAAGAGTCAGACCACATAGGCTGCTCCAACACATCTATCTAGTTTGCTACCATCTGTGAAAATGTGTAAGACCGATCTATCATAATTTGTTTCTCCACTAAGGTCAATGTGACATTTCGTTCGCCTTGCAGGATGTCAAGTTGTCGACAGTAAATTCTACACTGGACATGTGTCTGTCATCTAGAAACCCGTAATCGTGGCTTCGTATATTTCGGCTCTCCCTGAAATATAGATGTCTAAGGGCTTTGTACCGGTAGTAGTAATAGTACCAACGCAGCGTCCGGTATCCTTTAATTATTTGTATTGCAATTAGTCTCTGCACACTGCAAACTCTCTGTATATTATTTTTTAGAGTAATGGTATCAGCCCAAAAACTCGCACCATAGGTACAATTATATGTTCATACAGAATAGTTCACTCGACAGATCTTAGCTGCACGTCTTAATTTGGTATAAATTGCCATTATCACATGGCATATATGTTGTATATCAACATTTGTTATTTCGATGTTATTAATTTTAAGTATCGGGAGCTGGGAGATTGTTTTTCTTATAACAAGTATATAATTTGGTTTTTCGGGGGCGACATTTAATTAGACTTTTAGACCTCAACTGTGCATTTCTTCAAGAGTTCTGTCAGCTATCGTTTCTAGATCATTAATATTTTCACGTGATACAACAATCAGAAAATCATCTGCAAAGGCACGAGTGTATACCTCGTGTTGACATCATATTTCAAGGGCATCATCTATCACATCACATTCCACAAGAAGGGATCGAGAACAGGTCCTTGAATGCATCCTTTGGTACTGCGCGTGGTCTTCTTCACACCATAGTGATCAACAATTACATCTCTGTCTTCAAGATAATATCAAATAAATTTTTGGGTATCTTATTTTTTCTCAGGTTATACAGTAGGGGAGGCCACTGTGCATTATCAAAAGCGCCTCTGATATTCAATTTATTTATTAATTTAAAACGTATTTAGATTAGCTTAGGTTTTTATGACCCGGACTTGTCATTTTTGGAAGGAATAGGTTTTACCGGTAAGTAACTGCCGTTAACGGTATTTACTGGTTCGGGCGTGCTAATACCGGTACGGATGCCGACAAATCGGTATTCACCGGTCAGTTCGGACCGGGTTCGACTTGTCATTTTTGGCAGGATTAGGTTTTACAGATTTGCGACTATCGCAGTATCGAGTGGTATTTACCGGTATGGGCGCATCGGTACCGGTATGGACGTCGAAAAATCGGTATTTACCGGTCCGGTTCGCATCAGGTTACTCAGGACCGAGTCCGATTTGTCATTGTTGGAAGAAACGGGTTTTACTGATTTGTAGCTGTTATTACTGGTATTTAAATATTTATTTATGTGTAGTAATATCGTTTACTGCCCATAAAATTCCTCGTGAAAAAGACATTGGAATTCAATTTTATAAATGTATTTTGTTATAAAATTTAATGGGATCTATACCTAAATTTGATTATATTTAAGGTTAATACGTTTTGTTGTGTGTTCTTGGACTGGTTTTTTTAGAGGCTCGATATCGGAAGTCAATTCTTCTTTTGAAAGATTATTAGATTTATTTGACTTCAAAGTAGTATTTATTATTTCAAACAATTATTATATTAATAACAAAATCTTACTAATCACATTTAAATTTTATAAATTCTTAATTGATTATCAAACCCTAATAATGAAATGCAAGTTGTAACATTAAAAATGTACTTATAATTTATATTTATAACAATGAACTTTATTTGCATAAATTTATTTCATATTAAACATGAATATTTACAATTCAATTATTTTCATGAGTAAGACCATATAGATTTTGTTTAATATTTTTTTAAAGAAAAGTAAAAATGAATTTTTATTATGTTCTGGTATCACCAGACCCACATATTCAGATTTAGAGCACGCATAGTTCCCACTTTTATTTAATGACAGTGTGAAGAAGCATTTAATTAGAAATGGCTTTTAGTATAAACCAAATTATCTGTTAATCTACATAATCATTAATTGTTTATTTTCTTTTACATACGCCCGTGCAAAATGTATTATACATAACTTTCAGAAGAATTATTTGTCATTTTTTTATCGCAGACAGGTAGTCCCGCACCGGCGCGAGAGCTGAAATTTTTTAGTTTCTCGATCAGACCGATAATCTTAAACATTAGCCCCTCCCGTTTCACTCTTTCGGTCGTAACTCGGTCGGCATGGAAGCGATCGATGCAGTTCTTTCGGCCTAGCGAAGCGAGCGCAGGCCTCTGGGCGCGGAGATATTTGGACGGGTGATCCGGCCGCACGTAACCGATTTTTGTCAAACAGGGTTCGGAGAGGTGCCAACTGCGCGGATGGGTAGTCCTACTCCGGCGCGAGAGCTGGGACTTTTCAGTTTAGCGATCTGACCACCGGGAGCCGCGTTACGGTGGTTTTAAACTTTCCATTTTCACTCTTTCGGCCGTAACTCGGTCAGTTTGGGCGCTATCAACGCCGTTCTTTCATCCCAGCGAGGCGAGCAACGGCGTCCGTGCGATTTTGAAGATAAACTTAATAATAAAAAAAAAATGGCGGCCCTGAATAGGGACGATTTTAAAAAAGAATTGTAATTTTACAAAAAAGTTGGTGGCCTAGATAGGGTACATTTTTTCAAAAAAGTTTAGGACTCTGAAAAGGGTATTTTTGAAGATGAAGTTAGTTCTGTTAAAAAAATGGGAGGGACGAAAAACACGGTGGACCTAAAAACGGTATAGTAAAAAAGTTACTTTTTGGACCATATCTTCGTCGTTCGATTACGGCCTCGGGGAAGAAAGTTTAAAAACAAATTCCTCTTTGGACTGTATCTCAGCCATGAGAAATGCGATCGGTCCTGTTTTGGGAACGAAGGGTGTCAGGAAGGAAGGATTCTCTAAAAAAGAAATTTCGGCCCCATGAAAAGAAGTTTAAAAAAAATCCCTCTTTGGACTGCAACTCGGTCGTTTATTTTAGTCGCGATTTAACTCGCCTTTCAGGAAAAACGAACAGTCAGAAGACTCCGCGTGTGGGAATCGTTCGGCGTAAATATTCATTTTTAAAATTTAAAAAAAAAATCAGGTCAGGTCAGGTCAGGTCAGGTTAGATTAGGTTAGGTTAGGTTAGGTAAGGCTTGAAGGACAATCGAATTGGAGTTTTCGGGATTTTTGAGTTTTCTGGACTTTGGAGTTTTCGGGATTTTAGAGTTCGCGGGATATTGGAGATATCGGGATATTGTAGATCTTGTGTCTTTGGAGATAATGGGATCTTTTGAGTTTTTGGGATTTTGGAGATGTCGGGATTTGGAGTTTTTAAACATTAGAGATATTCGAATCTCGGGATTTTTGGAGTTCTCGTGATTTTAGAGCTTCGGGGATGTCGGATTTGGAGTTTACAGGATTTTTGGAGTAAGTTTTCAAAAATTGGAGTTTTTGGGATTTTGGATATTGGTTGGGTAGGTTGGGTTAGGTTGGGTTAGGTTGGGTTAGGTTGGGTTAGGTTGGGTTAGGTGGGTAGGTTGGGTTAGGTTGGGTTAGGTTGGGTTAGGTTGGGTTAGGTTGGGTTAGGTTGGGTTAGGTTGGGTTAGGTTGGGTTAGGTTGGGTTAGGTTGGGTTAGGTTGGGTTAGGTTGGTTAGGTTGGGTTAGGTTGGGTTAGGTTGGGTTAGGTTGGGTTAGGTTGGGTTAGGTTGGGTTAGGTTGGGTTAGGTTGGGTTAGGTTGGGTTAGGTTGGGTTAGGTTGGGTTAGGTTGGTTGGGTTAGGTTGGGTTAGGTTGGGTTAGGTTGGGTTAGGTTGGGTTAGGTTGGGTTAGGTTGGGTTAGGTTGGGTTAGGTTGGGTTAGGTTGGGTTAGGTTGGGTTAGGTTGGGTTAGGTTGGGTT